>OX122891.2:2500000-3750000 GCA_944738655.2 Andrena hattorfiana
TGTGGGAGTTTAGGGTAAATGAATATTAAATTGGTTTGAGTTGCTCGTTTTTACGTATTTCTATTTTAGTGTAAGGGGTGGAGGTGAGAAGAGAATTTTGTATTTCAGTTTGTTTATTGAAGTATTACATGATAACGGTGAATAGGAGGACTTGATAGCCTTCCTTTATGTTTCGGAGTGGGGGAGTCGTTCACGCTGCCTCAGTGCCACTTCACTCTGTCATTCGCGTGCCAGACGTCCGCGGAACAACGAGCCTCGTCGTTTCCACTGCTTCAGCACTTTGGCGTTGGAAATTTGTTGTGTATTTTAGTTTATGGGTACGTAGGTCTGCGTATTTTATGTATTTCGGATATCACGCGTACCCTTATCCATTCAATGGGTAGACGTTCTTAGATGTCCACGTGTCATATAGCATTAATTTGGAAAACAGTCTTTAGTTTATGCAATAAAGACGCTTAAAGGCACTTCCCGATCGACTCGCGCGAAAACATAGGGGACTTTTATGATTTTTTCTAGAAAAAACTGCACAACGTATGGGTCTAAAACTTTTTGCACTTTATTCTGCTATAAATGTAGAATATAAAACTATTTTTTTATTTCACTTTTGCCCACCCCTGCCTCTGGTATGCATTGCGTGCTGCATCGTTGTAAAAAAAAAACAGACCTTGATTGTCGCCACGATAACTTTAGACAGGATCATCCAAAATTAAAAACCCAAAGATATTCCTTATTACACGTGTGTGGTTATCGCGCTACCCCCAGGCAGTGTTAAGAAACAACTGGGCGATGATAACCATATGTTTAAACGATAGGGTCCCGAAACATGGTTTCTTTTTGCACAAAAATGCCTCGTAAAAAAAATTGAGCGTTTGAAAATTCGCAATAGTGGGTAGCCTGGAAGCTAATGTAATTACGAGTAGAATCCCGTTTGAATTTTTAGATTCGGTCCAGAATTGCATTTTTTATCGTGGCGATAGTGCGTGAAAAATTGTTTCGAGAAAAAGGTACTTTTTGACGCCGAGCGCGTTCGTCTAGTAACGGGAGCTATTTTCCACGTGTTTATTCGATTAAAACAAAAATTGATTCTTTTTTTAGACCAATAAATGTATTATTCATTAAAAGAAAAATCACATTTCTATCTATTATATCTGCGCCACAATCCTTCTTCAAAAAACACCTATTTTTAAGCCCGTCACACTGTTGGCTCCACTGAAGTGCCTGTAAATTCTGTACCGCTAGGAGTTTCGGTCTAAAATTTTACCTGGTCATTCTTGAGATGTTGTGGGGTGAAAACATGCAAAAAGAAATTTTTTGATGTTTCGATGTACCCTTAATAATAATAAAAAAATATCCTATATCTTAGACTTCTCCAAGTGTATTACAGACACTCCCATACATATTACACGCCTTCTACATATTGCAACGTTCATTACACATCCTATACATATAATTCAGACTTTCGGACGTAATTCCCACATTCGCTCTGGTTCAAGTTTCCACTATGTATAACGCGAATTCCTCATATGTCCCACATACTTGCCCAAGCACTTCCTATATATTTCCCATGCGTGTGGTTCACTTCCTGTACACTTCACGTCACATCACGTCCAATTAACACGTGACAATTCACAATTGAACGCCCCGCGAAAATGCAGCGCTGTTGCAAATATTATCAACGTGGTTCCCAGATCAAAATCTTGGCTTGCAAACGCAGCAATTCAAAAACCGCTGGTTCCAAATTCCATTCCGCAATTCCTGCAGTTGCAAGAGAGGCGGACCTCGCAGTGTGGGAATAGTATGGAAATATTGTAGGGATAACGACGGGTTAATATATAATGAACATTGTATGTAAATTGCTGACAGATACCCCGAAGAGTGGAAGCATTCTAAGTGGTGGCAATCATGCCAATTGCATCAGTACTGAGGATGGCGTAAGCCAGTGTGGGAACTGTAAATTGTACGGTCACCGCAGGAACCATAAATAATTCTAGCAACAGGAAGAAAGTCAAATAACCGATTCAACAATTATTTGTAGAAACATTCTTCATTTACACAGCACGGCAAATAATACATTTCACCGTTGACATTATCGTCAAATAAAAATACCCTCAGCTCTGCATTTCCACTTTATTTTCCATCGAATACTCGCATACTTGCGTACCTACCCCTTGGCCAACGTGGAAGGCAAAATAATCAGCGCCATTGACTCTCAGAAGGAAGCGGCTCCGAGGTAAGTTGATGAATTGAGGCGTCAGGGCGTGGAACGCGGGGCAACTTTGATTGCTAAAAGATTGCTCTGCGCCCCTTAACGGTGTTGCACAGGCCGGCAAGTTTAACGAAATGAAACTGTGGGCCGAGGAACGCCTTGCCTCGGTCTTTCCATTTAGCTCCCGCCAACTCCGCGTTTGCGCGTTATTGCCGTGCCTCGACTTGTTCCCTAATATGAATATACGAAATTGAAAAATTCTATGTACACGCCTGGCACTCGGTACCGCGCTTCTTAAATAAAAAACACCATTCCCCATCCCGGAACACGTGCGAACGCGGTGCCTCGCCTGCCGTTTTCCGAAACGATCGCAGTCGTTAATGGAACCCGCGAACACACATATCCCAGCTGGAAGCGCCGATTTCCACGCGAGCTCAAGACAGTGCGTGTGTTCAACTATTGCAGCGGAGGCAGGGCGAAATTACCGGTTCTGTGGAGCCACGGCGCGCAATATGATACCTTTCCAAGGCCGAGGGAGCTCTGGTTCAAGGCTTTAATCAAACTTTTGGTCGGGTATCTTCGCGGGGGGACACGTAATCTGCCAAGTGTAACGCGTCCTTATCGCGGGGAGGAAGGAGGAGTTACCTGCCGCGAGATACCGTAACCGGGACGGCGAAACTAAATTCTGCAAACGAGCGGGGCCATCAGGGATGCTTAAAGAACCATCCCAGGGATGTCTGACACAGGGAATTAGTTTGAGAAGCGCATAGCGGATGAAAGGAAGCAACCGGCTGTTCAAAACGAAGCTCGTTTCACGGTAGTTCGATTCGGGTGCCGGAAAGGTCCAGGTCGCGCAACCGGAAACTCGATGCGTCGTTGGAAGCGCCACGCTCGTGGGCCCGGTGATTCCACAGCGACCATTCTCCCCGCTCGTTAGTTATTTGTTTAAAAACCCTCGGACGAATGCGAAGCGACAACCTCGTTAACGGCTGCGTCGACGAAGTTAACCGAGCGATATCGTTCAGCGGACAATAAATCCCGCGCTTTCCAATTAAAGGGTAACGGGTGGCGAGGCTTGGAAAGGCTGTGAATCCTGAACCAGGGCGTCACTTGAACTCCTATCAGCGGAGCGGGCAGAAGTAAGCTATGTGTTCCGTGTGGCGTTCGGTGAAAGACCGCCGTTGCTCGTGACTAATCGAAACGACCGGACGAGCTCGAGGGCAGTCGGTGAATTAATGGGGGGGGGGGGGGACCGACCCAGTGTCCCCCTCTACCGAGATTGCGAGAACAATAAGAACCGGCGATGAATTCTCAACGAGAGTAATATTAATGAATTGTCATAATAAAGTGGAGCAGTCGCGCTCCGGCGATTACCGCCGCCCAACTGCGTCGGCCGAATTTATTACGGCGATAAACGGGACGCGGATAAATTGATTCGCGTTAAAAAGCTGCCGTGATTAAAGGAACGCCCGAGTCTTCCGTGCGTTACGCGTGCGAGATCGTTGGCGCGGACGGTTTCAATTTATACGTTTATCCGACTCCGGAGACACTACACTCCGCGTAATTGCGAGCGATTCTACGCTTGAATTTTTCAGCACAGCAACCTGAAGGGGGGAGAGGAAGGGAAGAAAGGCGCTGGAGCGCGAGGCAGTCGCTTAATTTCCCAGTTTCAGCGCGCACGCCGGGCTTAAATTATCCACGCCAGCTTTGATCTCGGAGCTTCCGAAAGGCTCTCCCCGAGACTACACCGACACCCTCCGTTCCTTGCGTTTGCGCCGCGTTGAAAGCCTAAAGCTTTTCTCAGGAATCCAGCTGGGAAAGCTTTTGTTTCGACGCGAGCCACTCGGTTCCCAACGATCCGTTTTGCGATGCTCTAACCCTTCCCCCCCGTTGGCCTTATTTTCCGGGGGAACTTTCTTAATGGCAGCGGCGGCTTTAATCGTAGCGAACCTGAGGAAACACGCACCCCACCTCCGGGGGTTAATGGGAAACACGGTGGTATTGTTTCCACGATTTTCAATTGTCGGTACACGGTCCTTTAAGCGGTTAACGACAGTCGTTTGTTGCATTCCCCTTGATATCGAATGTTCCTTTTATTAATTCGAAGGACAAACCATTTTTCCGCGGATTTAAATTGCAGGAAATTCCAGTCACGAGTTATTAATTGCTTTGAGAAAGCCCATTACTTTAAATACAAGACAGAAAAAATCGAGAAAAATCTTTTGCCAGTTCCGGGACTCGAACTCGGGTCCTACAGGGTGGGAGTCAAGTGCCTCGCGCACTCAACTACAGCTACTCTTCGCCTCACCATTTCTTTTCTCGGGTATTTCCGCGACGACTGTTCGCAGTTTCCGCGAGACTTCGTAAGCATTTGAATTCTACACAGCAGGCACCCTAAGGTGCTATATTTTTCACTTAATAAGCACGGGGAATAAAGATCTGTAGGCAACAATGCTTTAAAGCCAAGCACGGTTGCAACAAACGTCCGCGGCGCATTCGGAAGATGGAAATTTTCATTAAACGGAAAGAAAAATGGAAGGACGAGGATTTCCCTTGGCATTGTTTCGCGGCGACGCGGCTCCGGCCGCTCTCAAATAACAAAATTTATGAGGCTGCCCCGAAAATTCAAGGGCGTGAAATATCATATTTATGGGAGAGACGGGGTTGGCAAGTACGTTCGTGTTCAACGCGAACGACGAGGAAAACGGACGCGCGTGTCCATAGTCTGCCTTCCTTCGGCTGCGCGCGTTCCCGACGTTGTTGCAAAACCATATATTATTACGATAACGCTTACCGTCGACCCCCGAACGGGGAGGTAGGGCCGCGTTCCCTCCATTATTTACCCGCGAAATATCCCCGTAACAAGCCGCGCCGCGAGCTTTTTTACTTCCCCACTGTTCCCAGTGCGCCGCAACCGTTTAACGCGAAAACTTGCCGTTTAACGCTAGCTCACCCCGGGCTGTTAACCGTCGCTAATTTCACGGCGATATTAGGGAACGTTTATTCGGCGCGGCCGCGTGACCCGGTTCCTTGTCGCTGATCGCGTTGCACGGTTAATCTGATTCTCGATCGGGCCTATAATTACACGTGACAGGCAATTTTCATGTGTTGAACCGCCCTTAAGTACCGTAAGCCGTGGTTTAAATTCAGCCGCGCGGTTAGCTTATCGACTTAACTCCCCGTGGAGGCATTCCTCCGCCCGGGTTCGCTTTCCTTTCGCCCTGCACGCTGGAATTCCCTCCCGATGAATTTGCATTCGCCGCTCCCTTGGCCAAGAAAAGGGAAGGAAACAAAGATGGCGTTTTTCCGATCGCAGGTGTACTTGCCCTCGAAATCCCGCGAATTTCAGCAGAAAATTCAGTGTCCTCCCTCCCCGGCCAGGAGCTCTAAGCACAATGTGTCGCTCTGATTAATCCAGTGGAACGGCAATCGAATTGCCGCTAGATTCGCCCGAAAGCGCCGCTGGTTGGAATTTTGTCTTTCAGCCGGTTGAACCGTGGCGTTATTAATTCCGCGAACAATAGCGCGCAAATTTGCGCCAACGGTCGGCCGCCTCGCCTCTATTCGCGATTTTCGACAGCTGTCGCTAATTACAGGATCGCCATCGACCATTGTCGCAGCAGGCTGGGCGCTGCCGCGCGATAATTGTGGCGCCGGAAGTCGCCGGGATTGCACGGGCGAAACGAGCTGTAAAAGTGTCGCCGCTGCCATCGATCCCGCCCTCATTAACAGTAATATCGACGCGCGGCGTCCGCCCCGCGATCCTTCCGTTTTGCAATTCAAATGCGCCGCATTGTTATTCGCGAAAGTACCCCGAGGCCTGCGACGCCTCTTCTCGCAACGTTCCACGACAATGGCGAGGAGGTTTCTTCCTCGGGGAGGAAAGTCTGGCGGGTCAAAGGCGGCTGGCGGAGGCGAGGTATCAAAGGGAAACCTAATCGAAGCGCGATCTGCATAAATCCATCGCGGCCAATCCTCCGCGCGGGAGGAAGTTGTTGCACGTGCTGGTGGGAATCGCCAACTCCCGGCTACGTTCCGCTTCACTTCGGCACGCATGCGTCGCGACGGGGCGAGCAGACGCGTCGAACGGTGCGGGGAGATTCTTCCGCGAATATCAACGAAAGATCGGAATTGGCTATTAAAAGTTCGCGATAACTTTTCGAAGGGGATCAAGGACCGCCCCCGCATGGCTACGTACACGGTGTGCCGGGAGTATCCGTCCAAGTGGGACGAGGGCGCTACTTCCAACCATCGTGGAGTTTCTGAGCGACCATTTTCGGATGTTATTTAAAAGGGACGTGGTCTTGTTTAGGTCCACAACCCAGCGATTATCTGTATATAAGGTGGCTGTACCTAATATCGTCACTGTTCCTAATATCGCCACCCGCTATATCTCGCAAAGTAAGCACTAAAATTTATCGGTTGTGCACTCAATTAGTAGCTAAACATATGTGGGAAGATATACTGTAGTTGCAGCGTCGTGTGATCAACAATTACAGAAAGGGAAGGATTTTGGAGAATCTTAATAGTGTAAAAATTTATTGGACTGCCACAATTTTACATCCCATTCGGAGAAGGCAAGGCTAATAATTCCGTGAATGCAAGAATGTCTACTAGAAATACCTAATTAATGATGTATTTAAGGAATGAAATCGATTCAAATATTTTCCGTGATGAAAATAGTGTTTTTCTTTTAGCAGAATGGGTGTTCTTAATACCGCCTACCGGAGAACAATGGTTTCGATGCAATGTTTGTTGCAGGTGGGGTTACGAAATGTGCCGAGCAACCGAAATAAACTTTATTTGTCCAATATGTACATTGGAACGTAAAAAATAAAATATTTTAAAAATCTATATTTTTAAATTTCTATATTTTTCTAATAAAAATAAAATCAAAGATGGATAAAAATACATTTATAATGCAAGAAATAATAAAAGCACATGTGAAAATGACTTTAAAAACTCATATATATACATGAATTAATCAATATTTCTTGAGTTGGCGATATTAGGTACACTTTTTTCAGGACCCGATTTTTGCATGTCTTACGTTTTTTGAGTCCTAATTAAAAATTTGTAGATTTCAACGATTCTAACTTATGCTACATGAAAGATAAATAATTTCTCTTTGCTTTGAAGTGAACTGCATGCAAAAATATCAATTATTATTCAATTGGCAGCGATTTAACTTTTGCCTGGCGATATTAGGTACAGTCACCCTATATACTCATAATTGATGTACGGAATCCTCTTCTACACCTTCGAGATCTAATTCTCCCTCGTAAAGCCGAGCACCATTCTCCCAATCCCAGTCATTCGAGATCTGAAAACACCGTCTCTCTCCTCCATTCTTAACTTTTTATGTTCCACCTTATTTCTACACAATCCACCCCTAAGGTACCTGAAACCCTGATGGATAAACCCTCTTTCTCAACTATTTTCTCTTTTCCTCCTTACTCCTCAACCATCCCATATACTTTTTGAAAATCCTAAAGTCGATGTGGCTGCCGGTCGTTTTAACTTTTGAGTCCTCAAACACTAACAACAACACTAATGGCTTCTTTCCTCTTCTACTCTTATGTGTGTCTGCACACCACTTTCCCTCTCTCTCATTCATCTCATTCTTCTCGTCATTTTCTTTTCTCTCCCTTTCCTTTTCTCAGGTCAGGCCTAATATTAATCAGCTACAAAACCCCGCTCATTCTTCACCATTTATATTAATTTTTTAAATGATATATTTAAATTAATAATGACGTTTTTATTATCATTATTATTCTTACAATTGTAGGAATAGGTTTTGTAATCCGTATGTGTTTCGGGAGCCAGAAAAAAAACGGGTTTGGGGACGACGGGATTCGAACTCACGACCTTCGGGGTACTAGCCAAGCGCCGAACCAACTCCACCAACGTCGTTCCTCAAGAGTCTCTTATTCCAATCGGCCTCTTATGTTGCACGTAGCGGGCAAATATTAGAATCAAAGTCGATCGTCGACGGTGATGATCCTGTTATCGGTGGCCACTAGGCGAGCCGTTGGGATTAACTGGCTCGCGATTAAACTTAATTCCGCGGCGACACAACGCCGAGGAACATCAGGAGGAGCGCAGGCCCGCGGTAATATCGTCTCGACGCGACGACACGTTCCTGTTAAACGAACGAGCAACGTACCGATGCGTTCCCGAACGTGCTCGGGATAGAGATCCTCGGAATAGAGGGCGCCGGTCCAACATCCTCGACACTTTCGCGAGCTTTTCCCAGCAACGCTCGGACGCCCCTCGGGATTATTTTTCGTCACGTACCTTGTTGTTTCGTCGCGAAGCGTTGTTCCAGCCGGGGGCCGGTGCACCGTGAAACAAAAGGAGCTGCATGGAGAGAGGAGGCCAGTCATGGGGAAAGACTCCTCCGCGATATTTCCCGGAAACAAAAGGCGCCTCGAATTGAATCCCGAGAGGATGGACGGGACAATGGCGGCGTCCTTCGCGGGACTTTTGTTTAAATAATCTCCGTCTCGCCTCGGACGATCCTTAACGGATCCCCCGCAGCCCTCTCCGCGACACAGAAGAAAAACCTCACCCTTCCGCCGTCTTTCTTCCCTCGACCTACTTGAGCAGAATGGCCCCGCGACGCCCCCGCTCTGTTTCGCGTGCCCGCGAAATATGGGTCGCCGTGTGTTCCCGTCGGATTAAAAATAACGACCAGCCTCCCCTTCCCCTCGAGCGGGCCAAGTAACGTTCCGCCCTCGGCGGAGAGCTTCCGCCCTTAAACGCGCGCCACGTCGTCGACGTTTCGCCGGAGCAGCTGTGTTTACTGGTAATTTACGAGGCCCGCGAACGACAAGCGCGGAGAATCGATAAGCACACCCCTTCCCCCCGTCGTGCGCCGTGATTATCTTATTCCTGGGGTTGCGTTCGATTGAAACACAGGCCTCTTATTCCCCGGGTCTCTATTTGTCTTCAGAAATTACAGGCTACGGGAGACTTCGGCCGGGGGTGAATCGGGGGGTTGTTTACGCCCGATGGAAATAAGATGTCGGAAGGGACGCCGGCGACCGTCCAGCGACCCTCGAAAGGAACAGCGAAGCGGTGGTTGGAGGGAGAGAGGGGGACGGTGGTGGCGACTCCGCGGGGTGGATTCAAGGGACGGCCACTTATCGAGAAGCCCCGCGTAACCGCGGACCTTGATTTACTGGCTCGATAACCGAGGACCATTAATATCAAGTGGAGAACGGGACCAGCACATCCCACGTGCCATCTGGTTTTCCGTGTAACGGCCGCCGACACGCCTGCACTCTCCTCTTCCCGCCAGCACGCAGCCCCGACCCACCCTCGCCCGGTGCATGAAATTCACTCCGCCGAGCGGAGGACACTTCCTCTCGCGCCCGCGAAGAACGCGGGGAAAATTGCGGACGGCAACTGTCCACGAGCGGTTGGAAATTTCGCCGGGAAGTTCGGCCCGGTCAATTCGCCAATTTGCAGACCAACTTTCCGCGTACGCGCATTCTCGCTCGGCGGACGTTTGAACTTTATTAATATCGCTCCACTTAAACGCGCCCGCCGCGTTGCGAATTATTTATTCACCGTGCCGGAGTGGGTAGCAACGCCAGCTTTTGAAGCGCAAGGGGATGATACCCTTCCGTTGCTCTGAGAGCTGGAAAGAAAATTATCCCTCCGTTGTGCCCGACGGTTATTTAAATTCCGCCGACCCGACCGGCACGGTTCGATCGAGAAGTTAATTATTTCGGCTTGCAAATTCGCGCCACTCGAATCCCACCCCCGCCGATACCGGTGCGAAATTATTCAGCGGAAGCGGGGGGAGGGCGGCGACGGTGGCTTCGGTCGCCAAGATAAGACTGCGGAACGTTTATAATTAACTCTAAAACCGTAGTTATCGGGGATCTGGGTCGGTAATTACGAACACGCGTTTGCGAATACCCTTGCAGCCCCTGAAACTCTCGGCCAAGATCGATCGCCACCATCCCCCCTCGCCCCCCCGATCCCGGCTCTCTGAATTTTTCAGGCTGCCCCAACCCCTTCCCCCTCGAACCCCAGCCATCGAGCTCGCGTCTTCCACGTCGCGGATTAATAATTAATCCTGACGTCACTCGATATTATGCTCCTCAGACGGCGAACGAGCGCAATCGGAGGGTTCGCATCTGGAGCGGATTATCCGGACCAGTGCCCGAGAGACAGAGAAACCCGCGAATCGCGGGGCGTGCTTCAACGTTGGGGGACAAAATGACACAAAATTTGACTTCGTGGTAAAATATGTTGTTGTTGTTTATCGACAGAAAATGAAGGCCCTAGGCGGTGAAAAGAACCCATGGGTTCGGAGGTAAAATATTCTTAAGGGGGGAGCCTGGTGTAACTAGCTGAAAATCGAGGCATTTTTCGGGAATTTTTTTGAAGAAAGTATTCAATCGATTTTTCTGAAACTTTCGGGATATTGTATTATCTAAAGGAAAACTCGGCTGTCTAATTCCGAATACACCCTTAAGAACTTGTTACGGATTATCGGAACTCGCAGCGTCGGGGTACGCCCTAAATTAGTGATAATTAAACGCGGAACAGAAGCCGCCGCGCATAGTTGCCGCGCGCTGCGGGTCTCAGCTTAGCGCCCAAATTTATGGCCCGCCCTCGTGTGCTGGGAATTGTTAACTATTAATTTCCGGAAGCTGCCGGTTAGTTGAAACGCTCGTCGCGGTTTTCCGCCCCGAAGGGCGCTTCTTTCAACTTTCGCACCACCTCAGAACCGACGTTCATTTTTAGAACGTGAGAGCGTTAAAGAAAGAAACGAAGAGAGTGTGAATTTGCCTGAGAAAATTCCCGCGCGGCCCTCGGCAAGAAGAAGGGGTGAGTCGGGGTTCAAGGATGAGCGAGCGCATGGGAAGGTCGACCGCCACGGGAGCGCGAAGTAGTCTTCGTGTGCAGCGCGCTTCGATCGTAACCGCGAGCGCCTGAAACTCTGCAACACGCCGCACCGCGTTCCCGTACCGCGGCCAGACACCTCTTTTTAATTATGCAGCTACCCCACAGCGAGGCCGGCCTTCCCTTCCGCTCTCGTGCCTCCTTTGTGTCGACATAACGCGCGGACCATCTCCCTCTTCCAACCCTCAGCGAGGGACGCGTGGTTTCGCGTGACGAATGAAATTCCTCCGCGCGATTCTCCGGAGAAATAGGGGGTACGTCGAGGGGTGTGAAAAACTTCACGGCTACCTCGGAGCGCTCTGGACGCAGCGGCGCGCGAGGGTAGGCAAGAGCAGGCAAAAGTGAGAGCCCGGGGTGCGCGGATGTTCGGGGGTACTTCCCTCGGGGGAGGGATGGGGGTACGCGGGACACGGAGGGTCGGGGGTGGGCTATGTAAATGCGGCCACCTTGTCGGGAATCAATTTTCGGCGCTCCCTTTTATCTTCGCCGTGGCTTCTGCTATCTGCGCTCTGCCACCTGTGGGAAAGCCCTGTCCAACCCTCTTCGTCCCCTGGTAATCGGGGCTAAAATATACGCTCTGAATGGCGGCTGCTCGCGCGTCGATACGAGTGACGTGGACAGCGAGGCGAGCCAGAATTTAAAAATTTGGAATCATGGTAGTAGGACCGCTGGAGACGAACGGGGATGTCGAATTTTCTTTTTTGTACTTCTTTGCTCTCACCCCATAGAAAAATAGTCCCTGCAAAAGTTTATTGCTATCGGACAACAGGAAAGGGTGCTAGGCCTAGAAGTTTAGAATTCATCAATAGTTTGGATTTAAGGGGTTGTGTCTACCTGCAAAATTCGGAAAAATGGATTTTCGGGTTTTGACATTTTCTTAAAGTACAACATTTTAAAAGTATTGTGTGAAAGTTTCAATTTGATCCGACCAACATTGGCGGAGCTGTGCGAGTATTTAGTGTAGGTATGTCCTGGAAGATGTAAACCTAACTTGAAAATTTAAACGCGTTTTTCTCGAAACTACATTTTCAGAATCGGTGACCAAAATATTTCGAGAACCGCAGAATTGAATGAATTCAGCTTTTGTAGGCTTATTCTGTATATAAAAATCTTGTTCTTAGTCGTGGCTTTTTCATTTCCGTTGGGTAGTTTCTATTTTACAAATGAATAGTGAGCAATTTTTGTGGCGCAAATCGATATTTTAATTTGAACAGCTGCCATTTTGTAGCAAATTAATATTTCGGGATAATGAACGATTAAGGACAAGATAATTTAATATATTAACTAAATTTCTCCGAATTTTTCATTTCGGATAAATTAGGTCAAAGTTAGAGTGGTCACCGCAAACTATTGAAAAAATAATCGCTGCCGGAAGATCACTGATATTTGTTTTATTTATTTTTATTTTCCATTGGAATAATTACTACAAGTAGTATAAGATGTACACTTTCGAATACATAAAGGTTTGTTTCAAAAAGTCTTCAAGTTTTTTCCCCCCAAAAATCCCGAAAATACTTGCGTTTTCAGACCTTTCAGGTAGGCATAACCCCTTAAAGAATTTCTCAAAAATGGTAAGTTTAAGAAAAAAGTTTATTGCAATTTATTAAGAATTTCTCAAAAATGGTAAGTCCTATCAAAATTTTGTTTAAACAATATTAAAAGAGCATTCAATTTTCTACAATTACTGTGTATATCATTTTTTCGTGCTTGCAACCATTTTTTAGATAATAGCGTTTGAATGTAGAGTGATCGGCGCCACGCACGTATAGACAATACGTCACGCCGTACAGGTGGGACACGCGAAGTGCTGACCTCTCTATATTCAAACGCTATTATCTAAAAAATGATTGGGAATACGAAAAAATTATATATACAGTAATTGTAGAAAATTGAACGCTCTTTTAATATTATTTGAAAAAAAATTTGATAGGACTTACCATTTTTGAGAAATTCTTCAAATTCAAACCATCGATGAATTCTAAACTTTAAGACCTGGTCGGCACCCTTTCCGGTTGTCTGATTGTAATAAACTTTTCCAGGGACTATTTTTTTATCAAATGGAACCATATCAGGAGGTGAGAGCAAAGGAATCGCAGGTTGAAAATAAGAGCTACTCTAGTGTCCAATAACGTTTCTGGCTTTAAGGCGGTATCATTTAATTCTGCGGACGTTCCTTGTCGCCCAAGTATATTCGCCCTGAACCGCGGCGGTTAATTTTTTACAGCACCTCGAGGTAAGCCTCCCCTAGGAGCATCGCCGAGTAACGGGGAGGTTGGGAGGCTGCTGGGGGCGGAAGGATCACGTGTCGTCATAGCTTTTTATTCCGGGCGCCGCGGGGGCGGAAACCTTGCGCATCCCGCGATGCTTCCGGAATATTTTCGACGATCCCCCGATATTTCTTGGGGAAGAAATCACGGATGTAGGTCGCGTAAAAGCATCCCCTGACAGACTCTAAAACCGTCGTAACGATCTTGTACACGATTACCGTCCCCGTTTCAAGCAGATCGTTGCTTTCAATGAATCCGAAAGCGTGTTTCTTTTTCAAAGAAATATTCAAGGGTGGGGGTGAATCCTCCCTGATCAGGGGTGCGCGGTTCTCCTGGGTTTTAAGAAATTAACGGCTGAATATTCATGGCTGCTTGCCACCCCGCACCGCCGTTGTTTGCCTCCGCGAGAGGGTGAAGGGTGCAAACAAGGGTGCATACATATTTACAGGGTTGATTTTCCCGGCGACATTGGGAACGCAGTAGCCGCGAGTTGCGGCGGAGACGAGCATCTGCATATGCATGATCAGTCGCGAGTAAGTCGCGAGGGAGTTCCGCAGGGGGATGAAGCCGAAGGGAGGAACGTGTCTATACCATAGCGGGTGACAATCGCTGATGGGGTGCGTGGATTCTTCGCAAGGAATTATTCAGGAGCATCGCGAAGCGTTCGACCCCGTTTCGCCGCGTCGAACGGACCTTTCATCCCTCAGCTCCAACCCCCTGCCTGCTCGGGGTGGAAGAAAAAACTCGAAACTAGAACACGATATTTCAATTAGCGCGAAGAGGCGGCGGAAAAAAATTCGCGCGTCCAGAGAAACACTTAAGGTGCTGCCCCTTTGCTTCACCTTCGCCCTTTTTACTTTTTACCACCCCCGCTCGGGGCTCTATTTCTCCCAGCGAGCGAGGGTGTCGGAGTTTCCCCGTTTCGAAAGAGAAGCCTCCCAGGGATCCGATTTCCTCGTCCGCGGGCACCGTTGCTCAATTTCAATTTTCCAGCCTGACGCGTGCCGTCCACCCCCTCGTCAACCCTCTCACTCGGTGCGTTGCTGTTTTAATTAAATCGACGCCCGGCGGGAGGTTTTGCGCGGCCTGATCCTTGACCAGCTAACTTTGACGCCTTGTACCGCTGATGGGAAAGTAATTAGCAGCCACCCTTCTGGGGCAGGGGTGTCTTTGAGGGGTGACATTAACAGTGTACACAGCGATATTGATTGGCGACAGCCCCTGTTTCTGAACGCGTCCCTTTCGCGTGGTTACGACCACTGTTTGTTTCGGGGGGGTGTTGGCGAGTCCTCAACCCTCGAGCCACAACCCTCGACCGCCGGATCCCGGACACACCCTCCTGCCCCCCGCATCGATTTCAACGGGATGATCCCGTCTCTGAGCGGTACCAGCCGGGGGAGAAAATATTCTTCGGTGCTCCAGGGGGTGGGAGTGTGCCACGGGGTTGCAAACGGCGTTATTAACATACAGATAGTTCGAAGGAGAGGCTTTCCTCCGGGGAGCTTCCGAGTATAAAAAATTTCAGGAACGTAAGTCGAGCCAGGGAGGGAGGGTGGGTCACCCCCTCGAACAGGGTCGTAAAGCTGAGCTTCCCGATGCTGCTCGGCTACGTAAAGACTCGTGAAAGATTAGGGGTGCGTGACCAGCTTATCCCAACCCCTCTGTAATATCGGGGGTGGTTACGAATTACCGAAACTTGCTGATTCAGGGCTGTTCTATTCCGGGGGGGATGCTTGACCACTTAATCAGACCCGTTACGGGGGAAATGTTTGCTCGAAGGGGCATTCCCGCACACCAATTTGTACCGCCACTTCATCAATTTCACGTGTCTCGATGCCGCGAATTATTCAAACGAATGCAGCCTGGTAATTGAAATATCGAATAATCCCCGACAGTCGTACGGTATTTACAATGCCCATCGGACCAACAACAAACCAGCGCCAGCGTTCCCGGATTTCCCCGGGGGTGGATCGCGTCAGCCGAAAATCACTGAGGACACTTCATTAATAATTCAAACCCGCTGGAAAAACAAGGCAAACATCGAATGCACCGATACGCTTCGCCCCCAAAAAAATCGTGCATTTAGTACCTAAAAGCGGCGATGAGTATTTTTCCAAAAGTCTTCTTTCCGGCATGGCGTTCGTTTCCCCTGGGGGAGGCTTCTTCCCGAGAGGGCTCTTCAATTCGAAAACCGTTCAATTTTGCCGACCGTCGGGACCGAAGTGTCTCAGCGTAAATTTCACTGAAACGTCTTTCCGTGAGAGCCACTTTGAAGCGTACGAGCGAGGTAAACGCGTGTATACCGTGGCGCGCGAGTTCTCCGGCTCTGACGCGTGTGCCTCGACCTTCCGAGAGCCGCCGCTTCTGTAATATTAACGCGGAGCTTAGGGGGGTGACTTCTTCCCCAGGTTCCACACGAAATTGCCACCGAAACGCTCCGTCGTATTTACTCGTCGAACCTCTCCAATCTTCTTCATCCCCTCGCGAGATACGCCCTCTCGATCTCTAGTGTGCGCGTCATGAAACGGGTAAGTGGGTGTATTCGCGCGACGGGGGCTGAACGGCGGAGACGCTGCCTTTCCTTTCACGCGGAACCCTCAGACAAACAATGCGTGTCGTTGCGAGATGATTTTGGAAAATATTGAGGGGGTGAGGGGATGCTTGTCAGGCATTCCGAGTTACATGATGGAGGTTAGCATTAGGAGAATTCCGCGGGCGGAATATTAAAGCTCCGTCTCTGGCCTTGCATTACCGCCGCCGCGAGGAGAGCGACAGAAAGTACGGGGCGTCTGACTCGCGCGGCCTATTACTACTGCAGGCCGCGTCTTGTGCCAGTGATCCGGGGGCGGATGTGTCTCGGGGCAACGTGACGGGAATATCGACTGTCACGGCTGATTTCCGAGGGCGAGGCGACAAACCGTGCCACTTAAGGCGGCTGTACAAGGGAATCCAACGGCGGCCCGAAAAGCTCCAGCGATTGGCCGAGCGTGGGGAAAGGAAGTCGAGCTCAAAGGTCGCGAGATACTGGGCGATAGACACGGGGAATGGGAAAGTCCAAAGGAAAGTTAAAAAGTGTGTAAGTAGCTTTGGGAGATGGGGTTGTTAGTGTTATGACATCGTTTCTTAAGATATCAAAGAGTGGCACAAGAAATTGCTTCTTTTTGGTCCCACGATTTTGGAACTGAATTTTATGCCAAACGATACTTTATGATGAGATATTAATCATACGAAATTTTCAAGTTGAGGTGACAATTCAGTCGTTGTTTTTGAAAGTGGTATAAGTCCATTGATTCATACATTGAGATATTTAAGGGTTTGCGTTTGAATCAATTTAAAAATATTCGCATACGTTAATCAATTCGGATAATGTTTTTAAAATTATAAATTTGTTAAATTTTATTACGCAATAATAATCAATAAAAATTTTAAAGAAAATAAACGATTTTTTAGCTACAAATATACTTATACCACTTTCAATAATAACATATTATGAAAAATATAACCAATAGCAATTTTAAATTTATATTTTAATTGAAGTTGGCTCTTGTGAAATGTAGAGTCCAAAAAAAAACAGATATAAAATTTCGAAGAATATTTTAATGGTACAATAAGCGCTGCGAACTTGAGTTAACAAAATTTGGAAAAAAGTTTTCTTCTAAAAAAAGTTTTATTTATTCGAAAAAAAATTCAAAATGTTGTTAACGCAAGATATTATGCCATTTAATTTACTAAAATTTAATTCGTCTAATTAAATTTAATTCCTCTAATTAAATTTTAGCGTAATAAATTAAAATCGAAATTCTTTTGAATTAAATTTACTAAAACATTCAAAACAACAAATTTAATTCCTCTAATTAAATTTCAAGGTAATCAATTTAAAATCGAATTCATTTTAATTAAATTTACCAAAATTTAACTCCTCCAATTAAATTTTAGCGTAATAAATTAAATAAATTAAAATCGAAATTCTTTTTTTAATTAAATTTACTAAAACATTAAACTTCTATGTGAATTTTTTTCTGTTTCATCTACTTTGCGAGTTATACGCGCAAAAGTGGGAGTGTCTATTTGACTTTGAAGTTAGGTCTCCCACCCGACTGGGCACGAACAAAACACACCGTTATTCCTCCCTCGAGTCACTCTACAAACCCACAAAATCGCGTTACGATCGGTGAGTGCAATTTCCCGGTGTTCCCTTTATAAGTCACATTTAATCATTTCCTCGACCTCAACTGTAGCTTTCATTAAAAGAGATCTTACAGCAGAGGAAAGCTCACCTGGAAAGTAATGGCGTCCCTCTCGATCTGCGACATGTTCTTGAAGATGGTGTTGATGATGTTGAGGAACTTGTCGCGTTCGAGGAAGCTCGCCTGGTCCTTGTCGAAGAAGTCGATGAAGTCGTACAGGATGAAGTAAGTCCCTGCAAGAGAAAGTACAGGTCAGAGTCTATTGAAAGCCATCCGAAGTCTTGCTCCCCGAAGAAGCAAAAAAAAATCCTTTGAAAAATCCTGAAAAATGACAGGAGCGTCGCGCAAGCGCGAGGCACGAGGAGGAATTAGCAGCGAGGCCACAGCGTGCCAGATAAATCACCCTTATCGGCATGAAAAATGGGATCTTCGCCGCACTCGTGTCGTCTTACACCTCCAAGTTCCTTCTTTCCCGACGCTTACGCGCGTACCTCCAAGCCCGGCTCCTCGATATGCAAACGGCTGGCCCGAGGCTGCCTTTAGGATCATGCCTACATCGCTGATGGTCGCTCCCACCTCAGCACACAGCGACATAAAAGATTTCCTGTCGAACCGATACCAGCCGCCCGCCGGGCTATTTACATTGTAAATATTACGCCGAAAAACCGCGCACCCTCGCCTTCGAGGTACCGCCAGCGTGAAAAATGAATTTGTCCGGGTCGATGGGTCACCCCCGCGCCGCGGCGTGCTTATTCTAGAACCCGACCTGTTACACTCGCACGGAGGCGACGGTCCGCGCGGCGAGATTGCCGATGCTCGAATTTCACCGTCGGATTCTACATTGAGTCGTGCTACTGCGTCACCTGGCTATTCCGGAAAGTAGCTGGAATCGGAGACTTTAATATCTCATGGGAATCTAAACCGAAAACTACTGTTCGGAACCGTCCGCGAACGCTGGGATCCGGGGGAAGATGGAGTACGTTACGTTTTCAGTAGTACGAGTCGACGGATACTGCGGCGCGGTTGATATCTGGGGAATTAACGCGATTAAACGAATGCAGGCGGTGTCTTCGTGATTCTTAAAGTCGACGGGTTCAAGGTGAGCGGTTGGCAACGCGTGTCCTTCGCCAGGGGTGTGCTCTTCAATTTATGTACAAGGGGGTGGCTGGATGCAAAAGAACTCAATTACAGTCGGTTCCTCGAGGAAGCTCGGAATTCCCCTAGGATCCGGGTTAGGGTGGAGCTTATTCTTCAACTGTTAGGATTAGGGATGGAGTGCAAAATCACTGACAGTGATTTATCACCGTGATCGCAGAATCACGATCACGGGTGTGATTTAAATTAAATCACGCCCGTGAGTTGTTTACCTCAAGCGAATTTGCTCACTGTGAATACTGTAATCGTAATTCTTGCTCGTGATTGAATTATTTTTTATGAAATACTTCAATATATCTTGTGTTACAAATCGAACGTGCTAATTCAACGAATATATAATATACACATTCATAAAAAGTCAATGTATGCACGCACTGATTTGATTGGCTAAAGTATTCACATATACATTATACTTTTTAACTAAAGTGAACATTTCGCTACAAAGTATTCGCTAATTTAAATAGATCAGGAACGGTTACATTGGTTCAAAGTATACAATTGACATTCTATAAGCACAGTGAGGGTTTGAGAATGTTTCGAGAGAAATTAGAAATTGGGGTGATGTGGCGCATGCAAAGAGCAGTTATCCTTTCCACCAATCAAATTATAAAAATTGCAAATCACTGTTCTGCCTGCACCAATCAGAAGCGATCACAAAAATCACGGATCACTGTGAAAAATCACCGTGATTGGGAACGAACGTGATCGGATCACTCGTGATTCACAAATCACGGTTCTAGCCACCACTAGTCAGAATATAATCTTCTTGCCACTTTAATTTCTCCGTTTTTATAAACGATATAATCGAGCGGAACCTGAGCACGATTGATTTATACTTAGGGGTAGCTCAGTGAGGGCGAAATTAAATTGAACAACTCTTTTTCCATAAATAGTACGAAATATCTTGGAGCAGAATCGTAACTTTTTCTTTGGCGACCCACTAATTTTCCAACTTTTAACTTTTTTTTCGTTTGTTGCGCACAAACGAAACACCCTTGAAATTTAATACCTTGAAATTTTGGAAAAGATCCGCTCAAAAGTTTCTTAGAAAAAAATTCCCAAGAATCACCTTATTCCTAGCGTCCTAAATAGTTCTCCCCCCTCAAAGATAGGCAAAAAAATGATTTCAAATAAAAATTTGTGTACGAAATTTTTTAAGAAAAATAGAATTTGTATATCCAAAGAAACAAGGCAGGGTGATAAGACTTACAAAGGAATATTTAATTTCTTTTTTAACTTCTAAGCTGGATCTTCTAAGAATCACTTTATTCCTAGCGTCCTAAATAGTTCCCCCCCCCCCCCCCTCAAAGATGGGCAAAAAATGATTTCAAATAAAAATTTGTGTAATAAATTTTTAAGAAAAATAGAATTTGTATAACCAAAGAAACAAGGCAGGGTGATAAGACTTACAAAGGAATATTTAATCTCTTTTTTAACTTCTAAGCTGCATCCTCCTCGGGGCCTGACTGGTGTCTAGGCGAGGCGAAGTAACGCAGAGGGGGCGAGGGAACGGGCGGGGGTGGAGAGTCGTCGCAAACGGAAGGTGAGGAAGGACGAGGGTGTGAGGGCAGGAGGAAGGGAAGGAAAGAAGGCTGGAGAAGCGTGAGAGCCAGAGACCGAGAAGTTGGCTGGAAGGCGCCAAGGGCGGTGGAATGGAAAGGGTTGGGGAAAAAAAGGAGGAAGGTTAGACGAGTCACCCCCTCGACTCTCGCTCGTCTCTATCGATTCGAGGCTGGCAACTTGTTGGCTACCCCGTGGCCTCGGCGATCTTCACGGAAACCGTGCTTCCAGACGTCGGAAGTTCGAGCCAGCCACCCTTACGTTTCGATCGCCCCTCTATTTTTACACGTGCCGGGTCGAGAGGGGACTCGAGCCACGAGCAAACATAACTTCTTTATCCGGGGCAGGAAGTTCGGGAGCGAGGGTCGGAGGAGATATTACAGAGCGATATTAGGGAAGGAGCAGGTTCCTAGCTCCCTTCACCTGTGTGTAACGAGGCTCTCTCTGTTTCTTCGAAGACCGGGCCGATAAAGGGAAATTTCGAAGGGGCTGGGCTCCGTGGGACGGCGCCATCGATTTCCCACCCCCCGACGCTGGCGGCGTTTTAGGGGACGCTGGTCGATCGAACGGGAAGATAAAGGCAGGCTTAAGAGGACCGTGGACGGGGACACGGCGTTACGAACTACCCCGTGAACTCGAACACTTGTGGCTTTCCAGTAGTAACAACTCGCATTAATGAGACGCCGAGGTAAAGACCGCTCGCGAACTTTCGCCCCTAACAGCCCCGCGAGATGGTCGGCACGTCGGCCATAAATTTCGAATCCACAACACCCCACAGGCAGTGGTACATTAGGGTCTGTCAATTTTTTCAATGTTTTAATTTTAAAAACGACTAGTGGAAAAATGGTACAATTTCGGGTTTAAAATTAACCACTACCTTTAAATTTTTGTAACACATTAGGTACCTAGTTGGAAGTTTATTTAAAATTATAGAAAAATACGAAAGTTACAAGAATTATTAAAAACAAATTTGATAATTGAACTTATGAACCGCAACAGAAGCAAAAAAGATATCGCTTCTTTGGTGGACGTTGTTAAATAGCATTAAATTTATTACATAGATGACATATAGCTAGATCTGTTGCTAATTCTAATCTGATGTTAATTCTAATTCTAATTTTAATTTTATTAGTTCATTAGTTCCATTATTTTCTTGTATTATTGTTTGTTTATTTATATACTGGCTTTTCTTCTCTTTTCTTTTATTCAAATTGTTCTTTTGTTATCTTTATGAATTGTTCACTGCAAACTAAAGGGTCTTTACCCGAGAATAAATAATAATAATAATAATATATTTTTATTTTGTAATAAATACACACTTTCATACCTTTCCATGTGAATGTAATAAACACTAATTTTCACATATTTTTATTTTCATTTTCCTGCTTTTATGTAAGCAAGACTCACTTTAAGCAGTATATGAATATGTAGTTTGCAGTTAAATCTTACTTAACTTTCACTTTTTTTCAACTGTAATTTGAAGTAGCTAAACCTCTCTCAAATCAATTTCTGAAGATAGTTTCAGATTCAGGATTAAAAGCAGCATTACTTCGTCACTATTCGTTTTAAAATTTACAAAAATTTTACCCATAAAATTGACACACCCTAAACTTGATAATGTTTTTTAAACTCTTCACAATTGAATTCTCTATCAATCTGCCCAGCCCGAATTTTGAATTTCACAGACAGTGAAATATGACCACAGATACTATCGAAACTTGTCAAAACTTAATCAAACATTTTTAATACTTTTCCCTCAATCTGCCATTTTTATCTCCGGAAAGATTCCTCCCTGTAGCTTATTTCTATCAAAAGTCCCACGATTTCGGCAGAAAAAGGTGCAGTTTGTCCCATCGCGCGAGGGGTACAACGGGCGCGGGAGAAAAATTCCCCAGCAAGTCGGTAGAAGCGGGCGTTCTACTTTGTCCCTGAATAACCAACAAGGGGAGGATGCCTGGAGGAAGCTCGCTCCTCAACATCCCTCCGTTTTGTCGCTGGGAATCTGGCGGGCCATGAATTTTCTACGCATCCCCGATGCACCGGCGCAAATGAAGAAACATCGCGACACGGGCGCGTAGATCTTGCCGCCGTTAATATCAGCCCGTTAGAATTGCCGTCCGGGAGAAGAAATAACGCGGGGGGGTAAAAAGCGCGGAGAATAAAGCGCTCGCACGACGGGACGCGAGCCATATTGCGAGGGAAACGAGGCGCGTCTCGTTGCCGCCGCCGCGGAAGCTTTACGTGACCCGCCGCGAGTTCGTTCGCAGGATAAAGTAGGAGAATAATTGACAGTAACAGCGGCGCGTGTGTCGAGCGAGGTTCGAAGCGACGTCCCTTTCCCGGAGGCGACGAGGAACGTTTGCGGTCGAAGGAAGGACTCGGGGGTGGATGATCGCCTGGGGGGTGGTTTTAATTTATTTCTCGAGGTGCCGAGCTCCTCGGAGGCGCGGGTAATCGCTGACGCCTCGAGGAAACACTCGTAAATTGAGATCCTCCGCGCCTTAACCCCTCTTGTCGGGGGAGGCTCGAAGGGTGGTTCTTTGTTTCGCGGGGGTGTCGTTCCCCGTCCGATGGGGAATTACAATTGCCCTCCCGGCGAATTTATTATCGCTGCGAAACGGGATCGTAAGCTGGGGAATTGAATCATTGTGTATTTTTCGCGAGTAATTACGGGGCAACAAAGGGACGGGAGGAAGCTCGTTAAACTTTTCTCCGTTCCGTGGCCCAGTTTCCCGCTTCGAGCTCCTTGTAACTTTCGGGTGATATCTGGGAAGATTTCAAGGCGATCGGCCAGCGTTCGTTAACCCCCTTTCACCCCCCCGGATATCCCGTGGAGAGCAGATTGCGGCGCCCCCGGGCCAAGGGAAGCCCCAGTTTTTCGGCCTTTTAATAACCGCCGCGGAGAATAATGAAAGTCGAGCGGACGTAAGTGCAATCTCTGCTACGGAGCTGATCGACGCGATTGCCAATATCGCCTCGCTCCTCGCTGGGCGAGCCTCGTGCAGCCCTTGGAGCGAGGGCCGGGTAAAGTTCGACGGGGGCGGGTGGGCAGGGAGGAAAACGGAGCCATCAGTCCATTTAAAGAAGGGTGAGAAGGAGTCGGGTATCAAGAGGGTGGTCTTCTTTTCGATGGGGAACCGTTTAAGGCGCCGCGCCAGGCTTTTAAGGGGGAACCTCGTGTAATCGGCGGAAATCAAGGTCCCTTTTGGGAATTTTTTATGAGGGAAATGTACATGCAATCTTTTTAAAATTTTCAGGCAATATTATTGTGTATTTCACGAAACGAACAGATATTTTTTTATATAAAAATAACGCGGTGATTTTTATATAATATTTTTATATCAAATTTTATATAATATTTTTATATCAAATTTTATATAATATTTTTATATCAAATTTTATATAATATTTTTATATAAAATTCACCGCGTTATTTTTATATAAAAAAATATTTGTTCGTTTCGTGAAACACACAATAATATTGCCTGAAAATTTTAAAAAGATTGCATGTATAGTTCCCTCATAAAAAATTCCCAAAAGGAACCTTGATTTCCGCCGATTACAAATGGCGCGAGTGTTATGGAGCTGCCAAGTATGTTCAACTGCGTGCACTCTAGGGGCCGTTGTAGTGGTCTGGAACCAAAACAGCGAATAGCTTTGTGTATTTTAATAAAATTACGCTCTGGATGAACCTCAGTCCGAAACACTTGCGACATTTGCAATTACGGTGTTATTTTTATGTCAAAAAATGCTTGTTCGCTTCTTGAAATACCTACTTTTCTGGGTTGAAAAAATTCAATTTTCTTTTCTTGCATTTTTTTAAACATTCATGTGTCTATTTAGAATATTATTCTAAAGCGATTTTGAGAAATTTGAATATCCATCGAATTTTGAATTTTCGTTCGGTTTTTGGTAAAATGTCATAAAAATCGAAAACAATTTGGACCAGGAGAATTCTCTATATGATTACATGTATGTTGAACAAATTCAATTTTATAGTAGAGTTAACTAGTAAAACTTTGAATGCGTTTTTCTCGAAACCACGTCTTTAAAGTCGGTGCCGATTTACATCAACCGATTTACATAATTTCTTTTCTGAATGAAAGTTTATAAGATTCCCTGGTCGTTGACCGACATTTTTTTTATATTTTAATTTTTTCTATTTTTTTTACACAAAAAAGAAATTAAAAATTTTCGTGAAAATCGATACCTAGAGTTTGACAATCCGCCATTTTGTTTTAAATGCGAAATTTAAGAATCGGCTCGGTCAACGACCACAAAATGTAATAAATTTTAATGTCCCGATCTGTTTTTACGTTTCAAATAAGCACAGAAGGCTGAATTTTTGGCATCGCAATTATTCTACTCGCTCCGCGAGGGGCCAACTTTCAGCGACTATAGCGAGGGGAGGGAGGTAGTTTTTTTATAATAAAAATTCTTTTAACACTTTCAAACAACAATCTTTCATTTGCAACGAACCCCATCTTTCTAGCTTTTCATTTTCATATAGAAAAAAAATCCTACAGTTTGCTTAATTTTCGGGCAAAAAAGTACTACGCCCCCTTAATAGCCTGGTGGATTCTACAGTGAGCTTTTTTCTTAGCGAGAAGCTCCCATATTGCTGCGATTACTCATAATAGATATCGTTGTTTCAATGATGCCTTATCTCACGGGGGTGAGGTGCTGTGTAGGGGTGGAAACTAGGTCAGGGTGCTACCCCGTGCGATAAGCTTTGAGTTGTTGTCGCGTCCAATGGCTGGGGAAAAACCACCAATACGTTTTCTGTTGTTCGCCCCTTTTCGTCGTTTATCGCTATCGATCCCTGGAGTATTAATTGCCATTAATTGATCCTCGCCGGATTTGAACCCCCTCGATGCTCCGAATGGATTACCAGGGTATCCAAACACTCAGCCACGTGCGGGAATGTTCAAATCCTATCCATTAAGCATAGTAGTTGAACGCCCATAGGCGGCCCCCGCACAGGCACCATGCACTGAGCAAACAAATGGCCCAGTTGCAGCGGGGGTTCCTCTGCAGCTCGAGAGAGGAGACAGCTTTTTCTGACAGATGGATGTATGAGTTAGGAAGGACGCCAGGGCTTAAGTCAATATCACCAGGAACGCGAGTGCAGCGCGAGTGTGTCGATAACGACAGGGGTGACGTTCCAGCAGACCATTAAACTTCCCTCGGGTGTGATTACAGCCTTAAGTCTACAAACTCCGTGAGCGCAATTTCCGAGCGACTTCGCTCTAGAACTTGCGCATCGACTCCCGCCTGCCATTTTATTTTCGCCGACTCTTCCGGAGATTTCAGAACCCTTTTAGCCTAAGCTTTCTACTGCTCGGAGGAGATCATCACGCGCTAAGAGCCTTTCAATGGGCGACCCAAGTGTCCCGGTGAAGCTAACTCTTCTACTGCACGCTTTGCTATTGACGTGCATCATCGTTCGCGCTGGGGATTTTGCGACCTCGCGATGTCAAACCGAGGCACGAATTAATTTCAATCGCGAAGATGAGGACACGACTCTCTCTCGTTCGACACTCGCGGTCAGGGGACTCCGGATTCGAAATTTAATTGAAATTTTCGTCCGATCCGCAGCGGTCGCCATTCTGGAAAGTTCCGCGAATGAAATATCGCAAGCTTGGGGGAATCGGTGACGGAAACACGACACAGGGCACATATGCGGGATTCTTGACTCGGCGGACGAACTGCGCGCGCTCTTTGTCGGAAATTCCTGTAATTTCCAGCAGCCCTGTCGCGTTAAATGAAAACGATTGTTACATGCGAAGCCGCTGGGTAGCGTGTTACAAATTCCTGCCATCCCTGTCTGGCTCGTCGGGCTGTAAACGCGAAATTTCGTCGAAACAACCAACATATATATTACTTACAGAGGATATATTTACGCACCGGTTTAAAAGTCGCTTATTAAATATTCCGAAAGCAGCACAAGCGACGAGAAACCGAGTTGATTTCTGGATGAATGAACAACAACAACACTGTAGGAATAGGTTTTATAATTCCTATTTGCGGAATCCGCGGAAAAAAATGGGCCTCCGGGTGACGGGACTTGAACTCACGACCCTCGGGGTACTGGCCAAGCGCCTAACCAACTCCGCCAACGTTGTCGCCGCGAGGTACCTTATTCCGATCTGCCTCTTATGGCGCTCCTGATCCCACGGAACTTTCATCGCGGAAATATAAAAACGCGAAGCGAATGGTGAAACAATTCCGGGGACATTTGTGTCCATCAGGCGCAAGCACTGAAATTCCCTCGTAAATCTCTGGAATAAAGCCGAGTCGCGAAACGTCTCCGGTACAAGGAAAGTTGCATCTGGAAAACTGTGCCCGTAGTAAAGTCGACTGTAAAAGGATTCATCCGCTGCGGAATGCCTGCCGTATTTTCCGCGGGCGGGGCGGGGGGGGGGGGGGAGGCGAACAGTGGGGCCCCGATTTATCCGCGATAAAGCCTGCGAGGGAATCGAGATTGAAGCGGGCGCGAGGAGAGACGCCGTCAGGCAACCAGGAATTTCACTTTTGCGGCGCCGCGAGGTGGGTCAGGGGTGTTCTTTATAACGCGGATGCGCCGGGCCACTCTCGTAATTTATCCGCGCGGTAATTTATCTACCTTTCGACCGTGACTCCGGCAGCCAGGGGCGCATCATTCTTCGTCGACGGAAATGAAATCGCGCCGCTGTCACCGGCGACGTGGCGCCCCTTGAAAGCGCCCGGCTAGACCGTCTTCCGAGTGGCAATGGGATATCCAAGTCGTTCTTTGAGCCGTCGCTGTCGCAAGCTGCGACTCGCGACGTTGCCGGTTCCTCGCGAGCGCAACGGGAGGGGATACAGGCGCCGTTGTAGCGCCTTCGCGGCGGTTTTTTTTCTGGGATCTAGTTATCGAATTTGAGGGGGTCCGAGGGGGGCTTTCGAAGCCACGGTCCGCTGACTGGGACAGAGGGGATTCGGAATTTGGAGACGGTAACGAGGAAGAAGTTGCGCGGAAAGTTGCCGCGTCTGTGCGCTTCTAATTGACCGGGAAACAGTCCGGGCTTTGTGTTAGTCGGCGCCCCTGCCGCGAGCGCGTCCACCCCGAAATGGAATTGTCGGATCGACCCTGTTCCCGTTAAACACGAATTCGACAAACAACGGCCCTTCAAACTTCCGTGTCTGATTAAAGTGATATCGTTAGCCTTCCTCAAAAGGGAAATAGTCTTTCGGGGGAAACTTTCGGGATTACGGGGATTTAGTTAGTGGGGGATGGAATTTGGAAAAGTGGACCTGAGAAAACTGTGAAGGAAGGAGGTTGGCAACTGTTGGCCACGCGAGATAAATGTCCGCCATCTTCTTTCTAGTTGGGGGTTGTTTTTCAGGGGATGCTTTTTAACTCAGTTTAGTCGCTAGTTCCGTGCGTTTCGGTTCAGCGACCTTGTAACCAATAAAAACCTTTTGGACGGCGGCTGTCAGTCATGAAACCCTTCGTGTAAGTATTTTTGTTAGACTTTTTTCATTTTATACGTTATTTTTTACTTTTACCTCGCTTTTTACTATTTTATTTTAGATTAAAAATATGTATACTGCATGTACGTTTCTGAAGCAGAAAGATCCGTTTCACAATTTTGTATGTTTCATGTATTTATTTTTCTACTTATTTTCTCAATTTACTTATTATTCTAGAATGACTAAAAAATAATCGTTTATCATTAAGTTATCAAATTTTCAAATGTCAACGTGAAATAGTGATCATTGAAACTCAAGAGTGTAAAGCTAAAAATTTGACACCAAATATAGCTGTTTTTTTATTGAACTTTTTATTTAAAAGTTCAATATGAAAAATTTAAAAATTATGTAGGCCAAAAATCAAGAAGATTGAAAATGAGAAATAATAGAATATAAATAATGTATGAACTTTTCTTGAAGAAAAAAAGAAGAATTGTTAATTAATAAAATTTATCACTACAGTCCATACCTACTCCAGTTACCACCTTCTCCCCTACTATTAGAAGTAAAATAAAATATGAATATTATAAATTTAATTGCAGAAATTACAATGGCTTATCCTCCACGCGACCACTCGTGTCTCAAATTTAGTTTTTCATAACCACTCTAGGGTTAAGAAGAAATACTGGCGCAGTCAGTAGTTCAACTAGGAATTAAGTCTACATCAGACTCTCCACCCTCTTTTCCGGCCCCCGCGATGCTCCGCCATCGAATTTTTCCTACTGTCCGACAGTGTAGCAGTAAAATACCAGCTGACAACAAGGCATACTACCAAATTCAGGTACGGGGAACGGAGAAGAAGGAAAGTGTGCTGCAGTTGAGAAATGGAGACGAAGTAAAATCGGGATTAATCCAATTCCGGCTCGACCTCGTTGGCGATTGTTTGCGGCAGAGTGACGCAATGTTTGAGAACGATGCGGAATACACACGGAGTGGCAAAGTGTTTACATTAATTTGCAGCGCTGTTTCAGGGCACGTATCCCAGAGCGGATGGGAGAGGCGCGCACAGGAAGGGGAACGTTCATCGAAGTGTTATTAGGAAAGTTTCGACGATCGCGCGAGGCCGGAACTTCCGTTGAGTAGATAGAAACTTGCCTTCACGCTCTTGGTAACTCACCAGTCACACGCGAGCGTTCACACCGCCTCTACCCGCACGTATATTTAAATCACCGCCCAATGAAATATTATATATATCCTCGATCAGCTTGCTTCCTCCTCTTTGACCAAACACAAATTCGAAATCCTGCGAGATTCTTAATCAGTGCCAGGAACGCCCCGGATCGCGTGCCACGTGTGCTACGGCAATCAGAGATCCGGGTAGCGACAGGACTCGATATCTCGTGGCGGGCGGAAGTGGCACGGGATCGAGCTGTAACGAGATCCAGCGGAACCGCAGGTCGAATTAATCGCGCGGAGTAGCCAGGCGTCTGTCGGCCGCCTCTTTGCGCGTCAGCCTTAATCGAAGCTACGGGGGCCTGGCAAACACGTTTATGCCGTGTTTACACTGGCCTGTGAACACGCGTGCATGCATGATTAAACGGACGCGGCGGCGTTGCAGACGGCGGTGACGAATAGTCTGTCAGCAGACTCGGAATCTTTGGTTATGTAAGGTTAGGTTTATTCTTCTTTGCTTTACACGCACTATCATATATTCCCACAGGTGGCGTGTCAAGAAGCTTCTCATGAGAGCACTGGGTTAAGGTTAAGGTTTTTAGTTTCTTTTTGTGCACAGCAATACCAAAAGATGGCAGTTCAAGATATTATGTTATTAAGCCCAATGATATTAGAGCACTAAAGACAGAAGAGTATTGAGTATCCGCCTTTTTAAGTATTGTCAAATTCACTTTATAAACAGAATACAAACTTAAATGTAATAAAATACTATAATAATGTGTCGTGCTACCAAGTATTAATATCAACAACGCATATTCTGTTTATAAAGTGGATTTTACAATACTCAATAAGGCGGATACTCAACACTCTTCTGTCTCCAGCTCACCAAATATGACGGATTCGCGTATTCGCCTCTGTTGTGCTCAAAGAACTATATTCATGTGCCTCGGAATCTTTGAACCTCCTCGAATAGAAATGCGCCTGTAATTGGTGCCGGGAGATGGCGTTCTTTCATGTTAAATTTCGGGCAAGTTTCCACTGAACGGGGAGTATGATCGTAACGAGTAACAAGGGCGATACACATTCAGTGGCTATGCCAGCCTCGATCAGTTACCCAGCTCGCCGCAATTGTCCTTTGCCCTGTTCCTTAGCTGAGAGCTCGACAGTTTGCGGTTGCGAGTTCGCAACTGAGGACAGAGCACGGCCAGCTGCCGGACAGTTTATCGGTTCGGTGTAAAACCGACTCGATTTTAAACGACAAGGAATCTCTGGGCCAGGGTTGCCATATGTACAGATTAAATTGCGGCGTGCAGACGATATGACGTAGCGCCGAGTTGGAGAAAGGGAACGCCTACAGTAAAGGCGCGTTTTGATGTGACAGTAAAGTGTGTATAGGTTATGTGACGTCATGTTACCCGGGCTTCCAAACGCTGGGCCACGAATTTTTCCACGACCCACTTGCCGTGCCATGTATTCCCAATTCCCAATTCACTGTTCCCTCCAATTCTACATTTTCGAAATTTACAACTCCTCGGAGTCTAAAGCCCCACGATGCCCCCTCGCGAAAGATTCCACAATCTTACCACAGCTTCCTCGCAGCATAAACGTTGGAGGCCTTTACAAATTCTTCAAGTTCCATGCGCGACCGCGTCCCAGAGGGAAGCAAGACTCCGTCCACCCCTCGAAACTTTTCTTCCTTCTCCGTCGCAGACCCCGGCGGCTTATTTAACCCGCGGAGCTCTCCGTCGATCGGCTAATCGCCGAGCCTTTTAAATCGGTCCCCGCGCGTCACGGAGGTGCTCCGCTCCTAAAAGCAATTAATCGACCGCGGCGCAACGATCCAGGACACTCGATAATTGAGAATCGGCGAGCGGGCGCAACGCTTTCGGGCCGGATTGCGGCGGAAGTTTCCTTTGTCTGGTAATTCCAGCGAACGGGCGGGCTCCCAGGACCGTGCGGCGAATTGGGAACGAGGGTTCAGTTCCCTCCTTTCGCCGACAAATTCCAATTAAAAAGAGAATTATCCTCGAGAATTGTAAACTAAATACGACTGGACGAGGTATTCGGGGTAGACTCGTGGGTCCTCGGCCTTTGAGTCTTGGGAACGGACTGTGGTGCGATCGACACATAGGTGGCGCCCCGGTCGTTTCGATATTTTATAGAGTTTGAGAAAGTGTAGAGTCAGATTAGTCAAAGTACTTGACGTCAAGTACTGTATAAGATGAGATCTCGAAGAGTCATCTTTTAGTTTTGCGAAAAACATTGTATACTAAGACAAAATTGAAACCTTAACCTTGTTGACGTCGAGTGCATGACTATATTAATTAAATGTACCAAAGGGTTGTGTAACCCGTCTATTGCAATTAAAATTCCTATAATTTGTTGCATGTTTCATATATATATTCCATACTTAATGCTTAATGCAGTAATTTGAAACTACTTTACTAATATGAACCTGTTATTCACTAGACTTGAAATATACTTTCAAGTTTCCTACAAGTTTCATGTGAATTAGAGAGTCGTTTAACTTTTACTTGCCTTGAAATACAGCTTGAATCGTGTTAACATACGTACAAGTGTGACGTTGAAGTCACTTGAAGTAAACTGATTGCCTATTGTTCTCGAAAAGTGAGGTTATAATCATGAAACAATGACTATTTGTAAGGATAGGTGGCAACGACCGTTTCCTTTTAATTATTTTCTTTTAATATTTTTAATAACGCATTCTTAATTTCCTCCCTTATTACAAAGAATAACAAACACCACCGCCCCTGTCGTCATTTCAGAAATCTACTTGCTTCAAGTACTCTTAAAAGTAACTTAAAGGCAACACAAACCGGGGTACTGAACACAAACTGGAACTCAAGTTCCTCGAATTCAAACGACTTGAAGTCAAGTACGTACCTCAACTAATAACAAGGAGACTTAACATCCAATACTCGGCATTGGCGGAATTGGTAACGTGACTGGCCAGTAATGCAGAGGACTCGAAAATCGTATGTTCGAGTCCCCATCACCCCAATTTCGTTTTTTCGCCTACAGACTCCTTATACTCGGGGTTTGAGTGGAGGAAAGGCTTTTACGGATCGTTTCCAGGCGCGTTCAACGAATCGATTTAAAGCGACCATTTAACGAGCCCGGCCCACGAACGGAGTCATGAATCAACATCGAAAGTCTGGGGCAAATAAAGTTTTCCGACTGATTGGATCTTAGCCGGAAGTTCCCTGCCGCGAATCGACGCTCGACTTTAATCTCCCACGGGTTGAACGGCTGGCCTTCGTTCCTGGCGAGGGGCTGGAACAGGAATCCTGCCAACCTGGGGATCCTCGTGATTTATAGCCCCGCGTCGATCGATCCCACGATCGCTGGGAAACCCGTGGAAAATTCTACCAAGTCTTCCGCGGCATCCAAGTGCTCCTGCGACTGTGACAGACATCGCGAAAGGGAAAATCGGCACCTCAAAAAAAAATCTACACCTAAAACTCGAACGCTTGGACTCGGGAAGCCCCGGGACTCGAGTCGCGGGAGCTTCCACTTCGCTGTCGAAGAGGAAGAAGCCGAAGCCTTGCTTCCAGGGGAAGCCCGGTTTAACTTGCGCCGAATTGGGTCTCGGCGTTTCGATTGCGTTTAGTAGAATATTCAAGGATGTGATTTTCGCAGGAAGCAGCCAGCTCAGCCCGCGGGAAGCGAGGAGTTGGCAAGTTCGTAAGGACGTGGGGCGTGGAGAGGCGGCTGCAGCTGGGTCTCCTGACCGAGTTCTGGAAGGATGGATGGCTGGTGCGGAGAAAGCGAATGAATAATTTAGTGCCGCGGCCCTGGATCATAATCGGGGCTGGAAGGGGTGTCGAGTCCTTCTCCCGTAGGAGCCCAGGAGTAATCAAGAGAAAGGACCTTGCGCGGCCAGCTGCTTATTTGTCGCGTTAATTGCTGTCCATTGTCCCGGAAACATTGCGATTCGTTAAAAGTTCCAGCGGCACGGTCGCAATTTCCCCGCGGATTTCCCGGCGAGTAGTTTACATTCTCCGGGAGAAGTTATCAAGCTCGATTAAAGAATTATCCATCCGCGGATCGCTTGCAGTTTCGGAGCCGGTGTAGATTCTCTTCCAAATTCCTCGCGCATGTACGCACGTGGAGTGCTTTCCAATGGAAACTTCAGCGGAGGGTTTATTCGCGGCAACACCGCAGGCTGGCGTGCGTCAGAATCGTTTACTCGTTCCGAGGCGAAGGGAAATTGGGTCAGATATCCAGGGATACATAAGTCCTCCTCTTTGTAGCTTTTTATCGGGCCTACCCCTGCGCGATACTTATCGACCCTTATCTGCCCGCTGTTACCGCGGTCGTGTCGCGATTTTAACTCGACAACGATTTAGATTACGCCGCTTCCGCCTTTTAATTGCCCCTTTTTTCCCTCGCGACCTCCGGCGCTTATAATTTTTCCACGCGCCCCAGCCACAATAGAGCTTCCCAGCCGAGAGACGCGGAGAGAAAGCTAACTGGATCCTCGAAACGGCCATTGCGCTCGCAAAAGGAGAAACAGATTGCAGGAATTTCCAGCGGGGCCGGGGGGGAATGCAATTAGTTTTAATCGGTCCCTCGTAAAACAGAGACCAGGCATGGGCGCAGCGGTGTCGTTTTAAGTGAATCGATAGTCGATTTAAACGGCTCGTTCGCGATCATGTCACAGGGGATGAAACGTTGCTCGCTGTAGCCGTCATTATTCACTCCTAACCCCCGGAATATTTTCTTTCTTCCACTGTGCAAGGTCACCCAGTGTTTTAGAGCCTAAAGGCAGGGTGAATCGTGCGAGCGGGACTTAGGAAATGGCCTAATTCTGCGCGAACCTAGCTAAACGATTTCCGTGCACGCCAATTGGCAGACGCCGCGGATTTCCATAATGGAATCGGGGGATGCCACCGCCCGGCTTCTAGTCCATTTCTTTCTCTAAAAAATTACATGATCCATCGACTCCCGCGCAAACAAATTTGCCCGGAATTTAAATAAAAGGAGCGCGAAGGAGTCAGGCGGGCTTCGCTGAGCAAAGAAGCGAAAATTGGTTTATCGATTCCCGCCGTTCCCGGCGCCGCTTCCTGCCACTCGAGTCCACCTCGATTAATTCGATCAAGTAATGAAGGGGAAATGGCGCCGTCGCGTGTCCGCCGAACAAATAAGATTTCGACATTTTCGGGATCCCGTTGTCGCTGGCAAACGAACATCCACTCGACTGGAGTGACGCGGAGGCCTCGGAACGGGACCGCGTCGGAAATTACGCGCGACAGGGGCGGCTGAGTTTTGTCGGCGAAATAAGCGAGCCGCCTGGCCCAGTTCAGAGAAATCGTCGCGTCGTTAAGCTTCACGCAGGCGGATTTATCACTAGTCCGGAAACTTTTTCACTTGATTTTTTGAATATTCAACGTTTTAAGAATATGTGTTTAAAGGGATTTTTTGAGTTTCGAAGACTTTTTGAAGTTATAGGTGGTGGGAAAAATCCCTTCAGGTAAAACTTTAAACGCGTTTTTCTCTAAACAGTGTTCCTCAAACTGGTGGGAAAAATATCTCGAAAAGTTATTAACCTATTCGATTGAAACTTTTTTATTTTGAAGATTACACTTTTCTGCAGGGAGCAAACCTGTAGCATCTTAAAGATTACGAAAATTTGTATTTCTTAAAGGCGTTGAAAGACGAAAAATAAAGGTAAAAATTGATTTCAAACTTCAGGGTTGTTATTTTATCAAAAATATCACTTTTTGCAATTTTTAAAGGTTCAGCCCCTATGAAATTTCATACGCTTTAATAATCTGACAGTCTTTTTTAATTTCACACCAATGGTTTATGTAGATGCCACACATCCCGTCGTTTTATATAAATTTTTTGCCGTCTCGATTTCAACGACAACCCCGTGCCATTTTCACGGATGAATTACAAAAAGAAAAATATATTTCTATACCTTAAGACATCCTTAATACAATGCAAAAAGTCCCATGAAATTATTTACGGTAGTTTTCCTTTAATTAATTCCTGAAGATCACCTATTTCCCCGACCTCTAGACCGGAACATCCCCTCAAACCGCCAAGCGAACAACGGGGGTGTGTCCGCGGGGGCCGTAATAATTTATATTTCACCCCCTTACCGGCCTCGCCGCTATTCCGTGTCGCGAAGAGCCGAATAGTCGACAGGGCTGAAAAAATGGCGGCGAAGTCGAAAAACTTGGGTCGTAAATCCCCCGAGGCGCCATGCCTCTGAGACTCACGTGCGAGGCGAAGGTGAAGGAATCCGGGAGGAGGGGACACCGAGGAAAATATTCTGAAATATGTCGCCGCTGCACAATCAATCGATACTCGATCCTTTGAAAGCCTCGGGATCGATGCTCTAAGCGGGTTCCGAGCTACCGCTGTCGAGCTTCGATGTTTTATCGAGGGCACGGAGGAAACTCGACGTTCAGGCCTTCGTCCAGGGAGGCGAACTGTAGACAAATGTCGACGGGCGAAATCGAGTTGAAGCCAGCGCGATGGCATCTGCCAGTTGGCGCGAAGAGATCCCTGGGGAATGGAATGGACGTCGAGGGGCGATGGTGTTCACAGGTGTGCCGAATTATTACAAGGGAAAGTGATGGGTAATAGCTACGTTCCCTTTGCCACTGTAGCGATACTTCAGATTCCGCCGGGAGATGGCGTCGCTGCCGATCCCGCTTTCTCGCAAGTGGTCGCTCAACCACCGACTTGTGTATATACCAGTTTCCTCCTACCTCCTAACGTCTCCACCTCAAGTAAGCCATCCACGCCACGAATCCATGCAACTCGAGGCTGCAATCTGACGATGGCGATTTAACGACGGCCGCGTGGAGCACGGTGAACAAGGGAGAAGAAGTAAGTGTTGGTTCTTTATGGGCGTCATCGATGCAGCCTCTAGAGGAAAGTGATTCCAGTCACGTAGCCCGGCAGCCCTTGAATAAGAATTCGATCTCTATGGAGATGAGGATATATCCTGCTCACACGTGGACTACTGATTTTATAAACGACGCGCTACAATGGGGATTCCCGGGCCTCTCTCTCGCTTCCATTTTCGGGGCTAATTGCTCCGAACTCCGAACCGAAGGGAATGGAAGATTGTTGTACGGTGGTGGGTGGAGAGTGGGTTGACGAGAGTGGAGTAAGGGGAATAAAGTTCCCGGGAGGCAGAGGGGTGGATGCATCCTAAACGAGGAGGAGAATGTGGAAAAACGGGCGGACGCTCGGCGAATTTGTCGCTGGCGATGGCGGACACCTCTAACTAGTCGAATTTCTGCTTTGAACGCTAACGAAGCACGGCCAAAAGGGTGAAGATTAGATTAAACGCTGTTCCCACCCAGGTTCATCATTGTGGCCGGAAGTTGCAGCGAGTTTGCGAATATCATGGCTGTATGACTGGACGTCATGGGACAGTGCCGCATGGGTTTGCGGGATCACCGCGGGGACGGAGTTTCTCTAATTACTCCGCGTGTATCGTTCCTCCCTCGAGCGTGACAAGTACCCTCCTCGACCCGCGCAGCATAAGATTCCCTATCATTTTGCTCCATCTGCTTTTAAAACATCTCCTTTTGTGATAAATAGTGTCACGTCCCAGCCCCGCCATGGGATCGCCACTGTTAGTACGCGCGAGCGCCACCAGAGGTCTAATCTCCCAAACTCTTTCTCGCAAATGGCAGGTACCAGTCTCGTTCATATATATACAAGTTCTAAGTTCATTCCTCTCGGTCGCCTTTAGTCAACTGATGAGTCCAACTGACAGTCCCAAGACACGAAACGTCGGAGTCGACGTTCCTGACGTTACATAATAGTAATAGGAATTGGTGTGCCAGAGCGATGTTCCTGAAATTTTAAACAACTCCGACGGCGACAATTTCGGCGGAATAGCAGCGAATAACTTTCCACGGACTTGCGGAGCCGAGGAAAGTCAGTAGAAAAGGCTCATTCAAGCCAGACGCGCGATGGAGTGAGGAGAGGAAGAGCCTCGGGTCTCTCTCTCTCTCCTTCTTCTTCTATATTTGACGGGGACGAGTTTCATCGAATCCATCCTCCAAAAAATACACGTTTCCCTCGGTGTCTCACGGTTGACGAGGTCTCTCTTCCCAGACAAAAGGACTCCGCGACTCGGTCGTTTCCTCGAGATGGAAAGCCCATTTCCGGCCACGCAGCCTCTCCCCGCCTCGCCCCGAGTCCCGGAGCCGAGCTTCCCGTCGCGATATGCGACCGGGGATGCGGCAACAGTTCGAGCGATTCCGCAGCTGCGAAGAAGCCTTGGCACCGCGCGAGATACAAATCGTAGAATTTCCCTGGTAACCCGGGGTCACGGAGGGGGGTTAGAGCTTGCCGCACAACCTCGCGGATCGAAGAGGAGAAGAATCCCAGCGATTTCATTTCCCAGCGCGGGGAAAAATACCAGCCAGGGCTGTTTTTAACGCTGGCGAAATGTCTGCCGGTCGCCGTCGAATTCCCGAGCAGTGGAAAATGGCGGAAGGGGGAAGTTCCTGGAGAAGTTCGCTGAATTCAATTGAAATCACGACTTTCTAGGGGTTGCCGCGACTCGATCGACCAGGCCGGGGAACAGATAAAGAACTCGATGGGTCCAAGTGTTAGGAGCCTTCCACGGTGATCCCGGAGATAGATCGCGGCGAGATCGAGAAGATAGATTCAGCCGGGGAAAACGCTCGGAAAGGGCCCAGTGGCACGTTTCATTCCAACCGAGGGCGCCATCTTCTACGCGTCGGCTGTGCCGACGATGTGCTTCAATAATTCATCAAAGATACGAGGCCGGAGGAACGGAACGAGGCCGAAGGAACGTCTATTACTCCCTATAATCGCGTTAATCCACGATTTATGACTCCTCCCCCCGCACTTTATTCGATCCACTTTCAGCCCCCTCTCGCTCGCCGCTTCTTCCCCAGTTTTTCTGCGCGAGCTCAACTTCTTTCTTTTCCTCCCAGTTTCTTACGATATACGTGGCTATGTTGCACCTCGGTCCTCCCTCCACTTTCTTTCGCCACTCGATCTTCCTTTACTTTTCCACCGTTTCTTTCACGCGCTTTCCTTTATCTCCCCGATACACGCTCGCTGTACATTTTCCTCCCTCCACTATCACTCGTCATACCACGGACCTTCTTTTCCTTTTCCATTCGCCGCTCGAGTAATCCCCCGTTAATTTCCCTCTTCCCAGCAATTACACCGTCTCCTTGCCCCCGCGACGCAAATCGTCGCAGCGCCCCAGAAAGCCCTTTAATATTCCGGGCGAAGGGGCGCGCGCGAGATTCCGTCGCGCCCCGCCTCCCGCGGCAGATTTTCCACCGCGTTTTCGCAGAGATCCCGGGACAAACGAAATGCATGGAATACATAATATCCACGGCGAACATCCGACGTAATTTCGCCCGAGACAAAAATACCGTTCCGATATTCCGACCACCGTGCCCGCGGTTATGAACTCGGAAATTCCTCCGGTGCCCCAGGAAAATCGGTTCCCCTCCGCAAGACACCGATGTTTCTCGAGGAGGGGTTACATTCACCTAAAATAGTCGAAACATCAAAGGAAGGTCAGTTTTATGGCCCTGGAATCGACGATTTTCTGTGAGCTCAAAAAAAAAAATATAGCACTTTAACCTGTAGGTACCTTAAACTTTAAACGCTGTTTTATATTTGAAAAACTACTGAACCGATTTCAATGAAACTTGGCGCGATTATTTCTCACGTCAATATCTAGTCTTTATCGTACGAATCTTTTTGTAATAGCCACAGCTAGGTTTAACTCATTAAAAAACTTCAAGGATTAAAAATCACACTCATATTTCTTTTAAAAATGAAAATTTTAAAAATAGAATTTGATAAAGACTAGTTTCTTTTGCATACTTTAAGGGAAATCTTTCTTGTTTTCTTTTGAATAACACGCAGGGGAGATGACATTTTTGGTACCGCAAACTCCTCTGTGACGACCCTGCTTTGTTGAACAAGACTTTTTCTTTTTGGGAAACATTCTTTAAATTATAAGCTTCCAAGTGCATATTACGATTTTTGATTAAAAAAATTACTTATAGTTTAAAAAAATTCATAAAAGCTACCCTCTTAAAAAGCTGTCGAAGAAATTCAACGTTCTCGCCTTCCCAAATTCTCGAATTTTCTTATCGCCGAGAGTTTAGAAACATTGATCACCCTTAAAGTTTCAAGCTTCAAGACTCCGCATCGTGGCCGTAGGTTTCCGAAAAATAATCAACCGCAGGAGCTCCCAGGGGCCCGGGGAAGAAGCTCACCCTCGCTGGCGCTAGTTCAGGGGGAAAGTTTCTTAATCAAGCGGAGGCCAGCCCGTACGTGCACGCACGATAATAAACTTTATTCAGCCGCATCGGAAGAATTTGCATGCAAATACTTCTCGCGGCGGATTTCTCGGCAGCGCGCGGGAAAAGAGCGCGCAGGGGAGGAAGAAGCGGCGACCACCTGCCGCCCATTAATTACAGCCGCCCTGTGTCCGGGGGAAATTCACAGAAATCCAATTTCGATTCCTGTTCTCCACAATGGGCGGTCTGAAAAGGTCCTTAGCTTCGACTCTCTCGCCGGAGCTCTCCGATCACTCCTAGGCTGTTGCAAAATCGCGTGTTACTTGCGCCCCTGCTGCCCGATTTTTCCAAACTGCACTCCGTTCAACTCCCTCGCTGTATTTTTTTTAGAGATTGATGGCCATTATTAACCCCCTCCGCCCTTCCTCCCGGGCAGTATGTAATTAATTAGAGCAACGAGGTAACGGTCGAGGGAAGTTTCCTTGGAAAAGGAGGAGCCCTTTTCCCCCGAGGAATTTCCCACATTAGTCAAAGCATCGGTTCATTAAATTTTCGCGCGCTACTCCGCCAGCCCGGGCCAGCAGCCTTAATGAAACTCTCTTTCAGGCTTCGATCAGGGCCACCCTTTGATTCCGGCCTCTGTACACGAGCCAGGCTAATTGGCACGTGTTCCCCTTAGAAACGTTTGTCCACGCAGCACCGGCAACCATTAGCATCGCCTCGGACGCGTCAAACGCGTTTTCCCGGGCAGAATGCGGAGCTTTTTTCAGCGAGTGTTTCAGCGGCGAGCATCCCTTCAGGCTTCTGGAAGGGGTTGTCCTGAATTCTCGTGTAACAGATGGAAAAGTAACAAACTAATGTTAATTTTGGTTTAAAATCATTTGGGGTATAAGGTGGTATGATTAAATTTGCAGACAGATTTTTTTATGTCGATCCTGCTTATTATTTATTAAGTATTGTGGAATCTAATAAGACTTCTTTTGAGGAAAATAAATGAGAAATTGAAAAAATGAAATTTTCAATATGAGTAGCCTAAAAAACGATGTTTCATCACACATGTGTTAGATAATTTTGTTTTAAATCGTGAAAGAACTTCTGTGTGTCTTATGGGATCAGAAGATGCAGAATGGATTTTTCCAAAACACGGAAAATAATTCGCTCGAAGCAAATTCACTTCCTGTTATGGAATCAGTTGGGGATTGACTCCAAAATCCACGGGCAAGCGACGAACTTTAAGTCCATATTATTCTAATTGTTATTGCGATTTACTTACATTTTATTAATATAATTAATATATAAGTCCACGCGAGCATTCAGAGATGTTTCTAAAAAGAATAAATACAAATTCTACTCAGTCTTGTAAATAATATTCAAAATGATTCGAATATTATTCGAATAGGTACTCAGAATTATTCGAATATCATTCAAATACTCAGAATTATTCTAATATTATTCAAGTACTCAGAATCATTCGAATACTGCATACTATTCGAAGACAAATTCTTACATTAACATCGCAGAAGAGTAATTTCTATTTAAATTTCCCCAAACCGAGTTAACCCTTCGTGGTCACACCTTCTTATAATCACAAGTTGGTCACGCGGGGTTCACTGTACCCCAACGTCATTTTTTGAGTTACCATTTTCGTATTTTTGAATCTTTTCACTTTTCAGTGATAATTGTTCATTCGTAATACTTATACAATCAAGGTCTAATAATCTTTTTCTAGAAATGTAAATTTTGATATGAAAAAATTTTTAGTTGAACATGAGCGATTTTCCATGCTTGTGGGAAAAAAGCGATTTAATTTTTTTTAAATTTTTTTCTTGCGATAAATCCCCTGTGGAAGTCGTAAAGGCGCGACATTTTAACTCGAAAATTATTCTTGGGGTACAATACACCCCGCGTGACCACGAAGGGTTAAATGAATTATATAAATCTTTAAAAGAATTTGAATACCTAACTGACAAAACGCAATGCGACAAATATTCCGCAAGAAAGGAGGCTACGAATTCTTACACTGGGATAGGGAGAGGGTGAGAAACCGCCAAAATTACCCTCACGTACCTTAAGACGTCCCCTAGAGGGAGGAAGGAACATGGTACACCACCATAGTGTAGACATTCGCCAGAACAAATGTCACGGGCGTGTAAACCTTATAACAGGACCCCCGTTAAGCGAAAGAACCCTCCGCGAGGCTTGCAAATATTTGCCGACCTTCGTCCAGAGACGGCGAAGAAGCTCCATGGACGCGCCTCGCACCGGCGGGCGCGGAGATTAATGGACAACGATCGATTAACAGGAACGTTTCAAATTCTTCTCCCTCGATACTGCCACTCTTCTCTCTAACTTCGAATCAAGGCCTAAGACGATGCCTCCGGAGCGCAGCGTTCCTGGATTTTAATACAAATGAGAACACGTAGTAACTTATTTCGGGCTTTTAACCAGCCCCCTCGACCCCTCCCCCCTGCGAGGTGAAACGAGACGACGCGCGGGAGGAAATATAGTTTAATTGAAAGCAGGGATGGTCGAAAGCTTTCCCGCAAGAAAACGCGGGGCTTTCAGTTATGGTAAGCTTATTAGAGGCTTGTAAGCGTATTATCAAGCGGGGGAAATGTTTTCGATGAAACTTGTATCCCCCTGGCGGGCCTGATTAAAGGAAATAAACCGTCAGACAGCCCCGGCTACCTCAACGAGCTCTGCACGCTGCAGCAGAAGTCTCGTAGCTTTCGAAAAAAATGATGAAAGGGGGGTGGCGGGGGCAGCGGTTAAGGGCTAATCAATTTTCGTTTAGCGAATGCTCGAGGGGCTGGAAAGAAGATCAGAGCAGGTTGGTTATTAAGGTCAAAAGCTCTTCGCTGGGAACACACGACTCTGTTGGTCTTGGGAAGCGTATTAGGGGGCACCGTAAGCGTATTATCGGCCAGAGGAATGCCCGTGGGCTTTTACCGCGCGGAGGAGCTCGAATATTCATCTGTTCGTCTGTTATTTGGAGAAGTGTTTTCCCGCTGACTGCTAGTACCTCTGTCTCCCCGAATTTCGCACGTTCGTGACGGCGCTGTGCTATCCCTGAACGTCGACGCTTGTTAGGGCCATTATTTCTCCGTGATTTTTTAGAAATTTCACGCGGGGTGGTGAAATCCCGTTAGGATTAATCGCGACGGTAAAGGTCCTGTGATAATTAGGGGAGAGTTGCCAATATCGTACTGATCACCCAAATCGTACCTCATCAATTTTTCAGTAATTAATGAATGTAAACGACATCTGATAATAAAAATATCAAGTAAATGCGAAATAAGAAATAGAAACAAAACCTTGTGAGCTTACACCCTATTTTGTGCGTGCTATGAACATTTAAAAAAATCAGGTATGATTGATGTAACTTTTTACCAGTTTATTTTAGCTGATAATAATCGAACAATGCAACTTCGTCTTGTATTTTTGTATTTGTCTAAAAGCGGGTTTAATGTCGAATATTTTACATTCATTTTAAGTACATATTACATTGATTATAAAGTTTAAATTGATATTTATAAATAAATTGAGCATGTTTCCTAAATCGTACCACTACAATCGTACCAGTGCGATTTGGCAATTCGTATGTTATATAGGTTTGTGCATATATCATATACATGTGTGAGCCATATATATTTGTATATGTAACTATATAATAATCATTACTTTATGTTGAATATTTTCTTCTTTATTTGTTATTTAGACTATTTTTTCGTGGAGGTACGATTTTGGAAAGCGAGGGGTACGATTTAGGAGACCGGTTGCCTAAATTGTACCTTTTACAGTATGTGACAAAAAGATTAATAACAAATTAATTTATTCTGAACAAAAGGCTAAGTATATAATAGTAGGTGCCTAAAAGATCAAGCTACAATATCCTATAGTCATTGGCATTCAAATTAGTACCAAATATGAAATATAACGTAAAATATCTTAAGTGGTACGATATAGACAACGCTCCCCTATAATACCTAATAGATCAATTTCTAGGCGGCTGTTTTTAACGTATAGTAGAATTCTTGGGGAAGGTTTTAGGGTACTTTGCTTTCTTGCTTTACCAAGGGGTAATTTATTTATACATATACATGAAATCGTTAGGTCACTCACTGATTCAGTCCAGCTTAAAGCGCTGAATCTAGAAACATACCTTTTACGACTCAGGTGCTCGATAAGTCAGGATTTTTTTAAATTCCATCCGCTAGGGAGCGAAAAGGGGTAAAATGTATTTTCTCTGGCTCCATAACCCTTTCTCTACGTGTTTAAATTTTCGAACGATTCTTGAAAAGTGTTAATTTTACATTAATAAATAAAGTTTTTAATTTTCAGTTTTTCATTTATTTTCGGAGAACATTTCTGACAGGACACTAATTCTTCGTCTATTAAAAACTTTCCGGCGCGTCAGCAGTTCGATAAATATTATTTATAAATTTTTGGCCCGCGCGGATAAAAAGATTCCCTCCCCTGGTTTAGATACTACAAGTCCCACCGCCCTGGAATTTTCCTGACGCCTCAATGAATTTGCAATGAATAAATACAAAAAGAAAAATATATTTCTATAGTTTAAGGCATCCTTAATACAATGCAAAAACTCTAACCAAATTACCCGTGGTAATTTTCCTTTAATTAATTCCTAAAGATGGCCTACTTTTACGGGCTTTAGACCGGAACATCTCTTTAAGCTACCTAGTAATAATTATAAAATCCTTTACCGATGTCCCTAAACTATAAAGTATGATTCATTTAGCAGAATAAACCCAAGAAACACCCTTTTTACATTTTGTTTGCGTGTGGCCCACCGGCGTGGGCTTCCACCAGGGACCCACAGTTGGGTCACGCCGTCCTGAACGCGTTAACTTGTACCTACCTCTGCCTCGCTCGAGAGGAAACGTCGCACGGTGGCACTGAAATCTTAGCCAGGCAGTAGCGAGAAATGTCCCGGCTGGTCTGCTGTGTCTCGTGAATAACGAGGGCGTTTTTTGTCGAACGAACGATCTTGGGGAATAAGGCTTGTGGGGTGGGCGATACGCGAAGTGACATAGTATTTACAGTCACGTAGCGCCACCGCCATTTACTACCTGTCGCAGCCGCTAGATAGTTACGCCTTCTGCTCCCTATCTGCTGGAAAAACTTGCTGCCTCCGCTCACAATTAGACGTAAACGCCCTTAACCCTTTCACGATTTATCTACCCCCGCCAAACGACCCCTAAATCCAGTGGAGAATAATCTGGCTCGCTATTAAAATTCTGTGGACTGTTTTCCGAGGAGGAAAATTCGAAGGCATCGGCTACTGGATTTATAGGATTCCAGGGAACTTTGGGAGCTTCTTCCTCGGAAGAATTAATGGATAAAAATTTCCCGCGCGCCAGTCGATAGCAGGGGAATTGGAGGATCAAGGATTCCGCGGGTAATAAAAGGATTTCCACTAAATTTCCCGCAGAGGAATAGATCAGGAGGCCGAGCGGGTAGATCCATGGTGGATCAGCCGACGGAGATCTCCGGACCTAATCAGGCGATAAACTATCCAACGAAAGAATATCCGAGATGTTTCGTTGTAAGAGAAGCCCAGCGAAATTTCCAAGGAGCGGATAAATCCCGCGTCCAGTGTCTGGTGTGTTTCTGGGCCGAGCGTAAATCTCGGCCACGAGGCGGATAAAGGGAGGCCAGGCGGTGGACTTCAGGGTGGAAAGTTAAAGAACGCCTCGTCGCTGGGTCTCGCAAGGAGTTTAGGAATTAATTTGCAATATTAATTCGTAGGTGGAGAAGCTGTGTATTCTAGCAGAGGGTTGGTCAGCACTGTCAGCAGACGTGACGGCAGCGACAATCACGCGGGGGTCTAGCCACCGCAGACAATTGCCAGCCATCAGCGAAATTGCGGGAGATTGCGAGATAAGAGTCTTCACCGCCTTACCGAGTCAAGACGCTGATTACGCCGTCTGCTAATCTATCAATAAATCTGATAGGGGTTTCGGTCGTCCGACCGATTTCAAGGATAGCAATCCCGCTGGCCACTTGTGCCCATCTGGGGCTCTTGAACCTCGCGATCTTCCGCTGAGCACCTCTGGAACAAATCCGTCTCCCGATAAATGGCATCTCATCCTGATCTTCACACCCCGAGTTTGGAAATTTCGCCGGACCCCGAAAGTTGTCCGGGTCGAGCAAGGTGGTCGGGGAATTGAGGAGCGTGCAGGCGAGCACGATGCTCAGCTCCGTGATAACGCGACGCTGATAATCACGCTTCCCCTTCCGGCAGCTGACGTCGCCATTATCGAGCGTCATTAGGCTGCACAACGGCACGCCGAACCGCCCCCGAAATTCTCACCCTAAATTCCCAGCTGGCACGCGACCCATTCCACCGGTCGAATCTCCGTTCTTCATCTTCAGCGGGCTTTCGGGGCTTTTGAGTACATGCGCTAGGCGCGACATATTTCCCGGCAGCGCGGACGTATCCGGTGCTCACGGATTTGGCACTGGGATGCAGAATAAACTCGAAGATCTGACGACCGAGGGCGTCCGTAATCTATTCCGAGGAGGGGAGGGCAACTTGGAGAAAGGGTCAAGTAGACAGGCGACGATTGGTTGCTAAAAATTTAAAAATATTTACTTTTTTTTAGTATAAACTTAATAAAGTAAGCGATTTTTTGCCCATCGCTGTGCACGCCCATGCTGACGACGCGTGATTATGTAATAAGAAAAGGAAATCCAGAATCCAAAGCTGAAGAATTAATATGTTAATAACAAATGCATGAATTACCATTAAACTTTTCGATCCAGACCACTTTATTTTCCCAGAATAAAAGTTTCCCCAACATGCGACTTAAACCACTGAAAAGAGCATTAAATAAATTGACTATAGGCACTGCACTGTGGATCCCTTAAACCGGACTATGGGTGAGGTTAACCAGTGTCTCGCTGACATAGATTTGTTCTCGATCTCGCTCGATTCGTTCCGAAAACAATTGTTTAGTCGTATCCTAGTTTAGTATATTATATTTCCGCTGTTGCTGCCAATTTTTGTTTTTGCATGCTTTTGTTTTTGTTTTGTTTTATTTGATTTTATTTCATTTAATTTTATTTACTGTACTTATCTGTTTAAACTTTTGTATTCTAAAGGGTTTTCCCGTTGATAATAATAATAAAAATTCGAAATAAACAGGTTTTAATGTATTTAATAAGCATTATCTTAGAAAAATTAAAAATAGATTAAATAAATAAACGAGAAAAATATTAAGTTATAGATTATTAAAAGGGGATAATTTTTTCCTATTTTTTGGCGCAATTTTCATTCCGATATCTTCCATAATTCAAAAGATATAGACAAATGTCACTAAACCCTTAATTCCAGACCACCGTGCGACGGAAAGTCCTTAACTCGGTAATAGTAAAATACCGCGTGGAAGGGAGCAGTTGGGAAGAGCTCGCGAGGCTGCGCCTCGAATCGCCGCGGAATATCGGGCAAGCGGCGGCCGAAAAACAATCGAGAAAATTGACCGACTTCGTAAACGAACGGACGAAAAACACCGCGGAACCTCGTTGCAGCCGTCGCCCGCGGGCTCCGCGCAAAAACCGCAACCGCGGCAATCGAACGGTTTCGACGATCATTTCAACTATTCCCACTCGCTCCATTTTAGAGATAATAGAAAAGCTCCGCCACGGAAGCTCGAAAAGCCTCGAAAGTAGCCAGCACATCCGCATTAGCTTAGTATTAAATATAATCCTATAGGTTAAGTCTTTCTTCTTCGTATGTAAGTTTAAGTTAGGTTAGAAATCATTCTTTAGACCTAACCTCGCCGTTTCCCTAGCTTCTTTTGTTTGCGCAATAAAGACGCTTAATAATAATACCAATAATCACCCGAATTGAAGATTACACAGCTGTAATTACACGATCGCGCGCGGCGGAGTGGGCGAACACTGGCTGGAATTCCGTTCGCAGGGAACTTGTTGCATCGGCTAAACGAAGGTAAAATAATTGGTCGTTGCGTGTCGCGCGCGATAATCCTTTGTCATCCACTTTTCCACTAGCCAGCGCGTCCCACTCCCTTCTACATATACTGAGCTGCAGGCATTCGGCGATTGGGAACGGCCCATGGTGCGATTGGCACATAGATGGCGCCCCGGTAAGTAGAGTTCGGAAAGCAGTAAGATCGCAGAGTCGACGTTGGGGGAATTGGCAACGCGGCTGGCCAGTAATCCCGAGGACCCCCGAAGATCGTGGGTTCGATTCCCGTCGTCCGAGTTTCTGTTTTTCGCCTAAAAAGCCAACATAAAAATCAACCATTCACCGCGCGAAAGAAAGTAAGAAAGAGAGAGATCCTCCTCGAAGGAGAGAAGAAGAACAACGATTAAAAGACATCCACCCTCCATCCATCCTCGTTTACGTCCTACAGCCGGAGCGTGGAAAATCTTGGAAATGCCACCGCGTGTTTAGCGGCTGAACACGTGTCCGTCGCAAATGCTAGCAACGACAGGGGAAGGGGGCGGGCAGAGAATTCCATAAGTTGGGAAAGGCGAACGGTGTTCTTTGCCGGCGAGGGGGAACTTCTTCGCTTCTTGATTCCGTGTCACAGTCTCGCGTTCCTTCGTGCCCGGCCACTTGCTCGAAAGTTTCGCGAGGCGCACGTGAGCCGGCGGTCAAGCAGACATCCCCGGTCGAAACGGGGAAAGAACGCCAAAGTCGATCAATTATGCAAAACGTGACTCATGCGCGACGGATCGATGTCTCTACACCGATCCGCCGCCGGCTCGTTACAAACTACGCCCCCTCGCCCGTGGAATTACGCCAGCCAGCCGGAAGAGAGAGCAGAGATTCGACGTGCACGGAAACGCGCGGGCGCCCGTGCAGCCTCATTTCCTCCAAGTCGAAGGAAACTTTCGTGGATCCCGGAGATCTGGCAGCAGGGAACTCAAACTGTTGGGCGTTTTTTAATCGACCGGTGTAGCGGGGGATCAGCTTCGAGGAGCGTTTGACAGGAAGGGGTGGATTGGAAAGTTGAAGTGAGACTTCTGAGGCAATCGAGGTGTCGAACTGGAGATTGCTCGACGCGCAGAGATACAAGCGCGCGAGTCGGGCCAGCCTCTCGAGGTTCGGGCGGGCGAGAAAAAGGAAGCGAAGCGTTCCGCAAGGACGCGCGGGGGTCATAGGCGGGCGATTAATCGTTTATTGCCGCCGCGAGCGACTTCCGCGCTTTAGCGCCGTGAGAACCGGCCCGAGAATTTATTGATTGCTTGATTAAAACATGACGGTCGAGGTATGTAGGGTAAGCTACACAGCTATCGACCCCCAGACGGTGATTCGTTATCGGGCTCCCGTGTCGTGGAACACTCGTGGATAGACTCCGATGCCCAGCCTCCTGTCGGCGGACAAACCACGATAAATGCTCCCTCTTTCCCCAGGGCGAGCCTGACCCACCGTCTCCGGCTTGCCGTGAAAATAAACCGCCCGGTTTCTGTGATAACCTCGGCAGGCTCGTCTTCCCGATGGCCAGTCGAGGATTTAATTGGAACAGCCAGGGGTATTGAAACAAAATGTAGAAGACTGGCTCGATTTCGGTGGCGAATCTCCGGGAGCGATCGATTCGCGGCTCCAGTCCCATTGTACTCGCGACGGAAACCGCAAAGTTTGCTGGCAACCACTGGCCATGAGCGATTAAACCCCAGAGCCTCCGGGATGGAGCGATATCGTTGCAGAAAAAAGCAGCTTGATGGAATGGCGCCGTTTTTCTCGCGCTTTTTCTTGGATTTATTAATTAAGAGCGATCCGCTGCCGCTGGATATCTCCCGTGGGGGTGGATGTTAATATAGCGACCTCTCGCGCTTGTCCCTTGGCGGGCAACGAGTGTCTGTATCCCTTGAATCCTGTATACGAGATACTAAGGGGGAGATATGGGCCATATAAAATATGGTATACTTCCTTACGGCCACATGGCCGAAGAAACGGTCAGGGCTGAGGAATAATGGGGCTGGCAGGGAGCGGTGAGCTGCCCTGCGCGACCGTCAATTCGAATTTGCCGCGACCTTTTATTTCACGGGGACCGATGACGCTGCTTTATTGCCAGGGAGAATTAGGGACGTGTCGGGAAGATCGAGCTAAACAATTTTCTACGGAGGGATTCGCGGTCCATTTTTTCCACCATTATGACAGAAGTTTAATGCCCGGACGCGGCGGTTCCTTCGAGAGTCGTTTTTCCCAGCTTCTTACGACAATCCGCCGCGTTACTAAGTTCCCCCGGCCATTCCCCACAATCACCTTACTTCATGGAAATCCCACCGCTCGCTCGGGCAAACTTCGGGCTCGCACAATTTCCTTAAACGCCGCTGCGAAACCCATTCCCTTTAACTGTACCAACATTTATGCCCCAAGGATGGGCTTGGTTATTGCAGCGAGCCTCAACTTTTTCTCCAGCTCGGAGGACTTTGAATTTACCTGTTTCGCCAGGGATGTGAACTGCTGTCCAGTGGAGGGAAATCAATTTTGCTGCTCTACTCGCCATGGTCTCAGGGAAATTAACAGTTTGAAAAATAGAAAAATGGAAAACTCGGGCGGTGGGACTCGAACCCATGATCGTCGGGTCCTCTGGATTACTGGGCAGCCGCGTTACCGATTCCCCCAACTCGTCTCCCCGATGTTACTCTCTTCCGAACTCTACTAACGTGGCGCTACCTATGTGCCAATCGCGCCATAGGCTGTTCCCAAACGCGGACTGACTGCACTTTCGATCTCCGGAGAATATCGAGGCGGAGTTGTACCGAATCTGTGCACAGAGCGAGGAGACACGCCGACGCCAAAGTGTTAAATGTTCGAGCGAGTGAAAGCACCAAAGCAACTAGAAAGGCAACGCCCAAAGCAGAGCCTGGGCTCCATTCGCCAGTGTTAGGGAATAGATGAGCTGCTCGCAGCGACGTGGGGTATTTAGCATGCTCCTGTTGACACGCGGCCCGAGACCCCTCGCGGCAAAGGGCCCACTTCTTGCCAGCGTCGACGGTCTAAACAGCTCATACATTTTAATGTCCCATCAAAGCACACTTACAGCACGGCCGGGTTAGCAGGGCTCATCCAAACCCCCTATTACGCGGCCCAGCGTTGTGATTGGCCAAACCAGCCGCCCCATAATAATCGTGAAACCGATCCAGCCTGTCGTTCGGCGATTACGAAGTTGAACCCAGCCATAAATAGCGAATCGATCCTCCGTAAATTGGCATGCAACACCGTATCATCGATTGCCTCGTCGGCGAAGGATAGCGGGGCTTCCAAGGACCGGACCTCCGGTTACAGAATCAAGAATTGAAGATGACGAGGAGCGTGGCGGCCACGGTACGAGAGCGAGCTTCTGCAAACTCGTGGGTATGACCCTCGAGCCGAGTCCCTCCCAAATTGGAAGTTCGAGATCACAACGGGGCTGAAAACACGGCGTAACAAGCTCGAGGGCTCTCCGCCCGATTTTTCTGGACCAGCTTAAAGAGACCGTAACGGGGCCTCCCTTAATCAACTCTTTTATTTACCCGTCCCCTTGCTTCCAAGGCAATTTGTACATTTCAAGGGCCACCCAGCCAGCCCTGCTAGCCGCAAACTCAATCCCCCTCAATTTCCGCGGCGCAAAGCAGCCGATTCTTCCTGAAAATTCTTTCACGCTGACAACTGTCCAACTCCCACCACCGAATGACCGAAAAACCCCGGAGAGCAGCAGCTCGATAATCGATCTTCCTCGCTGTCCCTGCCTCCCTCCCCGAAGCTTCATAAACGCTCCAGTAAGAAACTTTCGCATCCAAGACGGTGCAATTAAAAGCTCGTTAAGTTGGAGCGCTGCCTCCGCGGAAAATCGATGGCCACGTGAACACTTCTACCGGGTTTCTACCCGTTTTTGGCGCCCCTGGGCGCGTGCAACGTTCGCCCATAGAAACTAGAGCAGATTGCGCGCCATTGTCGCTGGGACTCCGACGAATTCCCTGTGATCGCGAGTTGCGACTGCCTCGGCGGGGGCAATAATTTCGAGTGTCGCCATAATTCGATCGCATCTGCAGTCGGCTCTCGACGGAGCTATCTGGGAATTCCATTTGTCATTGGGAAGGGGGCCGGTCGTACGTTTTCGTGCCTCTCTCTGCTCGTCTGGCTGCCCGTCGCGATGCTTTCATGTCTATCCGCAATTACGTTCCATCAACCGTCCCCTCCCGCCCTGTTCCTCCCTGGCGTTTAGAGATTATCGCCCATTGAAATTGTCCCCGTGTGATCGCCAGCCGGTTGGCGCTTTTCGGCCGATTAATCGCCAAGATCGCGAGAACCGTGCTATGACAATGATACACTATGAGGAGAGTTCTTTGCGCGCTTCGTTCCGAATTTCAGAGAAAATATTATTTAATCGAAAAAAAAACGAAACTCGGGCAGGCGGGACTCGAACCCAAGACGTTCGGGGTCCTCCGGATTACTGGGCATCCGCGCTACCGATTCATCCAAAGCCTCCAATTCCATTCCTCCAATTCCGAACTCTACTGAACGCGGCGCCACCTGTGTGCCGATCTGCCCATAAGACGTTCCCAAACGCCAGTGCTTCTATCCACTGCTCTTCCATGCAGATATTGCGCATCCAGAATTTTTGTGCCGGAAGCATTCGGTATCGGAAATATTCGTGTCTAACGACGGCTTCTTCCACCACTCTCATCTCCTCACACTGTTGTTCCACTTTAAGAATGATTTCCCGCGGATCTAAAATTGCTCTTCGCCCCGAACAGCATCGATTTCGAATCGGGCGACTGTCACGTTCCTCGCGAAGGCGTCACGCCTCCTTGAGAGGGATTCCGTGCCAGATATAATATTAATCGCTGCAGGTGGGCAGGATACGCTTCTCTTTTCAAACCGTCTATTCCCGGCGGCGGGGTTGCAATAATAAGTAGCAGGTGTTTACGGCGCGCAACGGTGCATTGTTTATGCGCCGGCCAGCGAATCCTCCGGGCCCGTTGCGTTCTTAATTAACAACAACAGACTCGGCCTGTTTACGCCTATGACGAACTGTTTGGCCCCGGCCCCGATAGCCATTAATATTAATATTTCGATCAGCTTGCCGCGAATCCGCGGCATTCGACAAAATAATCAGCGAGGATTACGATGACCGTATGGCTGCACTGTATTATGCTAAAACTTCGCTATAAATTAGCGAAAACGCGGGACGAGAGAGACTGATGATCCCAGACGCGATGTCTGGGAGAAGGGAGCGAGGTTGGCCTTGCTTTCGGGGTTCGATTAATCGCCGCGATTAATCCGTTTCGCCCAATTTCGAGTAGTGAGCGCATCCCAGGCGTTTTTTTTTCAGGGAAAATTACGACAGACAAAGCGGAGGGGGCGGTGGCTGCCCGGCTTTTATTCCTCTCTGGCGTCACTTTGCAAGCGAGCGCACGGAAAAGCACTCCTTCCCGCCGCGAGATGCGGTTAAAGCGTCCCCTTTGAAGTCCAGACACAAAGCTTTACGAAGGCACAAACCCTCTTCTCCTTTTTCTCTCGTCGGCGCGGGAGAAACGACATTCCTGCCCGACGTCGCGTCCAAAAAAAAGAGGGACGAGAGCTAGCAGACGCACGCGTCATTAACGCTCCCATCGGCGTCGGCGTGCTGCCGCGCCGAGAAGCTTGCACGCCGTGCGCGCGGATACTCTTTGATAATATTACCTGGAAATGTGCTTTGCACGTAACTGAACACGCGGGATATTTTCGAAAGAAACGCGGGAGGTCAGTCGATTGAAATCGGATTTCCAGCTGATATCTCGGCTAACCGTATTTAGGATATCCAGCAGCGCGTATAAATTGATATCCAGAGAATCGACTGTCTCCTATGTGGCGGCCAATCGCAAACCGCGACTCGGATAATCACTCGTAAACGCGCCGATCGACCATCCCACTCCATCTGATTTGCAATGCATCGCTGTTCACGCGCGTTATTTTCGCCACCCGAGTGTCCAGTGAGCACGTCGAGTTTCCTGCTCGTAAAATGAAATTTCACCTGACAGAGTATTCGGCGCGAGTGACGCAAACGGGGACTTCGGAAAATTGCGGATTCTAGGCCGGGAGGATTTGGGGAATTGGAGACTCGGGGGGCGGAGAAACTCGAGGACTCGATGGTTTGTGGGCGTGGAGATTCGAGGGTCTTGGGAAACGAGAGATTATATACAGGATGCCCCAAAATTCAGGGGCAAACCTGAACGTGTGATATCCTGATGCAAAAAGACGTCGAAAAGTTCTTTACCGTTTTGCGATCCGAGGCTTCGTTCTCGAGATATTAACAGTTGAATATTAGCGGTCCAAATTCCGGGTCGCGCAGTTTATAGCCGAGTCAGCTGAGCGCGCGGCAGTAGAGTCGAACGCGTTGGTTCTCTCTCACGGTCTGATCCAACACGGTCGACTCTACTGTGCGCGTGGCTCTGTATCTACGCGCGTCACCTGCGTGTGCGTGCGAGCAATCAGCTGACTCGGCTTTAAATTGCGCGTCCCGGAGCGTGCACCGTTAATATTCAACTGCTAATATCTCGAGAACGAAGTCTCGGATCGCAAAACAGTAAAGGACTTTTCGATGTCTTTTTGCATCAGGAAGTCTTTGTATATAATGGAAAGCTTCGTTCTAAATCTAGAGATCTGTGAAAGGAAGCGAAACAGATGGGGAAAACGGTGTCTCTCCGACCGGCTGACTTCAAGCCGGAAGAGGCAATTAAAGGGAAGCTCACTGGGCCATTATTCGAGCGACTCGTCTCAGTTTCAGCGGGCTTGGCGGTCAGGCTTTAACGCGAAGCCCCTCGCAACTGTTGAATCTGGCTGGCCGCCAAGCCTCGTCCTAGTAACGACATTACTCCTTGTTTCTTATTCGTTGTAACGGCGTGCGGCTGACAGTGGGGGAGCCACGACAAACTTCCAGATTAACTGGTTATCGAGTAAATTGACCCGAGAAAATGGAAGCCCACGGAGAAGCTCGGGGAAAGCTCTGGCGAAACAACTAAACCGATACCGGGAAAGCTTGGCGAAGTTTCGTTCCGAGGGAAAACGACCGGGGTGAGACGCGGGATAATGCAATGAAAAAAGAAAGAAATATTCTTCTGTATAAAATTTCACGGCAGACTCGCGCGATGCCTAGAAGCGCCGGGGGATCGTCGGACATTCGGGGTAGCGTTTTGCTGCTATTCCGCGCGGGATGGTGTGGGTGGCGATAGTTTGACCAAGCGGATAGATCTCAAGTGGGATTTCGACGGATGCCGATAACAATCGTATGTGTTTTCGTTCGAAGAAACGTGGACCGAGCACTCGTGGTACGTTGCTCGCTTATCTGTCGAATCGGGCAGCCGTCTTTGGCTTTGAAATCACAGAAATAATCAGACCTCCACGACTCCCTCGCTACCTCCTCGCCGAAAGGAATACCCTATTTACGGAATTTTCACTAGAAATCAGGACAAATCTATGCCACAAAGTTTCACGAATATTATTAGGGCGAGGCTAATAATCCTCCACTCGAATCCCGAAACCGCGTTGCGCGGACGATGCAAGCCAGGAACATGCATATTCATGATCGACGGGAAGCTGTCTGATCCGTACTGATCATGTAATCCTAAATAACCTAATGGTTGCACTGGATACAATCAATACACTATGGGATGAGGAATCCCCATAAGAGGGAACTAAGAAGTAGAAATCTCGGAGGTCGGTTTTGGTGGAGTCGGTTAGGCGACTGCGCGGAGGATCCGAAGATCGCGGGTTCCGAGTTCCGACCGCCCGGAAACCTTTCTTCCATGGCTCCCTAAAACACGTAGGAACGGGAAAACCTATTCCTACAATACGAATGCGCCAAAGTGACGCACAGTGGTTCGAGTATACTACATGCTAGCTGGACAAAATTATTTTTTCGCGGATTTGGGGTTCAAATTGTTAGAAAACAAACCTGATTCGTATCACAGTTTATTCTTTCCCTAAAAATATCAATAAAATAAAAATATGACTAATTCAATAAAAGAAAAAAACAAAACGACAGTATTGTACTTTAACTATAATTATCAGTTATAACATCTTGCCTATTCCTGTAATTTTTGAGTTTTGAAGTTTAAAACCTGATTTTTTAAATCAGCTTTCTCTGCATCACTAATAAAACAGTGTTTTACTATATGTTCCACGGCGCTCCATGCAACAAGGGTTGAATGTATGGAAAGTAGAGACTTTCTAGTTTTTTTTTAATCAAATCGATCTGCAAAAATTTGCAAAACTATGTTTTGTGAATTGTTTTCGAGTGCGACACTCGGCAAGAGAGATAGCACAATTGTTATATTTCAGACTCTATACGTAAATGCCCCAAAAGAAGCTCAGCTCACTAACCCCAGAAATAATCGAGTTGTTAACAAATAATTCCACTGAAATTGTTCTGCAAAGAGAAGTTGCCAGCACCATTCCGCTTGATGAAGATGAGATTTCATCACATTCTACTAAATATTCTTCGGATGATTCAAGTAGTGAATAAGATTGGCGTGTATTGTAATTAACAAGAAATTAATAGTTAGAAGGCACACTTATAGTTATAGTTAAACTATAATACTGTCGTTTCGGTTTCATTTCCTTTATTGAAATCGTTATATTTTTATTCTATTAATATTTTTAGTGACATAATAAACAGTGATATGAATCAGGTTTGTTTTCTAACAATTTGAACCCCATATAAACCCAATTCCGCGAAAAAATAGTTTTATCCAGCTAGCATGTAGTATACCCAAACCACTGTGTGACGCTAGGAAAAATAATCCTTCGCGTAAATTCTCCTACAATTAAAAAACACTACACACAGCACATCTCCTGCTGAAAACCTAAATTAATATCGACCGAGAGAATGTCGCCACGTACAAAAGATTTACTAATGAATTACCAATCGATCGATAGGAAGAGGGAGCCACAAGAGTATTAAACTTAAAAGAAATACAAAAAAAAATCCCTACCCTTAGCGTAGTATATAAGAGTAATATATAATTTCCCATTAAAACAGTATCAGCAATCTAAATAGCAGAATATAAAACAAGAAATGAGTCCCTTAAGAGTTACAATGACAAATATGCTATCAAGCTAAATATGCAATGAAATCGAAGAAGAAGCTGGTGGTCGGAGCAGAAAATGGCACGGCGACACGCTGCATATTTGGAGGGCAGGGTTATGCAGCTGGCTGCAGATATACGAGCCAATGTATACTAACGAGGTAATCCCTGGCCACCTGACGTTCCAGGCCACGACTATCGTCATACGTTCTGGTACGTGCGCGCCGGCATCCTGATGCAGCAAAACGGGCCGCAAGAATGATGCATCGGTGGACCGACCGGTTGGAATTCTGCCAGTGATTGGCACCTGCCTCTGTCACAGATTGCCTGGCGAGCTTCTGGCCTGACGCCGCGTGAAAAGTTCGGTCCCTGACCCCTGCCAAACAACCTTGACGAACAGAGACGAAGACGCACGGGCTCCGGGTCTCCCGCGAGCTTCAAATTGGATCGGGCAAGCTAGACCGAGAACGAAACGTCCATCGGTGTTTGCGGGGGGCGTCGTGTCACGCATGTGGGTCACGTTCCCCGAAAACTCGGGCTTTACGCGACGGGATACAGGAAAATTGCATCCCGCGGCCGTGATACCAGCCGGAGCGCGTGTCGCCACGCTCGAAATCGAACAAACACGGCCCCATTTGCAAATCCACCGTTCCCCTCGTTTTCGGTGTAATCTAGCGAGGCGGCAGGCGATAAGTCCTCTCCCCGCCAGGCTGATCGAGGGCCGGAATTATGGGCGAGAGCGTCGAATCGCGATTTTTCCAGTCCGTAAAGTCTCTAGAATTACAGCACTTGCTAGCGAAACATAATAAGGGACGAATGCGGAACTCGCCTTCACTTTAAGTCGACTGTAAGTTTCTACCTGGAGCTGAATTTGGAGTCTCAGTTTTTAATCTCAGCACCCAGGGTCTCCAGGGTTCCCATGACTGTCGAGGATTAAAGCAACCGCGCGATTTCCAATTTTTTTCTCCCACCCCCGGAGGCTTCGCCGCGCGCGCCCCGGAACGATCGCCGGGGAAACAGTGGCGGGCGAGTCGGGATCGAAGAGAATTGCAGCAGCTGGCTGGTTGTCCGTGTCAGATTAAAGGATCGAAGCGGGGGAGGGAAAGCGAGAACCGTGCGAAAGCAGCGGCAAGATTACGCCCCCGCGATAGCCGAGTTAGCCCGAGTTATTCGCGGGAAAATACGACCGACAGGGCTGGCCTCAAAGGCTGGACGCCTCTGTGAAAACAGTAATTAACGGAGTGCCCTTTTTCCCGTGCAATTCCTCGTGGCGCTTTTAATTATCCGGCGCGTCGCTCGCGCGCGGCCATTTTTCCGCGGAGACCGCGCGAATTTCGGCCGTCGACGCGCAACCACCCGTCCCGCTGTCTTTCCACCCGAAATGTTTGAAGTTGAAATGCCGCCAGGGGGAGATATTATAATATTTCTTGGCGACTGCTTAATTACCCGCTGCATCATTCATAAGTCGAAGTGCATCGTGCGTCTGCGAGCCGTTATTTGTGTAATTACACCCGCATCGGTTAATCACATTACACGGGGACACGCCGAGGAACACTGCGACGGGAGTCAACCAGAAATTAAGCTGGTCAACAGAGTCTGGAAACAGCGGAGGAATTTCTCTTCGAGTTGCGAAAGTTACTTCTAACGACGCCTGCACTCCGCGGATTATTCTGGGGGGTGGCTTACTTTTTCCGAATGTCAGGTTCGAACGGCGGATATTAATAGTGACCTAATTGCACGGCTAATTTGCTGCCTGGCTCTCTGACAGATCGCGAATGACGCCAATGAAAAGGGCAAGAGGCATTAACCAGAGAGGAAGGATTAATTAACCAAGTGCACTTTTTCGCGGAACTCCTTATGGCCGCGGTTTAATTATCCGATGCGCCGTTAGGGAAGTCGAATTGCTGGCATTGGGCTGCGGAAAAACACATTTTTTCCTCGATTACTACGCGCGAGTTTAGCTTGATTAGCTGGAATTGATTATAATTAAAACAGTATCCGAGGAAATTAGGGGAGGCCCCCAATGGGGTCGTTTGGAATTGCACCCTTTGTTCAGAGAAAAATTGTGTAAGTAGAAAAATTCGACTAGTGGGCTATGGAGGAATATTCAGAGACGAGAAAGATTGAAGAAAAACGAAAACGGGGTGTGTGGGATTCGATCTCGAGCCATTTTGGTAACTTTCAAGCACGCTATCGACCGCGCCACTTGAACCTCAACGACACTTCAGTAGATTTTTCGACCACGCTGGTCCCAGAGATTGACATTCCCACCAAGGAGCAAAGAGAATTGAATAAAATTAATAGTAGTATCAGCTGTCACGGAGCCTGGATGTTCGCCGACTGCTATTTAAATGAGAGTGGCCAAGCGCGGGCGAATTGAATTAACCATAAAGCACTTATGCGGCAAGATCTGCAACATTTATCGAAGATGGCCTGGAAAGGTCGCGCGGAGCAAGTTGGATAAAAGAAACTGAATAATGGAGAGCCCGGACGGTCAAGGGGTTGGACGGAGGCCCTGATGCAAACGTGACCTTAACCCTTTGACGAAACATATTTCGAGTAGCTGGCTGCGCTGGGACGAGCACCCTTTTCGGTTGTCGGTGCCTTAAAGCGGAACGACCGAATCGAACGAGTTCGATACGCGATAAGGCACGGGGGCCATCTAATCGAGCGATTAGGCGAAACCAAGGGGAACACGAATTCAGATATCGCAACGAGGAGAACCATTCGTCTACTAAACTGGCAATTGAGGCGTTGAGGACGAAAACGGACTAACCCACAAGAGGAAGAGAAAGAAATTTCAAACAAAAGTTTAATGGTACACTAAGCGCTGCAAACTTGCGTTGACAAAATTTTGAAAAGAGTTTAACAAAAAGATACCTGAGAAAAAACTCTTTCCTGTTTTCTTATATATATTTGTATATTTTTTTATCTTTTTGTTACTTTGTGCAATAAAGAATGATTATTATTTTTATAGACTTTCATAGAGAACGCTTTTCAGTTCAGAATACTCAACCTGCCATTGCAATTATTTGCCAAAGTAGCGATTCCACAAATTGGATCCGTAACGTTGCAACGAAATGAGAAGAATGGTCAAAATTTCATTATATTTCTCTAATTAAACAGCCAGGAAAATTTGAATTTGAAGCCCACCGAACCAACCCCCGATTTCCTCCTCACTCTCTCGCGTAATTTCCCCAACATCAGTCCAGCAATTTGTCGCGGTAATTGCACACCTCTGACAAAAAACCCGCCCCTCCTCTCTATCCATGTCCACCAGTCTGACGGCGCTACACTAACGACTCGGTGGCGACGCTCGAACTTAAGAATCCGGGGATGCACTGTTGAGAATCCAAGGGTACCGAGAATTCCGCGGCACAAACGGTCCAACGACAAAAATCGACGGGCTGTTACCGTTTCTCGTCTCCCCTCGTTTGCCGAACGTTCGCGTGACGGCTGTCCTTGTTCTCGCGTTAATGAGCACCGGATCTTAATAAAAATCTGGCCGCCCGCCGCGTAATACGGAGCTAGCGTGCTGATGGCTCGACTAATGGCTGTGAACTTTACACTTCTGCGCGGTGCAAATCGCTGCTTGTAACGCCGGCCACGGGCACCGCTGATTTTAATGGTGAAAACGCTCCTCGGGCTGATCATCAGTGCCGATTGCGCCACTAAGCAGGCGCGTGGCTGACAGATACTGGGGCATTCGGTCCAACCCAGGCCCCGTTCATTATTCACCACCCTGAGACGTGCTCTTGTTACATAATAAGGCGGCTCCCGGTTAATTTTACATCGGACTCGCGCCCTGGGAAGCTGCGACTCCTCAAGACCCTCCGTTCGGTTAATTTACGTCGGCGCGATTAAATAATCCGCAATTAGGGCGGGGAAATTGAGGCGAGCCCCGCGTGGCTTGAGATGAATTCTTTACCAGTGCTCGAAACGGGTTTATACGTGCTCCGCTGTGTAACAGTGTCGCGGAGAATAGGGATGTAACGGATATTCGAATAATTAGGAGTACTCAAATACCAGGGAATTCGAATTTCAGATTTTCGATTCGAGTATTTGAGTGATTGGGAGTATGCGAATACCAGAGAATTCGAATTTGAGATTTCAGATTCGAGTATTTGAGTAATTAGGAGTATTCGAATATCAGAGGATTCAAATTTGAGATTTTAGATTCGAGTATTTGAATAATTAGGAGTATTCGAATATCAGAGAATTCAAATATTAGATTTAAGATTCGATTATTTGAATAATTAGGAGTATTCGAATACCAGAGAATTCGAATTTTAAGATTTGAGATTCGAATATTCGAATAATCAGGAGTAAACAAATACCAGAGAATTTGAATTTGAATTTTGAGTAGTCGAATATTCGAATTTAAGGTTTGAATAGTCGAATATTCGAATTTGAAATTTTAATAGTTATTCGAATAATATGAGATTTAAGATTCGATTATTTGAATAATTAGGAGTATTCGAATACCAGAGAATTCAAATTTTAAGATTTGAGATTCGAATATTCAAATAATCAGGAGTAAACAAATACCAGAGAATTCGAATTTGAATTTTGAGTAGTCGAATATTCGAATTTAAGGTTTGAATAGTCGAATATTCGAATTTGAAATTTTAATAGTTATTCGAATAATTTGAGATTTAAGATTCCATTATTTGAATAATTAGGAGTATTCGAATACCAGAGAATTCAAATTTTAAGATTTGAGATTCGAATATTCAAATAATCAGGAGTAAACAAATACCAGAGAATTCGAATTTGAATTTTGAGTAGTCGAATATTCGAATTTAAGGTTTGAATAGTCGAATATTCGAATTTGAAATTTTAATAGTTATTCGAATAATTTGAGATTTAAGATTCCATTATTTGAATAATTAGGAGTATTCGAATACCAGAGAATTCGAATTTTAAGATTTGATATTCAAATATTCGAATACCAGAGAATTCGAATTTGAAATTCGAATATTCGAATACCAAAGAATTCGAATTTGAGATTCGAATATTCGGAGTGATCGAATTTCGGATAGTACCGAATAGGAAAGGAATCTGAACATGAAATATTTCTGCACACTTTATCGCGAAATCCTTTTAATATTAGCCTTTACAATTGTCTGCTTTGAATACTCCTAATTATTTGAATAGTCAAACACACCCAATTATTCGAATAGTTGCATAATCCTAATTATTCGAATTATTCCATGAAACTATTCGTATTCGAAATTATTCGAATATTTACAAATCTACCGGAGAACCTCGTCGCGATTTGTAAATCACGTCGGCTGACGGAACGCGCGCGTGAAAGAGTAACTGGACGTGAAAGGACTGCACGGGGCCGAAATAATCCGGCGAAAAACCGATGCACCGCGGTCGTTATTAGACACAATGAAAATTTCCCGCCAACAACGGCCATTGTTTAACCGCCCGCCGATCGGGAGCAAAGCTTCCCAACGAGCCAGATATTTATCAATCACGTCGCGGCGATAAAATTCGATCGCGGCCGAGGATCACCCTGAATAACGTTTAAACAATCCCTTCCCACTTCGATATCGGATGCGAGCCGCCCCGCTCGAATTTTAATGCGCACGCTGGCCGCGTCCTGCGCTCGCTGGAATGGAAACATTACGCCGACAGACTCTTGAGGGGGAAATGGATCCGTGGAAATATCCATGAGACCGTTATGGATATTATAAGTCTCCCGGAAAAGTCCGGGGGATTCCCGTGTTTTAGGATTCTTTGAAGTTTTCGAAGTTCCGACGGTAAATCCGTTTAAGGTCCCAAAAAGCAATGTTTTTCCGCGAGGAATGCAGAAATTAATGCCGAGACGCGGAATCTTTGCCAGGAATCTGTCGCGGCCGAGCGTTTCGTGCCCCGTCGGGGGAGCGAAATTTCCCCGACGGCCTTGAAAAGCACGGGGCCGTCGCACGACTGGGAAATCGGGCGTTTCCAACGTACACGAATATTCATGGGACGGCGGCACGCGACTTTATCGCGCGGTTCCCGAGGAATTTGGCTCTCGATCCGGCGATAAGCGCGGGAAACTCCGCGGCAGTAGTACGAGTCGAGCGTTTCAGCGACGCCCAGTCGGGAAAATTGAATTCCGTCCGATCCCATCAATTTTTTTTCAAGTGCACGGCTTAGGGGTAATCGCGGGTCGACATTGGCCTGGATTCCAGAGAAAATAGCGGACGGTTCCATGAGGTGTAATTTAAACAAATTAATCGAATAACAGTTGTCATAAACGCGTTGTGTATCTAAATCATATATATAAAATCCAAATAGGTATGTATATTATAATCTTACGTTACAAACACACTATTATTTTTTATCTTTTAATTTTTATTTTTCACTTATTTTAAAGTGCACCAAAAAATATAGAGCTTCACACGTGTTATTCACGTACCCATCGCGTAGAAGACATAGAAAGCAACAATAAATTTAAAAAAATGATATTTATTTGTTTAGTTGTATCTTCTACTTAATACCTAAATCTTCAGTTTTAGTAACAAAAGCAAAGTATTTTCAGTTTTCCTTACAAATTTCCTAAATGTTCCGTATTCGATACAATTTTTTCGAACTGCCGATTTTCACTCTTTTTTGTTTTCTTAGCATAATTTAAGAACATTTCAATTTTTTACATTTGACTACTACGTCTTCTCACGTTAATTTTATTAAAAAAAATTCTCCTTTTGGCATGCTTTTCAAATCACGTGTTCCATATTACATACGTTTACTCTATACGCATTTAAATATGTAAAATAAGAACATACAAGTTCACGTACCTGTTATAAATTTAATCTCTTATATTTAAATTTTATGGATTGCACGCGTGTGCATGGCCGATGGTATTTCTACGCGCTCGTTGTAAGCTTTTTGATTTAACGAGAAAAACTGTTTGTTGTACCCCGCTGTAATACAACCAAAATTCAGTAAACCCTAATTGTAATTGAAGCCCGTGAAAATTGTATTCCGGTGTAAGGAATCGCTCCCCTTCTCCGATTCTACATGATTGATATACCCCGTGCATGATTAAGCGAGGTTACTGCAGCGCGGCTTCGGATAGGATGCAAGTGCAAGGCTGCGGGTCGATGAGAACGCTAACGATGACATCGAACGCGACATAATGTTCGGCTAATCGCCCCTAATTACTTCGCGCTACACTTTCCCCGCATAATTCCGTTTCAGTTAATGCCGGCCGCGCAAAGGGCGATGCATTATTCGGTTAATAGCGACAGTGCGCGAATTTATGCGCGTATTATAATCCCACCAGCTTGTTGATGTAATTATCGGCAGTACGTGGATCGTCGTTTGACCTCGTTAGCGCTGCACCGTTCGTTTTCAAGGAGCTTCCGTCCAATTCCCCGAACATCCGCCATTTCCATGGGCATCGAGCCTCGCGAAAACAACTCGCAACCTTCTGCGCTCGGGGCCGTTTTTCCGAACAACGAATCCTCCGCTGCTTTGCATACGGAACGGAGGGAGGGAGGGGGTAAATAAAAGCAGCGCTGGTTTAAAATTCCTGGCTCTCGCAGAAAACGTACCGCCGCTCGCAGCGCCCCCGCCCTTCCCTTTTTTATTTATGCAAATAGGCTAGCGCCGGGAATTCTCGCGCCGCCGTCAGGTCAAGGGTGAAAACTTTCGCTTTTCGGTGCGCGGAGGTAGTAAATGAATCCTGCAGGAGGATCTCCATCGGCGCCTCGTTTCCAATAGGATGCCGTCATCGAAGAAAATTGCTTCGGGTTTGGGGGAGGGACGCGGGGAAGACAAGAGGGGCCGATAGTCTCTACATCGGAAAGATTTTAACGACTCCGCGCTCTTCCGAGTTTCATTGAGATTCAAAGGCTGCGTTCCGCGCGGAAGTTAGTTAAGAATTGAGCGAGAGGGGGAGAATAATGGCGGGGGTGGGCGTGAATTTGAATTCGGGTCACTAGATTCTTCCAAGTCCCTTGAACCAGCAAACTTTCCTGTGAAACAGATTGCGTTCCCTCCGCCCTTAATTTCCCCCCGCGAGGAAAATTAATCGAACGAATCCATCGAGGACAGCGTAAACCTTGCTCCCGGTTTATATCTCATTCGGCGAGCAGCTAGTGAAGCGATTCGACGAGGATTTAGACGACGAAAGGCTCTCGTTGGGAGCTTCCTGCCAGCCTTTCCCACCAATTTTCTTAGGGCTCGTATCGCGGGAACGTGCCGTGGAATATAGATTCGGGGGCGGCTGACCGGAAGTGTCGTGAATTATTGAGAAGCCCGAGGCAGCCCGCGGGCCACGCGGAACGAGGCGTTTTTCGCGGCGATCGAATCAATTTGCTGGCGAAAGAAAGATGTCCACTTGCGGATGGTTTATGCATGAAGCTTCCTCCTGACGTCGAACCGAGCTAAAACCGGAGGGCGGAACAACTGGGACGCGACCGTTCTCCGGCCCCGGCTGCGCGCTGGCGCTTGTGCCTCGGCGAATTTCCATCGGTCGATCTCTCTTGAGGAGATATCGCTAACCGATCTGGAATTAGAGGGAGCCGCTGAATTGCACGACGCGTCGCGAATTTACGCAGGTGTCGTGTCGCCTGGCAGGCTGAATAGGCGAAATTGCTGACGCAAATACGTACCGCGCGCGTTCCATGCGCCCATTCAGGCTCCCACAATGCCTCTTCCCGTTATCAGAGTCTACACCTTCAGTCAAATCTAAAACCTAACATCCCCTCTCCACTTCTTAGCATCAACTGTCCACGCTTTTAATTTTTTAGGCGAAAAAAACCAAACTCTGGCAACGGGGACTTGAACCCAAGATCCGCGCTTCCTCTGGATTACTGGGCAGCCGCGTTACCAATTCCCCCAAAGTCGACTCCCCAAAATTACTCTCTCCCGAATCGTGCAAATAGCGAACCAAAATAAGCACGTGCTTGCGACGTCAGGAGACGATTTCTGAATTTTATAATCTAACTTTTGTTAGAAGCACTTCCTAGTCAAACTCGTGCTGCGTGAATTCCGGCGACGGTGGCCGAGCCTCGAATCCTGAGGAACGTTACAGCGTAAATCGGCTTGGGAGCAAACGGAGGGGACACTTGTGGACACCGTGCACTTAGTCTAAAGCGACGAGAGAATTCCATTGATTCGGGGCCGAGAGGGAGATCGGTTTTCGCTGTCGGCGGAAGCTCCTCCTCAAGGATCGAGGTGGCGGAGTCCCAAGGAGGAGCGAGCTCCTAAAATTGCCACTTCACGTGCTCCGGCTAATCGCGTCTTGGATCTGCACGGCACCAATCTCTCCGTCCACGGGGTCTTCTATTTTTTCGACCAGCTGGGGTTACTGCGGGAACACGGGCGAGTCGGGATCCTAGTGCCAGGGCACTGGTTATCGATCGATTCGCAGCCAGGGATATCGAGCAGGGTCGTTTGTCTTTGCGAGTCGGTGATTCAAATCAATTGACCCACGGGAATGCTCGGAATTGCAGAGGATCCCGCGAGTGCCAGCAAGCTGGATATATCTTGGATATTCTTCCGACGGTTCTTCAAGCAGACGGCACCGAATGGGATCGATCGATCATCTGAATAATCGTAGTCGGCGAATCGAGCCTCGAAGCTTTCCTTCCTTTCTCTCTTATGGGGCGAGAAAGACTGTTCCATTTCCCCTGCAGCGCTGCATAATCATTATTAATGCTTGCGCGCCTCGATTATCCGCTCGGCTTGAAGAGGGGATGCGTGTAAACGGGGATCGGGCGAGCGCGATACTGGATGTTTGTCGACTAAGAATTTATACAACTTCCTAATGATGGCACTGCTTAACAATTCTAATTAGAGAAAATACGCGGGGCATCGAATATACTGGGGAAAGGTGGGAGCAGATTCTGCACGCGCAGCACTGTTACATCCACGCTATTGTAGGCGAAAAAGTGATCCTCGGGCGACGGGACTCGCACCCGACACTCGCGGGTCCTCTGCGTACTAGCCAGACGCGTTACCGATTCCCCCAACGCCCACTCTCCGATGTTATTTTTTCCCGAACTCTATTAACGCAGCGCCACCTATGTGTCAATCGCACCATAGGCCGTTCCTAAATACCGGATGCCTACATTATCTTCGAATTCCACGAGTGATAGATATATAATTCCATTCCTCCTAATATACGTTCTCTGTCGTCGTTTACTTTAAACACAGTGTGCGTTCTTTCTTCCTCTCGCGGTTTCCTCGGTAAGTACTTAACCTCTTCTTCCTTTCTAAATTCTTTTTCTATTTGCTGAACGTCTCTTTAGGTTAGGTTGTAGAGCTGCAGTTATACTGAACCTCGTCTATTCGCTATTATTGTTATAATTGTAATTATAATGATGCAATAAAGATTGAATTCCACTTACGCCAAAATCGTCCGTGATTTTCGTTAAGGTAGGTTTTCCCATATGCGACTAGACGCAACGTCAAGAATTTCAAGGTCGATTTTCTCGAAAATTAAGCGCGATATAAAAAAAAAGTTACTCTTTCTTTTCTACTTATAACAAGTAAATGAGTCGAGAAAAAGGAATATAATTTTTTGACATTCCGCTTCATTCTCGAGAAAATCAACTTTGAAATTCTTGACGATGCGTCCAGTCGTGTATAGGGAAACCTACCATAATGAAAATCTCGAGTGTTTTGGGCGTAAGTGGAATTCGCCCAAAGACATTTAATTAAAATAATAATGAGTCAAAGATTGAGCCCCGAGGTCCCGTTTCTAGATTCATCGTAATTTCCACGCCCGAAGTAGTTCAAGCGATTCACTAATTATTCACGATCCTAACCTCTTAACGATCACGCCCGTGACATTACGCGGGCACAAGCGAAAAAATCTGAGCGTTGAGAGGTTAGGACACAGATTTCTGCCTTCAAGAATCACCCACTGTCTATGCGCACTTCGATGCCCTTTGAGTCGCGAGGAGCCCGTCGATCGGTGCTCGATCGAGCCGCGTCCTCCAGAGAGGCATTCCCGGATCGAAAAGGTTAATTAGCTAGAGTGGGTACGCTTTTAAGAAGGCCTGGCAAAATAATATCCCGCCGACGGCGAACGCAGCTGCGTCGCGCGATGGAGCTGTTCATTAACGAGAAAGGCGGATCGCGAGCCAATAATGAACAGGTTTCACCGTTATCTAACGACTGATCGCTGATTAACCGAGATAACGAGCCACGCGCGAGCTACGCTAACGATTCGACTCGTTTCCGCGCGATAGATCGCACCCGTCGCTGCGAACTTCTACCGTTAAAGCATCCAGGAGAACCCACCCCGGCAAACCGGGGATGCTTGTCTCCTCGTTAAAGCGTGTCCAACGGGGAATTATTTATCGCCAGTTGCCTTGGCTTGGTCGTTAAACTACCGGCGGGGAAGTTGCGCAAGAGTGGAAGCCGAGCTACACCCTCCGCGGTAGCCAAGAGACATTGAAAAATCCGCTCACCCTCGTTCTCGTTGTTCCCGATGAGGATCTCCGTGTCCTTGAAGTCGCCCTCGCGCAGCAGGTCCAAGGGATGCTTCGGTAGGAAAATCCCGTCGATGGTGGGTGCGGATGGGAAGCCGAGGATGCCCCAGTAGCTGTTCCACTGCTGCACGGAGATGGTCTTGGCATCGACGGACCTCATGCAGGCCATCACCCTGGCGGGGTTTTCCTGCAGCATGGTGGAGTTGCAGCCGCAGTCGTCCACCAGCACCCGTGCCACCTCGTGCGCCTTCTCCCCGGTCATGTAGCTCCAGGGTGCGTTCAAGGTGCCGCTTTGCAGAATCCCCCGTCGCACCAGGCCACGGGTAACGGGTGAGATGAGGTGCAGGGAGACGGAGCTACCGCCAGCAGACTCGCCGAAGATGGTGATCAGCTCTGGGTCGCCACCAAACGCGGCTGCATTGTCTCTAAGCCACCTGAGGGCCAGGGCCTGGTCCCACAGGCCCATGTTGCCCGGTGCCTCCTCGCTGTTGGAGAAGTGCTTGTTCAAGTAGAGGAAGCCGAAGGAGCCGACCCTGTACTGCATGGAGGCGATGATCACGTTGCTGGTGGCTGCCATGATGTCCGCGTCGTAGACGTCCAGGGTGGCGGTGCCGCTCATGAACCCTCCGCCGTAGATCCAGACCAAAATAGGCATGCCGTGAGCGTCGCCGTTGCTCGGTGCCTCGGAAACTTTGTGCCTCAGGCGGAACTTCGGCGGCACCCAGATGTTCAGGTAGAGACAGTCCTCGGAAATGTTGGTGTTGGGATTCCACATCTCCTCGCCGGGGAAGCCGGGGAAGTACTCGTACCTCTCCTGATAGCAACTGTTAGGCAGCACGCTGGCGTTCAACACCCCGTGCCAGGGATCTATGGGCAGAGGCTTCCTGAACCGGAGGGGCCCGATCGGCGGTTTCGCGAACGGTATGCCGTAGAAGATGTGCACTTCCCTGTCCAGCACGGTGCGGGAAAAGCCGCGGACGAGGCCGCTGGTGGTCTCCACCACCAGAGGATCGTTGTGCACGTTGTTCCTCTGCGCGGCGACGTTCGCCCTGGCGGGGGCTGCGGCCAGCAGGGTGAACAGCAGCAGCGTAGGCGGCTTGCCCGTCATCCTGGCTGCCCTGGCTAGAGTCCCAGCTCCGTCGGGCACACCTGCCGTGAGAGACTCAACAAGTTAGCGAGTGGGGGACCCCGGCCGTGGAGCCGGCTTTTGCGCGGAATCCTCTCCGTGTAGCCTCCACTCTCTAACCACGCGCGTCGTCCCCGTCTCCGACCTCTCTTTCTGCGTCCCTCTCTAATTCACCGTGACCTTTCCAGGCATATACGCACCAACTTGCACACGCACGCGCGCTCAATCACCCTTCTTCACCTTTTTCTTCGCCCCTGAGCACCTCCTTCTACCTTCCTCGCTCTTCGAGGCCCCCGTGGAAAACGGTCGCGGGGGATTGCGCGCGGATGGGGAGGGGGGGATGCCTGGGCCAGGCTGGCGAAGATCTTGTTTTGACGGTCGCGGAAGGGCAAGCGACGGAGAGCTCGCACGCTGACGGACGCAGGGTGGATATTCGCGCGGCGGCTGGCGAGCCGCGTTGCACGGGGTCGACTGATCGAGGAGGTAGAGGTGCGCCGATGGCTCGCGATGCTGGCGGAGGCGGGCGGTGGTGGTGGTAACGGTGGATGTAGTGGTGGTGGAGAGAGTGTTGGGCGGCGCACGCCTCGCACCCCGTATCTAGCGATGGCCATTCGATTCTCTTTTGTTCCGAGCTCTCGGCCAATTTCGCCCGCGCACAGATACGAATCTCGGCTGTGCCATCGCTCCGCGCCGGAGCATTCCGAGCGTGTTTGATAAAACGAACGGATCTCGAGCTGCTGGAGACTTGAATATTCTTTGGGGGATGTCGCGAGAACGGCGGGGAGAGTTTGTTCCACCGTTTAGCGTGGCGCGGGAATGGCTCGCACCCATCGCTGACGAGTATCTACAGACAAAGTCGATCTTCAAACGCTGTCCTTGCTCGTTTGTCTGCCCTCGCGCTCTCGTAACTCCACTCTCATTCTACCTCCCCTTAATCACCCCGCGGACCAAGAAATCGCATTTCCCTTCCAGTCCGCGGCAGCCATCGGAGTTCGTTTAGGAAAACTCCCTCGCCCGGAACCGCGAGACACGAGGGGAGAAACAGAGTTTGCAGGGAAGCTAGCTTGTGTCACCCTTCGGCGGGTAAGCAGCGGTTCTGTTCCGTCGCGATACATTACCCCTAGGAAAACCACGCTCGCCCGTAAAAGGCGGAGCTTGTTAGAATGATTGGAGCATCGACAGACAGGGAGAAAGTAACGAGGCCGTGGCTCGAGTAATTAACTCCGGATGCCCCAGCGAGAATGAAATCCCAGAGGACACGAAATCCCGATGGTGGAAAGAACATTTCCTCGTCGCAGAAATCCTTGTTTACGAGCGGTCGAGCGGAGCCAGACGACGCTGGCTCTGTTTGTCGACTGGAATTCTCGCGGCGGAGAAGACAATTACGACTCGGAGCGACCCTGCCTGTTATGAATTATCCACGGTGCTTTCGAGTGGCGAATTCGTCGCAGGTTGAGGGGCGGAGAGCTCGGGCTTCTATATTCATTGGAGTGTCGACACGGGGCGCGACAATCGGGCAACTTTTCCCCAACTTCTCGCTGGAAAAACAAGCTCCCCGCGGCGAGAACGTTACGTGACGGCCCTGCTCTGGATTCGAAGGCTCGCTCCAGCCGGCTCCGAGCCGCGCGGCATGCAAAGACACCCGGAATGCGTGATGTTATTAGTGGGGAGACCGTTCGGAGCGCTGGTTGCATACTAACGGCGCAGCCACGATCGCAATTGCGATCTGCCCCTCGATGGATGGATCCCCGACGCCCTCCCACACCCAAACAATACTCCTTCTTGCGGACAGTCCCTCCAAGAAACGCCGACGAGCACTCCTACGCGATCTGTAACAGTGGAAAAACTTGATGCTACCGTTCCACTCTACAAACAAAGGGCACTCGGCGTCCCGCAGGAAAAACGGTGGGATTCTACAAGCCCGGATCTTGTTCCCCGATCAGCAGATGGCCGAGAGACAAACAATCCTCGTTACAGGGAAAGTAGTTCCCCCTAAATGCCGAAGAAGAAAGAAGAAGCCTTCCCCTAACGAAGCCCCGCGATTACACCGTCGTTATCCATTTCCTGGCTCTCCCAGTTTCCCAGCCGGATCTCTTTTGTTCTAATCGCGGCGCCCCTAAAGGGTTTTCTTCGTAGAGGCCAGCCAGGGTTAATCCTTTGGTCCCTGCCGGCAGATACACCCTCGGGGATCGAGATCTGTTGTTTATTATGCTCGCTGACCCACCCCCTCTCCAGTCCCAACCCCTTCTGTCCCCAGCTCGTATACTGTAAACTGGACCGCCGACTGAAACACCGCAATTCGAGCCCGCCTCCCGGATAATAATAGCAATGTCACTCGACGAGCTTCAGTGCAAGCGAGCTCCATTCGACGTACGAGACGCTTTTTCAACCCTTTTGACCAGCCGAGCCGCTGGCAACGCTCGAGGGGAGCGGTTCATTTTGTAATACAACTGCACGCGGCAGGCTGGGCTTCTGAAGATTCTCAATCCGTGGACGCTTTTGCTGGGTCCGGGCCTGCGCTCTCTATGGATTGGAATTAGATTTTTGGCGGGGGTTGAAGAATTTTTGGAAGGCAGGATAGAAGGAGAGAAAGGGAAGATCGCGTTTCGTCGTCCTGGACTCTTCGCTAAAGCCTTAACTTACTTTAGTCGCGACTATGTTAGGAGGTAGAGCGAAACTGGTATATATACAAATCGGTAGGTAACGGAGCACTTGCGAGCAGAGACCATAACTGTTATAATCTAAATTTTAAAAGTTATGGCAAAAGAATTAATATCTTTCTTTAAATGATTTTGGTTATGAATAACCATTATTGTCGACGGAAATAGTTTTTGGTCACTAATAACCGTTATTGTCGAAATTTTTTGATAATGGTTATTCGCAACCGAAAACAATTTCCGTCGTCAATAACAGTTATTAGTGACCGAAAACAATTTCCGTCGTCAATAACAGTTATTAGTAACCAAAAAATACTTCCGTCGACAATAACGGTTATTAGTGACCAAAAAATATTTCCGTCGACAATAATGGTTATCAGTAACCAAAACAGATAAGTCTTAATATTTTTTAATCATTTAATATTTCGGAAAATTTATGCAGTATTTAATGAAGACTGACTTCCATTTGAATAAAAATGAACATTTTCTCAATGATTTTTTTCGAAAAAATTTAAAAAATAACTGTAATTTCTGGTCTCTGCTTGCGAGAGAGCGCGATCGGTCGGGAGGCCATCTGGCGGCGGCCTCAGAAGTATCGCTACAGGCCCAACTTGGCGCACGGTAGATCCTCTTCTAGCTTGCCTCGCGTGTCCCGAGCAACAGTTTCGAATCGCAGGGTAACAAAGACTTCCACCCTGAGGATCTTAAAGAATGCGGTCACATTAGCGCAATCGATCACACGTCGCAGCTTCAACCGCAGCGGCGCGAAAATTTTCCGGCCACTGGCTCCCGTCGAATTCGAGGACGCAGCAGAGCGGATCGTTCGCTCGCAATTGTAATTCATTAAATTACGTCGATTACATGCTCGATCGGTTCGGGCCGTAGCTCTCAGCGCGATTAATCGACGGCTCGATTCCACCTGCCGCGGGCCGAGCATTTTATTACCTCCGCCGCTGCAAGTGTCACTGGACACCGTCCCACCTTTTCCTCTTTTTCGCCCAACTCCCTCGGCCAGCAGCCCCCGTTTCGCCACGCTCGTTTCTCCTCTTTAACCAGCGCGGCGAGGGCTGGGGCCATCTAGCCCGTTTCTCGTCGAACGCTTTGCTGCCTGAAAAATTGCCAGCCATCGCGAAATGAAGATTTACGCGGTGTCGTGGATGTCGCCGAGTCTGCCCGCACCCGCACATGCCGTAGGACCATATCGATTTCCGGTCCTGAAGATACAATCCTCTTCTGGACTTGGTAGCTGAGCTTCTCCATCTCAGGCTGATCGCTTAATCTTCAAAAACTGCGTTGGGTGCACTCACAGGTCTCCCGGATCGATCATCCAGGTCGAGACAGTTGCCATGGATCTGGATGGAAGCATGCGGGTGCAACAATATCCCGTTCCATCGGACAGACGGTCAAAGGCGGGGATTCGAAGGTAACTTCGACTTCTTTCCAAGCAGGATGCTGCGGGGCGTTCTTTGGCTGTCAGGGCTGATCCTTCCGGGGATAAAATGTATCTGTATTCCGCGTTAAGAATGCCGGGGATGGAAAGTTCCGCGAGGTGGGCCGGGGGTGAGTAACACTCGGCTGCGTTGATCTTGCAGCGGGCGATTTTCAGAAGAAAGCACCGCCGAGGGGATCAAGAATTCAGAGCATCTCGGGTCTGCTCGCAGGACCTGGCCAAGTTACAACGCGCCCCTCTCCCCCCGCGCTGGACCTGATCAATCCTGGAAAGAAGCTGAAGCACCTGCAGCAAGCTGGTCGGAGGTTACCAGCAGGTGGCAGGTTCGCCGCGTATCGATTTCTTACGAATCCAGCCGGGCTTGGAATCGCTATAGGACTGCTCTCGAGTAAAACGACCCCGAAGTGATCCCCTCGACCTATCTGGAACTTTCCACGACGTCCGATTGTCTCCCACTTCGACCCTTTCCCACGAGCAGCATTAGACTAAGGGCCGGTACGCAACGTCCAACCTATCGGCCACTCCCCGACTGTCCCGTTCGAAAATAACGCGATACAACGTGCACCTGGCAGGCTCCAGGGTTCCCCCTGGTGCTGTTAATTGTCGGCTGCGTTTACAGGCTGGCTATATTTTCGATTTACCAGCATCGCACGCTACATCTGCATATTCCAGCGCTGGCGATAGTACTAGATTTGGTAATTATATAGAGAAAGGCACAAAGCACTGATTTTGTTGACCTTGAAATATGTTGTCGAGATTAATAACAAGGCCCTACATACATTACCAGCGACGCACCCAGCAGGGGCGCTCTGAAGGGGCTTTGTAAGAAAAGAAAACTGGATTTTATTCTTTAAATTAATTTTTATAATCGCCTAATGAATTTTAATGAATTTGCGTTAAAAATATTTTCATCTGTTCAACTCGACTGCCTCCAAGATTAAATTCACTACTCAATTCTATTTTCGTATTACAATTAAAATAATTGTATTAATAATTGTATTAATTAAATAATATTACAATTAAATAATTGTATTATATTAACATTCAACTTTTTAAAATATATATACATGATGTTAAAAATGATTATTATTATTTCTATAGTATTATACTACTTTGTATTTATCGTAATTATATAATTGTTTAATTATATTATTACCCAACTCTAATTTTACCAACATAGTTGGTTAGAAACTGCCTTAAAAGGGTGAGAGAATTCTAGAAAATAAATGGTAAAAAATAATGAAAAGTAATGTACAAAAAAATATCAGGACATTGTTCGAAAAAGCACCAGTGGCTGATCGAAACGAAATTTGAGAAGGGCGGTGGGGAGGGTGCGGTTTTTTTTCAACCACATAAACGTAGCACCTTGATAACATATTTCAAGCTCATAAAAATCGGTTCTAAAAACCCTTTCTGTATGATTACACTAGACTTAGTTATTCTCTTCTTGCACGTCCATCTTCTGCGCAATAAAAACGCTTAATGAAACGAATCGATATCCGCGGAGGAGCCCGTGAAAGGCAATTACACCCTTCAATATACAATTCATCCCCACGGTTAAATATTCAAGCTCGGAGGAAGCTGGCGTGCCGGCAATTTTTCCGAGAAGCTCGCAGAAAGCCCGCGCGACCGCGACCGGTTTATCGCCCCTTAATCCGACCGCCAGTGACACGATACCTTTTTCCTCCGTTTGCTTTGGGCCGATTTGCATCGAGCGCGGTGTCCTTCGTGGCTGCTTTAAGCCCCGCCGGCGCAGCTAATTCGTGGCAGGGCTCGATCATGCTCGCGGCCCGTGCACGAGGGGAAACGCTACGTCGCAATTTCGCCCTGATTCGGGCCGCCAGGCCGTGTACGGATACTTGGAAACTTCTTATTACTCAACTAAACATCATGTACTCGCCTTTCAGGATTCCAGGTAATTGGTCAACTTCTTAAGCCTCGGGGATTGTTTAAAAGTTTCAGGCAATCGAGCAGCGGTAACAACGGCGATACACTCGACGCTAATTAGTCGCGATTCGAGGGCTTTGGAAAAGATTCGACGGCGAGCGAGTTGTATGGGTCAGGCGAAAGGCTCCGCAATTAAGCTCGAGTTCCCGGGGCTCTCGAATTCGAGCTCACTCGAAGAATCGAGTAGATCGATCGCCTCGACTCCCCGGAATTAGATAATCTGATTTTTCGACCGCACCTCCGGTGGGATTCTAACCGTGGCAACCGTACCTTCGAATCCTCCGCTCCGCGAGATCGAGCGCAGGATAAAACTGGCAGGGAGATGCGATTGTTAATTGAGGCAAACTGGAAATAAACCGTGGCCGATGTGCGGGTCATTGTTTGCGTCACCAGTCTCCCGCAACCTTTATCCAACGCTGCCCAGTCGCGCGGCGTTCCTTTCATTCGCCCCTTGATTGACTTTGCTCATTAGCGGGCGTCGCGTTACCCCGCTTTCCGATCGATTTTTAATTTCGCCGGGGGATAAGCATCTGCTTCTCTAGCTTCCGCCGCAATTCGGGGGGGAATCATTCTCGCCTTAACTCTCCAGATTAAATCTCATTTAGCAGCACTTCGTGCTCCCCATTCGAACCCCATCCGCGACGCAACATTTGTTCCATTGTAAAAAGGTAGAAACGGGGGGGACGAAAATTGAAAACACGCGGGGCTGATCGTTCCGGGGAAAGACGCGGCATGAATCTGTCAGGGGAGCACGGATTATCGGTATAATCGGGAATCGCGCCACGTCCGACCTAACGGGGATGGTTATTGGTCCGAAAGCTGGCTGCATAACGTGTCCATCTAGCCGATACGCCAGCGTACGTGCGGAATTTTAACGAGCCAGCGAGTCCAGCGCATTTATTCCTCGAACGTGATTTTAATAACCAGCGACGGTTCGTGACGTCGAAAAACAGAAATCCCGCTTGAGTGCCTCCCAGTTGAAGGTCCGGGCCCGCGTCGAGCCGCGGAACATCGTATTTTAATATCTATCCCAGCAGCGACGCGAGGAATGCGAGAATCCACGAGGGCGTATCGGGGTCTCTGGTGCACAGGGGCACGTTTCAAAGGATCGACGAGGAGAAGGAACGTCGAGCCGGTGCTCCACGATCTTCTTAACTGTACTCTTCTAATACATGATGCTTTTGAAAAGTTTGCTTTTTTTAGATCAGTTTTTTTAAGCGCGCACTTGACACCATTCCCTCTTATAAGCCTTATCCCAGTCTACCTCCCTCTGGCACACTCTCTCGCTCTCTCTCAATCTCTCTCTAGCGTACCGCAGATCCGGAGCCTCTGAACTCTGCATACCTAGCTCCTAGCATCGCGCGTTAAAGGAGGATATATCGTTCCTCGGGACTGGCCCCCGGCGGCCTCAGTGGCAGCACCGTTTGGATAAATAACAACGGCGGTAACGACGTCTTGAGCGAGGGCGTGACGGCGCACGGAGCGTTTGATCGGCGGGTCACGTTGGCCGCAATGATCGTGGACCAAGAGGATAACGATTGGTCGGTTCGGCCGAGGGGATAACGAGTCACTTCCGCTGGCAATTGCGCGACAGTCCATTTGTAAGTAACTCTGGGCGATGATTGCCAGCAGAAGCGGCCCGCATCTTCTAATAGGATGCAATTCACGGTGTGCCAGTGGCTCGTTTCGATCCTATAAATCGTCCGCTCGATTTTACGGGCGAACCTGTCCCACGTGCGCCTGCCCCAGTCTCGCCGCGAGCCGAGCCGAACGCGGGGACCGGGATTAAAGTTCAAGGACTGTCGTCGAGGTAATTGAAAGCGACCATCAGAGCCACCCCTGGCTCCCAGTAGAAAGCTCTGACCTTTCCCGTCACTCTGCGATCCCCGCGGCCCCTCCGTAGCGCTACCTCCTTCTCCCCCGCTAGATGGCGCTCGGCCGATCACGCTCTCTCGCTAGCGCTCGCTCAACTACCGGTTTGTATATATATCAGTTTCCACCCGTTGACGTTCGGGCACGGCTGTAGCCTCCGCTCTTGCTGCTATAATTATTAGTACGGGGGTGGGCCGTCTAGACGGAAAGCTTGACGACGCTGCTATTACTGGAGAGAGAGGCCTCCTCCTAATAATTAGCCAAAGCCCCTTCGTCTTAGAAGGTAGCAGCGAAGAGAGTCCGCCTTGTCCCCCCTCCGTTCTTCGCACCTTAGAGGAACACAAAAGCAAAAGCAGCAGCAAGAAGAGATCAGCGGGGGAAGAGGGAGAGGGAACAGTTTTGGGGTGCCCCTCCCCCCCGTCGTTCACCAGCGGGGGGACTCTCAATTAGTGAAGAAAAACTCCCACCGGTGAATTTAGTCACGGATCCAAAGTCCATCGCGTTTCGCTGAACGACACTTGGGAAGACCCGGATCTCAACACTAGGCTTTTTAATAAAAGTGTTGTTGGATTATTACTGCGGATATTCTAAAACAAAAAGATCATCATATTTAATGTCGTAAGGTACACATAATCTCTTGAAAATTTTTCATAAAATTATTTTAAACTATATTACAGATAATTATTAATAAATATGTACAGCAAAGTTTATTATTAATTCTTTTATCGTAGTTTGAAATTCGTCAAGGCAAAACTTCGACCGATTCCCGATATGGCGGTCTTGAACACCTACTTGAAAAACATTTATATTTTTGTTATTAACAGTAATACATGTAATGCAGCGTTATTGCTCGATAGAATAAGAGTTATTTTTCAGAAAAACAGTAAATCAGTCGTCTACATTTTAGTTTTAATTTTTATTTCTCACCGCAGTATTAGGTGCAGTACTTTACACCATGTGCATGTATTACTGCGGACCGACGACTACGCAACCTAACCTTTCTTCCGACCATATTCACTTACTATGTACTACTAATTACTAAGATTTAAATTATAACTCATTCCTGTTGATTTTATTAAATAAAGAAAGTGAAATAATTATTCTATCTACAAGCGATATTTGTATTAAGGTTATGTTTCGCCTGACATCAGACTGCAGTAATACATGCGCAGTAACTGGTATTTCATTAGTAACAGGCACGCAGTAACGCATGCATGTCCGCAGTAACTCCTGCAATGACATTGATCGACAAATCTCTGTGTTTTTAATTAACTGTGCTTATTACACCGCCCTCATATTTTTTTATGGAAACTTTCATTCATTTGAACGCCGAATCGAGGGTTTTAAAGTTAACCTACCTTAAAAGTCTGCAGTAATACCCACACTTACCCTAATCGTGTTGAGAAAAGTGAGCTGCTGAGCGGGGTAAAAGCGTTCAGCGAAAAATCAGTGAGCAGGTTATTATTCAACGGTTGAGTCCGCTGAGCGGCACCCAGTGTGTGTAGTGTCTCAGGGAGAAGAGAGCAGCAGAGCTAGCAGCTACCTAGCACAGAGACACACATACCTCGGCTCAGCTAGACACGATTGATCCCGATGGCCCCCGCGAGGTAGAGTTGCACAGTGGCCAGGGAGGATTCATCATTTCCCGTTTCTTTAGCGGCGCACTCGCGGCAAGCTCTTTGTGCCTTCGCCTATTTACTCTGCCCCAGTTTCTGCGGGCTCTCGGCCCTGCCTCCAGCCTGCGTAGGCTCCATCCTAATTGCGCGCCGACGTACGTGCTAACGGCACCGAGACCGCGCCGCATTCCTTTTAATCCCGCGGAAGATCCTCCATCTTCCGACGTGCCCTTTCACCGCGACGGCTGCCCGTGGCCGCGCTTTATTACGCCCGCGTATTGTCCGCGACGTCACGCTCGCCGGGGTAACGGTCGACCACTCCAGCGGGGCGCGAGGGAAAATAAGGGAGCGGATAATACTATTTATTACTCGGCGATTTATGCTCCAACGGGGCGCGACCGGTCTTCTCCAGAGCCCGATGAAAAAGTTCCCTTTGGACTCAGCGGCGGGCCGTAGCCCTCACCACGTTTAATTAAAATCCTCCTCGATCCTCCGCCAGACAGCCCCTGGTAAGTTGACGTGCAAACACAAAGGGGGAGTCGAGCGTCCCGCCCGCCAACCTCCGCTTTCATCCGCGTACAATTATGCCAACACAATGCAGATAAACGGGAGCTTTTCCCGATTTCCTCCACGCCCGTCGCTGGGATTCGGTTGTTTTCCAGCCGAGGGACCTCTTTATCCCGCCAGTGCTCGCGAGGCGGGGGCTCCTGGCAGGAAAAGGGTTCGCAGCTGTATCGAGATACACCGCGCCGGCTAATAAACGCCCAGCGCCGCGGGCTCCTCGGCTAGGCTGCGCTATCAGGACTCCCCCAATTATTGGAAGTGACGTGTACTCAGATAAAAGCGCGCAAAAGAATGCCTCACGTCCCTCTCCGGCCCCCTCCGTATTCAGATATCGACGTTCCATTTTATACAACACTGCTAACGTCGCGTACCACATGGGACCAGCTCTTGCTACCCCAATTGAGCACCTCGCGGCAAGATGGGTGCAGCCCCGCTTTTGACAGCTTTTGAATTATGACGTGGAATATATGTAAGACAAAATTCTTCATCGTTTGGTACACGGTTGATGCAAAACCGATAAATAAGCAATTTATTGCAAATACTGTTTTTAACGTTAAGTCAAAGTAATATAAGCAATCATAAACAGTTTTTTCTAATTCCTTTAAAAATTTTAAAGCTGGAGTTGCACCCCTCTCGCCGCAAGGTCCTGAATGTTGTCGGAAGGGTCACCGCGTGCTCAACACCGGTGCCATTTCCAGGCGCAACACTCCCCGCGACCGTTTCTTTCCCCCCGAAAGAACATTACGTCCTCCTCTCGCAGTCGGACGAGGCTTTCGGCCACCTCGAAGCCCGACGGAGGCAACTTGCCGCAGGAACGTGTCGTCACGCGCGGCCCGGCAGTTCGCGCCGCGAAATAACACGTTTATGTCGGGAAATGAAAGCGCCGAACGCTTGCAACTACTAATACCAGGGAGTTTCGCCCGCGTTACCCGGGCAAATAAAAAGCGGGGCGGCGCAGAGGAATCTGTTTATCGTCCAATATACTTCGGAAGAAAAATGAAAACCAGCGGCCCCAATCGATCGCGGCCGCGTGAAATTACTGCTTGAAATCGGCGGGCTTCAAGGAACCTCGCTGCTGGCGGTTGGTCGTCGGACGAGCGCGAGTTTTGACGTCAACGTCGGGGGAAAAGCGGGTCAAGCCCTTCAGCCGCGTAATTATTTTCAGAGCGGAGGGTAGCAGCGTAATAAATAATTTTGCTGCACCATTTAGCGGCGCAATTTTGGAAGCATAATTCCCCCCCGAAGCAGCCAGCGGCTACGGAAACGAAGTTGCGCGCCGTGAATGCGGTATTTAGCGGGGAAGATACGCGCTGGCGAGCTTGGTCCTCCAGCTCAGGGGGATTAAAACCAGGGGCAAGCAGAAATTCGCGCGGCCACTGTCCGGGAATAATTGGATAATTGGAATCCCGTTATTCTACCCCAATATCTCCCTCCAGCCGCGCGGCGACGAGGAAAAATCGTGGGAGCGCGGAGGGCAGAAGCATCCTCGTCTCAGATTCCCCCTCAAGATGGTGGGGCAAAAAGAGCACCTCCCCGCGTCGAGTGAAAAGAGGGGAAAAAGGAAGAGCGCGGCGGGGAGCGAAACGGGACGCCTTGGTTAGGAAGGTACGAGGAGCAGTTGCGGTTGTTGCGCCTGTACAGATATTGATCGGGCAGGTCACGCAACAGGCTGCTTGTCAGGACACTCGTCAGGTCTCCCCCGGCCAGGAACCCGCCTAAGGATTCTCGACAATAACTCACGAGGCCGGAGGATCCGCGAGGTGCGCGCCGCCGTTGCAAAACCGTCGACATCGGGTCTCATTAATAATTCACCTGCTGAAACCGATACTCATTTTCCGCGGGGGCCCCGTTAGGGTGAACAATCGAGGAACTTGCAGTGGGAGGGCTGCAGCTCCATCTTTACCAACTTCAAGTAAATTAAAAACAACTGTTTATAAAATTATTCCTTTGAGGTAAAAATAAGAAGAGAAGGTTAATTGAAAAATATATTTTTCACACGTTACGTAGTAGTTATTGAGTTGAGAAGTTTTTATTTCTAAATTTGACAAGAAAATATTGTATAAAAATATTAATATTCCTATTAATATTTCTGTAATAAAAATATTAATATATTAATATTTCTATAATTTCTATATTTCTATAGTAAAAATTGTAATATCAGTATTTCTATAATTTCTATAATATTTCTATAGTAAAAATTTTAATATCAATATTTCTATAATTTCTATAACATTCCTATAATAAAAATATTAATATTATAGAAATGTTATATAAATATTGTAATAAAAATAAAAATATTGTAATAAAAATAAAAATATTGTAATAAAAATATTAATATTAATATTAATATTAATATAAAATATAAAAATATTAATATTATAGAAATGTTATAGAAATTATAGAAATATTGATATTACAATTTTTACTATAGAAATATAGAAATTATAGAAATATTAATATATTAATATTTTTATTACAGAAATATTAATATATTAATATTTTTATTACAGAAATATTAATAGGAATATTAATATAAAAATATAAAAATAACTAGAGATAAAAATAACTATAAGAATATAAAAATATTAATATTAATATTAATATTTTCATTTTCATTTATTTGCAATAATTTATTTATTTTATTTGCTCATTTCTAATCGGATTTGCAACAACCGTGCACCAAACGATGTAGAATTTTTATATTACACATAAAAACTGTAAAAAATGGAGCTGCCCCCCTTCTGCTACAAGCTTCTCAATTGCCCCAAATACGGAGTCGATGTCGTTCTTTTAAGAAATTCGATCGGATCTGTCAAATGGAAGAGGCTGAACCATGGGCCAATTAGAATAGAGTCTGGCAGAGACGAACTTCACTGGCTGTACTAAAAATAGAGCGAATTTGGTTAACACGCTGGCAGGGTGGAAAAAGGCGCTGGAGGCGCAGGGTAGTTGACCAGTGCCGTTGCATGAATGCACGTTTGATTGGACGACCCGTGTCCAATAACGTCAGTGACGTTTACCTGCTGTTGTCAGGTCGCCGAATGATGTCCGTCGAATGATAGCCTAGTTGACCCTGCCGGGCGAATCAATTCCTGAGTCCGACCCGGCATCGAAAATGCAGGAGAATCCCCGATATCCGAAAAGACTTGAGAGTGGCTGCGAGAGGAAGCAGAGGGGCTGAATTCTTCCTATATCGCGAACCTCCCTTTTTCTATCGGGAATCAGGGCGCAACGGGCATGCAATCGAATTGAGAGGACACGGTAGCTGGAATTGTTCCGGCGAAGAGTAATTTTGCAAGCCCCTTCGATCACCGTGGAAACGGGATTGAGTTCAAGCCCGAGGAATGATTGGGCCAAGGCTGCTGATAGAAACCAGAGTCGCATGTTAGTTTAATTGAGGGCCGAAGCGGGGATAAGGAAGGGGTTTCGGCCCGAGCGTGTAGATACCTAACGTATCATCAACGCGTTTTACAGAACCAATGAGCCGGAGTTATCGGACCGTTTCATGGGAGAGTTCCTTTCTCGCTGCGGTAACCGACGGATAGCAAGCGACTCTCGCGGAAAGGTTGTGGTCCACGGTTCCACTGCACCTGTTGGATTTGCCCTGCAGGGCAAAGCAGTCGCTCTGGACTCTGGAGTCCTGAACGGTGTGCATGTGGCGCAACGAAACTTGTTTCAAGGCTGACCCACTGCTGTCCCTCAGGTCTCAGATCCTCCGTTTTTTAACCGAATTCAAAAAGGAGGAGGTTGTAGATTCGACCCGTATGTATTTTTTTTATGTTTGTCCCCGCAGCATATGGACCGATTTTGATGATCTTTTTTTTTTTGAGTCGTAGATTAAATCAAGGAAAAATTTTTTTTACTTTCTGGTATATTTTTATTTTTTTCAAGTGGGTTTAATTTTTTTTAATTTTTTTATACTTAAATAAATGCAACTGATATTTACGACTTTTTTCAAAACTGTTGTTAATATTGGATAAAACTCTTTTGGGATGTAAGGAAGCATCTGTACACTTGCAAAAAATTCTTTTTATGTTGATGCTTCTCATTTCAGTATTCTTTTGTGGTAAAAAATATTGAAAGGTTTGTGAGTTATAGGCGATGCTCGAAAAATCCTTTTCTTAGGCGCTTTTTTTTAGATAATATATGAAAATATCAAGGCGCCATCGGACCGATTTTGAAAAAATTATTTTGAAGCAAAATGGCGGCTGTGCAAAGTTGAAGCATCGATATTTGGCAAAAAATCGCTCGTTTTTCGAGTGTAAAAAAAAAAGCTTCCGATAGCACTTAGATTTTTAACCCAAAAATAAGCCTGCAAAGCCTCGAGTAAATCGGTTCATTAATTTTTGAGTTATGAATGTCACCGACTTTGAAAACATGATTTTGAGGAAAACGCGTTTAAAGTTTTGGATCTGAGCGCTACACCGAGGAACATCTACCTACTTACACGCGTATAACTTTGTCAATTTTGGTGGGATTAACTTGGCACCTTCAGGGAATATTTTCAAGAAGTTGTACTTCAAGAAAATATAAAAATCGAAAAATCGATTTCTCGAAAATTTCTCAGTAGGCCTCTCCCCTTAAACCCCCCCCCCCCCAGCCCCCCAAAAAATCGATTACACACACGTTCCCCCTTAATAGGAATAACTGATTTTGTATATTTTGTTTCAGGATTCGCTGGTTTTGTTGAAAGTCGGGGAGGCGTTCGGGAAATCGTTATCAGAATATATTTCGCTTACAATTATATCTTCAATGGCAGCTGCCAGTCTGTGACAACTGTGACAATGCATACTACACGATGCACTCTCTCATTCATGAACACGCACACTTAATATTGCTGTACAGACAGTCCCGCCATGACAGCGGGACGCACCGATTACCTCGGCCACTTCGACCCCCTGGCGCGTCCAATATTCAATTCTTTGCAATTTTTCGAAGCAGTGGAGGTAAACGGTGTGGCCCACAGAGGAGCCCAAAGCTTCCTCCAAGGACCGCGTAGAAAATTCGCCTGAGCGTCTTCAGTCGCGACGCAGGCTTCGAAACGACCTCACCAGTGGCGGATTTAAGGGATCATTCTATTTTTTAATTTTTTTTTCAATAAATACAACATCTAATGAAATAAATCTTTTTGGAATTTATTAAGCTGTATTTTGGGGGGTTTTTCCATAATTTTCATTCCACGCGCGCGTAAAATTTTACTTGATAAATTCACTTCTGTATGAAGTGTGTCCCAGAACATTCGCCACCTGGTTTTTTTTTTAAATCCGCCAATGGACCTCACCCACGCTCTGCGCCCTCTATCGCACGTTCCACATGATTCCCGTGCGATACGATATCGAAGAAAGAGACTCGGGCGAATTGCCTGAATGCGATTACTTTGAACTTTCCGGTGCGCAGAGGTCCCTCGACCTTTGGGGGGCTGCGCGAGGAAGCCGAATTCGATTGCTCCGACAACCGAACTTCGGTGGAAAGCCAATTTGCTAAAGCACCACGCGTCGCAGCTGTAGACTCCACGGGTCAGTGTCGATTTGTCGCGGGAACGATGGTCCGGTCGATTTTTGGTCGATTTTATGGTCGACGAAGGGGGATGGAATTGGCGAGAGTGGGGAAAATGGGTCAAAAGCTTTGATCTCCATTGAGCAGGTTGTCGTTCGCTTCGAACGGCTCTTACATGCTACTCGGATCGTGTTAAACGATCGGTAACGCTTGCTATTCGTCTCCTAACCTAAAAATAATCGGGTCGTTCGTATAAATCTCTTAAAAAAAGACGTCGTGCGCTTGGCCTAAGGTAAAAATGTAACAAACTCGCAGCAACATGCAACACACAGTTCGCAGCGGGTCGGTTTCTCGCGTCCCGTCTAATTTCTAAGTTACGCATGTACAAATACCCCCGGAATGTTTTAATCGCTCGCGGGAAGGGCTGCAGAGGGACTCGAAACGGGATTGAAGTCGAAAGGGACGAGTCCTGAATGACACCCACAAAAAGGAGTTTGCCCTAAACCCTCGCATTTGGAATTCGACATGGAAAACTGATTCGAGGTTCTCAACTCGGCGGAGTGTCTCTTGAAAGGCACACAGGTGGCACTGTGATCAGAGCTGACTCCTTAGAACAAAAGGAAAAAGATCCTCCAGAAGTCTTTCACACGTCCGTGTCCCCTTTCCGTTCCTTGAGCACCCAGTAACTCGCTCAGCCGCGGAGTACTTGCGCGCGGTGGATCTCCGCGTCGCAAATCCGTTTGCGAAGTTCCGGGAGCCCCGGTGATTCCGCGCGGCAGCCAAGTTGGAATCCAGCGAGTCTTCCGCCCCGCCCCCAGCCAAGTCGTCGAAAGATATTTACAAGCATCGAGGAGACGCGATTCCAACTTCTCCCGCGGATCACCGGGCGACCCCGTAACCCATACACTTCACTCGCCGAGTTTACAAGTCGAGGCCAACAAAGTTTCTGAAACGAGTCGCGGCGTACCGCTGGCGAGCGGTTTCTCGGCTTGCTGCGCTAACAGACCCGGCGGGGCGAAAGAAAGTTCCCCTTTGGCTGGCCGCGCTCGAGCAGCGCGAGCCATCGGCCGGCTTCTAAGGGTACCGCGGGTCTGCCAGGTGCCTCGGCGAGTGGTGGAGGTTGTGGTAGGATCTGGTTCTCCTGTGGTCCCTGTGAAGCTGACTGGCGGGCCGGAAGGCGGGATGAGGCCCTACGTACGGCACCGTCCTCACCGCACGGCGCTCCTGGTCGGCCTGCAGCTCCTGCAGCGCACCGGCGTAGTCGGGCGGTGGCGCGGCGGGGTGGGGATTCGTTTGGAACTGGGACATGCCGTAGAGGACCCCGATGGACCGCCTCCAAACGTCCTGGCGCCTGTGGGTCTCCTGTACCAACTGCCCCTCCCGTCTCCTGCTCTGGGAAGACCCGCTCTCCGTCGAGTTGCTGTCTTCACTGGTCCCCAGGCCGAGGTCCCTCTCATCGAACGCGGCGAGGCTGGTTGCCGGGCTACCCTGAAGGCTCTTCGCAGCCCCCGCTGGCTGGTAGTAGGACAGGCTGAGGTGGGGAATCACGTAGGGCTGCTGCAGCTTGGCAGCCAGGTCGGTCGTCCCCTGGATCTTCCTCTGCTGCGCCTTGTCCGCGTCCGCTTCGTCGTGGTCGTAGGAGGAGGGGCCGAACAGGGAGAGCAGCACCGGCAGGAGGAACATGCCGTGCATGGCTCCGATGAATATCACCAGGAACACCATCTTGAAGAACACCATGAAGATGTAGGTGCCTGCGAGCAACAGAGCTACCAGGCCCAGGATTGTCGACGCCGCGCCCTGGACAATGGGTAGTCCGAGGCTGTAGAGACTCTCCTTCACCCTGTCGTCCGGGGACTTCTGCTTGGAACTCATGTAGGCGTAGCAGATGTGCGCGGTGAAATCCACGCTGAAGCCTATGCACATGATCAGGTTGATCATGGATATGCTGTCCAAGTTTACGTCCCAGAGAGCCATGTACCCCGCTACACCTAGCTCGATGGAGATTATGCAGAACGCCACCCACAGACAGCAGAGCACGTTCGGGATGAAGATGAAGCTGATCAGCATCATAATCAGCGCCCCGAATACCATGCACTGGATGCTGGTGGGCTTGACGAGCTCGAACTGGTCGAAGAAGACGAAGTACGGGTGAAAGACGCTAGCATTCAGGGGCGACTCCACACAGATCCGACGGAGCTCCTTCACCATGTCCTTCTCCTGGTTGGTCCCGCTCACATTCACCGCCTGGATGAGGAATCTGCTCGCCACCACGTGCTCCTCGGTCTCGTCGAACTTCACGTCCAAGGAGAAGCTGCTGGTGGGCTGCAGCCAGGTCTCCTTCAGCGTCTTCAAGAAGTTCGCCTCGCCGGTGATGTTTGCACTCAGCGAGGTGTCGTTACCGTCCAGCCCGCTGTCGTTCACGTAGCTGAGGAAGCTGCGTAGCCAGCTCTCCGTGAAGATCGGCGCGCTGCTGATGTAGCTGCTCGCCTCCAGGGACCTGGTCAGGTTCTCCATCTGCTGCTGGATAACGGGATCGCTGTAGTCGTACTCGCCGCTCACCACCACCTGCAACAGAACAAGACGGAAACTTGAGGCGACTGTTCCTCTAGACGAACACGTCCTCCTGCCTCCCTCGTCGAGCCAGTCTTTCTAACTGAACTAGTCGCGGCTGAGTACGATCACCCGGTGCAGGAATCATCTCGACCAGGCCAGAAAAGCCACGAAAGTCTCTGACGCAACGCCCCCGTCACTTTTCCTCAATTCCACGCCGGTGAAAGTTGTTTGCGCGGATGTGCCGAGCGGGCCGTGTGACATAACTGCCGGTGGCGGATCATGCGTCACGAGCAGAGGCACGAGTTCCATGGCGAGAAGCCTTTCCCTGGGAAGGAACCCAAAAATGTCACGGATTGATCACCGTACCTGTATCCTGTAGGGAAACTCCCGGAAGTAGTAGTCCTGCTTGTCGTAGAACACGATGGAGTAGGAGTCGTTCTTGGAAAGCTTGCGACGGTCCAGGCCCTCACGAAGCGTGGTCAGGCCGTAGAGCGCCCCGGCCAGGTAGCAGGCGAATATTGCGATGACCACGACCTTGACGGGTCGGCAGTTCAAGAGGACAGCCAGGTAATCGCGGAACCAGCTCATGCAGCCGTGCTCCGGATTGTCCACGGGATTGTACGGATCGTCCGGATCCACCCCTCCCGAGCACAGTACTCTGTACAGCCAAGATCGATTCGCTGAAAGCCAAAGTGCCGGGCGAACCGTCGTTATTTCGCCTTGGGAACACGGTATCCGTTGTTTGGACAGAAGGCTTCGAAACCGAGAGTGCACCGCGGGAAAAAAGCCGATGAAATCATCCTTCGGGACAAAGGTGCCGGGCGGCGATCGCCCGTACAATGTCACGCGCCAAGTGGTAATGTTAATTGCATCTGAATGCCGGTCACGTTTCAATCGATGGCTGAGTGAGTCGACGGGGACAATCGGGCTCCGAGCAGCTCCCAAGATGCGATGGAATATCGATTTTTAGGCTTCCAGCGGAACAGGGGGAAACGAGCGAAGCGTTGCTTCGCAGCTCTTGGGACACGAACGATCGTTGACAATGTCCCAGACGCGGAGAAAGTCAAGCGTCTACGTTACGTAAGGCGTTGTGATCTAACGAATTAACGACACTCGGCCGTAACGCGCGCTTGACGTAACAGCGTCCACGTTTCGAGACGTCAAGTACTTTTGTTTTTATTAATTGAGGAGTTTGTAGCAAGGGGGTGCAACTCAATTTTTGAAAATTTTTTAATTATGATAGGTAATATATGTGAAAAAAAATTCTACATCGTTTGGTGCACGGTTGATGTGAATTCGAACACAAATGAGCGATTTATTGTAAATAAATAAAAATAGAAATATTAATATTAATAAAAATGGAAATATGAATATTAATATTTCTGTAATATTAAAGTTAATATTTCTATTAGAACTTCGATTTCTATAGAAATTATAGAAATATTAATATTAATATTTTTATTCTAGAAAATAATAAATATTAATATTAATATTTTTATTCTAGAAAATAATAAATATTAATATTAATATTTTTATTATAGAATATTTTTTGCCAAAAATAGAAATAAAAACTAATCAACTCAATAACTACTACTTATTGTGTGAAAAAAATATATTTTTCAATTAGTCTTCTCTTTTTAATTTTAAGTCAAAGCAATAATTTTATAAACAATTGTTTCTAATTTACTCGAAGTTGGTAAAGATGGAGCTGCACCCCTGAATTCAAGTTGAACGGATGAAGGTTCCTCCGCGACGATACCGAGGCTGGAGAAAGTCGCTCCATATGGCGCGGAGGAATGCCAGAACTGTTCTCCGATCAAAAAGCTACCATCTACTTTCGCGAACAGCACGGCAAGTACGAGTTTGAGTTTTCCAACGGAGCCCCTTTCACGTGGCATTGACGATCGGGAATATCGAGCTCCCTCCGCAGAGGGAACGAGGAAACGCTTCGATCCGCAGATAATACGTGGTCGAGGAGCCGAGGGCTCGATCGTTTAATGTAGAAAGTACCGCCGCGCGGGAAATAAATGAAAGTTCAAATAAAAACACCGAGTGATACGTCCGAAGTAGCGGGGTCCGTGAAAGTATTCCGGGTAACGTCTTCTCCGGCCGTTCCTTTCAGCTCTCCGTGAACGGGCACGCACGCACACGGCCAGCCGCGACGATTACATCGGATGTAGTAACCCACCGAAATGACTCCACCGATTGCCCGATGCTTACTTTTACTACGCAGATTCTTGGAAGCTTACGCAACGAGGAAACGCGCTCGTAACAACTTCCACGTTAATTTTCAGCTGGACTTTTTAACTCTGACGGCACATAACACCGTGAGGCTTGGTGTTCGGTGTTTGCCCGGAGTGGTAGTAAAGGATTACGCGTAACCACGCCGACAAGGATGATTTCTCGCCTTCTTTCGGAGCTTTATAATGAAAAGAGACTCACCAGACTTGGAGAGGGGTTGCACCTTGCAGCACAGAATACTGTGGAGATTTTTCTGCTCGCAGTATCCGCTGATGGCCACGCACCCCGTGAAGAACGTCAGGTGGAAGACGAAAGTGAAGACCACGGCGAAGCCTGGGGGAAATGGTATACTTGCAATTCGATTTCACTCGAAGCCACACCGATATTTTCGCAAAAACACGATCTTATCGGCCAACGATCGCGCGCAGATGGCTTTCTATTTCTCTGCGGATCGCCAAGCTTACCCGAATAGATGCAGAAGATCTGCACCGAGGGGAACGGCGAGAGAATCCCGATGAAAAACGATATCATATCGGTGAGCGAGGTGATCGTAATCGAGACGGCAGCCTCGCTCAGAGTCGCGGCCATCCTCTCAGGCACCGGTTTCAGGATGCTGGTCCGCCTCCAAGCTGCCAGCATCACGAACGTGTCGTCGATCCCGATACCTACCAAACAGAAATTAACCACTATGTACCCATCTGCTCCCACGAGCCTCCACTCTATTTTGGGTTTAAAAAATTTATTTTCTCATATTTTTGTAGCTAGAAAAATTGTGCGGATTTGTACGGATTTTAGTTATTTGAATCTTTTTATTTAGTTTTGTGTACATTTATTTTGTTATATTTTTTAATTCCGTAAATTTAAAACAAAATGAAAAATCTTAAAATTAGCATAAATATTTCTTTACTACGTTATTTTTTTTTTTTGTGAAATTCAAAAACCGGCTCAGAACCGGATTTTTGAGAATAGTGGAATTCAACAATCGGTTTTTTTCAAAAGTCGGTTTTTGTATAATCCGTAATCAGGAAGTCCCTTAACAGGGAGTTCGGAACCAGAAACTTCGGAGGATCGGCTTTGGTGACGTTGGTTAGGCGTCTGCCCAATAAGCCGAGGATCCGCGGATCGCGGGTTCGAATCCCATCGCCCGAAGTTCGTTTTTTCTGCGTTTTTTCCACACAGAAATATTACAAAATCTATTCCTACACTATCCAGAATTCCTTAGAACAACGACCAAGAAAAAACGCCTATCAGAGAAAGCAAAAACGGAGTCAAGTGGGGGATTCGTCATCGGGCCATCCTTCATTGCAAAAACGACCGCGATGCCATTTACGGATAACAACGAGGCAGTTAGTTCGAATGGGCGATTCACATTCATTCGTGATTCAGCGCGGTGGCTACATTTCAACGGCGGTTTATAGCCGCTAATAAACGCGCAGGGCGCGTCGTTTATCCAATTTCAAGCAAGGACGGAGCGCGATGTTCGTGCCGGGGACCCTTCTTGTCACTCTGGCTACTGTATCGAATTTATCGAACGATCTGTGTACAAGCCCAGTGTATATCGATTGCTAGTGAGGGAACCTGGTTAAAATGGCAGTGATTGGCATGTGCGACGGGACGTGACGGGCTCGTTGACGAAACCCCCTTTGCAACACTGTCTACCAGCCCCCTCCGACTCGATCGAGCGAGCGGATCACCGATCGTCACGGATATCGCGGGCCGACGGGATGGTGATTTGCGTGAAAAGCGGAAGTCCCCGTGGCGGCTTTTCCCTGCCGTCAGGCTCGCTTGATTACCAACGATGATTGCGCTCTGCCTTCGGCGAAGTCGTTGCGAAATCGCATGTTCCTTCTTCTCTGTTCCTTCTGGGGACTGTTGCGCGCAGCAGCGGGGGGAAATTGGATCGGGATACCCGGCGCCTGCAGCGTGGCCACAACAGGCGCCACTGACGAAGTCGACATTAGTCAGAATGCGACCAAAGAATTACTAATTCCTTGGGAAACAGAGGGACACGTTCGTCGGCGGTTTTGTTGACATCTTTCGTGGAACCGGTGGAACAGCGTGTTCAGTATTCTTTCCAATTACTGGATCAGAATGCGAGCTCGCCTTCGTTGGGAAACAACGCGAGCCTTCTGGGAGCGTTTTTGTCCGATCTGGCCCGCGGTGTGTTTCCTAGAGCTATTCTATTGGCGTTACGCGAGCAGCCGTGGAATCCATATGACCTGCATCGAGCGGGACGCAACACTTGGCGCGGGGAATTCGACGGAGGCGAGACTGGTGTGCAGTGTTCTGCCATTAGAAGTCTTTAGCGGCATGCGTGTGGCCGCGCGAGGAATACCGATGACGACGGGGCGCGCCGAAGAAGATGGTCTGGGTTCGATTTCCAGGTCAAGGGCGACTCACCGATCATGAGGAATGGGGCGGCCAAGTTTAGGCCGATGAAGTCGACGCCCAGGTAGATGCAGAGGCCGAACGCGGCGACCGTGGCCATCGCTGCGGATACGTTGCCCAGGAGGCCTAGCCAGGGCTTGCTGCGCACCCAGTCAGTCATCATGCACGTGACCACGGAGAACAGGGCCATGAGGATGAAGGTGCTCGAGAAGTAAGGCACGATGGTCTTCGTGTTTTCCTCCAGCTCCAGCTCGAGGGTCCTGGAGGCGAACCTCGCGGTGGCGATGTGCTTGAATGCACCACCTTCCTCCATCTCCTTCACAGCCTCGAGGAACGCCTCTTCCCAGGCTGCTCCGCTGTTCCGAGGCAAAAGAGATCGAATCAGCGCGCTTCGGACACCAGCGTGCGAAGTGTTAGCTTTGAGTTAGCCTCTGTGTAACTTACATCGCATCCTGGCGAGGATTATCGGCAGTGAGGAAGTAGGCTAGCTGCAGCGAGGGTACAGACTCCACCACGTAGTCCTCGTTGATCGTGCTCCCGCCGAAGTACACCAGCAGCAGGTGGAACTCCCAGGTCTCCGGGTTCAACGTCACTGGGAATGTCAGGTTCAGCTCCCTCCTCTCGACATCCCTGTAAAGTGCTACCGACTGCTCAGACACCCAGACCTCTGAGTAACCCTCGTCCAGCGCGGAACTGCGCTAACACTTACTTTATCACGTAACGGAGGTCCAGGATGTCGTTAGTGAAGCACTCGTCCAGCCACCTGGCGCAGATCTGCTCGTAGGTGAACACCTCGCCCTCGTAGGTCGCCTTCGCCCCCTTGATTGCATCGTCCAGCTGCTTCAGCTCGTCGAACACCACCTCCCTCAGCAGATTCTCATTCCCGTCCTTCGCTGTGACGATCACGTGACCGAATCGGCCTGCAAGCACCAAGGGCCAGCGTCGAAACTCGTTCCGACTTCAAAGTATCGCCGCGTCGAGTGCTCAGTCAAGGGTTAATCAACCGCGACTCAATGGGACGAGAAAGTCGTTGTGACGCTAATAGCAAGGTTGACCCGCGGGAGCGTGCAACAATACGGAATTACGCGGCCCGCGATGCAAACAAGGAAGCGGGACGGTAAGGCCGTTGTCAGGGAGCCGACGTGTACTTTCTCCTTGAACTTTAGCAGCGCGCCGTGGCGAAGGCTGATCTCCACGCGGGGCAGCCCCTGAACGAGTACTCGACAGCTCCCAAAGGACCATTGCCAATGGCCCTCTAAGCTCACCTGGCCTGGTGATCCGACCCAGGTTGAAATGGTGGCTATAATTGACCTTGAAGTACTGCTCGACGATCGTCCTCTCGGTTTTACTCGGCCCATTGGTCGGGGAGAATAAGTACTCGGGGTCGATCTCGTAGTGGATCCTCTGGTAGCCAGTGAAGCAGATGCAGGCCAAGAGGACTGGCACTACCACGAAGTAGCCGGGGTGATGACCCACCGTCAGGCCAAGCCTGTGGAACGCACGGTTCAGAAAATCGTCCACGCAGGTCAGGTTCTTCCACATCTGAAGACACAAAGACAAGCCTGCCTCTTAGAAATCTAGCTGGACCAGCCTGGCGACAACTGGTTGGCCGCACACCCGTTCATCCGCGCTACTTGAAATTTGTAACACGTTGATTACAGTGATTTAGCAAAGGTGCTGTCGGCGGGACGTGGAAAATTCCAGAAAATGTCGCAACGGAAAAGCATGCGCGCGAACTGACGCAATGGCAATCATACGATGGTGATGGTGGGTCATTTTTAACCGACTTCAAAAGAAAGGGGTTCTCAGTTCGATGTGTTTGTATGTATTCCGTTTGTCCGCGAATTTCTCCGTAACTACTGGACCGATTTGCGTGAAACTTATTGCATTTGGTTTAGCTTCAATCAACCTAGTTCGCGGAAAAAGAATTATCAAAATCGGTTCGGTAGTTTTGAAGTTACGCCAAAAATAAGAAATCTGTTTCATTATTATTGGAATCTTCGGTTTCATTTTTTTCATATTTTTCCATATTTTTTCAAATAAATGTAGTTATACAACTTAAATAACTAAAAAAAAGTAAAAAGAAGTAAAATTTAAAAACAAAATAAAAACCCACTTTAAAAAAGTAAAAATGCACCGAAAAGTGAAAAATAAGTTTTTTCCCTATTTAATCTACGAATCTCAATTTTTTTAAGTCGGCGCCAGTTCAAATGATAAGGCGCCGATTTAAAAAAATTGAGAGTCATAGTTGAAATAAGGAAAAAACTTATATTTTAGTTCTTAGCGCATTTTTATTTTTTTTTGAAGTCGTTGTTAATTTTTTTATATGTTTTCACCCGATTCATTTTCAATCACCTAATGAAGATATAAAATAAAATACTATTTAAATGAATAATATTTAAATATTATTCTATTTTTGTTACTAATATATTTTATAATGGGCGTTTTACCCAAGACTGTTTTACAAAACACCCCACGCAGTTTTTTCTTTCGCTAAGAATCGTCAACTAAAAATAACCACGGAGACCCCCTTGGGTATCGCAACGCACAGGTTGGGAACCACTGTTCCAGCTCATCGTCCAGCGCAGAAATAAACAAACTTTAGCGCGGTTCAGAAATGACGTGGAGTCGTTGAAATCTAGATTATTCTCGAGAGCCTTTATCGTTCGAAGAGAGGCTCAATAATCACGCCGCGCGTGTTTACAGAGCCATTCTACCCGAGAGAAAGACATTCGAGGCGAAAGCATTGCTGGGTAACGGCTGCGAGCCAATTACCGTTTCATTTCGCAAAACGACCAGAACGCTCGCGAATCCAGAACACTTCCTCGATCGAAGCCGATTCTGGGCTTCTTGCGCGGATCCTGTCGTTTTTCTCTAGCAAAGACCGGCCACTATGTTGCGACCGCTTCATCGGATATTCCCGGCGCGTTCGTTGTGCTTTCCCAGCCGCTGCCCGCTCGATCCTCTTCGCGTGCGCTTTCCACTCAGCGAGCCCGTAAAACACGTGAAATTCATCGCACGGTCCGCTCGCCGCGTAACGAAAACTCCTGGAATTCAGATCTGTAGGCGATCCGCGTTTGGGAACGGCCCATGGTGCGAGTGACCCACAGGTGGCGCCCCATTAGTAGAGTTCGGAAAAGAGTAACATCGAAGAGCTGGCGTTGGGGGAATCGGTAACGCCGCGTTGCTAACGCGGCTGCCCAGTAACGTGGAGGTCCCCCGAACATTTTCAGTTCGATTCCCGTCGCTCGAGGAGCCTCTTTCGCCTGCAAATCTCATCTCGTTTTCTTGGCGAAGCCGAGATAAGCATGTGTAAAAGGCGGAACGTTCCCGCGACGATCAGTAACAATTGCGAAATGAAAACGGAAAGCCGTGTCGAGAAAGAAGAAGCTTGCTGGCGCAGCGGTTGCGAGGACACACCATTGTGCCTATCGTAAATGGCGTAAGACACGCGGCGTCGCTGATGGAGAAGCGCACTTAGTTTAATAACGCAGACATCCGTTCCTCTTGTCTAGTAACGAGCGGACAACGTCTCCGCGGAGACGATGGGAATACGGCGCACGCACGTCCAAATAAATAGAGTCCCTGTCCTGTGTCTGTATGTCGAAAAGTTTCTTTCTCTCCCGTTCACTGTGAAAGCCGAAGGTCCGCCCTTTATGGAGACAGGGGGGAAGTGGGTTAGGCGGGCTCGAATTCGGCTAAACGTCATTGAAAAGCGCCGTAAAAGTGACGTCGGACTTGACCCGGTTCGGCAGCACGCAACAATACGCGCTTAGCATACCGAAATTGCGGCCGACATCACCGTTGACTATTAATTCCGCAGATTCGGGGCGAGATTACGAGGTGGGCCAACGAACATGATCTCCTAGGAAGCAGATCGCCTTGCGCAACCATGCGAGTCGCTGCAAATCGAAAGAACCGTGGCAGAGCTTTTCAACCGCCGGGAGGAAGGGTCCTCGGTCCATGTCGCTTGGAAATAAAGAGGGATCGAATAACAAGGGAGTGGAGGAGCCTGTAGCCCTCGCCCGCGGACTCCAGGCCTCCTGTTTCATTTTTCAGATCCATATCCCCGCCATTGTCCCTTGATAAAGGAGCTGCAGCTTCCGTAGATCATAGCGCCCGCATCGGATTATAAGCCGAGCGGGCCCGTTTTTCAGGGCCACCCAGCGGGTGGCAAGCCGCGCCGTAGCGAGACTTTTCGTTCTTGGAAGCTTCCCGGAGCCGGCGCGCTCCCGAATTTCAGGATCCGTTGAAATTCGAAAGCGACGATGGCCTGCAGCCGTTCCTAGAACGGAAGGACATTGGCTCCGAGCGTGAACGACTTTCTAAAACCACTTGCACTCGATTCCAGCTGGTTTTTCCACGCCCGGCTCGATCGTAACCGAGCGGCCGCAGATGACGTGGATTTCGCGAAGTTCAGAGGCCAGGATGCCCGACGGATCTTTTCCCCGTCAGCGGAGAAAGTGGCATTGGGTAACGCGGGCCTGCGCGCGCGCGCCTGCTCCTTATTCGATCCACGCGATTGGATAACGGTCGCGTAACCATCGAGCCTTTTGTTCGCGGACAACGAAATCGTAACAGTCTTGAGTAACGATCCTAATGAACCTGATTAAACACCACCGTCCGTCGATATTACACAAGCCGCGGGGAGCGGAGCGGAAAAAATCAGCCCGTGAAGTAGAGTCGCGCGCGAGCCCCCGTTTCGCGACGCTTATGCAACGCGCACGCGCGGAGCGTGCCGTCGCGGACGCCATTGTGCGTTGCGCCGCCGATTTGTAACTGATCCGTGCCGGTCGGTCGTAACAAAGTCGAGCACAGGCCTCAATGAATATTCCTTATCGACTCGGTTGAATGGTAATCGACTGGCTCGACCTCCACGCCAGGGAAAAGTACTTGACACGGTATTTGAATTTCATGGGGCGTCGTCGAGCGCTTTCCCAACCCCCTCCTCAACCACTTTCCTTGCACAGAATGATTGCTAGAAATGCGAGTCGTCCCACTGACCTGGGACTGCTAATCGCTGACCACAAGTGCACTTCGATCTCTTGTCGGGGACCCGGGCACTACCGATAACGATTGATAGCAGTGGTGGAACCAGGATGACCCCTTGTGCGGAACTTACAAGGGAATCCGATTTTCGTGGAAACACCCCTTAAAGGTTAATGCGTGACTTCCTATTTTCCTGTATACCTTGCAAACTATAGTAGATATAAAAAATATATTACAATAAAATCTTAACGGTTTTTACGCCCTATAAAACCGTGTAATCAAATTGTCAAAATTTGATAATTTAAAAAATCCTCCCCGCTACAAATTTTAAAAAAATCGATTACATAGTTTTATGGGGCACAAAAAGCCGTTAAGATTTCATTGTAGGTAATAATTCTTTTATATCTGCTTTTGTTTCCAAGGTATGCAGAAAAGTAGGAAATCACACATTAACCTTTAAGGTGTGTTTTCACTCTGAAGAATCGAAATTGGGCACAAACGGAAAATTGCCTGATGCTTCTATCGAGGTCCTCTAAAAACCTGCCCAGTTTAAAAAAAGTCGAAATCTTCGGGTAACCGAACCTTTTTCGAACAGCTAGATCGTAGATTTAGTAATTTCGATGTAACGACCATGATTCCGGGCGACGATGAGGCCAGGAATGATTGGAAACGCTGGTCACGCGAGTTCCTGCCTGTGTTAAGAATACCAACCGTTTAATTTCGCTCGACAGTCCTTGTCCCCAAACTTCCCCACCCGAATAGTCCCTTGGCTCAAGTGGTCGCCCTTCCCGAGAATCACTCGGTCCCAATCAGCAGATTACGATGCTTTCTATTCTGGAAGCTAAGGACAAGGCTGCAGTGTCGTCCCCACGATGACAAAATTGGCCACGGCAGCGTAATTTGGCAAATTACGAGTGTATACCTCCGCGCGTCTCCAGAAGACAATGGCGATGTCTAGCGGCGAATCAACTCATCACTGCGCTCCGCGCGACAGCCGAAACGAGAAGATTGCCCCTGTCCGCGAATATCGGGATAATTGCATTTCTCAGTGACGCTCGCAATTTCTCCGCTCCACGATCGCCCCGAACCGTCCCGCGAGGTAGCAGCAGACGAACGAAAGCAGCGCTTATAAATAATAAAATGGAAAATGCTGCGCGCTCGGTCACGACATGCTTTCTCATCGACACGCTGCGGTTGCTCTCGCTTTAAGCAACCGAAGTGGTTGCGCGTGAATCTTCCGCGGCTGACGAATCCTCCACTTCTCCTCGTGCACAACGCGAACACGCTGCTCCACCGGCCTCCCACGCTCCGAGGCGAGCGGAAACGCGGAGGCACTCGAGAAGAGGGAACCAGAACAAGCACGCGCCGCTCGAGAGCCACTCAGCGACAAGGAAAACCGCGGCAACAGGGGAAAATCAAGGATTGAGAATAAACGCTCGAGAGCTCCCCTCGTGGAACGTTGTTTATCGCGTTTCAGGCTTTTTTCTCGCCGCAGTGAACGCACCGAGTGCGTTCCATTGCGAAATGGTCTCGTTATCGTTTCTTCACCTCACTTGCGATCAAACGCGCCCCCTACTGGTTATACACACGATCTCTCGAACGCGACAATTGTCCCACGTGTCCTCGACATCTCGCGTCAGTTGCTGCTGTATGTGGAAAACTCGCGATGCTTTATGGGACACGGCTGGCGCTATGACGTCTTTGAAGCCATTTCCATGAAAATTCAGTGATTAACGGTCGACGAGTAATACCCGGGTGATTGAACGACGAAAGAAACCGCTTGGGTTACTTAACCTCCACTCGTTACTTGCTACACGTGTCTTCGAACAAGTTTCCAAGCCTGTCTTTCTTTTTTTGATATTCTAGCTGCATTCTTGGCCGAACACGACTGGCTTAAACGCAGGGGGGGAATGATCCTTTCGTCACTGAATATACGCAGGCAGTAAATATTTCTCGTGCAAGCGAGATTGACACAAAGTACTTTATTTTTACTACCTACAACTATAATTAATACAATTCTGTGTAGGTTGAAAATAAATCCCGGACGACGAGGCTCAAACCCAAGATATCCGTGGGTCCTCTGGATTACTGGGCAGCGGCGTTACTTTTTTTTTTAATGTGTTTAAGTATTTTGGCAACGGCGTTACCGATTCCCCCAACGCGACTCCCCGACGTTACTCGTTTCGGAACTCTAATTAACGTGGCGCCACCTATGTGTCAACCGCGCCATAGGCCGTTCCCACTCGCCGAATGCCTACACCTTCGTTTTCGAGGAAAACGGGTTCGAAGATGAGCTGTGAATTTTCTCGAAGACTCGTTGCGCACCTTCCGCTTCGAATTCTGTGGATTTGCCGCGTAGATGGACGTTACGAGGAACGAAAGTAAGCGTGCTTCGTTGCCCAACGATTTCCACGCGAGGGCTGGCCGGCAGCCGCGATTTCGTCGATCGACTGACGAAAGACGTCGGCTCGCCTGCCACGTGCTCTTTCAAAACGAGGGAAATAGAAAACAGTTTTCTCCCCGGGGCCTGCTTTTCGATTCGTTAACGAAAGGAGCGGCTATTGCGCTCTCGCGCTGCTAATTCTCCAGCTGGGCTGGCGGTTAAACAAAAACAAGATTCGTGAAAGGCGTGATCGTTTGCACACCCGTGGAAAAACACTGTTAGACCCTTCCGCTCGCTCTTACGCGCGACCAAGGCAATTATCCCTTACTCCTCCGTGAAAAATGGCCTGGAGGGAAATTGATCGGTCTGCTGCGTCTCTCCGCGCTGCAGGCGCGCCGTGGAAAATTGAGATGCGGGAGTCGAGGATGATGGATCCGTTCTTTGGAATGGCAAGCATCTTCGCGGCTGACCTGGGTCCAGACCTCGGATATCCTAGCAGGGTTCCGAGAAGTTCTTGAATAATTCGTGGGGCTGGATTAACACTCCGTGAAACGGCGGGTCCCCGCGGCTGATTTCCTTATCGACTTCTTGCGAGATCCCTCCACGGAACCTTTCTCCGGCTGAGCATCCGAAAAAGCGAAAAGTAAGCGTCGTAAACCGATATAGGCATCGGTGGCCGGCGTTTTACGTAAGCTTCCCTTTATTTTTCACCGGGGTCCGAGTGAAGGTGTTTTCTCCGGCGCGCCTGCAGTGACGGCAACAAGTGTAACAACCTGCTGCCTCTCCAGATAGCTACAGTAAATGGTGCGCGTCCGCGACGGACGTTCGGACCTCTTTCAGGAGGCTTCTCGAACGATTAGAGAGTGCAGAAGACTTTGGATACCTCTAACAACTTGCAACTATTAAAAATTGAGACGGGTACACGAGACGTTTCCCTTTGTTTATTCAAAACAGTGTCCTTCGTCACCGCGCATATAGTTGCGAGCAGATTATTCAAGAGCCGACGCAGGAGCGAGGCAATTTGGAAAGAGGCTTTGCTCTTAATTCACCCGACCGTTTATCAAGCATAGTCCCTGACAAAATCGATCTTCCAGTTTCAATTTCTATGCCATATTCTTTGCGTTCGATTCGGCAAGAGGTAGAATCAATTCTGCTCGAATTAAGTGCGAATTACCAGAGAATTCGAATATTCGAATAAGTAGGAGTATTCGAATATTATTCGAATAAGTAAATAGGATTATTCGAATATTATTCGAATAAGTAGGAGTATTTGAATAATTAGGAGTATTCGAATATTATTCGAATAATTAGGAGTATTCGAATATTATTCGAATAATTACGAGTATTCAGATATTATTCGAATAATTAAAAGTATTCTAACATTTTTCAAATAATTAGGATAATTTGAATATTGTTCGAAAGATTAGGTGTATTCGAATATAATTCGAATAAATAGGTATATTCGAATACTATTCGAATAAATTACTCGTATTGGAATAAATTGCTCGTATTCGAATAGTTCGACTGTACGAATAAATTACTCATATTCGAATATTTACAGCTCTAGTGCAAATAGAGCAATCTTCGGCGGCACTAGAGGCAATAAATGCAGCCCAAACTATCAATCGCCGCTGCACAAGCGTCAAGCAGCGCGTTTCGCGTCACGCACACGGTCGTCCACTCGCAATCACGCATTTGCATTCGCGGCGTATTCAGTCGCGAGCTATGAGACGTGACTGGAAGCACGATTGCAAAGACTGCTCGGATCAATAATATATCCAGTGCTATCAGTTACACTTTGAGCCTGTCTGCCGAATAACTCGAGTCTGGTTGAAATTCAAATTTGACCAGCGAGCACAAATAATGCACGACGCTTGGTGAATCAACGTTGCCACCCATTCAGCACGATTCTAACGTGGCGAGGTAGGACAGATTAATCCAGGCAGTCACTTATTAATCACCCGAAACTGTTACCAGGGAACCATCCCGATCGGCGATTATTATCGCAGTCACGTTGCTCAATTTGTCGTGACGTCAAACATGGCTGGAATTACGTTCAGACACAAAAAGGACGTGTCCTGAGCCGACCCCCAGCCGTTTCTTTTCTTGCTCGATCGCAGGCGATAGCGTTTAGAAACTACGGTAACAAAGACCTGCACCTGCGTATCTAAACTGAGATTCTGATCAGTGGGCTTGAATAGAAGCGAGAAACGGCGCCATTGCGCGGAGTAATAGGACACCAAGGGCAACTTCGTCACAAGATTTCAGAGGCACCAGCGTCTGTTTACGAGGAAAGCCGTTTTAGCCCCAGACCACGTGAAATTTCAGCGATCCTATCGCACTAGGCGACCATTAGGTGCCGCGAGCGTAAACACGGCGAATTCTTGCGACTCTGGTACATACGCCAGCGAGGAAAACCAGTCTCAGTTCACCGAATGGGGCTCCTTAAATCGCCTAAGCTACTTTCCCGCTCTCCACGGTGTTTTAAAAACCCTTCTAAGGCTTCCGCAATTAGTGGAATAATAGAACACCCCACATAGCACCTTCGAGTTATTTTAGAAGCAGTATCACGTGGTTTCGACACAAATTTGAATGTCTTTCATTATTTGTTAAATTACAGGCTCAGATAAAAAAAATTAAAAACGGCGAAAACACGTCGTCTAGTAAATTAATCCTTCTAGCTTCTCGAAAAAAACTCAAGTCGTTTGATCCAATTTTGAAAAAGATATATTTTGTTTGAAGGGTGTAATATAATTTATGAATTATCTTTTTAAATAGTTGCAACTAACGGTTCTGTCCCGTTGCAGAATTATTTATTTTAAGAATTTCATCCCGCCAAATCATTTTGTATGCCGCGCAGCGTCTACCGTCCCCCCTGGCTCGAATATCGGCCAGCAACAGGAGTCCCCGACGATCTACGATCGATCGACATCGGGGCCTTATCGGCATTCGGAAAAAAAAGCTTGCCGTTCTGCTCGACCTCGAACGCACGCCAGTTACATTTGCGCCTAGATTATGCAGTCGCGTGCCCTTTTTTCCTCTATCCTCCGGTTCAGCGTTGCAAAATCCGCGGGTCGGCCGCGGACAAATCGGCACAAGGCTGAGCGCTAGCATTTCTCAAAATGACGCTCGCGAATTTAACGTTCATTACACGGCTGTTGCATTTCTCTTGCGTGCATATACGAAGAAATTATTGCCCATTAATGAGTAAGAGGGGGACTCGTTCCTTTCTCCAGCGTGCGTCGTCTCTGTGACCCCCTTGGATGGCCACAGAAAAGGAAAACAACAAGGTGAATGAAAAACAGACGAGGAAAACGCTGCGAGAGCTTAACAGCCACTGGCCACGGCGTGTTTACACGCTGTGGGTTCATCATACCGTGCGCTGTGTTTTGAAAGCGTCCAATATATATCTCCTTCTTGGTTCACCTAGATGTTTGCTTTGAAACCTCGCACTTATTGAAAGCGTTTGCGCTCCAGCGATGCTCGACACCTGCTCAAGGTAAGATACACCCAGAGAATTCGCGGTTTTTAAACTCTCAAACGCTGTTAGACCCCAGAAGAGCGTATCCGGATATCCGGGTAGCAAGCGTGCTTGATCGCTGTTACACACTTTCAAGATAACCCGATTATGTAAACTCTCCGCGCGCGCGAACGTTTATGTAAATCGGCTCGACCGATCTCCTTGGTGTCAGGCTCCTCCAAATTCGATCTGCCGAACACTGACGCCCGTCGCGATGATTCCTCCATTATTCCGAGGGTGAGTCATTTTGAAAACGTCACGGTATTCTTGTACCCTGGGCGCTTTGAAGAAGGACTTGGGAAACTTTCGGGATTCGATTTCCACGCACTCGAGAGAGAGATCCCCACATTTCCTCGCTTGCGAACTGTAGTTTCTGGACTGTTTTTACTCGTCGTGGATGGAATTTTCTTTTTATAGCGCAAGGTGGCTTCGTAGTGTAGTGCAGAAATAGGTTTTGTAAACTCCCATGTGCTGGAGCCACGGAAAAAACGGACCTCGGGCGATGGGATTCGAACCCGCGATCTTCGGATCCTGTGCGTACTGGTCAGGCGCTTAGCCAACTCCGCCAAAGTCCCTCCGAGGATTCTATATTCCGTGTTGCCTCTTATGGTTCCTGATCCCACGAGGATCGATGGGCATGGTATTCAAATTAGAGAAACTGGGAGGAATAGAGAGGCGTTCTCCTCTCCCCGCGTCATCTGCTTTTTCTTTCACCGTCATTCAGCGACAACGCCGCGGTCCGATTCCCCAGTGATCGAGGAATCACAGATATCTCTTCCGGCTCGAAAGCAGACGAGCTGCGAATAAGAGACGCTCATTCTCCGCGAGAATGAGGGACGTTTTAGATCCGTTCTGTCCACTATGGAACGGAGATCCCCGGATCGAAACGTTTACGTGACTCGAGGACTTTCAAGACGCCTGAAATTTTCAGGGCCTCGGGTTCCCATTGGCTCCCGATACTTTCTACCGATTTTCGTCGTTCAGGGAGATTTACGAGCGTAGATGAAATTTACGCGCCATTAAACAGTCGCGCGCAATGCTTCGCGGGCCACGATAACGGAATGATTAGCGGCGATTTGTTGAGAAAGCGATTCGTTAGCCCCTAACCTCGAGGGAAGCATATACTCTTTTTGTTATTCGGAAGACGACCCTTTATGGCAATTTGTAGAATAATAATCGTCTTTGTCATAAAAGTATCCGGGGCACTTATAAATTGTTAACAGAATGTAAGTTTTAAATTACAAATGAAAGGACTTGCAATGGTTTCAAATTTGTGATTATTATAGCTATGTGCAGTGAAGTATCGTACTACGGTAAAATTAAGTTTCGTGTATAAATTTGTATATCTAAAATGCAATACAAATAGAAAAAGGTTTTCTGAACTACGCATGAGTGTCTCAGAGCGGCGAAACCCCGACACCTAAGAAACGTTAGAGTGGTAGCAAAAGCTGCTGATCAGCACGCGGGCGGCTCGGGTTCGATTCCCGGCGCCCGTGGCTTTTTTCCCCGAGGTTCCCAAAAACGTAGGAATATTATATCACCGATTCCTACAAAATCAATGAATAAATAACAATGGTCACATTTTTATTATAATCTTCTTTCATAATATATCAAAGAACCCGCTATCAGTTAGCAAGCAACATCCTACCATTGATTATAAAAATAAAGCGGAGCGTATGAATTCGGCTGAAAATTATATGCCGTGGGATCGAAGACAGACAGTGCCGGTAACGAGTAAATTGTGCGTAATGACGCGGTGGGCTCGCGCGGCGGTAAAAATGCAATTGTTCATAGCCGATCGCGCTTTCCATTGAGCGCGCGAAAGAGGGAAATGCGGCAGCGAGCTGTGACGCCGGCTGCGGCTAATACGTAAACTACTCGGGCGAAATCGAATGGGATTAAGCATAAACAAGACCAGAGCCGGCAGCCTGCCGAAGGGAGGCACCTGCGCAACTGCACCGAGCGCGACGTTCTGCACGACGGAAGCGGTAATTTACAATGAGGAGCTGGTCGTTAAAGAAATTGACGCTAGAACGCACATTTTCCTCCGAGAACGGTGCCCCCGCTGTCACTAGAAATCGCACTATCCGATTCTATTTCCCATCGACTGGAAGAAACATGGATAAAGTTTCCTATTAGTGGTTGATAAATTCGCGATTGGTGTGCTTGGGCTTGGAAGCTTCTCGATGGCCCCTCTAGTCTCTAGGGACGGCGAGGTAAGTTTAGAAAGGTATCAAAGGCGATCGTTGGTCGACGCTCGCGTTGGTAACGTTAAAAATAGAGGCTGGACAACGTCCCCTCGCTGCTGATTCCTCGATAATTCCCCTATGCACCGAGGTCAACAGTTTGTTACGGGCACGCTGTTCAAGGGGTATAAACAGCGGCGGTTGATTGACCGGCCGCCGCGCCGCGGCGCACATTCAACGGCATACCTTCGCGAGATAACAAGAACAATCGGCTGGATTGCAAATGATGACGACGATGACACTCTGGACGCGTTACAGACACTCTTCTACGTTCCCGCTTTGTACAGGCGAGTTTCAATTTATGTATCCCGCAGCGCATCCCTCGGAGAGACACTTCCTGTTCAGAATTATAGAATACGAAGGGAAGAATGTATTTAGGGGAGGAGCTACGTGTACTGCTAACAAGGCTGCGAGCAAAGTTGGGTGATGAGCGACGGAATTGGTCCCGATGCGTAAGCCACGGGAAATCGAAAGTTTGTAAACCGGAGCGAATGGCGCGGGGAACGGAAGCGGGAACGTTGTTAGCTAAATGGTCAAATTGGTCACCCATCCGAGCCCCTAATAGACTTAAAGTTGAATTGTTAAAATGGAGGAGAAGTGCATTTCGCAGTGTTGCCCATGCTTCTGGTTTATGCGAACCAGTATTTCAATAAATCTGTTAACAAAGTCGAGGGGGACTATGTTTCCGCCTTCAACTACCCTAACGGCTGGAGTCATCGAGCTTAGAAAAATTCCCACCGACGGAAACGTCCCCTCCAAGCTCCCAATATTCCAAATCCTACAGTTCTAATTTTTCCAAAAGATTCACAGTGATTGAGACGCATAGAAAGTAATCCCAGACTTTCCGCCCCCTTTTCCCACCCCCTTGAACTTCCCTCTAACCACCGCCGTGTGGCAAAGAACGTCCCCCTTACCTTGGCGTATCCAAGTAGGCTTCTCTCCCTCGGCGTGGATGAAAATATAGTTCCACGTGTGTCGCTGGCCAGTCGCTCTCGAGGGCCCACTTAACGCTGCTTCGTATCCCGAATGGAACACGGTTTATATTGCGCCGACAGTGTCGTTTCACCTGCACGTTCTCGGAGACCGGCGTGTCATCGTCGACGGTGCGATGTGGAGAACGAGAAACAGAGGGGGCCCGCTCGTCGGAACGCTTCGTGGTGAAATGCTGGATTCGAACTGGTCGTCGCGCGGTTCGAGCGTCGCGCTACTAGCCGCGCCACGCGCCGATCGGCGGACCTCGTCCAATCTCGATGCTTCTCGGCCCCGCTCGGTTCGCCCCCGTCCTCTTTGACCGCGCGCGGTTCTAGCGTCTTCGACCCCTTTCGCGAATTTCCATTTCCACGTTTCCTTGTTTCGCTTACGTCACGCGCCTTTCTTCGCCCTTGAACCCCCTCCACTCGTAGGCTCGTCGAATTTATTTCCCTCCGTGGCCACCTGCAAGTATAACAGGCGGCAGTGTGGAATCTTCAAGGGGCTTCTGGGCGACATCGTCGTACACAACGATGGGTGTACAAATATAGGGGTGGGTTCTAAAGAACGAGTACAAGTGTGTATGTATCCATAACTTCCGAAAAACAATATTTTTTTAATTGAAACTTATTTTAAGTAGTTCATAATACTATGTAAAGATAGTACAAAAACGGAAAATCTTCATCAAGCCGTTGACTTGTAAAAAAATCTACAAAATGTACACATTTTCCGAGCGTTCAAACGGGTATACCCCTTAAAGCGCAGGGCCTTTTTCGGGGAGCCGCTGAAACTGCTTCGGATTGGCCCTGGTTTTAACAGCTTCCGGAGGAGAATCTTCCCTTGATCGAGGGATGATCGCTTGGTTACAGTGCAAACGTAGCGCCTCGCGGATCCCTGAGCGGACAACTGTAACGCGCAGCGTCCACGCCAGACGGAAGCAATGAACGTCGCTGCGCTTATCTAGTTTGATGCTTCCGTCTGCGCAAAGGCGTGGGCAGACTTTCTATGAAGCGATCGCTTCGATGATCAACGCACACGCGGAAATAAGTGATCGGGTCAGCTGGGCCCGCCGCGATAAGTAGGGTCATGTTTTGGAGGAAGGAAAGGCCACGCCAGATAGCATCGCCTTTGCGGGACCCACTGACATTCCCGATAACGACTCCCAGAGCGTATACGTGTCAATTATCGAAAGCACGGCATCTGCACGGCATTTCCGCTGACGTCACGTCACGGTTGACCCGCAATCAGGTAGACAACTCGCGATAAGAGCCATTCTTAGCGCGTGGAGCTCGGATTTCCAGCGACAATGCTTCTGGAAAGGAACACCACGGCACCCAGCTTAAAAACTACCCTTTAGTCGGTCGGCGATGAAAGTTGAGGGAGACTTAGAATTTCATATCTTTGGCTCGTGAATTGTAATTAGAGATGGAGTGCAAAATCACTATCAATGATCGCAGAATCAACACCTCGGGGATTAATTTTTTTTCAAAATTTTATATTGTCATCAAAACTACGTACGCCTGCAAAGTTTCAAGTCTATTGGATAGTTGGAAGTGGGCTGAAGTTGACTTTCTAGATTTAAACCAAAAAAGCAAACAGGATTGAAGCTGAAGAAAATCGTTTCAAAATCACAGTGATTGGGAACGAAAGTGATCGAATAACTCGTGATTCAGAAACAATAGTTCTAGCCATCGCTAATTGCAATCCTAATTCCTGAGATGCCGCAGAGATTAAAGTGCTCGGCGTACGAAGCGCGTTGAGATAAGCTCGAAAAGATTCACCCCTCTACCTCTTTCCTGCTGGAACTCCAAGAATTTAATTCGAGATATGAATTCAATGACAAATTACATGGAAGTAGTGGAAACTGGATACGTGACGCTAAGTTTACATACATGGAAGCAGAGAACACGATTCGCCAATGAAAACAATTTCATCGCGACACGTAGGTATTTAGGTGACGCCAAGGTCATGGCGAACAATCGCGCCTGGACAAACAACGATCTGCTCTGAACAATATCACGGCCTTTTGCCTTGTAATAATCGCATGCTCCACGGTGCGAAATTGCCACCTCGTGTTTCGCGCGGATCTTTCCATTATTCGCGGGAGCTTCCTGGAACGTGGCGAGCACCCGGAGCGTTTGCACGGGTAAAATAAATACGCATTGTTCCGAGATAATCGATTCCTTTCGGCGCATCGAACCGCGATGTAATTTCAGGGGGGGGGGGGGGTCGCCTTGCACGGCAGAAAAGAAAGAAAGAAGGGAGCCCGTCGCAACAATGGGCCGGTTCTAGGAAGCTGGCAGGTGCTGGCGATCGTATCGACGACGTGAATCGACGCCGATCCGACACCCTCTACCTGCGCAGGTAAACGGATCCTCCGCGGGGGGATCTCGCGGAAAGTCTTTTATTTTCACGAACTGGAAGAATGGACGTGGGAGGAGCCGGGTTAGGAGGCTAAATCCATCCACCAGATCGCTCAAGCTGGGAGAAGGATCTATGGTCGACGAGCCTTTGATCTATAGTGACAATTACAAAGCTCCTCGCATTCTTCGCACGCTCGCAGATGGAAAGCTTCCAACGGACCTGTCCCTCGTTCGCCCGGCTCGAGATGCTGAGAGACCCCCGCAGATAAGGCAATTTGCTCTCGTTCCCTTTCATTTTCGTTCAAGTTCCACTGATCCGAGCACAAGCGCGCGTCCGTTGATCTGGATCGCTAGCGCCGCTTCTCGCCAGCGTCGCGACGGAATCTGGGAGAGGATCACGCGGAGGTTAGTCACGAAGTGTGATGAAATAAGAAACCCGTGTGTCGACCAACTTTCTCCCAGATACGCGGTTTTTCCTCGAGCAACTGGTTTCTTCTCGTAACGCTGTCGCGAAAGAGCGACAGGGCGATTGAGGATGGTAATTAACGAGAGGATCCTTGACCATTTAGATCAAATAAACCCTCGTCGTAAGTAGAGCGCTATTAAACACAATTAAATTCAGGCCTCATTCTGTAATGGAGACACACGTAATCTGCGATCGGCTCGCGGCGGCGACGATCGCTACAGTGGCCATGATCTTGCCAAGGCTGCGAGTCCAGGCCCGACCATACGCAATCGTCGGCAGCGCTGATGATAATGAGGGACGACGTTGCGCGGCATCGAAGAAGGATCTTCCCCCTGAAGACTGAGAGATCGAGGTCCGCGAGGAACTGAGGGTGAAAGATGCTGACAAATGTTTCCTACTTAGGTGTAGGGCCAGCGAGGCTGCATTCTTCAACATCTCGCCACAGATTCTTCAGCATCCAAGTCTACCAGATAAACAGGTTGCTGGAGGAGGGGCTGATCCTTGGGAATGTAGCTCGGAGACTATCTAGAGCGCTTCTTGTTGCGCTTCCCCTGTCCCTGTTTATCCTCGCCAACCCCATTGTCTTCTAATTCGTAGAGCAGGCCTTTGAGCCACAGCAGAGCATTAGCATCAGAAGAGTATAAGTAGTTTTTTTCAATCCTCGCCATTACTTCATACAAGTTTTTTCATCCGTCATCCTAGACCTCGATAATTCTACAATGAACGCAGGTGTCACTTGCGTGCGTAGGTCTCATTTACGTACGCCTTTCGATTCGCAGCTTCGCCTTTTACTTTGCTAGCGGCTGATATAGGCTCCCGGCGGAGAATCACGGCTTGAACGTGGAACGCCTGGTCTAGGCCCCGCTAGATCAAAGACCCCCGTCAAAAGACGGCCAGCAAATTGCCAAAACTCTTACGTGCCGCGTGCGAGGCGGCGAAGGAGCGGATGCTGACGTCACGCGGCTCCACCAGGAGGCGAGTGCACGTGTGCACACGCACGGGGCCGCTTACACAGGGAGAAAATAGCGTGGCCGCGCATCTAACCCGTAAATATATTCCGTTTAAGGCTGATGGCTAGATTGTCCGTAGTTGACTGTCCGTAGTTAATCTCCGGGCTCTCATATCAGGCCAGTTAGCTCGAGTTACTCGCTGCCCGGCTCGTGGAGAAGCGTAATCGGGCCCGTCTACGTCGTCTGCCGACTGATTGCCAATTCAACGCCCCCGCTGCACGCGGACGACCCGCGGCACAGAAGCTGCAAGAAACGCGGCACCGGGGCAGCTCTGGAGGCATCCGCGCTACTTGAAAGCCGGATTAAGGGCCTTATTGTTCGTTTCCTTCGTTGCCGTTTCTTGGAGACGGGCTGCTCATCTCTACCAGACGCGAAGAGTAGGGGCCACTGTCGCCGGGTATCACGAGCGTTTCGGCTTCAATTTCACTCAACACTTGCTCCAGATGCTGGCACCGAGGCGAGCTCCTTTTGCTTTCTCACTCCCTGTTCAGTGGCGGATTTAAGGAAAAAGGTCCAGGTGGCAAACGTTTCTGGGACACCCTGTATACATAACTTGACCACTTATTTTTTTCCTCGAAACGGGACATCTACTAATTTTAGATAATAGTGTGTGTATTCAAGAAAACGCATATTTCTTCAGTTTTTATTTATTGATGAAAAGAACAGGAATGAACACGTGAAAATAAATAATTTATGTGGTCTTACATTCTTCCGAAGAACAAATTTGATTAAGTATATTTGGTGTTGATTTCAAATAAGAATGAAATTCTTGGCAGGATTTCTTAAAATTTACTTTGGTAATTAACAATGCTTTAAGAACTGCGACTTGCAACTGTTTCTTCGCTCGTCCATAACTTATTCATAAGAGAAAAGACCCTTTCTGCGGGTGTATTAGTGCCGGGCGGACATAAAATATATTCAATATTTAGCCAGTAGTTGCTCCTTTTCCGAAAACGGGACATTTCGGCGTCCCGAATCTGTGCTTGGGCACAACGGGATAGGCTACGACGTATGGTCACAATTACAAATAAATTTACGCGCCTTATGGTACGAAAATTATGGGAAAATATGACGCTGGGATAAAATCAGAATTTGTTTGGAAGATGGGGCCTCCTGGGCCTTTTCTTTCTTAAAATTGGCCCTGCCTTTCCCCTTATTTCCTCTTCCCTTGCACCCGCAACTGTGTCACGCGAGTACAGTGAATTTGGAGGCCTGCGTGTGCCCGAAGCACCAGTCAGTAGAATCGGAGCGCGTCAAGGGTGGGTAAGACGAGATTCACAAGCACCGAAATCGGAAATAGATAACGGTAGCGCCTGCGCCTCTGGCTCACCTACTTTCACCCCTTTAACGGTAGGCCTGCGTTTGGCAAATATTTGTCTAACGAATGCTACACACGCAAACGTGTATACCCCATTTTGCACTGACACAATCTCCTCCCTTACGGAAACAATATCTTCCAACATCTCAAAGGACGATTCATACACAGAATGTTGGCACAAGCGTTCGCGGAGAATGTCGCAAGTATCGTGAGATAAAAGAATGCTATTGAAATCACGTTTATCAAACACGCCTGGCGCCATATTGGAATCTGTGCGCGCGAGTTGCGTCTTAACCAATTGGAGTTTTCTAAGCTCGCAGTGATACACCCCATTATATGTACACGGTATCGTGGAGATTGGCATTAAAGAATAAATTATAGTAGAAGGAACTTAAAGAAGAGCGTACGGAATTAGAAACGGGGAAGACTGGGGGCAGGGGCAGCGGAGTGGAAGAGACCGAGGGGCTTCTGCGCATAAAATTCATCTTGCTCCGAGCTCCCGGCAGGTAGCTTCCCTTCCAGATGATAATTTGCTCCCCGGCAAGCTTTTTCTTGCGAATAATCGATGATTATTCTGGTAATCCGTTGAATATCGCGCACTTCCACCGAAGGGATTCACCACCACGCACCACTTTCGACCGCCGAATCGAAGTGGATTTAAAACAGGCCAGCAGCCAATGAAGGCGCGAGCGATGTACGCACGCGCGCTCCAATAACCTACTCCTGCCACAAACGCGACTTACCTGCAACAGTCGGGCAAAAATGTTCCACTGAGGCTCCGTTTTCACTCGGCTCCTTACCGCGAGTGTAATTCCGAAGCTCCGATCGCGGGGGTAAAGTCGCAAGGGTGCTGGCAGCGCGGGCGACTCGGTCGAGATGTCGAGGCCACTCCGTCGACCAACACGCGCACCTGGCGACGCGAGCCCATTGTTGTCGTGAAAATGTCAATTTCAAAACACGCGTCCGACAGAAGGGACAGAAGGAAATTTAAATACCCTCTGAAAGGAGGTCTCGCTTTGTGTAACCTCCCGCGATAAGGGTGTAACTCGATAAGGGGGTTGTTGCAGCCCCCTCATTGCAAACGCGCATCGTCCACGAACCTGAAACATCGAACAACTCGGAAAGTAAATCTAGAAACTTAATTATTTCCCGTATCTAATCTAACTTCGAAGTAAACAGAAATAAAGCACCAAAGTACTCGCGGGCACCGACCGTCGGGGATGTTGACGTCGTTCCAAAGTTCCGCTTGACGAACAGCGAATCTGAAGCAGAGACAAGGGAATAATCAGTAAGACGCGTTTGGGAAAGTCCAGAGAAATGTCCGAGGGTGAAGGAGCGACAGCGCCCATCGACCTCTCCCCGTGGCGCGAGCCGGTGTCCAGGAGTCGAGCAGACAATTCCCTCCAAGTCCCCGTGATTCTTCTGGGCTTCTCGAGGGAAACAATCAGAGGACCATGCGACAGAGCTGCTGAGGAAGGATGCAGCCTGGGGCATCGCCGTTGAGCCGGGTCCCATCTGGTTGCCAACGTCGACGTCAACGACGAACCTGGCTCGAGCCAGGATCATTCGCAAAATGTTGGCCGAAATGGTCCGGCTCTCTTACCAGCACCGAGCGTTCTACTGCTACGTGATCCTTAGCGTGTGGATCTTCCTCCTCGTCGCTGGTAATCCAGGAACAAAAACCTACCATGCTTCTTCCATCCTCGGTTTCGCTAAAAACCTCTCATTAAAACAGTCATTAGAATCTCACCGCCGCTTTATTTTTACCCCTACTCTGCCTTCTATGCGGCGTTATCGCGCTAATTAATTATGCTTTCGTTGGACGGCTTTAGAACGCTCCTTATGGATATCGACACGTTGTTTTATGGTAACCCGACCGCTGAAATGGTAAACACACGCGACAATGCGATTAACTTGCGCATACACGACGTCGTGTTATCAGCTTCGCTGACCAATTGTAAGCCGTGCACGTAAACACGGCTAACGAACCTTTCCCCTCTGGTCTTGCGACTTTTCTTTTTTTAAACAAACTGGATTCAATACCGGCAGCTTGGCTCGCGATGCTTCTTCCTCTTCCTCCTATATCCTGCGACAGCTAAAGAAATAATACAGCATAGAAAATAAATCTGTACTTTCCCAACTGCGCAGGCATGTACAAATACATCGGCGTAGATGAAAAGAGCTCCATGCAAACCAGAGTCGTAGGCAGCGATATCTCTATCAGGGAATTCCCAAGGAACTTAAAAGCCGACATGAAGACGAAGAAGATATTTCGATTTTGTAATCCTCCGAATGATATCGCTACAGAAACTGAAGGTACCGCAAGCTCGCTATAACTACCCAGTGCTTATTAAGGCACCTCTATAATAACTCTACGCTTCTGTATTCAGGAAAACTGGATGGGAATCTAACGCTGGGAGGAATTCTAGTATTCGTGAGGCACGGGGACAGAGGTCCGCTAGCTCACATTCGAAACATAAGCATAGTAAACTGTGGCGGAGACTTTGGTTCTACGCCCGAGTTAGAGAGCCTCTACCAGAACTACGTAAACTTTCTGCAGAACGTCTCTAGCTATTCCAGAACAGCGTGGGCCCAATTCTTGGGCCCCTTCCATGGTTTCCCTATGCTGCCTGCCAGCTCCAAAGACTGCAGGATTGGCCAGTTGACGACGCTGGGCGTCGGACAGCTGTTGAAGACTGGCGTCGCTCTCAGGAACGCTTACTACCACAAGCTGAATCTCGGAAACGGCACCATGACCAGCAAAGACGTTATCGTCTACAGCACTAGGTACCGAAGGACGGTTCAAAGCGCCGTCGCTCTATTATACGCCCTGTTAGAAACAGACGGCTTCCAGAACCTGGCCAAAGTGACGATGCAAGAGAGTCAGAGCTACGCGTTCTGTAACATGGACTGCGCGTGTCCCGCCGCTGAGAAGTTCTTCAAGCAACACGTAAAGGTAACCAGAGTAAGATTCCCCCGATCTTCGAGGGAATTGTTTCTAATCCCTCCCGTGAATTCCTGTTGCAGGAAATGTCCGACCACCTGAAATCCCACCCGGCGGTGGCGGACTTAATAAGGCAGGCCTCGAACGCAGTGTTTGAGATCCCGGATCAAGCTCAGACCATGGATCCCAATACGCTTAAGGACGCCTTGCTGACGTACATCTGCCACGGGGCGTCTCTGCCCTGCGTGGACTACGACGCGCAGCGCGTCTGCGTGAAGGCAGAGCACGTGACTGGGCTGTTCGCGTACACCGAGTGGGAGTCCAAGCAGATCTCGAAGAGCAGCAGCCGCAGGAAGTACGGGCTGCTGAGGGCCTATGGGCTCCTTAGGAGCATAGTTTCTTACATGCTGCGCATAATATCCGAGGCGAAGCCGAAGATAGTTCTGTACTCCGGCCACGATAAAACTTTGGAATACCTCGCGACCGCCCTCGGGATATTCTCCGACAAACTTACCATGCCGCAGTACGCCTCCCGCTTCGTGATCGAGGTGTACCGGATAAACCCCAGGAACGAGAACCACGTGGCCAGCGACTTCTACTTCCGCGTGATCGTGAACGGGAAGGACTTCACGCAGAAGATCCCGTTCTGCAGGAACGCGAACTCTTACAGCGCGAACTACGCCGAACGGCCGGACGCCGACAGGCGAAGGGATTCGAGGCTTTGCCCGATCGAAACCATCATAAGGCAGCTACATGACGATTACTTCGGCCCGTTCAACGCGACGAATTTCAAAGACGCCTGCACTAATCACAAGCGGGGATAATTCGCACGGGAACGGCGTTGTTGCGTTTCACTTTTCTTCGAAGACACTTCGCTGCACGCGCGCGAAATTTGAATACGAATTGCGCCTGGTTTCCACGGCGTTCCCGCCAATTCTGAGATTCGTCCGCCAATCGGGAGGGCGCGTTGCGCGTCGTGTCTTCCGCGCGGGCACCAATCACAGGCGAGGATATTTTGCAGTCGACGAGTCTTTGGGGTCATCCTTAAGTTACGTAAGGCTTTTTCGGGGGGTCCGCGAATTTCTTACGTTTTCTGACGAGAGGGGGAAGTCAGGTAATATTTTTTAACCTAATTTTCAATAAATACAAATTCTATCATTAATCTTCCAAATCAGTAGTTTTAGTTTAAATTTCCCGAAACCGAGTTAAATGAATTATATAAACCTTTAAAGGAATTTTAATAACTGAAAAAGTTTAATGTAAATTGGGAGGTTGGAATATCAAATCTTACGAATTCTTATACCAGGGGAGGGGGTAAGAATTCGCCAAAATTACCTTTCGTAATTTAAGGATGGGCCCTTTGCGACCAACACTTTTTAATCTGCACCAATCACAGTCGCGGATAGTTCGTTGGGTTTAACTTCCAGTCCCGGCTGGGGATAGTTTAAAGAATGCTTCTTGGGGCTGTTGGACCGGAAATTCGAATCTCCGAGAAGCTCGGGCGGAGTAAGTAGCGAATCCCACTTGTATATGATATTTTGCGAAGAAAGTATTACGAATTTCCATGAGAGATGTAGTTTCTGGTTCGTACGAAGTCGGTACTTCGAGGAAAGACGACAGTAAAGAGTTAATTACTCGGGATATATATACGATTTGCACCGTTTAGACTATAACTATAAGCGAATTACAAAAAGAAAGCCTTACATTCTTAGATTACGTTGAAGAAGATCGAACGTAGGTTTAGATATATCAGGACTGTACAGGGTGTCCCGAAATACTCGATGCCAGTCTACCGTGCATTTTCAGACGCCCTATATAAATCCAGATGATTGCCATATATTTTATCACACACCTTAATGTACATATGTATATAATCTCAGACTTCTATGAACGATCACGTTCAGTCTTTCCAGGCATTATTTAACGAATCTTAATTAGGTACTGTTAAAGAATAATGTGCAAGGAACGATAGGATTCTCTGTAACTCGCTGTCCTCTTAATCGTTAATTAGTATTGTTTCCCAGTTAGTTTCTGCGTTTCTTTGCAATGGAAACATTGAGCCCCGTTATACTTGCGATCGACCAGAATTTAGGGATGACGTCGAAACAGACGAAACTTTCGAGTTTCGAGAATTCGAAAGTTTGCACCTTTTTCGTGATTCGAAATTCTCGAAAACCAATTAAGAAGCAGTATAAAATCAATGAATAAAGAATTGCTCGCAGCGTGCCTCGAGAATTTGTATATTTTTGTTTAATTTATGGAAAATTTTTCTTGACTTCAGTTGTTGAAGCAAGATATTCCACTTATAAAACAGAATCAACAGTTCAAGTTTCGAGAGTTTCGAAGCCTTAAGGTGCAAATCCACGACGAAACAAAAATACCGTGTCTCACATGAGATTTTAATTTCCATTACTTACATTTTGTTGTCGCTGAGATTTTCGTCTCGCGACAGAAAAGTCGCACGTAAAATCCCACCGTGGATTAGCACCTCTACAAACTTTCGGACTCGAGTTTCGGAAGTTTAAAAATCACGTTCGAGTCCACCCCTGAGCAGAACCCTTTGAAATGATCACGCTTCAGTGCTGTTGACTGCGTATCGATCAGTGAAAGATTGCACCGTTTGAATAGCATTACAGACTGTACAATTGCCAGTTGTATTTATCGAAGGGTACACGAAGCAACGAGCGTCGAACGTGTCGTCGAATTAACATTATAGATACCTTTTGTTAAAGACATGCAAATTCACCAGCGACACACCAGCGCGTCTTCGTTCCCGATCGATTCCTTCCTCGCCGGTCTCGTAAAAAGGCATTCCATGATTTATTCATAATATAAAAACGTACAGTACAGATCGTCAATAAATAAATACTAGACACTTATTACAATTTACAAGGCACATTTCTGCATCCTTAAAAAGGCTAATAGTACGCTTAAAGGTAAAGTCTATCGTAACTTTGGTAAAGGACGATAAATGAGCACATACGCTTACCACTATCATGTTCGCTCTGCTCTAGATTACCCGATAACTAAAGTTAATAGCACAAGGGCGTGACGCCGCTTCAACATTCGTAGTCTCTATGCTATACTCCTATTTACACTCTGTAAAAAAAATACACGAATGGGGGTGGGGATAAAATTTCAACATCTCTGAAAATGCCCGACTTCGATCGTTGGGAACAGCAATCGCGATACCCTAACAACAACGTGATACCCGCATCACAGTCTCCAAGTTTCTTTCTTAACTCTTACAAGACTTAGACAATCGTAATACTATTCCGGGGCAGCCTGCCGACTTCCGGACTCTGCTATTGCTAAACCTAATGTCTGCTGAATGTTCCTTATTCGTTGATAATACTGTTCGAGCGCGAATCCGTCCAAACCACCGTCCCCGCTGAAAAGAGAGGGGCAATTAGCGAACTTGGTCCTCATCACCGATCGATTTATATACTCACTTTGTAGCGGGCCTCTCTCGAACAGGCGGCGAATGATTCATGGACATTTTCTGCACTGGTATAAACGACTGATCCATGTTCCACAACAACGTCTTGGTCCCCGCCCGCTTGCCGCTGGTCCACCTCAAGATCAGCCACTTCATTCGGTGTATGCTGATGAGAACCAGCGCCGCGCTCCTGAACCGCACCTTCGGCGACTTGCGGTTGCGACCGGTGGTGGTGTAAGATCGTTGCTCTTTAGTTAACTGAGCGAGAATGCTCAGCGTGTTCTCTTCGGAGAGCTGGTAGCCGCCCACTATGGTTAACAAGTAGCGTTTCTGGTACGTCAGAGCCTTGCGCCGACTGTCGGCTCGCAGATACTTCCCATAGAAGTGCTGCAACTGTAAAACGTCGAACGTTACGGAGAGATGATGATATTACGATGCAAGCGAAGCTTACTTTCTCCACGTAGTCTGGATGCGGCGGGTTTGGAGCTTGAGATCCTCTGCTCCGCTTTATTTGGGCTTCGAGTAGCTTCACTCGCTGGGTCAGCTGCTCCTTCTCCTCCCGTACTTTCATCAGCTTCTCCTGGAGCGCGCTCTTCTCACTCGCAAGCTTTTCATTGCTATCGTTGAGGTCCTGTTGAACGAAACGGTAATTGTTAAACATAAGCGTTTAACCCTTTCGGGACGAGCGCCGGATATATCCGGCAGCCATTTGATGACCTGTGTGACCGAGTGCCGGATATATCCGGCGGCACGGATTGACCCGTCGTTCCTAGCGCCGACTTTACTCGGCAGCTCCGATAGTTAAAAAAAAAAAAAAAAAAAAAAAAAAAAAAAAAAAAAAAAAAATCGAAAGCACTTTCGCGGAAATGTACGCCGTACCGAAATGGGTTAAGGTACAACGCGAGACACTGTGTTTCAAGTACCTTAAGCTTCTGTGTATACTTGGCAGACTCGATCTTCTCGCTAGCGAACCTAATCCTCGATTCATTCGCGAGCTCCGATTCCCTCCTGCTGGATGTCCTCAGATCCTTGTGCGCCACGTCTCTCAACCTCTTCTCCTCGTCTTTGGCGGCGGACAGTTCTTTGAGAAGATCTGCTTCTCTTTCTTTAAGTCTCTCCAGAGTCTCAGCCAGCTTCATCTCGCGGTCGTGTGATTCCGCTAGCTCCTGCTTGGACTGCTTCATGTCAGCCTCTAAATCCATCTGCGAAAGCTTGAATTAAACAGAGCCAAGGCGCGCCAGGAGCGAAAGTAGATGTACTAACCATAACCTCCCTAGCGTTGTTGATTTCCCTCCGCAATCCTTTGAGCTCGTGCTCCTCGCTGGTCCTCTGCTCCTGCCTTCGAGTTTCCGCGTCGGACACGGTCTTCAGCCTCTTCTGCAGCCACTCGCACTCCGCCTCCCTGGCCTTCACCTCCTCTTTGGTACGCCTGAGGTCAGAGTGCAGGTGGTCCTTGATCCCTTCGATCAGAGCCAGGCCACTCACTATCTTCTCTTTCTCCTCCACTTCCACCTCCAGCTGCTTCATGAACCGATTCTTCTCCATCTGCAATTTCCTAACCGTGTCCCTCAGCTCCGCGCAATCTCGCTCCCCTTTCTCGTAGCCCTCCATCAGCGACAGGTACTTCTTCCGCTCGGTTTCTAATAAGTCTGCGAACTGTGACGAGTCGTCAGCCTTCTGCGACTGCACGTGGTCCTTCATCAAGCTCAACTGTATCTCCAAGCTTTTGTGCTCCTGCCGCAGCAAGGACAAGTCGCCGCGAAGCTTCGCCTCGTTGTCCAAGGACGTCTTCAGCCTGCTCTGAAGAAATTCGATCAACTCCGAGTCCTGGACCTGGCCGGACTGCATCGCCCTGTGCTCCTTTTCGATCTGAATCCTCAAAGTGCGGACCAGGTTCCTCTCGGAGGACAGCTCTTCGTCGAGCTTCGCGACCTTCTTGGACTCCTCCGCCAAGTCCGACTTCAGCTGGAAGATTCGAGCCTCGTACTCCGCGATCTGGCACCTCAGCACTCCTCTCTCGATCTCTAGATCGTCCTTCAGCTTCTTCAGCTCCTCGTTGATCTTGCTGGCTTGACTCATCTTCGACTTCAGCTCCACAATCCTCTGGATCGTTTCCTGCTGCGGCTGGCCTTGGCTTTGCCTCTCCGCTCTGCACGCTCTCTCCTCCGTGTCGCTTTCAATCGCGCTCATGATCTGCCTGTCCAGATGCGCCGATAAATTCAGCTCCCTTTGCACCATGTCCTCGATGTCGGTGTCATCCTGCGAGCGTTGCGCGGGGAGCTTCAAGTCGGATAGTTCCTTGCTCAGCCTCTCCACCATGCCCCTCAGCTCGGCGTTCAGCCTCCGCTCGTCCTTCAGCTTCCTCCTCAGCTCCACCACGTTCCCAGTCTCCTTCATCTTGCTCTGTATCGTCTCCAGGGCTCTGTGCAGGCTCTTGCTGTCGTCGCTCATCTGACGGATAACCTTGTCCTTCTCCTTCAGATATTCCTGCAGGTGGTGTATCTCCTGATCCTTCTCGTTGGACGGCGAGGAGGTCCCCGAGAAGCTGGACCGCCTGGCCATCTCCTCCAACCGTCTGATAATCTGGTCCCTGTTATTCAGCCCCTCCGTCAGCCTCTGAAGCTCGCTCTGACACTCCGCGATCTCCTGCCGCGACAACTGATACTTGGTCTTGAACTCGTACAGCTGCTTGTTCTCGTTCTCTATCTCCATATTACGCGTCCGGATTGTTTCAATCGTGATGTCCTTCTCGAGGATCGCGTCCCTCAGGTTCTGCAGCTCCTTCAGCTTCTCCTGCAGCAAAGCGGCGTACTTCCTCGCCTGCTCTTGCTCGTTCTCCCCCGCGTCCTTCAGCCTCGCGTTCTCCGAGCTCAGTTCCGTTATAATTCTCTCGCTCGCTTGCATCTTGCTCTTCTGCTCCTGGATCTCCTCGTCCCTCAGCTTCAGCGCGTTCTCCGCCTCCAGCAGATCGTCCTTTATCTTCGCCTCGGACGCTCGCGACAGCTCGTACTGGTTCTGGTAGAAACGCTTGTCCCTGGCAAGCGTCTCCGCTCCCTCCTTGAATTCCTGGCGCAGCTCGTCGTGGAGCTTCTGCAAAGCCGCCAGGTCTGCCTCCCGCCGTTCCAACACCGCGGACTTCGCCTGCAACTCCTCCCTCGCAGCCTGCAGCTGGTTCTCCAGGTTCTCCGCCTCTTTAATCGACTCGTTGATCGACGTCTGCGTGTATTTCATGGAAGTGACGCGCGATGCGTTGCCGCTGCTTCTATCGTCAGGACGCAAATGGACGCTGTCGGACTCCTTCTCCGGGAGTTCCTGCATCTTGGTGCTCTCTTGCCTGGACCGAGAATCGCGGTCAGTCTCGTCGATCGAAACGGTGCCCGAGGACCTCGACTCGAGCCCGCCGTGCAACAAATCCATGACCATGGACTGCTGATTCGCCGCGGCTGACAGGCTTTGGGAGCGAGAGCCCAGGTCCAATAGGGGCACTTGTAGACCCATTTTCGTGGTGTTGAGTAAAGGCGCCACTGAATCGTCGACGCTCTTGAACAGAACGGGCGGGGTGGGGACTTTGAACGTGGAGATATTGGGCAGCCCTTGCGTGGCGTTTGCGCTTCGCATGGCCTCCGTTGTCTCCTCGCACTCCGAGTGGATGGAGAGGATGTCGCTTAACGTGCGGGCGCTGTTCTTCGGCTCCGCTTGCCGCATCAATTCTCGCAGCTGCATCTCGTCCAAGTTCAACGAAGAGTACAGTTCGAGCTGCTTCTCCTTCTTGGACAGCTGCTCCTTTAGGTGATCGATCTCCTCGTTCTTGTCGGCCAGGATGCTGTCTATCAGACGCGGCAGCTCCAGCTGCGTGTGCTCTTGGACGCCGACCTTCGCCAGCAGAATCTTCTTCTCGTCCTCGGCCACTTCCAGATGGTCCTTCAGCTTCTGGATCGTCGCGCTTTCCACCTGCACGATGTTCGCTATTTCCGCCTCCTTCTCTTGCAGCAGCTGATTCACTCTGTCCAGCTGGTTGCTCGTGTCCTTCAGCTCCAGATCTTTCTCGACGATGGCTCGCTCCAGCGACTGGAACTTCGTGTTGGCTTCGTGGAGCTGCAGCTCCAGCCGCGACGTGGCTTGCCTCTGGGCGAACGGGGCGCTCTGCTTGTGCTGCTCCAAGCGGCCGCGCATCGCCTCGATCTGGAACAGCTGCTCGGAGGCTGTCTGCTGCAGGATCTCCTGCTCGGCCTGCAGCTCCTCGTTCTGATTCTTCAGCGCGGTCACCTGCATGTCCAGGTCTTTGATCCTCTTGAACGCGACCTCCTCGGCTCTGGCGTGCTTCGTCATTCTCTCTTTGAGCTTCAGCAGCTGGTCCAGCGGCAACATCGGCGGGGAATTAGGATCGTCCGGGGTCGGGCACCGAGACGCGTCCAGCTGCTCTCTGATAGACACGTCCTCGCTCGGCTGGCTCAAGCTCAAAGTGGAGCCGCACATGTGCGCGGACTCCAGATCCTTGATCCTCTTGTCCAGCTGGCTCTGCATGTCGCGCATCTCGATCTTCATCTGCTTCAACGCCGAGGAATTCACGTTGAACTGCTCCGTACTCAGCTTGTGCTTCCTCAACTCATCCTGCGGAAGCGATCCTTTTGCAAACAGCGCGTTCTAAAGAAGCCGGGTCGCGTTGTTCGAACCTACCTGCAGGTGGCTGATGTGCTCGTTCAGGCGTTTACTCTCGCTGCTCATCTTCACCGCGTCTAGCTCCTGGACTAGCTCGTGCTGGTTCTTCGTCTGGGCGGCGATCACGGTCTCTAGTTGATTAATTTGAAGCTGCAGGGACTCTTCTTTCTCGGTCTTTATTTGCAACTGCTGCTCCAGGTCGGTGATGATTTCCCTTAGCACCCAGATCTTGTCGATCGCTGCCTTCAGCTCCACTTCGGTCTCCGTCTTTTTAGCTTCTGTGTCCGACATGAGGGACGACAGCTCTCTCATCTGAGACTCGAGAGCCTCCACCTAAATTACGTTCGATCTCCCGATAATACTTTGCAACTATTAAGGAGGTACAGCACTACTGAAATCTCGGAAAATCGATTTTCGTTGTTATTTATTCAGAAAGTGTCGTTCTTTGTGCATATTTGCAACTAAGTTTCACGAGGGAATTCGAATAATTACGGAAATTATAGCGCTGGACGTCATTCAGTGCACCGCCGGGCCACTTAACTTTGAAGTCGTTTATTTCGAAACTACATTTTTAAACACCGCGTACGTCATAACTTTTGAACAAATGAATATTTTCACTTGAAATTTTAACTGGACATGCAGAAGTCCCTTCTCTGTGATGTGGAATTTCCCCATCAACATTGGACGGTGGCGAAATTTTTTATGAATTATTAAAAATGATTTTTTTCCCGTGAAAACGCGAAAAAAATTTGTTTCGTGCATAACTACCACAATTTTTGTTCAAATTTGATGGGGGGAAGTTCCTCAAAGCGTTTTACTTTCAGGTCACGGGTTCACCTGAAACTATGTACGCAAGTTTCAAGTGCGCGACGCGTGGAACCACTTTCAGCGCTTAAGGGGAGGTTCCGGTCTAGAGCCCATAAAAATAGGTAATTTTTTGGAATTAATTAATGGGAAACTACTATATATAATTTGATGGGACTTTTTGCATTGTATTAAGGATGTCTTAAGTTATAGAAATATATTTTTTGTTTTATAATTGATCATTCCAGACGGCACTGGGGAGTCGTTAAAGTCGAGGCGTCAAAGAATTCATCCAAATCGGTGGGAGCTGTATCTCCGAAAGTTATTATCCGATTCGACTGAAACTTTTTTATTTTGAAGAATATATTTCTGGCTAGGGGGGACACCAGAAAAATTACAAAAATGACATTTTTTTTAGAAAATAACGACACTTGAAGTTTGAAATCACTTTTCCCTACATTTATCGTCCTTCCAACACTTTTAAAAATTACAAATTTTCCATTTTTTGTAATTTTTCAGGTTTCCTCCCTAGCCAGAAGTATATTCTTCAAAATAAAAAAAGTTTCAGTCGAATCGGATAATAACTTTTGGAGATACAGGTCCCACCGATTTCGAGAACCCTGTTCCGAGAAAAAAGCGTTTAAAGTTTTACGTGAGCGCCGAGTGGCCGCTACTCGAATGCCTATAACTTCGTGAATTTCACGAATTTCAACAAATCCTTTTAAACACGTATTCCTAAAAGGTTGAACATTCGAAAAATAAAATAAAAAAATTCATTTTCAGACCGGAACCTCCCCTTAATAATTTCAATAATTTTAACAATATCCACAATTTCTTTGTTTGCAATTACTCACGACTCTTTGGCATTGAAGTAATCCAACACAACAAAAAACCCCGATTTTGCCCTTCCAATACTGCTGTACCCCCTTAAAGCAATCCGCTGGGCCACAACCACAGAAATAATCGCAACGAAGCACCACCAACATTTAAAGCGTTACAAAGTGGCCATCGTGTTGATTTTCAGCTTCCAAACCAATATAATCGCATGCATAAAAATTAAGATACTTCCTAATTTCTATCGAAACAGAAATGTATCCCGATACTCGCTGTGCTATCCGGAATAGTAAGAAATATATTGAGCTATATAATAAATACCACTCACAGCTGCACTGATGTCAGACGCTTCAAGCACGGGGACTTCTGACGTTGGTTCACGTGATAGCGTAGACTGCTTTGTGCGACAAACAGAAAACCAAAACCAGAGTGCAGGAAAACTCGTGTTAATACCATTAGTGGCGATGCGTGTTATAAGCTTCCTAATTGCAACGTAGGTACAGGTAACAAAATTAATCCGCCCCGAGTTCCCGGCGTGTCATTAGTTCGATCGCTCTCGAGGACTCGGAGAGTCCAGTAAAGATTACGAGAAATCCCAAAGTGATTAGTTAAAAATTCAGCTCTTAGGCTTGGAATTCTGCGCCAAAAACGTGAGCCGAGCTTTGAATTTAAAAATCCCCAGGGAATCGGAAGCCTTGGGGTGCATACAAAGGCTCAAATTCAAAGTGTACCTTTCACTTTCGTTTCTTCCTCCGCGAAGTACCCTCGAGGAGCTTACCTCCGACGTGATGCGCGAGTCCCGCTCCTTCTCGCGTTCCCGTTCCTTGAGCTGCTCCTGCATAAGGTGTATTTGCCTCGCGGCCTCGTCCCGCTCATTTTCCCTTTCGCTGGCTTGTTCGTCCAGGAATCTGCGCGTCGCTTTCAGCTGCTTGTCCGCCGCCTCGATCTACGCATATTTTCTTTCCGTTAGAAACAACGCCGGGGGCCACTCAACGCAGCGATTAAACGTATCAATCCTTGAAGTGAATAAAACAAATACGGAAGAATAATACGAAAGATATTAGTTCGCAACATCGCTCTTTAACTTCCAAACAAAAGCACTCTCGAAAGATCTTCAGCACACCTTATTACTATCTCTGTTAAGGACTGTTAACGGTTACCATCAACTTCCTGAACAGCGAATTAATTCACAGCATTAATGCGCATGCAAATGGAAAACGAAAGAAAGAGACACCACAGCCGTGCATGCTTTATTAATCGTTGGGAAGTTACTGTTAATTTCAATGGCGGCGTTTTTGTGAGACTGGAATGATATGGAAGGCGCAGCATGGATTAAGGGGAGGTTCTGGTCTAAATGTCGATTTTTTTATTTCATTTTTCGAATGTTCAACCTTTTAGGAAAACGTGTTTAAAAGGATTTGTTGAAATTCGTAAAATTCACGAAGTTATAAGCATTTGAGTAGCGGCCACTCGGCGCTCACGTAAAACTTTAAAAGCGTTTTTCCCGAAACAGTGTTCTCAAAATCGGTGGGACGTGTATCTCCAAAAGTTATTACCCGATTCGACTGAAACTTTTTTTATTTTGAAGAATATACTTCTGGCTAGAGGGGGAACTAGAAAAAAATACAAAAAGTTGAAAATTAATAATTTTTAAAGGCGTTGAAAGGACGAAAAATACATGGAAAAGTGATTTCAAGCTTGAAGTGTCGTTATTTTCTAAAAAATGTAATTTTTGTATTTTTTTAGCCCCCCCCCCCCCCTAGCCAAAAGAATAATCTTCAAAATAAAAAAGGTTTCAGTCGAATCGGATAATAACTTTTGGAGATACAGGTCCCACCGATTTGGATGAATTCTTTGACGCCTTGACTTTAACGACTCCCCAGGGCCGTCTGCAATGATTAATTATAAAACAAAAAATATATTTCTATAATTTAAGACATCCTTAATACAATGCAAAAAGTCCCATTAAATTATATATAGTAGTTTTCCTTCAATTAATTCCTAAATATCACCTATTTTTTTGGGCTCCAGACCAGAACCTCCCCTTAAGAGAAAATCCATAGCGTTACGCAGTTTTAGTTACGAATTAACTTACGGAGCAGCTTGTATAATAGTATTAGTAAGTCTATAATTTACCTTTCGGCGGCAAACCCTGTGAATGTATGGGGGAGGAGTGGGTTCTAAAGGCACCTGCTGGCAAGATAACAGAACGCCAATCAATTCTCTAAAAATCTGCATCACAGAGCCACACAATTTCACCCGTTGTACTTTCTTTTCATTACGGTACGCGTACTTCGTTCACGGAACTATCAAGAAACCTTTCCATTAAACACCGCGAGTTTGCGTCGACTGATCTCGATTTGACGACCGATTTAGTGAAAACGTTGGTGCATGAATCGTGAGAACTAAACACAGTAAAGGATGATGCCCTCGCTGTTCATCGTGTACAGAGAAATCTCGTGCGATTTACGGATACTAAAGCTCGTAGATACAGATGAGACGATCGAAGTAATGGACTACCAAGTACACAGCTCGTAATTCAATATGCAATACACCACAAGTGTCTCGAACGTAGCAATACCAATTCTATGTAATGAAAATTCATGCGATCAGTGCACTGGTCCGAGGGGAAGCTTCAAGTTTACCTGCTGCTGCAAGTCTTCCTTCTCCCTTCTCGCGTCCTCCATCAATTTGTCGCTCTGGCTGCACAGCTCTTCTATCAACTGCAGCAGATAGGCGCAGTCTCCTCCTCCGTTCGACAGCACGTGCCTCGCTGAAAAAAAGAAAACACCGCGGAATTACCAGCAATCGAGAGATGAAAGCCGGGATCTCTACCTTTCTCCTGCAGCTGCGAGAAGTCTTGCGGGGTAATGTCGCTGGCGGCTTCGTCGTTCTCCCCGTAACCCTCCGTGATGATCTCCTTCTTGCTCTCCGCGTTGATCAGCTTCCTTTGCAGATCGAGGACGGTGACTTTCAGTTGCTCCGCTTCTTCCTGGTAGCTCATGATCAGCGACTCCGTCTGGTGTAGCTTTAAATTCAGCTCCTCGTTCGCTTTACTCGCCCATGCGAGCTCCTTGGAGGACGCGCCACGCCGCTCGCCGCCAGCGAGCAACGAAGCGCCGAGGATCTCCGCGCTGTCGGACTTCAAGCGACGCACGCAGTTGTTCAGCTCGTGCTTCAGCTTCTCCGCGATGCCGTCGTTCTCCTCCAGCATTGCTTTTAACGTCTCCGTGTCGCTGTTTATTATGGAGACGATCTCCGTGGTCCGAGGAGCGAAGTGAACCCTGCGGACCCTCGCTTCAGAGGCGACTGAGTCGTGGTCCTTCTTCGATCTTTCGAGTTCATCGGACTCGGCTGTCTTCTCGGCGACGACGCTGTCGGACAGTTGTCTTTTCAGGACTTCGTTGATCAGGGTGTTGTTCACTTCTTCTTCGCATATCACGAAGTACTTTATCAGCTCTTCGACCAGCGTCTTCAGGGTCGCGCAGGTTTTACTCAGGCTGTTTCTGTTTGATGAAAGTATGGACAGTGGTTGATAAGTATGCTGTAATACTTTTGGAAGGGCTTAAGGGGTAACGAGGATAGGCCAAAAATGGTACGATAACTTCGGAGAAGAAATATCGACTTTTGAACGAATGGCGGACATTTGAATTCTCTAGCAAAAAGATTTGTTTTTAAATATTCGCCATTTCTTCGAATGTCAATATTTTTTTCGAAACCTTGGATACTTTTCTAGTATTTAGTGTGCAGATTGTAAAGCTTGTTGTTTTTTTGGGGCTAGGTCCAATGGTTTGGACGTGAAAAATTCCGCCGCGGAATGACTCAAATGGAAAATGCACATCGACTGCGTGGCTATTGTGCTATTTTTTGTTAAAAAAATCTGAAGAAAGTATCTTTTCGTTCTTCTTTATTCGTTATTCGAAATAAAATTTGCCCCACTCTGGTGTTGAGTTTTGAGAGTTTTGAGCTCCGAAAGGGTTGAGTTTCGAGAGTTTTGAGTTTCGAGAGTTTTGAGTTTTGAGCTTCGAAAGTTTCTAAAGTGTTGAGTTTCGAGAGTTTTGAGCTTCGAAAGTGTTGAGTTTCAAGAGTTTTGAGCATTGAAAGTTTTGAGTTTCAGGAGTTTTGAGCTTTGAAAGTTTTGAGTTTCGAGAGTTTTAAGTTTTGAGCTTCGAAAGTTTCTAAAATTTAAGTTGTGAGAGTTTCGAGACTTCTTGAGCTTCGAAAGTTTCTAAAATTTTGTGCTTCGAGAGTTTGAGTTTCGAAAATTTGGAGAGTTTCGAGTTTCTAGAGCTGTGCGTTTCGAAAGTTTCTAAAGTTCTGAGTTTCGAAATTTTTGAGCTTCGAAAATTTGTAAAATTTGAGCTCTGATGACAACTTCATGACTCATGAACTTTTGAATTAATATAATTGAATGCTTTTTCTTAAAAAAAAATCCCTAAATATCGCCTTCTTTTCGGGCCATCACACCAGGAAACCCCCTTAACCCAATTACCTTTCATCCACCACCCCCTGCGCGTCTCCTTTCCCATCATAATGAGAAGCAGCGCCTGTCCTAATCCTGCCGACCTCCTCCTGATGACGATCGATCATCCTAGCTACATTCTTCGAATGCTCCTCCTTCAGCCGGTGCACCTCTTCAGCATGCGCGTGTCTCAGCTGCTGCATTTCGCGTTTCGCATTGCTGGTGAGCTTATCCCGCAGTTCCAGCAATTCCGCCGGCCAGCTGTCTTCCACGTCCGATTCCAGCGTCAACAGTGCCTGTTTGATGAATCAGACTGGCGTGAGACGAGCAAACATTTCAGAAGTCGTTAACGAGTGCTAGAACTTCTTTCACGCGAGGGAAAGTTCAACGCGCTTATATTCCCGCGGCATAAATTGCCGTGAATTCGTGGGTCTAAGTCTAAAGCTACCTGGATTTGTTCTTGAAGCGCATTGACAATATCCAATTTAGCTAGCGCGATCTGCTCTTCCAATTGATGGTTGTAGGCCGCTCGCAGTTGCGTTAATTCACCGTTTTCCAACGCACCCGCATCCCATTCTGTTTGACAATGCTGCATGCACACATAGGAGGTCACACAATAGCATGTTAGTTACGAGGGGGGATTGTACGTCACGATTGTATTTATTTCAGAACCATTCAGAGCTCGAAGTCTGTGCACAGCTGTGAATTTGCTAATCGGGATCTAAAGGGCCTCTTAAGCTAAAACTGTATTTCAAAAATAATAAAAGAGCTACTGAACTGGAACATACAGGTGAACTACATTCACAATGGATCAAAGTACCATGCACTGTTGTCGGAAGATAATTGCGGACCTCTGTATTTGTTCCTCGAAACAAACATTCGAAAGTAGGGCTGGGACTATTTGTGGAATTTTTCGGTATTCGAATACTTCAGTTGCTCAATTATTTGGCGAATATAATTCGAATATTCTAGTATTCGAATACTATTTAAGTATTTAAGTATTCGAATACCATTCGAATATTTAAGTATTTGAATATTTAAGTATTCGAATATTTAAATATTCGAGTATTTAAGTATTCGAATATTTAAGTATTCGAGTATTTAAGTATTCGAGTATTTAAGTATTCGAGTATTTAAGTATTCGAGTATTTAAGTATTCGAGTATTTAAGTATTCGAGTATTTAAGTATTCGAGTATTTAAGTATTCGAGTATTTAAGTATTCGAGTATTTAAGTATTCGAGTATTTAAGTATTCGAGTATTTAAGTATTCGAATATTTAAGTATTCGACTATTTAAGTATTCGAGTATTTAAGTATTCGAGTATTTAAGTATTCGAGTATTTAAGTATTCGAATATTTAAGTATTCGAATATGTAAGTATTCGAGTATTTAAGTATTCGAGTATTTAAGTATTCGAGTATTTAAGTATTCGAATATTTAAGTATTCGAGTATTTAAGTATTCGAGTATTTAAGTATTCGAGTATTTAAGTATTCGACTATTTAAGTATTCGACTATTTAAGTATTCGAGTATTTAAGTATTCGAGTATTTAAGTATTCGAATATTTAAGTATTCGAGTATTTAAGTATTCGACTATTTAAGTATTCGAGTATTTAAGTATTCGAGTATTTAAGTATTCGAATATTTAAGTATTCGAATATTTAAGTATTCGAGTATTTAAGTATTCGAGTATTTAAGTATTCGAGTATTTAAGTATTCGAGTATTTAAGTATTCGAATATTTAAGTATTCGAGTATTTAAGTATTCGAGTATTTAAGTATTCGACTATTTAAGTATTCGAGTATTTAAGTATTCGAGTATTTAAGTATTCGAATATTTAAGTATTCGAATATTTAAGTATTCGAGTATTTAAGTATTCGAGTATTTAAGTATTCGAGTATTTAAGTATTCGAGTATTTAAGTATTCGAATATTTAAGTATTCGAATATTTAAGTATTCGAATATTTAAGTATTCGAATATTTAAGTATTCGAGTATTTAAGTATTCGAGTATTTAAGTATTCGAATATTTAAGTATTCGACTATTTAAGTATTCGACTATTTAAGTATTCGACTATTTAAGTATTCGAATACTGATGTATTCGACTATTTAAGTATTCGAATACTTATGTATTCGAATAGTATGGTGTGAATTATAAATCAAGTTCTTTAGGTTTATTTGTGAGGGTGAAATCTTGTAAGCTAATTTTGACCCACTTCACACTTCGAATAGTATTCGAATACATCAGTATTCGAATAGTATTCGAATAATAACATTCGAATAGTATTCGAATAATAACATTCGAATACTGAAATATTCGAAGTTTATTCGTAGCATTCGAATACTTGTAAAATATTCGAATATTAAATTATTCGAATAGTCCCAGCCCTATTCGAAAGTAGAAGTACAATCTACCGAAAAGATACAGCAACGAATGGGCTCTCATTTTTATTAGTAAAGAATAAAGAGGAAAGCAGCTTCGTCACGCAGAGAACTATTCAACATTTAAAACAAAACATGATACAAATAAGTTGTGTTAATTGCACGAGATAGGAAATGCAGTTTGAAATGTTTAAAAGAGATTTTACTTACCTGGTTCATCACATTCCCCAAGAATTCGTGCCTCTCTTTCCCCCTGCTATCGTGCAACTCCCTCTCATACTTCATCTTCTGTTCCCCCAGCGCTTTTTCATAGTGCAGCTTCATCTCCTGCACCTCGATGATTTTATTCTGCAGCTCCCGCTGCAGAGTCTTCACGTTCGCCTCGTGCTCGAGCTCGGGCTTACTAAAACCGATAAGATTGCCGCTGTTGCGCCTGGGCTGTTCGTCCCCTAACGGGGAGCCAGCCCTCGAGCTGCGCTCAGAGATATTCGAGACGTTCAGGCAGTCCCCGGCGCCTCCGAAGTACAAGCCCTCGGTCAGATCCGCGATCTCGCTGTCGTTGTCGGACATTTTCTTCGACTGCTGGCTGAATATCTCCTCGGAGTACTGCTTCTCCATTAGCAAGCATTTCTGCTCGAAGTACGTCCGCAGCTCTTCCATCTCCTTCGCGTGGCGCATCTCCAATTCCGTTTTCAGATCGCGCAGCTCCGTGGTGCCAGTCTCCACACCCAGCATCAGCGACTGCACCTTCCTCATCTCCGACGCGGTCTCGGCTTTTATCGCGCTGATTTGCTCGTCGTGAACGCAGACCAGCGCGTCGATCTCTTTACGCAAAGACTCCTTCTCCGCCCTCAGTTGGTTCACGGACTCCTGCAAGGCGTGCATGCTCTCCAGCTTCCTCCTCAAGCCTCTGCTCTCTTCCGCCGCGCGTTCCTTCTCGGCAGAAAGATTCTCCGAGAGCATCGCGTAGTAGCTCGATTTGTTCTTCGCTTCCTCGTAATCCGTCTGCTTCTCTATCAAGCATTCCACTCTCCTGGACAACGCTTCGTTCTCTTCCGAAGCCGACGCAAGCTTCGCCTGCAATGTCCTCGCGTTGTCCAGGTCTTCGTTCTTCTCGTAAAAGATCTTGTTCGTGTCTGTACTTTGATCGTGCGTCGTGTTCGTAGAATCAGTTCTGGCCAGTTTAAATTGCTTCGATAAGACGTTGCTGTAGCTCGACGACGGCGCAGAAGCATCAAGCCTGCTGTCGCTTAATGCTAAAGTCTGATTCAATTTCTCCTCCACCTCCGCGCACTGCGCCCACGCAGCGGCCAAGCCGCTCTTCAGCTGCTGGCACTCGTCCTCCGACTTCCTCAGCTTCTCCGTCAAACCGTGCACGGTTTTCAAGGACTCCGCAAGCTCCGCCTCTTTCTCCTCCAGAGTCGCTTTGAACTGCTCGAGTTCCCGCTGGTCCTCGTCGGTTCTAAGCAGCAGATCGCTCGCAGCATCCTTCTTATCACCGAGTTGGTCCGAGTCGCCGCGTTTCGAAGAACTCAGCTCGGACTTGTACTTGTCGCACGTGTTCTTCATGTCCTTCAGCTGCTTCTCGTACGACTTCTTCGTGAGATTCGCCTGCTCGAGCTCCTCCTTCGTCCGCCGGACGTCGTTCTCCAGCCCGTCGATTCTCTCCGCCAGGAGCTTCTCCAGTTCGGCTTTCTCCTCGAGCTTCTGCTTCGTCAACTGATACTGGATAGCCATCTCGTCCAAAGTCTGATAAGTGGTCTCGTTCAGCTCGCTGAACGTGCTCATGTTTACGCCGCTCAGCTTCGACCATGATTTCTCTAAATCGTAGATCCTGTTGCTCAGAGTTCGCTCGTGAGCTTGGCTGTTCTCGATCAGCGACTGCGCCGCCGAGTATCTCGACGACAGGTCGTCCAGCTTGAACTTCAGGCTCTCGTTCTCCTCTTTCAACACGGCGGCGTTGGACAACGCCTGCTCCAGAGAGCGCTCGATGCTCTCCTTCGACTCCAGCACCGCGGTCGCAGCGATGTACTTCGCGGTCATGTCTTCCAGCTGCAGTTTATGCAGCTTGATCTGCTCGGCCCACATCTCCTTCTCCTTCTGGTGCTCCAGGTCTCGCAGGTGTCGCGCTCTCTCCGACTGCACTTTCAGCTCGTTCAGCTTCGTTTTGTACTGGTTCGACTCGGCGTGCGCCGTCTGCTGCGACTCCGAGCGGTTCACCAATTCCAATTTCAAAGCTTCCACGGTCTTTTTATAGTGCGCCAACTGTCCTTGGAATATCGAAAGCTCTTTGGCGTGTCTCGTTTCTAAATCGGGTAATTCTCTGTTTAATTGATCAGCCAGAGCTTTCTTCTCCTCTTTCAACTGCTTTAAATGTTCCTCGTACTTCGCCTGAATGTTCATTATCTCCATCTCGTGCTTCGTACCTAAGTCCTGGAAAACAATGCGAAATAAAGTGTCGGCTTTAAATTCCCTTAGCTTCCGATACGTACTTTCAGCTCTTGTTGAAAGCGAGCGCTGTTTGTGTTCGTCTCGGCAGTGACTTTCTCCAATATATGCTGCATATCTTGCTTTATCTTCTCCACGCGAGCCTCGTAGTGTTTCTGCTGCTCGAAGGTCTCGGCTATGTTTAAACTCGCCGCTCCCAGGCGAATTTGTTCGTTCAGATTGTTCACTTGCTGCTTGAAATCGTTGATCTCGGCACTCTGCGCGTCCTTCTCCGTTTGCAAAGTCCGCGCGAGTTCTTGAATCTGCGTCAGTTCGCTGTTTAGCTTCTGAATCAGCGACCGCTGGTCGCTTATGGTATTTTCTAAGGCGTCGATCTGAAAGAAAAGTGTCTTTAATCTCCCGTCCTCTCGGCGAGCTATAAAACTCACCTTTTCCTGAACATTCGTATGACTCGAAGAGCCAGCGTTGTCCTTGTCGGGAATCTGCGCAGAGTTCATCGAATTCAATTGAGTTACGAGATTATCTCTGGCAGCTAACGCTTGCTGCAGCGACCACGTCAACTCTTCGATCAAGTTGTCACGTTTGTTGATTGCCTTCTCGAACTCCTGCAACTGTTTAACAAAAGACAACGCGTGAGTATACGGAGTGTGTAAAAATAACGAAGCGATCGCTTTCGGCGAGACTGGAACACACTTTTGTGTGGTACAAGGATATAATGTCTCGGCCGTGGATGCTGCTGTTCTGGCTCTGCGAGGAATTCGGGGAGGAAGCCTCCGCCCTTAGGTGGTCTATCTCGGCGTGCAGGGCTTCGACCACCGCTTCTTTCCCTTGCAGTAGCTCTTCTAACTGAGCCACTCTGCCCGCGAGCCCTTCCAGGTCGCCGTCAGCTTCGCCCTCGCTCATGCTGACGCTGCTTTGCGTTATGTCTCTCGACGAAACAGCCTCGTGCGCCTAGGTTTTACAGAAACGATATTCTTATAGATCTCGCGAGATCGGTTTGTTAAAGCTACTCTTACGTAAGATTCCCTGCGGCCGATGGACTTCTCGTGATGGAACGATTCGTCGTCCGAGGCCTCGTCGGTCTGACTGTGGCTCGACCCTTTCGATTTGCCGGCTCTCTCCGCCTTGTACTTTTCCAGCTAGAATCAAGAAGCATTGTACGTCGGCCAATGAAGCGGAATGGGGACTGGTTGATCGTTAAGAAATAATGTGACTACCATTTCTCTGCCCGCCTCCAAAGAGCGTCTCCTACGCTCATCGTCGTCCGATGCCTTGCTCATTTCATTAATAATACTTGATCGAGGATCGTCCAGTAAGTGGGTGATGGTGAAGAATCGTAGTCGTTAATTGTTGAACGATCAGCGGCCCGATCGTCTTCCACTACATCTCAAACACATGTGTTTCGAACCGTCCACCCTGGTATGTACGTTTTGACCGTTGCGGATTTATAAAAATACGAATTTGCTATAGCGTCCGGTAATGCGCCATAGATCCTCGATTAGATAGATCGCGATCCAGACACGGCGCGTGCTCCCGCATGTCCCACTATCGGGCAACTTTTACGCTACACGTTATCAGGGGCGGATGTGTGTGTAGGTTAAGTAGTTGGGGCGCCGAATTTTTGGAAATGGCAAATTTTGAGGGGTGGTAATTTCGGGGAACGGCTAATTTTGAGGGCCACAAATTTTGCGGGGTAGAATATTTTGGAGAGCGACAAATTTTGGGAAGTGACAATTTTGAGGGCAGAAAATTTTGGGGAGCGACAAATTTTTGAGAGCGACAAATTTTTGAGAGTGACAAATATTGAGAAGTGACAATTTTTTAGAGGCGCTAATTTTTTGGGAATCGCAAATTTTGGAAGGTGGCAAATTTTGAGGTGCGGCAATTTCGTGGAGCGACAAATTTTAGGAGACGCCAAATTTTTGAGAGTGACAAATTTTGAGAAGTGACAATTTTTTAGAGGCGCCAATTTTTTAGGAATAGCAAATTTTGGAAGGTGGCAAATTTTGAGGGGCTGCAATTTCGTGGAGCGACAAATTTTAAGAGACGCCAAATTTTTGAGAGTGACAAATTTTGAGAAGTGACAATTTTTTAGAGGCGCCAATTTTTTAGGAATAGCAAATTTTGGAAGGTGGCAAATTTTGAGGGGCTGCAATTTCGTGGAGCGACAAATTTTAAGAGACGCCAAATTTTTGAGAGTGACAAATTTTGAGAAGTGACAATTTTTTAGAGGCGCCAATTTTTTGGGAATCGCAAATTTTGGAAGGTGGCAAATTTTGAGGAGCAGCAATTTCGTGGAGCGACCATTTTTAAAAGACGCCAAATTTTTGAGAGTGACAAATTTTTGAGAAGTAACAAATTTTTCTAGAGGCGCCAATTTTTTAAGAATCGCAAATTTTGGAAGGTGGCAAATTTTGAGGAGCGGCAATTTCGTGGATTAACAAATTTTAAGAGACGCTAAATTTTTGAGAGTGACAAATTTTGAGAGGTGACAATTTTTTAGAGGCGCCAATTTTTTAGAAATCGCAAATTTTGGAAGGTGGCAAATTTTGAGACGCGGCAATTTCGTGGAGTAACAAATTTTAAGAGACGCCAAATTTTTGAGAGTACCAAATTTTGAGAAGTGATCATTTTTTAGAAGCGCCAATTTTTTAGGAATCGCAAATTTTGAGGGACGACAATCTTTGCGAGGCAGAAAATTTTGGAAAGCGACAAATGTTGGGGATTGACAATTTTGAGAGGTAGATAATTTTGGAGAGCGACAAATTTTGAAGGGCAGGACATTTTTGTGAGGCCGAAAATTTTGGAGAGCAGCAAATTTTGGGGAGCGACAATTTTGAGGGACAGACAATTTTGGAGAGCGACGAATTTTGAGAAACGGCAAATTTTGAGGGGCAGGTAATTTTTGAGAGGCAGAAAATTTTGGGGAGCGACAATTTTGAGGGACAGACAATTTTGGAGAGCGACGCATTTTGAGGAACGGCAGATTTTGAGAGACAGGAAATTTTTGAGAGGCCGAAAATTTTGGGGAGCGACTATTTTGAGTGACAGATAATGTTGGAGAGTGACGAATTTTGAAGAACTGCAAATTTTAAGCGATGTGACATTTTTAAGAGGCAGAAAATTTTGGGCAGCGACAATTTTGAGGGACAGACAATTTTGGGGAGCGACGAATTTTGAGGAACGGCAAATTTTGAGGGGCAGGAAATTTTTGAGAGGCCGCAAATTTTGGGGAGCGACAATTTTGAGGGACAGACAATTTTGGAGAGCGACGAATTTTGAGGAATGGCAAATTTTGAGGGGTAGGAAATTTTTGAGAGGCAGAAAATTTTGGCGAGCGACAATTTTGAGGGACAGACAATTTTGGAGAGCGACGAATTTTGAGGAACGGCAAATTTTGAGAGGCCAAAAATTTTGGGAAGCGACAATTGCAGACTCGTTTGGATAGCGACGAATTTTGAGGGGCAGGAAATTTTGGAGGCAGAAAATTTTAACGAGCAACAATTTTGAGAGCAGATAATTTTGTAATACAGCAAATTTTGTCCCAACTTTAAGAACTTAATCACTTTTTCCAATTAACAAATTACCAAAACCTCACACGTGAGTAGTCAAATCGAATAAATTTCGAGACCACCTCGACTCCTTTCAATAAAAATATTTACCGATAACTATTTCACGAAAAGTGCAGCAGCCGCTTGTCAACCGAAGTGCGCCAAATCCCAAAATCCGCCCCTGCACGTAACATCTGTGATTTCATTCCATTCCATTCATTGGGAACCAGGCCTGAGTCTCCCCTCTCGCCCCTCCATTCCTATATTCTTCCCCCTCCTTTTCGCGCAACAGTTTGGAAACACCTGCGTGATCGGTCTGAAATCATGGTTTAAATTCCTTCCCGGTGTTCGCAAGGCATACCCTGAATTAATCACCGATCAGTACGAAACCCCTTCGGAGATTATTCCCAAGAATCCCAAGCTGCCGGGAATAATAGTAAGATGGAAGGTCCCGACGTGCTGCACGTGGAAATCTGTCAAAACATCGACAGGTATTGCCGGCCATTCGCCCTTTTGCCAAAAGGGATTTCCAGTTTCTCAATCCCCTTTCTATCTCGCTTCAGAGACTTCCTACGAAATGCCACGAACTGCCGATAACAAATAACTTTTTCCCGATCCTCTCCCGAGTTCTCTTAACATGGAAATGTCTTTTCGTTATCCACAGCACGCTATCCAAGGATGAGATAGAGAAATTAGCGTACGCGGAGATAAACGCGTTGGAGGAGATCGCCTTGGACGCCGTCATGTACGAGGAGAATCTCTCGAATCGCATTTTAAAGAGTCACGTCGGTTCCGTGATATGCTCGACGAGCCAGGGGGACAGGAGCCACAGGAAAGTCCAAGGGGCGACGTTCAAGTTTCACGTCTACAGATTAACGCAGGAGGACGCCGCGACGGAAACTATGCAGAACGACAGCGAGGACCTGCCGGTGTCCTCGCACTGGATTCTGCCGGCGAAGGAGTTCCATTACCTCTGGGAGAGTCTCTACTTCGACTCCCACATAAAGGAGGACTTGTTGCATTTCGTCGAGACCTCGATGATATTCTCCGACCACGGAGTGAATTCCAACATCATAAGCTGGAACAAGGTGGTGCTGTTGCACGGGCCGCCGGGCACCGGCAAGACCAGCTTGTGCAAGGCCCTCGCTCAGAAGGTGGCGATCCGCTTGGGCGATCGATTCTCTCACAGCGAGCTCGTCGAGATAAACAGCCACAGTTTATTCTCGAAGTGGTTCTCGGAGAGCGGGAAGTTAGTCATGAAATTGTTTAACGAGATAAAGGGCGCCCTCGAGAACTCGCAGGTGCTGGTCTGCGTACTGATAGACGAGGTCGAGTCTCTGGCGCACGCTCGCAAAGCGTGCAGCGGCGGGGCGGAGCCCACCGACTCGATAAGAGTAGTGAACGCTCTGCTGACGCAGCTGGATCAGATCAAAAGATACCCGAACGTTTTGATCCTGACGACTAGCAATCTGTCGGAGGCCATCGACTTGGCGTTCATCGACAGAGCGGATATAACGCAGTACATAGGCCAGCCCACGCACCAGGCGATATACAAAATCTACACGTCGTGCCTGAAAGAATTGATGAGGGCCAGGCTCATGGAACGGGAGGAAATACTTGAATTGTCGTATTTGAAGAAGCTGGGCTACGAGGAGAACTCTGGCACAAAGAATAGCTTGAAACTGATGGATCTCAGTCAGGAAAGCCTCGGGCTCAGCGGGAGGGTACTGAGGAAGATCCCGTTTTTAGCGCACGCTTTTTATCTGAGAACGAAAAGGTGCACTCTGACGCGTTTCTTAAGGGCCATGCACTTGGCTGTGAAAAGGCAGAAAGAAGAAGAGGTGGAGGATGTCGTTCAAGCGCTGCAAAATTTGGAATACTAAAAGGTATTTCTACCACATCCATACCGCGCAGCCTCCTCTCCGATTCTTTTTTAACGATCGCATTGTAATTAGATTTTTACCCAGCGTACGACACAGTATTATATTTATTCAGTTGTTCTCCCGCCGAGCGTCACTTTTTTTAACATAAACCATCGCAAGTTGCGTCTCGTGTGCCTTCTATGTATTATTTACGGCGCACACAACCACCCGGCTTTATTATTTCACCCTCCCGTTAATCCTTCCACGTTACTTTGGGGGGAACACCACTGTGACGCACTGGAAAAGTCAGACATTTCTAAGAATTTTTTTCGGGAATAATTTACAGTTCTCGGAGAAAAATATTATTACCTACCTTTAGTACGATGTCTTAAGAGACGGTAAAAAAAATAAATAGAATAGAATTAATCTTCTAGACCCCCCACTAAACAGCAGGTCCGAAATCAAATTTTATATTTTTTTTTTATAAACTATATGAGTGTAGTTTCCCGATTTTTTTAAATACGCTCGAAAAAGTGCCCTTCTTATTCGCGGATTTTTGAAACTTTTCTTTTAAAGCGCACTATTTTTACAAAAATAATTTGTTTAAGAAATCGCGAACTACACTTATATAGTTTATAAAAAAAATGAAATTTTATTTCGGACCTGCTGTTCCATAGTTACACGTTCGACCAGCGCGCGTGCGGGGTCTAGAAGATTAATTAATATATTAAAATTTATGCATGTTATTTTGTTTATTTATTTTTTTTTAGGTTCTTAAGACATTGTACTAAAGTTAGGTAATAACATTTTTCTATGAAAAGCGTAAATTACTCCTGAAAAAATTCTTAAAAACGGCTTACTTTTCAGGCCGTCACAGTGGTGTTCTCCCTTAAGAGGTCACCCTACTTTGACGGCCTCAAAAGGAACGAGATATTTGCGATTTTTTTAAGAGAAACACTCGAATTATATTAATTGAAAACTTTATGTCTATATTTTTACATATCTAGGCAACATTTAAAAAAAAAATTGTAAAAAATGGTGCCTAAAACTTTAAACGCGTTTTTCTCAAAACGATGTTTTCCGAATTTTTCGAGTGTCTTAAAAACCAATCACCCGATTTACTTAAAACTTTATACATATATTCAATAAATGCCCCTTTCTCGTTGTTTCTAAAACTACATTAACTAATGTTGCAACTTAAAAAAGCAGCGAATTTTTTGCAGAAATCGAAATTTCTTGTTTTAGACGCTGCCACTTTTTTTACTTTTCAGTATTTCTCATTTAATCCAGATTTTCGATTTAGAAACAACGAGAATGAGACATCTATTGAATATATGTACAAAGTTTGAAGTAAATCTGATGATATCATGCTAATCAATTCGAAAAACAACAGTTTAAAGTTTTAGATACTATTATTGTGTAATCAAATTTATTTTAAAATATTGCCTAAATATTTACAAAGTTTTCAATTAATATAATTTGAGAGTTTCTCTTAAAAAAAATTTCAAACATCGCGCTGCTTTTCAGGCCGTCAAAGTAAGGAGAGCCCTTAACGCGTGTTACTGCGGCGATTCGAATCGCGCTCGACTTCCCGCGGCTCGCGCGTCGACCGGTCGATTCTCGAAGCGCGCGTCTAGCATCGCGGTAGTCCGTGGTGCACGGTGCGCCGTGCGTTCAGTGCGGTCGATGCGATCAGTTGTTTTCGAGCTCGCGGAAGGGCGAGTGTTGTTCACTTTTCGTCGGTTGTTTCTGTTCGATCATCAAGGCAAGAATCGAACGACACCGTTCAAACGGGAAACCGTTCCGTCTCACGCGGTCCTCGGCGCGATCCGCGCGTGTGAACGTTCAGTGCCCATCGTTCCTCAGGCCCCCGGAGTGAGGATCAGCCGCAGAATCGAAGAATGTTGGATCGCGACACGGCGATACACCTCGTCGCCGGCGGGTGGGTTTCGTTCCCCTTTAATCCCCGCGCCAAGTCCCGCCAACCTCGCTAATATTCCCGAAAACCGTGCCGCCAATTGGCGCCGGCCGTTCGAAACGGCACCACGCCGAAGGTAATGCGTATTTGCGCAGCGAAACGCACGCGTGGACCCGAATTCGCCAGCCGCCACGCACATTTCGCGTTGGCCCTCCCATGTCTCTCCCTGCACGAAGCGCGGACAGATTATGTAACCGCGTCATAATGCAAAAAGCACGCTGTGCCCAGCGCTCGTCAACGCACTTTGCGCCTTTTTTCCCCCCAGTTATCAAGCATAGTCGTACCCCCGAGCCGAGCACGGGGAATGCGATGTTGGTAAATATTGTCCCGCTTGAAGTTGGCGGCGACAGTGTTAAAAACGAATTCGAGGCTTCGAATCCTACGACATTGTCGCCGGCTCGCCTTTACGTCATCCTCGCCGGCCTCTTGTGCGCGCGTATAATGCACCGTGAAAGTATTCCGGACTGGGAAACTGATTCGAATTGCGTAGGTTCGTTGGTAGCGAGACCTTTGAGTCACCGGGTGCAGTATCAATATCGAGGGATGTGCCGCTCTGCGAGGTGCACGAGCGTGCACCAGCAATTAGGCATTGTTAGACCGTCTTTAGCGCGGGGTTCCATGTCAATGGAAGTTTCTCACAGTTTACCGATAGAATTCTGACAGTTACGCCTTCCCATAGTCGTAGCAGCATTTTCGAGCCTCGACCGGATTTTCGAATACCTCGCTGACCCACTGTATATGCCCGAGTATATGCGTAATTGATCGTCCCAATTTAGAAACCGGCTTATTTTCGGGCGCCACAACGTCGTCGGAGCTTTCCGCGCCGTCTGCGAGGCTTTCCTTCGACGCTCGCGTGCCAAGACGTGGGTGGAATTTATATAATGCGTATAACCGTGCACGAACATCCCGACGCCATACTGTCCGAATAAATTTTCCGCGATCTTCGATCGTTCCTTCTTCGCGCGCCCCACGGGAAATGCGTTCGTTCTCTAATTCGGTTGAGTCAGCTCGCAGCCGCTATTCGCCAGGAAACGCTGCGTTGTTGACGGCAGCCTGTCGTTGCTGCGTAGTACGCAAATTGTCAATTTGCAGGCGCATTAACGCTCCGCTGATAAACGCCAGCGTAAACGGCCTCGTTGTCGCGAAAACGTCCCGATCGAATTAAAAAACCCCCTCCTTTGTTTACGTTGTATCTTATCGCTGTTGTGCTCGATAAGTTCCGTTCTCGGGGCCCGCGGATAGCAATCGTTCTCCGTTCCGCGGTATCTGCCGCGATTTGCATAATTGTTATTAGAGAGCGCGGCCGTGGAAGGGGCAGGTGCGTCGCGGAGGTGGGAGCTTGATAGCGGAAGGTCGGGCTCTGAGGAGAATAATGAGAGTGCGAGAGGTCGACGCGACGACAACAGGAAGTCCCCTCGGCATTCCTGATGCTCTCCCAATGCGAGGGCCGCGACCTTGAACTTGATACCGATTACGGTCCTCACGTTTTCCGCCCCCCACCTTTCGTTTTGCAGAGTGGCCGGCACCGCAGGTGCGATAGTCACTTGCCCCCTGGAGGTGGTGAAGACGCGCCTGCAGTCCTCCTCCTCCGGATTCTACCCGCCGCCCATGAACAAGGAGCTGACTTCCGGCCACGTGACCTGCAAGGGCTTCCCGAAACCGGAACAGAGGAGGAGGCTCTGCACTGGAGGCTACACCAGGTAATTTCGCTTCGGCAGAAGTGACTGGGAAATCGGAATCCTGGGCCATGGAAGCGGAGGGAGGGGGGGGAGTTCAGGATGCGCTGCTAATTAGACTACTGCTAACAGTGGCGCACTCCGAATTTAATCTCGAGGGAGCCGAGCATCGGCGTAGAATTTTTTTTTTACTGATCTTTACTAAGTTTACACTAAAATCGGAATATTTTTAAATTTCGGTTTTAAATTTTTTATTAAATCGGCAGTACAAAATGGGTTAAAAAAAAGCAGGAGGGATATATTTTTCCTGGAAACAAGTCTCCGAGCGCTATTAGAACCGAGTTGAACGGATGAAAATATTTTTAATGCTAATTTAATGAAATTTATTAGGTGATTAGAAAAATTTATTTAACCCTTTAAGGCCCAGACCCTTGAACCGTTATTTCAAAATATATATGTTGTGTCTTGGTAATTTGAAATGGAGAATATCGATTCTTTTTTATTCTTTTTTTTTTTATACTTTTTGAAGAGAATGTTTGATTTTTTTCAAACCGCTGTCATTCCGCAAATTTTTATTGTCAGAGGGCCTCTGTGGGCCCAACCATAGCGACAAACATAATAAATAAACCAAACCTTAGTGTTACCATTTTGGATGACTACACACGGTTCCTACACCAACGCCTGTCGAAAAATAACTTTTTTAAGAAATTTGCTCCACCGACTATATACGCGATAAAAAAGTCCAAAAAAATTCGGAGTATTACTTCAACCACACCTTAATATGCATTCAAAACGCCAGACAGTACAAACTTCTAGTTTTTATTAAATAAATTCCCGAAGATGGCGTTGAAAAGCTGATAGTTACCCGTGCATTTGCCTATACTCAAATGCTTATAACTTCAAAAATTTGACGAATAGGAAAAAACCCTTTTAAGCACGTATTCCTAAAAGCTTGAGCATTCGAAAAGTGAAATAAAAAAAATTCTCGCAGTCGCGAGGGTGCGCTGACTGACGATTGACTTCCGCAAGGGCTGTACAAATAATAAAATTCGTTGCAGGCACGCCCTGGTGGCCCTGTCGCACTTCGGCGTGTCCACTCCGCCAGGAGGCGCGCCGCACGCCCACGCGGCCCCAGGAATCTACCAGTGCATAAGATACATCGTCCAGAACGAGGGCACCCGCGCCCTGTTCAAAGGGCTCGGCCCGAACCTCGTGGGCGTCGCGCCCTCTAGGGCGATCTACTTCTGCGCCTACTCGAAGAGCAAGGTCGCCTTCAACGCGATCCTGCCGCCGGACACGCCGCTCGTCCACGTCTTCTCCGCATTCTGCGCTGGTAAGTCGACCCGCTCCAGCCGTTCGCCGCCACGCACGCTGCGAACACGTGCCGGAGGCACGCGAGACGCGCCGCCGCGTTCCCCCGATATGTCTACCCCTCCCCCGCAGAACACGGCAGCTAGGTGAAGTGAAATTTCGGCGGCGTTTATTGTAGGATAGAAGCCTGAGAAGAAAAAGGGACGCCGAAGTCTGCAGCGCAAGTGGGCCAGCGTTAGATCGATAAGCGACGTAGAAAGTGGTCGAATCGGCCGGCACAGAAATAGATGGCCAGCGGATACCGGCGAAGCCATTGGCCGTCTACACAATGTGTTACAATAACCGCGTTATCGCGCTTTTTCTCCTTCGATTAATCGAGCCGGCTTCTAGATATAGAAAGCTCAGTGGGGTCAGCACCGCGCGCGTCATTCCCTTATCTGCTATCAACGAGACACCGCTCCGCCGCAAATAACTGGTTGGCGACTCTGGCGCACTCCGCTGATCCTTTCTAACGCGCCGATAACCCTTCGCAGCGCCGCGGCACTTCCGCAGCGCCGCGGCACTTCCGCTTGGGCGACCGGCAGTTGGAATTCCCAGCGGGTCGCCCGGGAATTTCGGCGGACCCAGTTGGGCCGATTCGCGAGATTATCTCACCGCGAAATTGATCTGTGTTGATCCGACGCGTCAGCGAGGTAGCTGAGCTTCTCTTCTTGGAAACTTCTCGTTTAGTTTTCTATTATGCAATGGAAATGTGAGTCGACGAGATTGCCGCTTCTTCGCGCCACTCTTAATGGGAAGATACGTTATCCAGAGGCGGCTGAACTTCAGCCCCGGAGGATTTCACGGGCCTCGCGGGGGTGCCTCGATACCGTGCGTCATTTATCACTGACTGCCCCTAGCAATTCCCTCTGAAGCGACTCGAGAGGCAGGCTAGCTCCTCCGAGGATCGTCGCAGTTAGAATTCATCGAGCCAGGGAAGTCTTATGACAGCGGTGGAACGAATTGCTACACACGGCTGGCTTAAAAGTCGCCGAAGAATCGTGCAGGCAGGCTTCGCTGGCATGGCTGATTGGAGTGGCCTTTATTTTTTTGTAATTCTTTGCTCTCGCCTCCTTGAACGGTTCCATTTGATAGAAAAATGGGCCTTGAGAAAGTTTATTGCAATCGGACAACGGGGAAGGGTGCTGATCAGGCTTTAAAGTTTAGAATTCATCAGTAGTTTGAATTTGAATAATTTCTCAAAAATTGTAAGCCCTATCGAAATTTTGTTCAAATAATATTAAAAGAGCATTCCATTTTCTACAATTATTGTGTATATAATTTTTTCCTGCTCCCAACCAGTTTTTAGATAATAGCGTTTGAATATAGAGAGGTCGGCACCACGCGCCTTACAGGTAGGATGCACGAAGTTGCCGACCTCTATTTTCCATCGCTATTATCTAAAAACTGGTTGGAAGTAGGGCTGGGACTATTTGTCGAGTTTTTCGGTATTCGAATATTCGAATACTTCAGTTGCTTAATTATTTGGCGAATTCGAATATCCAAGTATTTGAATACTATTCGAATATTTAAGTATTCGAATACTGATGTAATCTTGTAAGCTAATTTTGACCCACTTCACACCATACTATTCGAATACATCAGTATTTGAATAGATCAGTATTCGAATAGATCACTATTCGAATAGATCAGTATTCGAATACATCAGTATTCGAATAGATCAGTATTTGAATACATCAGTATTCGAATACAACAATATTCAAATAGATCAGTATTCGAATATTAGATCAGTATTCGAATAGATCAGTATTCGAATACATCAGTATTCGAATATTAGATCAGTATTCGAATAGATCAGTATTCGAATAGATCAGTATTCGCATAGATCAGTATTCGAATACATCAGTATTCGAATACAACAATATTCAAATAGATCAGTATTCGAATATTAGATCAGTATTCGAATATTAGATCAGTATTCGAATAGATCAGTATTCGAATATTAGATCAGTATTCGAATAGATCAGTATTCGAATACATCAGTATTCGAATACAACAATATTCAAATAGATCAGTATTCGAATATTAGATCAGTATTCGAATAGATCAGTATTCGAATAGATCAGTATTCGAATAGATCAGTATTCGAATACATCAGTATTCGAATACATCAGTATTCGAATATTAGATCAGTATTCGAATAGATCAGTATTCGAATAGATCAGTATTCGAATAGATCAGTATTCGAATACACCAGTATTCGAATAGATCAGTATTCGAATAGATCAGTATTCGAATATTAGATCAGTATTCGAATAGATCAGTATTCGAATAGATCAGTATTCGAATAGATCAGTATTCGAATATTAGATCAGTATTCGAATAGATCAGTATTCGAATAGATCAGTATTCGAATACAACAATATTCAAATAGATCAGTATTCGAATACATCAGTATTCGAATAGATCAGTATTTGAATACATCAGTATTCGAATACAACAATATTCAAATAGATCAGTATTCGAATACTAGTCGAATATTTAAGTATTCGAATACTAGTCGAATATTTAAGTATTCGAATACTGATGTATTCGAATAGTATTCGAATAATAACGTTCGAATACTCAAATATTCGTAGTTTATTCGTAGCATTCGAATACTTGTAAAATATTTGAATATTAAATTATTCGAATAGTCCCAGCCCTAGTTGGAAGCACGAAAAAATTATATATACAGTTATTGTAGAAAATTGAATGCTCTTTTAATTTTATTTGAAGAAAATTTCGATAGGGCTTAACATTTTTGAGAAATTCTCCAAAGTCCAACTATTGATGAATTCTAAACTTTTAGGCCTGGTCGGCACCCTTTCCTGTTGTCCGATTGCAATAAACTTTTTCAGTGGCCATTTTTTCATGAAATGGAACCATATTAGGGGGTGAGAGCGAAAGAAACCGCAGACTGAAAATAAGTCCCACCCAATGACGGTTTCCGGGCTCGTTTTCTCCGTTCAGTGGGTTTTCGTCGCGGAGGAAAACGTGCACCTGGTCACGTAGCCAAAGCTGATTCCTCGACGGCTATCTCTTCGCTGGCGATAACCAGGCGGCATTGACCTAGTTTCCAGCCTACCTCCGAAATCGTGGATCCGCTATGGGCTGTTCTCCGCGTCTTAGTCTTCCGCTCCGACGGAGCAGGCGCAAGCTAATCCTGGCGTGCAATTGTATTCAATTACGGGCGGCCTTGGATCATGCTCGTCAAGCATTTACCGCTCGTTTGTGCTTGCATCGCGATCTACGCCGCCCGGAGCCAGCCAACGACGTCCCTCGGGCCCTTCGCGATCCCCGCCAACCCGTCGGCGGATCGCAGGTGCGTGCCGCTTAATCGCCGCGGCTTCCACGCCCGACTGGCGACTTTCCGCGGGACTCCCCGCTTTCGCCGGGAACCCGAGTGAAAGCATAACTCGGGCGGTAGAGGGGCGGATGATGCGGGCGTTAGATTCCGTTGATGCGGCGGGCGTGCATCGGCACAGCCGCTTCGAAAGGTCGCGGGAAAGTGGAGGAGATTTGAGAAGCGCTGCGGTAGGCGCTGTGCGATTCTATTTTTAACCCAACGACCGTGTAACACTGTAATTCAACGCTTGGCCTCTCGCGGTTATTTACGAGCGACCCGTAACCACGCTGTTTTTCTCAATGGGAGACTGTTTACGCCGAGCGCGGTGTAATTGGTCGCGCTATCGGCGCAGCGCGGTCCCCGGATTTACAAATATAATTTCTGCACGCCCGAGGCGGTTGGATCGCAGAATTGCGCGCTTCATTCGCAATGGCACGTGGCACCGCGACCGCTCAGCGGCTAACGAATGATGTGTCGCGCGTGATTGCGCCTCGGCGGCAATACAATCGATGTTTTGCCGCAGGCGTCGCAATTTTAGCGTCTCGCTTCCGCCTCGGGGAGCTCGCTTCGCGCCTCGGTCGCTAGGAATCGCGATACACCGCCAATGTCAGGTGGTGGCATTCGCAACGCGGGATTCCGCCTCTGCGCGGCGAAACACCGATGCGTCACAGCTGGCGAAGCAGAGAGCGCAATGTTGTTGCAGAATCGCGTTGATTGCTCGAAATAGAATCTAAACGAGCCGTGCAGTTGTTGGACAAAGCGCGGCGGCAATAGAAGCTCGTACCGCTGCGGAATTGGACCCCCTTCCCGCGGCGGGTAGCAAGGTGCAACGTGACTCCTCGGTAAACAACGCGTTCCTCCGTCTATTTTTGTTGCACCGTTACGAATGAAAACACGCACGCGGCGGATTATCAGGCCATTGGGGGCCGTGCGCGGCACGGGCGGGCCACGCTTCCGTAACTTATTATGAAGCTATCTTATCTGCGCGGCGACCGCGTCGTCCGATCTCCTTCCCAAGCGGGATCGAGCGGAGAGGGGGCGGGATAGATCTCCGCTGCGCAGTACGCTTCGGCGTCTGCCCTCACCTTTTCTCCCTCAAATTGCGTGTTTACCGTAAATCTACACGCGGCCTCCAAGTGTCTCCGCCGATCGCGGATTACTCCGCTATCCGCGGAGTCCTCGGCAACTTATTACCGCTTATGAGTCAGCCGATATCGCATCGCCGTTATCGAGCAATTGGTGGCTCCTCCAGGCTGGCTTTCGAGCGGCGCAGATAATCGCCTTTGTTCCTCCGCTCGCTAACGAGCCGCCGATTAGCGCACACGCTCGTCACGCTTGCGAGATTCCTCGGCCCGCTCGGGGCAATATTTACCGCGGCTGAAAAGCATACGCGCCGGGGCTTGGGTTACCGGTTACGAAACGGCGTATCGCCTCGCGTCGAGCGGAGTCAGTAGCTCGGTATCTCAGCGGGCGCACGAGCCAGATAGTTTGGGCGATAATCGGCGTCCCGCGGTGGTATGCCGATGCACCGGTGGTTGTTTACGTTCCACGTATTCGGCGAGCGGATTGAAAACACTTGCGCAACGCGGACGCGGGCGCACCGCGGTAAACAGTGCGTTGGCCGCGCCGCGGTCCGCCGCGGCAAGTGGGTCAATAGGGCGGCATACCTGCGTGCAAACTCCGAGCGACTGGTAAACAGTCCCTCGCGCTCCGCGAGCCGATATGTAACAGAGCTCCGGCGAGAGATAAAGCGAGGCTGCCGCGCGCCGTTTATTTACGGGGATTTGCGGGCGAACTCGTGGGTCAGGTACAGTAAGTCGGTACACCGTCGGTCTGCAGGCACATCAGCTTCACGCTGTCCGCGTCCACGAACAGCTCCCTCACGATCCCGTTCACAGTCGCCATGGAGTAGCGGCGGCTCCTGGTGCCTCCCAGCTCGGGGATCTCCACGTCCATCCCGATGGCCTTGGTGTACAGCGCCCTGGGGTCCGCTAGCATCCTCACCTGGCTTTGGAAACGAAGCTTTACGAGGTGGCGAAAAGGGCCTCGGTCGGTTTACCTTGTCGCCAGCGCCTCTGGCGTCGCCCCAAGAAGACAGAACGAAGGGATCGTTCACGGCCACGCATATTATCTCGTGGAAGCCTAGGGACCGCAGCTCGGCGGACCTAATCGGTTCAGCAAACCGGGGGATATCACAGCGGACGCTCTTGTATTCGCGGCGCGTGAAATTACTTCTCTATGAAGCCGCGCAAGTGGACCCTGGAGCAGCCGGGCACGTAGGCGCCAGGAACGCCGAAGATGATGGCCCTCTTGTCCGCGACCAGGTCCCAGACGTTCAGCAGGTTATCCGGCAGAGCTTCGCACAAGGTGACGCCGGGCAGCCTGTCCCCTTCCCTGATCCGCGGCATAGTCTTCCGAGGTTGATATGGCTTCCAAGACCTTGCTCCCTATTCCGAAAGGTTAGAGCCGAGCCCCCCCTCGCTTGTTTCCAGCGAGAAATCGAAGCGCTGCGGTCGCCAGCTCCTTCGGGTCGCTGCCGAAACCGCCGCCCGTGACTGGGTAAATTTAGACGCTGGCGTGCTCGCCGGGAATCGGAGGTGTCGATACAGCTCCACCTGGATGCGCGAAAAGAAATCGTTCCGCCACAGACGCCCGCCTCGGGAATTGCGTATTGAAGTAGAGAGAGAGAGAGTGAGTGAAAGGGAGAGAGTGTGTGAGAGAGAGAGAGAGAGGCAGCTGTCCGGATGAGACTCGTCCCCGAGCCACACGTACCGATCCGATTAAAGACACGTGCCATTCATTTTTCAGGTTTCGTGGCATGCACGTTGACAAATCCTATTTGGTTCGTGAAGACCAGGCTACAGCTGGACCACCGAACGAACAGAATCACCGCGATGGAATGCGTGCACAGGATATATCGACAATCGGTACGGAAATCTTCCTAGATAGATACCAGCCCGAGGCCCACGGGGGAGCCACTTAACGAGCGAATTCCCATTGGCGTCGGGAGGCCATCGAGTGTGTAACGCGTGTATCCGCGGGGTTTCCCTCATCCCCGACGCAACTAGACCGTGTCGACGCGCTTTCCCGTCTGGTGCACAGTCTGTGGTCGACCGCGCTGCACCTTGAGAGACCCACGCCGGGAAGCCCGTCCATCGATCACTCTCGTTAGCCACCCTGCTTAGGAGTAGCGCATTCCGTTCCCTCCTGGTCGATGCGGAGAGCTTCGTCACGCTTCCAATCGCGAAATATTTTTCTCCCTTTTTTATTTCGAATAGCTTCTTAGCTTGCTAAGCCGGGGGTGGTTGTAGTCGCAAGTCACAGCTGCGCGCAGCCTCGAACTTTTCCACGGCCGAGAGTCAACAACAACGGTGTCGCAACCGGCGACCGAGCCCACGGCGTAGCCAAGGATATTTCAGGACCGCGCACGCCTAGAAAACACGCGGATATATGACCGACGGTGATAGCTTGTAACGAGAAAATCGCTGTGCGCGAGGAGCTGCTTACGAGAGGCGGTCCTGCAACTCAGCGGCTGTATCTGCGGACGGGTTCGCGTGTCGCGATTGCGTTCGCGCAGGCAGACCCGAGCCAGCTCTAAAAATGAGAGCCGCGACCTACGAATAGCAAAACGCGACTAGAATAACCGAGGCGAAAACAATCCTCGTACCTCTGTCGCAACGATCAACAGATTATCCTAGCACATTCTCGCCACATTCCCCGTACCTGGCGCCTTGGTTTAGGCCCCGCGAGGGAAGGCGAGGCGTTCTCTCTAGAATCCAAGCGACCCAGGGTGTAGCTCGTCGTTTTCCCCACCACTCTGCTTCGCGATCACGCGACACGCGTGTGCAGCGGTATCTCACGGCTGATTAACTATCAGACTGCGCGCTGATAAAGCCTCCATTCATAGTTCGTCTCGTTGCGCCGAATTTCTGTAACGACCTCTCTAACACCCGGCAAGGATCGCACGAGGCTTGATACACCGCTCGAAATAATTAGACGGCCAGAGCCGGCGAATCGAACGTTCGCCGCGAGATGCTTATTCCGCTCAGTATAATTAGAAAGTGGCTGCATAGCAGGGAAGAGCGGGGCGAGAGAGCCAGATTGTAGTTTGATAGTTTTGTAATTATAGAGCGAGCTAGCAATCACCGCCGTAGAGACAGCGCCAGTCCTCGGAAACTTCCATTATCAGTCCTCGCGTTCGCAGATCAGAAGTGGGAGATAAGAGCGCAGATACGTAATCTGAGAGAGTAATGCGCCGTGAATGGGGGGTACTCTCGAGACAGAATTCCATATAATTGGCCGGCAGTCTTAAATCAGTCGGCTTATCAATCGTCAAAATATAATGCTCGCCTTATCGCCACCGGGGGTCTCCGATATCTCTTCTGTGTTCTTAAGATAATTTTCTATCCTTGGCCGGCGAACGCGCCAACGTCTTCTCGGCGAGTTCCTTTAAGAAATCCATCACGTACGCCCGAGACTAATTATTCTGGACGATGTATTAACGCTTTATCTGTTGCTGCTATAGAAACTTGCTCGCTGGTGTCGAGTCGATCGTTTTGCTGGCGGCGATCTCTTGAGACGGAATGAGAGTCTCGGTGCTGCGGCACGATCTGCAACCTGCGGACGATGTGACTAAGAGTTGCCCGATGGTTTTTCAGGGTATCCTGGGATTCTATAAAGGCATCGTGGCCTCCTATGTAGGGATAAGCGAGACTGTGATACACTTCGTGATCTATGAGGCTGTAAAGGCTTGGCTGGCGACGCACAGATCCAGGATCCCCAGGGCGGACGACAGCAAAACGTTGCGCGACTTCATAGAGTTCATGGCGGCTGGCTCCTTCTCGAAAACCATTGCGTCCACCATCGCCTACCCGCATGGTAAGCTAGCGCACGCTCGGTGGTGAAAGATCGCCACCCTAACCTCATTTTTATATCCCAAAAGAGTTTAATGCAATATTAACAAGTTTTTTCAAAAAATAGAATCGTAAATATTGGGGGCTGTTGCAAAAATTTTAGAAAACAGATTCAGCACTTTATGTTTCGAAAGTTTCGAGAATTTTGAGCCATAACAGTTTTGAGGTTCAAGAGTTTTCGGCTTTGAATGTTTTAAGTATTGCGATTTTGAGAGTTTTGAGCTTCGAAAGTTTTGAGATTGAGAGATTTGAGTTTTGGGAGTTTTGAGCTTCGAAAGTTTTTAGTTTTGAGCTTCGAAAGATTTGAGTTTCGGGAATTTTAGCTTTGAAAAATTTGAGTTTCGAGAGTTTTGGGCTTCGAAAGTTTTGAACTTCGAAGAGTTTTGAGTTTTGAAGTTTTGAGTTTCGGGAATTTTAGCTTTGAAAAATTTGAGTTTCGGGAGTTTTGAGCTTCGAAAGTTTTGAGTTTCGAAAGATTTGAGTTTCGGAAGTTTTGAGCTTCGAAAGATTTGAGTTTCGGGGATTTTAGCTTTGAAAAATTTGAGTTCCGGGAGTTTTGAGCTTCGAAAGTTTTGAGTTTCGGGAATTTTAGCTTTGAAAAATTTGAGTTTCGAGAGTTTTGGGCTTCGAAAGTTTTGAACTTCGAAGAGTTTTGAGTTTTGAAGTTTTGAGTTTCGAAAGATTTGAGTTTCTGGAATTTTGGCTTTGAAAAATTTGAGTTTCGGGAGTTTTGAGCTTAGAAAGTTTTGAGTTTCGAAAGATTTGAGTTTCGGAAGTTTTGAGCTTCGAAAGATTTGAGTTTCGGGGATTTTAGCTTTAAAAAATTTGAGTTTCGGGAGTTTTGAGCTTAGAAAGTTTTGAGTTTCGAAAGATTTGAGTTTCGGAAGTTTTGAGCTTCGAAAGATTTGAGTTTCGGGAATTTTAGCTTTGAAAATTTTGAGTTCCGGGAGTTTTGAGCTTCGAAAGTTTTGAAGTTTTGAGTTTCGGAAGTTTTGAGCTTCGAAAGATTTGAGTTTCGGGAATTTTAGCTTTGAAAATTTTGAGTTCCGGGAGTTTTGAGCTTCGAAAGTTTTGAAGTTTTGAGTTTCGGAAGTTTTGAGCTTCGAAAGATTTGAGTTTCGGGAATTTTAGCTTTGAAAAATTTGAGTTTCGGGAGTTTTAGCTTCGAAAAGTTTGAGCTTCGGGAGTTTTGAGCTTCGAAAGTTTTCAGTTTCGAGAAATGAAAAATTGAAAGAGTTATGGCGTTCGAAAGAAAAATAAGTTTTTTCCTTAAACAAATTTTTCATATTATTCTTTACCTCGACGAAAATAGTATTATAAATAAAAACTAAAATTAAAATGTTGTGTCCACTCCCAGCGTAAATTATTTAACATTAAGGAAATTGTTTCTTTTTGACATAAAAAAAGATCTTTAAGCCTCCTTACATCCCAAAAGAGTTTAATGCAATATTAACAAGTTTTTCCAAAAAACAAAATCATAAATATTGGTGGCTGTTACACCGGAATCCCCCCTTTGATGTTTAGGGCCCTTAAACTTCTCAACCCAGCCCTGCGTTCAAATAACAATGTTACAGATTTTTATTCTGATTTATCAATTGCTTGGCAAAACGATTGGCACCAACTGCGAATAAAAGTCAAAGGTCTGTGCCACCCAAAGAAATTCCTCCCGCCTGTCGTGAATGCTTCCTACTTTACTAGCAATCTCTATTTTCGAGGTATTGCTAATGACTGAAGAATTGGCTTCGGTTCAAGAGCAAAGCGCGAACACAGGCTCCCGCAAGCTTTCTTGCAACCAACCTGCACAACCTCGCGAATATATTCATTCTCCACTATTTATCGAAGGTGATAGAAGACTCCCCATTGCTCACAGAAAATATAAGAGCCCTCCGAGCACACAGCTGTTAGCTCTGGAACGAATCCTTCCAGCGCAGAGCACTTTCCATTGAAACAAATAATAGTAGAATCGCCGGAGGTAGCACGGACGGCTCCAAGATTCCCCGAGTCTAAAGATAGCGCGAGCTGTATGTGTTGCGTGCCAGCTAGTCAACGTGCAATTACGTGTTATGCCGGTTGCTCTGATCGATCAAACATCGGCCTTCGTTCTCTAAAAACTAGAATCCTACTTCCCGTAGCTCCTCCAAAGAGCCATTCCCGAATACCTCTAAGTCCAAGCGGAACGCGAGGACATTTCTTAGCCGACCCGTGCACTTAAACGTCCTTATATTTTCAGAGGTGGCAAGGACACGGCTGAGAGAAGAGGGCACGAAGTACCAGACGTTCTGGCAGACCCTGCGGACCGTGGTCGCCGAGGAAGGGCCGAACGGCCTGTACCGCGGCCTGGGGACTCATCTGATCAGGCAGATACCAAACACGGCGATCATAATGGCCACCTACGAAGCGGTGGTGTACATCCTGAGCAGGCACTTCCACCAGCGCTCCCTGACCATCGCCAGCTCGAGCGGCTCCCAGTTCTACGCGGAAGCGAAAGCGAAAAGGGAGCTCGCCTAGGATTTGCTTACGGCCCCTGAGTAAGGGGCCGACGGCTCGCTAGCGAGTCCCGAAGCTGCGTCCAATCCGAATGCACCATCCGAGGCGTCCAGGCGCCAGGGAAGCGAGACGAGAACCGGCGACGAGAGACGGGGAGGCGCCCGTCGGCCGCGCGTTTCCGCGAAACTCGCGGAGCGCCCACCGGCCGGGCGACAGACTCGCGTTACGGCTGAAGGTAGCAAAAGGTATCACAGCGCGCTGAACGCTGTGTCCTCTGTAAGCGTAGCAAAAAGTAGTCCTTCCTCCTTTCAGGTAGCAATACGCTCGCACACGGGACAGCCTGCGCGTTTGTACCCTCGGCCGAGGCGCACGGGATTACGAAGCAGGAGAACCGAAGCTGGAAAAAAAATGTCAGTCGGTTACTTCAGGGCGAGCCGCGCTTCGCCATTAAACGGCTTATATCGCTGTCCGAGCTACCTCCGGCGACAGTGATATAAGCGACGAGGGCCGTTTTAGGAACCCTCTTCGTAGCTCCGGGGGCTCTGAAACTGGGGAGACCTGGGAATACCCTGATACCTTAATTCGTCACGCTTGGAAATTTGTAACGCAGGGTGCAGAGTAGACTTCGGTATATCGTCGTTTTAGCTAAAACCTTTGCTTCGCGAAGTTGAAGATTCCTGCGTTTCGGAGCCACCAGAACCACTCGTCCATAATGTAACATGACGATCTTTTTAGAGGGACCTTAGGCCGAAAATCGTTCAGGAGTCTGAGAAGCAGGCTACTTCTAAAGGCCTCCGTACACTGGCATTCCTCGCTGGTGCACGGGGGCCTTCGGAGGATCGTCGTGGACCGAGTTCCCTCGTTGTTAATGAGTTATCGCGATATATTTCTCCGCTTAGCCCGACCACTTCTAGAGCCCTCGACATATCGTGATCGTTGTAGTCTTCTAATATTCCTCGCAATGCTGCGCGCGACCGCCGCGAAGGAGAAAGCTACAAATGATTTCCATGCCGTTACTTTCAGTTGTGTTATCCGTGATTGTAAAATATATATCGCGACAGAACGACCGCGCTACTCTTGCTTATGTTCAGCGAAATAGATTAGAAATATATGTATTATTATTCTATCATGACACAGATATGTTTCATTTTTCGAAACTTTAGTATCGAGTATCAACGAAGAGATATGATTAATGTTGAAGCGCGGATCCGCAGTGGATCCGAGCCCTGCGATCGACGATTCTATGCAACGTAGCGGGTAGGTGTTGTGTATATACGAAACAGAAGAAGAAGAAAAATATAAGCGCGGTATGTGTAACGACTATCCGTAGATTTGCAGCCGTTTGTATTTTTTCGAGTGCGTAGAGATAAAAGGTGAGGTGGGAATGGTTTTTCGTAAGGGAAGAGAAAGTATTAGTTGCCGTCGCGTTTTCTTACGCCGCGGGCGTACGTTCCGGCGGGAATGCATTGTTGTTGAGAGCGATTCGTTGAGGAGGAAGTAAATGTTAAAGATAAGCTAATCGCGCGTGAGAAGATTAACGATGTTTTGTTACCGAGACTCTATCGTTCGGGCGTAGTGTTTGTAAGTTCGATTACGTTGTCGTTGAGAGCTACCAGTTGATGAGGATTAACAGAAGATTTGTATCATAAAAGGTTTTTAATTTTTATACTTGTCCCCGACGTTATTCGCGTGCAGAACTATATTTATTTCGCGTTCCTTGGCTCCCTGTTTTCCGTAGCAGATTCGACGTCTCAGGTTTCTTGCAAACTAGTCCGTAAAAAGCTCTGCTTCGATAAGTCCTATCTCTATACTTGCGTCGACGGGTCGAAAGAAAGCCTCTTCGCGCCGAGGAATTGGCGCGCGACAAAATCAACCGTCTGCTCCGATTTACAGAACTTACGAATGATCCGGTGAAACTATATCGTAGGGAAGGAAACTGTGATTTTAATTTATCTTCTACCGTCGGTCAGGCGTGGGCACCTCAAACGTTGCTTTGTTACTTCGTTGTTCGATCTTCGTTTTATACACCGTCTGTTCCTTTCGATTAAATCTCTTCGTATTTCCTGAATCTTTAATACAGACGTTTAATAACTATATTTGCTCTTCGATATTTGTACATAAAAAGTAGGAAGGTTTCTGAATCTTGAAGTACAAATAAAACGGAAAATTCGAACTGCGTGCATATTTACGGGATAAAGAAAGTCTTGTTAAGGAAGACTGAATAATTTTTATTGTACTTAGTATGCTCCGGAATTCAAAGTATGAAGCTCTAGTATATCTTTAGAGAAATCCGATATATGAATTGTTAAAAAGTGTGTGTATATATATTTATATACACACATGTGTATATATACGCATCATTCAATAAAATCAACGAATAATAGTTTTGTATTTTCCGTCTATTCTGCAACTGCGAGGTACTTATATCCAGCCTATCGCTTCTCTCGTTCTTAACCCTTAATTCCTCCTTTTCTTCCTTTGTACGCAGGACCGCTGGCCGTGCACGAGGAGCAAGAGCAAGCCACTGGCACAGTCACGACTTTCTTTAGAATTTTGTAGTCCTCGCATATCAACTCGATAATCATCCGTCTATTTTCCATAGGCTGGCAACACTGGCAATCCACCACTTGGCTCCAATTATCTGCAAAGTAAAGAGAGCGATGAAGCGATCCTCGAAAGGTTCCCCCGATCATAATTTTCATATTTTTTTACTAGCAAAAGACCCCGCATTTCGCTTCGGGCTTAAGACATTTTTAGGAATCCTTGAAAATACGTTTCACCCCATTTCGGACCCTTAGGGGTTGATTAGGGAAAAATCCTGAAATTGCTTTTTAGGCATTTATGTGGGTAATCTTTTGAAGTAAAAACGAAGTTGATATCTAATCGGGTCTAGGAGATTTTGAGGAATCCCTGAAAATACATTTCACCCCTTTTCGGATCCTTAGGGGTTGATTAGGGAAAAATCCTGAAATTGCTTTTTAGGCATTTATGTGGGTAATCTTTTGAAGTAAAAACGAAGTTGATATCTAATCGGGTCTAAGAGATTTTGAGGAATGCGTGGAAATATATTTCACCCCTTTTCGGACCCTTAGGGGTTGATTAGGGAAAAATCCTGAAATTGATTTTTAAGCATTTATGTGGGTAACCTTTCGAAGTAAAAACCAAGTTGATATCTAATCGGGTCTAGGAGATTTTGAGGAATCCCTGAAAATATATTTCACCCCTTTTCGGACCCTTAGGGGTTGATTAGGACAAAATCATGAAATTGCTTTTTAGGCATTTATGTGGGTAAGCTTTCGAAGTAAAAACCAAGTTGATATTTAATCAGGCCTAAGAGATTTTGAGGAATGCGTGGAAATATATTTCACCCCTTTTCGCCCCCTTAGGGGTTGATTAGGACAAAATCCTGAAATTGCTTTTTAGGCATTTATGTGGGTAATCTTTTGAAGTAAAAACGAAGTTGATATCTAATCGGGTCTAAAAGATTTTGAGGAATGCGTGGAAATATATTTCATCCCTTTTCGCCCCCTTAGGGGTTGATTAGGGCAAAATCCTGAAATTGCTTTTTAGACATTTATGTGGGTAACCTTTCGAAGTAAAAACCAAGTTGATATCTAATCGGGTCTAGGAGATTTTGAGGAATCCCTGAAAATACATTTCACCCCTTTTCGGACCCTTAGGGGTTGATTAGGGCAAAATCCTGAAATTGCTTTTTAGACATTTACGTGGGTAAGCTTTCGAAGTAAAAACCAAGTTGATATCTAATCAGGCCTAAGAGATTTCGAGGAATTCGTGAAAATACATTTCACCCCCTTGGGGATGGAATTTCCAAAAAAACCTTCCTTAATGGGTACCTGCGGATCCTCGACCACTTACTCCCGCCGCGGTGCTATATAGCAAGCGAGAAGCGCTCGTCCGGTCGCCGCCTGGCGGTGGCGTCGCGAACTACTATTATGTAAAACTCATTATTTAAAAAAAATAAACCCGTTAGAACCTTCCTCTCGCCAAGACGAACAAAGTGATGATATCGCTTGTGGCTACAGTCCATATTTACTGAGAAACCGCATCTCAAAGTATGCAACTTCAATTTTATATAATAATATAGATTATCACCTGCATCGATGTAAGTAGTGGATTCACATTTCCCATGGCACTCCGCGATGCCCTCCACAGGTGCCAAATTCTTGCAGATCCCATGTCTCTGATGGCTCGTTCTGAACATGCCAACAGTGTTCTGGGGTTCTATGACATCCGCGGCACACTGGTCCACCCTCTGACTATGCCCGGTGAAGTTACACATCTTGCAGCAATTCTGACTGTAGATGGAATTCTCCGGGCAGTTCGTTACGTCGGGGCAGATCACCGAGCTGCTACTGACGGACAGCTGATCCCCCTGATCCATGCACGTGTAGAAAGTGCAATTGTCAGCGGAAGACCAGGTCGCGTCAGCTTCGTACACCATGTCTCCAACCACGCAATGCGTCTGCCTACATGTTCCGCAGCACTGGTCCTTCCGTTCTTCGTACACCCAGCCGAGGGGACACTTCCTCGAGCAAACCTCCACTTCCTTGTACTTCGTCACGTTCAGGTCGAGCACGCAAAACTCCGTGACGCAATTGTCCACGACGGACTTCCATTTCTCGCCAGGCTTGTACACCGTGTCGTTGTAACGGCAACCGGTTTTAACGAACTGCGGGCAACACTGGCCAGGAGCGTGCTGCTTCTCTATCTCAAACTCCATCTCTTCCAACGAGTCGACCTCTGGACACTTCTCTATCACCGACTCCATGTACACGCCTTCGTCGTTAGACCTGCAGGAGTATCTGGTGCAGGAATCAGAGGACTGCCATTCTTCGCCCACGTTCTTCGCTTCGTTACCAACGACGCAAGCCACCGGCACGCATCGTCCGCAGCAACCGACGCTTCTGTTATCAGTGGGCCGATACTCGAAGCCCAGATCGCAAGCGGACTTGCACTCCTGCACCTTTATCTGCTTGTGAATGCCACTCTTGTCCCTGACACACGCTGCCACGGTGCAGCTGTCTTCAGGGTTCGGTTGCCATTCTTCGCCGTCCCGGTACACCTTCCCCCCATCCTTGCAGGCGGTTCTCTCGAAGCCTGGGCAACACTTATCCCGCAGGACGACTTCCTCCACGACGAAGTCGGATATGTCTGGGTGGTCCGCGACTCTCAAACACTCCGTCGTAGCGCACTTTGGTTTCGCGCCTTCGTCCGAGGCCTCGCAGATGCAGGAGGTGCACCTGTCGTTCATCCACTGCTCTCCCACGCTCTTCGCCACCACGTGCTCCGAGATTTCTATTCCGCTGTTCGATCCGTTGTTGAAGAGACAGAGATCCGCCCGCGGCGCGCATTTATAGCTGGCGCAGCAGGAATTCTCTTCAACTACGGTTATCACCTCGTAATAGTCCGAGCACGCCGGAGCTGGCAGGCAAGTTTGCGGGTCGCAGATGGTCATGGACCTCGGGCAGCATCCGGACGTGTTAGTGACCTGCACGAAGCCGGGCTGCACTTCCTCGACTTCCAGGTCGACTTCGTTCAGCGAAGGGCACTCGGACGGTGGCAGACACTCGCAGACGAATTTCTGGCATCCGTCGGCGCCAAGGGACACTCTCGTAACTTGCCCGTACCCGCACTCCGGCATTTGAGCTTCCTCCGCGCAGAAAGGCGCTGCGGTGGTTGCCGCGTTTGGTACGCAGACGTATTTCGCGCAGCACTCCTCCGCTGTTCCATTAACGCTGACGGGCGTCATATTCTCCTCGCAGATGGTGTCCACAGCCGGGCAATCCGTCCTCCGGCAGTTAATCGCTTTCCTGCTGCAAGTGCATTCGGTGCAAGCGTCCGGGAACCATGCGTCACCTTCGATGTGACCCTCTTCGTCGCAAGTGAGACACCTCTCCTTGGGGATGCAAGTGTCGTTGTGAAGAGCGAGGCCTTGGGGACAGAAGCAGCCTTCCTCCGAGCTCTTGGAGCACTTGGCGTCGCTGATCTCGTTGACGGTGTCGCAAGTCACTTCGCAAGCCGGGCCGCACGGCTGGTATTCCAGATGCGGCGGGCAAGCGTAAGTGCACGTGTCGCTGCTCCTCCAAGTCAGGCACACTCCCACCTGCTGGCACTTCCTCGCGTAAGCCTCGAAGCTCTCGCAGTAGCCTCCGCCGGTGCAAACGCTGTCCTGGCAGGCCATCAGGTACGGCATTGGGTCGACGAGATTGTGACACTGTCCGAAATCTACCGCGTTCAATAATCGCCTGCACGGATCTTGGTCGCCCGGTGGCAGGACGCATTTGGCTTCTTTGGGAGGAATGCACGCGGCTGTGTCGAGGCTGGCGCCGTAGGGCGGCTCGGTGACCAGCCAGCTGGTAGCGAAGTCTTGCGTGTCGTTTGCGATCTAAGAAACAAGCAGGTTCGTGATGAGAAAAGTTTTTTTTTTTTTTTAAGACACAAAGGGGGTGGTCGCACCTCTCCGTCCTGCTTCTTTAAATCGTCCTCGGAGTCCTCGTTACAATTTCCGCACAGACCTTCCATTATTCCTCCGAAAATGTGCGAGGGGACGGTGAGGGCGAACGCGAAGTTCGGCTGATATGCGGTCATTTCTAACTGGATGGGAGGTATCGATAGGCTCAGCTTCTTCGAAGGTGTTTGCTCCAAAATCAACCAGGACACATTAACGGGGAACTCGTGTACTTCGGAACCATCCATTAGCACCTTGAACTGGTCAGAAAAAAGAGAAATTTATGTACTTTTTAAGGGGGGGTTACTCAATTCGTCACGTATATTTTATTAGGTTTGTATGTTCACGCATAACTTCCGCACAGGTGCACCGATTTCGATGATTCTTTTTTTATTTGAAAGAGTATGAAGAGCCGGTGGTACCACGGTAATATTTTTTTACTTTTATCTAGATACTCTAGAGTTATCTAGAATTCCAAGTTTAATTTATGTTCGCGGATAACTTTGTAACGCGTGGACCGACTTGGATGATTCTTTCGTTGTTATATGGAGAGTGTTCCCCAATTGGTACCATGATAAATGCTTTTTAACCGACTTCAAACGAAGGTAATTAAAAATTAAAAAATAATAAACTTTAAAAAAAATCGGTGCCAAAGTAAAACAAAATTAAATCAGTTTCTGAACCTTTATCAATAAATTATAGTCCTTTAGCACACTAACGCCCGAATTAGAGCGTGCAAAAATTTAGTGGGACGTCTCGCAAGTCCCCAAAGTCTAGCCGATTAAATTTGTGTCTATTTTGGCACCGATTTAAAAAAAAAGATTATTCTATCCTTTTTAGCGCACTTTGAAGTCGGTTTTTTATTTTTTTTAAAAAGGTTTATTACCTGCTCCTAGCGTTCTCGTGGCTAAAATAAATAACTTTACCTCCTCGGAAGGCGCGTTCTCCTTAATTTGAACGACGTGCTCTTTGTACAGAACCGTGACAGCTTCCACGCACGTGTCAGTCTTACAAACCCCATTTTCAACCAGCACCTGTTTTCGAAAATATTAAATCAGAAGTGGGGATATCTAGCGAAGAAGTATTACTCATGATTGTTGGCTCAACTACCTGATACGTGTTATCCCCAGCGCCCGTTCCGTCTCTGGAAAGAACGTAGGTGCAGTTTCCGTCGAACTTAACATTCCTCCGGTCGAAGCTGATGAACTTCGAGATCCCCAGCCACTCGCAGCTGCAGTCTTTGCATTGCTTCGGAGGCACGCACTCCTCGCCGTCGCGAACCGTCCCCTCGGGGCAGAAGCAACCGGAGAAGCACACCCCTTGCATCACCGGGCAAGGGTCTATTTGCTGCAGATTGTCGCAGCTGGCCTCGCACTTGTTCCTGCAAACGAACCGATCCAGAAACCATTCGAAGCATTTACGAGGGTTCCGAGAACCTCACCTGTAGCAATCTTTGTGAACGAACGGAGGAGCGCAGGTGACAGGGCAATCGTGGGTGCTTCTCCAGGTGGACAAGTCAACGTCCAAGTCGCCAGCCTGGCATTCGGTGGCGAAGCTGGTCAAGGAGCGGCAGCGACAATCGTCGTGCGTGTGATTGCTGCGCAGGCAGTTGCACGTGCTCTCCATACAGCAGGAGACGAATTTCTCCACGTCCACGATGTCAGAGCACGCTGCTAAAGAAGTATCCTTCACTGCGTTGCAAATCTTCCAGCTCTCCTCTTGCATCTCGCGCGGACAGACCTGGGACATTAAGCGTCGCGATTCAGACATCGAGCTTGGCACTTACTCCCCCGAAATCTGAGCGTCTACCTGCGAGTCGCATTCCGGTACTTCCTCCATCGCCCAGCTGCTCCCAAATTCCGCGGTACTCCGGGTCTGACTTCCGTCTGGCAGTTGCTTGTCGTTCGCCGTGTGTCCGTCGAAATAACCGCACAAGCCGTCCACTCGGCCGGCTAGTTTCGTCGACACGCCGACCTTCGCGTTAGAGTTTGAGTCCCAAATCACCCAGAACCCGTAGTTGTTCGACTCCAAGTATGTAGTGTCGCCGATGGCGGATATCTTGAACGAGGAGAATTTGTCGCCGAGCCGTGCCAATTGGTTCGCCGTAAAGCTGTACTGATTCACGTCCACGTGCATATCGGGGTACAGGATAATCACGTCGTCCTCCAGAGTCACTGCCAGAACGCGAGTGCAGTGGCCGCTCCGTGGGTCGCACGGCTTCTCCACTGTAAATGTGAGGTTTCTAAGGTTTTGCCGGAAGTAGAGTTGGTCGCGTTAGGATCAAGAGACTCACGTGTGATGTACCACTTGTTGGTGAACATCTCCCTGGCCAAAATGTGGTTGCAGATGTCGTACTTGTACTCCAGCTTGTCGAACGTGGTGAACGTTCTTCCTGTCACGTTGCAAACAGCTTCCGCGGGTGCTGGCGGCTTGCAAGAGTACTTTGGACACTCCTGGTGCTTGTACATACTCATCTTCTCGTAAACCACGGCGTATCCTCGCGGGCAGGAGGCTTCTGGACAGGGGCGTGGCTCTGTTTCGTCGAGGACTGGTGGTGGCTTGTTCGGCACGCAGACGAATTGTTCACACTCTGTCTCTGGCTCATGGCTTCCAGCGTACTTTGAATACCGATGCATGGATTTCCTAGGTTCGAATAGGTCTTGTTAGTCCTCGGTGAGATGTAGGAAGGGATAATATGGCGATACCTGAGTCCTTTAGTTCTCCAATGATTTTTAGATAAAGACTTCACGCCTTCTCTTCTATGGGACTTCCGGTAATGTTCTGACTTTGGAATTGACTTTAGAACTGTCTTGTATCCGGGTGGACAAACTGGATCCTGGCACACCTTCGGTGCAGCTGAAAGAACGTGAAATGTTCGGTATACTTTTTACGTTTTCGAGGGATGGGTTTCTCGAAGCGTCGGAATTTAAGATGGTTTAGGGGTTCGAGAATTTGAAAGTGTGCTCTTTTTCGCGAGGCGAACCTCTCGAGAGGCAGATGAGAAAAAGTGTCAAATCAATGAATAAAGAATCGCGCAAAGAGATTTATGCAAAAATTTTAAAAAGAAATTCAGCACTTTATGTTTCGATAAGTTTCGAGAATTTTTAGACAGTTTTGAGTTTCGAGAGTTTTGGGCTTCGAAAGTTTTAAGTTTTGAAAGTTTCGAGACGTTTGAGCTTCGAAAGTTTTGAGATTTAAAGATTTGAGCTTCAAAAGATTTGAGTTTCTGGAGTTTTAGCTTCGAAAAATTTGAGCTTCGAATGTTTTGAGTTTAGGGAGTTTTGAGATCGAAAGATTTGAGCTTCGAAAGTTTTGAGATTGAGAGATTTGAGTTTCTGGAGTTTTACCATCGAAAAATTTGAGCTTCGAATGTTTTGAGTTTAGGGAGTTTTGAGATCGAAAGATTTGAGCTTCGAAAGTTTTGAGATTGAGAGATTTGAGTTTCGGGAGTTTTAGCTTCGAAAAATTTGAGTTTCGGGAACTTTAAGCTTCGAATTTCGAAAGTTTCGGTAATTTTGAGCTTCGGGAGTTTTGAAATTGAAAGATTTGAGTTTCGGGAATTTTTGCTTCGAAAAATGTGAGCTTCGGAAGTTTTGAGCTTCGAAAGTTTTGAGTTTCGGAAGTTTTGAGTTTCGAAAGTTTTGCGTTTCGGGAGTTTCAGCTTCGAAAAATTTGAGCTTCGAATGTTTTGAGTTTTGAAAGTTTTGAGTCTCGGTAGTTTTGAGATCGAAAGATTTGTGTTTCCGGAGTTTTGAGCTTCGAATTTCAAAAGTTCCGGTAGTTTCAAACTTCGGGAGTTTTGAGCTTGATAGATTCGAGTTTCGGGAGTTTTAGCTTCGAAAAATGCGAGCTTCGGGAGTTTTGAGCTTCGAAAGTGTTGAGTTGTAGGAGTTTCGAGCTTCCAAAGTTTTGAGTTTCGGGAGTTTTGAGCTTTGAAAGTTTTGAGTTTCGAAAGTTTTGAGTTTCGAGAGTTTTGCGTTTCGGGAGTTTCAGCTTCGAAAAATTTGAGCTTCGAATGTTTTGAGTTTTGAAAGTTTTGAGTCTCGGTAGTTTTGAGATCGAAAGATTTGTGTTTCGGGAGTTTTCAGCTTCGAATTTCGAAAGTTCCAGTAGTTTCGAACTTCGGGAGTTTTCAGCTTGATAGATTCGAGTTTCGGGAGTTTTAGCTTCGAAAAATGTGAGCTTTGGGAGTTTTGAGCTTCGAAAGTGTTGAGTTGCGGGAGTTTTGAGCTTCCAAAGTTTTGAGTTTCGGGAGTTTTGAGCTTCGAAAGTTTTGAGTTTCGAAAAATTTGAGTTTCGGGAGTTTTGAGTTTCGAAAGTTTTGCGTTTCGGGAGTTTCAGCTTCGAATGTTTTGAGTTTTGAAAGTTTCGAGTCTCGGTAGTTTTGAGATCGAAAGATTTGTGTTTCGGGAGTTTTGAGCTTCGAATTTCGAAAGTTCCAGTAGTTTCGAACTTCGGGAGTTTTGAGCTTGATAGATTCGAGTTTCGGGAGTTTTAGCTTCGAAAAATGTGAGGTTCGGGAGTTTTGAGCTTCGAAAGTGTTGAGTTGCGGGAGTTTCGAGCTTCCAAAGTTGTGAGTTTCGGGAGTTTTGAGCTTCGAATTTCGAAAGTTCCGACACTTTCGAGCTTCGGGAGTTTCGAGATTGAAAGATTCGAGCTTCAAAAATTTCGATAGTTTTGAATTTCCAAAATTCCGGGAGTCTTAAGCTACAATAGTATAAGCATCGAAAATTTAAAAAGTTTCAAAACCCTACAAGCCTTCATATTCAAATTTCGCGAATTTAAAAATTACCTTTGAACCCACCCCTACTATTTTCACTTTTAATTTAATCACGATACCTGTAGTTGTGGTTGTGCCTTCACTCCTCTGCGTGGTGCTGAGTTCCGTCGCAGGTGTGCTTGAAACCACTTTAGCGCAATCCCTTTCATCGTCAGGGCAATCTTGAATCCCATTGCACCACAGGCTTTCATCGATACAAACGTTGCTGGTCGGACAATGCCGCGTGCCAGCTGGACAAGGCTTGCACACGCAGTTGCACAGTTCATTCACAACTGGCCGCGTTCCTACTTCACTACAAGGCTCACACTTCTTCGGCTTGCAGAAGGGACTTCCGCCCAAGACGCATTGGCACTCTTGGCAGTCTTCGTCCACGTACATCGTGCCCACGTTGTACCTGCGCATTTGAATCATTAAAAAATCGTATAATTGTTTAATCCAGACACAAAACGTATACTCACTGAACATGCCCCACTACGCAAGGGCATTCCTGCTTAATCACACAGGCATTTCCGTTCCACAAGTAGGGCTCCTTGCAGCTGCAAGCCACTTGACTTTCCCTCGATACTCCCTCGCACACGTTACATTCCTCGGTGAATATTTGCGGCGTAGTCGGCGTAATTCCCACCTTCTCCGTAGTCGTCGCGACAGCAGCTGCGTAAGTTATTACAATAAATATCACAGCAAATATTCCAGCATTTCTACGGAAAAAATCTAACTCACGGTACGGCAAGAAGCAACCAAGCACCTCTAGTTTCAGACCTATATGCTCGTGCCACTTAACCGGCTGCACCAGCAAGTACCTCGCGCGCAATGGCCTCTCGAAGTAGTTCTTCTTAACAGTCTCAGAGTCAAAGTTACCCAAGAATTCCTTTTCTACGCCATACCCATCGATCACCGGACTCCAGTCGCGATCATTGTCACCGTAAAACACTTTGTAAACGGTCGTCCAGGTGCCCTCGCCACCCTTCGTAGCAATTCCCGTGATATTCCGAGGTTCCAAGAAGTCGATCTTCACATATTGGTGCGGGTTGTCCAGCTTGGGGTGCCAAACGCTCGGCGAGGTTAGCCTGATATTTGGCAGCAAGTCCGTAGAAGAAGAGGGCGCTGACAGTTGCTCGGCAAGCATCAGGCCGTTGTCCAGTCCCATGGGCTCGTCGCACGCTGAAAGAAACACGAGAATGAAGAAAACCAATCGCCAATACTCCCCGATTCATTCTCACCCTACCTGGACTGACAACTGTCTCGGTCAACGGAGTTGTTGGCAGCGAAACAGACTTCGGGGTGCTGCTGTCCGTAAGCTCTCGACAGCCGAGCAATTCTACTTTCATCGCTATTCCGTTGTGCCAAGATAACGGGTTTATCCAGACAGCCTTCGCTTCAACGGGCTCGTGAAACTTCTGCTCGACTGCTTTGAACGGGTCCACGGGCCCCCGAAACACTCGCGGCTGCCTTTCGTCGTCCAGCACGTGCGAGAAGGTGTGACCATCTTCAGAGAACATTACTCGATAGCTGGTCACGAACTTATGGTCCAGACTATTGCCTTGCAGAATGATGCCGTAGATAGGCTCGGGTCGCTGGAACTCCACGACGAGCCTGAAACGATCGTAGAGAAGAGTTCTTTCGAACAAACAGGCCGGAGTATTTCTTTCAGAGTCTAGTTACCATTGATCAGAGTTGGTGTATTCGGGTTCCCAGAACCCAGCAGAGTCCTCGGAGGCTTTGCCATTGAGCGGTGAATTTTCTGGCCGGTACATGGGGCCTTTGCTGGTACTCGCGTTAAAAGCAACTTGGTCGTTTAAGTACTCGACGAGGGGGATGAAATTGTCGCTGTCGCAGTTTGCTGGTGGGCTGACGGTGCTGGGCACGACAAACGGCGCGTTTGGTGTCGTGGGCTTCTCAAATTTGAAGCGAGTAGTTGCTTCCGTGGGTAGATACGTGGTTGGTTTCTCAGTCGATGTTACGTTATCCACGCACGAGGACTTGTCGCAGGTGTAATAGTTGTCGATGCACTGGCAGACCTCGCATTCCGACTCCGCCAAAATCGCACCAGGGATCACGGAGTCCCCTTGGTGGGACACGCAGGAGCAATCGGTTTCGTCCACGCAGGTCACGGGATCTCGCCAGAACTTGTGCGGGGGGCAGTCTGGTCTCCCAACTGAGACGCATCCTAATCATTCGAGCAGTTAGAAACGAATCGTGGACCACTGCTTATTCGGTGAATTAAGGGGACTAGGCAGTCGAAAAATCGATTTTTTGTCTTATATTTTCCGAAAGTACTATCTTTTCTAAATAAAATGCCGCTTGGTTTGTAGTGAAATTCGCGAAATTGTAGATTTGGCAGCTAACAACGTCAAGCGGCAATTTATAGTGTCGCTTTGCCCAGGAACTTTAAACGCGTTTTTCTGGAATATTTTTTTCTCTTCGTTTTTCTCTGATTGCGAACGATTGGAGGTTCAGATCGGCTTGGAAAAAATTACAGGATGTGGGAAACGTGTGCCATTTCGCCGCAAACCTCTGATATGGTTCGTAAAAATTCGAGATTTTCATAAAAAAAATTAAGAAGTCACCGGATTTTGGTAGCGCACAAAGAACGAATTTTTCTCGGAAAAATCGTCGTTTTTCAGCCACCAATCGCATAATTTTGATTTAATTTTTGTTTTTATAGGTTCGCGCGGAAACTATGAATCCAACAAACAAGAATCTCGCTTTTGAAATCGGATTACGTTACATTTTAAGACCGATATTAAGGCAAAACGACAGAAAAACGTTAAAATGTTTACCCGTCTGCAGCGCCATTTTTAAAGCACATATATATTTCTTACCATTTTTTTTTCAATCTGTGTGGTAGTAATAAACCTTTGGTAAAAGGATACATCTGGATTAGGGCTGCGACTATTTGTCGAATTTTTCGGTATTCGAATATTCGAATACTTCAGTTGCTCAATTATTTGGCGAATATAATTCGAATATCCAAGTATTCGAATACTATTCGAATACTATTCCAATATTTAAGTATTCGAATACTATTCCAATATTTAAGTATTCGAATACTATTCGAATATTTAAGTATTCGAATACTATTCGAATATTTAAGTATTTAAATACTATTCGAATATTTAAGTATTTAAATACTATTCGAATACTATTCGAATATTTAAGTATTTAAATACTATTCGAATACTATTCGAATATTTAAGTATTTAAATACTATTCGAATACTATTCGAATATTTAAGTATTTAAATACTATTCGAATACTATTCGAATATTTAAGTATTTAAATACTATTCGAATACTATTCGAATATTTAAGTATTTAAATACTATTCGAATACTATTCGAATATTTAAGTATTTACATACTATTCGAATACTATTCGAATATTTAAGTATTTACATACTATTCGAATACTATTCGAATATTTAAGTATTTAAATACTATTCGAATACTATTCGAATATTTAAGTATTTAAATACTATTCGAATACTATTCGAATATTTAAGTATTTAAATACTATTCGAATACTATTCGAATATTTAAGTATTTAAATACTATTCGAATACTATTCGAATATTTAAGTATTTAAATACTATTCGAATACTATTCGAATATTTAAGTATTTAAATACTATTCGAATACTATTCGAATATTTAAGTATTTAAATAATATTCGAATATTTAAGTATTTAAATACTATTCGAATACTATTCGAATATTTAAGTATTTAAATACTATTCGAATACTATTCGAATATTTAAGTATTTAAATACTATTCGAATATTTAAGTATTTAAATACTATTCGAATATTTAAGTATTTAAATACTATTCGAATATTTAAGTATTTAAATACTATTCGAATATTTAAGTATTTAAATACTATTCGAATATTTAAGTATTTAAATACTATTCGAATATTTAAGTATTCGAATACTAGTCGAATATTTAAGTATTCGAATACTAGTCGAATATTTAAGTATTCGAATACTGATGTATTCGAATAGTATTCGAATAATAACGTTCGAAAACTCAAATATTCGTAGTTTATTCGTAGCATTCGAATACTTGTAAAATATTCGAGTACTAAAATATTCGAATAGTCCCAGCCCTAATCTGGATGTGTTTTCATTTTTTTACAAATAAATAAAGAACAGAGTCTCTTTCTGACGAAAAACGACTGCCTAATCCCCTTAATTCTTCGAAGGGTACTGTACCTGGTACGCAGTCGGCTGTGCCGTCGCAATATCCTTCTTTCACCAAGACATGATGGAAGTAATCGCAAGCCTTCCTGCAGTTAATAGCGCAGAGATCCCACGTCTCGCCCTCTTTGCAAGGTGCTGAAAGAAAAACGCTCGTTTCACTCCCAATAGCCCGAGAATCCCCAACAGCGCGTCGAAAATATTCCAGATCGTACTTGTTGGTTTAAGCGAACATTCCGGCCTCAGCGGAATAACATTAGCCGGCCAGTCGCAGACCTGCACCAGCGGATTGTAAAACAAATCCTGCCCGCAGGATTTCTCCACGAACTCATTTCCGTTGGCTCCAGGAGCGCATTGATAGAACAGGCGACAGTCCGTAGGGTGAGGCTTATTGGGCTGCTCCACGCTGCACTCCTCGTACACTGCAAGGCGAATTGACATTAAATACCAAACGGGCGACCACGAATTGCGCACACAAACCTGGTGTAGTGCCCACTTTCTCCGTGGTCCTCGGCGGACAACTGCATAGGACACTGATTTCGAAGTCGACGCAAGGTAGACCGGGCAGAGATTCGCAGTAGAGACCGCGCTCCAAGCTGCACTCAACGTCCAGCCGAGTCTCCTTCGGTGTTAAATGGCCATGCACAGATCTGCATCTTATATCGACCATGTGGCTCTTGTCGCACATTCCAGATCCTTCTACATTCGCCTGAAACAGAGCCAGAACTAGGTTCCCACAAACGCTGCTAATTAAAAAGCCACGGGATCTGTCGAAGTATTACCAAATCGAATAAGCCGGGCAGAGGTTCGACGTCTTTAATCTTCTTCCCTTTAATCGCTGGATCCTGGTTCACCCAAGACGTCCAACCATCCACGCACTTCTGCGCTTCTTCGTGTTGCGGGGTGCTTGTAACAGGTCGCGCAGTCGTGCAGGGCTCGCCTTTGCACAATACTTTACCGCGGCTGCAGAAGCACGTTTGGCAGTCGTCGTTGCTGACAACGTCCCCTTCGTAATAGGTCACCTGCAGTGATCGTTGCTCAAAGATCTTCGCTGAAAGACCGCCCCGTCAGGGTTCTTCAACAACTTACCCCGTTCAGTTCAATGCAAAGAGACTTGCACGCTTCCTTGGGAACACATTCCGTGTAGCTATCGTTACTGTACACCTGATTCGCGGGGCAGGATTTCACCGAGCATCCTTCCGCGCAAGTGTCCTGAGCGCACGAGTGAGACTGATCCTTGAGGATCATCAGATTGTCGCAGGTCTCGCGCGGGCAAGTTGAGACGCAGGGGGAATATGTACTGCAGCTTTCGTCGCACTGCATGGGGCAGAGATCCTGGCTGCGCCACTTCACGGGAACGCCTTTCGCGCTACACTCCTGCGTGTACGCTGCCAAAGCTGTGCAAAGGCATTCGCAGTCGCCTCCTGAAAAATATGAGAAGTTAATACCGAAGGTACCTAACAGCTATAGAGTTGCAGGCTTACCTGCGTCGCAGCCGCAGGTGTCGAAAATACAGTTGCGCACGTAGCTCTCGACCTCGACTTCGGAGTGGCACGGCTGGAAGACGGAAGACTTCAAGATCCCACATTTCTGCACAGCCCAGAGCTTTCGCTCCGGGTGTTGCTCGCAGGGGTCCTTGACGTCTTTAGGCTCGGGGCAGAAGTCGTTCCTCTTCCATGAATCTCCGAACAGATTTACGGACACTTCTGATATGCCACCGGAAGGTGTTTTAAAATCGTCCTCGCTGTTATCGTTGTAGTCACCGCAGAGGCCTTTAGTGTGGCCTCTCCACCTCGGGTCTAATTTCACGTAGACTCTGGTACCTGCGAGTAAAAAAAAATTTGAACTTCGGGAGTTTTGAGCTTCGGGAGTTTTGAGTTTCGAAAGATTTGAGTTTCGGGAGTTTTTGAGCTTCGAAAGTTTTGAGATTGAGAGATTTGAGTTTCGTGAGTTTTTGCTTCGAAAAATTTGAGCTTCGGGAGTTTCTGAGATTCGAATTTTTTGAGTTTCGGGAGTTTTTGAGCTTCGAAAGTTTAGAGTTTTGAAAGTTTTGAGATTGAGAGATTTGAGTTTCGTGAGTTTTAGCTTCGAAAAATTTGAGCTTCGTCAGTTTTGAGATTCGGGAGTTTAGAGCTTCGAAAGTTTTGAGTTTCGGGAGTTTTGAGATTGCGAGATTTGAATTTCGGGAGTTTTAGCTTCGAAAGATTTGAGCTTCGGGAGTTTTGAGTTTCGGGAGTTTTGAGTTTCGAAAGATTTGAGTTTCAAAAGATTTGAGTTTCAAAAGATTTGAGTTTCGGAAGTTTTGATCATCGGAAGTTTTTGAGCTTCGAAAGTTTTGAGTTTCGGGAGTTTTTGAGCTTCGAAAGTTTTGAGTTTCGAAAGTTTTGAAATTGAGAGATTTGAGTTTCGTGAGTTTTCGCTTCGAAAAATTTGATCTTCGGAAGTTTTTGAGCTTCGAAAATTTTGAGTTTCAGGAGTTTTTGAGCTTCGAAAGTTTTGAGTTTCGAAAGCTTTGAAATTGAGAGATTTGAGTTTCGTGAGTTTTCGCTTCGAAAAATTTGAGCTTCGGGAGTTTCTGAGATTCGAAATTTTTGAGTTTCGGGAGTTTTTGAGCTTCGAAAGTTTTGAGTTTCGAAAGTTTTGAGATTGAGAGATTTGAGTTTCGTGAGTGTTAGCTTCGAAAAATTTGAGCTTCGACAGTTTTGAGTTTCGGGGGTTTAGAGCTTCGAAAGTTTTGAGATTGAAAGTTTTGAGTTTCGGGAATTATGAGCATCGAAAGTTTTGAGTTTCGGAAGTTTTGAGCTTCGAAAGTTCTGAGCTCGAAAGATTTGAGCTTTGAAAGTTTTGAGTTTGAGAGATTTGAGTTTCGGGAGTTTTGAGCTTCGAAAGTTTTGTGTTTCAAGAGTTTTGAGATGAAAAGATTTAAGTCTCGGTAGTTTAGGGATCGAAAGATTTGAGTTTCAGTAGTTTTGAGCTTCGAAAGTTTTGGTACCTGCGACAAATCGCGGCGTATTTGAAAGCCCTTAGATGCACGAAGCAGTTGCGAAGTTAAATACCTCTGTCCCACTGAATGGTCAACCCCAGGTCCGGCGCATCGACGAATACAAACAGTCCAGCTGTTCTCATGGTGGTTCTCTTAAAGTTCCCCACGGGCAGCTCCTTCCCTCGAGTTAAAACAATCGTCTCCGCATCTTCGCGGCCCCCGACGGTCAGTGTGATCGCCTTAGAGCAGGCCACGCCGGTCGTCCCGCAAGGGACGTTCTGAATTATCACGTCGAAGGAGTCTTCCTTGCTCGTCGAGCCTTTAGCCAGAACGTAGTCGCACATTCCTTGGAAGTCGTAGATCTTCCCGTCGAAGGTCTTGTAGTGCGAGTCGCCCCAAGCAGAGCACACTCCTGGATTAAAATAAAAGCCTCGGTAACCAAACACGAACTTCGCGAAATTACGGTAATCAATCCCAGCGTTACCTGCGCAAATTCTGTCCGTGCAATTCCACCTGGCATTCGTGCATCTGCAAGTGTTGCACTCGTTCTGCATGCTAGACCCTTCCTCGTAGCTTTGGCCCCCGTGATGGCAAGGGCAGAGTTCTTCTTCGATGCACTTATCGCTCAGCTCGTCCAGGACGTAGCCAGCCTTGCAGACGCAGCCGGATTTACACACGAGTGGTTTCTCGACCGACTTATGCATGTTGCGGCAAGTCCGAGGCTCCGCTGGCGCGCAATCCGTGACTTCTAAATTCTGGCTCGCCACGCAGGAGGTCAGCAGGTCCTTGGCTGCGGGGTATTCCCGAATTTCATCTGGCGTTGCCGGCCGATGGATCCAAACCCCGCCTATGATTTACATAATCGCGTACAACTCTTCGTTTCGATGGAAGCGGTTCGGTGTATTTACAACAGACGAACCTGCGCAGGTGCAAAGTTCGGGAGCTTTGTTGCCCGGCCTGACTTCCTTGTGGCCTGCGTTAAACTCGAGTCCTCCGTATGTGCACGGGCATTGCCCTATGGGGATGCACTCCCCGTGTGCGTCCAACGTTTCTCCGTCCGGACAGTTACATCCTTCTACGCACTCCTGCTTGCAATCCTGGTAAAACGATATATCTGCGCACGACCTAGCAAGGATAATCTTCTGTTAAGATAGCTTGTAGTCGTCGGTGCTCGTCGATCTCGTAAGAATAACGCACCTGGTACAGCTGTTTCCACAAATCTGGTAGACTTGGTTCGACGGGCAATGGATCTTACACTCGTCTATATCTTGCCGCCATGGGAGTTTCACTCCGGCAGCGGCACATTCCTTGGCGTACGCTGCCAGGATGGGACAGAGGCACATCCCGACCTCAACCTTGCAGGAGCACATGTCGAACATGCAATCTTTGTAGAAGAGTTCTGGGTCCACGTACCAGTGGCAGTCTGAAAAGCGGGGCTATCAGTAGTCCGAAGTAGGGCTGAGAATTTTTCGGTATTCGAATATTCGAATACTTCAGTTGCTCAATTATTTGGCGAATATGTTTCGAATATTTAAGTATTCGAATACTATTCGAATATTTAAGTATTCGAATATCCAAGTATTCGAATACTATTCGAATATTTAAGTATTCCAATATCCAAGTATTCGAATACTATTAGAATATTTAAGTATTCCAATATCCAAGTATTCGAATACTATTAGAATATTTAAGTATTCGAATATCCAAGTATTCGAATATTTAAGTATTCGAACATCCAAGTATTCGAATATCCAACTATTCGAATATTTAAGTATTCCAATATCCAAGTATTCGAATACTATTCGAATATTTATGTATTCCAATATCCAAGTATTCGAATACTATTAGAATATTTAAGTATTCGAATATCCAAGTATTCGAATACTTAAGTATTCGAATATCCAAGTATTCGAATATCCAACTATTCGAATATTTAAGTATTCCAATATCCAAGTATTCGAATATTTAAGTATTCCAATATCCAAGTATTCGAATATTTAAGTATTCGAATATCCAAGTATTCGAATATTTAAGAATTCGAATACCCAAGTATTCGAATATCCAAGTATTCGAATATCCAACTATTCGAATATTTAAGTATTCCAATATCCAAGTATTCGAATACTATTAGAATATTTAAGTATTCGAATATCCAAGTATTCGAATATTTAAGTATTCGAACATCCAAGTATTCGAATATCCAACTATTCGAATATTTAAGTATTCCAATATCCAAGTATTCGAATACTATTCGAATATTTATGTATTCCAATATCCAAGTATTCGAATACTATTAGAATATTTAAGTATTCGAATATCCAAGTATTCGAATATTTAAGTATTCCAATATCCAAGTAATCGAATACTATTAGAATATTTAAGTATTCGAATATCCGAGTATTCGAATATTTAAGTATTCGAATATCCAAGTATTCGAATATTTAAGTATTCCAATATCCAAGTATTCGAATATCCAAGTATTCGAATATTTATGTTTTCGAATATCCAAGTATTCGAATACTGATGTATTCGAATAGTATGCTGTGAATTATAAATCAAGTTTTTCAGGTTCATTTTTTTACAAGCTTTTACTTAGTTTCAGTTGTGAGTTCGTTAGTTTGTCAGGGTGAAACCTTATAAGCTAATAACTTGATTTATAATTCACACGATACTATTCGAGTAGTATTCGAATACTTAAATATTCGAATAATAATCGAATCGAATACTCAAAAATTCGTAGCATTCGAATACTTGTAAAATATTCGAATATTAAATTATTCGAATAGTCCCAGCTCTAGTCCGAAGCCGAGACAAGTAAAATTAAGCCGGGGATCCACCTAGAAGCTAAGCTTTGCTATGCGATGCTATGCTACGTTTAACAAAAATTAGCTTCAATTCATTCTTGTGGAACCGTTTCCATCAAAAACTAAACTAAAACATAGCACAGCATGGCTTAGCTTAGCTTCCAGGTGGATTCCCAGCTTTAGTGTTCCCGATTCCTCGATATTTTTCGTATCTCGAGAAATCAAGAATCAAATCATATTTCTCGAGAATTCTCAAAAATGCGACTTTCGAATCTTTTCGAAGAGATTCTGGATTATGCAAGAGTTTCATAAGCGAAACAATAATCTTATCTCTGCTTTTCGATATTTCTTCTTTAATAGCAACGAGAAATTCGTTACTTAATTCGGTATAAAATTTTTCTAAATTTTCAAATAAGAATTGAAAGCCTGGAACTACCTGGAAATTCATTTCCGAAAATAAATAAGATTTATAATAATTCTCCCAGACTTAAGTCTCTCGCGAAATACTGTAATTTCTCTAGAAATAAGAAATAAGCAATTATAAAACAGAAGAAACACTAAATAGAACGCCCCGCGACGTGTCAGGCGTTGAACAATTACCAGCAAATATGTCGCTGAGCAAAGAGGAGCAGTACTCTTTCGCAGTCGCTCGTTTCTGTGGATCTAGATCACAAGGATGATCCGATTCCTTTTCGGGAACGTTGGCGCAGGCCGCGTCGGACTTCCACTTATTAGCGAAGCAGGCCGCCGTGTGCTCGATGTCGCCCTCGGGAGTGATGAAATCATCTTTCTGGTTCTCCGAGAACGTGCCGCAGAGCCCCTTAGTTTCGCCTAACGTCGATAACACAGACTTAAAAGTCAGACGCGACTCTTCGCATACAGAAATCAGAGAACTAATAATCAACCATGAAATTCGGGAGGAGCGTTGATGTAAACGCGAGAGACTCCGTCCCACCAAATCTCCAATCCATTCGGCAGATGAGCTACCAAGAAAATGCTGCTCGCGATGCGTATCCTGATTCCGTTGACAACCGCGGGGAACGTTGTCAGATCCTCTCCTCGAATCAGCACCTGGCGGTTCTGTTTAAGCTTCATAGAGGTGTCCTTATAATTAATCGTCACCGTCTTCGTACAAGACGGCGCGTCGGCTGGCACGAGCCCCATGCTCTGCAAAAGAGAAGCCTTTGCTGAAGCAATCTGTACCCGAAATCGAAGAAGCCTGCGTTAACAGCGCTGCCCACGAACCTCGGATATCGCGCCGGAGCAGGGCACATTTTCCCCCTCGATGCTGTAATCGTCCCCCTTCATCAGATAATATCTGCACTTCCCCATGAAATCGTAGTGCCTCCCGTCGAAGGTCGTGTAGTGAGGGTCCCCGATCACGGCGCATCTGGCGCTGCACCTGGCTTGCGTGCATATCCACTTCCCCGAGAAGCACGTGCAGGTGTTGCAATCCTTCTTCACGCTCGTGCCAGGCTGGAACAGCTTCCCGCGCAGCCTGCAGGGGCACTCTTCGCGGTACACGCACCTCCCTTCGTGGGCCACAGTTCCTTCCGGGCAGAAGCAGCCCTCTTCGCAGTTGTCGCTGTTCGATTTCGCGTCCACGTCTGTCCAGCAGGAGGACTCGGTCTTCGGTCCACACGGCATGTACACTCTCCCGTTGTTGCAAAGCATAGCTGCAATGGAATAATTCCTTTACGATCTCCGTCAGTTCGCGCAGGCCCGTTTCTGAACACTTACGACAAGTGTCGTTGTTCCTCCAGCCAGCCAAAGGCACGACCTTCTTGTGAGCGCACTGTCTAACGTACACGTTCATCGTCTCGCAAGCGCATCTCCTTCTGTCCTCGTGCGGGCAGGCACAGTAATCCCACAGACACGCTGTCTGCAGGTCGGGGACTCTAATCGTATCGGCACAAGCGTGGAACCTGTAGTCGGAGAACAGCTGCGCGCAGAAGCCGAGGGCTTCTACAGCGAGCATTGGATTGGACTTGCAGGAATGACGAGTGTCTGGGTACTCGTCGCATACCTCTGAAAAAAAAATAGGTGATCTTTAGGAATTAATTAAAGGGAAACTACTATGTATAATTTAATGGGACTTTTTGCGTTGTATTAAGGATGTCTTAAGTTATAGAAATATATTTTTTGTTTTATAATTAATCATTGCAGACGGCACTGGGGAGTCGTTAAAGTCGAGGCGTCGAAAAATTCATCCAAATCGGTGGGAACTGTGTCTCCTAAAGTTATTATCCGATTCGACTGAAACTTTTTTTATTTTGAAGAATATATTTCTGGCTAGGGGCGGGGGGGCAGAAAAATTAAAAAAAATTGAAAATTTATCATTTTCAAAGGCGTTGAAAGGACGAAAAATATAGGGAAAAAGTGATTTCAAACTTCAAGTGTTGTTATTTTTAAAAAAAAATTCTGGTTTCCCCTCTAACCAGAAGTATATTTAAAAAAATAAAAGAGTTTCAGTCGAATCGGATAATAACTTTCGGAGATACAGGTCCCACCGTTTTGAGAATAGGGCTGGGACTATTCGAATAATTTAATATTCGAATATTTTACAAGTATTCGAATGCTACGAATAAACTTCGAATATTTGAGTATTCAAATGTTATTATTCGAATACTATTCGAATACTGATCTATTCGAATACATCAGTATTCGAAGAGTATGGTGTGAAGTGGGTCGAAATTTGCTTACATGATTTCACCCTGACAAATGAACCTAAAGAACTTGATTTATAATTCACACCATACTATTCGAATACTTAAATATTCGAACAGTATTCGAATACTTAAATATTCGAACAGTATTCGAATACTTGAATATTCGAACAGTATTCGAATACTTAAATATTCGAACAGTATTCGAATACTTGAATATTCGAACAGTATTCGAATACTTAAATATTCGAACAGTATTCGAATACTTAAATATTCGAACAGTATTCGAATACTTGAATATTCTAACAGTATTCGAATACTTAAATATTCGAACAGTATTCGAATACTTGAATATTCGAACAGTATTCGAATACTTAAATATTCGAACAGTATTCGAATACTTAAATATTCGAACAGTATTCGAATACTTAAATATTCGAACAGTATTCGAATACTTGAATATTCGAACAGTATTCGAATACTTAAATATTCGAACAGTATTCGAATACTTGAATATTCGAACAGTATTCGAATACTTAAATATTCGAACAGTATTCGAATACTTGAATATTCGAACAGTATTCGAATACTTGAATATTCTAACAGTATTCGAATACTTAAATATTCGAACAGTATTCGAATACTTGAATATTCGAACAGTATTCGAATACTTAAATATTCGAACAGTATTCGAATACTTAAATATTCGAACAGTATTCGAATACTTGAATATTCTAACAGTATTCGAATACTTAAATATTCGAACAGTATTCGAATACTTGAATATTCGAACAGTATTCGAATACTTGGATATTCGAACAGTATTCGAATACTTGAATATTCGAACAGTATTCGAATACTTGAATATTCGAACAGTATTCGAATACTTGAATATTCGAACAGTATTCGAATACTTGAATATTCAAACAGTATTCGAATACTTGAATATTCGAACAGTACTCGAATACTTGAATATTCGAACAGTATTCGAATACTTGAATATTCGAATTATATTCGCCAAATAATTGAGCAACTGAAGTATTCGAATAATCTAATACCGAAAAATTCGCCAAGTAGTCCCAGCCCTTGAGAACACTATTTCGAGAAAAACGCGTTTAAAGTTTTACGCGAGCGCCGAGTGGCCGATTGTTGCCCATGCATTTGCCGCTACTCAAATGCCTACAACTTCGGGAATTTTACGAATTTCAACAAATCCTTTTAAACACATACTCCTGAAAATTTGAAGATTCGAAAAATGAAATAAAAAAATCGACTTAGACCGGAACCTCCCCTTAAGTGTCAATGCGATTAGTTGCGATTAGATCTGCAACAGTAGAGTCCTACCTCCAATGTTCTCCGTCCTCCACGAAGAAACAAACGCCGCAAGATTCCTCGCGCGATCGCCATTCTTACACGTCAGATCGTCCTGCCTGTCGCTGTTCATATTCCCGCAAAGCCCGACCGTCTTGTTCCACATATTCTCAAGCGCCTCGACCTGCAGCATCAGCCCGCCGTCCCACTTCAACTGCACCCCCAAAGAGTCCAGCATCACGACGATGAAGTGCGCGGACACCTCGACCCTCAGAGCCGGCAGCTGGGCCGGGATAGGCAGCAGTTTCTTCGGAGTTCGAAACTCCGGGACGCCGAACTCGTTCCTCGTCAGAATGTACTCCTTCTCCTCGAGGAAGATCCTGATGATCCTGAAGCAATCCTGAGTCTTGCAGCTCGGGCTGTTCTCCACTATCACGGTGAAGACCCTGTTCTGCGCCTCCTGGACCAGAACGTAGGAGCAGTCGCTCTCGAAGCTGAACACAGTATCGTCGAAGCTCTTGTAATGCAGACCACCCCAGGTGAAACAAGTCTTCGGGGTTGGTAGCTTCTTCTCGAGCAGCAGCACATTGTCCGTCAGAGGATTGAACACCGCCTGGCGCGGAAGGAAACATTAGTATACAACGCGAAGAAGCAATAGTCGATTGCTCGTTGAATTACTACCGTGTTCGAAGAAATACTCTCATGGTTGCCGAAAGCTCCTATATCGCCGTGAGTGCTCGTTCCAAATGGAGATTGCTCCCCGTTAGAATTGACCACGTCCTGGTAGGTCCACGTGTGATTAACGTGGGCGCTGTAAGTGGTGCCGAACGAAATCACATTCATATTCTCGCCGTACTTGCACTGCGGTATTGGCTGCGGAACGAACACTCCTGTTTCGTAGGAGCACGCGTACGCGGCGGCAGGAGGGAACTCGAACTCCACTCCGGCAGGGCAGTTCAGGGTGCACGAGTAACTTTCCCGGTCGCTAATGCAGTAGGAACCACCGTTGAATCCCATTTTCTTCTCGTTGCAGGCGTCAGCGGCTGCGTGAAACATCGAGATTGACCAGAGAAGACACAGATACTGTGTTAAGACGATGCTACATTATGAATTACGCTCACAGTATTGGCACTGAAGCCCTCTGTACGCCTGCGGACACTGGCAGATGTTCGGTGACAGGCAGTTTCCTCCATTCTGGCAGGGTGGATCGCACACAGCTGTGGCGGAGAAGAAGATACAATCGTCTGCGTATCTGTTCGATTTGTAAGTTCACGGATTTGAAACGTACGTTCGCAATCAGGCACGGAGACCCAGTCTCTTCTGGTGGGCACCCAGTTTCCGTTCTCGCAGATGAGGTTCGTAACGGAGCTGCCATCCGGGAACGTGAAGTTCTTCATGCACGATATGGTGCAGGACCTGGAGGAAGAATATTTGTAGAGTATAGTCGAACAGAGCACAGCGTTCTCGAGGCAACGTACTTTGAGTTGCACTGCTTGCGGGAGTTGCGCACACCCTGAGGGAACTCCATGCACGGTTTATTTTCAAACTGGCACTGCGGTCCAGTGAAGTCCTCGGGGCAATCGCACTCGTGAGGCGCGATGCACACTCCGTTGTTCTGGCACTCGGGCATGCAGATAGCTGGAAGCATACAATTTCCCTTGGAATACTATTTTGTGTAGAAGCTTTTGAGCTTTGAAAGTTTCGAGAATTTTGAGCCTCGAAAGTTTTAAGCTTTGAAAGTTTTGAATTTCAGGAGTTTTGAGTTTCGAGAGTTTTGAGTTTCGAGAGTTTTTAAAATTTGAGCTTTGAGAATTTCGAGACTTCTTAAGCTTCGAAAGTTTCTAAAATTTTGTGCTTCGAGATTTTTGGGCTTCGAAAATTTTGAGTGTCGTGAGTTTTGAGCTTTAAAAGTTTTGTGTTTCAGGTGCTTTGAGCTTTGAAAGTTTTGAGTTTCGGGAGATTTGAGCTTCGAAAGATTTGAGTTTCGGGAGTTCTAGCTTCGAAAAATTTGAGTTTCGAGAGTTTTGAGCTTTGAAAGTATTGAGTTTCAGGAGTTTTGAGCTTTGAAAGTTTTGAGTGTCGTGAGTTTTGAGCTTTAAAAGTTTTGTGTTTCAGGTGCTTTGAGCTTTGAAAGTTTTGAGTTTCGGGAGATTTGAGCTTCGAAAGATTTGAGTTTCGGGAGTTCTAGCTTCGAAAAATTTGAGTTTCGGAAGTTCTAGCTTCGAAAAATTTGAGTTTCGGGAGTTCTAGCTTCGAAAAATTTGAGTTTCAGGAGTTCTAGCTTCGAAAAATTTGAGTTTCGAGAGTTTTGAGCTTTGAAAGTATTGAGTTTCAGGAGTTTTGAGCTTTGAAAGTTTTGAGTGTCGTGAGTTTTGAGCTTTAAAAGTTTTGTGTTTCAGGTGCTTTGAGCTTTGAAAGTTTTGAGTTTCGGGAGATTTGAGCTTCGAAAGATTTGAGTTTCGGGAGTTCTAGCTTCGAAAAATTTGAGTTTCGGAAGTTCTAGCTTCGAAAAATTTGAGTTTCGGGAGTTCTAGCTTCGAAAAATTTGAGTTTCAGGAGTTCTAGCTTCGAAAAATTTGAGTTTCGAGAGTTTTGAGCTTTGAAAGTATTGAGTTTCAGGAGTTTTGAGCTTCGAAAGTTTTGAGTTTCGTGAGTTCTGAGCTTTGAAAGTTTTGAGTTTCAGGAGTTTTGAGCTTTGAAAGTTTTGAGTTTCGGGAAATTTGAGCTTCGAAAGATTTGAGTTTCGGGAGTTCTAGCTCCGAAAAATTTGAATTTCGAGAGTTTTGAGCTTCGAAAGTTTTGAGTTTCAGGAGTTTTGAGCTTCGAAAGTTTTGAGTTTTAAGAGTTTTGAGCTTCGAAAGTTTTGAGTTTTGAGAGTTTTGAGCTTCGAAAGTTTCTAAAATTTCTTCTCAGAAGATACCCACGTTCGCAATGCGATATAGAACTCCAGTCTGCGCCGGAGATGTGCCATTTTTTATCGCTACACGTTATAGCCAGCTTTCGCTCTCCGTTTGGGAACTTGTATTCGTGATTGCAAGATGCGAGACATCCACTGTAAAAAGAAAGCGAATGTGACAATGTCTTTTAGAGAATTTTAAATTCGTATTACCTGTGTATCGAGCATCGTATTTTGCCGTTTATAGGTGGGTCTGGTTGACTCCTGCAACCCCCTACGAACGGGTGTCTCCTTCCACCCTTGGTGCTCTTCACGCCGTAACGTGGACTCAGTTCGTTGATGGATGGAACACTGCAAAGTGAAGTTGTGTTTGCTAGTTCTACAGCAGGTCTTAGAAGAAATAATATAAAACTACTTACTCGTCCGCTTCAGAAGTCTCTGTGGCATCGTTCGTGGCGATTAGTTGGCTTGCAATAGCGAGGGCTACTGCAAGATTCCTTAACACTCTCCACAGCACCATGCTGAGCTAACTACAGTTGTATCACTCTCAGTAGTTCGAAATGGTACGATGAAACATTTCGGGACGACTGGTTCTTACCAAATAGGCAATTAATAAATTTCGTCTTTTATATACGTACCTCTAAAAGGAAGCGGATAACTGATAACTTGTATGTAACCTGATAAGTCAGTTCGAGGAAAAAAAATATGGGTCATTAATACGAATTAAATTCTGGCGGTGGAAAATGAAGAAACGAGCCATTATCTTTGAAATATCAAATGTTTATTGTCATAGAATAATATGTGCGTTGTGTAGAAATTTTTATAAATACGACGGACAGTATAAAAATGTATATTTACGTATTCGTGATGTATTTTCAGGTACTAATGATCTTTGCTTAGAGTTAACGGTAATGCTTTCGGACGATTTGTCCGCGCGCTCTATTAGCCGAAGATAAATCACTTAAATTGAGTACCGCGGGTAAATACAATTCTATATTCTTGACACATATTCCAGGCTGGAAGTGTGATATAATAATCACGGTCATTACTAGCGTTAATAAGTTCCTAATTAGTCAGATAAGGCAGCAAAGGAAATTGTTATCAACCAACACCGTTCCGCTGTTACCATATTCATATCAATGTAACTTATTAATAGTGCAAACTAGGGACGGTTCTCTCGAGGCAGGAAAGTCTCTAGTTTCGAGGATCCGAAGGTTTGCACTTTTATCGCGATTCGAAACTCTCGAAATACAGATAAAATAAAGTATAAAATCATTGAAGAATCGCTCGTAGCGTGATGCGAGAATTTGTATATTGTTATATTTCTGTTTAATTACGGTCAGTAGAGATTTATGCAAAAATTCTGTTTCTCAGTTGTTAAGGATAGACATTCCACTTAGAAAATAGAATCGGCACTTCAAGTTTCGAAAGTTTCGAGAATTTTGAGCCCCGAAAGTTTTGAGCTTTGAGAGTTTTGAGTTCCAGAAGTTTTGAGCTTTGAAAGTTTTGAGTTTCAGGAGTTTTGAGCTTTGAAAATTTTGAGTTTCGAGAGTTTTGAGCCTTGAAAGTTTCTAAAATTTGAGCTTTGAGAGTTTGAAGGCTTCTTGAGCGTTGAAAGTTTCTAAAATTTTGTGCTTCGAGAGTTTTGAGCATCGAAAATTTCAAGAGTTTCGAGTTTCTAGAGCTGTGAGCTTCGAAAGTTTCTAAAATGTTGAGTTTCGAGAGTTTTGAGCTTCGAAAGTGTTAAGTTTCAAGAGTTTTGAGCTTTGAAAGTTTTGAGTTTCGAGAGTTTTGAGTTTGGAGCTTCGAAAGTTTCTAAAATTTTGTGATTCGAGAGTTTTGAGCTTCGAAAATTTCGAGAGTTTCGAGTTTCTAGAGCTGTGAGCTTCGAAAGTTTCTAAAATTTTGTGATTCGAGAGTTTTGAGCTTCGAAACTGTTGAGTTTCAAGAGTTTTAAGTTTTGAAAGTTTTGAGTTTCGAGAGTTTTGAGTTCGGAGCTTCGAAAGTTTCTAAAATTTGAGTTTTGAGAGATTCGAGACTTCTTGAGCTTCGAAAGTTTCTAAAATTTTGTGATTCGAGAGTTTTGAGCTTCGAAAATTTCGAGAGTTTCGAGTTTCTAGAGCTGTGAGCTTCGAAAGTTTCTAAAATTTTGTGATTCGAGAGTTTTGAGCTTCGAAAATTTCGAGAGTTTCGAGTTTCTAGAGCTGTGAGCTTCGAAAGTTTCTAAAATTTTGTGATTCGAGAGTTTTGAGCTTCGAAACTGTTGAGTTTCAAGAGTTTTGAGCTTTGAAAGTTTTGAGTTTCAGGAGTTTTGAGCTTTGAGCTTCGAAAGTTTCTAAAATTTAAGCTCTGAGAGTTTCGAGAATTCTTAAGCTTCGAAAGTTTCTAAAATTTTGTGCTTCTAGAATTTTGAGCTTCGGAACTGTCAAGTTTCGTGGGTTTTGAGCTTTGAAAGTTTTGAGTTTCGTGAGCTTTGAGCGTTGAAAGTTTTGAATTTCAGGAGCTTTGAACATCGAAAGTTTTGAATTTCAGGAGCTTTGAACATCGAAAGTTTTGAATTTCAGGAGCTTTGAACATCGAAAGTTTTGAATTTCAGGAGCTTTGAACATCGAAAGTTTTGAATTTCAGGAGCTTTGAACATCGAAAGTTTTGAGTTTCGAGCTTCGAAAGTTTTGAGTATCGAATATTTCGAGAGTTAAAGCCTTCCAAACTATCGGATTCGAGTTCGTAGAATTTAAAAATCACCTTCAAACCCACCCCTACCACAAAAATAACACGTATAAATATATACTGAGGAGACTAATAAAAATTGCGAATCAGAGACAATGTTGCACCTAAGCTTAACAAACATATTCGACAACTATTTAAATACTACTTGCAACAATCATTAAACTGTGAACTTCATAGGTAACATAAATAATATCATAATTGAGGTATATAAGTGCATCAACTAGTCCGGAATAGATTTATAAAGCTTGCTACTCGAACAAACTCAAACATATTTATCTCTATTCTTGCCCCGATGATTCTTGCTAATCAGCTGCCCCGGTTCCGAATACTTGGCATGCCATATTTCATAATAAGCATCACTGGAAATATTACTCAGATGCGTGATGTTAAACTCCTCCTTCAGGGCGATTTTCCATACCTGAAAACAGTAACGCTCAAAAAATCCCAAGTTCCTCCAAGAGAACATAAAAAAAAACAGAAAATCATTCATACATCCTCGTCAGGTACAGTCGTCGGTGCCTTTCTGCTTCCGAAAACAGCTTCGCTCTTCAGCACGTACAGATGATACAGTATATAATCCAAAGTGTACATCTTATCCGGCTCTCCGACGTTAAAAGTTACAGACATGAACGAGCAGCACTCGTCCTGTATCGGATACAACGCCCTCGTCCAATAAATACCAGTTTTAACAACGCCCCACAGAAGGGACTGCAAAGAGTACCCGTGGAACGTGCCTCTTAAGTACTGGTCTCTCGTATCCGAAGGGTGAATCCCCATGGACGACAAGTGTTTGGCTGAAAATGATTAAGCGCAAAATTAAAGCGCGCACGGTACACCCCAAGAAATCAGACGAACGCGACGCTCACCAAGATAGTAATCCTCCTGCTTCCAATACTTCCCGCCCGCTGCGCACTTCTCAGAATTGTCGAACGTAGCGATCAATTTCTTCAGAGCACCCAAGCTGATCACGTATCCAGCATCGGCGACGTTGTAAGACTGCCCCCACAGCGTAACGGCGTGGCCCAAATAGTAATCCTGCGTGTGATTCAGAGGGGCGAGCATGTACCGCAGGTTCTCCGCGACCACCAACGTGTCGTCCTTTACGAATATAAGCCACTCGGTGACCCCCTTATCCCTCCAAACGTAGTTGAAGCTTTCGCAGAGAAGCTGCCACGAGGAAGTGAGCTTTACGTCCAGGTTTATAACGGACTCGTCGGAATCGTTCCGGTGGCCGATGAAATATATCTTGTTGCAGCGGCTCCCCCAAGTGTCCTGGATCGCCTTCACCAGCTTAACTTTCTTTACGAACACCACGCAGGTGACGGAGACGCTCGACTCGAGCCAATCGGATTCTAGCTCCTTCCTGCGCGTCCCATAAAGCTGGGCGTCCACGTCGACGCGGCGAGAGCTCAGACCCTTGTCTCTCAGCCATTTACTGTACGTAACGTTCTCCCAAGTCCGCGGAACGATCTCCTTTTCCTCCGACGAGCCGGAGACGAGCCACTTGAGCAGAGCGCTTCTTCGCGTGCCCTTGGAGCTCGGCGGAGGGCTTTTGCAAATTGGAACGTTGTTGAAAGCATTCTGGACTAGGAATAAGAGTACGGCGAGGGAGAAGCCGATTCCGAATCCGAGGAGGAATATGGACTTTGGTTTAAAGCAGGGAAAGCGCATGTTGCGAGCGTGGGATTAACGTGGAGCTGGTCATAATGGAGTTTTTCCGTCGGAAACAGTCGACTTCTGATCTAATAACGTTGATTAACTCTCATTGAACTCGTGCGGCCGATTGCATTAGATCGTTTTAGCCGCGACTCTTGACTCGAAGGCCGCGAGCTCGTCTGAAGAGGAGACAAGCGAGGCGATTAGAATTCGCGGAGAAATCGTGAGGCGTTGTATTTAAGAAACGTAATTTTGGGCTTCGTTGATTAGGTTTCGGGAAAAAATATGTAGCTGTGTCGGAGACTTACGATTGCGAAATTTATCGGCCTTCGATAAGCCAGGAGATTGTTGCAAGCTTCTAACATAACTCGAGGAGAACTGAAAGGGATAATGAATTAGGTCAACAGGTGGTATCGCACCTGTTACACGGACGGAACGGGACATAACCCAAAGAAGGAATTAAAGCGCGTCGGATTTACCACTAATCTTTCGATCGCACTGTGATCGTCAGTGGGATTGTAAGGGTAATCGGTTCGAGAACCGGGATGGGGGATTTTATGCACACGATTTAACTGTAAAAGTCTTTCGTGTGCCAAACTCTGTTAGCAACATTTTTACGCGCGTTAATAGATCGTCGGAGTTGTGTAACGATCGCAAATGATGTTTGGATGAATAAAATCGCAAGAGGTTTTTAAGTGGGTAATTATTTATTAAGTTCCGATTGAGATTAAATATAAAAGCCTTGTAGCATAGGATTATAAAATATAATTGTAGCTAATATATCGAGAAATCGTTGGAACTAAAGTGACCAGACGTCCCGCATTTTAGTCCTTTGTCCCGCGTTGAAAAGTGTCCCGCATTGGACATGTAACTTTTTATATTTTCGCAGTGGCATAAAGTTACTGTTTCCTCTACTTAATATTTTTAATTTAGTTTCTATGTACTAGTGTATTAAGTACGCTTTAATAAACTACGGAAACGATCTCCCCGCGGATCTGTCAACTACTTTTTCTTCTTTGCTTACTGGCTTGCTTCTTTGCTTGTCCCGCATTGGAACAGAAAATATCTGGTCACTTTAGTTGTAACGCGATGTGCGTACATGGCTTTGTTAATATTTCTTTAATAAGTTAAAATATGTATGTATAACATAATTGTTACGATATGTTGAACTTGATATGCATTGGTTATCCGCAGAGCCGCACTTAAAGTTTGCGGGGCCCGGGGCAAAAGTCGATATTATTGAAAACGTCTAATTGAAAAGAGATAATCTTGCGTTTCTACGCAAAAACGACGAGAAATTATTCTAGAAAAATTGATACCTTGACAATTATACTTAATTCGTTTAATTTTTACGAAATGAAGTCCTTAAGCACGGGCCCGGGGCAAGGGCCCCGTCTGCTCGGTGCTGAGGGCGGTTCAGGTTATCCGCCACTGTGGATTTAAGGAGGTTAGCGCGCCGATAAATTCAGCGATTTTCAGAAATTTATTGCGGCGAAAATAATTGTAGTAATGGAATGAAACTTTTTTCTATTTATTAAACTACATTTCTACAGTAAATAACAAATATAAAAGTAATAAAGTTATTGATTTTAAAATGCTTTTGAAAGCGGGCTTGATGACATGTTTAAAAATTCATGCCTCACTCCTGCAGGCGGTTTCAGCAGTTAGACTTACCTGAAGCCAAAAATTCAAACAGATTCTTGATCAGTACGACTGTCGCTATCGCTCGGACTATAATTAGTGATATATCCTAAAAATTAGCAAAATGAGAGTCAAAATGTCTCTGTAGAAGCTAAAATAATCGAAATTTTTCCATAAAAATTTAACAGTACATTATTGAGGATATGTACTTTCGAAAAATGTTTAAAAAAGAGTCGATTCTTTTAATCCGCCTAACCGGAATGACCCCTTAAGAAAAAAGGCCCAGGTGGCAAACGTTCTGAGAGGCCCATTTTTTTCAGGACAACGAAGACGTAGTTTACTAAAAAGCTGGCTAAATTTAGTAGTACAGAAAACAAATAGTGTTTCGATAAAATCATAATTTTTTTATTTTGAAGTTAGGGCCCTAGGGGTGGGTGCCTTCTGGGTAGGAGGCTACTTTTCGGGAAAATGAAAAGGTAGTTTACTAAAACCGGGCTCAGTGTAATAGTACAGAAAAAAATATAGTTTGCATAAAATCATAATTTTTTTAAAAAATGGGGCCCTGGGGTTCCTTCTGCTCATCGACTGCCCTGTTAAATCCGCCATTGACGTAAACCGAATAAATATCTACATAAAAAGTATACAAGCTGAGTTCTACTCATAAATTATAATAACTTCAGCAACCCCGATGTAACAATATCATTATAATCTTTGTTTATCGCGTTTCAAAGCGTTTAAATAAACAGTTTTTGAATTAACCGACCGTTAAGATCCAGTAGCCGCCTAGCGGAGAAGCGGCGAACCAAGCCTGGCGTCCATTGTGACCAGGAAATTCTGAAAAAGTTAGCCGGGTCACATTAAAGGAGGGCTGCAGCCCCGGGCCCCGTTCTTGATACAAGATTTTGCAAAATTAAAATTAAAAGGAAACATTTCAACTAAAAGTTAATTTTACAATACCCTTCCGATGTTTGTCTTTCAATATTATTTTTCCTTATTATTAAATATTATTTAATTTTACGTACAATAAATTTCAATTTTCGAAGATTTATGCATTTTATTGAACGTTGTATTACAATTTTTTTTCGACCACGGGGACCTCGAAGGTTTGATAGCCGCGGGCCCCAAAAATCTTAACCCGGGCCTGAGCGGCCGGTAAAGCAGGTCACAGCCGCGGACCTATCGTTTGTTTATTTATAATCGGGAGTCCCAGGTCCTTCCTACAGCCTCTCCTATATAACTATTACGCAAGCATTTTTAATAACAAAGCTGCTTATCGAAAAGCCCTGCGCAACCGATTAGCGATAAACAAACGGCACAGGGGAATCATCTCCGAAAGCTTTCGTACGATTTCGATGCGACCGTGAGAGCGCACGAATTATTATTAGAAAATCGATCATTTATTAATCTCTCGCCCCCGATGTCGCTGCATCGAGCGATGAAGATTTTTCACGCGGAAAGTCGACACTGCCAGAGTTAATATCGCTCGTCCGATATATGTAGAGGAGTGCGATTACTCTCGCGAGTTTCGTTCTGGAGCTCTAACAAGCCAGTGCTAATTAAACGAATCTGGGCCGCAGTCCGAAAGATACATCATGGATTTGCTAGGGTCTATTCTGAGCTCTATGGACAAGCCTCCCGCGATCAGCGACAAACAAAAAGCATTAATGAAAAGTTAGTTAAACGGTAACCTATGCCCTTAGCTCCCCAAGCAACTCCCCCCAGTAATCACTGTGTAACTCTTACAGAGCAGAAAGAAGAGTACCAGAAGCAGCAGAAAGCGGACGCCGAAAGGTTAAAAGTCTTTCGAGAAAAGGTTCGAGTGTTTCTCATTTCCTTCCGAACTTCTGTTGAAAAAAAACAAATAATAGATATTTATTCGTCTTACGTTGCTCCAGGTGGAGGACAAGATCAACAAGTTCCTTCAGGATGACGACGCCAAGGAGTACCGCTTCGCCCCGATGGACCAAATCCATAGAAGTATAATGTACATAAACGACGGCGACACCGAGATCGTAGGCGAGACAATATCATTCTTTCTTCTTTCACCGCAGACACGACGTTGCGGAGATAGCGAACGTTTGGGCGTACTCCCTCGGAGAGGAGGGAGTCGATCGTCATATCATGATCTTCAAGAGGGAGCACGCTCCGTCGGAAGACCATCTGAACGCCCTGCGCAAAGGCGAAGAGTGGAACGAGGAGATAGCGAAGAGGCTGGCGGAGGAGAGGGAGAGACGGGCCAAGGAGGAGATAGAAGACGCCAAGGCTAAGAAGCGGAAAGACGACTTTGTGCCGAACAGTTTTTACAAGGATAAGTATCAGCACTTGATAGGGAAAGAAGCTGCGCTAGAAGCAGCCAGGAAGACGGAGGCGAATAGCAGCTACGGCTGTGGTAAGTAGAAAGTTTCTGGTCGCGGCGAAGGGATCTCTGACGGTGGATTTTTAGTTCCCAGCGAGAATAAGAAGGACCAGCGGAGTATAGAGCAGACTCTGGCGGATATACGCGCGAAGAAGAGGAAGTTAGAAGAGGCGAGCGCCGAGGCAGCGAGCTGTAAAGAGAAGATTGCCAAATAGCGAATTGTTACGACGTTCGGTAAAACGTTCCAACGTTTCACCGAACTCTGAACTGTAAATATTCTCTGTTAGACAAGTTACAATGTACGCGTTCCCATCTCCTCCGTTATAGGATTGTTCGACGCTCGCAATACTCGGGGTACCTGCGATAGGAGCAAAAGGGATCCACTCGTTTTCTTTCGATTTAGTGTATGTATTTACTAAAGAGATGAAACTAAGTTATATGTACAGTTTCCTTGCTTTTTTTTACACCTCCGTGCAGAGTACAATGTTGTTACAGTTTCGCCGCGTAGTTAAATGTATTCCGTGGTCGAATACTTTTGTATAGAGGTCCGCGGCGCCGGCTTCGGTCTGGTCGGGGTCAGCGAGTCGAATACGATCTGCTCCTTCAGAGCCAGCAGCTTCTTGAAGGTTTGATTCGTCGTGGATTTGTAGAGCTCCAGCCCTCGCACGATTATAACGTCCCGAATGTACGCCGCGTTGTCGTGTACCAGTTGTTTCTGAGACGATAAAAGAGCGCAGCGGTTTTGGGGGCGTGCCTGTAATCGGTGGCGAGTGTGATGGCTTTAAGGGAAAAGGCCCAGGTGGCGAACGTTCCGAGAGGCTCATTTTTTAGGGCCGTTCGAGGACTCGAGTATTTGAGTAGCTTGAAATTCGGATTGAGCCGAGACTCGGTTCCGAGCCGAGCCGAGCAGCTCGAAGAAAACTGAGTAGCTCGAAGATAACCGAGTACTCGATTTCTTTTTAGCAGCTCGAAGAAAACCGAGAAGCTCGAAGAAAACTGAGTAGCTCGAATTTTTTCGAGCAGCTCAAAGAAAACCGAGTACTCGAATTTTTTCGAACGGCTCAAAGAGAACCGAGTACTCGATTTTTTCGAGCAGCTCGAAGAAAACCGAGTATTCGAATTCTTTCGAGCAGCTCGAAGAAAACCAAGAAGCTCGAATTTTTTCGAGCAGCTCAAAGAAAACCGAGTACTCGAATTTTTTCGAGCGGCTCAAAAAGAACCGGGTACTCGAATTTTTTCGAGCAGCTCGAAGAAAACCAAGAAGCTCGAATTTTTTCGAGCAGCTCAAAGAAAACCGAGTACTCGAATTTTTTCCAGCGGCTCAAAGAGAACCGAGTACTCGATTTTTTTCGAGCAGCTCGAAGAAAACCGAGTATTCGAATTCTTTCGAGCAGCTCGAAGAAAACCAAGAAGCTCGAATTTTTTCGAGCAGCTCAAAGAAAACCGAGTACTCGAATTTTTTCGAGCGGCTCAAAAAGAACCGGGTACTCGAATTTTTTCGAGCAGCTCGAAGAAAACCAAGAAGCTCGAATTTTTTCGAGCAGCTCAAAGAAAACCGAGTACTCGAATTTTTTCGAGCGGCTCAAAGAGAACCGAGTACTCGAATTTTTTCGAGCAGCTCAAAGAAAACCGAGTACTCGAATTTTTTCGAGCGGCTCAAAGAGAACCGAGTACTCGAATTTTTTGTAGCAGCTCGAAGAAAACCGAGTACTCGAATTTTTTCGAGCGGCTCAAAGAGAACCGAGTACTCGAATTTTTTCGAGCAGCTCAAAGAAAACCGAGTACTCGAATTTTTTCGAGCGGCTCAAAGAGAACCGAGTACTCGAATTTTTTGTAGCAGCTCGAAGAAAACCGAGTACTCGAATTTTTTCGAGCGGCTCAAAGAGAACCGAGTACTCGAATTTTTTCGAGCAGCTCAAAGAAAACCGAGTACTCGAATTTTTTCGAGCGGCTCAAAGAGAACCGAGTACTCGAATTTTTTCGAGCGGTTCGAAGAGAAGTGAGAAGCTGTAAGAAAACCGAGTAGCTCGAAGAAAACGAAGTACTCGATTTTTTTTCAAGCGGCTCAAAGAGAACCGAGCGGGCCGAAACACTTTTAAAGTTTAGTATCATCAGTCGCCCCTTAAATCCGCGACTAGTGAAAATGCAGAGGAACCACTCGTTACCTCTTGCTTTAATTTCGGGTTCGTCAGCGACACGATAACGTGCTGCACCTGAGCGCGCATGACGGACACTAGGACCCCGTCTATCGTAGCCATCAGCTCCGGCGTAGCCACGCTGAGAGAGTCCTCCAGCAGACTTATATAAATTTTCGAGAAGGCCAACGTGTTATCGGTCAATGCCAACCAGCAGTCGTTCGTCAAGTAGGACGGTGGCACAGCTATCCCAAGGTCGTCCAGTTCGGCCAATAATTTCTGAGCGTTTTTACCCGTCTCTAGATTAGTCGGCCGCCAAGTATCTTCCGCTATATGCACCTTCACCGTGTCAACGTACTTCTCGCCGGCGTCTTGTATAGCTTTGGCTAGCGGCGACCTAAGCTGGCCGTCCAGCTGATAACGGAAATCCATTCCGAGCTGCGTTAACTGGAAATAAAATGGCGATGTTCGCGTAACAAATAACTTCTTCAAATTGCCCTTTCCAATACCAGCACTTGCCTGGTCGCAGTGGCTCCGAACGGAGACTATACACTCCACCAAGGTGCTCAGGGACACCTGAGGGACGAACAGTTGCTTGGTCAAGTGGGTGGTCAAGTGCTTCACTTCTTGGCTGCACCAGACGACCAGGCCTGAGCAAAAACCCAAGAATAAAAGCCTGCGAGAGAGGACCAGAAGTCGCGACGCTGTTCCAACATTATTACCGGACGTGCAATTCGTGGATTGCGGGAAGATCTTCAGGAACTCCTTCGCTATCTCCACGATGTTGCTGAAAGCGATCGCGCTGAGTTGCTTCGCGTAAGGCGCGACGGGCCCCTCCCTTTTCACTCGTTTCAGGCGCGCTTTCAGCACAGCGCTGCACAGCCGCAAGTACAGCTGGCATGCCTGGGCGCCTCTGTTCAATTGTATCAACAGCCTCACGACTCTGCGCGCGCTCCTCAAGCCGCCGCCCTGAAGCGACTTCGCCTCCGCGCCTAATTCCAGCTCCTTCGTTAAAACGTCCACCAGCGACCTCCCTCTGTCGTTCACTCTCGACTGAATCCCAATCAGAAGCGGCGTCGGCTGGGCATCCTTCAAATAAGCCTTCGCTTTCTCCAGCAGGCTGTACGCCTCCTCGAAGTGGCGCTGAGCTATGCAAGAGTCAAGGTCCTCCGCGACTTCCACCATCCACTCCGGCGGAGGCTCGTGGAACTCCGAGTCCTCGTCGTCTACACCTGCAAAAGAACGTCTGGCGAAATTTAATTTAATTTAATTTCACTTCGTTCCGCGGTACGGTGGCGCAACTGCCGAACATACCCAGGGTGTTGGAGTCGAGAGACATCGACCGAGAAGGTATCGGCTTCTCCTCCTTCAACCGTTTAGCATTATTCAGCGCGTCGGCTGGATTATCTTCAGCCAGCTTCATCTTCTTCGCCTGCTCGCACTTATCCAACCATTCTTTCTGCAAAACGAGCCCCGATTAAGTCGCCACCTTCCTCAGGACTTTAACAACGCCGTCTCTGCGACACACTAACTTTACTTGTGGCGGTCGCGCACTGGAACACCCTGGTGTCGGAGAACGCTAGAAGCTTGAACGCCAGCTTCACCGTCCCTAGGTCTCTGACGTTGACGATAGCTAGGCTCTCGAGATTATAAACGGCCTGCATTTTGTATCTGGGCGGTCCTCGTCTACTGCCGTTCGCCAGCCAAGAGGCGATCATTAGAACGTCGTTGAATAAATACGCGTGGGCCCTCTTCAACGGCGCCCCTTCCAGAGGATCCAGCTCGAGCAGGGAACCTTCGTGCAAGCACGCGCGACCAGGTGTTTCCGCCAGGCTCTGCGGATCGGAGATAAAGCTACGTTAGCGAGCAGTAGCTCCGATAAAGGAGCATCGAAGCTCCCGCGGCTCACCATAGCGCCCTCGACGTTCTCGAGCAGCTGCATCAGCTTCTGCTTCTGTTCCTCTTCCTTCGAAACAGAATCGTCGGCGCTCTCCAGCTGAGATCCGGACAAGTCCTCGAAGATGACGCCCGTGGTCCTGGTGGTCCCCAGTGTGCTCAAGAGCGAACGCTGCTCGCTGAGCAGTTGGGAGAGCTGGTACATCTCGCTCTCCAGGTGCGAGATCTCCTTGGCGGTCTCTATGAACTGCATGTAGTTCTGATAAACGTTGCGCTTCAGCTGCGCAGAGGTGCTGTTGGCGAGCTCCTGAATCTTGCCACGCTGTTGCCTCAACTCGTCCGCGCCAACGCATTGAGCGCCCAGGTCCTTCACGACTGGAAAGGTAAGCTGGGCGATTAGAATAACGGAAGGAGGGAACGGAGCTCCTCGAGCGATACTTACACTTCTCTGGATTGAAGTTCTCTGTGGCGAACACCTTTGCTAGACTGTCGGCCATGGTAGGAGGAGACTCGGTACTCTCGGAATAATTAACTCTCATTCAACCAGAAGCTAAAGTAGCGACGAATTAGTCCTGCGCTACATCCGTTATGTCGGGGCTTCGAGTCATTTGCGGGAACAGTTAATATGTGTGCGTAAAGGACGCTTAAGTACCGAGTTAACTGCTAGCTGCATCTGCCCTGCACAGTTTTGCAATCTGCGTGCAGCAACTTTGGCGTGTCTTGTTTCGAGATCACGGTCGGGTCGTGTCAAATTCCGATAACAATGTTGGTGTCTACCACCCACCGCTTCTACTTTTTGTTGGTCGCGTGCGGATATCTAACGGGGAATATCTAAGTTCTAAAGCAATTCGAATTTACATTATCGACTGATGGAACGTCGTTACCATTCGATGGTAATAATAAATAAAATAGTAATGATTAGGAAATTATTTTCTAATTAGATGCTACGTTATAATTCTTTGATAAATTATTTGCGGACATGGGTTTAGATGAACTTTTCTCAACTTTGTGAACTTCTAAATACGCTGTATGAAATTGGCACAGACCAGGTATTGAATAGAATTTTTAGGTTATGGATTACCACGTTGTTACGTCAAAGAGGAGATATAATATGAGGCGTCACTCTGGGCGGAACCTTTGAACTTCAAAGTTTGAAGTCCTTACTTGACCTTGGCATTTAAAGTGGTTGTCTATTCGAGCGGGATATTCAAATCGACTAAATGTAACTTACCGCAGTTGGCTGATTATTGCCGAAGTTTACCGATCATTGCCGAATGGGCATTTAAATTGGTTGTCTAGTGATTTCCCTAGTTTATTTCTGTCCTTGTCGAGTGACGCCTCTTATTATATCTCCTATTTGGTCAAGTCCTGAAAAATCGACCCTCTAAAAACCACTGGATTTCGAACGCCCTCTACGTTTTTTGAGGGTTTTTTTTGGGGGGGGGGGGTAGGATGTGGGAAACATATTGTATTTTTTACCACTGACATTGATAAAGTTCGCTTACAAAAGATGATCCCGAACCCGAAAATTCAAAAAATTCTGAAACTATGAATATGTAGGGGATTTGCCTCCCCCCCCCCCTACTAACTCCCGTTTCTCCCCTGTAAGAAAACGTAAGAAATTCGCAACTCCCTCCCCCTCAAAAAGCCTTACGTAATTTAAGGAGAGGTTCCGGTCTAGAGCCGCAAAAAATAGGTGATATTTAGGAATTAATTGAAGGAAAACTACTATATATAATTTAATGGGACTTGTTGCATTGTATTGAGGATGTCTTAAATTATAGAAATATATTTTTTGATTTATAATTAATCATTGCAGACAGCACTGGGGCGTCGTTAAAGTCGAGGCGTCAAAAAATTCATCCATATCGGTGGGACCTGTATCTCCAAAAGTTATTATCCGATTCGACTGAAACTTTTTTTATTTTGCAGAGTATACTTCTGCCTAAGGGGAAACCAGAAAAATTAAAAAAATAACTTTTTTTTCAATAACGACACTTGAAGTTTGAAATCACTTTCTCCCTATATTTGTCGTTCTTTTAACGCCTTTGAAAATTATAAATTTTCAATTTTTAGTAATTTTTTCTATCCCCCCCCTAGCCAAAAGTATATTCTTCAAAATAAAAAAAGTTTCAGTCGAATCGGATAATAACTTTTGGAGATACAGGTCCCACCGTTTTGAGATTACTGTTTCGAGAAAAAAGCGTTTAAGGTCTTACGTGAGCGCCAAGTGACCGGTTGTTGCCCATGCATTTGCCGCTACTCAAACGCCTATAACTTCGGGAATTTTACGAATTTCAACAAACCCCTTTAAACACTTATTCCTAAAAAGTCGAACATTCGAAAAATAAAATAAAAAAAGAAATCGACTTTTAGACCGGAACCTCCCCTTAAGGACTCCCCTTAAGGCGGTATATCCCCGCATATTCAAATTCACTATATAAAAAGCAGAAATACGTTCAAGGATATCTTTACTTAATATCTGGAATTACATCATTCGTGAACAGTTCAATAAGAAACTAAATTACAATGCCTTTAAAAAGAATAATTGGGAACAGCTCCACACCACTCTTGAACGAAAGCTAGGATGTCATTCAGATTTGAATCCTGTGGAGCCTGGCGTGCGGTGTTAATCAGTTTTGTCCAGTCATCGCGATCTGCCACACGTTCACCCTTAAATAAATAACAACAAATTATTAAAGCACAGATAAGACAGAATAATAAACTAGGAACCGAAGATTCAGCTATGATCCACCATGCAGATTATTCTCCAATTATTTCAAATAATATTTATGCTCAAGTACCTCTGCAAATCGGATTATTGGACCTCGCACAGGGTACCCCGTCAAAATACACCCTTGAAGAGCCGCAGTTCCCGAAGCTGGGGATCTCAATGACCCTACGTAGACTCCTCTATGGTCAGTCGGCAGGACTTGCTCCACCTTCTGGTCCATGGACACCGCAAGCACCCACTCACGAGCCTCCTCTCTCTGCTCCGCTCTCATGCTCAGGGACCCTGGTAACGGAACTTCCACTGGGAAGTCCGTTACAGCCAGGTCATCGACGTCAAGCACATTGCCATCACCTTCTTCGATGCATTCCTCCAAGTCCAGGAAGTGATTGAGAAAGACGAAGGCTTCGCTATGTAATCCAGCTGTACGTGCTTCGACACCGGCTTGATAGTAAGCTCGGTCAGCGAGCAGAAGGTCGGTGTACCTCAAAAGGGATATGGAGGCTTTTAGAACTAAACCAGAGAGCACAGGGTAATCCCGACAGCCACATTTCACTGCTGCGTAGTGCGCTGCTTCCAGCAGCCTCTCAAACTTGGGTTTGAGCGCAGTGGAGGACTTTAAACTGGTCCAGAGGTCTTGGAGAACGGTTCGGAGTAGCGCCAGGTGATTGTACTCGTAGTACGCCTAGTGGAAATTGAGACGTAACTCTAATTGATGCATTAATATGAGTAACTCTATTCCAAACCACAATTCTCAAGCTGTAAAGCTTCGCAGTGCCAGTGACGTATTTAGTGTAAACAGTGCCTAGGGCAAGCTTAGAATTTGCGCTCCCCCCCCCCCCCGCCAAGCATATCATTCCAATTCCATCTTTTCTGTTCTACACACTGTTGTAACTTTTTGATAATTAACCAAGCGTAATAATTATAGGCCCAACATTGTTGGTACATTGTCGTAATTTTTTTGCCGTAGGCTCTATGTTGGGAATTTGTAGGCAAAAACACTAACTATATCCCAACTAATTCCCAACTGTTGGCTACCGTTGGCCAACCAGAAATGCTACTAGGGAACCATCCAAACAGATTTAGTCAAGAAACACTATTTCTTTCGGCTTTTTTGCGCCTTCCGATATTAGCGCCCAGGGCACGGGCCCTACTTGCCCCACCCTAGATGCGCCTCTGCGCAGTGCTCTAGCATTTCTCACCTCAGAGTTCAAAACGTTCTCCGCCAATTGTAAGTAGAGATTGAAGTTCTGCGGAATTGGAGGCGCCCCATATTTCGCGTACAACTGCAGGGCCTCCAGCGGTGCGTTACCTTTCAGAAGCTGGACTGCTCGTTGCGCCATGTACTTGTGCAAAGTCTGGGAGCCCTGGGTGCTCGCTGTTTCGAACACTTGGCTCCATTGCCCCTTGCTGGCCAGTATCTCTAATCCAGCGTCGGCATCTATTTCCACCAATTTGTCTATCTGCCCGTCCCTTAGCATGGCTTCCTTGTACTTCTCTTCCAAGTAAGGCTCAATGTCTGGCGCGAGCTCTCTTACGATGCGCTTAGCTTTCTCCCACTCGCCTACCGATGCCAGAGAATCAATGGCGTCTTTCAACCTATCTGCTTGCAAGAATACCTAAAAAGGGGGAAGAGGAACTTGGGATCTAACGATTGAAAGAAGATGCTTAGGAATAAAGAAGAACCTGCGCAGCCAGAGCATGTTCACCGATGGCGAACAACCTTGCGCCCAGATCTCCGCCAACTTGCTCCGCAGTTCCTGGGTCAGCCTGATGCAGGAGAATGTCTGCTGCTCGAATAAGAGACGGTCTCGGTGCCTGGGGATCCAGAATCAAGATATCCAGAGCAGCCCGCACTTCTCCAACCTCCAACCACTTTTTAGCTTCCTCGAAGGCGTTCGCGCCAGCAAGGGACGCGCTTTTCTGGCCCAACTCTCGGCGGAGATTCGCTTCTTGACTGGGCAAGTACTCCCTGCAGACGCGTAAAGCTTCGGACCACATTCCCGCTTTCTGCAATGACCAGAGGCTTGATTACGCTGGCAATTGTTACGCATTCCTCACGTACTTTATAGTGTTCGATGATCATTTCAGGCTTGTGGGCCCTGAGTAACAGGGACTCAGCGAGGGAGTAGTCCTGAGCCTCCGCTGCTTCATCAGCCCTGGCGATGAGGACCTGCGCCACTGCATCTTGGTTTAGCGACTGCGCTACGTCCTCAGCGGCTTCCCAGTCGCGAGTGTGTATGTACATTTGAACAGCCTCCATAGCCCTTCCCGCGTTGATGAACTCCTTCTCCGCCTCGGAGAAACTACCTGCGTCTTCCAGAGCCATCGCATGCCTGTAGTGAACCTCCTTCTTCTGATCCGCGCTGCCATACTTGGCGATGTCCAGGGCCCAGTCGAAGAGGCTTGCCTCGCAGGCCAGCTGAAGGCAGCTGTCTAAATAGTTCAAGCGCATGAGCAACCTGGCTGCTAGTTCTGGGGCCAAGGTACGTGCCCACATTAGAGCCACCTGCGGAGAAGATAGAGTCGTTGAAACTGGGGGTCTGAAAATTATTTAGAGGCTAGAGGAGCAGAAGGGAAAAGCTCACCTGCTGCGCAGCATTGTCCCCAGCATGCTGCTTGGCCACCCGAAGGGCATCCTCCCACATATTAGCTGACCTGTAAGCAGTCACAGCGCCTCGCCAGTCCCCAGCAGCCAGATAGTGCTCCTCGGCTTCCCTAGGCTTGCCCGACGCGTCCAGCTCCTTTGCCAAGTGCGCATGAGTGGTCTCCAACAGGTCCGGCCTATGCTTGCTCACTAGCCTCACCATATCCGCGCGACGACCCGCCTTTTTGTACATCGCTATAGCTGAGTCGTGCTCGCCTATAGCGAGGTGCAGCTCCTCCGCGTGCTTGAGGTCGCCCGCCTCGTACAAAGCTGCCGCGTGCTTGGCCAGCACTTCCTTCGCTTCGTCAGGAGTCATGTACTCCTGAGCCACTTCGTGAGCGCGACTCCAGTTCCCGCTCTGCACGTGAACCTCTACCGCGCGCCTAGCATCCCCAGCGCGAACAAAGAGTCTCTCCGCGAGGCTTTTCTCGCCTATAGAAGCGAAATACTCCGCCAGTTTCTCGCACTGCTTCCTTATCGCCGGATCGTCGTCCTCGATCACCTGGTCATTCAATTTACACCGTTAACGCCTTGGTTCTAGCTACGCCTAAAAGCAGAGACTATCCGCAAACCTACTTGTACTATCTGCAAGCCTTTCCTCCATTGGCGCGCATTGATAGCGGCGTCCAGCGCCAAAGCGGTCTCCCCGGCCTCTATAAAGTGATTGATAGCCGCGTCGTAGTGCCCTGCCGAGGCCAAGTGCTTGCCCCAGTCTCGCTCCAGGTCTACTACCAGTGTAGGGTCCACTTTCCTAGCTAGCTCCAGCGCTCTGGCGAACACACCCGCTTGGGCGTAACAGCTGATGGCTTCCGAGGGCTCCGAGGTCTTCTCCAGCAGCTCCCCAGCGAGCTCCATCAGATCTGTCGCCTTCAACACCCTCACGAGCTCGTTGACGATCGACTTGTCCTCCAGCAAGTCGTCGTCAGCCAGAACTAGCCTGGCTGCTCGTCCAGGTCGACGAGCCTCCAAGTACAGCTTGACTGCTCGCCGAGGATTGCTGGCCTCCAGAATCGCTCCGGCCCTAGCCGCCTGTCCGCTCTCCAGCAGCCAGGTCAGGTGTCTGTCTCTTAGCTCCTGCAAGCCCGGCCAGCCGCGGTTCTGCGCCAGAATCAACGCGTCCTCCCAACGCCAGTACTTCTGGTACATGTCCAGAGCCTGGTGCAGCTCGTTCTGCTCCAAGTAGATCGCCTCCGCTGTCTTCAGCTCGCCGTTCAGGATCGCCAGCTTCGCCCAGCAGTCCGGGCTTGAGAGAGGGTCGTTCCCGGTCTCGCTGCTGTACTTCTCTCCGGTCTCGATAACGTTCTTCAAAAACCTGGAGAACCGTGGCTCGGATTACAGTTATTAAAACAAGATCTCCGCGAGGGTTGGTACCTGGAGCACGCCACGTCTCCCAGAGCAGCGTAGCACCTAGCCGCGACTAGCAGCTGCCTAGTAGCCATCGCGTTCCTGGCCACGTTCTCCCACATAGCCTCCGCTTGCGGCCTGTCTACCAGCTCCTCCAGGAACAGCAGTGCTCTGCCGAAGTCGTTATCGTGCAGCGCTGTGCCAAATTCGATCAGAGGCTCGTCCAGCAAGTAGGCTACCTTGCCGGCGAGCTCCTCCACCGTCACCGAAGTCCTACCGTCCTCCCTGATGATGTCCACGGCGTCCCCGCGCACAGGGATCAACGTGGCCACCTCCGGGGCGTCGACGTTGTACCAAACCGCCAGCGTCTGCCCAGTCTGCGCCACCACCACGTCGCTACCTAGCACCCAGGAGGCGAAGCTGACCCCGGTCAGCAGCAAAGTTCGCCCGCCGAGGTCGTCGCTCAGCCACAACCTGTGTGTTTATGTATGAATACTGTTGAAGTTTCGTAGATCGTCAGGGTAAAAGGAAGCCAGTACCTCGCCCGCTTGTCCCTCGACAGCAACCTGTGGCCAGTCTCGCTCAGCTCCAGCCAATCCACCCGAACGTCGTGAGAGATCATGGCAACAGTGACGCCCGTCACCAGGTCCACGATGCGAACGGTTCTAGGATCTAGCAGATAAGCCAGCCTCTTATTATCCGGCGCGCCAGGCGCTTGTCGCTCGTTGATCCTCACACTGACCACGTGGGGATTCACTGCCTCTGTTCTCACGGAGCCTAGGGCCTCGTTGTTCCCGTATTCAGCGATGGTCAGCTCCCCGGAGCAGAAGATCAGGCAGACCCTCGGGTACTCGAAGAAGAACTTCTCGCTGTTGCTTTTGTCGTCCCACGGGATTTCGCTGATCAGGTTCAGCTCTATGTCAGCCAGCAGCAGGGTGTTGGCGGTGCGCGCTACCACGTTGTTGTCGGCACGACCTAGCACCTTCACGTCCTCTATTTCGTAGCCTGCCTGGGATCTGATGATCACTGGCCGGTTGCCTTCCTGAAGGGGTCGAATGACTACTTGACTTGGGCCTACGTATGCTACCTCGTGGCTGCCCCTTATCACTGTTCTCTTCAACACAGTCTCGAACTGCTCCACTGCTCCGCAGAGGCTGCCAACGAGGAGTCTGGGAGAGTAGTCGCAGATGTTAGGGGGATCTTCTTAACGAAATTCGGAGGGTATATGCCTTTGGCGACGGAGGTGCTCGATAAGAAGAGATTTTTTTAAATTCCAACCGGGGGGGGGGGGTGAAATGTGTTTTCACGGATTCCCCAAAATCTCTTAAGCACGATTAGATATCATCTTGGTTTTTGCTGCGAAAGGTTACCCACGCAAATGCCTAAAACGCAATTTCAGGATTTTTCCCTAACCAACCCCTAGGGGGTAAAAAGGGGTGAAATGTATTCTCATGGAGTACTTAATACCTCTTAAGCCCGACTCGAAGCGCGGTGTATTTTGCTAGTTCATTGCTAAAGAAGAATGTTACCCTACTTTGCGCAATTGTTCCCAGAGTCTCCGGAAACTCGTGGACTTTAGAAACAATTAACTAACAGAGTCAAGGGATGCTAGTTCAGGGGAGGACTGACCTGGAGCCATCACGACGCCATGATATTGCGGTGACAGTATAAAAGTTCGGTAAGAGCTTGCTGTTAGCTTCTTCCCAGATGGACCGTCGAGGGCTCCAATCCAGTATCCGGATTCTGTCCCAGGATCCAATAGCGACGCTCTGCCCACTGGGACTGCAGCAGGCCACGGCAATCTCCTTCTCGTTGTCGCGACTGTAGTCGAAGCTCTTCACGAGCTTCCCACGCGAATCGTAGAAACTCACGCGCCTGTCGCATCCTGCTGCCAGGATGTGCGACTGAGGCCAAGCCAGGGCGTACGCAGGCACACTGTGAGTGCAGATACGCCCCGATGGTTCGTGGCTTCCATCGTCAGTCAAGTAGTATTTAATTATGCTGCCATCAGCGTGGCTTGAAAGGAACCCAGTCCCTCGTATGCTGAAATTTTATGAATGCCTCTGCGTTAAGCTTCTTAACCCTTTCGTTACGGCGTACATTTCCACGGAAGTTTTTTTTTTTTTTTTTCCCCTCCTTAAAACACTGGAGATGCTGACTAAAATCCACATCAGGATCGGCAGCTAATTCTGTGACGCTGACTATAGTTGGCGCTCGTACGCACAGGTCGTCGCGTGGGTGCCGATTATAGTCAGCGCTCGTAACGAAAGGGTTAATAATGAAAAATTAAAGTAATAGTAGTTACTTTGAAGCTAGAGCGATGGTTGTCGAATCAGCTGTATAAAGGGTCTGTGCCTTCTGAGACTTCACCAATGCCGCGCGAACCTTCCCGTCCACCAAACCGACAATAATAGGTCCCTCCGTAAGCCAAATTAAAGACGTGATGGCGGAGCTTTGACGGAACTTGTTGCAGATTACCTTCTTCTCTCCCCTGTTAATCGCGATATGAAATTTCTACCAGATCTGATAATTACAAAGACGATCTTTCGTGTTCTTTACGCACCACTGCTCTCCAATTTTGTACACGTATATTATACAATCACTCTGACCCACTGCTATCTTCGTAGAGTCTGGGGAGAAGGCGATACCCTTGATTACGTAGCTTTTCTTTCCGAACTGAAAGAAGTTTAAGCATTTCTATCTCGAAAAACTCCTCGAGCTCACTATGCACACCTTCGAATCGACAGGCTTCGTCGAAAACCTGTCTCGCTTCACGCAGTTCTCATCGAAGAGGTATATGGAACGATCGGACGAGGCAACGGCTAGCTTCAAATTGTTTGGCGACCAAGCTATAACCACCACTCGATTCTCAAATTCCTGTTTCGCATAAAGAATTAACGCAGCTGGGTCTGCTCTTCAGATCAACATCTTTTGCAAAGAATTTCAGCCTCGAAACATCTGCTAGAGATCTAATAGGAACTCACGTGTGCGGGCATGACGTTGCCCAAATATTTGAGCAACATGTTCCCTGGTAGCGCTCAACATCTATCGACAGCACAGGATTCTCAGAAATTTTTCTATCAATCATTAAGCTTCGCTGAACACTGTACACTTCCAGTGTCAAAGATCCACGTGAGGTGGCTTGTATACGTTTAAGTTGCCTAGCAACAATTCCCAGCATGGTAGGAGTTAACAGAATTGCCGAGGTGGAGCAGGAAAGTCAGGCTCACAGGTTTATAGAAAAATCGATGCCACTGGGGGCTTCGATTCGCTCTGAAAAATATTCAATTTGTACAAAAGTCTGATTGGTATGTGAAACGATTTTGTTAACATTATTGGAATAATAGTTCTGAAATACTTACAATTCGGAAGAAAATTTAAGGAAAATATCTGTTTTGAGCGGAGATTAAATACTCGGAGCATTAAATACTTACATAATTCGAGCGTTAAGGAGTCATTCCTGTAATCACGTCGCAAAAATCGGCAAATTTCAGAATTTTTTTCTTAGCGAATGCAATGATTAACAATGTCAAACTTTTTTCATTTATTAAGCTACTTATAATGTATACGGAACAATTTTTTAAATTGTGTTTTTTCAATGTTAAATATTGGTAAAAATTGCGACTTTGAAAAGTCTTTGAAACTTCGAGTAAAAATGGAAAATTCCGAGACTTGAAGTTTGAATGCTCGCAATTTTGTTAAATTCTGACTTACGCGGCTAATTAAGAATCATTTACGTGGCTGATTAAGAATCAGTTTGGTTTTTTTGTTGCAGATGAGTCTGCGAGCTGAAATCACCTCTCGAAAAGGTATTTCTTTTCAAAGGCGCGATTTTTACCTCCAGATAACATTGAAAAAATACAATTAAAAGTGTATGTAACAAATCGTTCCGTATACATTAGAAGTAGCTTAATAAATGAAAAAAAAGTTTGAGATTATTATTCATTGTATTCACTGAGAAAAAAAAGTCTGAATGTTGGCGAATTTTTCGGCGTGATGACCCCATAAGGGGAGGTTCCGGGCTAGAGCCCATAAAAACAGGCGATCTTTAGGAATTAATACAAGGAAAACTGCTTTATATAATTTAATGGGACTTTTTGCATTGTATTAAGAATGTCTTAAGTTATAGAAATATATTTTTTGTTTTATAATTAATCATTGCAAACGGCACTGGGGAGTCATTAAAGTCGAGGGGTCAAAAAATTCATCCAAATCGATGGGACCTGTATCTCCAAAAATTATTATCCGATTCGACTGAAACGTTTTTTGTTTTGAAGAGTATACTTCTGCCTAGGGGGAAACCAGAAAAATTACAAAAATGACATTTTTTTAGAAAATAACGACACTTGAACTTTGAAATCACTTTTCCCTATATTTTTCGTCCTTTCAACGCCTTTGAAAATTATAAATTTTCAATTTTTAGTAATTCTTTCTGGTCCCCCACCCCTAGCCAAAAGTATATTCTTTAAATTAAAAAAAGTTTCAGTCGAATCGAATAATAACTTTTGGAGATACAGGTCCCACCGTTTTGAGAACACTGTTTCGAGAAAAACGCGTTTAAAGGTTTACGTGAGCGCCGAGTGCCCGGTTGTTATCCACGCATTTGCCGCTACTCAAACGCCTATAACTTCGGGAATTTTACGAATTTCAACAAATCCTTTTAAACACTTATTCCTAAAAGGTTAAACATTCGAAAAATAAAATAAAAAAATTCATTTTTAGACCGAAACCTCCCCTTAATCATATATGTAAAAAACTATTATAACAATAAATAAGTATAAATCCAGGAATAATCAACGTTTATTTAGTTCACTCGTTAAAAGAAATTGGCACGCTTTAATTGATCTGTTGCATTGTACTAGCTTCGCATCCTACAAGAATACAAATCCGAGGCCTTTCTCTAGTGTTCTAAAACGTTTCAGCGAATTGTTTCACTACGCAGAGAAGTCTACACATCCAGCAGGTATCGGGTTGATTTATCACAGGTCGCCCGCGTATCAAACCGTGGATGCTTCGTTTAAATAAAGCATATCTTACGCTCGGTACAATTTCATCTACAAAACTAGCTCAGTCTATGAAATTACAATAAATAATAAGAGTAATGAAGGTCCAAGTATGATGAGAGAAACAACCGAGTGGAATATCGCAATGGAGGAACTCAGTTCGTCATGCTTTATCAGATAAAATGAGTATGAGCCGTGTAGAAGGAATGGCTAAAGTTCTGGGATCTTTACTGGTTCATCTGCAAGTGAATCCACAGTGAAGTTCTATAATAAGCAACGACACTGAAATTTTACGATCTGGCAATTAAAGATTCAGATTCGCGTCGAGCAGCTCATCTTTCAGTGGCTGAATCTGCACGGTCACTGAATTCTCGAAGGAGCCACTTGATATTAAACGCACTGAGGTGACACTGTACTCCACGAGCTCGCGGTAGTCTGCAATCAAAGGCATTCGTTGGCAATGGCAAATTATTTTAGGGAATTCGTTATATTTTAATTAGCTAACTACGGGTGAATGCTTGAAGCAGTATACAAGCTTTCAATTTCTACTTTGCATTTAAACTCAAACTCCCACTTCACTTCAATTCATTTTGGGGGGAGAAATTGTTCTTCCCTTGCTTTCTTCAGCAGTTGTACTGTTAAATACTACAGTAGGTAGCCAAATTACACTCCGCGTGAAAATTAAAGGAACACTATAATTTCCCGAAAATTTTGGTCATTTTCAAATGGCTATATCTTTGCGAAAAATGGTCGCAAAAAATATTTAAAAAAACGCATTTTAATGCTTGAAGTTTCTAGTTTTTAAATCGAGGACTCAATTTTTTTTTATCCATTATATCGTTTTATCAAGACGAAGCGCGGGAAATGAAGTTTCAGAAATTTTTTCCTAGCTTGAACGTATGCACGAGCCAAAAAATTTTTTTTCCGGTAAAGCCAACGAGGATCTCTTATAGAGCAAACATTTCTCTTTAATTTCGTTTTTTTGGTTTTGTTGTATGATTTTTATTGACCGAGTTATTCGCGATCAGAGCAAAAAAGGTACTTTCCACTTTGTACTTTTCACGCCTGTAACTTACGAACTCATGATCGTAGACAAATTTTCGTGAGTGTTTTGGATAGCTAAGGAAGTTTCCTTTCAGAACCTTTAGTTGCAAATTTAAGATTCTTTTTTAATCGTATTAAATCCATTTTAAAATCATCCCAAAAATTGACGAAAATGTTTTGAGTATAATAATTTGGCCACCCTCTGCAGTATCGAAACTAGATTTCTAATCACAATTAAGGTGTACGCGCTGGTAAGCAGACCAAGATCTCTTGGTTTGATTAAGTAAATGATATTAATTAAATGGTTATCGAAGTCCACGCAGGAGTCTCTATAAAGCCATTTCCCAGTGGGAATCGTTAGCATCAGCCCTTAGTTATTAATTCTGTTACCTGGTTTGGAGTCCATCCCGCAAATAGAATCAACTATCTGAACTTTAGACGTGTCCAAACTATAACTGCCTCCAATTACGACTTGATCGTGCGGGTTCGTCTCGTCGCACTGAAAACGAATGAAACATTTTACATGAAATTCACTTCGCGAACTATTAGGGAGAAAATCTACTAGCGAAGCGCATTAAATTAAATCCTAATTAAAAAGGGAAGCGAACTGTGCGCTTTATCTAACCGAACCTCGGCAAACTCAACTCTGACAACTATTTCAACTGTTATTCTGAGTAAAAAGGGACTCGTTACTGAATTTAGCTCAGCGAACGTTTTAGATTTATGCGTAAAGTGTCTCGAAGCAAAAGGGTACAAACTTTCCGCAGTGTTCCAGTCTCAGTGGCTCGACCGGAGCCAAACAGGTTCAAGACTCCAACCCCGAGAGCTATAACTTGCACGGTTCCTGGGTACAGCGCGATGTAAGTGCAATTTATGTGTCTCCCATAGTTGCGAAGGGTGAATGGCTCACTTAAGCTGGCTGCGAGGACGTTGCAAGCTGTGAAATAAATCGACAATGATTAACGTACAAAGTGTTAATAAGCGTCGCGTTGAAAATGATTCTGAATACTGACGTCTGGGGTTTTTAACGAATCGAGCCAGGACTGTGAAACCTTTCCCAGGCTTTGGGATCCTATATCGAATGACAGCGACATTCTGCGAGCTCAGAAACGTTCGCCTCAGCCCCATATTCTTGCCGCAGAACTCATCGTTCCTTTGCTTCAGTGGCAATCGATGGTCCATTTCGCTGGGAAATATTTCGCCGTTCAGCTCCCAACCATCCACAACCTGGAGAAGAATAAAGCCTGGTGAAGATCCTTCTCTCTGCGATGGAAGCAGAGAGATTTATTTATTTGTATTTTTGTATTTATGGTTTTTTTCCTGTTAAACAGGAATGGGCGTTTCAAAGCTTATCCGCTTATATTGCCCAACGAACTATAGTCGTATCATCTTTTTCCTCTCGTCTCTCTTCCTTCGAGTCCCAGCAGCAGCAGCGGCGTACTGGGGAGAAAGGTGGTGGGTCCGTTCCGTTCGTCACCCATCTTTCCCCAGTACCCCGCCCCGTGATGCTTAACTTCGGTGATCTAACGAGAACCGGTGTTTTCCATCACGGGCTACGGCCGCTGCTGAGATTTATTTATTGTATTGTATATTGTTTTTTCCTGTTAAACAGGATGGGCGTTTCAAGCTTATCCGCTTATATTTGCCCAACGAACTATATCATCATCTATCTATCTTTTCTTTCTCTCCTCTCTCTCCTTCGGGTCCCAGCAGCAGCGGCGTACTGGGAGAAAGGTGGTGTGGAGGATCCCGGTCACCCATCTTTCCCCAGTACCCGCCCCGTGATGCTTAACTTCGGTGATCTAAAGAGAACCGCTGTTTTCCATCACGGCTATGGCCGCTGGTAGAGATTTATTTAAATATCGATACTTGAGAACAGCTTTGTTTAGTTTTAACTACGCTTCTTTCATATTCAATAAATTATTTTATATAATATTCGGGACAGTGGAAAAGCAATGGAAGAAAATTTAAAACACTAAAGTCTGTGAGGCATAAATTCCTATATTTTAAAATACTATTGAAAGAACGTAGTTTTTAATATTATCCATAATTTATACTGACTTTGCCAATTTATTATAAAAAAGGTGCTAGAAATTTATTGAAATTTTCAGAGACACTTTGGAAGCTTCGACTTGGGAAATTTCATAATCTTCATCTCTTCCCTGGTTGCATAGAAATTAACATACACTTTAACTTCACGTAGTATTTGATGAATATTTATGTGTTTCATTTGATTTTTGTAAGTTGTATTTAGTATTGCAATATCTTTCAAACTGATAAATAGTTTTTTTGCAATATTAAGAATTCGTCCCAATGTTGTATCTTCAATGTTTAGCAACTTAATATAATTGCACAGCGCAGAATAATGATCGAATGAAAGGTAGCGGAACATCTAATAAGAATATTGAAGAATTTACGAAATAGATTCTTCAGCATTCTGTATATTTCTCTGTTCCAATCGTTTTGTTTACCGAGACTACTGCATGGTGTTCGCAAGGTACATCAAAGCTGATAAAATTGATCTCCACTTTCTGATCAGGGTCAGCCAAAAAATAAACGCCACAGACTTCCTCGTCGTCGGTCTTCGCGGTGTAGATAAAGGATCCTGGCTCCGACGTAACGAACATACAGTCTGCAAGACAAATAAAATCGCACAGGTGTAATAAAAAGTGATCGTATGCTTTAAGAGGGGATTCTCGTCTAACACCACCAAAAGTAACTGATACTTAAGAATTTTTTTTGAAAAAACTGTTGGTCATATTTGATTAAACTCTTTTGGGATATAAGGAGGCATCATTGAACTTGCAGAAAATATTTTTTTTATGTCGATCCTTCTTATTATTTATTCATTATTGCGGGAACAAAACATTTGAAAAGATTTTTAATTTGTATGAGTATCGCTACCGCCCGTAATTCAATTAACAATTTTTGTCGAAAAATAACCGAGATTTTTCTCGGGGAACATGCGAGAAAAAAACCTGGGGACCTTTTTTTTCAAACTGGCGCCATTTTGTTATTTCTCAAAGCGTTTGCAACAAATTAAAAAAAGTCTTCTTAAATATTGTTTGTATAATCTAAGAGTATCTTAATAAATTCCAAAAAGACTTATTTTATTATATGTTGTATTTATTGAGAAAGAATCTTTAAAAATAGCTTAATTTTTCGGCCGATTTAAGTAGAATGACCCCTTAAGAAAAATGGCACAGGAAAGTAGGTATAATAAGAACAATAGGGCACACCATTTCCAAAGAACTGTTTTGAAAGTCGACGTCCTGAGGAATTATATTCACCTGTGATGGGCTTAAAACGCGAGTAGGAGCTCAGCAAGCCATCCTTCAACCCTGACCGATAGAAGTCCTTCGCAAAATGATCTCCAGGAAGCTGTAAAAACGAGAAAACCTTTCAGAGAATGAAATAAAACAATGCAATAAACGCATTTATAGCCAAAAATAAATATGCCCGCGCTCAATTTATTGTCTCTCCCATCAAAGCAAATCCAAAAATCCAATACCCACTACAATTGATTTTGTTCACAGGGTAGCGCGCGTGACGTGTGAAAACGAATTGCAAAAGAGGAGAACAATATCCTCCCTTTTCTACATTCTCTTTCAAAGAACCAAACTTTTTTACAACAACAATTTCGCAAGCAGACTCTGCCGAGCAATCAGCACTCCACAGTCGAAACAAGCCTCTTTTTTAAACGCAGAACCACCCCCCTTGAATATAAATCCACCCTTGGGGAACAGTTTTTTTAAAAGGAATATATTCATGAGTGGAGTCGCAGAAATTGGACCTCCGCACGAATAAATCACTCTGAATTGTTCCACGCCCTTGTCCCCCAAAACAATTACAATTTGAATGGGACTTGTCGCTAAAAATACATTTGATTTCCCGCGGAGCGTCCGCGCCGAAGCGCCGGTGCCTGAAACGTCCATTCCCTCGAGTGGAAATATCTATCGACGGACGGATATTACTTAGCGATTGTGGGACGCTGATCACCATCTCTCATCCCCAGCACGGAGAGCCGCGAGACGTAATTAAGCGTTCTCTGCTGGAAATTAGAGAAAGAACTCCGCGAGTATTTTCAGTCAATCTCCCAATGCTTGATTTAAAGAAGAAGTTCAGGAAGATCGTGCCACCTATGAAGGGGGCAGGAAGCAGGACTTCTCTCGACTACAACGGAGCCGTGAAATTGCTTCTCGCCGATCTCCGAAGGATCGCAGGAGGTGTCTTACAGGAACGTTAATGGACCGAGGGATTTATATTCCCCGAGAAGCTGCTTCGCCGTTGCTGCCCGCAGAATGAAATGCAACGAATTGGCCCGCTGGCGGGCAATAATAGAGAAACTTGGGAAGCTTCAGAAGTTTCACAATCTTCGTCCCTTCCCCGGTTGCAGAGAAATTTACATACACTTGCCTCGTTGAATAAACTTCGGCTGGGAGCTAATAAAACTGACGGGAATGATTTCATCAAGGGAAGAGGCGAAGCGGTGGTTGCGCCTCAAAGGGTTGGTCAAACAAGCCTCGCCCTGGTCCGCGGAGGAGCAATCGCCGACTAGATTACACAGATGGAGGCGAGTTACGCGTTAATATCGAGCAGGCGAGGATCAGTTGGATACGTTGTTGGGAAAAGTGATACTTGTTATAATGAAAACGTGACAGAGCGTTGTGTAATCTAGCCGGATTCAAAGGGCGGTGCGGTAATAACGTCTCTGGCACGGTATCAGGGGGGTTTCATTAAGGGGAGGTTCCGGTGTAAAATTGATATTTTTTTTATTTCATTTTTCGAATGTTCAACCTTTTAGGAATACGTGTTTAAAAGGATTTGTTGGAATTCGTAAGATTCTCGAAGTTATAAGCATTTGAGTAGCGGCAAATGCGTGAGTAACACCCGGCCATTTGGCACTCACGTAAAACTTTAAACGCGTTTTTCTCGAAACAGTGTTCTCAAAATCGGTGGGAACTGTATCTCCAAAAGTTATTATCCGACTCAACTGAAACTTTTTTTATTTTAAAGAATACACTTCTGGCTAGAGGGGAAATTATAAAAAATGTAAAAAAAATGAAAATTTATCATTTTTAAAGGCGTTTGAAGAACGAAAAATATAGGGAAAAAGTGATTTCAAATTTCAAGTGTCGTTATTTTCTAAAAAATGTCATTTTTGTATTTTTTTCTGGTTTTCCTCCTAGGCAGAAGTATATTCTTCCAAACGAAAAAAGTTTCAGTCGAATCGGATAATAACTTTTGGAAATACAGGTCCCATTGATTTGGATGAATTTTTTGACGCCTCAATTTTAACGACTCAAAAAACAAAAATAGGGTAAACTAACCAGTGAATGACCGAATTGTTGGATTTAAGGACCTTTGAGATTAATACTTGAATATATTTATGTATAACAACAAAACAACTGTTGAAATTGCGTTTAAATTTATTTTTCTTGAAATTTCTAAAAAAATAATTACTTATTCTTATCGTAATTTTTATAAAAAATGATTGTAAAATGCAAAACGTGAAGAAGCCCAGTAAATGACCGCACACTTTTAATAAGAATTGTACTCATTAATGTTTGCTTAATACGCGTAACTAAAAATGTGGGCTATTAAAAGTGCAACTACATTCCATTTATAAACATATAATATTTTTAAATTTATAATTTACATTTCTTTGGCTACTGGTCATTCATTGGTATGCGGTCAATTAATAGTTGGTTTACCCTATATGTCTATAACTTAAGACATCCTTAATGCAATGCAAAAAGTCCCATTAAATTATATTTAGTAGTTTTCCTTTAATTAATTCCTATAAATCACCTAGTTTTATGGGATCTAGACCGGAACCTCCCCTTAAGGTGCGTTTAGAGCAAAGGAACGAACGCTCGTTTGCACCCCACTTCGACAAAAATCATTGCTCATTCATGGCAATCGAACAATGTTCGCGTCGAATGCTAATGAATTCTTCATACATTCAGCATTTGTTTATAAAATGAAACGAGCATTCCACAACTTTCGACGAATTTTTTACCGAGCATAAACGAATGCTCCTTTAGACTTGAGTTTAAGTTCAAGTTGAGTTTTTAAGACTTTGGTCTAAACGCACCTTTAGAGATGGAGTAACAATTCGTCAGTTAATAAAAATTAGCTTCCTCTTGAAAAAACTAGAGAATGGTAAAGGGAACTTGCGATAATAATCCTTTTTATGAACGATAAAGAAATTATAAAGCTACTCGACAAATTGTTACTTTTTATAGGACAGAGCCTTAGAGTTAATCCCTTGACCAATTAGCTTCGAGGCTTCTGTCGCCGCTGAAAGTGGCCAGTTAACGACTGTGTCATGATAACTTGCTGCTGTTCTGCTGATCATAAACGCGCCCTTAATTGTCCATTTGTCGTTGCAGCGCTCCTAGTGCTTCGAAAGCAATTCCTGAGTTCTTGGAGTACTATCCTATATCCTAGTGTGCTTTCTATTATTCTGAACTGCTGCCACGCAAAATTATCCATACGAATAGGTGTTGCAACCTTTGGAAGTTTCATTTCTATTCGGGGTTAGAAGACGCAAGGATATAGAAACTACTGTTCTGTTACCGCAGTGTGCTGGCAGCGTACTTTTTAAAATTAGAGGGATGAAGATGTGGGGATTTATTTTTAAATTATTTATTTCTATTGAGCATAAAATTTAGTAGAAATAAATTATTTTGTTGGCAGGATATTTAAATAAGTAGTTCGTGATAGGTGGTAGAGTTTCATGAATTTTTCCACAAGCATAGTTCTCAAAAGTTGCGGAGGAGGGTGGCGAGCTCCTGCCGTCAATAACGCTGCCGCTGCAACTCTAATAATAATCGTTCGCGAAGCGAATTGATAGAGCTTCAACCCCTGAAATAAAAATAGAATCGCGACGAAGAAGCAAGAATTATTATCGATTTCCTCGATGTTAAATGAAAATAAATTGGATCAATTGAAGAACTCAGAAGAATTAAAGATACCTGGGTACAATTGAAAGTAATTAAATGTATTTATAAAGACGTTAACAATTTTAGTAATTTGAATTTTAAGTGATGCTCGAATATTTCCCGCGAAAATCTTGCGCAGATATTTGAATTTTTAAAACCGTTCCGCCAGTAAGTCGTCACATCCGGTTTGGACTCTCAACTGACCAACTACTTCCGTCTTAACGATCTTTTGGCGAGTACTTTTTGCGAGAACAATTTTATATTTGAAGTCTTTTGGCTGCTTTTAAATTAAGTGCTGGATATTGCTATTTAAATAAAGAAATTTAGCAAATATGGAAACTGTACTTAATTATAATTAAATTACTATTGTAAAGCACTTTATTTTAAATAAACAATACGAATTTATGAAAGTGTTTTTTTTTTTGCGAAACAATTCTCCTTTTTTTTACGATCTCGTAACATAGTTTCGGCATTCTGGCGAATAATTCTCAAATTCTTTACGGCCTAATATTGCTCCTGGCTTCTTACAAATATTTACAAATTTGCTTTCAAATAATACTTTTCGTTCTTACGAGGAAAGTGTTTTACAAATTAACCGTTCCTTCCAAAGAATATTCGTGACATAATTGCAATCTTAAATCACACTTATATTATTTTAATACGTAAGTGCAATATTTCAAATAAAACAAAACAACTGCGTATGCATGAAAAAGCTCCAAACTTTTGAGCAGCAGTGAACGTCAGAGATTCCTTCGATTTTCGATATTCATACATATAGAAAACCGCGATGATTCGATAACATAACCTCAACTTTCCTCTATTCGCCTATGCACGGGGTGGGGGTTTGAATAGAGTCGTTCGAAAATCGATAATCATAAGCCGCGGTATGTTTCGATATTTGAAACGCTTGGAGTTGATCAATCGTTACTAAAGCTCTCCTTTTTATCTGGACTAAAATAATATTTCTATAGAAAATCATATTCGTAAATCATTTATAGAACCGAGATCCAGTTCAACAATGAAATTTTACGTAGTTCGATTTGAAATATTTGAATGGTCAAACATTCGTTTACAACGAATTCAAACAACGCAATGCTCCATTCAACAATCGATGCTATCGATTATTGGCATTTTCAAATCAAATTACATTCCCGCCATTTGCCCACTATTTGAGGTTATACTCGAACAAGTTTATTGATAATAATGTAATTACCATAATGATTCCATTATGCAGTGAGAGTTTGCTGATTATATTTTCAAGCTTAAATAGATTGTTTCCCAGCTGAAGTTCAAATACTAAAAACTAAACGAAAACAGGCACGTGCCACGATACTATAAATTTACATGAAAAGAAGTTTCATAGGAAATAATTTTCTCAGGAACTTTGGTACTAAATTGGTAATTAGTTTAACTGGTAATTTAATTATATACTAAATGGCAACTGACAGTGAGTTGAACATCCTCTCTATCCTATTCCACTATTAAACTTATCCCATTTTTAGTAAGCTATAATCTCTTCGTTCTCCTGAAAAAAAATGGCCCATCGAAACGTTTGCCACCTGGGCCATTTTTTTTAAATTCGCCACTGGAAACAAATTTCTACCGCTACTGTTGCAATTATTATCAATAATCTATACTGCGCGTATTTAAAAGAATATTAGCAGTTTGTGTTAGAAAACTGAAGTGTGCAGAAATTAATTCGCAGCGGAAGTGGTGGCATGTCACCGAATAGTGAATACAGTGGTCTCTTGATTGACGTAGTACCTTTCCACGCGACGCCAGTTTCAAATTTACATTTGCATCGTGCACTTTCGAATATTACATTTTTTCCCTCTCCCTTCCGAGCGCCGTTTCTTTGGGCAGTAGCCCTCGATGTTTTTGGGGGCCTTTGAATCCATTTTCGCTCAATTTAACGATCGAAGAAACTTGGCCGCGGTGGAACAATAGTCGCAAGGTGAATCCGTGTCATCGCAAATATTTACTGCGGCTGTTCCGCTGTTTGCCTCTCGATTACGTGCTCTTAATCGATCGTAAATCACCGTCAGCGTATTAATTAACGCGTAATAATTGTAATCGTCGCGCTTCGAATTGGTTCAAACGCGATACCTGACGCGTCAGTCTTCTCTGCCTGCTTCTTTCCACCTGGCTACGTAATATTGTACGACTCAGGGGCTAATTGGAAAAGCCACCAATTTGTAGCACTATGGAATGTGCCGTTTTCTGAACAGACGCATATTAAAATTCCTTGATGTTGAAAGCAAAATATTAAGAAAATATTGAAAAAAATACCTGGTGGAAAAAAGGCCCAAGAGGCCCATGCCACTCTTCATGCCCCAATTTTTCAGTTATTGAGGTGTGATGGAAGTGAAGAGGGACGAGAATATATCGATGAAGGCTTAGATTAAACAAAAATTTGTTGCACGGTTGGGGCACAAAAAATAATATCCACTTTTTTCGTGAATCGAAAATCTCGAAAGCCAGATAAGAAAAAAGTATAAAATCGTTCGCAGTGTACGCTCCTAATTTTGTATTTTCCTTTGACATCATTAAAGTGGGTGATTTTTAAATATTTGTCTGTGGAAGTTAGTCATCACTTTTTGGTGAAGTTGGTTTCATTCGATTTCATTGAAAGTTAGGAAATAGAATTAGACTGAAGTAATGATAAATGTGTAGCGAACAGAAAGTCAAACGAAGCACAATTATTATTTTCAAAAGTTAACGAATCCCGATTCAATATTATTGACTAACGAATACACATTCATTTTCCATAAAACGTCCCCATGAAACAATAATAAATATTATAAAACACCGTTGCTAATTAACCCAAACTAAGAAGTAGAGTTTGTCGGTTTTTAAAAGCCGGATTTAAAAACTGTTTCATTTTTATTAATTTGTGAAATTCGAAAACCTGTTTTTAAATTTAAAAACTCAGTTTTATATACTAGAATTAATATGTAAAAATGTGTTATATTTTTGTAGATCCATAAATATTAAATAAACTCAAAAATTGTCCGGATTTATAGGGATTTTTTTTCTTTATTCGGTTTTGTATAAATAGGATATATTTTATTTTGTTATATTTTTGTAATTCCATAAATATTAAAAAACTTATTACAAAAAACTATTTTTAAAATAAGTGCAGATATTTATTTTCTGTTTTAATTATATTTTTTTGTGAAAATTGGAAAACCGGTTTAACCAGTTTTTGCTGAATAATGGAATTAAAAAACGGGTTTTTTGAAAAGTCGGTTTCTGTATAAACCCTACTAAGAAGCTTCTAAAAAACGTCCCCACTCATTTATCTCCGTAATCTCCATGAACCACAGTAGAACTTTCGTAATTCAAGTTCTACTAATCCGCATTTCCAGATAAGCATTCTTCCCTGACCACCTTCCAGATCGATTAATCAAGATCACCATCTCCTTACACATTACCACAGTGACCTCATATAATTTTCCCGTTCCTGTTAGATCCACCTCGCAACCGATCCCCTCGAGCCCCGCCAAGACCACGGATTCGAATAATATTCCTACACTCTCAAGTCCCCCGCACCGTCCCAAGTTACCTTGCCAGCTGGAGCGGCCAAGTACAGTGGCATTTCTGCATGTTACCCGACCGTACATAAATTGCGTTTACACTGACAACAAGCAATTTCACTTTGCAGGTCGCCAGACCTAACGCCGCCTTCGATAAGGGGCTTTGGGACGCGCGAAAGATTGCGGATCGTCCGCCTCGGAATCTTCGCTGGGAGGAATAATATTTTCGCGAAGGTCCGCGGTGATCCAGCAACTTGTCACCACTTAGCACTCCTCGATACTTCCTCGTCTTTTTTAAACATTCTAAAATTAAATCCGGAGGATTACTCAGAGAATCGCTTCGAGAGGTGCGAGCTAAAGCAAAGGAAAATGGTACTTCGGAGGTGGAGGTAGAAGACGGAGTTCCCCGTCGCACGCCAGCGGCACGGAAAGCGGTTCGCAAGCGTTGATCTTCAGCGCGGAGAAGTCGATTTCTCTTTGTTCAGCCGGGCGGCGAGAGGTAATCTGATTAACGAAGAGGAATTGCGCCCCGACAACCTACGATTTTCCCTGGGCTCCCGTGGCAAATCGCTGGGGAATATTAAGGCTCGCCCTTTACGACGCAACCACACCCTGTGGGATCTACTCGGGGGCGCGAGGGAAAAATGATGCTTTTAATTATTATTTTATTTATTGTTTTCCTGTGCACACTGCCGCCACTAGCCGCGGTAGATACACAGAATGTGCATTTTTCAAGCTATTTTTGCTGCTTATATATACTCTTCCTTCTGCCCAACGAACTACTTTAACTATTAACTAGATACTATAGTTTAGTCATCAATTTTTTTTACTCCCACCCCTTTTACCTCCAAATTTTATCGGGTTTTTCAGACCCACATCCTTTTAATTATCGGGTTTTTCAGACACAACACTACCAACACTATATCTATTATAGTAGCCAACGAACTACTTTAACTATTAACTAGATAACAATAGTTAGTCATCAATTTTTTTACTCCCACCCCTTTTCTCTCCAATTTTATTGGATTTTTCAGACCCATAATCCTTTTAATTATCGGGTTTTTCAGACACAACACTACCAACCAATAACTCTATATATCTATCTATTATAGTAGTAGGAGTCCCAGCAGCACAAGCAGCACTCCAGAAGAAGAGAAAAAACGGTCACCCATCCCTCCCCAGAACGCCGACCCGTGATTAACTTCGGTGTTCGAATGAGAACCTGTGTATCCATCACGGCCACCGCCGCTGGTACGATGATTTTTAGATACTTCGGTATTGTGGATTCTGCAGCGGAGCATGTTATGGAGACGGTTTCGCTGTTTTTGGTACGAGGGGAGCGGAAGAAGCCTGTGTTGGAGGATGCAGTAAAGGGACACCTGACGGAGGCCTTACGTGTCTCCGGTCGCTTTGAAGTACACGTGCAGCTAATTGCTGCGACACAGGGGGGAATGTAAGCAGTGCCCGGATAATGATCGATGGTAACTTCGTTATTGATACCTTTTTTAGGGGCGCGAGGGAGTAATAGGAGCACAGCGAGATGGGTGCACTGGAGCGTGTAATTGTATCAGGGTGGAACGCTGAGTTCTCTGACAATAATGGCTTCTCAAATTTCAGTATCCTTTGGGCGCAATTCTTTTGTCGATTTTGCAATCTTATTTACAGTTTTAAGGGAACATTCACCGGGGGATGGGAACAAAATAGAATACGTATTAACTGTTGCGTTTCTTTTGTCTTAAAATGCTTTCGAGAAACTACTATAGGTAAGAGTGTTTCCCAACCTTTCTCGAGCTGCGATCCCCTTTTATAATATTCAAATAACCTGCAACCCCCCATATAAGGCAAATTTAGTAAAAAAAAAAGGAAACGCATTAAAAATAAGTATTTCGGAATATAATTTTAATTTAATAATTCCTTTTTTTTGCCGTTTGCATGCGCAATTCGCTGTTTGTAACGGTTTAAGTAGTACATGTTTAGTGTAGTTTTATTCACTAAAGAAAGTTGGACCTACTTGAACCCTGTATTCATTGGTTTTATACATTTTAACCACTAAAAAAATTTTTTTTATAAAAATATATAAATTCAGACCACTTTTATCGATAAAAAGAAAACGGGATATTTTTCCTTCAACGGGATCTAGGTGCGGGCACTAAAGGGTTAATATATATATCTAAAAAAAAATATAAAAATAACCGCGACAACCCTCCAGAAAACACTTTGCGACCCCCAGGCTTCTATTTCATATTTTATATTTCATAACAACCACTTCAGTTCACCACAAACGCAATAACCACGTTCATAATTATTTCTCATTTATCATTAAGGAGTAATAAAGTTCTCCAAGATATACTTCGCAGGAGAGTCTTTCACCCCATAAAAGGAAGAACTAAAAATACTCCACTTTAACCCCACAGTGCACCCGTAAATTAAAATTCCACCATGCATGGATATTTTGAGGAAGAAATATTTTTAGACTGCACTCAATCTTGATTAAGAGAAATATTTGTAAAAAAAAAAAATGAAATATTGAACAAATGTCTCTTTAACACTAAGGGCCATTGATAGCCGAATCTCTTTCAATATCATGAGAACAGAATGCAATCTAATTACAACTCACAAGTAACGATTAAAATGTAATTGTGTGATTGATTACACATTATTTTCTGTAACCGTTAATTTAGGTAGTTGACAAAATTGTTGTCAACTACCTAAATCAATTAAAAATTACATTTTAATCGTAATTTGTAATTTGTAATTAGATTACATGTTGCGCAACTCTGATGGTAGTGGAGACCGGAGAAAATTTGGACACTTTTAAAATTGCCTCCATAGTGTCATGATTAGTCCAACTGTGTGTGCCTTTTTTCCTATTCTCAAGAACTAAAAAGAAATAGGCACAAACAAAACAAAGTTTAAAAACCGAGTTGCAAAAATCATGACACCATGGAAGGAAATTTAAAAAATTCCCAAACTACCCCCGACCTCCCCTACAATTTATTTAAAACGTCCCCTTTTATATTCATTTAACTGTTCACTTGGGCCCCACGTGTGCATTGTAGAATTAAAGAAACAGCCCTCCTCAACCAACTACTCTTCAAAAAACCCCCCCTGGGTATTTCCCCCGCAAAACAGTCTAAAAAAACCCAAGCGCCTCTGATCAACTTAGCTCCACTTGAGAACAAGCTGAATCTTCAGGGACCAGGCGCGAGGAAGAAAGAAACGAGCACTGTACCTGTTGCTGATAATGCTGATAGTCAGTGTTGCCTTTTATGATGGCGGAAGTGGCGTCCAAGAGACCAGCTACGATCAACAGCCTGGACAGCCAGCACGGGGATCCATCCGACGTCATTCTTTTTCTCCCTTGAGTAGAGTCTGAGAAGCACAGGTGCTGCTTCGTCCTCTTCGTCGGCGCCGATTCACCCCAGGGACGCTCAGCAGGACGCGCGACTGGTCAGGACAAACTGTGGATTGTGTGGCGTCGCGACGCACGGCGTCCCTCTTATAGCAGCTAGTCCAGGCCGCGATTCGTCCACGCTGCGCATCCCCGAACGCTTGCAACTTCACTGGCGACGATAACGCTGATAACTCTCTCCCTCCCTCTCTCGCACCTGACCAGTTCCGCTGGAAGCTTCTTTGCGGCAAAGTTTCGGGACCAGTTGCGCCGCCCAGGGCTGCTGGACGGTCGCGCGGCAGGTGTGGGGATTGATCTTTCGAGTGGAAAAAGGGGAAGGTCTCGGAGAAGGGCCCTTTTGGGAGAGGAGGAAGACTTCAGCTGGTAATTGGGAGGAGGACTCAAGGGCAGCTTAGAAATGGACATTCTGATTTTGTTTGCGAAGCTTCGGTGAGATTTATCCTAGAGGCAGGGACCGATCTGGGGGGCACAGGCGGGGCAACTGCCTGGAGGGCCATTTTAAGGGCGGGAAAATTTGTTAATTGGTAATTCAATAATATTAAATTTTTTGTGAAACAAAAGGCTTTTGTCATTTATCAAATACCCTCTCAGTGACAAAAAGGAACAGGTGGCAGATGCCCTGAGGGGACCATTTTTGGGAAAGTGAAGAGGTAGTTTACTAAAAATGAGCTAAATGTAGAAAAAAAAAATATAGTGTTTGGATAAAGTTATAATTGTTTTATATTTATATTTTTAATCTAGCTTTACTACTCGGCATCGTCCGAACTTTAGATTCTGATTTTATACAAAAAAATGTTTTATTTATTTTTTTGTGAAAATAGTCACATTCATCTGGATTAGTTAGGCATAATGAGTCCAGATTTCGTGACCCCAGACAAACACACAAACACTTTCTGCTTTATATATTAAAATAATTATTTATAGTTAAATATAAAGAGCGGCAGAAATCATTTTGGTCCCGGGGTGCGGAAGAGCTAAATAAGGCCCTGTTTAGCGGCGGAGATGTGGTATGTGTGCACTTTGATTGTTTTGGTATCAGGCTTTGCATAGTGCACTTCGATGTACGAGTACATAGTTTCCTGGTGGGAAGCTTGAGTTTGTAATTAGTTGAGGGTTTAAGGACACCTTAGAAGTGCAATGCTTGCTTTCAGGTTTGGAGCACCTGGTAATTGCTTCTTCAATGCTGGTGATGTAAATATGAAATGCTGAGAGTGCAGAACAATTCGTGGTGAATGTAGAAATTCACGTTGCTTTTTTATTTAAACGTGAAGGTAATATATCGATCGGAGCAAATGCTACACAATGTAGGATTTTGTGATTTAACTTTGGGAGCAGTGGCGGATTTAACGGGCGGACGAAGAGCAATTGTCACCTGGGCCCTGCTCAGAAGGCCCATTCAGGGCCCTACCTTAAAAAATAATTATGATTTTATCCAAACACTATATCTTTTTCCCAAGCTTTTTGTAAACTGCCTCTTCATTTTCCCGAAAAATGGGCCCCGACCCAGAAGGTCCCCGTAAGGCCCTAAATCCAAAAAAAATATAATTTTTTCCAAACATATTTTTTGTACTTTTCTCTACACGTAGCTCGTTTTTAGTAAACTACCTCTTCATTTTCTCGAAAAAAATGGGCCCTGCCTAGAAATCCTCCTAAGGCCCTATCTTCAAAAAAAAATTATAGTTTTATCCAAACATTATATTTTCTTTTTGTACTTTTCTGTACACGTAGCTCGTTTTTAGTAAACTACCTCTTCATTTTCTCGAAAAAATGGGCCCTTGCCCAGAAATCCTCCTAAGGCCCTATCTTCAAAAAAAAAAATTATAGTTTTATCCAAACATTATATTTTTTTTGGGTACCTTTCTGTACACGTAGCTCGTTTTTAGTAAACCACCTCTTCATTTTCCCAAAAAAGGCCCCTCAGAACTTTGTCACCTGGGCCTTTTTCCAAATCCGTCACTGTTTAGAAGATTATTTAATTCAAACATACACTTAAATTTTTCTTCAACTATTATAAAGCCTCTTTTTTGGCTGTTATTTTGTCAGCCAGAGTTCAGTGACGTTTTTGCGGGCCAGCACGAGTACCCACGTAATCCCCGCGAAACACGATATTTCGATAACGCAGTTTCGTTGTAACAGGATCGAAAAATACTGACGAGTTTTCGCCGGCGCAATCCCTGGCCATTAAGCTCCTTTCCATGTAAAATGAAACTTAACAACATCGCAAAACACTTGGATTTTCTGTACCATTGTACATATTCTTCTCCCTCTACGCTTGTGATATAACAAAGCATTACTCCTCCAACTATAGAAGACGTAAATTAAATTCAGTTCAGTGAAATTAATGAGCTTCTGTCATCATGGGAACACAGCTGATAACAAAGTTGAAAGTTATGTTTCAGCTGCAGTTGCGAACAGAGCGGAGGAGGAGGAGCGAGCTCAGACATTTATACCTGATTACTTCACACTTGAAGAGTTTATAATGTGCATACAAACAATGATACATAACTGTGACTCCCTATTCTAACGCGCTGCCTCACTTTTGCTCGCAATCAGATACACAACAACTGCATTCCATTTATAAGATTCTATCCACTAAAGGAACCGTATTTCTTCCAAGTCCGAAATAGAAACTTTATTCCCCAAAGTTTTCTGTATCTTCAAACCCTCCTGGCACCTTACTCCATTTTTAAATTCCTCCCTCAAGCTTCGTAGACTTCAAAGTGTTCCGCCACCGTCAAATTCTTCCCTGAATTTATGTTACAGATTTTAATTGCTCCGCCCACGAATTACCTCTCAATGCTTCCTTCTATGCCCAAGAAGCATTGGGTACCCAACGTTCCATTTCTTTTATTGCACTGGCAGATGATGGACAACACGTTTAACGTCTCCTTCCTTTTGCTCTACTTCTGCTCGCCTGGTTCCCAAGAAGAGAAAGGAGTTGTTTACCCTCGTTAACAAGTAAGCTCGTCACCGGGCGCTGCAATATAAATTTACCTCCCGTAGGAGCAGAACAACGCTCCCACCGGCTCGACTACAGCGCAAACAATGAGCGATCGTAGGTGAGAAAGCGGAGGGGTGTACATATGCCAAATGTTACGACGTGGGCGCTTGCGTTTCTTTTCCCCCTTCGACCCTCCGCGAGCCGGGATCAATTAAGGCCTCTGGCCGTGCTGTTTACCCGAACGAGTAATTACTGCGGGATGTACCGATTGCGGACGGGGTATTTTTGGAGGAAACATTCTCTTCCGGTCAATTACATGCGCTCTTCCAATTCCGCCCGGCTTCTCCCATCCCCTTGGCCGCGTTGCAGTTCTTTTATTTGATTAGGTGCTGAAGATACTTGGGTTTAAATTTCTGCACTGCTCTCCGCTGGTTTCTTTTATGTTTGCAGGGAGCTTGGAAGCTTCTTTCTGCACTTAAGTTAGCTAAGTTAGCTAATGGGTGCTCTGGAATTTTCTTCTACCATTCAGTTGTTCTCCGAGGCTTTCTTTACCTTTAAGTTGGTCTCTGGAGCTTTGTTTTACCCTTAAGTTGATATTTGGAGCTTTCTTTTACCTTTAAGTTGGAATTTTAAGCTTTATTTTACCTTTAAGTTGGTCTTCGAAGCTTTATTTTACTTTTATGTTGGATTTGGAGCTTTGTTTTACCTTTAAGTTGGTCTTTGAAGCTTTATTTTACATTCAAGTTGGTATTTGGAGCTTTATTTTACCTTTAAGTTGGTATTTGGAGCTTTATTTTACCTTCAAGTTGGTATTTGAAGCTTTATTTTACCTTTAAGTTGGTATTTGAAGCTTTATTTTACCTTTAAGTTGGTCTTTGAAGCTTTATTTTACCTTCAAGTTGGTATTTGAAGCTTTATTTTACCTTTAAGTTGGTCTTTGGAGCTTTATTTTATCCTGAAGTTTATATTTGAAGCTTTCTTTTACCTTTAAGTTGGCATTTTAAACTTTATTTTACCTTTACGTTCGCCTTCGAAACTTTATTTTACCTTCAAGTTATTTTTTGAAGCTTTATTTTACATTCAAGTTGGTATTTTAAGCTTTATTTTACCTTCAAGTTGGACTTCGAAACTTTATTTTACCTTTAAGTTGGTTTTTGAAGCTTTATTTTACCTTTGAGTTGGTTTTGGAGCTTTATTTTACCTTTAAGTTGGTATTTGAAGCTTCATTTTACCATTAAATTTGTATTTGAAGCATTATTTTACCTTTAAGTTGGTCTTCGAAACTTTATTTTATTTTTAAGTTGGTTTTTGGAGCTTTATTTTACATTTAAGTTAATATTTGAAACTTTATTTTACCTTTAAGTTAATATTTGAAAATTTCTTCTACCTCCTTTCTTCTATCTCCAGATTGTTCTGCGAAGCTTTCTTCTATTTTCAAATTGTTCCTCGAAGCCCTCCTCAACCCTCAACTGTCGCCCAAAGCTTTCTTCTACATCAAAGTTTTTTTATCAAGCTTTCTCCAAGTGTTCCCTACAGCTTCCTTCCCCACCAATTGTAGTATCTTGGCAAAATCAACAATATGAATCCCGCAAAAATCGCCGCGTATAAATGGAAACGATGTTACGAGGACTGTAGAGCGCGCAATAAATATTTTAATTGACTATGAATAAGAATGCCCTGGCAAACGTATTTACGTAGGTATCGATTATACAAAAGTGTCCTCTCCTCCTTCGTTATATAAGAATAGATTCGCCGCATTCAATGGAGAACTGAATTATTCACTGGGATGCTTCTGAATTTTATTAAATCACGTCCGCGAGATTTACCACGCTCTTCGCCGTGAAAGCCCGTGACCACCTAGATCATTCTGTCGTCGATTGTTTGATCAAGTAAAACGTCCCACACTTCCACCGTCTAAAGACGATCATCCAGCTTTCAAATAGCGTAACGCGCCTCGTCTATTCACTCAAAATCACCTAAAAATCACAAGCTTAGCATTTTAACAATTCTCGAGATATGCTTTTATAAAAGAATTATTCCCAGGGTATTACTTTGCAAAGTGCTGTATTTAAACTTCTCGGAATACACCTTAAACTTAATCCTTGCGAGATAAACTCGCGGCATACGCTAAACAGAAATAGTATCATTACACAGAGTCCGCAGCAAACGAAAGGGACTCGCAGAAGTCTGCTCGAAAATCCCAGCCATCATCAACCCCCTTTCAAGCATAACGACATTGTTTCCTCAACCACGCAGAGCCTCCTCGACACGCCCTCGCCGCGTGCCCCTTGCAAGTGGCTTAAAAATACCACGGAGACTTCAACAGGGAAAAGCTCCGATTGAATAATAATTCTGTTACAGCATCGACCCCTAAAATAGGGCTTAAACCCCCTCGTGCCTGGCAAGCTGTAACAACCATTTCAGCCAAATGGTATTTGCTTTGTCTAAACTGAACAAGCCCCAGCTCTTCGGGCGTCCGGCGTGCAGGAAGAGCTAGAGGTACGTTTCCCTACACGCGAAGAACTTCACAGTCGATTTTCTCGAAAACGAGGCGCGATATAAAAAAAAGTTACTCTTCCTTTTCGATTCGCGACAAGTAAATAAGTCGACGAAAAGGAGTAGAATTTTTGGATATTCCGCTTCGTTTCCGAGAAAATCGACTTTTCGTCCAGTATAGGGAAAGCTACTTTAGGGGTGCATGTGCGGCGGGAAGGGCAGATCGAAATGCGGGGGCGGCTCTATGTGGCTTCGCTCGTGCCAGCCCTCGGCGACCGGCGTGTGGTACAGTCCGTAATTCACGCCGTTCGACGCGATCTTCTTCAGCCCTTGTATGCTGGAGAGTATCAGTGCCATTTTCGCGAGGAGCAGCGCTTTGCCGCCCAGCACGGCGAGGAACTGGAAGCCCATGGGTATGAGGATCGTGCCCATCAGCACGAAGCCCATCATCAGAAGCGGCATCATGTGGTTGTGCCTGCGCCTGTGTCTTCTTCGGCCTAAAAACACGTGTCACTGGCATTCTGAATTGCTTCTGGAGCTTGTACACAATTCTCTTAATTATTGGACTGCATTTGATGCACCAATTGGAGACCAGTCGAACGTAAAATAGCAGAGCTACCCACCTTCGAACACGCCGTTGCCCACTTCCGTTTTGGAGCTGTTGGAAGGCGAAACGATCGCGAGGCGGTCGACGTCCACTTTGAACACGTGAGAGCGCAGCACGCGCAACAGTCTCTTCACGATTATTGCCGTCCAGTTTGCTTCATCCCCGGGATCACTGCGGGGCAAAAAACGTGGAATGAAGATTTGAGGCGCTGGATGGGAATAATAAATAGAAAGATAAAAACGACCTGACTCCCACTTACAGAAATGTACAGTTCACTAATTGAAGCTTTTGTAATCATTTTAAATATTCACAAGTAATTGTTATTCGTCCAGTTTGTATAATTAAGGCTCCCCGCTCGTTAAATCGCTCCGGAAATAGGTCATCTTTGGGATTTTATTTAAAAAGAAGTAAACGTCGTAGGGTCAAAAAACTTTTTGGGCTGTATTTGTACACTTTTAGAGATAATAAAAAATATTTTTTGGAAATTTTATCTAATTCTGCTGCCTGTTGGTGGCTCTGACTATCCGGGTGATACAAAAAAAAGTTCCTCACAAAAAACAAACCACGAAAATTCTTCAGGTGCACGAAAATGTTTATAAAATGAAAACGATTGCTCGCATAGTTACCGCCATAGATGATTCCACGGAGAATTTAGTAGTGAACGAAATCCGGCAAGAATTTTTTAAATCGGTCGATTATTTTTTTTATTAGGATTTTAGGAGTTTTAAGAAAACGTGTTTCAAATTTTAATTAGGCATTCTTTAGATGATGTACTACTAAATATATATAAAAAATATCGATTTTTTTTAAATTTTAGGGGAGGATACTCTTAAACGACACTTCGTTAAGATATTCCTGAGTAGAAAGAACTCTTTCAAGTTTCTCAGCGCGAGAGCTCGACTTGAAATTTGTCTCTGTAAAACGCTCCCCGGTCGTTCCATTAAGGCTCCGATATTTTTCCTGTCCGCAAGAAATAGAGCGAGACGGAATCGCGAGTACTTCGTATCGCTGCATCTCCAAATTGATACCCTGCGACTCTACTCTTATCGATGGCCCCACGGTGGTCAACGTGCGAGCCCTTTTGATCTCAAAAAAAAAAAAAATATACCTATTGCGCAAAGTACAAAAGATTCAAACTAAAAGCTGGGGATTAATATTGAAACTGACTAATTGACGGCGGTCTTAAAAGGCGCTGCACTACAGCTTCGCTTCTTTCTAGAAAATAAAGGGTGTTTCCATGAAAATCCAAACTTTGAGAATACTTAGAAAACAGATTATAGTTTCTTCTTCTTTCCCCGTTCTACTTCCAGCTTAAGTCTCCTCCAAACAATTTTCCCCACCCACGCGATGATCCGGAAAATGTCAGACAGCTTCGGAAATCTACTAACACGACTTCCCCAAAAAATCGTGCAACCCCACGAGCATCTCTTCCCTCTTTCCCTCCCGTGAAATGTGATTCTGAGTTTCCATTGGCGTCGTTACAGAAGAGATAAATCTCGTCTAGCGGGTGCAAATAGGTTTCCAATACCACTGAACGATTCCTGAGATCTCGCGATCTGAATTTCTGAGTGCCTCAAGCTCCCCGATCCTTGCGCCACTTCGAAAAATAGAAGATACACATTTCCCATTCTTTAGGAAAACTTTCCGACCGTTTCTTCAAAAGGAAAAATAATAATAATTCTATTCCTGATTTTTCAGGTATTTTTTATGAAGAAACCTTTTGAAGAGCTCCTCGATTCCTCGCAGTGCCACGCTTATTGGAGAAGAATCTTTCGCTGGCGACGCCTCTCTGCGCCTGAATTAATTACAAGGGAATTTAATAATAGCGAAAGGGCGGAGAATACTTAAAGAGCAAAAAGCGGTGCCCTGTAGATCAATAAAGAATCAGCTGCCATCCATTTTCCGAAGTGTTCGGAGAGTTCCGAAGCGTGAAGACTGCCCCGAAGTTCCCGGAGCTTGTCCAATATTCTTAGAAGTTTTCCCTGACGTCGATGCGTCCTGGGAGGATTTTCAATTATTCAAGCCGATCGACGAACCCACGTGGGGTCGCTGGACCCTCCACGATTTACCCAAAATCGCACATTTCTAGATCAAGAAGTTCTGAAGAAGTCCAGTAACATAAAACTCTGCGCATAATTAAAACCATTAAAACTACACCTAACCAGCGGCCGTAGCCGTGATGGAAAACACCGGTTCTCGTTAGATCACCGAAGTTAAGCATCACGGGCCGGGTACTGGGGAAAGATGGGTGACCGACCGACCACCTTTTTTCCCGGTGCGCCGCTGCTGCTGAGACCCGAAGAAGAGAGAGGAGAGAAAAAAATACAACTATAGTTCGTTGGGGGCGCAATATAAGCGGGGATAAAGCTTGAAACGCCATTCCTGTTTAACAGGAAAAACAATAAATACAAAACTACACCTCTGCAAAGTGTCAGATGTTTTCCATCTGCCCAACTATGATTAGCCTTCCTAATAAACTCAACTATATCCCTTTTAGTCTCCTACTATACATGATATAATTCTCAACTAAGTCAGTCTCAAACCTTTCTTCTTTCCTGAAAAAAAAACAAGCTCCTTAGAGTTTAATTCAACAGTACGTCGAAATGAAGATTTGATTTACCTGTCGGTGTCATTGTACGTTGAATTCACTCCATCCTTCTGAAAGCGTACCAAGTCCAGGCCCGCAAAGACTGGAATAACGTCGCTGCCAAGAAGAGCGTCCAAAGAAGCCAGGGCGCGCTCCTGCACGCAGCGCCGGAACTTCTCCAGGAACTCCTCCTGCCCCGAGCTGTTCCAGGACTCCTGCGGGCAGTTCTTCAGCACCGAACGCAGGCTTGAGAACCACCTCGTTCTGTCCTCGCATCCAGAGTTGCCCACTAGCAGTGCTAGTGCAAGCACGTAGAATGCGCCGAGGTGCATCCGCGCTTGAAGGAGCATCCTGTAGGTGGTAGCGATTGGAACAAAGGTAGCGGGTTGGGGTGTGGATGAAGAAAAACTCTTGCGAAGCTTTGCTTAGACGTTGGCACTGTTCTTCGCTGTCTTCAGTTCGCTTCGCAGATATTTGGCGGGGGTATTACTAGTTCGAGGATAATCCAACGCGATACTATTAACTTGGAGTCCGCTGATCAGCTAACGCTGGTGTTTGTGCTACTTGGGTATTGAAGTTGTACGTGGGGAGAAAAGGAGTATGTAAAGTAAGCTTATAAATGCCATCGGCTTTGACTCTTAATCGCCAGAAGTAAAGGAATGCGAGATTAAGGACTAAGAAGGGGCTTCTTCTCAAGGCTACTCTGCTTTTCCCTCTACTTCTTCTCTTCTACTTCCAGCAGCACCGTACCAGAGACTTTGAACTTTCTTCTGTCGAGGAACATCTTGTCTACCAAAGGCTCAAGCTACTTCGAAATCTTCCCCACTGTTGAATGTTGATCTTCTGAGCTTTGGCTCACCCTTTCTGTTGCAAGGAACGCGAGCGCACCACCCGGAGGCTTTACACTGCACTTGTAAAGGCTCGACCTAGGCTATATGAAGACTTATAGGCGCAGGAAATAGGCTAAGGTGCCAGGCAGGTGGTCATTACATCGAACGGCAAGGTAGCGATCAAAAGGCGGCACCTTTTCTGCTCCAGCGACCCGGGTCTGTAATCAGTAATGAACTCTAGGGCTGCATGACGACGCTTGGGCCGTCATTTGCTCGTAAGACCTACCAGATCAAACCCATGTAAAAAAATATCCGATGCAGCAACTGGCTACTGAATCCTGAGCATCGCTGGTATGCTCCTGTTCAGGACCAGTTGCAAGCGATGGATCACAGGAAGAAGTAGAACTTCGAACTGCATCCTCGAAGAGAAATGAGCTGCGATAATTGCTGATCAACTTAAGGAAATTCTGGAGGAATAAATTACGAGAAGAAGTACATAATGGTCTTCTGCAGCGAAACTAAAGCGGCTTTAGGAGCCAGAAGAAATAATAACGAAGGAGATGGCAATCGCTGAAGATATTTGAGCGAGCGAATGAAGATACTCTCAGAGGATGCAGGTCGATATGAAATATTGAAGAAAAGGAAGAGAATTCTACGCAGCTTAAAGGGGGAATCCCATTCTTTAGGCTAAAAACATAGCAAAATTTGGGATTTTTTTCTAAGAATCCAGCGATTCGATTCATCTGAAATTTGGGCCATGTTTTGATACATCTCTGAAGAAGCTGCAGGTTTTTTTTTATTCATTTTTAACCACGAATATAGTAGTTACGCATGATCGACTATCAAGCAGCGCAAAATTCGTCGTCCATCGGTGTGCATGATATCTATCTACCAGGTAATCTGAAGCAAAAGAATGAAACGGCGTAATATGTAGCTTGAAATTGATGAACAAAAAACAAAAAAATATTGAGCGGTGTGGGGATTTTTCAACCTGAAAGGTCTGAACCTTTAATTCTTACGATCCAATCTTCCACCAATTTTCAAAAAAGGTATAGAACTTAGCGGTGCTCTGGTTCATCAAAGTGAAGCCACATATGTACAAAGTAAAGCGCCGTTTTATTTTTCTGTTTCAAATTACCTGGAAGGCAAATATCATGCACACCAGCGGATGACGAATTTTGCGCGTCGCGACGCATAACTCCTATATTTATAATTAAAAATGAATAAAAAAAAACCTGCAACTTCTTCAAGGATGCATAAAAACATGGTCCAAATTTCAGATGAATCGAAACGCTGGTTTTTTAAAAAAAAAAATCCTAAATTTTGCTATATTTTTAGCCCATACAATGGGATTCCCCTTTAAGCCTCTCAATAACTCAGTAAGCCTCTTGCAGTTTATTACAGGAGGCGCTGCACTGATGGTTATAATTTTCTTTCCACACGGTGCACCCTGCTCTTCCTGTCTGAGAATTGATGCCCCGGTGCAACGATTGCTATCTACAAATTCGTACTCGACAATGAATTACGGTGCGCGTTCCTTTATGCTATAAATCTGCAATATTGCGGTATATCAGGCTCTAAACATTACCGCACACATGCGCGCAACTCGCTGGAAACCCGGGCGGGGATCGGAGAAGGGGGCAGGGCATTAAAAAAAGTCCAATTTCCTGGGTCACCCTAGAAGGGAAGTCCCGTATTTTTTATAATAAATCGAGAGTCTGAAACTTTATTATTAATGCTATAATCATATAACAATCGAGTCTCTCAACTGCGAAACACGAAATACAGTCAAGCAGCGTGTTGCCGCGGTTATCGTTAAATCAACAGGCCTCCAAACTTCGCGCTGTGCGACTAAGAAAAAATCCTAGCGATTAAAAAAGCGCCTAAGCAGAGCCACGTAAATAAAATCTCCTCGCCTCTAGCGGCGCGCGCACCCCCACCCCTCTCGAAATCAGTATCGCGACAGAAATGAGTGATGCTTAATTCATTACGGAAGATAAAAACTGCACAAGGCTGAAACAAAGCTAAAATGCCTCGCGGGGCGAGATACGTGTGAGATAAGAGTCTCAGCTGGAAAGCAACAAAAATCTGGCTCTCGTAACGCCGCGCTCTGCGGATTCGACAACCCTGGAGCCACTCGATCGCGTCGCTACTTCAGCTCCGAGTACCTTAGAAAACATCCGTCGCTCGAAACAATTGGAGAATCCAGGAGAGTCCGAAGGAACTAAATATGGATGGATGGAATAGAAATACTGGCAGTACCTTGCCGGGCACTAGTCGAGCGGGCGATCCTCCAATTATTTTAAGCAGCGCGTTAACACGATCGATATTACTACGATTACTAATTCAGCTAAATAGTATTCCAACATTTCACCAACAGGATTCGCGAGCCCCAACTAGTAACAATCCAGAATCACGCGAACATCCTTCGCTCTATCTTAGAAAAGCCTCGCGGCTTTCCTCTAGGACCACCCTACGCGTAAAATCTACCTAAGCTCCTTATTAAAACTTTCCCTGCCTCTCTTCCACTCTGAGTTACTGTAAAAAAAGTCTTCAGTCTTCCGACAGATAAGCAGAACAAAGCCAGAGCACGCGGCTCGCCGCTTAGGTTTTGCAGACGTAGGAATTGTAGCTGCATATCGAATAATTGTCCTCGGCTATCGTGTCGCGTTCCTCGTGATTGCTGCCTTCGGCAGCCTTCATCCCCTTCAGGCGGTACTTGTTCCTGGGCATGCCGGAGCTGATGCAGAGCTCCAGCAAGGCCCACTCCTCTATGGAGCCCAGGGAGCCTTCTTCGCTGAGGGAGCTCACGGAGCTGTGTCGAGAGGGGCCCACGTTCGACTTCGCTGTGCCGCGGCATGGCTCGTCGTCGTCGTTGTCCGTCGAATTAGAGATCGGGGACCTGCAATTGGGGACTTGGGAGCGCGAGCCACCGTTCTCGTTCACGCTGCTATGATCGGAGTCCGGGTGCTTCCTGCTGTTGCACGTCGGCAAGCTTGCTCTCTCGTACGAAGCGACACCATTTTTAACCGGCTGCCTCCTGGCTTCCGGCGCCTTCGCGGCGTCGAAGGAGCTTCCTCCCAGAACTGGTGCCTCGCTTTCGTCAGGCTTCCGAGTAGACTGCATCTGCGCGTTCCTCGCGGAGTAAGGCTTGTTTACATAGAAGGACGAAGCGCTGGAAGCGGACCTAGCCTTCGAATACTGCTCCGGCTGTTTCTTCGCGGCTACTAGGGACGAATTCGACGAAGCATTGAGCGCCTGGAAATTAGGATAAGCTTAGACTTGTAGAGTTGATTTTGAAGATGTCTATCCTCACCTTCGGCATGCCCGACTTGATGCACTGAGCCAGCATAATGTCCTCCTCCTCCTCGGAGAGGCTCAAACTGTCTTCGAAGGCTGCCGGCTTCTTAGGCTGCTGCTTACTCTGCTTCGAATATTCTGGCTGGCGGAATGAGGCAGAAGAGGGTGGCTTCCGTGGCGCGGTCACTTTGGATTTATCCATCGTCGGCGGCAACGCTTGTCCCATCAGAGTCGAGATGTTCAGTCTCACCTGGAATTTAAACGGAGCGTTAGCTCGGTGACGCTAGAATTCAGTAGCTTCTCGAGTTCGTTAGAGAAACCTTGGGCATTGCTGATCTTATGCACTCGCTCAGAATGGCTTCGTCGTCGGTGTGATTGGGACTGTCGTCGGAGAGCTCGTTGTCGTGCTCCAGCGCGGGGCGCCGCGTTGCTTTACCAAGAATCGGGTTCTTGTTGCCACTTTCGACGGGAGACGACGAGGGCGTGCCGCATATGTTGAATCTCTGCGTCGCCACCTCGGCTTTCTGCATGAAGGGAATGCAACTGGTCGGAGGTGGAGTTATCTGACGGACCTACAAGCGAAGAAGAAACAATCGGCGTGGAACCAGAGATGGGCATTAGCTAAATAAAAAATCATTTATGGCGCAGTAAGAAAAAAATTTTTTCAATCAAATTCATAAATTCGTTTCCTGTATACTCTTCGTCAAAACGTGCGCTGCGGCAAAATCGTGCTTGTTGCGTTTAGAGTGCCCAGGCCGTATGGTTAATTCGAATTCAAAAAGACAAAAATATTTAGAAACTAGAAGCCTACCTCTATTACATGACGATCAAAAAAAGTTAAAATCGCAAAAAAATACAAAATGGCGGACCACTGAAAAAAATCATGTTTTCGGGGTACAAAATTGGGGAAATATTGATAAAAAAAAAATAGAAGCAGGTCGTTAATTGAAAAAAATATAACTGATCGTCATGTAATAGCGACGGGTTTTTCGTACAATAAATACCCGTGCTAATGTCAATTGGATGTATAGTTTTCTCTGTAGACAGTCAACGCGGTTGAAAAATGTCATTCTGAGCTTCACGGAAAATACTATATCTTCGACAATTTTGCGAATTTCTTCATAAAATTTGGAGAGAGCAATCTTGAAACGTACGTCTTTCAGAAAATGTGAAAAAAAATCGATTTTTCGAAATAACGAGTCGAATAAAAGATAATTTACCTTTATTCGTTATTCGAGGCTTCGAATAAAAGTCGAATAACGTGCGGATAAAGATGAAAACCTTATACGAATAAAAGTTCTTCGAATAAAAAAATTATCTTTCGAATAAATCACTTCGAATTAATGTATTTATCCGTGGTGTTTCGAATAAAGACAAATCGTGTTATTCGAAGCTTCAAATAACGAATAAAGATAATTTATCTTTGGTGTGAAAATATAAAAACACTGCCTTCTAGGATAATTACCTTTGGTATTCCCGATTGAATGCACGCGTCAAGAATCTTCTCGTCTTCGCCAGAGAGATTAGAACTCTCGTCTGACAAGTCGTTTCTATGGCTCTCGACCTCGCTGGAGGATTTGGCCTCCTCCACCCTCTCGACGTTCTCTTGAACACTTGGCATGGACAACGCGGAGAGATTCGACTGCGACCCTACCGGGGAAATATCTGCCGGCGTGTCTTCCGTGCAATATACGTGCACCGTGTCTGGAGCAGCGACCACTTCTATGTCATTTTTAGTCGCTTTCGAAGCAGTCGCTGGCGTGTCTCCGCTACTAACAGGAACGCGAGGTTCCAATCTGTTCGAAACAGTGGTCCTCTGACATCGCGCCAGCATGTTAGACGGCTCGGGCTGCACGGGCTTCTGAACGGTGGATGTTTTGAAGGACTGCCTGTACCTGTACGTTTAAAAGTATTGAAGACTCTAATTTGGTCGAGAATTTTTATAATTGCACATTTCTTATTTCTCGAGAAATTGCGGTATTTCGAGAGGAACTTAAGTCTAGGAAAATTATTCTAAATCTCCAGAATTTCCAGCTAGTTCAAATTGTGTATTACTAGTTAATCACGAACGTAGAAACACATCTGCAATTTATAATAAATTTTGTTAATGATACACTCCTCGCGTTAATTAAAGGATCACCTTTAAGAATCAGAAAAATAGAGGAAAGTTCACATAGACATAACTCCGGCAAAAATAATCGTATCAATATTTTGAAAATATGCTTTGAAAGCGTGGAATCTCTACTCTCAGCTGCTTTCTTTAGATTTTAGCTGCCTTGCTTTTCGGCAAAGTTATAACGATGTAAAGAGCGCTTGGTCAATTTTAAAAAAAAATTCTTCAACTTGCGAAAGTTCCACGAGGAGTATGAAATTTTTACACAAAGTCCATTTAGACGGTAACTTCAAACTTAAAGGCCACAGGAATTCAAAAGAATCGGCAGACTTTCCGCTTTAAAATGAGGTAAGAGTCGAAGCAAAAATGGAATTTGTGGAATTTTTAAGCATATTTTCGAAAGGACATCGCAGACCGAAATGTGAACTGAATCGAAAAAGTCATAGATGCGCCTTAAAGAGTAAAAACTGATCTTTCTATCGCTCTTTTCATGAACGTTCTACGATAATTCCTTCGCTTGCTAGAAGCAACTAAAGTAAAAAAACGGTTTCCGCTTCAAAGTTGAATAACTCGGCCAAAACAAATCGCACAAGAAATATATATATTACTCTTTGCACAGAAAAGTAGCCGCTTTCGACTGGTGCAAATGGAATTTGCGTAAAAAAATTCATTCTCCCCGTGTAACTTTCGCAAAGTTGAAGAAATTTTTTTAAAATTGACCAAGTGCTTTTTATATCTTTACCGAAAAGCAATACAGCTAAAATCTGAAGAAAAAAATCAGCTGAAAGTAGGGATCCAAAAAGACTAAAAAAAGTTACATTTTTGAGAATTCTCGACGCAGAATTTTCAAGAATTCTCAAGAAATATGCTCTGATTCTCGATTTCTCGAGACACGAAAAATATCGAGAAATCAAGAACACTGCTCTAATCATCTCTAAAGAATCTCCATCGCTACCTATTATTCTGTATCCCCATGCTGATGCACGCAGCCAGCATGTCCTCGTCATCCTCGTCGCCATCGCTCACTTGCTCCTGGTCCTTCTCAGCTTCCACATTCCCCGCTTTCTCCGTAGCTTCTTCCTTGATCTCTTTAGCAATCTCAGTCGCAGCTTCCTTCAACTCGGCCCGCGATTTCGAGCTGTTCGTTACCTTCAGCTCGTCGTCGATCGTGAGAGAACTGAGACTGGTCGCTGTGGAGAATTCGATCGGCGTGGACTCCTCTTTAAACGTCGCAATGTCGTCCTCGAAAACGCTCGTCCGTGGCGCGTGGCACTTCGCGTACGCTGAAAACAATCCTCGTTTAAAACGCAGCAGCGAAGAGCGAACTGTGACAAAAATAACTCGAATAGAAATTCCTATAATTCTCCTTATTACTGCTATTACTATCTCTTTCACTGGCGATCAATGGCATTGCATACATAAGTGTCGAACCGGTGGTCTTACTGCTTCCTCTGGTATTTTACTTATGAAATCCTGACTCTTGTGATTGCGCGGACTGGGCGGAATGGTTTGCGTAGGCGAATCAGGCAGCTCGCTTGGCGACACAACGCCGCTGGTCCTGCGGCTGTTCGAAGACAAATACAATTACTGCGCGCCTCTTCTCAAACTAACTCTGCGATAATCACCTAAAATCACTAATGATGGAGCTACGATCGTCATGGATGGAATGCTGCTCGAAGCCGCTCAGCGAGCCAAGGGAGCTGCATCGAGAGAACATTAACGGTGTCTGCTCTGCGTAATAGTCCTGTCTACTGAACGTCACCATCTTCCCTGAAACAAATACCAGTATAATCTTTCGCAACGTTCAACGAAGCTCAGCGAGTAACACGGTACACGCTCGACGGACCTTCTTTATCTACGACTCTCGGGTTGCTTTTCCCTTCCGTCGGGCTATCGACTTCCCCAGGCATGCGTAGCCCGCTCGCATTGGAGCTCGCGTTCCCACTGCGGTCCGCCCTCTCCGACCCGGCGTCGATTTTATCCGCGGAGTCGCTGGGAGACGCTTTCGAGGTGTTACCAGCGACGTTGTTTCTCTGGGTCGTCGCACTGCCGAGGGAGGTCAACGAGTTAGCTCGAGAGAAACCGTCGGACGCTCCGGCTTGATAATAATCCAGCAACTTCTCGGGGGAAAGGTGGCCGGACTTGTGTGTCTGGGAAGTCTTCGGGGCTTCTAATTCTTTCTCGACGAGATGCGAGCGACCTTCGTTGCAGTTAATGGGCAGCGCGCGTTCGAACGCCATGTCCTCCTTGCGAACAAGCTCGTGGGCTTTCTTAGTATGCTTCTTCTGCGAATCGATAGGCTCCTTCGTGTCTTCCAGTCGCAAATCGGACATCGAAGTCGCGGTGGAGAAATTGAACGGCGTTTCGTAAGGAGTTCCTTCGGTGCAGTACGTCTTCACGGTGTCTTCTTGGACGCTCCCCGGAAAGTACTCGGGACTCTGTTTCTCGTCGTCGTCTGTATCGTCTTCGGCGTATCGGAGGCTGTAGTCCGTGGGCTGGTCGAGGTCGGTCTCGGCGTAGTCTCCGAACAGGTCTACTTTGGAGTCGCGTTCTCCGAACTCCTTTTTGCAGGATCGATCGCCCCGAGCGGAGTCGTCGATGGAACGAGTCTGGGTTACGGTTTTCCTCTCTGTATACTTTTTACCGTAGTCCACGGGCTGATCGGTTGTCTCCTCTTCGTACCTTCTCCCAGTATTTCTGTCCATACTGATTAAAGTGTTCCCTCCGTCTTTCGCGATCCTGAGTAAATCGATTAATCGATAGACAAAAAAATGTGGTTCGATCGCGAACGTCGGTTGGTGAAGCTGAGTTTAACAGATCAGTTGACTATGGTCATTATCCTCAACGATCTTAGCATCGTCTTTGACTCTTTGGAGTGTGTAAACTTTATGCAGCCACTGCTTGTGGGCAAGTTGTTCTCCACAGTGTTGTCATACCTCTTTTTAAACATATAATTAAAGCTCTCTGACCTATAGATCGAATTCTTCTTCTTCCGTGTGGATAACGATTAAACAGTTTTCGATGTAAAATACAAACAAGAAATATGTTTCTTCATCGATACTTAATCTTTGTATTAATTTACAGACTCCCAAATAAACAGATTTGTCCTTCGAGGAGTCTGAACCAACCGGGTTGAGCACCACTGCTTGAATCTTTGATAGCACTTGTGAGAAACAATTCGCAATTCGTGGCCCTCTGGTGGTGAACCCGGGAATCATTGTTATAAGTTGAAACTTCTTTATCGGCAGAGTTTACCAGCCGAACATTGAGGAATTAAATGGAATATTGTATTTTGTTATTTTAAATTTGTGACGATGGCCTTGCGATTTTGTCTGCAAGATACATTCCAGAGGAACGTAAAGGTAGATGTTCAGAAGGCATGTTAAAGGTCAGTAAAATCAAGGACGAAAGAAGTCTGACTGACAAGGGAAGTTCGGCTATTTGAAAATTCAAAAATTCCCGCCACAAGATGTCGCGGTATTTTTCAAATTACAACGCGGTAGTTTTGAATGGTCCACTGAAGCCGGGGCATCAGTGAGTATGTTTTCCCGGGATCTGATAAGTCGCGGGTTCAGTGAACGTTGGTGAACCTTCAGAATACCGAGGCATTTTCTATTTTGATTCTACAGGCGGAGATAAAAAATTTGTATTTATTTTTTGGTATAAATAATCACATTCATTTGGATTAGTTAGGCATAATGAGCTTACCGTACGAAAAATTTTAAGCGACAGACAAACACACAAACACTTTCTGCTTTATATATTAAGGGGCTGTTCCGATCTAGAGCCCATAAAAATAGGTGATCTTTAGGAATTAATTAAAGCAAACCTACTACATATAATTTAATGAGACTTTTGCACTGAATTAAAGACATCTTAAACTATAGAAATAATTTTTTTGTTTTATAATTAATCATCGCGAACGGCACTGGGGAGTCGTTAAAGTCGAGGCGTCAAAAAATTCATCCAAATCAGTGGAACCTGTAGCACCTAAACCCTTAGTCTGAAGTAAAAAACAATGCTAGATTATTAAAGGTCATGCAACTCGCTCGAGGACTGACCAGAAAAAATTCCAAAAATTGAGGTCTTCTTTCAAAATAACAGCACTTGAAGTTTGAAATCACTTTTCCCCTATATTTTTCGTCCTTTCAACGCCTTTAAAAATTACAAATTTTCATTTTTTTTTCAATTTTACTGGTTTCCCCCCTAGCCAGAAGTATATTCTTCAAACTAAAAAAAGTTTCAGTCAAATCGGATAATAACTTTTGGAGATACAGGTCCCACCGATTTTGAGAACACTGTTTCGAGAAAAACGCGCGTAAAGTTTTGCGCGTGCGCCGAGTGGCCGGGTATTACCCGCGCATTTGCCGCTACTAAAATGCCTATAACTTCGTGAACTCTACAAATTTCAATAAATCCTTTTAAACACATATTTCTAACAGCTTGAACATTCAAAAAATAAAATAAAAAAAGAAATCCATTCTCAAACCGGAACCTCCGATACACATTATTGTTGACACGCGCAAACTATACACAAATACCACGCACGCGACAGTGCTGCTGCTTGGCAGACAGCGCTCGCGCAGCCCGAGTTGACTATTCCCGCAGCACTTTGTCGAGCACAAAGACAGTAAATAAACAATATTTTCCAACTAAATCTTTCAACCCAGAATCCTTTTTATCCGACGAAATATAATCGGTTAACGGTGGGACTGTTCCATCGTATTCACGATCTCGACTTTCGCCGTCTGTGCAGGTTGTGGACGTAACATAACCTAACATTCCGAGGCTCTCAGAGCACCATGTGATTGACAAATGGAAGTTGAGAGGTCGGGACCGAAAAGGTGCGTACCACATTCTCAAAGCAGAGGTTAAGAAAAAAAAAAAACAATTTAATTACTCATTGAATAGGAGAGTCTGTTGTAGGCAATGGCGATGATTACCAAAAGAAGAGAGGAAGCAGCGCGACGCCACGACAGAGCCACTTGGAAATGAACGTCCCGGTGTAACAGCCAGCGTCGTTACGAGACACTTGCTCGTCGATAGACCGCGAACCATGTCCGGCAAAGGGAAGCAGAGCTCGAAGAAAGCTGTCGTCAAAGTGCGAGAGAGCGGGAAGACCGTGCAGCCTTCGGCGCTGAATTCCGACACCAGTACAGAAAGCACGGAGGCAACGATGTCCCTGCCAATTTTAAAAATCGCCGACAACAGTCGCCTCCTCCCGAGGTACAGCGGTATACTGCTGCGCAACGTGGAGGAGGGCGTAGGCATGGAGGATCTCGATACGCTGCAGTTAGAATTAGAAATGCTGCTGTCGTCGGTCGTCGTGCGTCACCGGATGATTCAAGAGGAGATAGCGAATTTGTCGTCCGCGGAGGAGCGGCGAGATAAGAGATCGAAAAGCGGCAAGGGTCTGTCGCTTCTAGACAAGAAGGTCCGGGAGGAGAAGTTCAAGCCGAAAGAGCTGAACGCCAAGACTCAGTCGCCCCTGCCGGCGAAGCTGTTTAAGCAGAAGGCCGTGGCCGGCAGCAACTCTCAGGTCATTCCAAACGTTCACGAGATCTCGAGAATCGAAGGCTCCAAGTCCGAATCGCCGAAGTTACTTCTACCAAAAAACGACACGCCTAATAAATTCTGGGCGTCCGTCGATCCCTACTGCACGGACATCATGCCCGACGACATTAAGCTGCTGGAGGAGCTGATCGCCACGCACGGCGACATCAGCGAGTTCAAAAAGATCCCTCCGTTGGGCAGACACTACAGCTTAATGTGGGCGCACAACGATCTGTTGCAGGAGGAAGACGCGGCGAACCCGAACAGAGAGAAGAAGAAGAATCGCTCGGACGTGTCCCTGTTGGTGGCGAAGAACGATAAGAAGGCGCATAGTATAGCGGGGCCTCTCACGCAGAGATTGGTCTCTGCGCTGCTGGAGGAGAACGTGTACGTGGCGAATAATAACTCGGACAATAAACTGTTCAGGGATAGCGACCCGCCGGTCCTCAGGGACCTCACTATCCAGAACTCCATTAACTTAGAATTAAGGATGCACAAGGAGCTGGTCGAGCAGGGGATCCTGGAGCCAGACGCGCAGAAGAAGAACCAAGAGGACGACGAGATTCTGATGGAGATTAAGAGGTGCCAGCAGGAACTCAGCGCGCTGTCCAATCACAACGTCACGCAGCTGAAGCGGCTGCTGAATCTCGCCCAGGAAGAGAGCAAGCGGCAGGCGCTGAAGAGGAAAATAAGCACGGCGGACAATGAAGTGATCGAGCACTACAAGAAGCTGATACTTTCCAAGCAGAGGAAAGTACCGCTGACGAAGAAGGAGCAGGAGAAGGCGTGGGCTTGTCTGCGCGAGAGGGAGAACCTCTTGGATCAGCTGAACATGTTACCGCATAACAATGTTGGGGAACCTCCTTTCGGCGCTAATAATTAATTTTTTTTACTGCATTGTATGATATCGCGATGGAGATATGTATTATAAAAATTTAATAACATCGATCTAACTTTTAAACCGGGTAAAGTTTATTCGAAACTTCGCGGCGTATTAAAACTCTCCGCAAGTTAGAGAGAAGTAGAAATCAGGCTTGGAGCAAATTTCCGAGTTTGTTTAAACGCGCCCTTAACTTCATAAAACGGGAGTTATAGAGAACTGGATGAAATGGTACGCAGAATTGTTAAATTACCATGCTGTCGTGAATTAAATATACGCAAACGTCTCAAGCTTTGGACTTACTGTGTTTCATTTATGCACTCGGTAGGTAAAGTCTATGATATTATTTATTGCAAAATCCATTCGAGGTAGTGTACATTTGGCCTACGTTTATATGCCTACCAACAGCTGTTACACCCATTTTTCGTATTCAATAAACACGTAGCTTGAGCAGCACACACACATCTACTTATTTATCACTTCGTATTAAAAGTGTCATTTCAAATAATAGATCGAACAGGTAATAAGTATGTTAATCACCATGGGCGTCCGGAGGGGGTGCAAAAGGGGCAGTTGCCCCCCCTGGCTTTTGAGAAAAAATCGCTTTTTTCCCAAACAGATATTTAATAACTCTTCGTGGTCACACGGGGTGTATTGTACCCCCAAAATAATTTTCGAGTTAGAATGTCGCGCGTTTACGACTTCCAAAGGGGATTTATCGCAAGAAAAAAAATAAAAAAATTAAAAAATCGCTTTTTCCCACAACCGTGGAAAATCGCTCATTTTCAACTACAAATTTTATCGTATCAAAATTTACATTTCTAGAAAAAGACTATTAGATCATGATTGTATAAGTATTACGAATGTACAATTATCACTGAAAAGTTAAAAGATTCAAAAATACGAAAATGGTAACTCTAAAAATTACGCTGGGATACAGTGTGACCAACTTGTGATTATAAGGTGTGACGACGAAGGGTTAACTCGGTTTGGGGAAGGGTTAAGTTTATACTAAAAAAGGGAATATTTCTACATTTCGGTTTTAAATTTTTAATTAAATTGGCACTATAAAATGGGTTTAAAGAAAGCAAGGGAGGTATATTTTTCTTTACCATCATCCCAAAGTTGCCCCCACCCCTTGGAAAAAAGATTCTGGACGCCATTGTTAATCATTGAATCGTAAACATAATTCGTAGCTTTGGTAGTAGCTACCTTGAATTATCAATGAGTAAGTATTGCAGATTAAAATATTTGACGTCAACTAGTATGCATCTGCTTTAAAGCAGAGCGTTGGAGCGCAGCGGAATAATTCTCGGCAAGCTAAATTTTTGTATGGGCCTGAGTGAATTTGGGCAGCAAACAAAATTACGTAATACATACCTATATGTCTTCTACATATCTCTAAAGATTAAAGTTTAAACTTATTCACTCGAAGGGGGTGAAAATGACCCCTGAAAATCTGGCTATTTTCCGATTTTCTGCTATAACTCGCGAACTGTAAGAACTGGGGAAAACATATCGAATATCCTTACAAAGAATTAAGTCAAATTTTTACAACATTATACTTTCTTTTCATTTACTTAATTTTTTTAATTATTATACAGTACCCCTACATTTTAGGAGATCCAGATAATTTTATTTATGCCAAATGATAGTCCTAATTAAAGGAAGTATCTTTTCCCCGAAAACTTTTTTTTTATCTCTACAGTTCGCGAGTAATAACACAAAGTCGGAAAATTTTCACTCTAGTGAATTTGGGAGGTAAAAAAAATTGCATAATACATACCTATATATCCTCTACACGTCCCGAAAGTTTCATAATTTTTTGAATTTCCGCGTTCGAGATCTTCCCTTGTCAAAAGTATAAGGGTTGAAACTTTATAAGCCGTCATAAATGAAAATGGTTACTCCTACGAAAAAAACTCATAGAACCTTTATCGTAGAGAATTAGCTAAGCTACGAATTTCATAATAACTATTTTTGTTGTAAAACTGACAAATAACGAGATATTCGCGAAAAACTGTTTTTTTTTATCTTCAACCCTCTGTAAACTTTTTAACAACGCTGACATCGATGAGGACTTTTGACATACCGTTGAAAACGACGAAATAAAGGCTCATATAAAAATTTAGCTAACTAGGAATTATTTCCGCCTAATTTCACCGCCTAGTTAAAAAAAAAACACGGAAACCTCGAAAACTTCGAAAAAATAATTTCAAAGCCACTTAAAAAAATCTTCCAACTCCTACCATTGCGGAGCAAACTTTCCGCATAAAAATATCCTCATAAAACGTACTCGCAGAAATGATATTCATCCGAGAACGATGCTAGAAAACGTTGGCGAACCAAGAGGGAGGATAACTGAAAGAAAAGAAGCACCGGCACACGAGGATTGTAATTTCACGACAAAAGTGTTTATTCGATATCACTGTACAGTTTTTCATTCTGTCAAGAATTACCTCAACAACGTGCGCACGTGACGGCACAACAATGATGAACCATTCGGGGGGTAACAAAAGTGTCTCGAAGTGTAACTACTTCTCAGCTCTCGCTTTGCCAACGCGACTTTACGATACATACGTGCGTATATACGGTTATGCATGTAGCGAGGCTGCCGTTTTCTCTTTTTTAATAAACTTCTCGTTAAACGCCTTATCCGTTTCGTTACACTGAAATCGATTATTTTATATAACAATGTGAGTTTACGCTACATGAGACAGTAGACCATGAAATGATTACAGAGAAAGTGAAAAGGCTTGATGGGGCAAGGGACGGTGCCGATACGTTTGATCCGACAGGCACGTGTACAGCCAGCAGCTTCCCTCCTCATTGTCGTACCGTCGCACACCCCGTCGAACCAGATACTCGAGCTTATCTAATGATTTCATGGCATCCCGCGAGCCAGCGACAACTCCTGCCGGCTACCATTGGCGAGCCAGGAGACGCTGCCCTGGCAGTGACGCACTAAAACTATCAGCAATTTGTTATGCAGTTTCGGTGACTTAGAACGCGAACAAGAGCAGGAAAGCCATCATAAGGCAGAACAGGCCCATGGCCTCGGACAGGGCGAAGCCCAAGATGGCGTACGAGAATAGCTGCTGTTTCAGCGACGGATTCCTGGCATAACCAATGATCAACGAGCCGAACACCGATCCAATTCCAGCACCTGAAATCACAACGCAATTCCTTCAGTCTCTCGGGCGAATATTTCGCTGCGACGAGCGTAGAATCCGGGGAGATCGAGCGTGGTTGCTTGGTAACTTTACTGCGATCGGAAGGTTCTTTCTCGTGGGAGCGGGATTAGAAGGCAAACAGTATAAGGAACGCAATCATCAGGCAAAAGAGACCCATGGCTTCCGACAACGCGAAGCCGAGGACAGCGTAGCTAAAGACCTGCTGTTTGAGGGACGGGTTTCGGGCGTAACCAAGTATCAGGGATCCGAAAATTAAACCAATACCGACACCTGGAACGTAGAAGTGGGACGTGGTGAGGATCGGTAGTGAAGGGAGGAGAATCGAGGGAGAGAGATATGGAATTCTACGAGCGCGAGTACGCACCTGATCCAGCAACACCAACGGTAGCCGCACCAGCGCCGATAAACTTCGCAGCAGAGTCAATGTCACGGCTGATTGTGGAAGTTTGGAAGCTGCGCACGAGAGGCGACTGCAGAAAATAATTGCTAGGGTAATTACGCAGCCACGGAACATCTATTTACTGTACGAGGGTGGGGGATTTGATCGCGGAAAGTTTAAGTATAACTGGAAAATTGAAAACTCTTTCTCTCTCTTTTCTACGAAGAAAAGATTCAATCCACATTCAAATGGGCTTATTTTTTTTTCGGTTTTTGTGGATTAATTTAGTTAATAGTATGTTTATGATAATGATTAATGTTGGTACAATAATAAATAGTAAATTTATTGTAGATGTAGTAATGATTTTATATATTTTATTCAAATTTTTTAATTGAAAGTTAAATGTAACTTCTTCATTTCACTCTTTTCTACGAAGTATTCATATTTTTTAAATTAAGAAAGGGGTTGAATTTAGGGGTGGGCGATACCGTATCGATACACCCTTGGATCGATATTTTTTGGGCGTTAAATATCGATATTTTTTATGTTAATGATCCATATTTTTGGTGTTACATATCGATATTTTGGATGTTAAATATCGATATTTTGGGTGTTAAATAACGATATTTTGGATGTTAACAATCGATATTCTTGGGTGTTAACAATCGATATTTTGGGTGTTAATTATCGATATTTTGGATGTTAAATATCGTTATTTTCGGTGTTAACGAGCGATATTTTGGGTGTTAACAATCGATATTTTTGGGTGTTAAATATCGATATTTTGGGTGTTAAATATCGATATTTTTTATGTTAAATATCGATATTTTGGGTGTTAACGATCGATATTTTAGGTGTTAAATATCGATATTTTGGATGTTAAATATCGATATTTTGAGTGTTAACGATCGATATTTTGGGTGTTAAATATCGATATCTTGGGCGTTAAATATCGATATTTTGGGCGTTAAATATCGATATTTTGGGCGTTAAATATCGATATTTTGGGTGTTAAATATCGATATTTTTAGCAGTGGTAATATCGACGAGGACTTTTGACATATTGTTTAAAACGATGAAATAAATATCGATATTTTGGATGTTATATATCGATATTTTATATCGATATTTGTAGGTCCGATATTTGTATGTATCGATACATAACCTACCACTATCGAATTTCGATACTAAAATAATTATGCAATTCATTTATTTAGGAAACTTCAATTGATTCAACCAAATGAATATTTTAAGATTCAACTTCTGTTTATAAATAACCAGTTCGCATTAAAGTATATGTAAATTTTTCGTCCTCAATTTTTTTCAAAAACTAGACTTACGCCACTTTCAAAATAAATAGTCCATGTCATAAAATAAAACTAAACTAAACTAATAAATATACACGTATAAAAAAAACAATCTAGTTTTAATTAAACTCCAATTAATAAACCCCCAGTATGTTATTATTTTTTATTTTATGTATCCAATCGTATCGGTATTATTATTCCAATATTTTAAGAAGTATCGCCCACCCTTATTCCCAATATTTAATGACCGTCGATACACGCCGAGCCTTACTCCGCACCTTCGATCTCCAAATACAAGAAGAACGAATAGTTCATATCGAAATCAGTCGAGTCCAAACATAGTCAAAGGCTTGTGCTCGATAAACATTAAGAGCAAGGTCGCTCGATGCAAACTCGACTCCAGAATTGTACAACCCAGTTACGCGACAGCCTACATACACCTGAACTACATCTGCGCAACAGTTAACAGCGACTTATATAATCTCTATTATTAGTTTCTCCCATTTAATCAATTCCCCAATGCAATTCCACTCATCTCCGCTTATCCCCGCGACATTAGAAAGACTCGCCTCGCGTTATCCCGCGCTTCGTCACCGCACACTGTGCATCTACGAGACGTCGCGAGAAACCCAAGGGACAACATCTACGAATAATGCGTTCGAAGAACCCACTTGCTCAAATCCCATTCTCGTCGACGCACAGCGCCGGCGATCTCCGCGACTTAATTCGCGCTTCCCACATCAAATTCGCAATAATCCCGAAAAACACATCTGTCAAACTCTTCGTCCTTTTCCCTCTAATATTTCTGTTACAAAAACCTCCGATCGATGTTCGAAACGATCGAAATACCGAAAATCAAATTTCAGGGGATTTACCGCGGACCTTTTATTTCAACTTTTTCGTCCAATCAATTCCCTACTCCTCCCCCCACCACCTCCACTGACGCAAGTACCCAAGTGCCGTTACGCACGAGTGGACCCACGCGTGCGGCAAATCTGGAATCCCCGTGCGAACGAATATCAAGGAGAATCCCATTGAGAAATCTCCGAGCGAAGATGTCCGAGAGACATCCGACCTTAAGGATAATTCCGCTTATGTAACGGCTCGAGAGGGACATAGGTTATGCAACGCGTGAAAAGTCAGCATTATACTCACGACGCCGAGCGGGCTCTGGATTTGATTCTGCTGTAGGGTCAGGCTGTGGTTGACCACTGCACTGCTCAACGGCCGGATGTAGTTCTTGGTTCCAGAGACCAACTGCGAAGAACCGGAGACGGAATTACGGCGAGAATTCGGCCGCGGTTATATAATGCTCGGCGCGTTCCCGGAGACGCGCGGGTCGGCGCCGAAGTATTTTCTACTCACGGTGGACCTGGCGAGGGGTGCGATGAATCGGGTGCAAGCGTACATGGTGACGTTCGGCGTTTGTGTGGTCGCTAAGCGAAGTACCTGCAAGCGAAGTCACCGTTATATTCGATGGGACTGTAGGCGGCTAAGAGTACGAGACGCGTGCTACCCCGGCGAACGACGGCAAGTCACTAGGCCGTGGGTACGTAGCGGAGGATTACGTAACGGCCGCGCACCACCGTGGAGCGATTCCACGCGAGCCTCGAAGCGTACGGGGAAAGGAGAAAGCGGTGACTTAAATGGCACGGGTGGATTCGAGGGTTTTCTTTCGATGGGAAGGAATATTAATAACCGCGAGGAGCGAGGAGGCCCGGACGAATGGCGGATAACACCGTAAAATGGCTACTTCTCTCGTGCTCCCACCGCCGATTGGATCTAGCTCGAGCCGTGCCTCCCGCAATCGAGATTATCGCGAGAATTCTTGCACGCCGCCGCGATATTCCCGTCGAGAGGTGCGATGGATCGAAGAATGACACTGATTTTAGGCGATTCTCTGTTATTTGAACGGACCCGGGCCCAGCAGACGGTCGAACTTACCCAGAGGACAAGTGTCGAAGAGGGGCGGTGAGAAGACCCGGCCTTTGGAATGTTGAATTGGTGAGTGACTAGTGAACGAGGCGCCCGACCAACAGCCTATCCCGAACGAACGAAAGGAACCGACTTCCGTGCGATGACCTATTCGCTACTTCCAACCGCCCGAGGATCGCCGACGCCGCGTATCGACCAACCGAATTTAGCCGAGCGCTGGCTCGCCCGCAGTAACTGATCGATTCACCTGCTTAAGCGCATTTCCGGCGAACGGCTGGTGAGCCGAATAATCGCGATTATGCTCGCGGAAATTCTGTATATTTTGCTCGGGCCGTTTCTCATGCGGGGCGCCTTAAAAACTCCTTTCGCACGGGGATACGGGGTTTTCGAATTATCGACGAAAAGGGACGCTGATTTGGCCTCGGAGTAACACTGCTGGTGATTTAGTTTGGATGCGAGGCGCTTGCGTGTGCACGCGGCATTAAGTCGCTAGAGCGGTTACCGACGGTCGGTAATTCGAGAATAAATCGATGTAGAATGTTTGGCTTTTGGAGCTTCACGTCTCTGTTGTAAAAGAATTCTTCGAGAGCATTCCACTTACGCCCAAATCGCCCGTGATTTTCATTAAGGTAGGTTCTCCTGTACGCGACTGGACGCAACTTCGGGAACTTCAAAGCTGATTTTCTCGAAAATGAAGCGCAATATCAAAAAATGTTATTCTTTTTTCTCGACTTATTTACATGTTATAAGTCGAAAAGAAAGAGTAACTTTTTCTCATATCGCGCTTCATTTTCGAGAAAATCGACTTTGAAATTCTTCAAGGTGATTTTCATTAAGGTAGATTTTCCTGTACGCGACTGGACGCAACATCAGGGATTTCAAAGCTGATTTTCTTGAAAATGAAGCGCAATATCAAAAAATGTTATTCCTTTTTCTCGACTTATTTACTTGTTATAAGTCGAAAAGAAACAGTAACTTTTTTTTATATCGCGCTTCTTTCTTGAGAAAATCGACTTTGAAATCCTTCACGTTGCGTCCAGTCGTGTACAGGAAAACCTACCTTATTGAAAATCACGGGCAATTTGGGCGTAAGTGGAATTCGCCCCGAGTATTCTTGTTTTTAGACTTTCGACGGGGAACTATGTGGATATTTCATCCAGATTTTGTTTTAGCTGCGGATACATATGGACGGGGCTTAACGGTGTGAATACCGACAGTCGGTAACCCAAATGCAATTATAAAAGTCGGGCCTTTGATCCCTACGTTATAATGTCTAAAAATAGAGAATGATCTATTGCAAAAGCGGGTCGTTGTGCTTAAAAAGTTTTGGAATAAAGATATAACATATTTCTACATATTGCAGTAAGGTTATGAAGACATCTATTACGAAGGATATATATTTTGAGGTTATATCGGAACTTTTCTCTGACAAGGAGAGTGTCCCAGGTGTCCGCCTCCGATTGCTTTGATTTTTGGGTATGTTTTAGAGGACCAAAAAATAAGATATACGTGTTTTTTTATAGCGGCCCGTTTTCATATCTAGGGGGTGAAACCACCCCTTAAATTTCATGAGAATAGGTGGTGCCATCCTCCGATTTTGTTGTTGGTCAACGCAATCGGAGACGAACAGCTGAAAAACGTATAACTTTGAGGGTTGGTTTCACCCCCCAAATATGCAAACAGGCTAAAATAAAAAAACACGTATTTCTTATTTTTCTGTCCTCCAAAACATATCCAAAAACCAAAGCAATCGGAGATGAACCCCTGAAAATTTTGTAAATTCGAGGGGTGGTTTCACCCCCTAAACATGCAAACAGGCCAAAATAAAAAAACACGTGTTTCTTATTTTTCTGTCCTCCAAAACATATCCAAAAACCAAAGCAATCGGAGATGGACCCCTGAAAATCTTGTAAATTTGAGGGGTGGTTTCACCCCCCAATCACGCAACAGACCAAAATAAAAAAAAAACACCTATTTCTTATTTTTCGGTCTTCTAAAACACATCAAAATTTCATAGCAATCGGAGGCGGACACCTAGGGATACTCTTCTCGTGAGAAATGAAGATTTGAATAAAATTTATTTGTATCTTTTAAACACAATGCTTCGTAGTGCGTAGGCCACGCACGTCAATCGGTACTATCGGGCTTGTGTTGCAGTAATTGTAATTCAGTTTCGTGCTCGTGCATCCTATTAGCGTTGTACGCGTGGAAGAATCGCTTCCCGTGCTCGAACGTCGCGATCATGATCGCACAAGCCGGGGCCACTTTCACGAGCCGCGGGGTCAACCCTGTGAACAAGCCCTTCACTCCGTTCTGACTGTAAATCCTTTCTATTATCGTCCAAGTTCCACTGCTGCGGCCGGGTTTATCTGCGAGCAATCGAAACGTTGATAAGGGAACGAGGATCAGCGGCGCGAGAATCTTAAGAGCGCGATCCGCGCTGACTGGTACCTGAATAAATTTCTTTCTCACCCATTTCTATCTGTCGATGCGTCTTCACCACGTCGAAGGGGATCGTTAAAAAGGCAGCTATCTGCGGGATCGACGTAAATATTACACACTCTTCCGGCGCTGTATTCGCATGGTACTTACAGATCCTGCTATAGCTCCCGCCGTCAGATTAAAAGTGAACGAATGCTGCGACCCGTGGAATCGTTGCTTTATAGTTTCGTAGTGTAGCCAGTAAATCGCACTAAAAGGTACGTCGCGCAGGAGAGTGCTACTCAATCCCATCCACAAGCCAGAGACACCGCTGTACCTCACGACAGTTCTCAACGCTTGCATGATTTCTGGAAGCGAGAGACAAGGCGAACAATTCAGAAAGTCGCTACGACTCGGTTTAGAGTAGGGCTGGGACTATTTGTCGAATTTTTCGGTATTCGAGTATTCGAATACTTCAGTTGCGAAAATTATTTGGCGAATATAATTCGAATATCCAAGTATTCGAATACTATTCGGATATTTAACTATTCGAATATTTAAGTATTCGAATACTGATGTATTCGAATAGTATAGTGTGAATTATAAATCAAGATCTTTAGGTTCATTTTTTTACAAGCTTTTATTTAGTTTCAGTTGTGAGTTCGTTAGTTTGTCAGGGTGAAACCTTGTAAGCTAATAACCTGATTTATAATTTACACCATACTATTCGAATACATCAGTATTCGAATATTTCAGTATTCGAATACAGCAGTATTCGAATATTTCAGTATTCGAATATATCAGTATTCGAATATTTCAATATTCGAATACATCAGTATTCGAATATTTCAGTATTCGAATACATCAGTATTCGAATACATCAGTATTCGAATACTTCAGTATTCGAATACATCAGTATTCGAATATTTCAGTATTCGAATACATCAGTATTCGAATATATCAGTATTCGAATATTTCAGTATTCGAATACAGCAGTATTCGAATACATCAGTATTCGAATATTTCTGTATTCGAATACATCAGTATTCGAATATTTCAGTATTCGAATACATCAGTATTCGAATATTTCAGTATTCGAATACACCAGTATTCGAATATTTCAGTATTCGAATACATCAGTATTCGAATATTTCTGTATTCGAATACACCAGTATTCGAATATTTCAGTATTCGAATACATCAGTATTCGAATATTTCAGTATTCGAATATTTCAGTATTCGAATACATCAGTATTCGAATATTTCTGTATTCGAATATTTCTGTATTCGAATATTTCAGTATTCGAATACATCAGTATTCGAATACATCAGTATTCGAATACTTCAGTATTCGAATACTTCAGTATTCGAATACATCAGTATTCGAATATTTCTGTATTCGAATACACCAGTATTCGAATATTTCTGTATTCGAATACACCAGTATTCGAATATTTCAGTATTCGAATACACCAGTATTCGAATATTTCAGTATTCGAATACACCAGTATTCGAATATTTCAGTATTCGAATACACCAGTATTCGAATATTTCAGTATTCGAATACATCAGTATTCGAATATTTCTGTATTCGAATACACCAGTATTCGAATATTTCAGTATTCGAATACATCAGTATTCGAATATTTCAGTATTCGAATACACCAGTATTCGAATATTTCTGTATTCGAATACTGAAATATTCGAATAATACCATTCGAATACTCAAATATTCGAAGTTTATTCGTAGTATTCGAATACTGAAATAGTCGAGTAGGATTCGATTACTTAACTATTCGAATAATACCATTCGAATACTCAAATATTCGAAGTTTATTCGTAGTATTCGAATACTCAAATATTCGAAGTTTACTCGTAGTACTCGAATACTGAAATAGTCGAGTAGTATTCGAATACTTAAATATTCGAATAATACCATTCGAATACTCAAATATTCGAAGTTTATTCGTAGCATTCGAATACTTGTAAAATATTCGAATATTCCCAGCCCTAGTTTAGAGCACGAAAGTACCTGCGTAGCTCAATTTCTGCGACTGCATTTTCGTCCTAATTAATTCTAATGGGCTAACTAAACTGGCGGCCCAGACGCGCGCCATGGCGCCGGCCAACATCGGAATCCAGAAAGGCTGTTCCCGCGTGGATCCGTTAATTCTATCCCTCCTAAATTTTTTATTATAAACATCCTGCGAGAAAACACATCCTATTACAACCTGCGAAACAGGCCTGCGAAATGTAAAATCGAGGGAAACTTCAAATATGTTCACCTTAAAATATAATCTTAGTTGCTCGTACGAGACGAAGTAAGCTATGGTCGCGGGTATCGCTAGAACGAGAGTGGGACTCAAGCCGCTCCACAGAGAAAGGACTCCTTCCCTCTTACTAATCTTCATAAAGGCATCCTGCAAATATCGATAAGCGTAGAAAGATATTTCAGCTTAGAGAAACGAGAGACGAACGGCGTACCACTGTGCCATTGAACTTTCCGTTCTCCCTGACCCACGTTGGGCCCCTGCCGTTCACGCACGGGCACAAGTGGTCCATTAAACCGTTACAGTAGAGAAAGCACTTGTTAGAGAGCAGAGCTTTCTGCTGCGCTTGAAGTCGAATTTTTACTACGTCCAACGGCGTGACTGCAACAGAGGTTCGGAATTAATATCGGCTGCAGTGTTATATGGCTTATCGGCTGTCGACTCGCTTACCAAACACGGACGTGATAAACGCTCCGGTACACGAAGCCACGATTTGTTGGTACGGCTTGATCCTGTACCTCGGATCGTCCAGATCCAGGTCCAGCGGTATGCTGCTGAGTTTCTTCATTTCTAGCTGGCGTCTTGTTCTGTTTTAATGAAACATCGGGAGCCTCCTTCTTGCCAGTTTAACGACATATTCCCCTGTCGATAATTTCATGATTGTTCGAGAGCTAACGGAACGACGCACGTGCGCTTACTAACGTAACGAGGCCTCTGTCAATTTATTAATTCCCTGTGACTCGTGTCGATATAGCATTCTAAACGGCGAATCGTGCTACAATTAGGCGCATGATTTCGTCATAATTTCCGTTCCTTTCGAAGCTGTTCGAGAAAGAAGAAATAGCAGCGATGGATCGATGGCAGAAGTTAGTGCATCGGAAAGTGATCGGGGTTCTTTCGATGCCTTACTGTTTCTGTGCTTCCTTTTGCCTGGCACGTGGTCCCAACTTGCGAATCATTCGATTTTACCCGTCAAATTACGACGGAAGCGTAAACACATGACCACCGTTTTGGGGAGTTGTAAACCGGCCTGCAAATATATTGCGTTGCGGGGTCGATCGTAGGTGGCGCGTTTTAATGAAAGCGAAGTGGGCGGCAATTACGAAATTACTAGCAGAGGGCGTTTCAGTCAATTTTTTAAAATAAAATTTGTATATGATTGGCGAAGATTTCGAACATAATTTTCTCCCGATTTTCGATTAGATACAGAATTTGTGAAATTTAAGGATAAGATTTTTCTTTTCTTTTAGCAGTATTTTTATGTTTATTTTTATTTTTTAGCAGTAGTTTTATTTTTCTTTGACTGTTTTTCGCAGTAGCGCACTCAGGATTTAATCTTCCTAAAAGAATATTTTTAATGGAAATTCAATAAAATTCATTAGATGATTGAGAAAATTTTAAAGAATAAAATTCACTTTTATTCTTCTTGCAAAGATCTTAAATTACTTCAGTCGTGATTGCATTAATCTCCTTTTTTCGATTTACTAGAGGCTTTGTAGACTTATTTTAGGTTCAAAAAGCTAAGCGCTATCGGGAGCTTTTCCTTTTTTTTTTTGCCTAGATTATTTTAAACTCGAAAAACCAGCGATTTTTTGCCAAATATCGATGCTTCAACTTTGCACAGTCGTCATTTTGCTTCAAAATAATTTTTCCAAAATCGGGCTCCATAGCGTCTAAGTAATTTCATATAATATGTAAGAAATCGAATTTTCAATTTTCGATGATCCTGCACCGAGCTACGGTTGTCACGCAAAGCGTCTAAAAAAACACAATCCTTTCAATACTTTTTACCACAAAAAATACTGAAATATCCGTAAGATGTACTCTTTCCAATAGACCAATGTTTGATAATAAAAGTTTATTGGTTTTTCTAGGAAAAATTCTCAAAGAAACAGGCTTCTCCCTTTAAGTGCGTTATTGCGATACGGCCTTAAAGCACCAGAATTGGCGCGAATTCAAAATCCAGCGCTCCAGGGTTCAAATTTCCCGCGTTTTTCCAACCGCGTCGAGGTTTAAGAAAGAAATCACGACAATTCAAGGATTATTTATTTATCTCGTACCCAAAGTGCAGCAACATATAACCTCTCAATAGCAATAATACTAACAAACCTTAACCAAACATAACCTAGATAAATAAAAAAAATATCCACCTAAATAGTGGCGAATTCGAGCTCTAAGCTTCCAAATGGCAATTTCGTTTCCAAATTTATGAAAATCTCCTGAAATATGAAAAAGCCATTATCAAAAATACACGATTTTAAATATAAATTACGATTCGAAAACAGGAACACATGATTTACAATATTCATTTTATTACAAAAACGAGAAATTCCTGCGCGTGCAATTTGGGCATAAATGGAATTCGCCCTAGATGCGCAATTAACAAAAAAAGACACAGAAATTAGTAAAGTCGACACTAGATCAACCTCTATGAATATTTTATTCTTAGGTAAAATATATAAAATAATAGAAACATAGAAAATTAAACTATTATTATAAAACCAATCATAAATTCAGTTAACAAACTTAGCCAACCAAAAATTTCAAAGTCGATTTTCTCAAAAACGAATCGCGATACGAAAAAAAGTTACTCTCTCTTTTCGATTTACAACAATTAACAAAGTCCAGAAAAAGGAATAAATATTTTGTCATTGCGCTTCATTTTCGAGAAAATCGACTTCGAAACTCCCAACGTCGCGCCCCGTCGCGTACAGGAAACCCCAGCTTAACCAAAATCACGGTCGATTTGCGCGCAAGTGGAATTCCCCCCGGCAATCCTCGCGAATCCCAGCGAAACGAAATATTCCCGCGGAAATATCTCTCTCCCGATCCGCGCCGATCGTAATCCCCGCTCGGTCTGCGCGTGCGCGCGCCAGGCTTGCACCGCGCATGTGCAGGCTATCGGTTTGGAGGGGCGTAGAAAGGAGGCCATATTGTACAGTTAAATTGAAAGAACGAAAATAATTATATCATCGTGTGGTCGTGGCCGTTCCGTTTGATATTTCCGCCGCGTGTATCCGTAACAGAGCCCCTCGATCGTCCAGCGTCGAGGAACGGTGTACGGGGCCCGATTCCGTGGCTCCTGCATTCCCCCAGATAGCTACAGACCGTAGTAGTGTATCCTGATATCTAGCCACCGTCCGTCACTCTACCAAAGGGGTTTATTGCTCCAGGCGAGATGGGCACTCGGGACGACGAATACGATTATTTATTTAAAGGTAAATCCTCCCAGCTCATTCCCGCTCGTTACCCGCCTCATCGGTCCAACTTCTCGCAAAATTTTTCCATCGCGCGCACACAGAGGCCCGTACACACACACGCACACACATACGCGCGCGCGCACCGTCGGAAAGAACGTGTGCGTGTACATGCATATCCACACGAACGTCGCATTTGCATACCCTCGTACGGTACATGCGTGTGTACGCGCTTACTGCCGCTGTATTACCGCGTACGATTTTAACTCGCACACACGCGCGACCGTCGCCTGTCCGTCCACCTGAAAAATCAACAATCGCACGTCCGATGACACGCTGGCCGAGCGAACGTCAGGATCGAATTGACAGACCCCGCGTAGCCCGCGGTGTACACCGCATTCCCGAGCTTAAACGATGACATCAGACGCGGCAAATGTATAAGCATCCCTGCGTCGGCCGCTCGGAACAACTCCCAGCTAATCGCATGAGTCAACCGCCGTTGTCCGTTTATTTCTGCTTCAAAGATACCACGCACGCCTGTGCGCTCGCTCCAAGTCTCCCTGAATAATTCCTGCCATTCCTCTATCTCGGAGGCAATTCCGCGTATCGCGCGACGTAGGGGAAATTCGACGTAGGCGAGTCTCGACTCACGAATGCCATCGACGGTTGGTATCTTCGCTGATTCGCAGCGAGTCACGGGGCAGGGACGAAGGGCTGGGTCAAATCGTCAGCGGTTCACGGGGATGCTAGTCTCGCGCCTCTCGACGGGCTCTTATAAGCGTAACGCAGGCGACGGAACGCTTCCGAGGGATATCCTAAATGTTACGTTCCCTGTGCTGGAGAGTGGGTCTCGATTATTCTTTCTCGTATTTCAGTTGTTCTTATCGGCGACTCCGGAGTAGGAAAAAGTAATCTCTTGTCACGATTCACGAGAAACGAATTTAACTTGGAATCGAAGTCGACCATTGGTGTTGAGTTCGCAACGCGTAGTATACAAGTAGACGGAAAGACTATCAAAGCCCAGATTTGGGACACGGCTGGACAGGAGCGCTATCGCGCTATCACGTCTGCGTAAGTTGAAGTTACCCCGCTGGGATAAGAACAGCCGAGGGGCTGTTGTAATCTTACGCGCGGAAAGAAATTTGTAGAAATCGGCTTGCTTAAGTAGCGCGCGTATTAGACGCCCGAAAAGTTTACGAAGCGCGCGAGGTGGAGACGATCTGTGTGCATAACTCGGCTCTCTAAATCGTCAGATACTACCGCGGTGCGGTCGGAGCCCTGTTGGTCTACGATATCGCGAAGCATCTGACGTACGAGAATGTAGAGAGATGGTTGCGGGAGCTGCGGGACCACGCCGATCAGAACATTGTGATTATGTTGGTGGGGAACAAATCTGATTTGAGGCATCTGCGCGCGGTGCCGACCGACGAGGCGAAAGCGTTCGCAGAGAGGAATGGCCTCTCGTTCATCGAAACTTCTGCTTTAGATTCTACTAACGTCGAGACAGCGTTTCAAAATATATTAACAGGTGAGACGACGTTCGAACTACGCTGTCGAGAGTTGAAATTATATTTTCTGTAACGGCAGGGTCGGTGGGAGACCGGTAGCTTTTGTATTCTTTGTTTAAGGGAAGAGTTAAGAAGCTGGTTTGCTTGATGTTGCGGCGGGAGCTTACACGTTGCTTGATTATTACAGAAATCTACAGAATCGTATCGCAGAAACAGATACGCGACCCGCCCGAGGGTGACACAATCCGGCCACAAAACGTAGAACCAATCGACGTGAAGCCAACAATGAATTCAGAGGGAATGCGTAAGCAGTGCTGCCAGTGACTCACCTTGCTGCTTAAAATGTGTGTACACGCAAATACAGTATCAATATCACGAGGGTACACTCGATTAATACCAAGTTTCTAAGAGAAAGAATTTAGTCTATGGTCCAGTAAAACATGAAAGAAAAAGAGAGAGAGAGGGAAAAAAAAAATGAAAGTTTCTGGGATAATTCTTTGTACGATAGCATAGTTTTAATGTAAGAAAACTATGGTTAGTTAATTATAAATATTAAGTTGATTTGTAAATTGAGTTAATTTTAACATACATCAAAATTAAATATTACTAAAGACACTTTTATTATGTATTTTTTCTTCCAAGTAATTAATGATCGTCTAGCTGTAGTTCATACAATTCGGCACGCAGGCCTCGGCTGTTGTTTACGCGTTATTAATTTCACGAACACTCGACTGAACTTCACGTTTTATGGAAACAATGAGAACACTACTTTCATGAACGGCCATAGATTCATCTGCTTAGATTTTATGTAGAATTCAGGGTGCGTTTGTGTTTGGAGCTGCGATGAACGGTCGGCGATCAGAGCGAAGCGTAGAAATTTATTTTGTAATTTTCTAATGGAAGTGTTTACGTCGAAGCAGCGAGCAGAGCCACGAACGTTATTTTTTTCTTCGCTATTATCGCCGCTCTCGTCGTTAACATAATCTTATTGATGACGGATAAAAGGGACGAAGTTAAATTAAATACAACGCAATGTTTGAGTTTACTGTGTAGACTTCTTTCGACGTTTTTGCGGAGCTTGATGATGGTAATAATTGGGCCTAGTTGCACAGAAAGCTACCAACCCTCAGCGATCTGAAACTGGGTGGATTCAGTTTGTAGATTTTAATTTTTAAAGAAAAGTAGCTTTATTTCTATTCGGTATATTTTATTTCTTGTTATTGCTTTTATTATTTTAAATTTTCTGTAGCTTGTTTTTTAAGCCCAAAATGGAACTGTGACTTGGTAGTTTTAATAATTGGGTAATGAAAGAGTCGTTCTATGGGTTGGTAATTTTTGCAAAATAAAGATTACGAAATTATGGGATCCACACTGTGTTTAACTAATTTTTGTCATTTTCAGGGTTGGTAGCTTTCTGCGTAACTAGGCCCGATTCTTCTTCAGAATCGCTCGTGTTTAAATGGTTCATTTTTGTGAAACGTTGAGGTAGGTTTTCCTATGCGCGACTGGGCTCAAAGTTAAGAGATTCAAAGTCGATTTTCTCGAAAATGAAGCGCGATATGAAAAAAAGTTACTCTTTCTTTTCGACTGATAACAAGTAAATAAGTCGAAAAGAATGAATAAAATTTTTTGATATTGCGCTTCATTTTCGAGAAAATCGATTTTGAAGTTCTTCACCCTGGAAAGTCTATCTTAATGAAAATCTCCTTGAAGAATTTCAAAGTCGATTTTCTCGAAACTGAAGCGCGATATGAAAAAAAGTTACTCTTTCTTTTCAACTGATAACAAGTAAATAAATCGAGAAGAAGGAATACAATTTTTTGATATTGCGCTTCATTTTCGAGAAAATCGATTTTAAAGTTCTTCACCCTGGAAAGCCTATCTCAATGAAAATTTACTTGAAGAATTTCAAAGTCGATTTTCTCGAAAATGAAGCGCGATATGGAAAAAAATTACTCTTTCTTTTCGACTGATAACAAGTAAATAAGTCGAGAAGAAGGAATACAATTTTTTGATATTGCGCTTCATTTTCGAGATAATCGATTTTGAAGTTCTTCACCCTGGAAAGCCTATCTTAATGAAAATCTCCTTGAAGAATTTCAAAGTCGATTTTCTCGAAAATGAAGCGCGATATAAAAAAAAGTTACTCTTTCTTTTCGACTGATAACAAGTAAATAAGTCGAGAAGAATGAATAAAATTTTTTGATATTGCGCTTCATTTTCGAGAAAATCGATTTTGAAGTTCTTCACCCTGGAAAGCCTATCTTAATGAAAATCTCCTTGAAGAATTTCAAAGTCGATTTTCTCGAAAATGAAGCGCGATATGGAAAAAAGTTACTCTTTCTTTTCGACTGATAACAAGTAAATAAGTCGAGAAGAAGGAATAAAATTTTTTGATATTGAGCTTCATTTTCGAGAAAATTGATTTTGAAGTTCTTCACCCTGGAAAGCCTATCTTAATGAAAATCTACTTGAAGAATTTCAAAGTCGATTTTCTCGAAAATGAAGCGCGATATGGAAAAAAATTACTCTTTCTTTTCAACTGATAACAAGTAAATAAGTCGAGAAGAATGAATAAAATTTTTTGATATTGCGCTTCATTTTCGAGAAAATCGATTTTGAAGTTCTTCACCCTGGAAAGCCTATCTTAATGAAAATCTCCTTGAAGAATTTCAAAGTCGATTTTCTCGAAAATGAAGCGCAATATCAAAAAATTGTATTCCTTCTTCTCGACTTATTTACTTGTTATCAGTCGAAAAGAAAGAGTAACTTTTTTCCATATCGCGCTTTATTTTCGAGGAAATCGACTTTGAAGTTCTCGACGCTGCGTCCAGACGCGTATAGGAAAACCTACCTTAAGCTCCACTATAAACACACCAAAGAAATATTTTTTAGCATCTTCTATCGCAACTCCACCATAAACGCACCCTAAGATGACTTATTTTCTAAGGCCAAGGATATGTTTTCCAAGAACTCGATTCGTTTACATTGAGAATACTAATCACGAACGCAAGAAGACACGTTTCGTAGTCTCTTCAGTTACCTTCGATTTCGCTTCACCTCGCAAGCCGTTCATTTTCGTCAGTATTATTTCCTGAAGCATTTTGTAGCGCGTAGTTTACATATGCACATCAGTGTGGCTCGTAAAGCTGTTAATTGTCTACGAGATATTTACCGAACTGATAGCTTCAAACTCGAAAACTTGGAGACACAGATTACTTTTACTCTGGCGTATGAAACTTACGTACAGAATAGCTCGCATTTTTTCACGCGTAACGGATGATAAGGGCTCACGATGAATTTCTTTAGATCAGTAATAGTGTACAAGTTTCTGTCGAATAAATATTTCTTTCGATCATTGCGACACTTTCGAGTTCTTGCGAATATTAGTCCGCACTGCAGAATGCTTTCGATCGACAAAAGTACAAGTAAAACTAACGCGAAGATACTTTTCTCCGTACGCAATGATTTTCTCGTTCCACGTTCGTTTAAACTTCCAATTATTTCATCTCCTTTATTTACTACGCTCCCCTTCAGACTTCGCAGATCTCTCTTACTAATTACACGAAACCATTCGCTGCATACGAAAACAACGGAAATTAAACGCACCTATACTCCGTTTGATTTCGTTGCTTTACTATCAAATCGACGATTAAAAAAAAAATACGAAAATAGCCAATTCACTCTCGCTTCGTGAAATGCATAATCTTTCAACGGAGACGTGGCTCCGAATTGAAAAGTTATGTATCGCCCGAGCAAAGCGAAAGCCGCGAAGTATGATCGGTGTATTAATAAACCCCCGGTGGCAGTGTGACGCTATTAATAACCGCGATTGCGCACGTTTGTTTTTGCAGAAGGACATACAAAGAGGCAAAGGAGAAAAGAAAAGTGGTCGAGGGTAAACGTAACAGGTGCATACAGTACAAGAGTCAAGACTATTTACGAATATAAGTATACACGACTACTAACTTTCCCAAATAATCCGTGTTCAGGACCGAGGTGGTAGGCTTCTACTCCGACCGCTTGGGAGCGGTCACGTAGATAAGTGCGCTGTTGCGGTACTTAAAGAGTATTCTTTTAACATCTGTCGTTCACGGTCGCTTGGCTTCGATAAGGCGCAGCCGCGCGCCTCCCGCGCGAGACCGCCGAGCATCGTTCCGATCCACTTCTAAGCGAGCCGCGAAGAGTCCCGAGGGAAAGGCACCACAGAGAACGCTTCTCAAGTTCCTTCGGATTATTTGGGAAAAACCGATCTACTCGTAAACTCGACGCTAGGAAACGACCGAGGATCGGGGGATCTAGCGACACGTAACACACAGCAGATAAAAAACAGAAACACGATCGGCGGAATCCGAAGGACATTATTGGAAATACCTAAAAAGAGGAATGAAATACGTACGCACTATTTTGTCCCCGAAATTCATCACACACACACACACATACACTCTCTCATCCCCACTCCCCTCTCCTCTCTCTCTCGCTCTCTCTATCTTTATCTCCGATACGTTACAATAAATCAGTGTTGTATTACTGCTTCTTTGTAATACATGTGTAATTCTACTCGGCGCGTAGTCGGCGATCGTGAATGCGCGAGCGATTTATAACATTATACGGTAAGGTGCTCCCGAAGGGTTCGGCCAAACCTTGGGAATCGATCGTACATGTTGCGAGGATGAAGAAGCGAAGGAACTTTACGAGAGAAACGGATGTTTATAAGTGAAGAGGTCCGAGGGATTCGGCTGGGATGCCCTTTGCGAATCGATCTCCTCGGTTTCACGAGCTAGATCTTACTATTTGAGGGAACGCTTCTCCGCTCAGCGGGACACTGGCGCGCGGCTTCGGGGAGCTTGTAGAGGGCAAGCTTCCCCGGGATCTACGTTCGTACAATAGTCCTTTTTTATCCTTGCGGCGAGTAAGAGACGCTTCCGAGCATTTGGCCCTACGTTTCGGGAACAGCCTATATTATTACTACACAAAAGTCCTGCGGTCAAGTATACAGATGCACAGCAATAGAGGAAACAAAGTGAAACGATAGAAGAAGCTTACGATCGAACGTGCGAGTAATAAAGAGAAGAAAAAGAAAAAAGAGAACACAACGACGAACAGTTGAATTCGGGATATAACACTTTACTATTGTTGCTCACTCTCTGCTTTCAAATTTGCACCCAACCCCCGTAGCGTCGGCCTTGAAGCGCGGCGAGCAGCTTGGCCCACGTTCAGTGCTTTCGAGGCGTACACGTTTTATTTTCATTTTTCCCTCCGAGCTGGAAGAGGAATCGTAAAGCGGAAGGAGGACGCGGGGAATTGATCGTCGCGGCGCGCAGAACTGAGGAACTGTGCGTGTCGAGTGATATGAAAGTACGCGGGTGAAGGATTACTCGCGAGATCGTATCGTCGTAGATACTTTTCTAGTGTCTCTAATAAGTATTGCTTTGATGTGTGTAGCCGCAATGTAATCTGTTATCGTTACGAGTCCTCGTTGTATCTTGATGAATAAATAGAGAGTGAGTAAAACGTTGAAAATATTGAGATGTCTACACCTCGTTGTGCCACGCGAGAGGCTTCGGCGGCACGCACGGGGAAATGAACAGGACCTTGCGGCTGATCGGAGGGAAGCGCTGGGGTCGAATTTAAATTAAATTTCCAGTACCGGCAACGCGAACTTTATTTACGATATTTCTTCGTACAGCGAATAGTAGAATTCTCGACGAATAAAACTCGATGTTTAAATAAAATTCCGAGTAACGAATAAAAGTTACAAAGATTATTCGTCACTGGTTCGTTAATCGCATAATTCTCGATGAATAAAACCAGAGATGGGGGAAATTTTTGTTTAAATAAAATTTCGAGTAACGAATAAAAGATACAAAAATTACTCGTCACTCGTTCCTTGACTCGACACGTGACGAATAATTTTTTCAACTTCTATTCGTTACCCGAAGTTTTATTTAAATAAAAATTTTGCCCATTTCTGAATTAACTAAGATCGAAATTACGTGTAAAAGTATCGGCTTTAAATTTTTTCTTCTGGCCATCAGCGTGTTCCCTCCGCGAAGCCGATCAGCTTTCGGAATTAGAATTCTTTTAAGGGTAGTCGACGGTGATCGTTTTGTGTCAGTGCGGTGCGTGTGATAAAATAATTTCAAGAGGGAAATCATGCTTTCCTATCCAGCGTATCCATACTTTCGTCCCCCCCCCTGTATTTTGTATCCTTGTGTTACGAGACACGGTCCTTACGGAACTTCAAGCCGCGAACTTCCGTCGCGCCAAGAACGATAAATTTGTACGGACAGAATTTAGAGGATAAATTACACACGTTATTACGATCAGTCTACTCTCCGTTGATTCGACACGAAAGGGGATGCCGAGCCCGCGGGCTTTTATTAATCAATGCTTTGTACTTTATAATTTTATTAATAAAATCACTTTTGCTTTGAACACACATGCATACGTGTAACGATCATCCAATAAATTCGACGACAGCCGACGCTTCCGTTTCTCTTTAGCGAAATTAATATTCTAGCTTTACTTCTCCTTGATTCGTAAAGGGTAGCAATAAAAACTCCTGAATCTTACACATAAGCATCGTATTGTAAGTTTGTCACATTTCTAAGACTGTACATGGAATTTTAAACGCGAAGACAGTGGAAAAGGCATGCAATATTTACAAGTTTGTCACGGTGCCCCGAATAAATTACTCCCCATTCGTCGTATCTTAGCCGTTAGAACAGCGTTTTGTAAAATTCCATACGTTTCCTTCGCGCGTATTATTAAGTTACTTCACGAAAACAGAAGCTTTCGCAGTTACGATGCTACTCTCTGTTAAAATTGCCGCGACGACGCGCGCGATACACGGAAGACTCGAAACTGTCCATGGAGAAGTAACGATGTAACGAAACAGCAGGCTCGAAATAGCTGCGAGAGCGTTCGTGAGAAATCCGATTTCGCAGTGTCGCTAAGAAAATTCACTACGACGAAATGGGCGCGGAGGCTGGTTCCAGGCGAATTGTATTTCTCTGGCCGCCGCCGTGGTTCCTTTGCCTCCACTCGAGCCACCGCAACAATTCCGAGCTCTGCGACGAGTCGTTAATGTCCGAGCGAGCTTCCAGTTGCTGGTAGTACGCCTCGCGTAGCAATCGAAACGTCTGAACGTTCTTGTACGGCAGGTGGGTCATGGGATCCAGATACTTAGCCGGAAGCCTAAAGTTTTTCGTTGTTAAATTTAAGAATTCCCAGCGACTCGCGTTACAGATCTCCGCCCCTTACCTTGTAATCGCGCATAAAGCTTTCATAGGCGGCCTTTGGTTCACAGGTTTCTTAAAAGCTCGCAGGAACTGTTCGTTCTCAAAAGTAATAAACGTTCGTTCATAAAACCCCCTCGTCTCTTCGCACCGATATCTCTTCTTCAGCGCAGCGGTGGATCCCGCTTGGTCCGAGTCCTTCGCGTCATGCTCCGACTTGATGATCACGCTGTCGGAATCAAAGGAGCGTGAAATACCATTTCCTCGCGAGGGAAATTCGACTTTACCTGTCGTCGGCAGTCGCGTCCGAGTCTTTGTTCTCGGAGCCCGCGTTCCCATTCTTCTCGTCGTCCCCGTCGATGTTAATCTTGTCGTCTTCTTTGTCGCAGTTTACTTCGGAGAGCACCATAACTGGCATCGACAGCGACTGGTACCGAATTATAGGTCCGGTCTGCGCTTTCCTCACCGTTCTGGTATTCTTCTTCTCGTTTTCTAACTTCTGATATTTCTCTGCGATTTAAACGGAGCGTGAGGAACAATTCTAAGCTTTCTTGGTAGATTAAGCTTCCGGTTTCTTACCTAACGATTTCATATTGACTAGCTCGGTTTGCAGCGCTTCCTCCAAGAGTTCTTCCTGCGTGGGTTTCCAAGTATCGTGCCTGACGACTCTCGTCTTTCTTTTCTGATCCTCGTTCCTCTCCCGCAGCCGCTTCTGCGTCGCGGCGGACTTGGCGGCGGTGGAGCGACGTATCGATTTCCTTTCTGCAACAAGTAGAGACTGAATTTCCGCTCCCGCGGCTCGACGCTTATAGAAAGACGTTTACCGGTGCTCTCCAAGAAGTTTTTAGCGTGCCTCGGTTGCCTGGCTTTCTTCTCCTTCGGCGCTACTTGCGACTGGACCTTGGGCTCTTTGTAAGCCTTGGTTACGAGCCTGCGTTTCTTTTTGGGCCCCTCCTGTTCGGTGTCGGAGATGGGCTCGTCGTTTTCGTCGATACTGAAGTCTGAATCTACTTCGTCCTCCGCTTCGTCCTCTTCCCTAAAATAGCGTCGATTAGATACTGTTAAATTCAAAGGCGCGTTAAGTTAGAGGAATGGGCGTAAAGGAAACGAGATATTAACAAGTAATCGTGGTCCTGTTCAGTTTCATCGAAGCCGCCGTAAGTTGTCTTGTAGAAGTCATCCTCCTCCTCTTCGTTCAGCAGCTTTGCCATTTTATTCCCGGCATTCGCGCGCCTCTCCCTTGCGGATGCCATGTTTCTGATCGCGTAGCTTCACTCAAATCACGCTTTCGAACTCAAGCCTCTGTTTTTGTGTTTTAGCTTCGCATAAATAGGTTATGTACGGTTAACCTCAAAACGATTAACAAAAGGAGATCCACATAGTTCGATTTAAATCGCACGTTTCCACGAGATACGCGTAATTTCTGATAAAAATCAAAAAATTCTCCTTGAAAATCATAAAATATCTAAATTTTTAAAACAACGAAATACTAATTTTTTTAATATTTCAAATTTCTCTCATTTTCTTTGTTTACATGCTACTATGTACTAATCGAAAGCCTATATTATCGATAATCGAAAGTTGGTGACTATCGATAATCGAAAGTTGGTGGCTATCGATAATCGAAAATTGGTGACTATCGATAATCGAAAATTGGTGACTATCAATAATCGAAAGTTGGTGACTATCGATAATCGAAACTCGATAATATTGATAATCGAAACTCGATAATATTGATAATCGAAACTCGATAATATTGATAATCGAAACTCGATAGTATCGATAATCGAAACTCGATAGTATCGATAATCGAAACTCGATGATAATTGAACTAAAAAGAAAAGGAAGAAATGAAAGTTTTCCACTTCCCATTATTTTTATTTCCCATTACACAATTTTACTGTGGCAACATTGCATTCGCATCCTGTTCGTGATAAACACATTTTCGTTATCTATTCTTAAAGCTGCCTAATTTATACATTACCGTGTGAGTATATTTGGAAATTCAGAGAACAGGAAAGTATCTGCGCGGTAGAAGTACTAATTGCAGAAGCATCGATAACTATTTAAAGAAACTGTGTCAAAGGCATAGTTGTAGTTCTCTTATCGGAGCGGAGTAATTGTGGAGAGTAAATTCGGAGTAATTTTCCTCCAGCACAAACATGGGCACATCTCACTGCAGCAATCACAGCTCAACAGGAGATTGCGCACCTCGATAGTTTGCACAATTATCGCGCACTTATCGTCCCGCGATACTAGACAGTGCACCGTGTATAATGAGCACGAGATAAGTTCACCCGGCTCGAGGCGAGCGTGATTACGCGCTATCAATAAACAATTCGTCGCGTAAATATTTTCCGCAACAAACGCAAAAAAGCGGAGGTCCGTTCCAGAACGGTACACCGTATCTTGCCAAGATTAACAGAAGAGCAGCTATTTCTGCTGCTTCGGTTTTTGGCGAAAATTCCGTTCGCGAGACGCGTAAGAACTCTCAAATCACGAATATGTTCATTTCTTCAGGGATCTCGGAAATTTAGAATTCTTTTAAAAATACAGTATTCCATGATCTAGGGCAACATGCCCGTCGAACGTCGACCATAGAACAGACAGAGCACAAATTACACAACTCCGGTGTGCCTCGAATAAGTTTATTTCCATTCGACTGATTAGGTGCCTGTACCTCGGCAAACAACATTTTTAACAATCGCGCTTAATAAACAGAACGCCGAGATAAGGTGTTCCGCTGCCAAAGTGTTCGGGGATTATAAATTATAAACCAGATATGGTTACTTAAAAATACTCGCGTATCCGACTTGTATAGTACAAATTTCACTGCATCACAGATACAGGCTCGATTAACGGTAAACACAAATTAATCTGTGCGAAAGTGTATTTTTCAGCTGGAGATTAAGAAGCATCGATCCAGCACACGTTTACGCCTGTCGTCCCTATATATATTCAACGAACTCCGTGGCTGCTAGCGATCTTCCGGAGTCTACGACGCGCAGCGGCCACGAGCACAACAACTCTTACAGTACCAGGAACCTCCCTGTCTATCTCGCTAGCAGAATGAAGAAGTCCACCACCATGTTCAACCAAACCCTCGAGGATATCTTGGAGAACAACCTGCCGGAGAAGGAGCTGGCCGAAGTCAAGCGCCTCATATACGGCCGTGAATTGGAGTAAGTTTTATTATTCGTTGCTCGCGAGTTTCACTGGCACCAATTGGCGCAACAACCACTCGCTGACGAGCAGTGACGCGCGAGGACAGTGCTCGCGCCTGTGCGCCGCAGCACTTCGCACTTCGCTGCGGCCGCGGCAACGCGGCAGTGCCGGTGTCAGCGGCCGCCGAAGTAATTTTACGCCAATATTTTTAGATTTCGAGCGCAACGCGCAAAAATATGTGTTTTTCACCGGAATATTTCGCGGTGGAAAATTACTCTATAAATACGCTTCCTTTCGCGGCCAAGGAACCACTGCGCACAGTGCTGCATACCGGGTGTTCTTAAAGTAGAGGTTAGGATTCGTCGGAATGTTTTCGAATATTTTGAGAAAGAGTAGCTTTGGTTTCTGATGGTTTTGAATTGCGTGGGAGGAATATAAAGACCGTCGCGAATTTTGACGAAGCGAGGCGAAGCGACATTAATCGAAGAAATTAATAATAATTAATTAATTGTCGCTGCGCTCTTGTCATCAATTGTTTATATATAAACTTTTCTGTTCGTATTGCCGCGCTTCGATTCGCCGCGCTTTGCCAAAATGCGCGACGGTCTTCTTTTGAAAATCGTAAATTGTTTTGATTCTGGGTTAGGAATATAGGTTAGGAATATCGATTTTAATATCGCACGTTTTTTTGGGCATTATTCTAAGCTTGTAATTTGTTCGCAGGACTTTGGAGCTCCCCGAGTGGAACGGGACCAAGGAGTTCGATGTGCAAGGTTATGTTTTGGGCGGAGGGATCCCGGAGCAGTTGCGTCCCCCGCGAATTGTTCGAGTTGGGTTGATTCAGCACGCGATAGAGCTGCCCACGACCGAGCCGCTGCAGAAACAAAGGGAGGCGCTTCACGGGAAGATCCAGAAATATATTGAGCATGCTGCTTCCTGCGGAGTTAACGTACTCTGCCTCCAAGAAGCTTGGGGTACGTACGAGTGTATTCTCTTTGTCACTAGGGTGGACCTAATTTGTACGCGCCGATTTTTTTTTTATATTTCTTTGCTCTCACCCCCTAGAACCCCATTTGATAACAAAATAGTCCCTGAAAAAGACCAGGCCTTAAAGTTTAGAATTTGAAGAATTTCTCAAAACTGGTAAATCCTATCGAAATTTTCTTCAAATAATATTAAAAGAGCATTCAATTTCCTACAATTACTGTATATATAATTTTTTCGTGCTCCCAACCAGTTTTTAGATAATAGCGTTTGAAGTTAGAGAGATCGGCGCTTCGCGCGTCCCACCTGTACGGTGTGATATATTGTTTACACGCGCGCGGCGCGGACCTCTCTATCTTCAAACGCTATTATCTAAAAACTGGTTGGGAGCACGAAAAAATGGTATATACAGTAATTGTAGAAAATTGAACGCTCTTTCAATATTACTTGAAAAAAATTTCGATAGGGCTTACCGTTTTTGAGAAATTCTTCAAATTCAAACCATCGATGAATTCTAAACTTTAAGGCCTGGTTGGCACCCTTTCTTATTGTGCGATTGCAATAATCTTTTTCAGGGATTATTTTTTTATGAAATGGAGCCATATTAGAGGCTGGGAGCAAAAGAAATCGCAGCATAAAAAAAATAAGGGCCACCCTAGTGTACACAAGGCGCTTTGTCCGCTTTTCTACTCGGCGTCTCGTTCCCGCTAAAAAGCAATTTGATTCGTGGCGCGTGCTGGTTCAATGCCACGCGTCGAGGCGCACGTACACAGACGCATACATAGTTTCATATATATACAGACACTTCTTCGATTCGTACGGTCTCAGACGTATTCGTCTGTTATTAATCGCGGAATGCCGAAAAAAGATTAGATAAGATTCTTCTACGCCTTACGTTCAAAGCAGACTCAAATCAACGGAGATAATGGCTTTATCTCTTTAATCAGCGCATGAGAATTCCCATTCCGTATAGATACCGTCCTGACCTCTTCTTCAAATCGGTCACTGCTGTATTTTTCATAGGAAAAATGCATTCCAGCGATCGCTGTGATAAATTCATGCTGCACGCTCGGATGTTCCACCAATTTCTAAGAACTCAGAATTAAATATTTGGCCCCTTTCAAAACACACGAGTTCGTGCGTCGGAATTTCTTTCGACTCAGAGTTCCCTAAATCTTTACATTAATAGCAGATTCGGCAACCTGCACTAGTGTGCACTGAGTGCGAGTTTCCTCGCTTCCAATTGGCTAAAAGTGGCACTCAGTGCGCACCAGTGCGACCGCCCGAATTCTCTATAAGAAAAACCCTCGACCTTACAGCTATGCCATTCGTCTTCTGCACGAGAGAGAAATATCCCTGGTGCGAATTCGCCGAGGACGCTAGGACCGGGCCAACAGTGACGCTCATCCGCGAATTGGCCCAGCAACACAACATGGTCATCATTTCTCCGATCTTGGAGAGAGACAGCGAGAACGGAGACACCTTGTGGAACACGTCGGTAGTAATCAATAACGACGGAAACGTGATGGGGAAGCACAGGAAGAACCACATTCCCCGCGTGGGCGACTTCAACGAGTCCACGTACTACATGGAAGGAAACACCGGACATCCAGTCTTCGAGACATCCTTCGGACGCATCGCTATTAACGTCTGCTACGGACGCCATCATCCGCAGAACTGGATGATGTTCGGTCTGAACGGCGCTGAGGTAAAATTACTCGCAGGAATTAACCGGGGAATCCACCGGGAAGCTAAGCTAAGCTATGCTATACCATGTTTCAGCTTAGCTTTCGGTGGAAACGGTTCCATAAGAATGTATCGAAGCTGATGTTTTTAAAACGTGGCATAGCATAGCATCGCATAGCATATCTTAGCTCCCCGGTGGATTTCCGGCTTTAGGGACCGTCTAGCTCGAGTTTCATGCGAATCCTGAATGTTTAGATCGTGTTCAACCCATCGGCGACCACCAGCCACACGTCCGAACCATTATGGTACATCGAGGCGAGGTGCGCAGCCATCGCGAACAGCTATTACACCTGCGCCATTAATCGCGTCGGAACCGAGGTGTTCCCCAATGAGTTTACATCCGGAGATGGCACCCCGGCCCATCACGACTTCGGACACTTCTACGGATCCAGTTACATCACTGCTCCCGACGGAACCAGGACTCCTGGCTTGAGCCGCTGCAAAGACGGGTTGCTCGTCTGCGAAATGGATCTGAACTTGTGTCGCCAGATGAAGGACTTCTGGTGCCTGAGAGTTAGTTCCTCCCTTCGATATCGATTTAATGCACTGCTTCTTGCACCGCTTCTGTACGTTCGCTTTGAAATTTCAGATGACTCAGAGACTGGACATGTACGCGAGGGAACTCAGCGAGTACGTGGAGAAGAATCTGAACTTGAATTGAGAAATGGCGCGGACACGGGCACCGGGACAAGCGCGTACACTTTTACCCTGGAAATGGCTTCTCGAATGATCTTTTGTTACCTTTGTTAAACTGAGAAAAGCATAGAAAATATACATACGCATATTTTTGATGATACACGAAGCGTTTGGAATTACTATTGGAATATTTGCGATATTATTCGACTTACAAGGGAACATCACGAACCCAGACTCACGATTGGAACGCAACTTTGTGGGTTCTTAGAGTGACTCAAAACGAGAACATCGGTGTGTTTCATTTCGGCCCTATCGATCTTTAAGCGGGGTGAAAACTAACCTCAAAGTCAAATTGGCACTTCCACTTCTTCGCGTATAACTCTCAAAATACAACGAACAGAAAAAAATGTTTCGAACAAAATTTCAATGGTGCAATAAGCGCTGCAAACTTGCGTTAACAAAATTTTGAAAAAAGTTTTTTTTCGTTCAGGTATTTTTTAAAAATTTTTTTTTCAAAATTTTGTTAACGCAAGTCTGTAGCGCTTATTGCACCATTAAACTTTTGTTCGAAACATTTTTTTCTGTCTGTTGTACTTCGAGAGTTATAAGCGAAAAAGTGGAAGTGCCAATTTGACTTTGAGGTTAGTTTTCACAACCTTAAACTGACCACTGTTCTTCCCATAAAGGGACACAGTTGCGCTTGAAGATAGAGACTCCCGATCTGCTACACAACAACCCAACGTCACACGAAACCTTTTTTCTGGTCTTCAGAAAATTAGACAACACGTATAAACAATGATTTTCCAATTTTATTTCATTCATCACTTAAAAAACATTATAAATAGAATTCTAGAAAAGCGTGACTTAAGTATAAGTCCATAAGTTACAATCTTACGTTGAAACCCTTTTTACATACTTACAAAACTCTTAAATACTACGAGCGATGTCTGATGAGAATGTTTGAAAATTAACTAGCCGACCCAGCGTTCAGCGTCGTGTTATGAGTCTGCTTGCGATAATGCAGCGCCTCTTGGTACGCCTTCTTCACCGCCTTCCTGTCCGCCGGCTTCCGCGACTCGATCAACTTAGCTTCGTCCAGTTCCTGGGAGACTCCAAGCTTCTCCAGCTTCTCGCCGGGTAGCCATTGCCTGTAACAACCGCGCGCAGCTCTTTAAATGCTAAGGAGACGAATATTCCATGTTATTCATTAGCAAGACAACGAAGGGTGTATCGTGGTTGCGGGGCGGAAGGATGTAATTGGGGGACTATTACCATGTTCGTTTGGTATCGAAGAAGAGAACGAGAAATACTGGTTCCTTGTAATTGACTGCGAGCGCCAGCACGTCGTCCGGCGGAGCTGGTATCGGCACACCCTTGTGCACGGTGCCTCTGGGCGTGCTAGGGTCAATTATCAAGGCCGGGTACCACGGGTAACCGCGACACTTGGCCCACACAAGCTGCAGAGCCTCTAGACCATTGCCGGCTTGCTTGGTCTCCGTCTCTTTCTTCGCCTCGTCGGCCTCTTGCTTCTGCTTCTCCTCCTCCACGTCGGGAGTGGTGGATCTGCTGGTCGAGCAACTGCTGCAGCTCGAGGACTGACTCTCGCCTTCCCCTACGTCGCTGTCCATTGTTCCGCTCCTGCGAATGTTAAGTCATATTTCGAAATCGTACGCGCAACGTAAAGACACTCGGAAAGGAAGCGCACCTGTACACTTTGAAACTGTCGCTCTGTTTCTTCCTGTCGTCCTCCATAGCGAACATTTGGTTGCTCCTGCTAGCGCGAGCCCTGGCCTTGCGGGTGAACAGAACAGCCGTCCTCCTGTTCACCCCTCCGCCGCCTACTTCCTTCTCTCCAGATTGTAATTCCGCTTCTCCGCGACTTCTGTTGGTGCGATCCCTCTTCCTGGACTTGGACCCTGGTTGCTCGGACTCGTTCACTGGATCCAGGTCTGGGTGGTCCTTGCGCGCTTGCTCTATTAGAGCACTGCCTTGCTCCTTCATCTTCGTCCCAGCGCGATAGAACATGGTATCCTTGCGATTGTACGCCAGGCAATTGCTCACCATCAGGTTAAAGTCTGCCTCGAAAGATCCGATTGTGTCGTACTCCTGCCTTTCCATCTTGCCCTAATGTTTGCAACGCGAAAAGGTGAGAGATAGGGTTCCTTCTCGAGAAATTTTATAATTGCTTATTTCTTATTTCTCGAGAAACTTATGTCTAGGAAATCGCGAGCGTATGAACGCTAGGGATGGGACTATTCGAATAATTTAATATTCGAATATTTTTAAGTATTCGAATGGAATAAACTTCGAATATTTGAGTATTTGAATGTTATATTCGAATATTTAAGTATTAGAATACTATTCGAATATTTCAGTATTCGAATATTTCAGTATTCGAATACTATTCGAATATTTCAGTATTCGAATATTTCAGTATTATTTCAGTATTCGAATACTATTCGAATATTCCAGTATTCGAATACTATTCGAATATTTCAGTATTCGAATATTTCAGTATTCGAATATTTCAGTATTCGAATATTTCAGTATTCGAATATTTCAGTATTCGAATATTTCAGTATTATTTCAGTATTCGAATACTATTCGAATATTCCAGTATTCGAATACTATTCGAATATATCAGTATTCGAATATTTCAGTATTCGAATATTTCAGTATTCGAATATTTCAGTATTATTTCAGTATTCGAATACTATTCGAATATTCCAGTATTCGAATACTATTCGAATATTCCAGTATTCGAATACTATTCGAATATTCCAGTATTCGAATATTTCAGTATTCGAATACTATTCGAATATTTCACTATTCGAATACTTAAATATTCGAAAAGGATTCGAATACTTGAATATTCGAATTATATTCGCCAAATAATTGAGCAACTGAAGTATTCGAATATTCGAATACCGAAAAGTTCGACAAATAGTCCCAGCCTTAATAAACACATCTACGATTTATAATAAATCTTATTAGTAACATTAGAACCTATATGAATTGCAACAGAAAAGCTCAGTAGAGAAGATTCGACATTATTGACTGGTGAAGCTGCTCTTAAATTCTTATTTAACAATTTCGAAAAGTTGTGTACCTACTGAATTAAGTAATGAGTTTCTTGTGGCTATGAAAAAAGAAATATAAAAAAAAAGAGACAAAACTATTGCATCCTTTATGAAATTTTTGCACAGGTAATCCAGAATCTCTTCAGAAAAATTCAAAAGACGGGTTTTTTTTATTTAATATCCAAGACAGATATGTACAAAACGGCAAAACAAATTCTAAGTAGCTAGACTTTTCGGAAAATATAACAGTAAGCATGATTCTCCTGAAAATACTAAATAACTTATGGATTCTGAAAAGGAAGAATTACCATTAAGGAGAGGTTCCGGTTTAAAACCCATAAAAATAGGTGATTTTTAGGAATTAATTATAGGAAAACTACTATATATAATTTAATGGGACTTTTTGCATTGTATCAAGGATGTCTTAAGTTATAGAAATATATTTTTTGTTTTATAATTAATCATTGCAAACGGCACTGGGGAGTCGTTAAAGTCGAGGCGCCAAAAAAATCATCCAAACCGGTGAGACCTGTATCTCAAAAAGTTATTACCCGATTGGACTGAAACTTTTTTTATTTTGCAGAATATACATCTGTCTAGGGGGTGGAGGGCAGTAAAAAAAATACAAAAATGACATTTTTTTAAGAAAATAACGACTCTTGAAGTTTGAAATCACTTTTTCCCTATATTTTTCGTCCTTTCAACGCCTTTAAAAATGATAAATTTTCAATTTTTGTATTAAATAAAAATCAGTTATATTTAATATCTGTTTTTGAACGAACAATTAAAGTTTTCTCGTGTTTTCGATAAATATTACTTCACAAATATAAATTTTGTAAAATTTCCTTCAATTTCCCGAGAATTCCCAAGAAGTATGATCTGATTTTTCGCGAAAGCAGAAATATCGAGAAATCAGGAACACTAGCGAGAGATCGACACACCAGTAATTTATAATCGAAAGTAATTACCTGCATCGTAGAAAGGTCCATGGGGTGCGTGACGATTTCCAAGTAATCCGGAACCTCCTTGGTATTCACCGGCTGCCCGAACACGTCGTTCACATCCTTCGCCTTAATCGCTTCCAACAAAGAGCGAAGGATACTCTCCAGCGGTCGCAATTCGAACCACAAGCACTTCTCTTTCCTGCGACATTAGCATCCCTTTTAAACTCAGTTACCTATCGAGAATCTCTGAAACGATCAAGCAGCATTTAATCCCCGCAAACCCTTACACTTTGAACAATTCTTTCTTCAGTTTCTCGCGCTTGCGCACCAATTCGCAGAGCAGCCGAGCGCGTTCTAGGTCTTGCCGCAGGCACTGCCAGTACTTAAGCTGCCGATACAATTCGCCGCGCAGCTCGCTGTCCGGCGGCGGCGAGGAGTGTTCGCCGCCGAGCGGGGGCGGCCTGGACTGCGGATGGGAGCTTTGAAGCCTGCGAAGGAGAGGGACGCCGTTCCTGTACTGGCGTTTTAGAGTCCAGTACGCTATCAGGCGCTGAATCAGCTGGCTCTTCTTCGGCAACCCCTCGGCTAAGCTGATGTACATAAAAGAAGACCCGTTAAGATTCCTCCTATCAGACCCTCCAACATCGCGTGATTACCTAGCGATCTCTTTGATGCGCTCCGGCGGTATGGTCGGAATAGAAATAACAGGCGCGGAGGAGCTCTTTTTATTAGCGATCGCTCTCCTCCTCGCGTCGGCGGGGTTAGTGGAGGGCTGGTAATCGGGGGGCGTGTGCGCCTCGCAGTAAGCTGTCTTTTGCACCAGCATCGGCTCCCCGTTCGCAGGCTGCACCGTCCTCATGCGCATACAGAGGCCGGCCTGTTGCGCGCAGGTCACGTGAAACGCGGCGTAGCAGTTGCTCTTGTGGCACTGGATGCAGGCGCCCGAGCCTCTGCGCTTACACACGCAGCAGGTGAGTCTCCAGCGCGCGGCTGGGATACTCTCGATGCTGTCTATGGGCTCCAGAAAGACGGTGTTGGCGAACCTTACTTCCGGTATCCATAGGGCGCACACCACGTGGGCCCACGTGGCGGGGCGATCGGTTTGCTTGAAGGCGCCGCCTCTGTTCGGGCACAGAACGCAGTCGACCGCTCGGGAGGGGCTCTGCAAGCATCTCCTGCACAACCATTGCCCTTCGGGGATGTATGGCACGCCGTAGCAATCCTGGTGCACCGCCAGATTGCACATGTCGCAGAACAGTATCGCGTTGCTGTTCTGGCACTCGCCGTCCATGCAGATGCAGCAGACCGCGTCCTCGTCGGCCGCCACGCCGCCGCCGCCGTTGCTTTGCTGCTGGAAGTAAGACTCTTTCTCCAGTCGGTCCATTAGCAACTCGAACGTGTCGGGCTCTAGCGGCGGAGAAAGGCCGGAAGCTAGTCGCCTCTCGTTTACTATCGACAACCAAGCGGTGTCCTCTTCGTCCAGATCGTACTCCACTTCTCCTGAAGAAGCAATTATTTTAGTGGCATTTGAAACGGCCGTTTACATTAGGCAACTTTTCGGTAATAAATTATGAAACTTCGCGAAGGAGCTGCATCGTTTTCTGGGGCTCTGAGGCGAACTCCATGTGCGACACTATAAATTATTCTAAATTAAATGAAGTCAAAAATACCGCGTTATTTTTTATTGAACACGAAATTTTAGATGGTTTAGGCTTCGATGATATATTTGATGAATTCATTTCGCTCAGGAACAGAAGAAAGGGCATTGAATTTTTAAGTATTTTTTGTGCATTCGTTTAATATTTTTTTCGTATCGTTACCGAATAAATTTGTTACGAAATGATTAAGTATTAAAACGATTAAATAAATGAGATTAAACGCCTCCAGGAAAAAAGGGCCTCGTTTTAAAATCTAAATTTTGGTGAAGTATTCTCTTTCCGTAACAGTTGGCCAGGCAATTTTTATTTTTTTTTCTAGCTTTCACAGCTTTTTTTTTAATTTTCTAATTTTTCAGGCAGCCCTCAGGCGACTGCGAAAAAGAACGCGATTTTCGGGAATTTTTTGTGCAATATCTACCGTATATTTTCTTACAACTGTTCGCTTATTTTAAAAGTACATATATGCAGCAACTCTCAGTAATTTTATTATAGAAAAAGATTAAAAAATGAACGAATAACAGCCATTCTCGCGAAAGCTGTTTTGATATCGGTGAGCAAGATATTTCGGTAACCGCTGCATCGATTGGCCTAAACTTTTGCACACTTCTTTCATACACCAAAGACTAGTAGACGATCGAAGGATTTTTTATTTTAACAAAAACCCTATTTTTAATTAACGAAAAACGAACAATTCAGACATCGAAAAAGCGTGGTTTTGCGTTAAACGGCGGTCACTTTGTCAAAAATCAACTTTTTGAAAAAAGCTTCGTTCATCTACTGACTTCAACCATCTATTAGCAGAATCTTTTTCAATTTTTAATTGTAAGTGATCCGGCTCCGAGGAAAGTTGCTCACCGCGCAGCGCCTTTATCAAAACCGCTTCCGCGAGAATGGCTGTTACTCGTTTATTTCTTAATGTTTTTCTATAATAAAATTACTGAAAGTTTCTCCATAAATGTACTTCTAAAATAAGCGAATAGTTGTAACAAAAATATACAGTAAATATTCCACAAAAAATCCCCGAAATCGCGTTCTCTTTCAAAAGCTAACAAGCAAAGATCCCGAAGCCGGAAATTCAAAAAAATCTGAAACTCTGTGAATATCCAGAGGATGTCCTCCCGATTACAAGGCAATTTTTGTTCGCTGCCCAAATTCACTCTAAGGGGGTGAAATTAACCCCCGAAAATTCTATTTTCCGATTTCATTTCGTAACTCGCAATTTTTAAGACATAGAAAAAAAGTTTCAAGACAAAAGTTACTTCTTTTAATGAAGACCATCATTTGGAAACTTACAATTCTTACAGTTCGGGAGTTATAACACAAAATCGGAAAATACCCGGAATTTAAGGAGTCAATTTCACCCCCTTAGACTAAATTTTGGCAGCAAACAAAAATTGCGTTGCGATCAGGAGGAAATCCCCTAAATATTAACGAAGCCTCAGAATTTTTGTAATTTCCAGCTTCAGGATCCTTCCTTCTAAGCATCGCGATTCTTTCTTTTGCCCAAATTCACTCTAGCCCAAAATTAGCCCAACATAAACTCCAGCTAAGTCGTCGTTCCACCTCAAAAATCACCGTCGAAGACAGCGCTGCGTACCGTCGAGTTCCTCGCCGCTGCGCTCCATGAATCTAATATACGAATTCGGGAGAGACTCGGCTTCTCCGAGCTGCTTCTCGTACCCGTCGATCTCCTTCACCATGGCGACGGGCAAGCTACTCAGAACGTTCTTCTCCTCCTTATCTTTCTCCGCCGACGCGGCGTGCCCTTTCTTCTCCACGTTCTTCTCGTCGAAGCCGTTGCCCTCTAACGAGATAATAGGTACCAAATCCGTGATTCCGATCCTGAACGTCTTGTTCGCATCTTCGCCGATCGGGTTCACCTTAAAATCGAAGGGCAGAATTGTGGAAAACCGTTGGACTCTGTAATTGAAATTCGCGAGCGCGTACCAAAACAAATTTCGAGGTCTCCTGCGAGCTCGATATCTCGGCGTTCGAGGGACTACCGCTGTCGTTGCTGATACCCACTCTACTCCTGCCCTTCTTTTTATTCGACTGCGGAGTGTTCATCCTTCCTGGCTACTCTGTGTTCGTGGTCAGTTCCGAGCCTTCGATTCGAAGCCTTCTCGCATACGTCTCGCGTTTCTTAGAGCATCGTTCCAGCGACTCTCGAATCGCGCCTTAAGATCGAGGAAACAAGTGACGCGATCGTTTTACGCCTGTGGAAAATATACTCGTCAGCTGCGTCGAGCGCGTAAACGGGAACGTTCGCTATTTAAATAGCCAAGCTAACCAATTTGAGCGGCAAACATGACGTGCACTGATGTAAACGCAGTACTTTGCATTGCGTGTTAATCGTGATGTTACTTTTTTCAAGGCATCGATTAGCGATTGATGGATTTTCAAACAAACGCGTTTACTTTGTCGTGTGATGTCTAATCGCTTGCTTTAAGGAGATTAAAAACAAATGAATAATGTAGGAACCTGTAATAGAGTCTGCATGGCGGATCCTCACGCGAGTCGCGGATGCGATTCGTTGAGAATCAGCCTTTAGAGGGAATGATTGAGCGGAAAATTAAACGGGGATTGTTTGATATGAGTTATTCATTCTTGGACGGTGTAATTTAGCGTATAGTAGACGCTGGATCTGTTTTAAGCTGTAATCTAATCGTGCACACTCGAAAGTGAGCTTTGTTTTAATTCTATTAGGATTTTAAAACAAATGCATTTACTTTGTTGTGTAATGTCTAATCGCTTGCTTTAAGGAGATTAAAAACAAATGAATAATGTAGGAACCTGTAATAGAGTCTGCATGGCGGATCCTCACGCGAGTCGCGGATGCGATTCGTTGAGAATCAGCCTTTAGAGGGAATGATTGAGCGGAAAATTAAACGGGGATTGTTTGGTATGAGTTATTAATTCTTGGGCGGTGTAATTTAGCGTATAGTAGACGCTGGATCTGCTTTAAGCTGTAATCTAATCGTGCACACTCGAAAGTGAGCTTTGTTTTAATTCTATTAGGATCGAAAGTATTTATTTTTTGGGGGGAAGTAGTATTTGGAATAGATTAAAATGAATACTGTATTCTTTAAGCAAGGGTTAACTGGTTAAATTTGTAGTGTTTTATTTTAATATTTCAAATTTGTGAGCAAGATTAAGTGAGCGATGGAAACTTGCCCTTAGGTATTTCCATATATCTATTTCCATAGTAGCAGTAAACATATTAATTCTACATTTCGCAATGCAAGAGAAAGAGTATAGGTAATAGGAATACAGCAACACTTCCTCCTAATATTACTTTATTAATTTGCATCTCCTTCGAACTACAATATTCAATTCATCCCACGATCTTTCGCATACAATTTTCTACACCCAATTAATCGCGACGGTAATTGAATTCGTAACAAAAGCCATTGTAGGGCCAGCTGCGCCTCGCAGCTAACTATCCGCTTTCATGAAGCGACGCTAGCCCCGGCGACAGTGCTGCCGCTGGGAGAGAACCATTTTTAACGTCCCAATTCGCGCACACGGCTCCCTTTCCATCTTGCCTCGACCCTGGCTCGTGGCGCTACGCGTGCGGAGTGGGGGAGGGTAAGAGATCTAACTTTACACCAGTCATCGGCAGTATTTGTTCCCGTGCCCGCAGCTTTGGTCGCCTGCCTCGTTATCGGAAGTTTCGCGCGAGGTACTCGGTTCGCCAGGCAGCCGACAAGGAAGATCTGTGTGTTTTTTTTTGTTCTGTGAGAGTGCGGGCCACGGGTTAACCCAGCGGGATCCAGGAACGGACGGGCCCCGATGCTCCGCTGAGAATTATGTCGGATACTGGCGCAGGATTACGATCGGTCACACGTCAAGTCAGCTGACATATTGCGCCCTGCTACACCGCAACAGCTCTTGGTGAGTGTCGCAATCCCTCTAACCGCCTCGCTCCTCCGCCGACTATTTTCGGTCGGGCGGTGCACGCGCTCCGTACGCCCGATATTTCCCCATGTCCCTCGGAACGGTGGCTCCGGGCCCTGCCAAGAGCCTCCTCGGCCCAGAGGGGGGACACCCTGGAGGCCGCCTCTTTGTCCCGTTCTTCCCTCTCGCCGCCGTTCCCTTCTCTCCTTGCCCGCCTCCGTTTTTCCCACCGACGGAAACGACGCCCGGGCGTGCCGCGGCACCCGGGCCGTCCGGCAAGCAGGGACAAAGGGAAGGAGCGACGCAATTCCCTGGCCAAGTGCGTACCCACTTCTCAAGGATGGAAGCCATGTCTATCCCCCGATGGCTCCGTCCCGTTTCTTCGTGCTGTTTCACTGCGTGCGTGTGTGCCCCGTGCCCGCACGACGGCAGCGCCGATACGATTCAAGCGCAAATGCACACTTACGCGTTTGTCCCTCCCTCCCCCGAGCCTTTCGTGCCCCCTTCCGTGCACCCGCATCCGCACTGGTCTTCTTAAATCCCCTCCCTTCTGGCCCTTCGTTTAGTGCTCCCTGGGCTAGTGATGGGCGCTCTACAGGGTGTCCCTAAAGTACTCGCGTGTTTGTTCTCGGGACGGTGTCCAATCGCCCAGCGTGTTTGTTTTCGTGGAAAGTGGACGGGTCGGGTGGGAAACTGGATGGTTCATCCATCAGTGTCTTACCAGAGTTTTTCAAAAGGAGATGGAGGTGGCAGGGACACTAGTGTTTCGCGCGAGAGTGCACGTACTCGTTTATGATCCACTGTCACGTTGGAAGAGACTCTTGGGGCAGCCTGTATCGTTCATCTCTCGCTCGGTTCGGCGGAGAATCTTGGTGGAGCGCGGGGATTCGACGTGACAAGCGCGCGTTGCTGAGAAGATGGCTAGCGGAGAAAATGTGGGTTTAGATTTATATTGTCCGTTATTGAATGCCGCTGTAAGTATCCCTCTTCCCGCTTTGCCGTCGCACCGGTCATCTTCTCAGCAACGCGCGGTATGTAGAAGCGTCAGCTGAACGTTTCAAACGTAACCGCAACTTCTACCACCTTCCAAACGTTCCGCAAGGTTTGCCATTCGTTCTAGTGTTTTAAAACCGTCTCCACGTGACGGTGGGAACATTTGCCCTCTGCTCGAGCCCATCGCTAGATTCTGGCTAGGCGAGCCTAGCTTATTCCTTTCTGTGTCGCGTTTGCTCAGTCGAACGCAGTCCCTCGATTGGCAGAGGAGGCGTGAGTTGGCGAAGTAGGTGGCACGTCGACGAGGCTTTGGAATCGAGCTTAGATAGGACAGATGTGGCTTAATGATTTCATCGGTGGCTCATTTCAATGGGGATTTCGGGCTATGGCGGCTCGACTGCTCGCTAACGACGCCAGGCTAACTCATAGTAACCCTCCCCGCCACTCTTCGCAGGCTATACAGGGCGAGTCACGTAACGTGTTCAACTCGAATAAATTCTAAAGTATGCGTTCCACGAAAAAGTATTTTATATAGAAATCGAAGGGTTAAATATCGAGGTGACCTTGAATTTTTCAAAATTTAAAATGCAGTGAATTCTTTATAAGTATTAAGCTTCATTTGTCCCGAAACTAATGATTAGCGAGATATTCGCAGAAACGTTCCTGGTCTCACTAATTACTCTAGTTACACTAGGTGCCAAAAGTGATGTCCATACGTCTGTTATCATTATTAGGTTTAGGGCAACTAGAGCCTGATACTTTCTCACGAAAAATTCGCTACCCTTTTAAATTTCATAGGTCAGAAGTCATTCGGGATGGCCATGTTACGTGACTCGCCCTGTATAAAAACCAACAGGTTTCACGTGTGCGCGCCCAGAGGTCCGCTCGCGATAGAAATGATTAGCAGGTTGACGCCTGGCGTCGGTGTAGATTAGAACCAGCCACACCTCGCTTTCTTCCGCTACCAGCGATGCCGTAAAATGGCTGCATGTTTGAATTACCAGCGAGAGAATCGCTCTGATATCGCCCCCGTGGAATTTCTCTCGCCGCTAATGGCGCGCGTGTGCGCGGTCGCGTTCGCGCGCAAATGTCGCTCTGAAATCCTTTCCGCTGCATTTTCAATGAGGCCCGCGGTGGCTTCGTTCGCGAAGTATAATAGAGTGGATTTCTATAGCGGAGTTGTAGGATGCTAGGCTTGAATGACACAGGGTCGGCTGTTCTGTAATGGGTGTGATTTTAAATCGGCAATAGTGCCCGTCACGTTTCCTTATCGCTGGCGCGTGGATGAGTCAACTGCGGGGGAATTGTGTCTAGGGAAAGTGGTCATAGTTAATTATCGGCGATGACTGTTTCCAAGCTCGTCTCGTCAGCTTGCGAATTTGATCCCCCAGGATTGGCGAATTAATACCGATGAAAGGATTTTTTATTGTTTCGAGATATTCGGTTCCACCCGTTATGTAGCTGGTACTATGTTTCAAAGTCAATCGTTTCACAATCTCGCCCGTTAGATTCCGCGACGATTGCGCGTGCGCGTTATCGTGGCGACGATTGTGAAATTCGAGCGCGAAGAAAACAAATTGTACGTGAATTTTTGTACGTTCATTAACGTAATTGTTTCCAAGGACCATTTATCGTTGCGCTTTTGAGGTTAGCTTTTCATCGTCAATACTCCGCGCCGTTTCTAATAATCCGTACATCGTCGATTCTCAATTTTACGACACAGCCGCGTCGCGATCAAAGTCAAGGTCACGCGTAAATCATATTTCATGTTTCTTCGTGTTACATTTTCACGAAGCATATAATTTCGAGGTTCGATTCCTGGAATATTCTCAATGCCTCTCGCTTCAATTTACAATTTAGAGGCTTATAACAAAAACGACCCTCGTCAAATGTCACGAGGCACGTAACTTTACGATTTAATTGGATACAGTTCCCCCGCGATGTTATTACAAATAAGACCCTCCCCAATATCGCCTAATACGATAAATATTTACAACAAAAAAATCAAAATCTAACAAAAATGAAAGATCCTATTTTTTTACTCTCCTGGAAAGCACCAAAAAATGACGAGCCTCGTTTTTATTACGCGCCCCGTCAATTCTACTCTGCGTAACAAAGTTCCCAAAATAAGGCTAGCACACAAATTCCTACACTCGTATTCTAATTACAAAAGAAATCGATATTATTCCACTTCGTAATCCTCGGTACTTAGAATTCGGCGATCTTGCGTCAGAAACGTCCCCTCCATGGTAATGCGCGCAGTTGTGCACACGCGTTCGTATCTACCGAGTTGTGTCGTTTCATGTAAACGATAGTTTCACTAGCTTAACCATAGGTGGTCGTCTCTCAAGTAGCGACAACTAGATGCCTCATTGTTCGTGGTGTCACAGCTGCGAGAAAGTAAAAACTTTGGCCACCGCGCACACCGAAGGAGGCAGCAGTGTTTCCCTATTACAAACAAAAGCGGCCCCAGAGATAAGTAAGCGGAAAGCGCGAGCGCCTCATTGTTATCCGGAATGAGTCAAATGCGCAGACAATCACGTTAGGGTGGCACGTCGCCGAGGTCGACGATTCGTCTTTATGGAGATCGAGCGGTAAATCCAGCGCCTTTCGTCCTCGAGCTTAGTTCTAGTTACTTTCCGCGGACGAGCGTGCCCGCTCGGTTTATCCGAGCAAATTGAACGGTCAGTTAACCTTTTACTTTTCACCGAATATCGCAGCTATCGTTTGCCATTGTTCCGGCCACGCGCGCCGCGACTAATAACTTTCCGTGCCGCCGCAATGGAAATAGTGTTTTACGCTTGCAACTCTATAAATAGCTTATTGGACAGAATTTCGTAATTCCCGCGAAGCCTGCCCCGTGGCAGCCAATGACGTCTCGAAACGTCCACCAGGAACACGTTTCGGAATACGATTTTTTTCGTCGAGGATTGTTGATGGGTTAGGTTGAGTTTCCATGGCACGTGATCGGCATCGTGTTTCGGAATGATTTCAGAGGATCGGGAGGAAGTCGCGACGGGTACGATAAGATGATCGAGAAGTGCGAGAACGTTCGAAAAGTTCAGATAAATTTTTTATCGCGTTGCTTACGGAAGTGAAACTTTGTGGGTCATTCGTCACGCGTGTGTGTACGTTAATCGCGGATACGTTAAACAAGTTGATAACCCTGAGTCGAGGATCCTTCGTGTTTCAGGCGCACGATTGCACTTCGCGTTCCTTTTTTTTTTTCTCACCGCCAAGTCGAAAGCTTCGGACTCCTTCGAGCTTCTGCCCTTCGCCAAGCCGCGTGTTTATTTATTGCGCGCATTAACTGGATCCCTGAGAGCCGTGGATGCTAAAATTTCTGTTATCTGCAGAAAATTACGCAATTGCAGATAAACGTTATTTATACCGCAATGGCGAATATTTCTTACGTCACGTGGCTGCATTGTTAATTTCGATACACGCCTAGCTGTGACGGTTAGCTGTTTATTGCATGATCGCAATTCATCGAGCGACTAATATTAGAGCTCAAGTGCGTTCGTAATTGTACGTCAATAACGAATCAGGCTTCCATATCCCTTCGAACCCGCGTTTCCAACGTTTTAACTTCCAATTTACCGTTGCACGATAACAGAAAAAACAATCGTCACTCGATGCTTCCGGCTTCCCCGCACGGGCACAGTGGCATTTTGCTGCTTTCTACTATTCCAAGTCGGTTCCCAAGCGCCTTTAATTCACTAGCTCGATAACAACGGCAAAAAGCATCGCCGGAGAAGCTGGTAACGAAATGCAACTGTGTCGAAACATCGTATTTTGTAGCCTTCCAACGCTCGTTTCGACACGTGCGTTACTGGGTCGCCGTTACCAGCGGTCGGTAAATCTAAAGATTTAGTGATTTAATGGACAGAAATGGATTTATCGCGGCTAATACAATGACGCTGTATCACGTGGTACAGAAGTGGAAATTCGTTACGGTTGTCGTGCTTCGCGTTTTAAGTCCCCGCGGCTAAAAAGGGAATTTCTCTACGTCATTCGTCTTCCTTTTTCCGCCAACGATCCCACCACCGATTTTACCTCGATTTAGCTCTCGATTGCCTCAGTGACGTCAGTATATAACACCTAACGGATTTAAATCCCGTTGATCCCTGTCTTCGGCCCTTTCACTATGACGCATCTCCATGAAACATGGATATTATTAATTACCCCTTCGTTCTCTTCTCACGCGTCTCGCTTAAAACCGCCCAAAGCAACAGGTTCGAGCACCCGCCGCCAAAGATTCCGCGGTGAAAGCTTCCTCGCAGCGGTGTCGGATAAACAAAAGTTTTTTTTTTAAATAAGTTTCTATTCCTTTAGAAATTAAATTGAAATCTATTCCTGCTGTGTTCCTCGGGTGAAGGATCTCTTCGCGATTTTAAAGTAAAATTCTCGCCGCTAGTGAAAGTGGAAACGCGTCTTAAGCTTCAGAAACCCGGGCTACGTATTTCTTTTTTAAATGAAATTACAACGCTTGGAAGGTTACGAGAGAGCGCGAATTCGATTAAGTTACTAAACGTTCGTTTTCATGAGAACGAAAGAGGGGCGAATTTCGATGGGACGAAATTCAGGGAACGGGCAATCTCCACGGCTCGCGTAAACCGCGCGCGCAGAGGCGTTCCTCGGCGCGCGTCAACGCGATCAACAGAGAAAAGAAAAGTGCAGGGAAACAAAGAAAGTGGCCTTTTTTCCATCCTTTCATTTCGCCTGTCGGCATGCATCAGACAGCATGCAGCGCCTCGGTCTTATTACATTACGCAGCGGCGAGGGACCGCGGCGCGGCATCTGGCGGTTGATTCGTCAACCGCTGCGAAACCATATCGTCATGTAATGCACCCCGCTCGAGCATTATTAGCGCGTTACATAGAAGTCCGTGTCAATCCACTATTCCTGGACGATCCTATCGACCATTCAATTACCCAAACGAGCCACGAAATACGACGACCCCTGAATCAACGAATGACAAATAAAACAGCACTGGTATTTCCCCGTAGTAAACCAGAGCCCAAATACAAAGCCAGCCAGCGCGCATTCGAAGGAAGGCAGGTTCTCCGACTCGCGTCCTAACCTCGCCGCGGTTGTACGTCCGCCCAAAGGTCTGGCACGTCCTCACGGTGGATCGCCATCATGAAAACACTCGGCCGTCGTCGTCGTTATCGTTGTTTCTCCTCCGTCCTTGCTGGTTCCTCGGGATTGAAGTAATATCGAGCGCTCGAGCGCGAAGTTGCACACAAAGACGGACAGAGCGATAGGGGGAGATAAAGCAGGGGGGGAGAGAGAGAGAGAGAGAACGTGCGTACGTGCGTGTGTGCGTGCGTGCGCGCGTGTGTGAGAGGCGAGAGAAAGGGAGAGCTATTTGGTAACGTTTCGTTTTAGCTTTGCCCGCGGAGAGCAGCGAGAGACAAAGCGAACGCGCGCGTTTAGGCGGCCCGGAGAGAATTGCGCCGTGATTTACGCGGAACGAGCCCGAAGGGGAGACCCTCGCTGCGCGACCGCCGATGGCACGTCGCCCGACGTCGCGATAAGGATACGAGGCGCACCACTTAAATGCCTCGAACCAATTCTCGCTCCATGTTGTGCGTCGGTTGCGACACGACTGCGTGTTGGAAAGTGAGTAATATCACGTTTCCCGATCACGCCTCCTCTGCCGTCCAGAACCCGTCGCGGGAACCCCGTCACTAACCCTGCCCCCGAACTTCCCAGCAACCCCTTTGTGCATCCCCCCCACCCCCTCCCCTCCCCCTCTTCTGTCGTCTCTTTTTGGTAACCCCCCGATCCCCCGAGTCCCACTTGTCCTCGAGAGCAGCTCCTTCGAGAGGCGAACGGCCCCAGCTCGGCGACCGTCGCCGCCGCCGAACCCGACGACTCCCCAACTCCGTGCCACACGGCGCGCGTGTCGAGGGTCGTCATGGAAGTCCGTGTGTCCGGCTTTGTATTTTCTATCTTCTGAGAGTCGGCGTGGAATGGTCGGAGGCATTCCGCGCTTCGAAAGGTCCGCAAGATCCCAGGAGGATAAGGGCGCAGTGTAGTTTTGTAGGCGGCGCTTTGGAGGAGCTGTAATAACGACCGAAGCTTTGTCTCGGTCGAACGGGGTTCGTTAACGTTGTCTCGGGGCAGTTTGCGTTGCCGACTGTGTCGTTGGTCTTGCGGATACAGTTGCTCGAATGTAATTACACAGTTTCCGTTTCAAGCTTAACACATTGCGGACCGGGAGGTAGCCTGGGAAGATCGCTGAGGCAGATTCGTTGGTTCTAGGTTCGGGGCGGATTGTCGGTTTGCTCGTTTCGTCCGGTGTCTTTTAATGAAGAAGAGGAAGAAGTAAGTACAGCTGGTATCGAGGGCGGCGGAGAGGCGCGACGGTCCGCAGTGTGTTAACCGGGCGTCGTAAATCCGCGAGCGGAGGCTCGTCGTGTTCGTCCCCGCGAGGGTCCGTACTAAAGATTGCCTGGTTTCGATAGGTGAATATATGGTGACACGCGGTCGTGGAGGAGCAACCGGAGAGCAAGCTGTGGCAAGAGACGCTTAGTTATCCCCTGTTTAGTTGACTGCAACTGCTCGGCGCCTCTCGAGCGATTGCAAGCGGAGTGAACGCCGAGGGCTTGGTCAATCGAGCGAGGATAAAGCAGGGAAGATGGAGCGGGAATCTAATCCTATGCAAGCTTTGTGCCGCAGCGGCTGCGGATTCTACGGTTCGCCAGCCACGGACGGCCTTTGTTCCCTTTGCTACAAGGAAAACCTGAAGAAGAAGCAGCAACCACCTGTGTCGGCTGCCACTGTACAGACGTCGCAGGCCGTCTCTGGTAACGCTGGCACGTTGCAGAGCGGCTTCGGGAGTCCAGCAGCCACAGGAACTACAGCCCAACCTACCATTCCTACTATACCTCAACCAACGACAGATCTGCCCAACCCCAAAGAAGTAAGTTCCGCTTAACAAGCTCTCCCCTTTTATTTATAAGCTAGTATCTTCTTGCCTGTTAGGTTGTAAACTAGGGCTGGGACTATTTGTCGAATTTTTTGATATTCGAATACTTCGGTTGCGAAATTATTGGCCTCTATTAAATTCTCGTATATTTAATACTAGCTTTACTACTCGGCTTCGCCCGAAATTTAGATTACGAATTTAAAAAAAAATTCTTTGTATTTTTTTGTGAAAATGTTCACATTTATCTGGATTAGTCAGGCGTAGTGAGCTGAGGCACGTGTTTCGTGATCTCAGAGTTTATCGTTCGAAAGTTTTTAGGCGACAGACAAACATACAAACATGTAGAAGCTTTCTGTTTTATATATTAAGATATCTCGTATGTAATATTTAAGTATTCGAATAGTATTCGAATACTGAAATATTCGAGTAGTATTCGAATACTGAAATATTCGAGTAGTATTTGTATACTTAAATATTACATACAAGATATCTTAATATATAAAACATAGAAGCTTTCTGTTTTATATATTAAGATATCTCGTATGTAATATTTAAGTATTCGAATAGTATTCGAATACTGAAATATTCGAGTAGTATTTGAATACTGAAATAATCGAATACTTAAATAATCGAATAGTATTCGACTACTTAAATATTCGAATAATAACATTCGAATACTCAAATATTCGAAGTTTATTGGTAGTATTCGAATACCTGAAATAGTCGAGTAGTATTCGAATACTTAATTATTCGAATAATAACATTGGATTACTGAAATATTCGAAGTTTATTCGTAGTATTCGAATACTGAAATAGTCGAGTAGTATTCGAATCCTTAAATATTCGAATATTAAGATTAGAATACTCAAATATTCGAATATTAACATTCGAATACTCAAATATTCGAAGTTTATTCGTAGTATTCGATTACTGAAATAGTGAAGTAGTATTCGAATCCTTAAATATTCGAATATTAAGATTAGAATACTCAAATATTCGAATATTAACATTCGAATACTCAAATATTCGAAGTTTATTCGTAGTATTCGATTACTGAAATAGTGAAGTAGTATTTGAATCCTCAAATATTCGAATACTAACATTCGAATACTCAAATATTCGAAATTTATTCTTAATATTCGAATACTGGAATAGTCGAGTAGTATTCGAATACTTAAATATTCAAATATTAACATTCGAATACTGAAATATTCGAAGTTTATTCGTAGTATTCGAATACTGAAATAGTCGAGTAGTAATTCGAATCCTTAAATATTCGAGTAGTATTCGAATCCTTAAATATTTGAATATTAACATTCGAATACTGAAATATTCGAAGTTTATTCGTAGCATTCGAATACTTGGAAAATATTCGAATACTAAATTATTCGAATAGTCCCAGCCCTACTCTAAACGAGGTGTAAGTTGAGTCGCTTAAAGAAGCAGATTAACCCGTTTCCGTTGCCGCAGATAAACAGGGAAGATCAGGAGAGCGAAGTCGGCGCGAGCAGCGGAGCAGTAGCAGAAGGTTCTGTGAGTAGCGGGGACGCCGACGACTGCTTCGATGGCAAAGAGACTGACAAAGAATCCAAGAAGAAGAAAAATCGTTGCGCCGTGTGTCGCAAAAAAGTCGGTCTGACCGGTAAGTGGAAGCGTGAAAAATCCGAGCCCCCTTACAAAGCTTCTCGATCCCTCACGTTCGGACCTCCGGGCGATCGCCCTGTTACAGGATTCGAGTGCCGTTGTGGAGGACTGTTCTGCTCTGTGCATCGATACAGTGACAAGCACGACTGCAAGTTCGATTACAGAGAAATGGGCGCTCAAGAGATTCGGCGCAACAATCCGGTTGTTGTTGGTGAAAAAGTGCAAAAAATTTGAACTATTTAGTGCGTAGTCGTTGGGAAAATGGTTATATAACTATATAAACAAAACAGAATATAAAGAAAAAAACGGAGAAAAACGAGATAAATTATCTGGCAGCTGATTGCACGTCGAGGGGGCGAAACGGTTGAATGCGAGATGATCACGGAGCGAAAGGAAGATGTTGCGGGGGAGGAAAGTGTTATAATGCGCGCGAGAGGGAGAGAGAGAGAGAGAGATTGTGGGAGAGAGCGAGAGAGCGCCCGCGTGTGTGTGTGTGTGCTAGGGAGAGAGTGAGAGAGACAATATTACGGGGGTAGGGGGAAGAGAGAGAGAGAGAATGAGAAGAGAAAATTGGTTTCTACGCGAGATATATAAACGGGGAGGATCGGCGAAATTTCCAGGGAGAGGGGTTAGAGATACTAGGAAATAAACTAAAGAAATTTCGAGTGCGTGCCGCGTGTACGAATGCTTCGGGAAATTGGATGCCAGTGCCATGTCAGATTTGTCACATCATTAGCGAGAGTTTTAATCGAAGAGTATCAATTTGGTTCTAACCGCTGCTGCCAGCTTACTACTACACACTATTACCTTATTATTATCTACGATTATTACGGTTTATTATTATTCTATATTATGTTTATTAATTTACTTAAACGGCAAAATTCGCGTACGAAGTTTGTTTCTATTATTATTTTTTTTTTCCAAAAAAAAGAGAGAGAGAGAGAGAAAGAACCCACAGCTAAAGAATTCTTGTTGCGGTCGTCGGTCTGTCCAGGACGTCTCGCCGGGAGTTCCGCGTTTCCGGGGCCGAGGAAAAATGATGAAAGAAATTTTATATACATGCATACGTACATATTATATATTTCTGTTTCGTTCGTGTATCAAAGATGATGATGAGAGAGAGAGACAGAGCGCGCGAGAGAGAGAGTGAAAGAGAGAGAGAGAGAGTAAACGATATAAAAAAAAAACTGAGAAAAATGGAAAAAAAAGGGAATGTTGCTTAGGTAGTGGCTGACGTTGATGGGTGATCACAATCCTAGGTTTAACGATTAGTCTAAATAATTAATTAAGTATATTAGTCTACTTGATTCATAAAGATAATGCAATGAAATATAAGTAGTACTGTGTGTTTATGTCCAATTTCACGTGAATATAACCAGCATTATTCCTCATTAAAAACTATGTTTCAAACTATTATTGCAAATCGTTATTTACGCCGAGGTCTCCGCGAAAGGACAATGTGTGAGAGTAAGAGAGAGAGAGAGTGAGAGAGAAAGAGGAATACCCCCCGCGTTCTCTGGTTTCTTCTGGGAAAATAGGGGGGGGGGAGGGAGGCTGCGAGTTTCTCTCGGATTTTTTCTCCGATCCTCCCCTCCCTCTTGGACGAAATCGCGCGGTAAGCGGTGCACGAGCCGGGATGACGATGACGATACGTAATAATTGGTGCTATGATACACACTCGTACCACGCGCAAGGCTAACGCGAACGACGGGAACGCCCGGAAAGGCCCAGCCCCCCCGCGAACGGAGCAGGAGAGAAACGAGAATGGCCCCTCGACGGAGGGAACGACTTATCGGCGAGCCCCGCTTCTCCCCTCCCCCCCTCTCGATCGATTACCCTCGAGCAGAGGAGCGAAAGGGAAAGGAAAAAAGCGAAGAGATAATATTGTTTCTCCGACTCTGTTTCTTAACCATTTTCTTCTTCCGCGTTTGCGAGACACCACCGTTTCCGTTTTGCCCTTTTTTCTTTTTGCCTCCGCGCGACTCCGAGCGCCTCGTTAGGTAGCGCCCGTTAGAGAGGAAGGTTGCGTGGATCATACTGAGTTTTCTTGCGTCGCTTCTTAACTATATAAAAGGGAGTCGTGTTTTGCGAAAGCTTTCTCCTCCGTCGTACACTTGCGCCTCTTCGAGACGCGCGAATCTCGATAGCCGTCGCCGCTCTGCGGGTCTTTTTTGCGAATTCTTTTTCTTTTTTTCCAAGCGCAGAGAGAGAGAGAGAGAGAGAGAGAGAGAGAGAGAGAGTGAAACTGTGCGCGCGCGTGTGTGTGTGTGAGAGGGAGAGAAAGAGATAGTGTATAAAGGGAGAGAAAAAGAGAGAAAGAGTGACGAAAAAACACCAGGTTTTTTGCTGTCTCCGAAATACTTGCGTTCTATTATTATTTTCTTTCTTCTTTTTTTTTTTTTTATAAATATTCTTCGTCCTTTTGAAACTGCGTACGACAGCCGATAGCGATTAAATATCGAGTGCAAAGAGTCCTCTGTATCGATTTCGTTATAATAGAATAAAGTGAATCGTTCTTATTACATATAATATATCAGTGCCACGTTATCGATGGTCCTTTTTTCTGTTTGATTTTTTTTTTTTAATTTTAAAAGAGAACAGCGAAAATTGTATTAGTCCGCGAGCGATACGAGCATCGCGTTATCGGTTGGGTAAAACTCGCAATTATTCGGCGCGACTTCACGGTACACTAAGAACATTAATGCTGTGGGCAATATAATATATATATATATACATACATATATATATATACACACACACACACACACACACATGCATATATATATTATTATTATGTGTACAGAGTGGGACCCCATCGGTCGTCACGATTTTTCAACTTTTTGTAATCGTCGTATAAAGAAATGTTATGAATAAAAATCGTATTGTTTCAATATAAATGCTAAAGTTACATTGCCGGCGCTCTCCGCGCGTCATTTCTACTCTCACGAGCCGTTTGTTCTTTTCTCACGTACACCAGGATATCGAAAACAAGCGGTCGAGAGCGCGTTACGAACGCGGACGGATCGTATTTCCCGCGCTCGATGTTCGAATTCAAACGGCACGCGCCGCGCCGTCGCGATCAGCGCCGCCCGCGCGCAACTATTGAAATCATACGATTATTGTTCGACATTCTCTCTCTTCCCCCCCCCCCCCCACACCTCCCCCTCCTGCCCGAAAAGAGTCACCGTCGTGGAGAAGCGAATGGGAAGCGGAAGGGTACGACGATAGACCGGGGAAGAGATGCGTCAGCCAGATCGAAGTGGCGCCGCGTATGGGAGATCGGTACGCGCGCGCACGTGCACACCGATTATCAGTAAAGGAGTAATTATCGACGGGACGGCGGTTGCCTTCAGGCCTTCATCCTATTTTAGGCATATAGCATATTTTTCTAAGATGTAAAACGCGATTATCGGCGGGGTGATCTTGCCCAGCTGAGAGAGAGAGAGAGAGAGAGAGAGAGGCGAGAGTGGATGCGAATGTGCCAGAGAGAGAGAGAGAGAGCGACGAATGGAGGGGATAATGATCGTGCGAGCTGGCGGTTCCGAGCGAATGGAGGGGAGTTGAAACGTGGTATCGGCAAACGGCGAACAGGTGGCGAGATCGTGCGCAGCGACGGCTGACTTATATGACGTAACGATGCTTGTAATTACTACGATTGATATTAGTATGTTTAAGCGATTAAAAGTAACGTCGATTCTTTAATATATAAATTACCATCATTACGACTCTACCACCCTCTCGGCGCCGCCCCCGGGGCCTTGGGCCCGCGCCGGGGGCGGGCGGGGATTTTTATCTAGAGAGGCTATCCGCGGGCTTTGTTCGACGGATCCGGGGACACTTGTATTTTTTAAGCCGGACGAGCTCCCGTCATCCTCGACTCTGTATCGCGGCTCCCGTCTTTTAAATCTCTGGCTGCATCGTTGCTCGAATAAAAAAGCGCGGACCTTTGTGTTTAAAGCGGGCGAATAGGAATTTTGGTTGTGGCTTTGCAATGCTGTTTTTAATAGGACAATTGTTTCCGTTTCTTTTCTTCCCTCTGTTTTCTTTTTTTTTTTCGTGTGGATGTATGTATATAGTAACGATATTTATGCTGCGTGGCTGGTGACGATGGGAATATAAAGCGAGACGATTAATGAGACGGTGGAATAAATAGAAGTAATTATCTGAATAACGAATTGTTCTTTGCTCGAAGCAGTCTGTTCTTCTTCTTCTTTTTTTTTTTTTTTTTTTTTACTCGATATGTAACTTATTACTGATGGAAATATGTAATATTTCGTATATATAGGCCGATTTTTATAATACTTTAAATAAAATCGAGACTTATCAACGCAAACGTGTGGAGGAGCTATCTGGCGAGTGTTTTTCTGGAAATTGCTTCGGCGCTATGATTAGTTTTATTATGAATAACGAAGGAGTACTGTGGGGTACGTAGTTTTGCATTTTATAGAGGTCGCTGCAAGTGAATTTCCAACGGAGATGCAATGGTAGCGGACGTTTGTCCGTCGAATAAATTCACGATGAAGTGATTATATTGTACTTTATTCGATTGCTTGTTTAGATGGCGGTTTTTTTTTATCTAGATAACGACCAACTTCGAGTTTGCATAGAACGAACTGCGGTGTATTTCATCATCCATTATTAATGCCCAGCCTTTTACATTATCCTTTAGTTTTCTTTTCCCGTAATGATTCTTGATGCAATAAAATTCTCTTAATCGTGTACAAAAATTTCTCCCGACGATTCTTAACATTTGTAACTATAGCGGACTATATTTATGTATATTTAAAATCAAAATATATATAAATTTATCGCCCCGAACCGAAAACAGCTGTACCATTATTCACTACGGCGATCGCCAATAATTTCGAAAGAAATAATTAAGGGCGGAGGGGGGGGGGGAGAACACAGGGTAATGGGCCGAAAAGGAAAGGTATCTTTGGAAATTTATTAACAGCGAACTACTTGATGAATCTTTTTGAAACTTTCAGGACTTTTTATTGGACATTTAAGTTACATAAATTGTTTTTTTTTTTTAATTTATTTAAAGCAAATTTACAAGCTGTACAGGACCAGTAACTTTGCGTTGCAAAAAATCTGGTTGACAGTTTTGTGACGAAACGGTGCGTCTAAAATCAGAAAACCAAAATGTTTTAGAAACTATATTCGGATCGCTACGGCACGCCGGGAGATTTTTTTTTATGATCATTTCCTTCTATTTATTTTTCGACGAAAGAGGTTAATTTACCAGAACCAAATTTTATAATTTTTTTTCAGAGGTTCGCCATTTTGTCATTTTTCAAAATTTTCCAAATCGAACCCGTCGTGCCACAGCCATTCCCATAGAGTTTCTAAAACTTTTTGATTGTTTGATTTCAGGAGAACTGTTTCGTCGGAAAACTGTCAGCCATTTAAGCGGAATTTTTCTTACTTAAAATAAATTTAAAAAGATATTCATGTAACTGAAATACCCAATAAAAAGTCCTGAAAGTTTCAAAAAGATTCATTAAGTATTTTGCTTTTAATAAATTCCCAAAGATACCTTTCCTTTCCGGGTAATTACCCTGCTGTCCCCCCTTAACAAATAAACCACCCCATAAACTATCAATTCTCAAACTCAAATTCGACCGTTTCAATTACTACAAAAGATTATTTAAAAAATAAATAACACGTTATAATCTCCATTCCGGCTACTCGATTCGCAAACTTACTCTGCAAACTTAAAACATTTAAATAAAAAATCGATCGTGTTCTGTCCAAAATTCGAATTAACGCGCACGCGCGCCATCTCTCCCCCAAACCACCGCAACGCACGCTGCTGAATAGTTGCGAGCGGAACGCTGTAAACGTTGGATTCGTCAGAAGTGAGGTTAGAGTGCACCATCGACGATTCGCTCGCTTTAGAGACCCCGCTGACACAAAACCCTGCGATCCAAGGTGAATCGGACGGGTTTTCGATCGTAGTTTTCACGGTAATAAATCAAAACGGCCGCGATGTCGATCGGAGTGCCTATAAAAGTACTCCACGAAGCGGAGGGTCATACCATAACCTGCGAAACGAACACTGGTGAAGTTTACCGGGGGAAGTTGATCGAAGCCGAGGACAATATGAACTGTCAGATGCAGAATATCACTGTGACGCATAGGGACGGCCGCGAGGCGCAGCTGGAGAACGTTTACATCAGAGGCTCAAAGATCAGGTTCCTCATATTACCAGATATGCTGAAGAACGCTCCAATGTTCAAGAGACCGGGCGGCAAGGGCTCGGGAACCGCTGGCAGAGGGAAGTCCGCCATCCTGCGCGCGCAAGGTTCGTTCACGAGGGAGATTTTGTTAACCTTTAGAGGGCCGGGATTTTTTCATTGAAATTGTAAATTTTATTTGCTTAAAATTTATGCATATATACCACCAGAATGGCCGGCAAAGTATATGCGACACTAGCGGTCGGTACGCGAACTAGTAGTAATGGCCGACGCAGGTATACAATTTATTGCGGTTTACCAATTTTCACAGTATCGACGAACTGTATGCAGAAAAGAATGTTGTATAACAAATTTTAACGCTACAACGAACAATGATCTCAATTTAAGTTTTCATAAAAGTGCCGAAAAGTGGAGCAACTAAAATTGTCCGAATTACAAATTTTTACATATTCCAAAATTGTGTCTAAATGTATTATCAACATTTTTACTGTAAGAAATAACTTTGAAATAAACTTTTATACTACTGGATCCATATAAACATAGTAAAATGTATACCTGCGTCGTCCATATTTTTTATTTCACACTAGCGCCACCGTGCCCGTGGTGGTAGTTTCCGTTGCCAATAGGCTCGTAACAATACGAAAATAAATGTTTACAAAAATACGTTAAGCGGGCGGAGGAGGTATCGATCGTTTGGAGTAACGTTTTTGATTTATTATCGCTTAGCTCGCGGGAGAGGCAGAGGCCAGAACCAAAGAGGCAGAGGCACTGGCTCCGCGCCGTGGCTCAATCAGCAGAACCAGCCGGGCGGATCTCAAGCGGGAAGGGGGCGGGGATAAACTGTACAAGCGTAAAGGGACATAAGGATACGAGAGAAACCTGCCTTAAAATCTTAAACTAAGCCTGTGACTATTCTTTTTACACTGTTTATAAAAGATGTTTCTCTGAATTCCAATCTAACACACTTGGAAGTGCCAATAAATCGATGGAACATTTTTCCCATAATGCCTTGCGATTATGCTTGTTTTATTCTTCGCCCGGGAACGCTGCGCCTTTCGAAGCCTTCGCGAATCGCTGTTCCGTAATTCTTCGGTACAGAGGCAAGAGCCTTCGAAAGAGGCAGCGTTAAAGTAGCTTTGGAATTTGGATAGGAGGGTTGGACAGGTTTTTACAATGACAATACAGTTTTCTAGAGTTTTCCCCACTTTATTTTCTTTAAAGTAAAAATAAAATAAATATGTAATAAGTATATTTTCACTTTATTTTATATATAGAATCTTGAGTTCAAAGTTTTAAGTTCAATTATTTTTTGATGCGCTTTAGGTTGTTATCCACGGAGAATGATCCACAAATTTCTCCTATAACAGACGAAAAAGAAATTAAAGCAATTTGTGTGATTTCGAAAATAATACTACGAGATTTTTTTCTACGCGGAAAATGTATGCAATGTTGCGCATATTTACATCGTTCAACATATTTCGCATACACAGTTGACAGTTTTTGTAATTTAATCTCTATTTCCTTCAAACGTTGAGTTAACGCTGTGTAATTCCACAAGCACAGCACAACACTATTTACACGAAAGCATACATAAAAGTCAGAAAGTTTGGTTGTGTAAGATATTTACGAAATGTCAACTGTCATAGAAGAAATAAATTTATTGAATACCAGCCAATCTTTATTTAATTATTCAGGTAAACTTTTCCTCGGGGAAACCTTCCTTTACGCCGGAAATTTATTTTGTTCGAAAGCTCGTGTCGAATAACGCGTATAAATATTAATTTTAAGCTTCATTTCAAGCTGGTTGAGAGAATTTTGCGCTAGGGTGTTGGTAGCGCCGTGTTCAATTGGTGATTCCCGAAGGGAGTTCGAATATTTCCCCCAAAATTGGTAATAACTTATTAACCAAAAATGCAAGGAGTTCGGTAAAAGTTTAATCACTGCAGTTCGTGAAAGAACAATACAAAAAGTAAGAGAAATAATTAGTTCTCGCTGTCTATCTTACTCGCAAGATGTCGTACGTGCCTGAAGTCGCTTCCGGTCGCTTCCTATTAAGGTGCATTTTCATGCTGACGCTGGACGCTCGTTTCGACACTCTAAAAGCTAACCCAGATAGTACATCTCGTCTTAGAGACGTCTAGTTTATATCCATTTTAGGTCTGAACGTCTTGATTTGTAACAAGACGTCTTTAAGACGTGTTTAAGACGCCTTTTGGACGTCTTTAAGACTTTACCAGACGTTGTGCTATCTGGGAAGCTCGATTTAGCTTTTCCGCTTGACGCTGAAAGTCGCGTGGGCCGATCACGTGACCCGTTCACTCTGATTGACTCGCTCGTTCATTGGTTGAGCGTCGGTCACGTGATTGGCCTTGACGCTCAAAACGAGCGTCGATGCTGAAGGTCACGTGACTGGTTTTTCACGCTCAAAATGAGCGTCGAGCGTCAGTATGAAAATGCACCTTTAGCGTAGCGTAGGTAGCGTCGCTTGGTGTCGCTACAGCAGTTTTGAGCAGTTTCAAACATTTTGGTGGGATCGAACAGTGGCGAATACCGTAAAAATAAGCAATAAATTATTGCATTAACATTATCAAGAATCTAGCAGTATTAGTGACGACGAAATTGAAGAATCAGTATTAACACGTCTAGCGATGGAAAGTTCCGACGGCGAAGTAAGTAACTTTATTTGACAAATTGATTTCTCTATATTATAAATACAACAATTATATATAATATTATATTTAACACGAGTTTGAATTTTTTTCACAAGATCAGGAATAATAAATCGACAAAAAGGAAAGGTGCTCGATGTTCGCCGTATAAACGTAACGCTTTCATGACTGCAGTTAGTCAAGGAAGAATAAACAGAGTAAAAGAGATAATTAGTTCTCGCGGTCCATGTTACACGAAGGAATGGAAAGGTGGGTATTCCTTACTTCGCACCGCTCTTGAGAAGAAACACACAGAAGTTGCGAAACTACTTCTAAAGAGTGGTTCCAAAGTTAACAAATACAAATATCCTTGTAACACTCCGCTGCATTTCGCCGTTCTAAATGGCGACGTTGAAATCGTCCAGATGCTTCTCGACGGAGGTGCTAATATCGATGCCAGAAATATACATCGCGATACGCCGCTTCAGATCGCAGTTCGCAGGATGGAAATGAAAATTATCGTTATGCTTTTAAATCGTGGAGCGAACATTGACGCTGCCGAAAAGAGCAAAATGACTCCTCTGCACATTGCCATTGATAACGATAGCAAAGAAATTACAAGCCTCCTTCTAAAGCGAGGGGCCAATATCGAGGGTAAAGGAAACAACGCTAGAACTTCTGGTCGCGTTACAGCGGACACAAGGTATCTATAAGTTGTTTAGCATCTTTCAGAATACAGAGCCTGTGTTAATTCTGTGTGCCTCTGTGTTTAGGAATTGTTGTACACCGCTGCAGCTTGCTGTTATGGGGGGTAATGAAGAAATTACCAAATTGCTTTTAAGTAAAGGTGCGGATGTAAATGCTTCAGGAGGCGACGACGTAAGTCCTCTTCAGTTCGCAACGCTCGGAGGATATTTAGAAATTATTCAGCATCTTTTAAAACACGGAGCCGACGTTCATTCTCCGCCTTGGATAGGTCAGACACCCTTGGAAGTCGCTGTTCGAAACGGAGACAGTAAACTTGTTAAGCTGTTTTTAGAACGCGGAGCTTACATCGATGCTAAAGATAAGACTGATAAAACTATACTACACTCGGCTGTTGAACAAGGGAATACAATAATTGTCGAGCTCCTCTTAGAATTTGGTGCCAGCGTTAATGCTGCCGATATATATGGCACAACAGCGCTTCACGTTGCTTCCGAAAGAGGGCACAAAGAAGTTGTAAGAACTCTCCTGGAACACGGTGCTGATATTACTATGAAGAGCGAGGGTTGTTACACGGCGTTTCATATAGCTATGGGTAGTATCGAATTAATTCACTATAATAATTATGGTTTCGACTATGATTATAATTTTCATTCTGGTTACGATGACGATCACGAACTCTTTAATTATATAAACATTGCTGAGAACCTTAAAAGTCACGTGATTAAGATGAGAGCTGCGAATTTATGCGCGGCGAACGACGATCTACTATTAATTAGTAGCGGTGATGACGAACCAAATGATTCCGGGGACGCCTATCCGGACGCCATATACTTAAATTCTATACAGGTCTATGGGAGAGATCGTAATGGAAATAGGTTGACCAGAAGTGGTTTTCAAAGGAAATGCGAGAAAGAAATAGAAAGGATGAAGAGCGAGAAGTTTGCTAATACTTTTGTCACGTTTTATGATATCTTGGTGAAAGATATAAGTCAATTAGCAATGTACGCAAGAAACGAGAGTATAGTGGAGGCTTTCAAATCGGGGGATTATAAGAAAAAATTTCCGATATATGGTAGTATAATAAATAATAATTTTAAAAAGGGGGAAATAAGGAAAGAGCTTCTGGAGCAAGGAAACAAAATTGTAGATGTTGTCTTTAACGATTTCCCTGAGTTACCACGTGGCTGCATCGACAGAATACTTAGTTATTTAAATGATGACGATTTAAGAACCTTAATGGATGTTGGCAAGCCTTACGTTAAAGAGAAATGTTCGAACAGGCGAGGGGAGTCCTAGTTTTTATTGATTTTTAAATTTTTATACGAAAGCAGATATATTTTTTTTTTAATCGACCGAAAATGTGCGAACCAATGTTGTTACTTGTCTCGCCTGCTTCGTTATGCTCAATGTACAAGAATAATATTATTGTTACCAATACAGTATTATCTACAAAATGCAGTTAACTTTTATAACTTTTTTTTATTGTAATAAAATATGTATTATATAAAGTAAGTCTACTTTGAATTTCAAAATGCACCTGAGCTCGTGGGCTCGTTATTACGAGTTTAAAATTTGTTTTTCGATAAAGTCTAATTAGAATTTAAATTCACCATTAAGGCGCAATTATATCCATTGTAGGGTTTTGTGTTGATATGTTGTCTGCCCGTATGATTGATTCAAATCGCCCGCGATTTTCATTAAGCTAGGTTTTCCCGTACGCGACTGGACGCATCGTCAGGAATTTCAAAGTCGATTTTCTCGAAAATGAAGCGCGATATGAGAAAAAGTTACTCTTTCTTTTTCACTTATAACAAGTAAATACGTCGAGAAAAACGAGTAAAATTTTTTGATATTGCGCTTGATTTTCGAGAAAATAGACTTGGAAATTCTTCATCTTGCGTCCAGGAAAGCCTACCTCAATAAAAATCACCTTGAAGAATTTCAAAGTCGATTTTCTCGAAAACGAAGCGCGATGTGGAAAAAAGTTACTCTTTCTTTTCGACTCGCAACAAGTAAATAAGTAAAAAAAGAAGGAATACAAATTTTTGATATTGCGCTTCATTTTCGAGAAAATCGACTTTGAAATTCTCGGCGATGCGTCCAGTCGCGTATAGTGAAAACTACCCTAATGAAACTCACGAACGATTTTGAGCGAATTCCACTTACGCCCAAATCGCCCACGACCATAGAATTGTTCCATTTTTGTAATAAAATGAATATCATAAATGATATGTTCCTGTTTTCCAGTCGTAACTTATAGTTAAAAACCTGTATTTTCCGATAATGGCTCTTTCACAGATTTCTCTTCGACATTTTAAGAGATTTTCATAAATTTTGGAATGTTAACCACGGGCGATTTGAGCGTAAGTGAAATTCCCCCCATATTGAACGCGACGTTGCCAACCTAGCGCAAAAGCTGTCAACTAATTACCCCGAGTATTGGGAAGTGACATCCGTCACCATGACATCTGGTGGCGAAAGTAGAAGCGCTCGTTGGGTACATACACATCAATCCCTGGAAATACACGTTCACCTTCTATAAAATTCCGCTGGGCAGGATTTGAACCTTCCCAATCACATATACTTTGCATAGAAACGAACATTTTCGCAAATAACTACAATTCCGCATATATCTTGTACCCATATCGGCGCCATTTGGGCTAGGCCCCGCCCCCATGTCACTTCCCAATAGCGCCGCCCGCAGACTCCGTTTGAAAAAGATCGCGCTAACAGTCCCCCCGCTTCAGTTGCATACTTATTAAAAATTTAAACATACACGACAATTATTCAAACGTGTATCTCCCGAAAGAAAATAAAAACCTTAAACCCGCATCTCTTCAAACAAACCTTCCTCACTAAAATTACATTCAAACACACCTTTACCTTTTTATATACACGTGTTGCATCCCCCCTACCGGCCTCGGTGTCACGTGACCCACCCACGCAATGTTTAATGGCTGCCAACTCATCGATATGTTGACGGTATATTGTTAACGTCCGTGAATCCCGAGGATATTTGCCGAATATTCTTCAACGTGCGGTCCAGCGATTCGTGTCGGAATGCAGAGAGAATTACTCGTGCTAGCGACGCTGCTCGCGTACGCGCATTGCATCAGGTTCTACCTCGACCCGAACGCGATGAAATGTTTGAAGGAGGAAGTTCAGGCGGACGTTTTGGTCGCCGGGGAATACGAAGTCTCCGACACGCCGTCCGTTAAAACCGAATACATCGTAAGTTCAAAAATGACCTAACTCGCCCGTTCCTCGAAACCCAGCGCAACATTGCTAGGTTATGTTCGTACCTAACCTCAACCAACATATGTTGCTCCCCATTCCCTCGATTACGAAATAAAATCCGCATTCGCGCGTCGAATTTGTGATTGCGCGCGCAAAATATCTTCCACGGCGATATTCATCGATATAATGCTTCTATGTAATAGATACGAGACTCCAAGGGGCACATCCTTTCGAAAAAGGACGACATACCTCACGGAAAGATGCTGAAATTCTCCTTCGCCACGGAGTCGTACGACACGTTCGAGATCTGCTTCATGGCGCAGGCCATACAGCCTTCGTTCTCGGGCAGTAAGTACCGCGATCGATCCGCGCGCGTCGCCTGCTTTTTACCGTCGCAAATGTTTCAGATAAGCAGAACAAGCAGGAGGTCCATTTAATCACGAAGCGTGGAATCGAGGCGAAGAGTTACGAAGGAGTAAGTTTCTCCGCCGTTCTCGCTACTCGAATGTTCATTTTGTCAACGACGGATCGTGTTTTTTAGAGGCGTCTCTTATCGTTTGGCCGTTGGCGTTCGACGCGTCCGCCTCATCGTTGACAGAATATATTTCAAGAATGTTTAACAGGAATCGGCGATCCTCGGTAATCCTGGATCGCCGTCGCCTGATCTGTTTTATTAATTTAAAGATATAATCTCACGATATTTCATCGTTTTTTTCTTCTTTCTATATGTGGCTTGTATGGGCGCACAGTTGGTAACGTAGAGAGATTGGTTTTACTAGACCGGTGTGACTTTTAACAGCATGAGTTTTAGTACGAATTAGCTCCGCAGGGTGTCGGAAAAGGCCCTACTGGAATCAAAGAAGCACGCTTCGCGACTTCGCGGAGAGTAATTTTACGTTACGAGTGCATTATTTTATGGCAGCGCTGTCCAAGGTCGCTCCCGCGGGAGCTTGGGGTTCCCCCACTCTCGTCCGCGTTGTCAGGGATACCGCGCGACGCCTAACCGCGATGGTGCTAGCGTCGCGCGTTCTCCTTGACAACGGAAGGCACGCTGTGCGAGAGAAAGATTGGAAGGGGAAGCAGGCGCGTGAGGGGCTGGACAGCGCTGGTTTATGGAGACGAGTCGGGGACTTTAACGATAGATACCCTGCGCATTAATTTAGCGTCCGCAGTAGAATGTTCGCTTATATTTTCGCACACTTGGTCACCCGCAGTCGATGTATTCGATGCTAGAAAACCGAGAGCGTTATTACAGTTGATTATTTACTCGGTATGCACTACTAAACACAGTTTTTACTTCCCTGTTGTTAGTCAAGACTAGGGCTGGGACTATTCAAATAATTTAATATTCGAATATTTTACAAGTATTCGAATGTTATGAATAAAATTCGAATATTTGAGTATTCGAATGTTATTATTCGAATATTTGAGTATTCGAATGTTATTATTCGAATATTTGAGTATTCGAATGTTATTATTCGAATATTTGAGTATTCGAATGTTATTATTCGAATATTTGAGTATTCGAATGTTATTATTCGAATATTTGAGTATTCAAACGTTATTATTCGAATATTTGAGTATTCAAATGTTATTATTCGAATATTTGAGTATTCAAATGTTATTATTCGAATATTTGAGTATTCGAATGTTATTATTCGAATATTTGAGTATTCAAATGTTATTATTCGAATATTTGAGTATTCAAACGTTATTATTCGAATATTTGAGTATTCAAATGTTATTATTCGAATATTTGAGTATTCAAATGTTATTATTCGAATATTTGAGTATTCAAATGTTATTATTCGAATATTTGAGTATTCGAATATTATTATTCGAATATTATTATTCGAATATTTGAGTATTCGAATGTTATTATTCGAATATTTAAGTATTCGAATGTTATTATTCGAATATTTGAGTATTCGAATGTTATTATTCGAATATTTGAGTATTCGAATATTATTATTCGAATATTTGAGTATTCGAATGTTATTATTCGAATATTTGAGTATTCGAATGTTATTATTCGAATATTTGAGTATTCGAATGTTATTATTCGAATATTTGAGTATTCAAATGTTATTATTCGAATATTTGAGTATTCAAACGTTATTATTCGAATATTTGAGTATTCAAATGTTATTATTCGAATATTTGAGTATTCAAATGTTATTATTCGAATATTTGAGCATTCAAATGTTATTATTCGAATATTTGAGTATTCAAATGTTATTATTCGAATATTTGAGTATTCAAATGTTATTATTCGAATATTTGAGTATTCAAATGTTATTATTCGAATATTTGAGTATTCAAAAGTTATTATTCGAATATTTGAATATTCAAATGTTATTATTTGAATATTTGAGTATTCAAATATTATTATTCGAATATTTGAGTATTCAAATGTTATTATTCGAATATTTCAGTATTCGAATACTGAAATATTCGAATATTTGAGTATTCGAATACTGAAATATTCGAATAATAACATTTGAATACTCAAATATTCGAATAGTATTCGAGTAGTATTCGAATACTTGGATATTCGAGTAGTATTCGAATACTTGGATATTCGAGTAGTATTCGAATACTTGGATATTCGAATTATATTCGCCAAATAATTGAGCAAGGGAATTATTCGAATATTCGAATACCGTAAAATTCAACAAATAGTCCCAGCCCTAGTCAAGACAAAAATATTTGAGTGGACATTTGAGTGATAATTTAACTTTCACTTAATATTACTTCTAATAGAGTTTCCAGTACCTCGCGCATAGTGTTACTTATATTCCTTGAGTATTTAAAAAGATTTAGTGAACTAGTTTTTCATCGAATTGATTTCGACTAATTTCTGTTGGCTTTAAGATGCAGCGACTGATAAATAACCGACTGGTTCTCTTAATAGATCGGCGAAGCGGCGAAGTTGAAGCCATCTGAAGTGGAATTGAAGCGTTTAGAGGATTTGTCCGAAGCTATCGTCCAAGACTTTGTTCGAATGCGAAAGAACGAGGAGGATATGAGAGACACTAACGGTAAAATACATTAAAGGGAGTCAGCTGGCGAAAAAGAACGCGATTTTCGAGATTTTTTGTGGAATATCTATTGTATCTATTTGAGCCGGATCATCTAAAATTAAAAATTGAAAAAGATTCTGTGAATATATGGTTAAATTCTGTAGATGAACGAAGCTTTTTTCAAAAATTTGATTTTTGTCAAAATGGCGACCGTTTAACGGAAAACCACGCTTTTTCGATGTTTGAATTGTTCGTTTTTCGTTAACTAAAAATAGAGTTTTTGTTAAAATAAAAAATCCTTGGTTCATCTACTTGTCTTTGGTATATAAAAGAAGTCTATAAAAGTTTAGGCCAATCGATACAGTAGTTTCCAAAACATCTTAATCAAAACAGCTTCCGCGAGAATGGCTGCTATTCGTTCATTTCTTAATCTTTTTCTATAACAAAATTACTGAGAGTTGCTGCATATATGCACTTCCAAAATAAGCAAATAGTTGTAAAAAATATGCAATAGATATTCCGCAAAAAAATTCCCGAAAATCGCGTTCTTTTTCATCAGCTGACTAGGCATTTATAAATGCCTCATGCTTTCAATTAATATTTCCAGAGACGACGAACAGTCGAGTGTTGTACGTGAGCTTGTTCTCCATGTGCTGGCTGCTGGTGCTCTCCACTTGGCAAGTCGTCTACCTAAGGCGCTTCTTCAAAGCGAAGAAGCTGATCGAGTGAATAGCGACGAGAAACAATGAGAAAGCCACTAAGAATTCTTACAGTTTTTATATCACGCAAAATTTTATTTATTCATTTCTTTTTACAAACAGTTGGAAACGAATCGTCAGAATTATTGGGGGAATAACGATCGACTTGCACTTTGTACATTTGATTACACTTGAATAAAACAGGAAACAAGGTTGATTAAATAAGTATACAAACCGTTAAATCTTTCTGTTATACGCGCGTCGAAGATTTATAAAAGAAAGATTTAAAGAGCGAAGGTGATTCTTTGTTTCCGAGGAAAGTAAAATAGTTCTAAGCTGTTACGATTAATTTAGTTAAAATTCATCAACTAGCGAAGTATGTTTCTATTTAATTTAGGGGGCGGAGAACAAATATACTGTGCTTCAACTTGTACAAGCAATTGAATTAAATTAAGTGTTACTCGTTTGTAATACTTTTCCGCAAGTTTATTTACAATAAAAGTGAAATTTACTCTTGTAGCCTCTCGAAATAAGATTTTTGAATCTCTCCGATTCGAAAGTGCGATTCGAGTTCGATCGATCGCGGTTCGATTTATTTTGAACGAACATGGCGGTTAAAACATAACCTACAAAAGAAGCATTTCAGAATCAGGCTATTGGAACTTCGCGTCGCGTATATCTCCCGAATATCGTACGATTTTACTGCGATTAGAAAATGAAAGAGACAACGGGCACAGTGAACAGCATCATCAAAAATCGAAATCGAGACTGCTTCGGGTGCAGAATGTTCAGCGGCTGCGGACTCATTGGTTCCGGCTTTTACGTTTCGTATCACTCGAGGAAATTTCGGAGTAGCGTTGGGAAATCCGTCATGTACTCGATTGCGAGCGGTAATTAATTCTTTTTCTCTGTACTTCCTAACCTATTTTCACGAATTTAATATAGCTTCTTCATAATAATTATCCCTCGGTTGCCTTTTCAAACTAAATTTTTAATTAAGCGGTAATTCTTTTTCTACGTACTTCCTAACCTAGATTTCACGAATTTAATATAACTTCTCTATAATAACTTTCTCTTGGTTGCCTTTCCAAACTTGTGAATTAAACTAAATTTCACGAATTTAATGTAGCTTCTCTATAATAACTTTCTCTTGGTTGCCTCTCCAAACTTAGTTGTGAATCAAACTAAAATTTTAATTAAGCGGTAATTCTTTTTCTACGTACTTCCTAACCTAAATTTCACGAATTTAATATAGCTTCTTTGTAATAATTCTCTCTTGGTTACCTTTTCGAACTTAATTGTTAATTAAACTCCCCCGTGATTAATTTCAAATAATGAAAAACTTTTCCGAGTCTAACCTAAAAACCCGATCGATCGAACTTACGCGCAGCGATTATATGTACGGTTTGCGATTTAATATTGGTGCAATATGTTTTCCAGCGTTGATGCTCCTCGGCACCGCTCGAATCTTCGACCTCCCTCCGTTTCGCAAACAATTTAACCATGGATGATCGCGATGGGATATATATATTTAGCAATTTTTTATTACGTATACGCGAGAAGTTGTATCGAACCTACTGTTAGCTGCTTTATAACACACTTGCCGAGGAATTTGTAACTATGTATATTCGATTTATATTTCTGACTGTAAGCACGAGATGCGGAAATAATTATATTCCTGCTGTGACGCTTCCAACTTCGACGATTTTAGGCGATCTATTTTTATACTCTTTAGTAGTTTATTGCGTAGCACGGACGCGAAGTATTTGTTCACAGGAATCGGGTGATAAATTTGTAGTCCAAGGTTATTGGGATGATCGTATGTATTGAATTCAATTACATTCCGATACTAATTTAAAGCGACCATTTTTTTCTTGGGGTTCCCCGGGACTTTTTTTAGCGACCATCTCTACGAGAAGTAGATTTTGTTACGAGAGCATTTTAATAGGAAACTCGTGGCTTCGGTTTCATATTATTTTGTAATTTTAAAGAAGAAATATTGAATTGAGGACAAATTATTACCTTAAAGGGTTATGCTCATTCAGGAGGCCGAAAAAGTTGTGATTTTTTTAGCAGAAGCAATAAAAAAGGTTTTTCGAAATATTGATTTAGGACAAAATGGCAAATGTTCAAAAGTAAAATTTCGATTTTCGGTCACAACCCCACTTATATTTTCGTTAATTTAAAAAAATAAGCAATGGAAACAAAAATCCTTCGTCCAAGGACTAGATAATTTACTACATTAACAAAATTTTTTTGAATTTTCGATTTAGATAATCCACTTCCGAGTAATCGCGCTCACCGCAAACCCCTCCTTCGAACATCTAGAAGATTCTAAATAACTTTGTTATTAATGGATATTTCTTAACGCCAAAATTCAGAGACATAGCTAAATCCACTACCTTTCAAACAAAAAAAATGTTTTTTGAATAAAGTTTCATAGTTTCGAAGAAAAAAATTCCCAAAAATCACACCTTTTTCGACCTCCCGACTGAGCGCAATCCCTTAAAATCGGAATTCGTGAGAAATGGTCCGCTCATACTAATTAAATTCATCCCGCTTTTGCACGAAAACTATTTCCACGTAACTGTGCTAAGAGCCGCTCAGTGTCATACATATTATCAATTGCAACTCGAATATTCCGTAGTATTAAATATTCACCCGCACGTTGCCATCGACAATGTAACACAAATTCAATTTAATAAACAGAGAGCGCAGAGAGAAGAGCGCCGTATCTTTCCATGGAATCTAATTTGGAGAAGCGTATAGATTATAGACGCCTGCCAGTCTTTGTTTATTATTTCGCCCCGTTTATTGTTTGTATTTACATTGCAATAATCGCTGTTTGCTCGCCGGCGACTGTCGGCTTAGGAGACACCCGTAATCCCGTTGCCGCCGAATGCCAAACAAAAGCTGTCACCCTAATAAACAATATCCTTTCCGATGGGCTGTTGTTGCGCGGCGATAAGAAAGCGAGTGTCCCCGGAGATGCGCCGAGGGCGCGCGCGCACGCGGGCCGATAAAAGATAAGGATCATTCGGATCCGCGGGATCGAAATGTTTCGAAACTTCGACGCCACCGTGAGGCTCAACCTATCGGAATGCTACAAAACATGCCACTGTTGTTCTCCCCTTTTTATCTCGATCGTTATCAATCGCGATGCAACCGAGTTACTGCGCTCAATATTATCATCCAGTCGCGTCGAACTATGAAGGATGCCAATGATTCCGGCGGCTGATAACGAAATTGTGCAACGACGCACAGACGGTATCTTAGGGAATTAAAAAGTTCGAAAGTCAAGGGACTTCGCTGTCCCTGGGCTACGAATGGCAATGATTAATGATAGAACGAGTAGTTATTATTGAGATTTTTCGTCATTGGTAATGAGCATCCTGTAAAAAAGTCGATGTAAGTAAGACGAAGCGGAGTATCGCCGCGGGAGAGTAGGTAAAAAACTGACTTACGTATTTCATGTACGATAGAAAGATATCGTAGATCATTGTCATGAAGTTCGTGTACAGCACTCTGTAGCGGAACGGGATAAATAAGAAGTTAACGCACTGCGCCGGAGGCCAGAAGCAGCAATCGACCTTGAAAAAGAATTTCAACGGTGCCACTTTCAGATATAATGGTTCCCATCGATCGAACTGATTTTACATATTTCTTAGGAGCATTTCCCTGCGCTACATTCGCATATACTGCATATTCCCTCCGTAATCCTTAAGGCAGGTTTTCCTGGGCGCGACGCGAAGAGTTTCAAAGTCGATTTTCTCGAAAACCAAGCGCGATATGAAAAAATTTTATTCCTTTTTCTCGACTTATTCACTTGTTATAAGTCGAAAAGAAAGAGTAACTTTTTTTGATATCGCGCTTCGTTTTCGAGAAAATCGGCTTTGAAACACTCCGCGTTGCGCCCAGTCGCGTATAGGATAACCTACTTTAATGAAAATCACCTTGAGGAATTTCGAAGTCGATTTTCTCGGAAACGAAGCGCGATACGAAAAAAAGTTACTCTTTCTTTTCGACTCGTAACAAGTAAATAATTCAAGAAGAAAGAATAAAATTTTTCGATATTGCGCTTCATTCTCGAGAAAATCGACTTTGAAATTCTCGTTACGTCGCGTATAGGAAAACCTTATGGCTCTTTACAAAGCAGCGCGCGTACCTTCCAAGTGTCGTACAGCTTCACTTTCAGCTCCTGGTAGATCTCCTCGACCTGTCGATGCTCCAGCACGCCGAGTCCCACGAAAAATATGCCCAGGCAAGTGGGACTGGCGATTGTTTGATCGAGGCAGGTCTTTTTAACGACCGACAGCGCGTTTCTGCCGGGCAAGACTTTGTCCAGCACCATGTAGAACCAATGATGGAAAGGACCCTGAACCAAACCCACGGTCGTCATGTTCTTAGTTCGCACATAATCGTGCACGTACGTGTTTGCGCCGGCGTTCGACTCCCGCTCGTCCTCCGGCGACGCTGCCATCACGCGGATACTTGGCAAGCACTTGTTGTTGTTCTTCTTCAAGTGCTCGCTGCGCTGCTGTATCATATCCGCCCCTGCCATCATCAGACCACAGCTCACCGTGTTCGTGACCAAGAGGTACTTGCCTAACGGACGGAATCGTAAGTTTCTCTTCCGAGCGAATTGCGGCAAAGACCGAGAGCGGGATACTTCGCGCGAAATTGAATTACAACCAGCGGTGTTCGTTCCTAACACTTCCACACTTACCAAATAATTTACGCCAAACAGTCATTTGTGCAACGAGCTGGAAATATATATTCGACAGCCTAATTCGCGTTGGTCTTTCGCCCGGGGCAGCTTCGCTCTTCCGTCTCACAGTTCTTCCCCGTTTTTTACTTCGACGAAGAGTTCCTTGAAAATTTCCCTCGGTCGCCCTTCTCTACTACTATATGATCATGCGGTTACTCTTGATTCTCTGATGCTTGTGGAGGCGAAATCTTGGCTGAGCGCGACCGCGTAACATACCGTTTATGCTAACTAAACAGCAACGCCTTTTAAGCAGTTCCTATAAGTCACTCTAAGCTATCATTCTGCACTATAAGTTCGCGAGATACTGGCAGAAATTCACGAAACCAGTCTAGCCTTATAAGACCGCCCGCAGTCGAAAGTTCCGCCGCGGTTGCGCAGTAAGTGCAACCCCACCTTCGTGTATAGGCACAATTGCCATTTCCATTTCGCAACTTGGAAAAATGCTACCAACGCGTGGCGGCGTTCTATCGCTTCCTTTGCGTACCGTCGCAAGCTCGCGCAGGCTTCGCTCCAAGTTACTGGCGCGGGTGGAGAGTCATTCGAGCTGGACGATTCTAAAGAAAGTAATGCGAGCTACGGTCTGGCGTTTTTAAATCTTTTATTAGTAGTCAAAATCTTATGGATATATAACACAATGACAGAATTTAGAGTTAATTAGTCTGGTCGGTTTTGGGTTTCGGCAAACCTTCCCTGAAGCCGTTCCTGAAAAGATACAGAGAACCGGCGTGAGAATCGCGCGGAAAGATTTCACGAATACTTCTTTCTGTACGAAGCTGTATTTCGTGGGATTATTAATTCTATTTCGCGACTGCGAATTATGCATGCTTACTTGAACTTGCGGCGCACGATCTTCAAGTACCGCATGCGACCAGTGCCGGTGGTCTTCCTCCTCTTAGCTTTCACCGACCAGTTATCTAGAAAACAATAACAACACTTGTTAACTAAAATCGATCTCTGAATAAAAACGCTAATGATTCAAGGATTTTCTCCGTAATTTATTTCCACCTCGACCTTCTAGAAATAATATAATAATTAGGGTTCGTACACAGTAACTAACTTTTAAAAAAAAACGGTTTTCGAATTTTCGCAGAAAATATTATTAAAACGGAAAATAAATATTTGTACTTTAAAAATTTTCATTTTTTTTTTTTAATATTTATGGAATTACAAAAATATAACAGAATAAAATAAAAAAATTAAAATATCTCAAATCCGTAATATTTTTGAGTTCATTTATTATTTATGGATTTACAAAAATATAACACAATAAAGTACACTGCATACAAAACCAAATGCAAAAAAAATAAAGTAACTAAAATCCGTAGAAAATAAATAAATTATAAATCTTTATTTCATTTAGTATTTTACTTCCAAAAATATGAACACATGAAGATTAGTTTCAGAGCAAGCTGTTACCTACTAGAATATGCTTGTGTCCGAGGCAATTTCAAGTAAAAATGTTAACGTTTTTAATTAAATAATTAATTCGTTTTTACATATTAATTCTAGTATATAAAACCGGTTTCCGAATAAAAAAAAAAAAAAAAAAAAAAAGTTTGTAAACCCAGTTTTTAAAAACCGATAAACTCTAATAACAATCTTTATAGCCCATCTTTCACAATTTCCTAAGGGATGCGTACGTCAGAACCTTATAAGTCTCTCTAAAATTTACAAATCTGCCCGCAGTCACAGTAGACGCATACATGAAGCGTTCAACGCTGCCTCACCGAAGTAGTAACATAGATCAGTGCTCCTCAACCTTCTCTCATCCTCAACATACCTAAGCCCTTCCCAGAATTCCACAGTGCACCACAAGCAAAAATATACAAACATGTAGAAGCTTACTGAAAAAAATTCTTGTGCTTTTTTTCTCTCGGAGGCATTGCGCCATTTTTAACATCGTCTCGTGGCACACCAGTTGAGAATCACTGACGTAGATTTTTGTAAAAGTGTTTCTAACTTACATGATCGCATCTTCTTCTGGGGATATCCACACTGCGCGCATTGCGACTTCTGGATGTGGTACGAGCTGCGCCCACATCGTCTGCACAATGTGTGTGTCTTATTCCGCCGCTTACCAAAGCTCGACGTACCCTTCGTCTGTGAACACCAACATAGGTTAATACCGACATACTCGATTTCACGTTACTCTAATTCTGACGGAGAACTTTTTCGCGATCAATCAACGTTGCGAAGCATTTCTGAATTACTGCTTCGAATATTCTCGAAATATAGTTTTCTGCTGCTCGAACCGCGTGTCAGATCGTAAACATCTCGCACATAACCTCTACCGCCGTATAAAATCGATAATGTATTCATCTCGGACTCTTCTACCAGAACTATTATTAAATACAGTCTCCGCGAGAATTAGCGAATTGTTTCTAATATTTTTTAGGTGACGAACTTTTACGATTATGAAGTAATCGGTAGATTTTAATTAGTCAAATATGCGCTCACCATTTTGCACGAAGGAACACTTCAAAAAGAGGCGATCAGTCCCGTTCCGTTTCAAAACCGTATGTTCCGCCGTTCAGGCTCTTCAGCCGGTTCTCAAATCCGTGGCGGCAGTGGTGCTCAGTTTGAAAAGAGAGACAAGTGAAACGAAAAGATTGTATTTTGGAAAAATCGTAGAGTTTTAAATAATTAAGGACGAATTCCACTTACGCCCAAATCGCCCGTGGTTTTCGGTTCAAAAGTTATGAAAAATCTCCTTAAATATGGAAGAGAAATATGTGAAAGGGCCATTATCGAAAAATACAGGTTTTTAAATATAAATTACGACTCGAAAACAGGAACATATAATTTATGATATTCATTTTATTCCAAAAACCGAACATTCCTACGGTCGTGGGCAATTTGGGCGTAAGTGGAATTCACCCTAAGTGGTTAAAGGAGGAGCTTTGTAAAAAGAAAAGAAAACTGGGTTTTATTCTTTAAATAAATTCTCATAATTACCTAACGAATTTCATTGAATTTGCTTTGAAAATATTTTTATCCCTTCAACTCGTCTCCCCCAAAATTCGTATGAGTCTAAAGACCGTCGCGCATTTTCGCGAAGCGAGTCGAAGAAATGAATAATAATTAATTAATTGTCGCTGCGCTTCGGTCACCAATTGTTCATAAACTTTTCTCTTCGTATCGCCGCGCTCCGCTAAAATGCGTATTGGCCTTTAAGGTGGAACAGTCGTTTCTCAGAAATCTATTTTATTACTTAAGCACTTAATACGTTCGATACGATTATAAATAATTAAATTTCTATGAGCTTGTCGGGATTGGTGAGCACTTCGCGGGAATGTTGACTTCCAGATGTTACGAGATGCTGAGGGCCAACTACGCAGTCCTTCAATTCTGTACCTTCTTCGATAACGCAGCCGTTGCACAATATGCAATTACGTATTACGCACCTGCGAAAGTAAACGAAATAGAAACCCGCCTTTCCGCTGATAATTTAGGCTGATTCAGACACGTCGAGTAATTAAGCGCGACGAAGCGATGAAATTAATAATAATTAATTCATTGTCGCTGCGTCAATTGTTCATAAACTTTTCTCTTCGTATCGCCGCGCTTCGCCAAAATGCGCGTCCGCCTTAAGTGTCGCGGTGAAAAAGCTGGAACAGATACGTCGAGTAATTTAGTCGAGTAGCGAGTAATTTAGTAGTTTAGCATTGTTTTACTAAACTACTTGGCTAAATTTTAATGTCCACACACGAAAAATTACTAAATTACTCGCTACTCGACTAAATTACTCGACGTGTCTGTTCCAGCCTTGCCACCGCGACACTTAAGGCGGACGCGCATTTTAGCGAAGCGCGGCGATACGAAGAAAAAAATTTACGAACAATTGATGACCGAGGCGCAGCGACAATTAATGAATTATCATTAATTCCTTCGCTTCGCCGCACTCCGCGAAAATGCGCGACTGTCTTTAATTACCTCTGCTTGATCGTCACATTTTCCATCACGACGCTGTCCGATATCCTACTCTTCGATTCAACCTTCGCGCTAGGTCCGATGTGACTTTCTTTAAGGGAGGTTTTCTCATCGATGAAGGCATTGTCGTCCACGCAACAATTTTGCATCTGCGTGCTATTAATCGTAGCCGTGTTCGAGACGCTTGGCAGACGACACGGCTCGCTGTCGCCGTTGCTCCACCATTCCGATATCTGAAACATTCGCAGCGTTAATGCAAACACCGCCGGAAGATTCCTTTCACCCTTGTACCTTGGTATTAGCGAAATGATACATCTGTATGGTGTTCGCTCTTAAACCAAACTTCCCGTCGACGATATGAGCGTAACACCTTATTATATCTTTATGATACGCATCCTCCAAATCCGTACTGTGATCATTGTACGCCGACATTCTCCTGATCAGCTCGTCCAACGGTTTCTCCACCGCAAAGTGGAAGATATCTTCCTTCAAGCTTACTCTCACTATCGAAGTATTCTTATCGTCCAGGGATTGTTTAGGCGGTTTGGACAGCTGTTTGCTGACGATGTACGGAAGAAGTTCACCTTTCAGTGTACTGAAGCTCCTACAAAAAAAAAACAATCTCGCGTACCTTATGCGTCAAACTCTCCCCGCCTTTTTGCACAAAGCAACTTACTTATTCTGCATCAAGAAATCCAAAACCCACTTATTAATAACGTACAAGTGAGCGTCCATTAATTTCGAATGGACGGTGAAGCTCGTGTGCTTCTTGAGAAGCGTCTGCGGAATGTTAATAGTTTCCTCGAAGTCCGAAGCCGAGGCGAGGAAGATTAAGCGTCCGGTTTCGTTATCGATCCCGATTAAATCGGTCTCTGGCTTCTGCTTGTTCTTCGGGCCAGGAGTTACGAAGTCCTCGGGCAGCTGAGGCACAGGCAGCATCAGCGCCACTACGCTGGCGTTGTGCTTTCTGTACAAATTCAAGATCTCGCGTATATCGACGTTGGTGATCAGATCGCAGGAGACCACTAGGAAGTCTGTATAAATTCTCTCGTAAATAAGCCGAATGGAATCTGCAGTTCCTAGATCCTCCGCGTCCTCGATGGGAACGATATCGGCCTTAATTTTAAGATTCAATCTGCTCAAAGACATCGATACGTTGTTCTCCATGTTCGCCGACACGACGACGATCGCCTCCTTGAACCCGGCGCGTTCCAGCAATTGGAGCGGATACCACACCATCGGGATGTTCCCAATCGGCAGCAGGCACTTGTGCTGGCCGTGGGTGAGCTCGGTCATACGCGACCCTCCTCCGCCGGCGAGCACCACTGCCTGGAATTCCTTGTAAGGGAACATCTCTGCTGAAACAATTCGTTAAAAATAAAAAGCAAAATGGTCTTCGCAGAGTAAAACCCAAATAACCGTGTTCCAGACTTACGAGGACGTAAACAGATGCGCTTCAACAAATGAGGTACAAAATTCGGCAAGTTTTATTCGCGCAAATCAACTTTCAACGCCTCCGTTACCGAAATTACGACTGAACTTTTTTTTACAGATGGTGTGTACCAGCGGCGTGTTGATTATTCGAGGCTTCTGAATATAGGTTAGGTCGCGTCGAATTCAAATATGAATTTTAATACACAAATTCGAGAGATTCTGAATACACAACGCTGCAAAGACTGTTTCGCGGAATTAAATTGAACGAAAAGGCTGCGAGCTCGATGTGATCGCGCGACGGTGATCCTAACCTAAAAGCGATCGCGTATCCTAACCTATTTCGAGGAGCGTGTGCGCTCGGAGGGGTCCACGAGATTGAGAAACATGTGCGAGTCCAAGGAGGACGTAATTGCCGTCGGAAAATACGTGATAGTGAAGAAATTGAGTTTCAAGAAGATCTATAAAGTCACCGCCAATGGGAGCTTGATGTTAGGAAAGGACTTGGTAAATATGCGCGAGATTATTGGCAAGCGATTTTGGAGCACTTTCGAGATGATACCGTTGAAAGAGGGCAAACGGACGTTCTCCTTGAAAGAGGCGACGGAGACGGAGTCCTGGGACGATTTGCTGACCACGCTGCCAAGCGGCAACGACAATCGCTCGATCGTCGACGACGGAAGCTCGCAGAAGCTGTCCAAGGAGGAGATCCTTCGGCTGCAGGAGGCGGGTAAAACCGGGAAGGAGATTGTGGGTAGCTTGATCGAGAACAATAAGTCCTTCTTGGACAGAACCGAGTACTCGCAGGAGAAGTATTTAAAAAAGAAGGAGCAGAAGTATGTTAGGTACTTGACCGTCTGTAAACCGAGCATAAGCTCTTTGCAAGACGTGTACTTTAAGCTGGATCATAATAAAATCGGAAACCTGCGGATGGACGCTTTGGCGCAGCTGCTGTCGTACAGCGACGTTCAGTCGGACGGGCTGTATATATTGTACGACAGCGGCTCTCAAGGCTTGCCGGCAGCTGCGATGTTGAACAGGATTGGCGCGGATACAGAGGGGCGCTTGATCAATTTGCATCCTGGAAACGTGCCTCAAGCTTTGATCGCGAACGCCATGAATTTTCCTAAGGAACAGGCGGACAGATTAGTCGGCGTCAATATTTATAGCTTCTTGAGATTGTATCACCAAGGCGAAAGCGCTGTATTAAATAACATCGTGGCGTCGAGGAGGCCACGCGATAATTGGTCGAGTAAAGCGAAGCACAAGGAAGGCAACGCCGCAGAAAATAGTGTAGATAATCAGACTTCGCAGGGTGCGGAAGCTCGGGAGAAGGAATGCTCGGAGAGTATCGATAACTCGAAGGAGATTATTGAAAGGGACGAGGCTTCGGAGGAGTTAACGAAAGTTACTCTAAAACGAAAGATAGATGAGTCTAATGATCTGGAATCTGCGGAAGTTGTACCCCCGAAGAAGCCGAAATGGTTACTGGAAACGCAGAATGCTGTGGAATTGGTGCAGAACTCGAAAGCGAGGGGATTAGCGATAGTGGCTAGAGAGCATCCTTTGAATATTGCTACCGCTCTTCTGCCTTTCCTGGGAGCGTCTAGGCCGTTCGTGATCTATCACGTTTACAGAGAGCCTTTGCAAGAGACGTACACGATGTTGAAGCAGAGGCAGAATGTTATTAATTTGAGACTGTTTTCTAACTTCCTACGTTCTTATCAAGTCTTGCCAGATAGGACGCATCCTGATATTTTAACTAGCGATACGGGTGGTTATTTATTAACAGGATACTTAGTTGAATAATAGGCCACGTATTCTAGGAGATTAAATTTTTTTCTGACGCGTACCAATATTTGGTGCTATCACGGCTGGTCACGCTGGAGGAAGTATTGACGCTGATGTGGAATGCTACTCGAGCAATATTTCGTGCGAGACAGAAAATGCAGCAGACTTTTTATACAAGTATTTTGTATTTGAGATGAGCCATGTTGTCCCGAGAAATAAAAGAATATTGTGAAACATTTTGGCTGGCTAATTCCTTCTCAACATTTATTATTTAAATCCTTAATCTTAATATTATTATAAGCTACTTAATCGCGATGTATGAACGCTCAAAATATTGAAGTAAAAGCTTGTGGTGCAGATACCTATTGTCAGAGTTGGATGTTAATTGAATCAATTTTTATTCCAATAAATTCTTATTGGAATAAATTTTTATTAGAATAAATTTTTATTCGACTAATTTCTTATCCGAATAAGTTCTAATTCGAAAATATTTTTATTTCGATAAATTCTTATTAGAACAAATTTTTATTAGAATAAATTTTTATTAGAATAAATTTTTTTCGACTAATTTCTTATCCGAATAAGTTCTCATTCGAATATATTTTTATTTCGATAAATTCTTATTAGAACAAATTTTTATTAGAATAAATTTTTATTAGAATAAATTTTTTTCGACTAAATTCTTATTCGAATATATTTTTATTCCACTAAATTCGTATTCGAATAAATTTTTGTTCGACTAAATTCTTATCCTAATAAATTTTTATTCCACTAAATTCTTATTCGATTAAATTCTTATTCGACTAAATTCTGATTTGAATAAATTTTTATTCGACTAAATTCTTATTTCAATAAATTTCTATTCCACTAAAATTCTTTTCGACTAAATTCTAATTCGAATATTTTTTTTTATTCCACTAATTTCTTATTCAAATAAATTTTAATTCGAATAAATTCTTATTCGATTAAATTTTTATTCGACTGAATTCTTTATATGAATAAATTTTTATTCCACTAAATTCTTATTCGATTAAATTCTTATTCGACTAAATTCTGATTTGAATAAATTTTTATTCGACTAAATTCTTATTTCAATAAATTTCTATTCCACTAAAATTCTTTTCGACTAAATTCTAATTCGAATATTTTTTTTTATTCCACTAATTTCTTATTCAAATAAATTTTAATTCGAATAAATTCTTATTCGATTAAATTTTTATTCGACTGAATTCTTTATATGAATAAATTTTTATTCCACCAAATTCTTATTCGATTAAATTTTTAATCGACTAAATTCTAATTCGAATAAATTTTTATTCCACTAAATTCTTATTCGATTAAATTTTTATTCCACTAAATTCTTATTCGAATAAATTTGTATTCCACTAAATTCTTTTTCGACTAAATTCTAATTCGAATATATTTTTATTCCACTAAATTCGTATTCGAATAAATTTTTATTCGACTAAATTCTTATTCAAATAAATTTTAATTCGAATAAGTTCTTATTCGATTAAATTGTTAATCGACTAAATTCCGATATGAATAAATTTGAATTCGAACAAATTCTTATTTGAATACATTTTTATTCGACTAAATTCTTACTCGAATAATCTCGAATAAGATTTGCGCGCAATAAATATAAAAACATAAAAAACTCTTCGCTCTTCTCGAATCGATTCGAATAAAAATTGATTCAAATAACGCCCACTCTGCCTAAAAATAGTAGCCCGGCGCGATAGCAGGGATAATTCATAAATCAAGTTAAGCTAGGTCGAAACAGCTGATCGGAGTCGGCAGACCTGTCATAAACACAAAAGGAAAACCTAATCTTTAAAATTAAATGCTCAAATGAATTAAATATCCCGCAATCGTTTGGGAAAGGAAACAACTGAAAGACCAGCAAACTATCAAACCCCAAACATGTCAAGGTAGTATTCACGAAAAGGTTAAAAATGCTCATTGTTAGAAACGTGCCTGCCAAATGGATTCTATGACACTCTTACCACTGAGATCCACTCAGAAAAATGCTTACGCAATGTTTAGAAAGAAGTTCCACTTAAAACTGAACATTCCCACGTTAGTGGTAATCCTGCTCGTCACTCTGCTATGCGTGCACTACCTGCGCTCCACGAAGTGCTCGCCGAACGAGCAGGATGCGAAGACTAAATCGACGCACAGATTTCTGATACTCGTAGTATCCAGCCCCGACAATCTTGAGCGACGAGCGACGATTAGAAAAACGTGGCTGGCGCAGAAGCATGCGACCGTCAAGCATCTGTTCGTTATAGGAACTCTAGACATACTCCCCGAGCAAAGGGAGACCTTGCAGTCGGAGAAGCAGAAGTTCGACGACCTGCTTCTGCTACCGAGGCTGCTCGACTCTTACGGGACTCTGACGAAGAAGGTCCTGCACGCGCTGAGGGAGGCGTACGAGTCCTACGAGTTCCGCTACTTGATGAAATGCGACGACGACACGTTCGTCCTGGTGCACAAGATCCTGAAAGAGCTGGACAAGTGGGACAGCAAAGGGACGAAGAAGGAATTGTATTGGGGCTTCTTTAACGGAAAAGCGCAGGTGAAGAGAAGCGGAGCTTGGAAAGAGACGGACTGGATACTCTGCGATTACTACCTTCCTTACGCCCTCGGAGGTGGATACGTGCTGTCCTATAATCTGGTGAAATTCATTGCGTCCAACGTGGACATTCTCAAGTAAGGTTCTTTGAAGCTCCGAGCTCGATTGAATATGTTTAACAACCGTACGCTTTCCAGGCTTCACAAAGCAGAGGACGTGTCCGTCGGCCTCTGGCTGGCCCCTCTGGCGAACATAGAAAGGAAGCACGACGTTCGCTTCGACACGGAGTACAGATCGCGCGGATGCTCTAATCAGTACTTAGTCACTCACAAGCAGACCGTCGAGAGCATGAAAAATACGCACGAGTATTACCAAGCGTCTGGAGCTTTATGCGCGAAGGAAATAAGAAGCCGCATGAGCTACAATTATAACTGGACGGTCCCGCCTAGTCAGTGCTGTAACGTACAGTCGGGCATTCCGTAATGAAGGAGTTATTCCTTCTTGTACACTCTAGTCACACTCCGTTAAGTTATTACACATATTTATCACATGTGTGCGACATAGTCTGAACATTTCGTTGGTAAGTATTCTTATGAATCGTTCACCTGCAAGTTTCTAGCTAATCGGGACCAGGGCTGGGACTATTTGTCGAATTTTTCGGTATTCGAATACTTCAGTTGCTCAATTATTTGGCGAATATAATTCGAATATCCAAGTATTCGAATACTATTCGAATATTTAAGTATTCGAATATCCAAGTATTCGAATACTACTCGAATATTTAAGTATTTGAATACTACTCGAATATTTAAGTATTCGAATATCCAAGTATTCGAATACTATTCGAATATTTAAGTATTCGAATATTTAAGTATTTGAATATCCAAGTATTCGAATATTTAAGTATTTAAATATCCAAGTATTCGAATATTTAAGTATTTAAATATCCAAGTATTCGAATATTTAAGTATTCAAATATCCAAGTATTCGAATACTATTCGAATATTTAAGTATTTGAATATCCAAGTATTCGAATACTAATCTATTTGAATATCCAAGTATTCGAAAACTAATCTATTCGAATAGTATGGTGTGAATTATAAATCAAGTTCTTTAGGTTCATTTTTTACATGCTTTTATTTAGTTTCAGTTGTGAGTTCGTTAGTTTGTCAGGGTGAAATCTTGTAAGCTAATATCATGATTTATAATTCACACCATACTATTCAAATACTGAAATATTCGAGTAGTATGCGAATACTGAAATATTCGAGTAGTATTCGAATAATAACATTCGAATACTCAAATATTCGAAGTTTATTCGTAGCATACATTCGAATACTTGTAAGATATTAAATTATTCGAATAGTCCCAACCCTAATCGGGACATTAGAGGCTCGTAGTGTTCCTGATTTCTCGATATTTTTCGTATCTCGAGAAATCAAGAATCAGATCATATTTCTCGAGAATTCTCAAAAATGCGGCTTTTGAATTTTTTTTCGAGAGATTCTGGATTATGCAAGAGTTTTATAAGCGATACAATAGTCTTATCTCTGCTTTTCGATAGTTCTTCCTTAACTTCAGGAAACAATTTTTCTAAATTTTTAAATAAGAATTTAAGGAACTCTTCTGTACATCGAATCTTCTCTACTGAAGATTATAAATTGTAGATGTGTTCATACGTTCGCGATTAACTAGTAATACACAATTTGAACTAACTGGAAATTCTGGAGATTTATAATAATTTTCCTAGCCTTAAGTTTCTCGTGAAATACTGTAATTTCTCGAGAGATAAGAAATAAGCAATTATAAAATTTCTCGAGAAGGAACACTAGAGGTTCCATAGTTAGTTTCTTTAGAGAAGAAATATTAATGACTCGAACAGCACTCTATCACCTTAGAATACACATTTCGCACTAGAATCTTTAATTTATAGTGTCAAAATGGATTCGATAGAATTATTATTTCTGCTTGTAAATATAGCTTGTATATACATTGATAGAAAGTAGCGATTAAGTGTCTGTGTTTCTGTAAATCAAATATATTTTTGTAGTAGTACCTTCTCTACTCGCCGTAAGTGGGTATTTAAATTAAGGCTTTTACTATTTCTCGGATTTACGGATATCCGAGTACCCACAAAATTTATATTCGGATATCCGGATACTTGTTTAATTTAGATTCGAGTACCCGAGTATCAGGATATATCCGGGTATTCGAATTACTCATTATTACTCGAAATCCGGTTTCGAATATTTTATCATAATGACTGAATAAAGCTCTGTTTATTTGAATTCTAATTAAAGAGAACAAGTGTGATTAAAACAAAATATGCGAAGAGTGTTACATCAATATTTTATTTACAGTTATACATATACACTAAAATAATAACTTCCTATTTTGCTATAAAAAAAAAACAAGTTGGACCACAAGTTGGGCTTCCTTTACAAAAAATAAAAGTAAATAAAGTATTAATATAATTCCCTTCGCATTTCTTGTTTTCATTACTTTAGTTAAACTTTTTCTCTTTAATTAGAATCGATATAAAGAGAGCTTTATTCAGCCATGATGATAAAATATCAGAAATCGGGTACTCGGATACTCGGATCCAAGTACGGATATCCGGATACTCGAATCCAGATTTCGAGTTATAATTCGAATTCCAGATACTCGGATTCAAGTACGGATATCCGAATACTTAGATCCGGATACTCCGAATACTCAAATCCGGATACTCCGAATACTCCAATCCGGATACTCCGAATACTCAAATCCGGATACTCCGAATATTCAAATCCGGACTTCGAGTTATACCAATACTCGAATATCCGGACAGTAAGAGCCCTAATTCCACTGACTCCATTCTTGCAAGTTCTCGCCTTACCTGTACTTATTCTTTTCGTTCCTCCGTGTCGAACATAGGGCCTGCTAATCTGCACCGATGAATTGTGCCCCTTTTAATTCTCTCTCTTCCTTTTCCCACTCTAAACTTCAGTAACAGCGTCGAGCTTTCCTTCCCCGGGGCTTGTTTATATAATATATTTTATTTCAACAAAAAACTTACTCTATACAGTGTCATTTACAATTATAAAATATAAAAACAGTAATAATTTTAGTTCAATACTATAATTCCGATTCAATACTTATGCGATAAGACAGAATTTCCGTGAGCTAATCACAGACGTTCAAGAACCGGCCAAGGGAAATCATATAAAAATGTAAAGCTCTCGATCGAGCCTTAGTTATCCGCAATAAATTACTACTTTGTACATCTAATAAGAGAGGCATAGAAAGAGGACAATAGACAAGGCCGGCTCTCGAATCTTCCTCCCCGTGATAAGCCAGTATCTCGCTGCGCGTTCATTGCATCCAATATTGCCAGCGATGCGAAATATTCTATTAAACACAATATTTCAGCGTCCGCGCTTTCGGAAGCCTGCAACACTGGACGCGATGCAAGTCCAGCCTTTGGTACTTTCCCTTTTTTCCCCTCGAATTTTCTACCTTTTCGTACGATTCAACTTCATTTCATGTTAAACCATGAAAAATATATCCTAATTTTAGAAACGATGTACGCGTCTTTTCTTTAAAATAGGTCGATGCACTCGCGCATCCCCTACAGCTTACTTTTTCTTCCTGTCTTGCGTACATTTAGGACAATACCATTTCCCTTTAGGTTTTGTAGTCAGTCCGACACAAGCGAAGTGGAACCATTCTATAGGGCACTGCGGGAGGAGAAGGACGATGAAGTTAAACATGCGACGAACAGTGGAAGCTCGAAAGTAAATGAACTTACGTCTGGATTATCACAACCAATCATTTCGCCGTAAGAGACTTGGTGACACAAGCAGTAAGTCGGTTCGTTAGGATCGACCGGCATGTCCAGGACGTCCGCTGGGTGGCCTAGAGCGGTAGAATCGACTTGGGCGCCGCTGCCCACAGCTCCGGCGGAGGAGGCAGACGCGACGGATCCACCTGGAAGAGGTACATAAATTTGACGAATATAATTCGAATATCCAAGTATCCAAATACTATTCAAATATTTAAGTATTCGAATACTATTCGAATATTTAAGTATTCGAATTCTACTCGAATATTTAAGTATTCGAATTCTATTCGAATATTTAAGTATTCGAATTCTATTCGAATATTTAAGTATTCGAATACTATTCGAATATTTAAGTATTCGAATACTATTCGAATATTTAAGTATTCGAATTCTATTCGAATATTTAAGTATTCGAATTCTATTCGAATATTTAAGTATTCGAATATTTAAGTATTCGAATTCTATTCGAATATTTAAGTATTCGAATGCTATTCGAATATTTAAGTATTCGAATTCTATTCGAATATTTAAGTATTCGAATTCCATTCGAATATTTAAGTATTCGAATTCTATTCGAATATTTAAGTATTCGAATGCTATTCGAATATTTAAGTATTCGAATTCCATTCGAATATTTAAGTATTCGAATTCTATTCGAATATTTAAGTATTCGAATTCTATTCGAATATTTAAGTATTCGAATACTATTCGAATATTTAAGTATTCGAATACTGATGTATTCGAATCGTATGGTGTGAATAATAAATCAAGTTCTTTAGGTTGTATTAATTAAATATTATTCGAATGCTGATGTATTCGAATTCTATTCGAATATTTAAGTATTCGAATTCTATTCGAATATTTAAGTATTCGAATACTATTCGAATATTTAAGTATTCGAATACTGATGTATTCGAATCGTATGGTGTGAATAATAAATCAAGTTCTTTAGGTTGTATTAATTAAATATTATTCGAATGCTGATGTATTCGAATAGTATTTGAATACTTAAATATTCGAATAGTATTCGAATACTGAAATATTCGAATAGTATTCGAATACTGAAATATTCGAATAAGTTCTTTAGGTTGTATTAATTAAATATTATTCGAATGCTGATGTATTCGAATTCTATTCGAATATTTAAGTATTCGAATTCTATTCGAATATTTAAGTATTCGAATTCTATTCGAATATTTAAGTATTCGAATACTATTCGAATATTTAAGTATTCGAATACTGATGTATTCGAATCGTATGGTGTGAATAATAAATCAAGTTCTTTAGGTTGTATTAATTAAATATTATTCGAATGCTGATGTATTCGAATTCTATTCGAATATTTAAGTATTCGAATTCTATTCGAATATTTAAGTATTCGAATACTATTCGAATATTTAAGTATTCGAATTCTATTCGAATATTTAAGTATTCGAATACTATTCGAATATTTAAGTATTCGAATACTGATGTATTCGAATCGTATGGTGTGAATAATAAATCAAGTTCTTTAGGTTGTATTAATTAAATATTATTCGAATGCTGATGTATTCGAATAGTATTTGAATACTTAAATATTCGAATAGTATTCGAATACTGAAATATTCGAATAATAACATTCGAATACTCAAATATTCGAAGTTTATTCGTAGCATTCGAATACTTGGAAAATATTCGAAGTTTATTCGTAGCATTCGAATACTTGTAAAATATTCGAATATTAAATTTTTCCAATAGTCCCAGCCTTAATTCCAAACACAACAACGATCGAGCTCACCTTTCTTCTGTTTCTTCCTTGCCGTCTTCGACTCATCTTCGCTGCTAGCGCCCGCGGCGCCTTTCTTCCGTTTCTCCTTCTCCTTCAGCTTCTTCCTGCCCTTCTTGCTGGCGTTAGTCTCCTCCTGAGCCCTGCTGCTGTTCAAAGCCTTGTCCTGTATCTCGGCTTCGAACCTCGCCAAGTCCGAGTCCAGCCTCCTGATATGCTTGTCCACTAACTCGTACGTTTGTATCGCCAGCTGGACTTTGTCGTCTCCATACTCCTTCGCCTTGTTGAACAGGTTCTGGATGTGGGTCAATTGCTCCTTCTTCTTCTCCGGCGACTCTTTCTTCAGGTTCTTCAGATAGTCGTCAGCCAGCTTGTCTATGTCCTTCATCAGCCCCTGCGCCCTGGCGTCCAGGTCTCGCATCAACGTGAAGTTCCTCTGCAGCTCGATGGGCAAGTGTTCCAGACCTAACGCAACGCGAAGTGGATTAACGGAGGGTGTTTTTGAAAGAAGAAGGATTAGTGTTTCTGCGATGCGAGCTTGACTTTCATGATCGACGTAATTTTTTTTTTTTTATTTTTCGGAGTTCCTAATTTTGGGTTTTTAGGAATTCTGTTGTCTACAGGGAAAACTTTGAAAAACCTGTGATCATATGCGTGGCGCTTTAAGTGACGATTGACGTAGGAAAAGTACAGTTGATTCCATTCACCTGTGCTAGGAAGAGGGGGGGGGGGGGGGGGAATTGACCACTTACTGTCCAAATAGTGTTCCAGATACAGTGCTGTTGTCATGGTTCCCTTCACTTGATCAGCCGCCGAGGGTGAATTACACGCCTCATGTAAGAGCCACGGTGTTACGCTAATCCCCGCGAGCGCTTTTCAGCCGATATCGGTGAGAAATACCGATAAAACCTCTTCGAAACCAGCGATCGATGGCCCTGGATGGCAGAAAGCGGCAGACATTACTGTCATGGCTGCCAACTATACCATCAACATCCCGCCTTTCTGGCGCGAAACCGCGGCCCGTCGCGCCCGTTGTTTATCTACGAATGGTTGTACTGCGAGACAATAAATAAACGAGGCTTATAGTTTCCGACGTCGGAATACAGCTCCCTGCGTCGCCCTTCGCCGCGGAACGAAAGGAATTTGAATGTTCGCGAGGAGATTTGAATATTCGCGCGCGCGCCATTTGAGTCAGCGCTCGGCGGGGATTTAAAAATTCGAATCGCGAGCGTTAGATGCACGCGTCGTTCCGTTCGTAAATATTGTGACGCGCCGTGTACGGGGTGTCCAGAAGTCTCTTCATTTAAAAATTCCGCGAATTACGTCGGATCGTAGATTTGATAGATTCAGAAATCTATGAAAGTGAGTTTCAGAGATGAACGGCTTTTAAATGTTTTCTAGCTTCGTCGATAGCCGAGGAAGTATTTTCGGTTGTCGAATCGAAAGGTACACCGGGTATATCTAATTCGCCTCAATCTAAATATACCTGTTCAATTATAGAAACGTTGATCTGATTAAGAGCGACGAGCAGTTCGTCGCATACGAATTACGGTACGGTAATGTGCGTCAACTAATAATGCGGTGACGTCATAGCCGGCCGACTAATAAGAGTTCGACTGCTAACCGAGGAATACCTAAAAGAAAAACGTTAATCTCGCGTGATAAGTCTTCCCCAGCGGAAACAGTGATGCATCGCGATGCATTACTATTTGCTTTGGGAGCGCGTCACGAGACCAAGCAATTCCCTTTACGCGTGATGACGCGATGACGTCAAACCAATCAACGCCAAGCTGGGAAACGCTGGGAAATTAACCGATGCCAGCGCCAAGCCGAGCTAAGTGAGACCGCAGCCAACCAGCGTCGACCACCAATTTCCCGGCGACGCTGGTTAGCCGTGGCCTCACTTGGCTTGGCTTGGCGCTGGCGTCGGTTAATTTCCCAGCGTTTCCCAGCTTGGCGTTGATTGGTTTGACGTCATCGCGCATCATCGCACTCCGGAAGACATTTCCCGTGGGCTCTGCTTACAACGCTGTTTCCGCCCAGCGCTTTGTTCAGTTGAGTTGTAAGATGGCGTCATCTACGGAGTTTGACGAGCTGTGTGCTGAGGAGTTAATTTCTGATGATACGATGCATGCAGTTACGAGTTATATAAACCTTATGTTGCTTGATTTATGCAATTCAAATGAAAGTCTAACGATAAGCCCTGCCACATCTGCCTCCGAAGAAACTTCAGATTGTTCATTTCCATCTCCTACTACTTTTCTTACAACACCAACATCAACTGGTCAGGCAAAAAGAAAGAAAAACTATAAACCGAAAGCTGCCCGAGCCAAAACTATGTATAATTTACGAAAAAGGCAGTTGGAAATAGAGGATGGACGAATAAAAGCTATAATGGCTTTAATCAAAAAATTCGATGACAGCAATAGAATTCAAGCCGAAAGAAATAGATTATTAGAAATACTTATAAAGCAACGAACAAAGGCCAAAGCAACAGACTAAAGTTTTCGCTATGCCAGATGTACTTATATAATATTTTAAAACTAATATTTTTATTACAATATTACGACACATTCCTGGGAATGCAAAGAATTGTTTTTTTTTTTATGATGCTTATAAGTAAGAAATTCTTCAGATATCAACTATTTTCATTACGTTACATTACATTTTAAGCGGAACTAATCGTAAATTATACTGTTGCAGCTGATATATGTTTATGATTCGTTGCCTGCGTTATTTTTTTTTAAGCTAATCGATATGGATATGCGTTCAGTTTACTCAAAGATGGTGCAAGTTTCTTTGACCACGATGAAAAGGATATTGAAATAGGTAGAAGGCTACTAAACGGTACATTTTGTTTCAATAATTATTGTAGCATTATTCTCTTAATATTAACTTTCTATTTTTAATTCATGTTCTTACAGGGCAAATGGAAACAGATGAAACCACTAAACCATACTTCGATGGTGATAATATATCGACCTCTGAGAAATAGATTGTGTACTTTACAAATGAGAATGTACTGTCTTAAATTATATGAAAAACGTGAAATCTAAAGAAAGTAGTCGCCTTCGATTATCTGGTTGATTTGTTACTTCGAGAACTTATTCAGGATGTAAATGATAAGGAGCCTTAAAAGAAAGTGCCTTGTACAATAACATTAAAATAAGAAACACTGTAGTATAATTTTTTCTAAAGTATAAATTTTGTAACGATTATATTCTACCTGGTGTTTGTCATTTTCCTAGATTTAAGTCGAGATAAAAAGATAGAATTTCGACGTACAACACGGGTTGTACTTGAAATGTAGATAAACTTTTTACAGTGAAGCATTTCTGAGCCCCCCTCCTCGCCTCCCGAAGCGATATATTTTATTTTGTGAATTTAAAACCGACTTAAAAAAAAAAATGCACTAAAATGTAAAAAATAATTTTTTCTCTTATTTAATTTACGACTCTCAATTTTTTTATGTCGGCGCCTCACCATTTGCACCGAGTAACTCTGGCGCCGACTTAAAAAAATTGAGAGTCGTAGATTAAATAAAGGAAAAGTTATTTTTTTTTACTTTTTAGTAGTTTACTTTGAAGTCGGTTTTAATTCTTTTATTTGATATATGCTGAGGAGTTTCGAAAAATATTCATACGGGTCGAATGTATAACCTCTTCTTTTTTGAAGTCGGTTAAATACTATCACCCAATTCAAAAATTTAAATCTACTTCGAAACTTATGCGTGACATCCGAAAATGTTCCTTAAACAAACTATTAGTACACAAAGGAACTATATAACTTCTGCATAATTTTCATTTTTGGATCTAACGCCGCGTTCTGTTATTACTAAATCGTAAATAATGATTTAGTAATAAAGAACGTGGTTATTTGCAGGTTATATCGAGTCATCTGTTAATATTCCGATCAAATCTAAATTTCAACCCATTAATAAAGCAATTAATAATGCTGGATCCATTTTTTCGTATTCCCGCCAGAAATACACAAATGTCGTTCAGCAGACACTGCTCACCATTGAGTTCTCAACGTTTGAGTCAGTTGAACTTCCTTATAAAAAATAAAGAAAGAAAGAACAACAAGCGAAAGAGCAATTTATCTTTTAGTAATCGCCCAAATTGGGGTTTGCGGTTTTCGTAAAAATTAAAAAATCAAGCGCAAATTGCGTCTCAAGAGCGCCCGATCTGGCAGCACCGCTGGCGCCAGCCAATCACGTCACCGCATCGCCAACTCAGATCCACCGTCATTGGCGATTATTGCCGTAGGCGTTCCCCTGCTACTACGCGTAGGGAAACAGTAGGGAATTGCCTGGCAACTCTGCTTGCTCTGCTCGTCCTGGCTTGCTCTGGTTGTCAAAAAGCTTTGCTCGTCAAGTTGCCGATGCGAATTACCCAATCGACCGAGCGTGCTTCCGATAAACCGATTGATTCGATTAGACAGCGATGGAAAATCAACCGCTGAATTCGGGAGCTGACAAGCCTCCGCCTTACCCTGCGGCCGTATCATCCAAAAGTAAGCGACAAAATTCTGTTATTGTTCGGCTTCTTCCTCTGGAAAATGGAAACGAACAGCGACACCTCTGTCAACCACCGAGGGTTCTCATCCACTGCACAGCAATTCTTGCCCACTTGACGCTCCATTCTTTCCACACCGACTGTACATAAATTCTTAACGCACTTTGCATTGTAATTATTCAGGGAAACCCATCCTTGCCATTGGCGCTTGAACGCACCGCCTGGTATTAGCGTGCGAAGCTCGGCGATGAGAAGATAATCCCTTATCTGTCGTCAATCGTCATTATCCTTTCCAGGCAAGGGACCTCGAAAATAATTAACGTAAAATCTGCCCTGCACAGATAACTTCTCGTGGCAGCCACCGCCTGGATACAACGTCGCTCAGTGCGGGGACTTCGCCACCTTGCCTCCGCCGCCGGGGTATTACCCTAGCGCCAGCCCGAGTCACAATTCCAACTGCGCGCCGTCTTACGGCTCTACGCAGTCGACTACGATAGTCGTGCCGGAAGTTATTCTAGTCGGCGGCTGCCCTGCTTGCAGAGTGAGTGCTCCCTTCGTTCCGCGGAGAAAGTATCGACGGAGGCGAGAAGCTTATCTCGACGGGCTCGGTGGCGAGCGCGTCGTCGCGTCGACGCGATTACAATAACATTTTGAAACACAGGTGGGCGTAATGGAGGACGACTTCACGTGCCTGGGACTGCTGTGCGCGATCTTCTTCTTCCCCGTTGGAATACTTTGCTGCCTGCTGTTGAAAACGAGACGTTGCTCCAACTGCGGTGCCTACTTCGGTTAATACGCTACTGCGGTAACGTAATAGCTGCAAACTCCCGAAGCCGAACGCCTTCGAAAACTAGCATTATTAGGCTAATACAGATAAAGTTACATAGACGCTAAAATTTCAGAGTATATCAAACTAGGTTTTTAATACCGTGCAACCATGATAATCCGAGCTATTTAAGCTACTATTTAAACTCTCAGCGGAGTGTTTATCACGAGCAATATTCTTCCGCGATGAATTGCGAGCGGTAAATCTTTACCTCGCAAAGTCCTCTATTCGAATGTCAATTAATACTGTGTGAAACGGTTTTGTAAAGTACTCCGCTTGTTCTTAACGCATTTTATGTTTTTTTAAAAGCTAATGGGAACGTGATTTTTATACCACAGGTTCAGATTAGCATTGTTGCATTTTATTACGATACGTGTGTAAGATAAATGGTTTATATCGCCATGTACTTTAAAACGTTATAGTTTGTATCTTTTAAGATTCTTAATTATGTGATAGAGAACGCGAGGGAAGCTATTCGGAACGATGTGCATTAGGAAACGATGTTCCGATGTACGCGTGAAAGCGCGAAGGTAGGCAAGGATGGAGACTGATTCGTTTAAATCGTTTCAATGAAATCTGTGGCTTACACCTTCGCCGATCTCCTTGCAAGACTCAACGTTTCGATATCTCTTGGTGCATAAATGGTGGCCGAGCTTCTTCGAGTTCGTTCGAAACGTTTGAATCTCAAGGGAAGCGTTGGCAGATCGTTTCCCTTATATTAAACAGCAACGAGCGAGCAGTCTAATGTTTCCTAATAAGAGCGTGAATCGTTAATTGTTCACATGATAATATATATATATATATTTTTGTAAACGAAACAGTATTTAGAGATACGAAGGCCATTTTGCAGTAAGAATTATTGTCAAAATCATTGTTACTTTTACGGCATGGGGAGATACATGTTGCATATTTTTATAGAGCGCGATGTTGCGTTTGCAGATTTTATTCGGATTCGCGAAGCACGCGGGGATTAGTCCTGTGCTAATGGAAATTTAATGTCGAGCTTGTCGAAAGCTATTCTTTCGAGAGAAGATCCCGAACCGGAAAATTAAAAAAAAATTCTGAAACTTTGTGAATATGTAAGGGATTTCCCCCGGATTACAACGAAATTTTTGTTTGCTGTCCAAATTCACTCGAAGGGGATGAAATTAGCCCCTGAAAATTCGGGTATTTAGAAAAAAGTTTCAAGACAAAAGTTATTTTTTTAAATAGATCTATCATTTGGTATACAAATTATTTTACAGTTCGCGAGTTATAACAGAAAATAACCGAATTTTCAGGGGTCAATTACAGCCGCTTAGAGTGAATTTGGGCAGCAAACAAAAAGTGCGTTACAATCGGGAGGAAATTCCCTCCATATTCGCAAAGTTTCAGAATTTTTTGAATTCCCGGGTTTGGGATGTTCTCTCGTTAGTACGGTATAATCAATTCTTCAGCTTATGGTACTAGAAAACCTTGTTCGCGATGAACTCGTCACGTTGCGTAGTAAAGAGTACATCTCTGATCGCAGACCTGACTTTTTTTCGGTGATATTGCGCCACCCAGATTCAAACGAGTGGAATAAAACTGTTCGCAAAGCATGATTAAAGTATATTTTAACACGCGCGGCTATTTCAGAAGTCGTAAAATACTAAGTACCTGAAGTTACAAAGTATTTTTCTAATTCAACGTGTTACCAATTTGCCTGTAAAAAATACCTGGCTGATTTAAAAGTGTACGCCTGTAGCGAATGGGAATGTTATTAAACCTTGTTAAATCATCATTGTTACTGACTTTCATTGAAGCTTTGAATCGTTTAAGGAGTTAGACTACTGTAAAACGATGGAAAAATTGTATTTTTTTTTCGCTTAAATATTAGTTTAAAATCTCTAGAATAACATGCAAAAGGTTTGAAATTTAAATATAGGTTTCGGAGATACTGCGCGCTGAACTTTTCAAAACGGTGTACATGATTTCTCAATCCGTATTGACGCAATTGTGACGAAATTTTGCAGACACCTTTGTTGCTATTCTCTATGTATTAACGGACCATTTCTTGAAATTCCCTTTTTTACGGGAGTTACAGACGAATCATTGCGAAAATCGGCATCTTTTTTTCAACACGCTGTTGTTCAGCGAATTTTCAAAATATTGAAGAACGGGTCCGTTAATGCTTAGGCATAACATTATACTTAATAAACAACTTCTGTTTTTTTTTTATACAATCCAAATTTGAGTTAGGAGGTACACCGTTTAAAAAAGACCATCAGTTCGGAGCCACCTCGTGGCATATATTTATTTTTCTATATTTTTTTAATTTTTATAATGGTTTTTAATGCTTTACAATATGCCAAACTCGAGTGCTAAACCGCGATTTAATCGGCTGATTAGTTTCTCCACAATTTGCATCAGAAGATTACCTATTTTTTCGGATCGTCAAAGTAGTCTACCACTTTAATTAAATTTCTGCGCCTCTGTAGTTCGAAACTGAATCAATTTCAATTTTTCTTACTAAACCTCTACGTAGCAAGAAGGGGAATATAACTGGTGGCTACGAAAAGGGAGGGTGATCTGCCTGCGACGACCCCACAATTCATTTTACCTGTTTTGCGTTAAAAAGTCTTAAGCGAAACTTGTTGGACATTTTTCTTCTTCTCTTGTTCGGTCCTGAAATGTATATTCTCGGAGTTTCAAATAATCCGTGTTTACGGCTCGCAGGTAATTCATCTGCAATTGACATCCTAACCGAATAGTGGTCGTAATTCAAGAAAGTCTCATCTTAATGATATAAGACACCGTGCACGCGATACGCAAATGATACATTCCCACTATTGCAATCCTCGGCATGCATATTCATCTACGCGTGCACGTATTTATTCTGCACGCCGTTCAAGTCCACATAATCGCTATTAGACACCATCTTCAGTGCTTGCAGCGGGTCAAATAAAGTTATACAGTATAAAGTAATTCGATCGAAAATTAATATATCAAGTTTAGCGATGAATTCTAAGTTTAGTTAACTTCTTAATTATTTCCAATAATGTTCCATTGAAGGAGCATCAGCTCTATAAGCTGGCGCGTCGTTGAATTGTGTGCCAGCGCTACATTAACTGGTCAAAGATCATTAGTAACTGCGTTTGCATTCGCATAATTCGCGAGCTTAATAAAATTATGTAACGGAGTGCCTAGAAAAGCGAGTTTGGGTTCCAATTAGGGCTGGGACTATTTGTCGAATTTTTCGGTATTCGAATATTCGAATACTTCAGTTACTCAATTATTTGGCGAATATAATTCGAATATCCAAGTATTCGAATACTATTAAAATATTTAAGTATTCGAACATATACTGATGTATTCGAATAATATTCGAATACTGAAATATTCGAGTAGTATTTGAATAATATTCGAGTAGTATTTGAATAATATTCGAATACTGAAATATTCGAGTACTATTTGAATAATATTCGAATACTGAAATATTCGAGTAGTATTTGAATAATATTCGAGTAGTATTTGAATAGTATTCGAGTAGTATTTGAATAGTATTCGAGTAGTATTTGAATAGTATTCGAGTAGTATTTGAATAGTATTCGAGTAGTATTTGAATAGTATTCGAGTAGTATTTGAATAGTATTCGAGTAGTATTTGAATAATATTCGAGTAGTATTTGAATAATATTCGAGTAGTATTTGAATAATATTCGAATACTGAAATATTCGAGTACTATTTGAATAATATTCGAATACTGAAATATTCGAGTAGTATTTGAATAATATTCGAGTAGTATTTGAATAGTATTCGAGTAGTATTTGAATAGTATTCGAGTAGTATTTGAATAATATTCGAATACTGAAATATTCGAGTAGTATTTGAATAATATTCGAGTAGTATTTGAATAGTATTCGAGTAGTATTTGAATAGTATTCGAGTAGTATTTGAATAGTATTCGAATACTTAAATATTCGAATAATAACATTCGAATAATAACATTCGAATACTCAAATATTCGAAGTTTATTCGTTGCATTCGAATACTTGTAAAATATTCGAATATTAAATTATTCTAATAGTCCCAGTGCTAGTTCCAATAACGAACAACCTTTCGGCCTGAAGTAATACTCGATTACTAATTCCCGTTGAAACGGATATCCCGCGTGTCCTGACAAAGCTGTGCAATCCCAACTTTCCTCCTCTCACTCCTGCAACTTCGAGCGTCCCTTGACGCACGTTTAACCGCCGATACGCTGATGGTTTTCCTCCTGGCCACTCGCTACGATTCATTGCCTCCATCGGTCGCAGGGATTTCCCAATTCACCGCTACGATCCGCTGCAGCGGAGTCAAAAAAAGAGGGAGGAAAGGCAAGCTAGTCGTGCGCGCACGGAACTACCTCAGCGAATAATGGTAGTTAAAACGCAGCGATCTTGTCCTTGGTCCGCGGGCATTGATACGTATAAAGGAAACTGTACGAGCCACCAAGGGAGCAGACAGAGGAGAGCCGCGATGCGCCGACCATGCCCGCGAACCTGGGAACGTTGAGTGTCACCCCGAGCCAGACAGTGTCTCAGATGCAAGGCGGTCTCCTGGGAAAGATGTCTGGGAATTCAGTGACGATGAATGGGACCGACAACAATCTTACTTGTCCACCCTCTGCGGATAAGGAGCAGGCTCGCCAGAAGGACTCTGCGCGCAGGGAAGGTGTCGGAGAAGCCTGCTACTACAAGAGCCTGCCTGTGCGCCAGCTTCATGAGAAGTTCATGAGGCGCTTCGTGGATCTGCTCCTGGAAGAAGCGGTTTTTGAGGTGAGATCAGAGTTTCTTGAACGGGGAGTCTGGTCCGGTGGCTTGGTGCACGCAGAGAATTTGGGTTCTTGGATAAATTTGATGCTCTGAAGGGTTTCGCTTTGAGTTGTCACCAAGTGGCATGTGTGTTATAAAGTTCTGACTGCTCGATGCAGCCTTTCAAACTCTTTTCTACTGTAACGCAATGTGTCTTTGATATATGTCAGTGGTAGTGGTAGAAACAGGTTGCGAAATACTTCTTGCGAGTCTGCAAAACATTCTACTTTTTACTCTTGTGGATACCTTGTTGGAAGGACACTTTTTAATGCAACTATGCTGAGAATGTGTTCAGTATATAGGAAGCCACTGAGGTCAAGAGAAATGTCATTCGCAGATAGAAAAAAAGGCACAACAGAAAATATCCCGTCTCGATACGTACGTTCGTTATAGAATTCCCGACACTTTTGCATCGACTGAATATCCATCGCGTTCGTGGAATGGAATGTCTTCCGCGTGTATTGAATGCCGCGCAAAAGTACTTTTACGTGTGTACCAGTGGCGGATTTAAGGGGAGGTTCCGGTCTAAAAACCGACTTTTTTTTATTTCATTTTTCGAATGTTCAACCTTTTAGGAATACGTGTTTAAAAGGATTTGTCGAAATTTGTAAAATTCCCGAGGTTTTAGACATTTGGCGCTCGGCGCTCGCGTGAAACTTTACACGCGTTTTTCTCGAAACAGTGTTCTCAAAATCGGTGGGACTTATATCTCCAAAAGTTATTATCCGATTCGACTGAAACTTTTTTTAGTTTGAAGAATATACTTCCAGCTAAGTAGGGACCAGTAAAATTAAAAAAAAAAATGAAAATTTGTAATTTTTAAAGGCGTTGAAAGGACGAAAAATATAGGGAAAAAGTGATTTCAAACTTCAAGTGTCGTTATTTTCTAAAGAAATGTCATTTTTATATTTTTTCTGGCTTCCCCCCAGCCAGAAGTATATTCTTCAAAATAAAAAAAGTTTCAGTCGAATCGGATAATAACTTTTGAAGATACAGGTCCCACCGATTTGGATGAATTTTTTGACGCCTGGACTTTAACGACTCCCCAGTGTCGTCTGCAATGATTAATTATAAAACAAAAAATATATTTCTATAACTTAGGACATTCTTAATACAATGCAAAAAGTCCCATTAAATTATATATAGCAGTTTTCCTTTAATTAATTCCTAAAGACCACCTACTTTTACGGGCTCTAGACCGGAACCTCCACTTAAGAGGGCGGCTGCTGAGCAATTTCCATCTAGGTCCCTGCACAGAAGACCCCTGTAGGGCCCCAAGACCCAAAAAAATCCAAACACTAAATTTTTGCCGTATTACTACACTTAGCCCGTTTTAATTAAACGACCTGAAATTATTTTCCCCGAAAAAATGTGACCCTGCCCAATAGGCCCTATCTTCAAAAAAATTATGATTTTAACCAAACACTAGATTTTTTTTCTATGCTACCACACTTAACCCGTTTTCAGTAAACTACCTCTTCATTTCCCCCCAAAAACCGGCCCCTCAGAACATTTGCCACCTGGGGCTTTTTTCTTAAATCCGCCACTGATGTGTAACAATAAAAACCCAGGCCATTCATGCTCGGGATTCCTGCAATTTTTTGTCTCACCGCTCGCTTGAGCCTTGCCCTAAATTGTCGCGTTGTAAACAAGGTCAGAAATTGAACGGAGCGATGAGGAAACGATATCAGTTTCAAGTAGTAAAAAGAGGACGCTAATATTTGATGTACTCTGATAATAATGACGCATAAATTTCCTCCTTTAGATAAACCTTATCGATGAATCAGTGGAAAGCACGTCTCGTTTTATACAGGAAACTTTCTCTCCCTTCCTCGTTTAATCGCCAGGTCGATTCCAAAGCACACGATGATTAATAATTACTTAATTGAAGTAATTTCCTGTTACTCTTTCTGTGAAATGAAGTACGAAGATAGGTTTCTAAAATTCTTAGCTACTTCTTCAAGCAGCACAGCCTAATCAGAACAAATTGCTTTAGAAAGTTTCGCTATGCAGATACATAGAACAAAGTGCACTTTGTAAATAATTACACTGTAGAGAAAAAAAAGAAGGTAATTCTTGTCACGGTTCCTGTGAGATAAATTGCATACATTATTGCACGCCGATGCTGGCAGTCGGTCCCTTTTGCAACAAGAGTGATTGGCTTCCAAGCATAACATCACGCTGTGCTATAAAATTTCTTTTGTTTCTTTTCTAAACAACTCTTCTAAAGAACTCTTTCGTGCCTTTTAATTACCCGTGCTTCCTATCCAGCAAATTTAAATTTATCTGCGTTACCTCCTTCTGCGATAGAAAAAGTTGCCGCGATAGCCTCGCCATAACATCGTGTTACGCTGGAAAATCCGCTGTTACGCTTTAAAAAAAAACGCTGCAATGTTTTGAAACGATGCGAAAACATCCGCGAAGAATTTCATTGATCCGCGATTTACCCTTGCTCTGAGCGTGACTCAAACATTCGTTATGCGCATTTTATATGCTACCGCGTCGAGCTCGGTAATGAGACTTGGTCGATTCATGGACAAAGAATTACGCCGCAATCGGTTGCAGCTTGAGGTAGTCGCGATTTGTCTTCGCAGAGGTGATAAAAGGCTCTGCGCCACGGTAGAAGAAACTCTGATTTGCGTATCGAGATATGGAAATTCCTAGTAGCCATTCATTACTCTGAACAAAGTACCAATTACCGCAGAATTTCTTACAGAATCTCAGTACCGCTAGAGCCAGTTCTCCTTGATCCTTTATGATCATTTTGAAGAAACTTCCGCTAGAGAATGAAATGTGTTCGGAAGGACCTTGGTGAACTGTTTCAGCGAACCAGCCCTGACCGCCTACCTTTCCGCATGAATTTTACAACTTAGAACTGTTCTTCTCCACTGAGAAGAACAAGTCGCAAGCCTGCCGCTGAGGACGAAGTGGGTCGATGAGCTGAAGTTATTTTATTCTTCCCTGCTGACAGACACATAATTTCCTAGACACCTACCCCAGAAAGAGCAGCTTAAGATTTCCTTGCTCGCTTCCAGGGCACGTCCAGGAAGAATAGAGTGGTGGAGTGGATGGAGCCAGTCGCCCTGCACTCAGCAATTGACCTGTCTCTGTCAGATCAAGGGGCTTCTCACGAGGAGCTCTACTCGCTCGCTAGCAACGTGATCAAGTACAGCGTGAAAACGGGCCACCCCAGATTCATAAACCAGCTGTACTCCAGCGTTGACCCCTACGGTCTCCTGGGCCAATGGCTGACGGACGCTCTGAATCCCTCCGTCTACACATACGAGGTCTCCCCAGTGTTCTCGCTGATGGAGGAGGAGCTGTTAAAGGAGATGAGGAAGATAGTCGGCTGGAAGGATGGCAGAGGCGAAGGGATATTCTGCCCCGGAGGCTCCATCGCCAACGGCTATGCGATCAACCTGGCTCGTCACTACAGGTATTAAACCTGCTACGTGTTCCACAGGATCTATTAACCCTTTCGGCACGAGCGCCGGATATATCCGGCAGCCATCTGAGGACCTGTGTGGCCGAGTGCCGGATATACCCGGCAGCACGGAACGAGCCGTTGTTCCTAGCGTCGACTGTAGTCGGCATCTCCAATAGTAATTAAAAAAAAAAAAAAAAAAAAAAAAAAAAAAAAAAAAAAAAAAAAAAAAAAGTTGAAAGCATTTTCGCCGAAATGTACGCCGTACCGAAAGGGTTAACCTGTAGAAAGCTTCTACAACCAGCTGAACGCCCATTGCTACCTCCAGGTTCCCACAGCTGAAGGGGCTAGGTTTGTCTAACGCAGGAAGGCTAGTAGTCTTCACATCGCAGGACGCCCACTACTCGGTTAAGAAGCTGAGCGCGTTCCTAGGGATTGGAAGCAGCAACGTCTACGAAGTGAAAACAGACGCCAGGGGCAAAATGCGCACCGTGGACCTGGAGGCTCAGATCGCCAGGGCTCTCAGCGAAGGTGCGACTCCTCTGATGGTCTCCGCCACAGCGGGGACAACTGTCCTGGGTGCCTACGACCCTCTGAGGGACATAGCAGCCGTCTGCAGAAAGCACCAGCTGTGGTTCCACGTGGACGCAGCCTGGGGAGGTGGGGCACTGATGTCCAGGAAGCACAGACACTATTTGGACGGCGTGGAGCTGGCGGATTCCGTCACCTGGAATCCTCACAAGCTCCTCGCTGCCCCCCAGCAGTGCTCCACCTTGCTGCTGCGCCACGAGGGCCTTCTGCAGGCTGCGCACGGCTCGAACGCCAGCTACCTCTTCCAGCCAGACAAATTCTACGACACCGCGTACGATTGCGGCGATAAACACGTACAGTGCGGCCGCAGGGCGGATGTATTGAAGTTCTGGTTCATGTGGAAGGCGAAGGGCACCGGCGGCCTCGAGAGGCACGTCGACCGCGTGTTCGAGCTGGCGAATTATTTTAAGGACTACATAAGCCACAGAGAGGGCTTCGAGCTTCTGCTCGAGCCGGAGTGCACGAACGTCTGCTTCTGGTACGTGCCGCCGTCGAAGCGCCACTTGAACGGCGACGAGCGGCTCAAGGTGCTTCGGAAAATCGGGCCGGTGGTGAAGGAGCGCATGGTGAAGAGCGGCTCGATGCTCATCACCTATCAACCGCTCCGCGAGCTGCCCAACTTCTTCAGGTTCGTTCTGCAGAACTCAGGGCTCACCGAGGCTGACATGAGGTTCTTCGCTGAGGAGATCGAGAGGCTCGCCAGCGATCTGTAGGAGCACGCTGCTTCGCAGAAACTTGTAATTTAGATCGAGATGTATGGCGCAAGCTGTGAATAAAGTGTTTTGTAGGAAGATGCGTAGAGCACAATAGCTTCTTTATTCTCTCGGTTAGTCCTTCGGAAAAGTACTTCACGCTCCCTGATTATTGGTCTCTTACAGCGAACTTCCACTTCGAGGTGAGTATTGCACATAAAGAAGCGTACAGGAAATATGCGCTGCCAGAAAAGCACGCGGTCAGATACAATATTGTCTTGCGTGGCATCGTGTCCCAGTAAATAATGCCTGCAGTGATATTTAAGTGCATATATTTCACGCGAGCCTCTTGGAATATTTGAAATTTCTAGGTACTCGTTTCATCAAGATCTTCGACGCAATCGTTTGTGTCGTAGACTAAATAAATTCACATTCTCGCTTCACTTGCACTATCTTATAATAACAAAACATATTCAACGGCGTAGATTTTTCTACCAAGTTCCTTGTAAATGGGGAGGAAACGTATTTAAAAAATAACTTTGTAAAAGTACTGTTCCAAAACGGTCTTAGACAAATGGGGCGCGTAAGGTGGGCGACCTTTGCCGCACCTACATGATTTGTGAATGAACTAAACACTGAAATCTCGTGCTCTACATCGACTATGGTTTACAGGTATACAATTTCTTCAGGATTCTCTACCCGCGAGTTTACTATACACATACACGCGAACACCCAGCATGCACTCTCTTCGATTCTGGAAAAACAAAGGAAAGCTCATCGGTTTCTCAACGCGATTAAAAATTCAAACTACATATTTACAAATCGTTCGACGAATCGTGAAGTTCCGTTTGTACGGATAAATTTACGCGGATACATCCGCACTCTCTTCCGCGCCAAAAGCTTGTGCCGTAGAATTAACAAATCTCCGGTGTGATCCTCCGTTACAAAATGCAATGTACGCGGAGACACCGAAAGTATAATATTCGTTCTTGGTCGAGGACTCTCGTGCATCGGCGTTCTTTTAAATCGAATTATGCTCGCAGCATCGCAGCGCTGATTTCAATTCGAATTTGTGCAGCGTACAGGGGACTTGCACATCGTGATCCTGGCACTTCGAGGACTAATTAAAATGCAGCGACATTACGATCGTATCATTATTTGTACTCTTCCAGGAACTTAATGTGGAACTGCTTCAAGCTCTCCAGCATTTTCACCATCATCTCCTTCTGCGGTAGAATCGTTGTCCTAAAGTGGTACGTTCCGGGTTTCTGCCCGAAACCTGAGCCTGGTATCACGCATATTCCGGTGGCCTCCAGCAGTTTAAAAGCGTAGAAGACGTCGGGCTGCTGGCCTTTCGCTTTCGCTGCCTTTATGGCTTTCTCTGGGATGTCGATTTTCGGGAACACGTACATAGCACCCATAGCCGGATTCGCCTGTAATTGGAGCAGAGCTGTTAAGGAGAGCTGTTTTCGAATAACTTCATTTTAACCGTTTTTTTTTTCAAAATTTTTCGGTTTTCGGATTCCACTATTCCCTAAAATACAGGTTAAACCGGTTTACGAATTTTCAAAAAAAAAAAAAAAAAAAAAAAAAAAAAAAAAAAAATAGAAATGGAAAATAAATATTTCTACTTTTTTTAAAAATTTTCAGTTTTTTTATATTTGTGGAATTACAGAAATACATAAAATGAAAACATAATAAATAAAAAAAAATAAAAAATTGAAATCCGTACAATTTTAGAGTTTCGGCAAAAACTTTTTGTATAAACCCTAGTTTTTAGGCATTTGTGTAGCTAATCTTTGTGAGTAAGAACCAAGTTGATATCTAATCGGGCCTAAGAGACTTTGAGGAACCCGTGAAAATACATTTCACCCTCTTAGGGATGGAATTTCCAAAAACCCTTCCTCAGTGGGTGCCTACGTCACGAAAACAATGTACCTTGCAAATTTCGCGTTCCTAGGTTAAGCGGTTTCTTCTTTTACATATACAGATATATAGATTACCACGAATATTTGATTTCAATACCTTGTACCCTGGAATGTTATTCAACGTCTCGACCACCAGCTTCGCCCTCTCGGCCAGCGAGCACAAAGTATGCTCCTTCTCCTTCTTGAATAATTCATAAGACGGCTCGTGAGGTTTCGGCGGATTAACCACCACATCCATCACCACTTGGCCAAGGACAGTCGGGCAGAGCATCGCGGAGATCGACTTCAACAGCACCGCCATTACCTTAGGATCCATATTGATGATCTCGCTATACCCGCCGCGGATGCCACACTCACCCGTGTAACCTAAATCGTCCGACAAGTAAACAAAGTAAATAAATCAAGCCGCGGCGCGACTAATTGCCAGAACAGTTACACGGAGACAGACCTTTCGACACGGACATGAAGGACGCCAGCTCCATTTTAGAGTACGGCTCGCCCATCTCGTGCATGACCTTCTTGAACGAGAAGAAGGTGCTCTCCTTGTCGTACACATTGTCCTGGTAGACCTCGTCAGCCAGTAAGAACAGATGGTTCTTGCAAGCGAACTTAATGATGTCCACGATATTGTCGCGCGTGAGGACCTGGCCAGTGGGATTGCCAGGGTTTATCACCACCAGGACGCGAGGCTTGCACACCTTCTTCGACTCGTTCAGCGCCCTCTCTAATTCACAAATATCCAACGCCCACTTGTTCTCCTCGTTCAAGTAGTAGCCAATTTCAGTCAGCCCGAACTCCGCCAGCGTAGCCGAGTAGAGAGGATACTGGGGAATGGGAATCATCACGCCCGACGGCTTTCCATCGATCTTCTCGTTGAACAACTTCAGGAACGACTGTAAGAAGACACGGCGCGAGTGACCGTACCACGATGAGTTTCCTCCAAGCAAATGTGTATTTAAACTTTAGCTTTCGACTCCCAAAGGACATCAGGCTTAGTAACTCTCAACGGATAAATCGAGACACTCGTGTAATTTACAAATTAGCAATCAGAGACGACGCGACGAGAATTCTGGTCTCGTTCTACCACTTGAGGGTCGAAAGGGGAACCGGCGAACATGAAAATGACTGTTCGTCGAGCAAGGATTATAAGAGAAATAGTTTGCACACTTTGATTCCATCCGAAGCGCCGTTGGAGAGGATGATGTTGCGATAGTCGCTGGGAATCCCATCGCGGCGCTCTATGTACTCGGCTATGTGCTTGCGGATAACCTCGATCCCAGCTGATTCTGAGTACGACCCCACGCTGCGACCTTTACACCCACAGAGCAGTACTTCGGCTCGTTTCTTCGCGTCATCCGGGTAGCTAGGATCATCGAGGAGGTGTGGTGACACTGTCAGGGTCAGTACTTGCCTCAGGAAGGTAATCGGCTCCTGACCCATGGCGTGCGCATCTCCGACGTTGGCTTTTATCACCTCCTTGAACGGCTTCTTGGCCCCCTGAAAGAGAAGCAACTGAATCAGCGCAAGGAATTAACTCGTGGGCTCCATTATTCTCTATTCGCTTTCGCTTCTCAAGCATCGAAGAAGAATATCTGAGCGAGCGATGCCCCCATTATTTTGATCGACACACAATAATATTTAGCTTAACAAACATTCAACTCCGTTTCTCATAAAAATCGAAGGCAAGATGTTTACAGCGCAGATAACAGATACACTATCACCCACAATCGCAAGAATCTAAGCGCGCAGCTGTTATTGACCATGTACATAACATTATCGAGGCAAGAGTGTTTACGCTTCGCCTGATGTACCGTGTCTTCATTTACACGCCACCTTTAACTACCACCTCTGGCAGTTACTTTTAATCCATGCGTGCAAATATTGGAACTGCTGAATGACGCTCTGCATTGAAATTGCAGTCGAAGCGGTTCTTATTTTAAATTGCTGTTTCATGATTTTCGGAATAGCAGTTCCAACCAGCAGCGCTGTGGGCTGTTGTTTCGTTTATAAGCTCGAATTGCGACTTGCATTACACACATTTCCAGCCGCTGTTGGCACTACTCCCCCTCGTGACTCAGAATCATTCCATAATATTTAAACGCGCAGCCTCGGAGGCAGCATAATTTTGTGAGAAAGTCACGTAGTGAGTTAGCGAACGTACGCAAACGTTATCGACCGATGGAGTGTTACGGTGATAGGCGATCGAGAGGTTGATAATTAAAGCAGAACTCTCATTATTTCCGTTTCAGTTTAAAAGCGATATTAGTGCACAGAAGAATGTCCAGTTAAGTAATTTCTGTGTATGGTATTTATAACAATGACGCGGTCGGCTTGTAACAATGAATGGAAGTTCCTCTTTACGCAGAGCCTTGAAAGCTCCCGGGTCTGTTTCAATGGAACTGCATAATTGGCTCGATTTACATCTACCGTGACCGCTAGTTGCCCGCAAGGGCATTGCTGGTTTTGTGGAATATTTATCCTTTGACGGCTTGGAGTGTCCAATTACGTGGCCAAATGAGAGACCAGTTACGACTCTTGTTACCATGGGAGATGTTTGTTTCAGATGCAGGTGGAGATGTAGTAGTGTAATTAGTACATTTAGTGTATTAGCGTTTAGAATGATCCTATAATGCAATGGCAGGTTTTGCTTCAAAATAGGCTCGGTAAATTTGTGGAATATAAAATCTGCATAGTTTGATAAGGTGGGTGTTACGGTAGGTTCAAAATTATAACACTGAATCGAGAGATAAATTAGTGTATGGGGAAGTCCCCATAAAAAACTTCAAAAAAGTAAAGATATTACGCCAAGTACGTGAAAAAGTCGAGGACGGAAAAGAGTATTATAAAATAAATCGCAAAAAAATAGAAGATAATAATATAAAATAATAATATAAGAAATAATAATATATGAAATAATAATATAAAATAATAATATATGAAATAATAATATAAAATAATAATATAAGAAATAATAATATAAGAAATAATAATATAAAATAATAATATATGAAATAATAATATAAAATAATAATATATGAAATAATAATATAAAATAATAATATAAGAAATAATAATATAAAATAATAAAATAAAAAATAATAATATAAAATAATAATATTAGAAATAATAATATAAAATAATAAAATAAGAAATAATAATATAAAATAATAATATAAAAAAAGATGTGAAATCAAAATGAGCTGCAAGTACATAAAGGTGCTTTCCTAACACTGAATTTAGAGGTAAATTATTGTATAGGAAAATGAGAGATCTCTTCCAGAGCTTAGCACATTTCTCCATTACTTCAAAGACTGAAGTTTTATTTTTAATTCCACAACAGATGGTTCGAAAACGGTTCTCCATAAAATCGATGAAACTGTAATCTAAAAAGTGGTCAAAATAAATTGGACGAAAGCACAGCAGTGTTAGAGATAACTAAACGTACAATCAGGAGGTCTGAATAAAGATAAGGGGAATATTCCTTGTGTTCTTATAGGCCTGATATCCAGAACCGATAACTATTAATTTGATATATTACCATATACAAAATTGAAAATATTTCGAAGATTAGATTTAGTTAGCTTTCTACAGAAATAAGACATCAAATCAGTAGGGTTCGTCGGTTTTTAAAAACCGGGTTTAAACACCGGATTTTATTTATAAATTTGTAAAATTCGAAAACCGATTTTTGAATTTAAAACCAGAATTAATATGTGGAAATGAATTAATTATTTAATTAAAAACGTTAGCATTTTTACTTGAAATCGCCTCGGACACAAGTATGCATATTGTAGTAGGTAATAATTTACTGTAAAACTAATCTTCATGAGTTTATATTGTCTAAAGAAGAATACTAAATTTTAAAAGATTTATATTTTGTACGGATTTTAGTTATTTTAGTTTTTTTTTCATTTGGTTTTGTATGCGGTCTATTTTATTGTGTAATATTTTTGTAGATCGATAAAAATTAAATGAACTCAAAAATTGTACGGATATTAGTTATTTTAATTTTTTTGTATAGATAGAGTATATTTTATTTTGTTATATTTTTGTAATTCCATAAATATCAAGGAAACGGAACATTTTTAAAATAAGTACAAATATTTATTTACTCTTTTAATTATATTCTTTTTGTGAAAATTCGAAAATCGGATTAACCGTTTTTTTGGGAACAGTGGAATTCGAAAACTGTTTTTTTTTTCAAAAGTCGGTTTTTGTATAAACCCTACAAATTAGTAACAGAAAAAATACTTCATTTGTCTCGATAAATAGCACGTATCTTTTGTGAAACGAAAATGTGAAGAACTGTATTTAAAAATGCATATTTCTTGTAAAAACAATTCTTTAAACAAATTTGATATTTGTTTTATTATGCGACTAATGTATTCTAGCCACTGATTCTGTTATCTAATATATGCAAAAGTACTCTGAAACATTATTCACGTATTCGTTACGTGATGCTTATTGCATATCGAATTTGCACAGGTGTTGCGTGTTTTTCAAGCTCACTGAAAGTGCCACAGGTGATAGCGGAAATGTGTCAGATAAGAAACACAGACACACTGAAACTCTTACTCTCAAATTATCGTTTAAAGCCGAGGGGAAATACTAGTGCAGCGAAAAAGAACGAGATTCAAATTCGATTACTTTTCGCGCCCTTTCTGACTAGCGTTGTAACGGCGCCATTCCAAATTCAATTTGAATCCCCTCGCCACTTGTACTTTGAAGTCAACAGTCACTACTTCGTCGAATAAAAAAACACAAAATTATCAGACATTCTCGTGACAAAAATCACTCTTACGTGAGTGTTAGCTGCAATTTCAAAACGTGCCGCAAGATAACTCGGAGCAGGATGCAAGGTTCGTTTAACAATATCAATTACAGAACTACCAACTTTCCCCTGGCAAATCCCGCGATATAGATCCATCGAGACATAACCTCTCCTCTCATTAAAGCTCCCCAACACAAACCTCGATCCAACACAAGAAGACTCCCCTTGCAACTTGCAAGTCACATTCCCCACGCGCCTAGCATTCCCTCGGCGTCTCTACCCTCCAATTACATCATCGCCCGCTGTCATGCATACACAAAACCAAAACATCAACAGAACCAAACACCGACCAGATTTCAAAGCAAGATCGAGTTCGAAATTCCTAATTCAAAAAATACCACTCCAACCACTGTATAGACAGCATTCCACGATCGCGATAGCTACATTATTCTAATTCTAAACGATATCCCTAGAAAACCACAGAAGCATTCACCAACCAATCATGTGCATTTGATAAATTCTTCCTGGATTTGCGCAAATCGTAGGGGAATTCCAAGTGTGCAACGCCGCTACTCAAATAACTCGAACGTCACCACTCAAATAAGCCACCCATTACTATCGCGCGTTGCTAATTGCAGGATGTCTAGCGGGGCGGCGCGGCGCAGGGGCAAGAGGTGCACCTTCGCCAAACGGTGCTATATTTTCCGATGGTATCGCGTGGACCAATAACAGACAATACCATGGGGGACCGTAGCCAATTGGGCCCGCATTCCTTCCGCTTGCCGTCTTCCCGGAAACACACGGTTCTCAACTGACACGCCACTACCGAAACGATGGAGGCACTCGGAGCACCCAAACGCCACGCATCTGTCACGGGACTTCTCCCCTGCCGCGATGGTGGTTCCCCAGTTGCGGGTGCTTACCTTCTGCAGCTCCTTCTCGAGCTCGATGGCGCGGATGAGCAGGGGCCCGCGCACCGCGTACTCCATTTTCACGAGGTTCGTGAACACATTGTCCTCGGTGAGGACCTTGCCAGAGGTTGTGCTGCTCGCCATGCCGCGACGTATCGTTCTGCCGGCAGTCGGCAGCTGGACTGCCTCCGCCACAGCTCTGCCTCCTGACGTCCCTGACCCCGCGGAGGCGGCCAGCCGTTCCCACGTCCTAGGCCGACTGCTCGCGATAACAGCGTTCCACCATCGTGCCGGCGGCATCGTTCCACTCGGTGCGGTCCTCTCGCGTCGCGCACCCCTTCGATCAGTCTGGATCGGTCGTCTGGCGGGGTTCTGCTAATTCGCAGGAACCAATGGGCGGGGGGTTGGGAACAGGTACCGGCGCAAGCGCGTTGACCCTGTAACAAGTCAGTGGCAGGCACTTATACAGGGTGTCCTGATAATTCGTATGGAGCAGAGATGGGCAAAATATTTATTTAAATAAAAAAAAATATATTCGTCCTTCGTTCGTTAACCCGAGTTAACTTTATTCGACGCATGGCGAATAATTTTTTTTTTAACTTTTACTCGTTATTCGAAATTTTATTTAAATACAAATTTTGCCCGTCTCTGGTATGCAGTGGCGTACTCGGGATTTAACCTTGGGGGGTGAGCCGAGTTGAAGGGATGAAAATATTTTCAATGCAAATTCGATGAAATTCTTTGGGTGATTATTAGAATTTATTTACAGAATGAAATCCAGATTCCTTTTCTTTTTATAAAGTTGTTGAATTTCTTCAGTCGTGGTTACGTTAAACTCCTTTTTCCTTTTTCTTTCGGGGGCGCCAGAACTCCTTGCACCCCCCCCCCCCCCCCCATTTTGGTGCGCCACTGATTCGTAGTGATGGGAGACAAGGGAACACACTGGCGTATGCAAGGAGCAATTTTTCTGTTTTTAGGGAAATCCACTGTGGAGGGGTGAAATTAGACCTTGAAATTATCTCTTTTTTTTTTAACCCTTCGTTGACACTCTGGGTGTGAGCCACTCAGGTACGTAAAAGTTGATCAGAAAATGAGGTGTGTCAAGGGTTAATATAATTATTTTTGTTTTTGTGGCGTGATCAGATAGAGCACAGAGAACTGGATAATTTTTGTATTTGGAGTTTTGTTCTATCTCGTAGCGTTACAAAGTTATATTAAAGAAACAAAGAATGCGGTAATTTTGAAGGCCACTCATCTTTGAGAGCAATCATTCGAACGGATCGAACTTCGTTGAAGTATTACTTGGAAAAAAACGCCTTTCACTCGGTTCGAATTTCAAGTACTTGAATATTTTTTACAGCTCTACTAGAACTCCACCTACAAGGGGACACTTCGGAAACCCGAAAATACCGGAAATTATTTTTTTTTGGGAAATTTTACAGGTGCAGAATTAATTCCACCGAATTCAATTACGATACTTTAACAAAGAACAACAGAACATCTACCTTCGAAACTAAATTTTATCAAAGACTTTTCTAAAAATCCTCCAATGCTACAATTCTCCAACTCTTCTCTAATCCGAAGAATAAACTTTTATTTTTATAAGCCCCTTAAAAGAGATCAGGTTTGAAACTCCCCTTGCCCAATAACAGAGGGTCATACAAGAAAATCTCATTCCATATTTCAGATTTCTTTTTGCAGAAAAAATCTCGGCTCTATTGTTATTACTGCGACACCCTGTATAGCGTCGCGGAAAGATGATACACCAGAGGCGTTCCATTAGCTCGTGCAGATATTCGCGATAATGTATTACGTAACGATGCTTCTTGAAAGACAAATTTCCTGAGCGCTCGTCTCTTTGGTTCTTTGTGTACGTTTATTGTTCGGAGCTTGCCTGAGAGAGTACGGTAACTTACGAGCCTTGAGTGAACAGATGCGGACGGTATCTCGGGTTGAATGAGACTGAATCGCACAGTATACTCGACCGACGGTTAATCCAATACATTTTGTATATTTGATAATGGAGGATGGGAGTGATCACGTGGTCGATACGATTGATTTTTTACTGCAGCGTATACGAGATGGCAATTGCCACGCGGGAATTCTTTTATTTATTTAATGGTTAAAACCATTTGCGAATAGTACCAAGTTCCACAAAAAGAAATACAGTAGGGACAATAAAAGAAAAGAAACCCAAGTCAATGACTCGTTTTTAAAAAATCGCAGTGAAACTTGAACGCACGCGTTCTGCGCAGGTAATTGCGTTCCAGGCAAAGTGGATTCGTAAATAAAATGATACTTCGATTTAATTCGTATAAGGCGTGCCTCTAAGTATCGTTATTAACACAAACAAAATTTAAACAGCACAGTGGGGCAATAAGAGATATCTGTTATCGCTTTGGCGGGCATTGTGTGCAAGCCTAAAAGCTTTAGAAGAATTGGTTATCACTATCTTTCCTTATTTACTTCGCGTGACGTCTGTAACGATAAAAGTAGTTTCCCAAGAATCCTACTTTATCGACCAAGTTGGTCAATAATTCACAAGCCGACACGCAACTGGCGAAACTGACTGAAGTTTATAGCTCTCCCCAGTTACGTAACTCTGGAATGATCAATAAGCTTTGAAAGGAGTTGGGAAACAAGCAATTATAATATTCGCAATTACTATAATTTACTTCATTTTTCCCTGAATTCAAATTAATCGAATCAATACGCAGATCTTAATCGCGCGGTTTTAATCGAGGAGTATAACCACCGCATCCTCCATATTTCACAGCGATGCAGTTGCTTTTTTCTTTCAAAGAAATGATACATTGCACCCACTCTCGCTGATACTATCGCTAGAAAACTCGTGGCAATCTAAACGGACGGGCTCTCGCTGCACTTCAAGGAGACTCGGTGTACCAGCGGGTTTAACGCAACATCAATTTATGTAAATTTTGCAACGGAAGGCTGTCGCAATTCCTTATGGACACCGACTGATCGACCGCGATGGAAAATCTGACTGCTAGCCGTGACTCAATTTATCGACAGCCTCGATCTAACCTCCGCGGGTCCATACTGACCCATACTCCCGATTTATATAAACGCCATCTTGGGCCCAGACGGCCAACACCTTAAAGCCACCACAACAAAAAAAAATATTGAAGATTCGAGGACGTCAATAACGTTTTTTATTCACAGAGACACTTAGAAGACAGAAATTAGTTATTGCTTAGCTGTTCCCCGAGAAAAAGTAGCTACAAATAGTCTACTGTCCCAAAGAGTGGCTATGGAAGCAACAAGTGAAGAGGAAACAGCGAGTGACGGGCAAAAAGTGAGGTTACTAATTGCTAGAATAAATAGAAAGTGGAGTAAACATAGGTGGTCAGCGAACGAAAGGAAGAGCTGATAAGAAAGGCCACCGAAATGGAACAGTTCTGCGCGACAACCTATTTAGAGTACTTTCTATTTATACTCCCTCGCCCCGCTGGTAGATCGAAAAATTCCCCAGAGCCAGCGATCTCGCCGATGGCATTACTGCTCCAGACATAAAATCCTAATCACCGATATCGACACACTGCGCGAGTAGAGACAGTTATAGACCTATTCCCTACATAGCTGGGCGGTGATAGATGAAATTCAACGCTGCTAGACCACGCGGATGATTATCGCGCGGCTCTGCTCGGACTTTCTCCGCGGCGTAGTATTTTTACCTACAGCCACCTCGCGTCCCACCGGGCATACCAACGAACGATACACCCGGTACATTTCCGCCAGCGATCGAGCAAAAAACCACTGCTCCAAAGAACAAGCTAGGAAAGAAATGGTCAACTTTACCAGCTATGTGACCCGCGCAGAGTTCAAGTTCGTTGGCTGCGGAGCTGTCTGGGGCCTCCTAACACAGAGCCTCGGTTGCTTCTCTTCCCTCCTCTCAGCTGCTGCCCATAACAGTGACCTACATTAAGAAAAACAGCCTCGCGTGACCAAAGCCAGCCAGTAAGTCCCAGCTTATAAAACCCCCCGGCGAGCTTACCTCTGAGTCAGAACGGCGGTGCTTGAAAAGGACCGCGGGAGGAGGCAGCGGCGGCTGTACTACTCGGGTGGCACGTTTTAATCGCTGGTAGGACGGCACGCGCGGCTCGGACCCGGCGGACACGTAACGCGCTTAAGTTTCATGCTCCGTCGCGGAGGTGCCGGCCGATCGGACGGGGAAAGAGGTCCTCTAGAAAGCTTTCGTCGCGCATTCTTCGCGGTTAACGTTGCACCGTTCTCTCACCTTGAAACCTCATTCGCCGAGCCGGAACGGGCGAATGCGTTTTATCAGTTTCACGGAGGAACCCCGAGCCGTTAGCTTCCACGAATCCGCCGGGGGGACACTGCCGCGCGGTCCCTGCGCCCGCCCGCTGCGGAACGGAGCGTGCGCAAGATGCAGGCGACAGCCAAGACCGAGCAGAGGCCTCTCTTTCTGACGCACGGCTCGGATCAGCGGCGGCCCCGCTTGTCCTCTGGCGGGTCGCGATCTGTGTACTATGTACCCACCACGCTGCGTCCGCTTCGTTTCCGCGGCTTCTGGATCACCGACCGGGGTCGGGCAGGGGTGAAAGGTAGCGGGCTTTTTGCAACGATAAATCCAATAATTTCGCCACCGCCGCGAGCTAGATGGAGAATCGAGAGCTTCAGCGGCGCGAGATTCGGAGGAATATGGTTTTTAAACGGTGGGGAGATTCAGAGGGATCTGTGTACAAGGGGGGTTGGTAGAAAGTGCATTTGAAGCATTCAAGGGCTCCTCCTTTTTCATTCTGTGCAGGCGACCTTGAGTGACCTTGAGCAGGTCACTGACCTCGTTTCAAAAGTTCCTGCTGCTTTAGAATGAAAGGTGTAGAGGTTCGTTTCAAATTTGACCTTGAGAACGTGCTAATGGCGCCATCTACGAAATCGATCCTAACCCCTTAGCTCCTAACGAACTGAATCTGTCCTGAGATTTTTTTCACAAGCAATTATTCGACGTACTATTAATGTTTTAACGCATTCGTCTGTGTTATTATACAAGAGACACGTTATATATTTTTCGAGAGCGAGAATAACCCCCCAACAGTATGCTAATGTGAAAGCGAAATTTCTTTTTTATTCCGACGCCAAATGATCCAAGACTTGCCCAGCAGTTTCGAATTTATAGGAGACTTATATGTTAATTTATGCAGACCTCTATGCATAAATAAACTCATAAATATACCCGCAGAAATTAACCAAAATCTTCCATGCCTGCATATGCAAATTGGTATAAATATAAAAGCGCAAAAGTAGCTCTTCGATCGTCCGTTCATTTTCGATTAAAGTTTCACGCTTCTTACAGTACGTAACAAATAAATTTGTAAAAAAAAAAAAATAAATTTGCTTAATGCACCCAGGGTCCCACACTTCGCGCGCTTCAACAGTGAACTCTCCATTTCGAATAAAATTCTGTCTGCTAATTTTAGTTATCCCAGGCATCAATAGATAGCGCTGAGGACGTTATTTAAATACAAACTCAACGAGATAAATCTATCGACCAAATTCGCCAATACGAATCGTATTATACGATCGTTTAACCTCAAAATCTTAAAAAGCCCGCCTTTTGGTTGGGAACCACTTATTACCGCGCAATTCCTTTCAGAATTTTAAACGCCAGAGGAATGATCTACACTCTGCAATCTAACGATAAAGGATTGATGCAGAAAAGTCTGACGACATTGAACTTCCGCGCCATGATGATGCGGTTCGCCGTGCGATCCGTTTCGAGTGGCTCGCGGAGGTTAGGTTCATCGAGATCGTCAGCCATAATATAAACAAAGTTACAAACGATGCGCGGCTGACGCGCACGACTGGCGAGAGGGGAACGGGGCGAGAATGTTGTCGTTTCTACGAAAAATCTCTATCGGGGGTAAGATAAGAGATGGCCTGCCGACAGGGGACGAGATGGAGGTTACGGAAGGTTACGCGGACGCGAGGAGCCGAGCTCTCGTCTCGCGGTCCGACACAGAGCTCAAGGAATCTGTTTACGGCAAGTTCACACTGAGATCGAGGATCAGAGACGGAAGCCTGTGCAGGCAAATGTCGATTAACCAAAATCTCTCTGAGCATCCAAATGTCCGCTAACCAAACCTTAAAGCCAACCAACGACTATTTCTAATTCATTCGAGGCTCCTCCGGCACCCTTAAAGTTACACAAAAATCCCTATTCGGTCGTTCGATATTTCACGTTACGGGATTCCCCTGATGTTTGCGATGCGAGGAATGTTTTGCAACCGACTCGCTCACGAATGCGAGGTTCACGGAGATTGATATCGTAGATCTGCTGAGAACGATCAAGGACCCCGAGAAGCCGCAGACGCTGGAGCAGTTGGACGTTGTCTACGAAGACTGTGTCGAAATCTCTGAGCAAACGCCCAAAGGAGTATCCGTGATACGCATCGAGTTTAACCCGACGGTGCCCCATTGTTCGCTGGCGACGCTGATCGGGCTATGTATTAGGGTCAAGCTGGAGCGTCAGTTAGTGGCGCTTTTCAAGCTAGACATATACATAAAGAAGGGTGCGCACTCTACCGAAGAAGAGAGTAAGTGCGATCCGATACGCCGGTACGAATAGCTCGCTCCGGTTCGCTGATCGAGTATTTCGTGTTCCAGTAAACAAGCAAATAAACGACAAAGAGCGGATCGCAGCTGCCATGGAGAACCCTAACTTGAGGGAATTAGTAGAGAAGTGTATCCAGGAGGAGGAGTGAAAGCCTAGGTCTTCTAACGGTGGATGGGTTTCAACTGATGCGACGCTGCCTCGCCGCAGTGTCTGGGTTATTTTTATACGACAATCGTAGAGGCGTCTAAGCACACAGAAACGACTAAAGCAAATCTGCGAACTGTACGCAGTATACGAGTTATCCTCAGTTCTACAGAGAAGACTGTACAGAAAAGTTGGAAACGCTTGACGCAATATTTCCCCGATAAAAGCTGAATGGTGTTAGAAGCCACCGTAAAACACAATTCAATTGAGAGTTATTTCTGTTGCCCCCTGAAATGATGTATATTATATTAAATAAATCATAAATATACGTGCCCCTTTCGGTTAAGTAGAATTATCGTCAGAAGAACCAGAAAGATCGGTACCTCGTTTTCGGTAAAGCTACAAGGGCGTAAAGGGCCCGTTCTGATCGGCTCTCGCTGGGCAAATTCCATTTCAAGAGTCGATCGCAGCCAGGGACTGCAACGCGAGGAAAAACGAATTCTAGCACCGAAAGACTGCTTCGGGGAAGGCTCGACTGGCGAACCGGGCGGTGGAGGGGGGCTCGGGCCCGCGGGGAGGGGGGAGGGCGTTCAGTGAGAGGTGCTGGGAATTATCCAGGGCCCCTTTCAGGCCCCCGAAGATGTTCCCCAGACACGCTCGGGTGGGAAGAATCTGGGTTACTCGAGCCAGAAGGGAATGTGGGCCGGCTATATACCGGTTGCCTGCCCGTACACCGCAGTTCATTCTTCTTTCTCGCCGCGATCGACGAGCCGTGGACGAGCTTTGCGTCGTTGGACCAGCCTAAAACACCGCAGCCCGGCGCAACTCTCATTCGCCGACGCATTCGTTGCCATTCTTCGTGCCGCACGGACCCTAATTCCCGCTCGAGGATCCCGAGGGATCGGCAAGCCCGTAAGAAGGCAATAGGAAGATTCCGTAGGTAAGTGCAGCGGGAGAAATCGAAAGCGGCAGCCTCAGGATCGAACGGATCGCCTCGCGTGACCCGCGCTGTGACACCGCCGGGGCTTTCTCTTTGGCCATCCTTTCCTATTAGCCGTTTTGCCGCCCTTCCCTGCGCATCTGCGCGCCCCTTTTGCGCAGTGTCTGCGCGCCACTGCGCGCAACTTGAAAAGCGCGATTTTTTCAGGGAATGCTCGTAACGAGATGATTCTGATTTTAGGGAAAAAATTTTTTTTAGGGAAATTCACTCTGGAGAGGAGGAATCAGATCGCAAAGTTATCGCGTTTTTTTTGGGGGGGGGGGGGGGGTTAATGCAATTTTCTTTTTGTACTGCGATAGAGCATAATAAATTAAAGGATTTTTGTATTTAAAGTTTTGTTGTATCTCGCAGCGTTACAAAGTTGTATTGGAAGAAGGAAAAACGTGGAAAATCTTAAGGCCTGATTTCACACCTACAGGGTGGATTTTAGTAGGAAATATATTCTACATTCACACGGAATTTTTGGGTTGGGAATGCACTTAGCAGTTTGGTTAATGAAAACGTTTTTTAATTCTAACTGCGAAAGAATAAAATTTGAAGTACCCCAAGAATTTGTTGGAGCATGCTCCATTTTGCATTGCTTAAGAACCAAAAATTTCGCCCAATAACGTCGAAATAATTTATACAATATCTTTTCAGTAGAAATTTCAATGATGCATATTTGAGAAAATTACTATTTCGCCGTCCGTTTCGACACCAAATTAAGGCCTTTGTTTTGGCACACAAAAGGGAGCATAATTGATGCTTGCATAATTAGCGGTGCACATCGAATTGCCCGTAATTAATGGCTCGCCCTCAATTATGCATTTCGCTATTTTTCGTTCATGTATTCTACGTTTTATCAAATTCGCGGCATGAGAATCAGCCCTAGAGTTCCCACGCTTTCCATATTCAAGAAATTTAGCGAGCAAGTCTCTTAAATGAACTCTTCACCGATTATTAAACACGATATATTCCCCATACACATAATTAACATAATAACATTAAAAACAATAATTATTCATTACTCAAAGTAGATTCCCCTCTAACAGTTTAATCGCCTAACTTTTATTAATAATAACTATTCCAAAATTATTCACGCTTCACCCTTTTATCTGGCAACTATTTTCGCAAATAAATGCAGATTGTTACTAGACAAAATTACGACAATAATAATAATAATAATAAAAAAAAAAAAAACAAAGGAAAGAATAGCCTCTTTATAGCGAACAAATTTTTTAAGGTTAAGGTATTTATTTTCTTTCAGGTTACATTCGTCATTTTTAGCCGAATGAAATTGCGCGCAATTGCGATTCTGCAATGCACCTCACCATTTCATTCGAGTAAAAGATTCTACGCGGTACTAGTACCCCACCACGCTACTTGACCTCGGTTTTTTTAGGTAAACACGCTTGTTTTGAAGATCGCTCACTTTCTCTCCGATTCGCGAGAACGGCGAATAGGTTTATCTTCGCGAAGGTACTTTCCTTGCGTAAGATCGGCGCGAGTCGTACGCAACTATGCAACCAGTAACATACACCACTGAAGTATTACTTGGATCGAGGATTTATGGCCCGATCTTACGAGATCCTTCGCGAAAGGAAAATAGAAACTGACACCCATTCGCGTTTACTTCTAATTGAAAATTCCTCTGCAAGTAGAATTAATAGAGAGAAACCGACGTCCTTATCGTACATACGATGTCCGAGTAAAAGTTCGAGGAAACTGGAAACGTGAGCTGAAAAGCTACGCGCTCTTACAGAAGTGGGACAAATTCCCAGAATTTTTTCCTAGGAAATTCAGATGCTAATTAACGCTAGCTTTGGAAGCCGAAATCAGTCGTTAAGTAAATTTTTACGTCTTTAATTCTTCGAACTGTATACAGGACGAATCGCCTAATTCTGCCACCTTAAATTAGTTGCAAACTTATGTGACTGGAAAATTCATGTAACACTTGTCTACCTGATATCACGATAAAAAAGCAAAATAGAGAAAAACTAATTATCACATTGCACGCCTCTCTTGATGCCACACAATTCTTCTCTGAAACATTTTTCTATATACCAAACAGTTTGCAAGTAATTTAAAGTGCTAGAGTTAGGTGTCCCACCCTGTATATTGACTGTTAAATGGAAAGTGAGTTCAATTTTATTTAGAGTAATTCTCAATGGGTTCACAAGGATCTAGTTACTTTCCCATTACTAGTAATAAAATCTATATCCATAGATCCCATTCCAAATGCAGCTGCGCCCCCTCGCAAACATTTAAAAAGCACTGCTCGCAATTATTCGTCCACCTCATTCCTTCTACGAATGCTAAGCACACAGACCCACATATTTCAAGAGATACTCAATTTTCGACCCAACGGGTGTCACCAGTGACCCACATGTCAAGCAGCCATTTGAATAAAGATGACTTTTTAACGCAGGAATGCGAGTGCTTTCAGTTCGTCGACATGCCGGTCCTGAGCAGCCTTTAAAACCTTTCCTACATACGTATTTTCAACAAAACCTATCCCGCATTCTAATGGAAACGCGTCCGAATATCGATTCCCACGAGGAGCTGATTAGGAAGAAATGGAACACGCGGTAAGGGGTAACGATCGTCGATCGATCTGGATCGAGCGAAAGTCGAAAATGAACCGACACCAATTTTCTTGCTTTTTTTTCTCCCCTCCCGTCCAACGCGACAGCCGCACTCCTACTCGTTTTTGTATCGGTGTACTCGTCCCGAATACGAGACCACCTTGTATGCATCGGGCTTACCCGACAGACGAGGAGCCGTTAAGAGAGACGCAGAACACACAGCCAACTTTGTAACCGGACGATATAAAGCCGGCCAGATAACGGTTCCATCCAGCACACATGCGGATACGAAATAAACCCACCGTCCCTCCCCCTTTCTCTCTCGCCACGGCCAGTATTTTCACCCTATGGCTAGGGAAAATGCGGAGGGACATGTCGCGAAAAAAAGTATCTAGAGCCCACAGAACGCTCGGGAATGGGATATCGTTTGCAAGTAGGGCAGATTCCTAACGAAATGTGGTCGAGCCCGTACGGAGACGATTCGATATCACTTGATATTACGCGGTGAAATGAAACTCCGAGGCAGCATTTGCCGATTAAGTTTTGCCGCGGAAACCTTCCGGAGCCACGAAACTTTTGGTGCAACCCTAAACCTCAACAGTTTATTTTTAAAGTGCATACTAACAACACTGCACTGGTACAAATTTTGCAATCAGATGTGTATGTCCCTCGTCAGATAATTTAAAGATTTTCGTAATATTTAAATTTTATTGTAAGATAACTATTCGCGGAGCACCGATTGGGAAATTCTGCTTTAGTGGAATATAAAATTGAAGAAAGAAATGGGTAAATTTGTTCCTAAAAAGCGGGTCAATCTATTCCCAATCTTTTTCTTTTTTTTTATGTTTTTGGAGAGGGTCCGGAAAGATCTAAACACCGTCAACCGAGGGTTATCGACACAGTCGATGTTTTCGTGGCTTTCTTTTTTAGTGCGGAAAGTGGAACAGAGATGGCGCTATTAGATATTTCCTGAAAAAAATTTGGAGGTGGATATTTGAAAATTTTTCCTCGTTGCATGTAGGTTTGCGAAAGTATACTGTATAGGAAACTAACACTGGGTTTCTCAATCCTTCATAATTATTACGCAATACATGTGCGAGAATGTCGTTAATACGTCTGTCGAAAGCCGCATCCGGCCGATCGTCCATTTTAGAAATCCTGCTAACACCTTCCGTCCGAATTACGTGCCGTTGGATAGTCAGTTCGACTTTCAACTTTTGAGAAACATACAACTCTTCTGATCAATAAAATGATTCGGGCAGAACCCCGAGACCCATTACTCAATTTCAAAACTCCCTCCCTTTCACATAACCTAAAATTTGCAAAAAAAATACCGAATCTGTGTCGCTGTGTACATTATACTCGACTTTTGACTTTCGGAAAATAAATAATCTAAGTAGGAGTTATGATTCATTACTCAACCCTAAACCCAATTTCAAATCTCCCTCCCGCTCACATAACCTAACATTTATTAGAGAAAGAATAGAAACTGTACGATATAATTCGATCCATCCCAGTTAATTAACCCCGTGGTCACCGTTGGCGGAACAAATGCACTTTTCCATCGGGCAGACGTTGCGTCATCTAATAATTCAATTCAATTAATGCACCACTACTCCAACCGCAAGAGATATCGTACGAACGAATTACCTACCCGGCGCAGCAATCTCTCCCCGACAATGGTTACGAATTATTCCTGAATCTTCCGTTCGAATTCTATAATAGAGACTTTCAATCGCTCGGTTTATCACTTCCGCGATACCTGGGCATTCGTTTGCTCCAGGTGAACGGCCGCTGACAGTCTAATTCTCAGCGAAAGCAAGACTTCATCAAGCTCGTAATACCGCGGAATTCCAAACATGGTCATCAAACGCGACCGCAGAAAGTGTAATACAGTGGAGTCTGTATTACCCGAATAGTTAGAAAGCACGGCACCAATATCAGAAACTGGTTACGCCACAAAAAAGCAAAGAATCGCTTCCTCCTCGTTGGAATCTTCCACTCCAGCTATTCATTTCACCCCTCCACTACAGCCGGTTTCATTGATCAATTCTATGTTATGCAAATATCTTATTCTCTTATATTGTGCCTTATTCCGACCTTTAGTCCATTTTGTCATCAAATTATATGCAATAGTTTCCTAACAATGATAATTGTTCCGAAAGATCTGCCCTTCTTACAGCATTCTTCGAAACCTTGCGCCTGTTAATTTGCTTCTGCCATAGAATATCGCGGATTATAATCGAGATTTACAAGTCGGGGGACGCTACAGCAATCAATTACGAGTCGTTTGCCCCTGCCGCGGAGACGATTTAGAAAGTTACAGGTCCACAGAGTGGCGATGAAAGTTACATACCGGTACATTATAAAAAGAAAAAAAAACAGCTAGTGCCTGTTGCAAAATCACCTGACATTTTTCACTGTCGACCGGCGTGAGAGAGATCCACGGAGATGCGTCTCCTTTCCTTCTCGAACCATAACTCACTCCTGAAAAGCCTCCTTTCACCCTCGGCGGAGATTCGTTCCCAGGGAACTCTTACCTACTAGAGATTCAGCACGGAAAATAATTTCCTGCTGACCGAGCGCTTCCTCTCAAAGAAATTGAAACTAATGAATAATAATTACTCCGAGATGCTTCCCTGGAAACTTCTTCCTTAAGCGACTACTTTGACACTCGTTTATTTCGAGCGGAGGTTCCTCAGAGTCCGAGAGACGTTGGAAAGGATAACGAGGCACTGGCTGAATTAATCCTGCGCGCCGCATGTCCCATGCTTTGCGATCGCAACATTCAATTACTTTTCTTTCCCTAATTTTCGAAGATTCAAGAATATGAAGGCGATATGGCTGATGGTGCTGCTCGCTGGCGTAGCGGTGGACGCTCAACGTCGACTCGCCCTTCCCGACCCACGCAGCTGTGCCAACCGTAAGCGCTTTTCAAACACGGAAGGGCTGTTCCGCTGCTTTTCGCGAAAGAGGCGAGGATAATTGGAACCGAATGTATTTTCAGGGGTGCGGCACGCTAGCTACAGAGACGCCAGGGGCGTCGCACACTCGTACTTCTTCAGTTGGGAGCACCAGCCGACTAGAAGCCTCGAGGTAGACTGGCTCGATTCCCGTAACATCTGCAGGAGACACTGTATGGACGCGGTTTCCCTCGAGACGCCGCAAGAGAACGAGTTTATTAAGCAGAGAGTCGTTCGAGGTAAATCCACCGTCTCGTTACCGCGGAGCTAGCAGACTTTATGCTTTGCCGTATGAAAATCTGATCGTCTGCAGGAAATGTGAGGTTCATTTGGACATCGGGACGGAAGTGCAACTTCAATGGTTGCGACAGACCGGATCTTCAACCGCAGAATGTCAACGGATGGTTCTGGTCGGGTTCCGGGGCCAAAATAGGGCCCACCAGTCAGCGTAACTCCGGCGACTGGAGCAACACTGGTGGCTACGGACAGCCACAGCCTGACAATCGCGAGGCTGCTCAGGTAACTCTACTACTGCGATTTTTCTTCGTATTAATAATTTTAATAGAAACTAGCAAAATACCCCCGGCGCTTCGGGGCCTAAGAGATATTTCTGAGGACTCCATGAAAACACATTTCACCCCTTCTCACCACCCCAATTGGGGGTTGATTAGGGCAAAATCCTGAAATTGGGTTTTTCGCATTTATTTGGGTAATCTTTGCGAGTAAAAACCAAGTTGATACCTAATCAGGCCCTAAGAGTTATTACGGAATAGGGTAGTCCGAGAAAATACATTTTACCCATTTTCAACCCTTTTGGGGATGGAATTTTCAAAAATCCTTCCTTAATGGGTACCTACGGCTCCTCCGCCATATATTCCCCCCGCGGTGTTATTTCGCAAGCGAGAAGCGCTCGCTCGGTCGCCGCCTAGCGGTCGCGTCGCGAACTACTATCATTTAAAAATCATTATTTTAGAAAAAATAAAAAAGTAATGTAACACACTTGTAGCTACAGTCCATATTTACTGAGAAACCTTATTTCAAACTATGCAACTTCAATTTTATATAATAGTACCGATTTACGAATGAACTATTTCTGTTACAGGGCAACGACGAGTCCTGCTTGTCGATTCTGAACAACTTCTACAACGACGGAATCAAATGGCACGACGTGGCCTGCCACCATCGAAAACCATTCGTCTGCGAGGACAGCGACGAACTCCTCAACTTCGTGGCCTCTAGAAACCCCGGCATACGCCTTTAAGCTCCCCTCAGTCCCCTCTATTAATTCTTGAACGTTCAACATCTAAGCTTATTCGATCGATCTTGGATAAAAACTTCTGTGTCTGTACTATACTTAAAAATCATGTATCATGCGTTCATTGCGACTCGCTGCTAAATTAATTCTCATTCTCGTGTATCCATTCTCAAGTTAAGTTAATTGTAACTCTCAATAAAACTATCTACGTAAATATTCCGAGGTTGCGTTGTGAGATTCAAACGTTAGACGTTGAACAATCAGGGATTAGATCCTCTATCGAGTGGAAGCTGTCTGTCTAATTTTAGCTTTTGTACTCTTTTCTATAGAAAATAAAAAGCATTCGCCAATAATTTCGCAGGCTCGTCCCTTCTTTCGCCAGACGAACCACGGCGCTGAATTTTTAGAAAATCTTTATTTTGTCCCTTATCGATACCTCGCAGCTTACGCCTTTACAGCATATTTCCTTATGGGGAAGGTAGACCTCTTGCGTATCTCCTTCAGGTTCTTTTTGTTCGCCTGGAAAGGCGTCAGCGCCCTTCGGATCGCCCGAGTCTTCTTCGGCCTCAGGTCCAGAGGCTTGTACTTCTTGTTTTTGTACAACAGGCGCAGATTCTCCTTCTGCTTTTGGTGCATGATAATGTATACCCTGGCTATCGCTTTCCTCACGACTCGGCTGAAAGAGATAAAAAGAATTGCTCGTCTCGTAAACACGCAACACGACGCTCTGATAAATTTTCTTTCCTAATATTCGTTTCGAAGATCAGAGCTTCTATACCAAGAAAAAATTTTCAATTCTATCAAGCGCATAATTTTGAATTTAAGTTTTAAATAGAATCTCGGCGTCTCTTTTTATAAAACGAGCTCAGCGAGTAAGGAGTATGCTTCGTTTTACGACTGTAAAATTCTGATTTGACGATACGTTAGGGGGTTAGTAGAGGGACCATCGAAGTTTGCACGTACATCTTTGAAAGCTTCGAAGCAGCTCCGCCAGTGACTTTGGCGACGCGCAGATTTGTCAGCTCCGTTTTCAGGTCCTCCAGCTGCTTGAGTAGCTCCTTCTTGTCTTTCGTCCGCAGCTCGGAACACTTAACCTTACCCTGAAATAACAATCACACCACTATTATCAGTAATACACTTTTAAACACTTCGGCAGTTGCGTTCGAACGTTTAAACAGTCAATGGTGCATGTTTTCTCTAATAATGACGAACACAAAATTTTACGATTTCTACGATGTTAAGTTTCTTTAATAAGCCGAAACCGTGTTTTTGCGACTTGGGAAGATTAATTAAAGGTGTAATTAATATCGACGGGGACAGCTGATGGGGCGAAAAATATTTAATTAGAATTGGGAGGTTAGATATTCTGTTGAGGTAGAAAGAGAGGTTATGTGCGAAGTGATTCTTTTCAACACTGCGCGACGGGAAGAAATTTCGGAAGATTCGGGTTCTAATCGCGCCCGGAAAAGAGATTATTAAACATTCAAAGGATGATCGATTCAGATGTTTTAGATGTAAACGGATTTTCACTTGTCCACTAACCATCTTGCGTTAATTCTTCTTCGACGAGAAAAGAAACAAGGAAAGAGTTCACGAATTAATGAGAGGTATAGACTGCCTTTCTTTGACGGGATCAGTGAGACGATGATGGCGCCACGTGGCGGACGAACGAAGAAGCTATTAAGCTAGGTTTCTTTATACGCGACTGGACGCATCGTCAAGAATTTCAAAGCCGATTTTCTCGAAAATGAAGCGCGATATCAAAAAATTTTATTCTTTTTTGTTGAGTTATTTACTTGTTATAAGTCGAAAAGAAAGAGTAACTTTTTTTCATATCGCGCTTCGTTTTTGAGAAAATCGACTTTGAAATTCTTCAAGGTGATTTTCATTATAGCAGGTTTTCCTATACGCGACTGTGCGCAACGCGGAGTGTTTAAAAGCCGATTTTCTCGAAAACGAAGCGTGATATAAAAAAAAGTTACTCTTTCTTTTCGATTTATAAGAAGTAAATTAGTCGAGAAAAAGGAATAAAATTTTTTGATATTGCGCTTCGTTTTCGAGAAAATCTACTTTGAAATTCTTCAAGGTGATTTTCATTATAGCAGGTTTTCCTATACGCGACTGGGCGCAACGCTGAGTGTTTCAAAGCCGATTTTCTCGAAAACGAAGCGCGATATAAAAAAAAGTTACTCTTTCTTTTCGACTTATAACAAGTAAATAAGTTAACAAAAAAGAATAAAATTTTTTGATATTGCGTTTCATTTTCAAGAAAATCGACTTTGAAATTTTCGACGATGCGTCCAGTCGCGTACAGGGAAAACTACGCTAATGAAACTCCCGGAAATTTGGGCGTAAGTGGAATTCGCTTAAGCAAGAAAAGTAGATTATTCGCTTCGCTAAAATGCGCCGCGACAGCCTTAATTCGCAAATATATGCGAATCCACGATGAGATTTCACACAAGACTTTTCTACAATTCGAGCAAATTCGAGGGTTCGTGGCGCGGACGACAGCGCCCCAGAGCGCCACACGACCGTTTTGCGAGTAATTAATTCGTTTGAATTTCTCACTTCTGTTCTAACAAAATTTCTCAGCCTTTTACACTGATAATGCGAAGCGAAAATGCTACTAATCCAAATATCATATTACATACAAATAAATAGCTCTACGGAATACCTTCCCCCCCCGCATTTGTCTCTTTATCCTAATAGTAAACATAGATTTCCTAACCATCAAACAGTTTGTTAACATATATATGAATAATTCCGGAGACAGGAGTGGGGTTAACAACTTTTCTGATCGTCAGTGTAGAACTTATGTATCGTCAATAAATATCTTTCACCACCTTTCACTGTACATTCTCTTATAAACATTGTCCATTAACCTCGAAATGAACTACGAAGATGAAGCACGCAACTTTCAACGAGCACTTTTGGACGAAGCCTTTTCGAAGGTAGATTTTCAAACAAACCAAAAACAATATACCCTAAAATTACCATTAAAACCTTCACCTTTCTATCGAATCAAAAAATCCATAATTTCCACTTTACGCAAGCACATAACCTTACATTCACATCGTTCAGATTATCGCAAACTTCAGAAGACAGCAATTAACACTTCGATCTCCGATTACAATGCCTCCTAACAATTCGAAATTATTTCTTCAAGGTGATCCAACAAAACGAAGAACAGCAAAAAGTTTGGGAGGCCTACAAAAATGGTCACTTAAAAGTCGCCGAGGCGTTGAGCGCCTTCCAAAAGGAATTGTACGTAAGTTGCATGGTGCCGATAGGAAAGCGAGCGCTCATGAAAGGAAAATTAATTCACACCAACGAGGTGCTCGCCTGCCTGGGCGACGGCTACTTCGCGAAGTACAGCGCCACCGGCGCAGCTGCGCTGTGCGAAAGAAGGGTCCAAAGTATGCTCGACGGGTTGCGTTCGTAGTTCGAACGAAGAAAGCTGAGTAAAATTCTGTACGCTTGTTTTTATTAGGAGCGGAAGAAAAGCTGAAGGAGCTGAACGCGGAGAGAGATTTGTACGAAACCAGAATGACGGTGATAGACAGCGATGCGCTCGAGGACTGCGCTGGCAGCGAAATAGTGGAGCACTGGAACGAGGAGCAAATCGACGAATGGAAAAGTAAAGCTTCTTATCGTCGAACGCTGCGTACGAGCAATTACTCGAATTCTCTCTTGCAGCGAAACACAGGGAGAGGGAGAGGGCGTACCACCAGAAACTAGCCGAACGCAAGCAGGAAGAGAGGAGAAAGATCGAGACGGAGGAGGATCTGTTTCACAGACTCGATCAGCTTGAGATCGAGGAAGAGTTGGCGGACGAGTTCAACAGGCACGTGTGGTTCCGTTTGCAATTGAATTCAGAGATCTTGTAAGCGACTCGCGTGGTTTACAGATTGGAAGATGAGCGGTACGAACTCTTCGGGGAAGAAGGAGAATATTACGAAACGGAGAGCTCCTCGGAGGGCGAGAGGGAGGACCCCGAAGTGGAAGTGAAAAGCACGGCTGAAGAAGTTGTTGAACCTAAGCGCCAGGTCAAGAGATCGGTTTCATTCGTGGAGCCAGAAGAAGCGAACGAAGCGAGAGTCGGAGACTCTGTAAAAGAGAAGGAAGCCAGCAGCGAGGATGCAGAAGATATCCAACGTATAGAATTCAGTCACTCTGGTGCGAAAGCAGTCGCAGAGTCAGACGATTCGATAGGAACGCCGGCAGATATTTACAGGATATTTTCGAAGCCCAAGTCTATCTTAAAGAGGTCTCCGAACGACATTCCTGCGGGGCAGACTGCGCTACCTGATTATGGAACGGAGGAGGAGGAGGAGGAGGAAGAAGAAACGATTAAACCATCTGTATACGAAACAGTAGGGAATTAAAATACCGTCTCGAACGAATTAATACACGTTTGAAATTGAACTTATTCGACGATGATTTTAGGTGGTGAAAGACATCAAGGAAAGAAGCACGGAGATATTAACGAACACTGCTTCGAAGCCAGACAACGAGAGCAGGCCAGTCAGTAAATTTAAGAAACACCGTCAGTCGAAACAACATCTACCTGCGGAGTCTTAGAAAACTATTTCGGTGTAATTCCTTTTTTAATAAATAATTGTTTTGTAACGAAATCTGATTCGCGTAATATCTTGTGCAGAGAGAAGATAAAAAAATGCTTCGGTCTACGCATCCTTCGTTTATTTCCAATCGAGGATTAAGGAGGACCTCGCGCGCCAAAGGTGGCGAAAGAACTCGCGCCAGGCGCCAGGATGATGCCTTTCTTCTTTGACTTAATTCATTATTCACGCGATGCTGTTTCGTAAGAAGTTGGAGAGATCGAATTGTCAGGAGGGTGATTGTGCAACATCGAAATGAATTTAGAGCATCCTCCTTTGTAGCCGCCGCGACCTTGTCCATCATGCTCGAAGAGAGGCGATGGAAGGAGATTGTTCTCGGAATTTTCTTGAAAGCACCAAATGATTAAACGCCAGATATATTCAGTTACGTATTCTAGGAAGTTTAACATTCTCGGTTTAATTCTTCTCCGCACACTGTTGCCAGCCATCGACAGTGTAAAAACGATCGAAGACATCGCTAGTCACTTAAGCGGGCGTCTGCAATAGTCTGTTAAGTGGATTGCAAGATTTGCGGAGGCGCTTGTGCAACAGATGTAACGAATTTTTGAGCCCAACAATGCGGCGACTTCCCTGTTACCGAAAAGCAACGGGGCCGTTGTTAATTAAGTAAATCGTCCAGCGGGTAGCGGCGCGTGTTTATCGCAACGCGATTGTTTCCGCTGACGTAACGGCGAGCAACAATCACGGGGGAAAGGTTACGAAAGGGGAATCGAAAGTGTGAAATTCGCACCGCGTTAAATAAACAATAAACCCGCCTTGATTAGGTTCCGTTTGACTCATTGATCCCGAGAGATTAGATCGGGCGCTCTGATTAGGGGGCGCATTGTCGCGGAACCAGATCGGCGATCATTAATCTCGTTACGGCTTGCGGATGGAAAACGGCCCTAGGACATGGAAAACAGTTCTCAGGGCAACGCTTGGGACGATCCCGGCTGGCTAATTAGCTTAAGCTTTTCAGCTCCGAGACGTAATCATAGGTCTCGGGAATCCAGGTTACGTTCTGAGCTCTAAATCATAGTACTAGGTCTTCTGGGCTTCATAGTTTTAGTTTTTGACATCCAAATGATCGTACTAGGTTTTTCTGGACTTCAAAGCTTCAGGTTTTCAGCTCCCAATCATAGTACTAGGTCTTTTGGACTTCCCAGCTGAAATTCCTGAGCTCTATATCATAGTACTAGGTCTCTGGGCTTTATAGTTCCAATTTCTGAGCTCTAAATCATAGTACTAGGTTTTCTGGGCTTCGTAGCTCCAATTTCTGAGCTTCAAATCACGGTACTAGGTTTTCTGGACTTCATAGCTCCAATTTCTGAGCTTTAAATCATAGTACTAGGCCTTCTGGGCTTCATAGCTCCAATTTCTGAGCTCTAAATCATAATACTAGGTTTTCTGGGCTTCATAGCTCCAATTTCTGAGCTCTAAATCATAGTACTAGGTCTTCTGGGCTTCATAGCTCCAATTTCTGAACTTCAAATCACGGTACTAGGCCTTCTGGGCTTCATAGCTCAAATTTCTGAGCTCTAAATCATAGTACTACGCCTTCTGAGCTTCATAGCTCCAATTTCTGAGCTCTAAATCATAGTACTAGGTTTTCTAGGCTTCATAGCTCCAATTTCTGAGCTCTAAATCATAGTACTAGGTTTTTTGGGCTTCATAGCTCCAATTTCTGAGCTTCAAATCACGGTACGAGGCCTTCTGGGCTTCATAGCTTCAAATTTTGAGCTCTAAATTATAGTACTAGGTTTTCTGGGCTTCATAGCTCCAATTTCTGAGCTTCAAATCACGGTACTAGGTCTTCTGGGCTTCATAGCGTCAGTTTTTGAGACCCAAATGATCATACTAGGTCTTTTGGACTTCGCAGCTCCAATTTCTGAGCTTCAAATCACGGTACTAGGTCTTCTGGGTTTATAGCTCCAATTTCTGAGCTCCAAATCATAGTACTAGATCTTCTGGGCTTCAAAGCTCAATTTTCTGAGCTCCAAATCGTAGTACTAGGTGCTCGGACTTCAAATCTGTAGTTCTAGAGCTCCGAATCAGAAATACTAAGAAGTCTCTGGACTTCTACCTTCAAGTTTCGAAGCTCCAAATCATAGTACTAGGTTTTCTGGGCTTCAAAGCTCAATTTTCTGAGCTCCAAATCGTAGTACTAGATGCTCGGACTTCACATCTGTAGTTCTAGAGCTCCGAATCAGAAATACTAAGAAGTCTCTGGACTTCTACCTTCAAGTTTCGAAGCTCCAAGTGTCACAATACATCTCTTGACATTATTGAAACCTAATTCAGTATTTTTCTAATAATAAAATTGAAGATAATAGAAAATCTAGACACCATATTTGGTACATCGTGCATCCTCATATTCCCCAAAATTCCCCCCTCCCCTCGCAAATTTCATACTTATCACTTCTCCGATCTTCTTAACTTCCCAACAATGTCTATTAAACAATCCTTGAGAACAAACGAGAAGAGATCGGCAATCAGAGACTGGGCCCACACTCCAAATAACTCGAGGAACACCAAGGATGACTTGCGAAATGCGATTCCCCGCAACAATGTCACAACGCGGTCGTTCAATCACATTGACCAAGGTAAAACGCAATTTTAGCGCTATCCAAACACGCGTTACTTTCTAAATCAGCCTGCGTGCCGATCTCGTCGTAGCCTGTATCCATTTGCGTTACACATTGTGCTCGGGCTCGTGCCATTTCTTGTCACGCGCCGCCGCGCGCTGAAGTTTACACGGAAACGGAGTCACGAAGACCGTGAGATGAAGGATACTTGATGTGTTACGATCTCTCGGCTGAAATACAAACAATCACTTCTCAAAGAAAGTTTTTCGGCACTATGATGTAGCTTGAGAAACCCCGGAGTTTAACTAATCAGATTGTTTTAGCTGCTCCTCTCTGACATTAGAGTAAAATATTCCACAAAGTAGAAAGGAATAGATCCCAAAGAATTTTACTGAAAACACTAATACCCAATTAAATTAATTGAGTTGGACCCCGGCTCGGAAGGCCCCCAGGGCCTCATCCTTAAAAAAATTATGATTTTATCCAAACTACATTTTTTTCTGTATTATCACACTGAGCCCGGTTTTAGTAAACTGCCGCTTTATTTTCGCGAGAAATGGGCCCCTGCTCAGAAGGCCCCTAGGGCCCTGTTTTTAAAAATGCATTATAATTTTATCCAAGCACTATATTTTTTGTCTATACTTTTCTCTACACTGGTCCCCTTTTAGATAAGTAGCTTTTCATGTTCCCGGAAAAATGGGCCCCTCAGAACGTTTGCCACCTGGGCCTTTTTTCTTAAATCCGCCACTGAAGAGAGACGCTTGTACCAAATGGCACTCTTATTTTCTCTACCATATAGCAGCGTTCATTCTCCAGAACTTAGCAAGTCAGAATAATTCAGATCTGATCAAGTTCTCAACCTAGACCCGACTCAACTTTTTCCCAATCCGTGTGCATTTCACCTGTGAATTGAATTCCATCCGCAGCGCTGCCATTCCATTTACCAAACAAAGAGCGAGCCATGTAACTCTCCCCAGCGCGCCTCAATCTTAGCACAACTCTCTTTAATATAAACACACCCTTAAACCTGAAACCACTCCTCAACCTTTATCTCACACCTTCGCTAAAAACAGCGGCGGTGGCCGTGATGGATAACAGATTCTCATTCGCTCGCACACCGAAGTTTTTTAAGCATCACGGGAGCGGCGTTTTGGGAAGGGATGGGTGACCGTTTTTCTCCTGAAGCGCCGCTTGCTGCTGGGACTCTATATATATAGGGGTGGGGTGGGTAGGAGGTGATGAATGGATGGGTGGTTGTTGCTGCTACCACCACCCACACCCTTATAGTATTAAAAGGATGAGGATAAGAATAAGGAAAAGAGGATGGGGGGGGGGGGTATTATAATACAGGGGGGTCCTGAAAATAATAACCCGTAAATTGGGGAGAGAGAAATAGTGGGAGTAAAAAAATTGACGACTATAGTTCGTTGGACAGTATATTAAGCAGCAATATAGCAATGGCTTGGAAGTTTCAAGTTGAGAAACGTTGAAAGTTTCAAGTTGAAAATGAAAAGCCGCCTGTATATCCTGTATATCACGAGAGTGGCGGGCAAAATAGTGTGCACAGGAAAACAATAAACAATAAAAAAAACAATAAACCTTCCCCAAAACACTCTCAACATCCCCATTACTCTAAAAAGCTGCCCCTCAGCCACTACCACCACCATGCCCCAGTAGTCAGAGGAGGCTGACACTCCAGGATTGCGCCACCGGTCGAAAGCAAGGATCCACGCGGAGGGTATGGACAATGGTCCTGCCTTAATTAAGCCTCGATTAGCTAATTAGTCAGCTGCGGGGAGGTTCGCGCCGGGCCAGCTAGCTCCGCGCCAGTCCCACGCGGTGAAGTAATCAAGCTTTCTCCGCTCTGGATGAGACGCGTTCCTCTCATACGCGCGTCGGCCCCGAAATCGCGCATGCCGCCGCCAGGAGAACAATGGGAAATAAAGCGCGGGCTTTCCACACGCCTGGCGTTCCTATGTGAACTGGAGTACCAGGGGGAGGAGAAGAGATGCAGAGGTTGGATCCTCGCTGATCCTCCACCCGGGGGTCCTCCTCCAGCTGGATATCGGTGTGCATCCGACGAATCCGTGCCCGACAGGAAACGATTCTTTGTAGGCGTAGCCAGGATCCCTATATAAGCTAGCTATGCTCTAAAACGTCACCATAATTCAGCATTTCGTTCCGACGGTGCTCCAGTTTCCTTCACCGTAGTTATGGATAGGATAGTGCGACAGGTAAATTACCTGCTCCCGGCTGGGGATAAGTGACCTGCTGGAAGCTCAGACATTGGTGCTCGGTGCTTACTTCCATGTCTCTGTGCATTTTGGTTGATTTGTGAGCAGTGATCGGAGGACCTTTTCCGCTTCGGGGCTGCCTGCTTGGTGGAGTACTCTCTTGGCTGAGTATCATAGTATAATTAATTTTTGCGAGGATGCTTCTTCGGGGGCAGCGTGGAGCTCTTCGAGTATTGTTCAATAATTGTTCAGGAAATGGTGATAGGTAACTAAAGGAATATTGATGGGCGAAGAGATCTACTGAATTTGTTTGAGAGAGGTCTTCCTGGACAGCTATTGAATCACTCGCTAACATTACCTGGTATTTCCCAACTCCGAGCATTTCTATTACTCGGTACTTTCCGTTGTATTATCCTACGATTCCTCCCCGTCATTTAAGCCTGAAATTGTTTACAGTAATTGCTATTATAGTTTATATGTAATGATATCCTCTTTGGCACTAATGGCTCCCTTCAGGGGTAAAGCACATATAATCTTTCTCGGTCTGCACTCGTTATTAACAGCCATTTACTTTCACCGTGGCTTCAGCGTTTTTACGTCCTTAGCTGCTGAAAATGGTAAAGGCCGTGCGGTTAATTTGCAAAATTAAAACTTTCTTCCCTGGAGCTATGATTAACCACCGCTTGCCCTCACTGTAGCATAGGTAATCTGTTATTAAGCGTAACAAAGTATCTAGGATACAAAACAGAGAATTAAGTAATGTAATTACGCACACCTTGAGATTTCTTCATTCGCACCTTCCTGCTTTCTTCTCTTCGTCAATTCCCAGCGTCTCTAACTGCCAATAAGCCAATACATTCCAGAAGCTACTGAAAGTCCTCGCTTCGAGTAGCACCCCTGCACCTCGCAGTCATTGATAATGCAATCTCCCAGACCCTGAGGACTCAAGAACCAAGGTGTCTCTCACGGGTTCCTCAAACCCTTCGCCATAATTTACCAAAGAACAAACGTCGCAACTCCCATTTACCACGCCGAATGCCTCAAACGCGGTTAATACCGTCTCTGAAGTTCGAGTAGAGTGGGAGAGAAGTGCGCAGGTTTCCCTTAGAGTAGTAAATCGAAAGAGTTGAACGCAACCAGTACCCATCAGTGTGCCAAGTGTTGCCCAGCTTCCAGGCGCAGCGCGCTGCACGCTTGCAGGCACACGGCAGGCTGTTGCATTTCATTATGTAAGTGCACTTGGTCGCGTGTAATCGTCTGCGTTAATGGCGGTACAAGGGACGTGCGGTTAACATGAGAATATAAATAACAACACAAGCATTTCGCAAGCTGGTACGCGCGAGTATTCTAACACCGCGTTAAATGGCGTAATGCACGCTTCGGCATTGCTCGTTACGAAAATGTTTCAGGGAGAGCTGCAGCTTTTCGTTAATGGCTTAAGATCCTCGGAGATGATTCCGTTTAATTTTTATTCCTCTGCAAACATCGCTTCTCTCTTCCTGGGGCATTTGAATATTGATATTTGGCTTCTATGCTTCATATTCTTCATTCCGGTAAAGCAGAGTTTCGATTTTGGAATATTAAAATTCAAAATGGAAAGTAAAGCTTTAATTAAACTTCCTCTTTCTTTCTTCCAACTTTATATTGCCCGAGCGGCTACACAGTCTACTGTTTCATTCAAAAGAGATTGCTAATACAGTTTCTCTAGTTTCATTAGAGTATTATATACAATAAATGGGTGAACACATTCGGTGAATATTCATCCACATTTAGGAGCACGCTGTTCCGTGTATCTGGGTTAATTTTCCTACAATTAGTATCTAATAACTCCGCTGGCGCTCCGAATACACTAGGAATAATCAGCTCTCATAATTAGCGACCTAAAAAGACTACTCAGCACCTTGTCTCTCCAGCTGCCAAGGTAAACAATGGTACCCTTTGTCATACAAATCACTTGCAATCTCTTCGAATCTGCTTTTCGATCTATACATTTCTACTTTCTACAGCACAATCCTCCATCGATTCTTTTCGTTCTTCGACGCATCGATTACGAGATACTATTCCGCTTCGAATGCTTGCTTCTTCAGCAGCTTTTAAAGGAAATTCCTCGATCCACGCTGAGAAACAAGCGGCGGTAAAAATAACCGATGGAATCGTCCATATCCTGGATGACTGAACAGGAAATAATTACGTGTACTTTCTCGTCGATGGGATTTTCAATTTCAGGGTTGAATCTTGTTCAATTACCCCGCAGTGAAGGGCAATTGGAAATCTGAATCATCCTCCCACGTTACACGCACAAACTCGCCGTTCCCTGGTGCAATGTAATCCGCTGAAACTCTTTTGATGTGGAATGAAAAATTCTTCAGAACCCTTACTCTCGGGAGCTTTATTCTTGACACAGGAATAAAAACCCTAAGTGTTCCTTGCCTGTGTTTTATGATAAGAAATTAGATCTTAATGATTCGTTCCTGAATGGAAGTTTAGAATTAAGAGTTCCCGCTTGAATTGCGGCTTCTTCGGCTGCGTGCACCTCGAAAGCTTTTTCTCTGCAAAGAAAGGATCACGCTTCTTCTTTTCTTCTCGCCTTCATCTCTTCTTCTTCTCTTTTTCTTCTCTTCTCTTTTTCTTCTCTTCTCTTTTCTTCTCATTTTCATCTCTTCTCTTCTCGTCTTCATCTCTTCTTTTCTTCTTCTCCTTCTCTTTTCTTCTTCTCATTTTCTTTTCTTCATCTCTTCTTCATCTCTTATTTTCTTCTTCTCTTCTCTCTTCTTCATCTCCTATTTTCTTCTTTTTCTTCTCTTCGTCATCTCTTCTTTTCTTCTTCTTCTTTTCTTCCTCTCATCTTTTCTTCCTCTCTTCTCTTCTTCCCCTCTTCTTCTTTTCTTCCTCTCATCTTTTCTTCCTCTCTTCTCTTCTTCCCCTCTTCTTCTTTTCTTCTCCCCTTTCTTCTTGCGAATTACCTTCAATCTCCCGTGGGTTTTGAGCGCGTGGGTGACGCAACGGTTCGACGAGCAGTTCTCACGACGCGGCCAGAAGCCGAGGAAAACGCGGGCTCACGACTCTAATTTCTCGCCTACGCAACGCCGACCGCTTGATCATCTCTCGCGCTTTTCAGCGACTCGCGCGCCTGGGAATCCATCTGATACGCTTCGAATCAGCGTTTTCGCGCCTTCGTTCCGGTACCGATGCACCGTGGATCAGGAAGGGGGTGTCGTAATTCGCGCTGACACGGCTTAAGCATAACACGCACAGCCAAGCGACGAGATGATCGTTAATTACCTAGCCGCAGAGGATCTCCGAGCGGAGCACTCGTTTCCCTTCACATGAATGCCTGCAAGTCTCATTTCAGCAGGTCTAGACTTCCAGCATTTTCCGTAAGAGTCGGCTGCTTCGCTCAGAATTTCGCTCAAAATTTCAATGGCATTGGAACTTCAATTTGCAGTTACTACTTGCCTTAATGGCGAGCTCAGCAATCGTCCATAGCGAGCCTCCATTGAGCACTCAATATGGCGTCCCAGGAAATTACGCTGGCGGCAACAATCAGGGCCCAACAGCTGGAGGAAACGGCGTAGCAAATCATCATTTCGACAATGGAAACGACAACGACTACGTGGACCAGGTGAGTAATAAAATGGTAACAATTTTAACAAATTTACATCCCACCTGTTAATCTACAATTTGAATTGCCTCCGTTGCTCAAACTCAACAGCAACTTCTTCTACCAACCTCTTTCCACCATGGCGACTGCCAGGTTTTCTTGAAACCGACTCGCTTCTGCAACAATACACTCAAGTAGCATAATGCCGCAGAGAAAGATGCAGTCGACGCACTCAAATACCAAGGAAAGGCTGAAGGCGAGAGAGCAGAAGCTCTAATAGTAGATCGCAGCGCTCAGATCACAGATCCATTCAGCCTCCGCCAGCGTTTCCTCACCCATATTGTTTCGCAGAAGGCTCAAGGGTCACCAGGAGATCTGGGTTAACTCTGCTTCCACAAGTGACATTGAACTTTGTTGAACCAGGCATGCCTGATCTGTTACGCAAAGCTGAAGTGGACGATGGAGCATTCCCACCCAGCGTCGCCCCTTCAGGGCCTCCGGAACTCCTCCCTTTGCCTTAGCTTCCTTTCTTCGTGAAGTAACGCTGTGATATGCCACGGTGGAGTTTAAAAGCCACGATGGGGAGCGCTTGAAGTTACCAGATGTCAGTTCGATAATTCATTGCTGGCTGGGAAGACGTTGCACCTCGAATCTTTCATAATTGCTTATCCCAGCTGGGGAGGGGACGCGAGGAGTTATCGCGGAGGATCGTTTAAACGAGAACGTTTCTCTGAATCTAGGAAATAATTGCTCCCCTGCCGTCATTAAGCGAATTTATGTGGCTCGGGGCAGCCCGGCTCGGTTGCGACACACAACAATAACCACTCCTTCAGCGTCTGCCGAAGTGACGAAACGTTAACGCGCTCGTTTACAATGTGGCGAGGCTGATGGGAAGACATCTTGCCTCAATCTTTCCACTCTCTTTCCATAAATGGGTCCACCTGGAAGAATCATCCGAGCACGAAGTGCTAAACTTCGCTGGACTCCTCCACTAGAGACGAGCCCAGCTTTCCGGGGCAGAGGAATGTTTAATGAGGGACATTTCTTCTTCTTCGGGGGCACGGAAAGGTGCTGGGAAGCAATCTCGTATGAAACTTAGCGAAACACGCAGCGGAGCTTGAACTTTAAAGCTTCTTCTGTCTGTCATTGTGGTAATTGGTGTTTCTTCCCCTGAAGAAAATTCTTTAGTCTTCTAAGAAGAATATTCCGAGGCTGCCGAAGCTCGCTGAAGAAATGGCTGTGCCGAATACGTTCGAGCAGGCTTCGTCGAGCTCTTGATGGGAGATTGATGATTCCGGCAGACGGGGGGCAAGAGATGAAGAGCTGTTGCAGTCGCAACGCAACGGAGGAGCGAGGTAGCGCCGTTTTCTAGACGCCTGTGGGACGAGGAGCACGTGGCCGATCCGTAAACGAGTTTATCACGTATGAAATCAGGAATGCGAGTCGGCGTAATTCTCCGCGAGGAGCGTAATGGAGGTGCAAAGATGCGCTGCCGCGGCGAGCGCGGAACAAACGCGGTCGCTCAATCCTGCGGTTCGAGTGAACGTAGCTGGTATGCGAGGGAAATGTGAAGCTTAGATCTCAATCTGAGTCCCTAAGTTTTGTGGAATCAGCGGACGTAGTCGTGATGGAAAACACCGGTTCTCGTTAGATCACCGAAGTTAAGCATCACGGGGCGGGTACTGGAGAAAGATGGGTGACAACCTTTCTCCCGGTACGCCGCTGCTGCTGGGACGACCCGAAGGAGAGAAGAGAGGAGAGAAAAAAATACGACGACTATAGTTTATAGTTCGTTGGGCAATATAAGCGGATAAAGCTTGAAACGCCATTCCTGTTTAACAGGAAAAAAAATAAATAAAAAAATAAATGCGCTTCTGTTTGATCCTGCGAATCTCTAGGTGAAGAGATTGTCACTTTCAATGAAAGTAGACTGGCACTAGCTTCCATCCCTGAAAGAGAAGAACAATTTGCACAACGCAGAGACTTCCATAGCGCATTCAAGAAATTATAATAAACCTTACTACTTGAGGACCACTTGAGGTCCTCACCTCGAGAATATGAAAACAGTGCTGCACGCTCCCAATTTAAAGGACATTGCAACAGATGTGGCGCTAAGTTCCAATTTGGAGAATTGCAGAATATTCTAGACTCCCAAATTGGGAGCACTGTGAATTTATAATTTCGTGGACTTGGAGTCAGCCATCTCCGGAACAGCTAGAGCAGCGCATCCCCTGATTTCTCTGCGCGTCGTTGATCGCCAAGCTAGCTGTTCGTTGGACCAGCGAGTTACTTTTGTTGGGCGATATAAAAAGAGGAAAAGAAGAAGCTGCGGGCAGTGTACGCGATCGCGTAATACCAGCGCGCTTTCTTCCACGGGGTCTGGATCTGGAGCAGACGCTGGGTGAAGATGGTGATTTAATCTGGCTCGCGCCAGGCCACCGTGCCCTCCGGGCTGAATCCTCGCGCGAATGCACATAGCCGGACCGTTTAGATTCTCGGGACGATTAGCTAATCGGCAGTAACGATTCGCCGCGGATATTATGCCTGCGGTCGGCGGTTCACCCTATTAATATTCTTGCGCCACGCCGTAATTTGCGCCGCGGCGCAGATGGATGTGTAGCACTGCCGTGACGGGACGGGGATTTCGGTGACGGTGCTGTTCTTTGGTCCGCGATGCGCGCCGCTCGGAGACCTGCTCTTCCTTGAAGCTGTGTCAATGCTTCGGAGCGGAGGCGAATGGGGGAGGGAGTGTTCTTCACTTTCTTCTGCTGGGGTTCCTAAAATGAGAAGAGGGATGTGATTATTGATTAGATTGATCAGGGGGGTTATTTTGAAATATGTGGTGTTATTTTGGATTTAAAAGAGGCATTATATTCATGAAAATTGATCAATCTTGCAGCGCTCACAGAGGAATTTGCAAAGTTACTGGTCCTGTACAACTTGTAAATCTGCTTTAAATGAATTTAAAAAAAGATATTCGGAGAACTTAAATATTCAATAAAAAGTCGTGATAGTTTAAAAAAGATTCATTACACAGTTTGCTTTTAATAAATTTTCAAAGATTTCGGGCCATTGCAGTGGTGTCCCCCGTTAAGAGCACCATCCGGTCAAAATACTTGAAAAATACATGATTTTCACGAATTAAAAAAGAAAGAAACTGCACAACATACAGTAAAAAAGCTTTTTGGGCTTTATTACTACATATTTGAAGAACAAACGAAAAATTATTGTTTGAATTTTATCAATTTTTGCAGCAGATATACAGCATTCATTGTACCACTGTAGAAATTAGTAAGAGTAATTTTGGATCTCCCTTTTTTATGGACAGATTCATGCGTAGAAAAACTGCTTTTTTGCAACATTCTGTTTAAACATGTACTAAAAATCACCGGATTGTTTGTTTGTAATGAAGATGGTCAAGGCGATAAGGATTCACATGTATTTTAAGAATATTTTTAGTTTTTTTATTTTAGACGATCCTGTCACGAGTTCTGATTGCGCCCGTCACGAACTCTAATTTTTATGGTAAAATGAATGTTGTATATCTAACGCAAAAATTGACACAATTCAAACAATAATTTTTTTGACACTTCAGTATGTAGTAATAAAATCGAAAAAGCTTTTTTACTGTATACTGTTCAGTTTATTTTTTTTTTAATTTGTGAAAATCACGTATTTTTCAAGCGTTCTGACCGGAGGGTACCCAGAGAATAAACAAAATATCCTGGGACTTTATTTAACAAAATATTCTCAATTGCCTTCTCCAATAATAAAAAAGGAGGAGAATTACAATACACCAAAGAAAGCTATCCTCCTGTTTACGAAGAAACAGTTTCAGCCACCCTAACAGCATCTCCACGTCCCAGCCGCATAGGAAACAATGGACCAATAACGAAGCCGCTGAACTGGGTTATGGAAACACCGCAGAGGCAATGTGAAGAGTCACTCTAATAGAAAGTCCGACGACACGAGCTCTGATCGGCACCTACCATGCTAATGAAGATCATGTGTACACTCCATACAATAGAAATTACAGGATATAACAGTCCATTGTTCTGCGCATTCCTCTAACGACTGCGTTAGATTACAAAACTGCGCAAAAGCCTATTAAAAGATGAAAACGAAGTTCTTAGCTGCAAGTAGAATTACATACCCCCCCCAACTTAGTTTCAGCATCGTTCCAGGAGTAAAAATCGATAAAGTCACATACTCCACGAACATTTTACCAAAGAGAAACATCTCCCTTTAGCTCTACGATCTTTTTACTCGCAGAAAACTATCTGCACTCTAAAAAATGCCAGACGAATTGGTGCGATGAGCAAGCTATTGTTTCAGCCTATGTCGTACGAGTTTGGGTATGCAGTGAAGGACCAGGCGACTGGAAACGACTTTGGCAGACGGGAGACCAGCGACGGCGAGACTGTGCGAGGGGAGTACAGGGTGCAGCTTCCGGATGGGAGGACGCAAATAGTGACTTACACCGCTGATTGGAGGACAGGCTTCCACGCTGACGTGCGGTACGAGGGCACAGCGACTTACCCTGACCAGTACAACACCCAGAACAACGGTTACAACGCTAACAACCAGGGCGGGCCAGGCTTCGGCTACCAGGGTAACAATGTCGGCAGTGGATACAACGGAGGTACCCTTCGCTTTCCCGCAATTTACGATAGCGAGCGAAAGAGTGTTTTTTTAATTTTATGAACACTTTCTGTACCTCTAATCGCGAGAAGTTAATTGTAATTGTGTCTTAATATCGAAGGGAACAACGGCGGATATAATTACCAACCCTCCAATGGAAACTTCAATAATGGCAACAACTATAACAACTATCAGTTTGGATCTAACTCCTTGGACAACGGTTACAACAACTTCGGCGCTCGCAATGGCTACAACACGAGGACTCCGTCGACAACGTATGGGCCAGCCTTCCACTGACCATAGTACAATTTTGATTAGCGTAGGATGAGAGGCGTCCTGTGAGATCAGCTCTTGCTTTTGTAATAAAACCATTTCTAACTTCTCTCTGGTGTATTAATTATTCGTCTCATTTGTTCACTGTTAGCATTGTAGTTCGCTTTGAAAGGGGTACTTTGATAGTCCTCTGGTGTCTTCAGATGTTCAAACAGTTTGATGAAACTTCTGTGAAGATGTAAGAATAGAGTTTAAGGGGCTCTTTAGTCAGGAGATGGAAGATGGACCTGGGAGCATAATCTGATGAAGTAGAAATTAATTATGAAGATACTACCTTGCTCCTGTGACTTAGAAATTTTTATCAAGGTCTTCAGGTGCGAATTTGAGTATAGGATAAGTACGCTGCAGTCTGGGGCGACAAATTATAGGGAGCATTAACCCATTTGCATCATGACTCTACTTACGCTGCCGCGCTGAAACATCAGCGACGTTCAACTGACGAATGGCTCGTATCACCGCGCATGATAGTAGACTGTCGCGGGCTCGCGGATTATTCCGCGCTTGGATGCAAATGGGTTAAAGTTTGGGGAGAGGACCTGTGTGAACATTGTACAGTACTTATTTATTGGCTAAAAGCTCGCGGTTTGGGATCCACGATTGCCCTGTTTAATATTTCCTCTCTACTCTTTTTTTTTTTAAAACGATTCTTTCGCGATTTAGGTAATGAGCTCTTTTAACACGTGAGTGCTGCGTCAGTCCCTAGGGACTGACAGTGAACTTTCTGTGTCGCGCGGTCTAGTTTAGCGTTCGGCATCAAATGCTCACGCGGTGCCGTCTGAGCGGAAAGTATAGCAAAATCGGCGCCGCACTCAACGTGTCAACGTAGAACACAACAATTCGAAGCGGTCGGTTCTCGTTTTTTTCTTGCCAACGGTCACAGCTCGAGGCGAAACTCGATCGAGCGAGCGTCACAGGGAGGAACGACACGAGCCCGACAACGCGTTGCTGCTTTGTCTCGCGGACGCCTGATATCCCCCCCTCCCCTCTCGCTCCGTCTGACTCGCCCGAACTCGTGTACCAGTGACTTCTCTCCTGTGAGAGGTAGTTAAACAAACTCCAAGTGTAATTAGACCTAGGATTGTTCTTTAGATAGTATTATTGAGCCAATCCTGACGGTGCTGCAATGTCAGGCTGACTCGCGACGGAGGTAGTGCGAGCACCAACGCTCCGTCAATTTCCAAAAATCAGTTTAATATTCTGACTCCCCAATGGGGAGTGTATCAGATATTAAGCTGATAAGAACAGATACTACACTTTGATCTTAGCCACATTGGCCGAGAAGCGATACACTACACTGTTTTTCCTTCCAATATAATAGTTCTACCTCTGAAATTCACGAGCGAGAAGTAGCAGCCGCCTAGCGAGAACTTTCAGAAACTTCGACGCACGCGCAAACTTCCCCTGGGAGCTCTACGCGACATATACACGCCTTGTATTTCAGTATACAAGGAGGTGCATACACAATGAGTAATTCTCAGGGGTGGATTTGGGTATAGGATAAGTAGACTGCAGAAAGAAACTGGGAAATGTTTAAAAACCGAGGCTTGCGAAAACTTTAAAAGCAATTCACTTTTTTTCATGCAGCGAAGTAGCAATGACTCACAGGGGGGCCTTCAGGTCTGACAATCTCAGAAAATTTTGGTACTTACAATTAGTGTACGCGAAAGTTTTCACTCGGTCATTAATTTCCGAAAGCAGTAAAACGCGCTTTTGAGCCAAATTCGAGAAAGCGACTTTGAAAAAATCTGGATTCCTTTATCTACAGGGTGTTCCTCTACCTATGCTCAATACTCTAGTGGGTGATTATATACAGGCAAAAATAAGACGAAAATCAAGAGTGACGAAATTGCGGTAAAGGCTTGGTTTTTGAAAAATTTTGAATTTTTTCAAAATTCACTTTCGCGTACACTAATTGTAAATACCAAAATTTTCTGAGATTGTCAGACCTGAAGGTCCCCCTGTTAGATGTGAGTTGCCATATTAAATTAATTGGAAACGGCCTCGACTCTTTTAAAATAAAATATTGGAATAGGGGCGCCAAATCTTCAAATCCGCCCCTGAAGACCTCAAAACCGATCTGAGACGCCCGTACAAGTTCACAGAGATCTGAACAGTGACTCTGAGATACCAAGTTCATCATGATCTGATGAAACTCCGAGTAATCCTTAGACACAGCTTCTTATATACATGCAATATTCCATGCACTCCCCATTTCTACAGAACCAACGAGTAAAGCGAAGACAGTGGAGAGGTCCTTGCAGCCCGACAATTGCAATTTTGGAGGAATAATCCTCTGAACTTCCTCAAACTTTATTTACTTACTCCATCACCTTCAATAGAAAATTATTCTATTCACCCTACAAAAAAGATAACTGCACCGGGCAATCCCAGAAGTTCGTTCACTGCATAAGCAATTTCTATATAATTAGGGATTTTCTAACCCAGTGCGGTGAGCGATGCGCCTGCTGACGAAAAATGCACCCCTCTTTCCCTCCCCATTAAAATTCAAAAAGTAGGCGTAAGGGGCACGGTCGAGTTTCGATCGACGTTGTTTTGCATTATGTCATCAGGAAGCGGGATCTCGCGCGCGCTAGCTTTCTCTGATATTATAACGTCTAAATTATAATTCGTTGAATTTCACGGGGCACCGGCACGCGTCAGGATTGTCAAGCACCGGCGACTGACGTGCAGGGAATGACTGTTACTCTCTTCCTCGTTTACTACGCTGAACAGAGAATGGCCCCTATCATAGAAGCAGCACCTCAAACGAGGACGAGCATCGTCAGCAACCTTCTCCCCCCGAACAATGCCATTCCTTGCAGGACAAGCGCAGGAAGCTGCAGATAGCAGTGCTCTAATCGCACTGTTTGGAGTGTGAGGAAAACCGCGCTTGGATTAAGTTCACATGGGCGAATAATTGGGTAAGTATACACAGCAGTGACCATCGATCAATCATTCCATCAGGCGTGAAATTAGTTTCAATTTGAAGCGTGCGGAAGATTGAAAGTTGATAAATGAGAGTGTAATGGCTGGCTTCTTTTTGGGTCCCACCGTGATTACTGATTGCGAGCTGAGGCAATGTACAGGGCGCCTCTTCCGCGGTGGGATCACCTTACCTAAGAATAATTAGGGAAATTAAGATAAAGGAAGTCCTGGTTGGATGAACTCTGCTGAAGTAATTGATTTTGTATTGCCTGATTGATATTTCTTTAGAATTTTAGATCTCGTGATCTTGGAGGTGAAGATTGGAAAAATTAGGTGTGCTGAATATTCACTACTTAAATAAAAATTTTCTGCCCAGAGCCCATTTCTGCCCTTAGGGCCCATTTTCAAACAAAACAAATTGTCATTTTATCCAAACACTATATTTTTTGTGCTACTACACTTAGCTCGTTTTTAGTAAATTACTTCTTCATTTTCTCGAAAAATGGGCCTCTGCCCAGGAGACCCACCTAGGGCCCTATCTTCAAATAAGAAAATTACCATTTTATCCAAATACTATACTTATTTTTTTCCGCATTATTACACTTTGCGCGTTTATAGTAAACTACCTCTTCATTTCCTCGAAAAATGGGCCCCTTCCCAGGAGGCCCACCTAGGGCCCTATCTTCAAATAAGAAAATTACCATTTTATCCAAACACTATACCTATTTTTTCTGCACTATTACACTTTGCGCGTTTATAGTAAACTACCTCTCCATTTTACCGAAAATGGGTCCCTGCCCAGAAGGCCCACCTAGGGCCCTATCTTGAAAAAATTCTAATTTTATCCAAACACATTATTTTTATGTATACTATTCTGCACACTCAGCCCGTTTTTAGTAAACTACCTTTTCATTTTCCCGAAAAATGGGCCCCTCAGAGAGTTTGCCACCTGGGCCTTTTTCCTTAAATCCACCACTAGCAATAAATAATAAATATTCAGAACACCCAAGTTTTTCCAATCTCTAACTCCAAGACCACAAGCTCTAAATAGACATCAGGAGCTACTCGCAGGGAATTCAAAGTGAATCAGTTACCTCGGCAGACTTCCCCCTATCATAATTTTCCTAAAATATCAACTAACATACACATCTCAGAAGACAGTTTAAAAAGCATCCTTCAATGGAACTAGCCAGCCTATCTCAATCAAAATCAGCCGGCCATTGTGCTCCCCGGAGGAGTCTTCTGGCAGGACCAGCTCCATCATCAATTCACCGCATTCATTGGGCCCGTCCTAGAAGCGTAACACCTCTCAGCTGACCGTTCTCCGTCGGCTCGAAGCGAGTCAAGGAAATTAGCTCTAAATGGAGCGCCGGAGTGCTCGCGGAAAGTACTTTCAAACTGTTCTGGCATCGATTAAACGCGCCACTCGACGTATCCGCGTGGACGCAAGGGACCATCGATTACGTCAACGTCGTTTTCGTAAGCCCCGATGAACGATAGGCGCAGACGTTTTCATTCGCCGGGATCCCCCACTCCGTTCACCTTCACCTTTGCTTTCATTTAGGCGTGCCTCGCTGCGAGGACCACTCTTCCTGCGCTGCGAACAATTATTGCACCAGTCGTCGGAACTAGAATTTAATGATCTTATGTGGTAAGTGAACTTATGCTCTTATGACAATCGATCTAAGTAGTTGCTTATTCACAAGCGTTCCGCTGCGAGGGTGAACACGGACGAGATAAAGTTGCGAAAAAGGTTTCGTGGAAGCATGTCGTAACCCGTAATGCGTTCGACTGAACGTACGTACGTGCAGCTTGGCCATAGTTCGGCACGAAAGACGTTAGCTGTTGCGGAGGAGCGAGATACTAATGATGGGAACAAGGCCCCGATGCTCTGAATTAGTCGGGATGAAGTGAAATTGGAAATGTTGCTGAAAATTACGATTCTTCACTGTCCTGAGTTTCCGCTTGAGAATTTATCTTCATTTTGGAAACTTCTGCCTTCCTCGTGGAATGCTTAAAGCTTATAGTGTATTTATACTGTGCTCACTTGCGGATTTAAGGGGCGACCGATGAGCAATTGCCGCCTGGGCCCCAGAAGGCCCAGCAATAAGGCCCATTTTCAAGAAAAAAATTACGATTATATCTAAACGTTATATTTTTTTCTAGACTACTACATTTTACTCGTTTTTAGTAAACCTACTTCATAATTTTCTTGAAAAAAAAATGGGCCCCTCAGAACGTTTGCCACCTGGGTCTTTTTGGTTAAGGGGGAAGAAATTGTCGAAAAATCGATTTTTATATTTTTATATTTTCTTGAAGTACATCTCGAAAATATTCTTTGAAACAGTCAAGTTAATCCGACCAAAATTGATGAAGTTATAAGCGTGTAAGCACACAACTTTAAACGCGTTTTCCTCAAACTAATGTTTTCAAAGTCGGTGACACACATAACTCAAAAATTAATAAACCGATTTGCTCGAGACTTTGCAGGCTTATTTCAGGGTTAAAAATCTAAGCGCTATCAGGAGATTATCCTTTTTCTTTGTATAGATTTTTTTTTACACTCGAAAAACTAGAGATTTTTTGCCAAATATGAATGCTTCAACTTTGCACAGCCGCTATTTTGTCTCCAAATGATTTTTCCAGAAGCGGGCCCGATAGCGCCTAAGTAGATAATTTCATATATTGTCTAAAAAATTTCGAATTTTCAATTTTCGATGATACTAAATAAAAATATTATTGAAATAACGAATGAAATAAAAGTTACTTTAACTTTAGAATTTTAGATTATTTGACGAAAAATTTATTTGTTTCTTTTATTCAGCGTCGAATAATTTTTTCAACTTTAGCTTTATTCGACACGTGGCGAATAATTTTTTTAACATTTCTACGTTACTCGAAATTTTTATTTAAATTAAATTTATGCTCATCTAATCCTCCAAAATTGAAGAAAGTTTCAGCACAGTATTTTCCAACACAAATTCAAATTGTCTAAAAAAATTTCGAATTTTCAATTTTCGATGATACTAAATAAAAATATTATTTAAATAACGAATGAAATAAAAGTTACTTTAACTTTAGAATTTTAGATTATTTGACGAAAAATTTATTAATTTGTTTTATTCAGCGTCGAATAATTTTTTTTCAACTTTAGCTTTATTCGTCACATAACGAATAATTTTTTTAACATTTCTTCGTTACTCGAAATTTTTATTTAAATTAAATTTATGCGCATCTAATCCTCCAAAATTGAAGAAAGTTTCTGCACAGTATTTTCCAACACAAATTCAAGTTGTCTAAAAAATTTCGAATTTTCAATTTTCGATGATACTAAATAAAAATATTATTTAAATAACGAATGAAATAAAAGTTACTTTAACTTTAGAATTTTAGATTATTTGACGAAAAATTTATTAATTTGTTTTATTCAGCGTCGAATAATTTTTTTCAACTTTAGCTTTATTCGTCACATAACGAATAATTTTTTTTAACATTTCTTCGTTACTCGAAATTTTTATTTAAATTAAATTTATGCTCATCTAATCCTCCAAAATTGAAGAAAGTTTCAGCACAGTATTTTCCAACACAAATTCAAGTTGTCTAAAAAATTTCGAATTTTCAATTTTCGATGATACTAAATAAAAATATTATTTAAATAACGAGTCAAATAAAAGTTACTTTAACTTTAGAATTTTAGATTATTTGACGAAAAATTTATTAATTTGTTTTATTCAGCGTCGAATAATTTTTTTCAACTTTAGCTTTATTCGTCACATAACGAATAATTTTTTTTAACATTTCTTCGTTACTCGAAATTTTTATTTAAATTAAATTTATGCTCATCTAATCCTCCAAAATTGAAGAAAGTTTCAGCACAGTATTTTCCAACACAAATTCAAGTTGTCTAAAAAATTTCGAATTTTCAATTTTGGACGATACTTACTAAATAAAAATATTATTTAAATAACGAGTCAAATAAAAGTTACTTTAACTTTAGAATTTTAGATTATTTGACGAAAAATTTATTAATTTGTTTTATTCAGCGTCGAATAATTTTTTTTAACTTTAGCTTTATTCGTCACATGACGAATAATTTTTTTAACATTTCTTCGTTACTCGAAATTTTTATTTAAATTAAATTTATGCTCATCTAATCCTCCAAAATTGAAGAAAGTTTCAGCACAGTATTTTCCAACACAAATTCAAATTGTCTAAAAAAATTTCGAATTTTCAATTTTCGATGATACTAAATAAAAATATTATTTAAATAACGAATGAAATAAAAGTTACTTTAACTTTAGAATTTTAGATTATTTGACGAAAAATTTATTAATTTGTTTTATTCAGCGTCGAATAATTTTTTTTAACTTTAGCTTTATTCGTCACATGACGAATAATTTTTTTAACATTTCTTCGTTACTCGAAATTTTTATTTAAATTAAATTTATGCTCATCTAATCCTCTAAAATTGAAGAAAGTTTCACAGCATTTTCCAACACAAATTCAATTCAACTTCCACTCAAAACTACCCCTATTTATTACTCCCCAAACTGCTCCAGTAATTCAAGAGCCTAAATCTAGTACCTCTTCACAGTAATCCTAACCTCTGCCGCAAATAAATTCTACAATATTCTATCAAGCACCTTCTCTCGAACCTCCATCAAACCACCCTAATGAGTACCTCCGCGAGAAGGCCCCACCACCCTGCTATTTGGCCAGCGCGGAGCGGAGGTGTCGATCAGAGCTTCCCCACCAACGGTCCCAGGCAAAGATCGCAGGAGAGATGATCCAGAGTACACACGCAGAAGGCTCCGCGCTCGTCTTCCGCATCGCAACGTTTGCGCAATCGCCGTTTATCCCCGATTACGGTGTAGACGCTCACGTCAAAACGCTCGCTCGTGATCCCGCGGAATCTACGTGGCGCGGGCTCCCATTCGCAGCTCCGGGGCTCTGCCCCGAGGAGGCCCGGTGTCAGCTGTAATTAGCGATAATTATGTCGGGATTAATTAAGCGTCCGCGGGCGAGGGAGGAGCGCTTAGGGCATCGGAGCAGGACAGCGCAACCTAGACGATTGTGAAATCGGATTAAGAAACGAATTAGCTCCATGCCGAGGGCGAATAATTATAATAAATTGATGTTACCGTGGCCGGGGATCCTTTGCGCAATGGCTGATTAATGGGCGATCGATTCTTTCCACTTTGCCGGGTTTGCAGCGATCAAGAGAGGATCTAGAGTGGCGATGGACGGTTCAACCCTGGCTTGACAAGGGTGGGAACGGGTCAACCCACGCTCCTCTTTCAAAGTGTTACAGGCTGAGTGACTCGTGGTAACGTGATGCAGCTTGTTGTCTCTTCCTTTGGTGGATGTTCCAGCTGCTTCCTTGATTGCAGGCAAATTGATGCAATCAGTCGAGGAAGAATGTTTGAAGGCCTCGGGGGCTTGGTAATTTTTATGGATGCCGAAGCCTCGAGATTGTCTCCTTGTTATGCAATTGGTACAACTATTACTGTTATTTCAAGGATTTTTAGTGTCTCGAGAGTTTGAGGTAGTTTGGCAGCGCAATTCAAGCGTGTGTGGATTAAATTGCTCTTTATCTTGATGCTTTGGGACGGAGATTTGAAGACGTAAGAAGTTTCAGCAATCTTAATGTGGACTTGCAGGACTTGGCTAGGTATTATGTAATTACTTTTGTTATTTGAATGGCTCTGTTTCTGGAAACCGTGTATGGAGAAATAATAATAGCGTGCTCGATCGCTTATTTCAATAAAACCTTCGCTGAGAAGCGAGCAAGTTAGGCGGGAAGGAAGGATTAATGACGGATCTTCAAAGGGGTTGCAGGGGAAAGTAATGCGCGAGCATGTTGTAAGAATCGACTGCGTTTGGCGATTTAAAGTAACCGCGGGCAATCCTCGGGCGAGTAATACGCTTTACGAAACGAATATAATAGCAGAGCTGCATGACGATCGTGTCATTCGGCTCGTATGATTATTTGCCACGCTGGACGCCCGTGGTGTGCGATTTAGGTATTGCATCGAGCGAGATGTGCAAATATTTTCTATTCTTCAGCTGGAGAGACTCCGATACTCCAGCTTCCGAATTCTTAATTCTTCGGGTTTTAAGACTCCAGTATTGCGATTTCAGAAATTCCTATTCTTCCGGTCCCAAGTCTGCGATATTCAAACTTCCAAATTTCCAATTCTTCAATATCGAGTCTCCAACATACCAACTTCTAATTTTCCACTTCATCAACCTCTAAACTTTCAATCCCTCAGCTTCCAAATTCCCCATTCATCAACCCCCAAATTTCCAAACACCCACTTCTTAAATCCCTGAATTAAGAATTCCCAAATTAAAAACTCCCAACTTAAAAAGTCGCAAATTAAAAATTCGCAAATTAAAAACTCCGAACTTAAAAACTCTCAACCTAAAAATTCGCAAATTAAAAACCCTAAATTAAATATTTCGATATTTCCAAACCCCCACTTCTTAAATTCCTATATTAAGAATTCCCCAAAATTAGAAATTCGCAAATTAAAAATTCCCAACTTGAAAACTCCCAAATTAAGAATTCGCAAATTAAAAACCCCCACCTTAAAAAATCAGAAATTTCCAAAACCCCACTTCTTAAATCCCTAAATTAAGATCTCCCAAAAATTCGAAATTCCCAAATTAAAAATTCCCAACTTAAAAATTCGAAAATTAAAAACTCCTAACTTAAAAATTCGCAAATTAAAAACTCCCAACTTAAAAACTCTCAACCTAAAAATTCGCAAATTAAAAACCCCATCTTAAAAATTCCGAAATTTGCAAACCCCCACTTTTTACATCCATGAATTAAGAATTCCCAACTTAAAAATTCGCAAATTAAAAACTCCCAAATTAAGAACTCTCAACCTAAAAATTCGCAAATTAAAAACCCCAAATTAAATATTTCGATATTTCCAAACCCCCACTTTTTAAATCCCTATATTAAGGATTCCCCAAAATTAGAAATTCGCAAATTAAAAATTCCCAACTTAAAAACTCTCAACTTAAACACTCCCAACTTAAGAATTGGCAAATAAAAAACCCCCACCTTAAAAAATCCGAAATTTCCAATCCCCACTTCTTAAATCCCTAAATTAAGAATTCCCAAAAATTATAAATTCCCAAACTAAAAAATTCAAAAATTAAAAACTCCCAACTTAAAAATTCGCAAATTAGAAACTCCCATCTTAAAAATTCCGAAATTTCCAAACCCCCACCTCTTAAATCCCCAAATTAAGAATCCCCAAATTAAAAATCCCCAAATTAGAAACAGCAGCCTCCCCAATAATCCAAAGCAAATACCAGCAACTAATTCTCCACCTGCTCCCCTCCCTCCACTTCCCAACACCCGCCCGAAGCTCAATACCTCGTAAAACACCTCCCCAAAACCCACTCCAATTCCGCAACACCCCGCCAGCGAGGGCATCGAATGCACCAGTTTCGCTTGCTTTTTGGAAAGTGAGCGCGCGAAGGTCTGCAGAGATGATTTCATGCGGAGCGGATTCCACGCATCAGTCAAGCTCCTGAACAGAATCGGCTCCAGATAATTCTGCGCCGCAGCTCCCGGAGCCCAGCGCGGGTCTAGCAATCAATCTTCCCTGCGGGGAAAAAATTCGCCTCGGCTATTTTCGTAACCGGGCAGCATACATACTCAACGAACGCCTTCGCGTGATCGCGAGCCGAGCGGAGAAGCAGCCGAAGAAAGAATCTGTAACAATTACTCCACGTGTACAGAATATCCCCCTTCGCAGTCACGATTATGTCAATGATCGCGGTAATTACTAGCATCGCAAGTTAGCGAGTGCTACTTAATCACGCGAACTAACACGTCCATTAGATCCTCGCAGCAGTTTTTACGGCTCATTAGAGACTGTACGATACAGCGCCGCGTCTCCTCGTCCGCTAATCCGCGACTGATTAAAATATTACTTCACCTCGAGCCTCATAAAACTCGCATCGAACCCTTCCAAACGCTCTTCAAATCCACCCGTGCTCTCCTTCGCTGCTGGATCCGAAAGGAGGCTCTGTTAAACTTTCAAACTTTCCAATTGTATGAGCCGCGGATTACAATAATCACAATTATTCCGACGCTTATCCGACGCTCATCTCTCACCTTTGCCACGCGGGCTTACGCGGCGTGTTTATTAAATGTATCTTCCTGATGAGCGTTACTCAGCAGTAAAGTCATACGCGCCACTCGTGGGGTGTCGCGGTGTTCTTCAGCCGGCTTCTAGGTGCCCCGTAGGGCCCCCTGAGTGGAAAGCTGTGCTCCAGGTCGAGCCAAGGTTCACAGACCGATCACAGATATTACCACGGATTGCGAGCTCCGAATCGGGATTCTGGGAGTACGTATTACCGGGCGATATCTCTGCGCAATCCAGATCGCACGGGATTGTGCTTCGGAATACACGAACGGAGGCCCGATCGAATCGGTATCGCCGCGAAGACAGCACACGGAGGTCTAATTGAATCATTAGGCTGGAGCAACTCCGGCGAACCTGGAACACACGGTGCAATTAAGAGGATGTTCAATTACGACAGTCGGCTCCGGTGCAGTTCTGAGGATGAGCCAAGAATTTTGTCCCGCTTTCAGGCAAACTGATCCGTTCGAATACTCCGGCCCGGCGAGTCTGCTGGCATTGTATGCACAATTATGCAATTTGTTATTTTGTCCCGAGGCTGGCAATTATGGCAGCCATTCACAGGCGAATCTATTAGAGGGAACACTTCTGGGGAACTTCAATTTGTTACACCGCTCAGTGAACACAAGGTGACGATTCTCCTTCTTGTTTACTTCGTTTTGTAAGGAGTGCTGAAGAAAGTTGGCAAGTGCTGCAACTTGATAATTGGAAATTGATGAATGCAAAGTCTGCTGGAGCGTAGTTCGGTGGAGGAGGCTTGTACTACTCTAGCTGTAGAGTCTTCAGAGGTATTTCGTATTCTTTTAAAGAGGTAAATAAAATTCTGTTTTGACGTGAGGTAATAGGAGCCACGTTGAGGACGAAGAGAAGGCAGCGCTTCAGTTGCCAAATATTGGAACAGGGTCGCACTCCATTTAAGTGAAAGTGCAGAGCAGCTTGTTAATCGCTGGGCATTAATAATCCGGGACGAAGTGAAGAGGAGCTAAAACTTGGACTCCCTTTAATAATGTGCTCCTAGGAGTATTGCATGAGTTTTCTCGATCATCCTTTATCTTCAACGTCCACTTGTTCAATCGCTGGCGAGCCTATTTCTTCATCCACCTTTCATTAGTAATTGGTTCAGCACATTCGAGGACTGGATGGGATTGAAACCTCTGCGTCAGGATTTTTTTAATCCTGATGTTATAATACCGATGGTGAAGTTCGGAATAAATTGCGCAACTCTAAACAACTTCCTCGTATATGGTTTTGTGAAACAACTGTTGATTTCCAGAACTGTAGATTTTTGTAATACTTAGTAATGTCACTAGGTACAGTCTAGAGTAGTTCAGTAGCTCATGTGGTCACTAGTATTGGTACTAATAGGAGTAAAAGTTACCAATCTGATAGTTGATATCGATGTACTATTAGTATTACTACTAGTTTTTAAATCCCTAAATTAAGAATTCCTAATAATTAGAAATTCCGAAATTAAAAATTCCCAACTTAATAATTCGGAAATTAAGAACTCCGAACTTAAAAATTCCGAAATTTCCAAACCTCCACTTCTTAAATCGTTAAATTAAGAATTCTCACATTAAAAATTCCCAATTTAAAAATTTCCAAATTAAAAACTCCCAAATTAAAAACTCACAAATTAAAAACTCTCAACTTAAAAATTCGCAAATTAAGAACTCCCAACTTAAAAATTCCGAAATTTCCAAACCTCCACTTCATAAATCCTTAAATTAAGAATTCCCAAATTAAAAATTTCCAACTTAAAAATTCCCAAATTAAAAACTCACAAATTAAAATCTCCGAACTTAAAAATTCGCTAATTAAAAACTCACAACTTAAAAATTCCGAAATTTCCAAACCTCCACTTCTTAAATCCTTAAATTAAGAATTCCCAAATTAAAAATTCCCAACTTAAAAATTAAAAAATTTCCAAACCCCCACTTCTTAAATCCCTAAATTAAGAATTCCCAAAAATTAGAAATTTCCAATTTAAAAATTCCCAACTTAAAAATTCGCAAATTAAAAACTCCCAACTTAAAAATCGATATTTAAAATATTTTATGAGCTGTTTTAGATTTACATCCTTTAAAATCGCATAACTTTTTTAGAATTGGTCCAAACAACTTGAGTTATTTTGAACAGCTAGAAGGACTAGTTTGCTAAGTGACGTGTTTCGTCAAAATTGCAATTGGTCGAAATAGTAAAAAAAACGTAAAGGTTGTTTTCCACCTTTTTTTGTGAGCCTGTAATGAAAATTCAAAAATCTCGTTTGTACATTTAAGATGTATACATGCTGAAAATTTCATCAAAATCGATTACCTCGGAGCTATAAACGCTTAAAGATCGCAGAATAAGGCCAAATAATTAAAAAAAAAAAAAAAAAAACACACCCAAATCGTTTGGACCAATTTTAAAAAAGTTATGCGATTTTGAAGGATGTAAACTTTCTTTCCCCCTACCTCTATATTTTACTGTTTTTTTTAATATTAAATTTTTTTTATTAAATAAAAGTGTATTTCAACCAATTTCACTCACTGTCGAAACTTATATTTTAAAATAATTACTGATAATTAAATATAAAGAGCGGCAAAAATCATTTTTGGGCTTTGATTCCTACAAAGAAACTAAAATCAACTTCTTCCCAACACTAGTAATCTTTAATCCTATTTTTTAAAAACCTAATACCTAATACTACTAAATTCCTAATTGAATACCTACTTGAAGAGAAATCTGCAAAGAAGAAATCCTGTCAATACTTAAAACCTACTGCCTCTATAATTGAATAATTGACGAGGTGAAAAGTGTCGAAGAGCTTTCCCGAGAAGCTCCTCTAATTCGCCTCCGCGTTATACTCGGGAGGTCCTCGTCGGCAGGATTGCGGAGCAAGACAGAAGAATAGCAGATCAGAGGAGGGAACGCGTTGCAAGTATCGACCTCCCATTCGGCGTGATCCTGGGGCTCTTTCCTTCTCGAGGGTACCCCAGTCCGCGTCCCGAGCGGTCACGTGCGTAGATCCAATTAAAATTTAAAGGTATTTCAGTCATCATCAGCGGGGATACACATCTCTTCCCATGATGCATCACTGAGTGAAGGGAAGATGCGCTCCTCTCCACCTCCCACACCCACCGACGGTCATTCTAATACGCTGGTTAATACGTGGATATGCAGCGCTAAGGATAAACTGTAACAAAGGGTCCGCGCGGTATATAAACTCTGCCGTGGATCATCTTCTCAGTTCACTTCGCGTCTTCGGTCATAACAGCAATATGAATTACCACCAGGTAGGCTATTCCATCCCGGGTTACGGTCTGCTGCTAACGGAAGACGCGGCGATAACGATAGATGCGCTCTGATCCGATAACGTATTGCATAACTCTCTTGAGAAACTGGAACAGCTGGTCTCCCGAGAGTCCAATTTTCTTCTGTAATTCATTACTTGTCTGTGCTTCGCTTCGAAATTGGCGGAGGAGCTGTGTATTTTCCAGTGGCCGTTGTTGATCATGGTCAAACTAGAAAACCTACTAAATTTTAATATTTCGAGTCACTTTTTGAGGGACAAGTGAAGCTTATAAGTAAGGAGAGACGTGTCATCCACCTAATTCTGCTTAAACTTCTTGTTCCAGATCGCTCAAAATTCGTGCAGCTGCTCTAATATTTTTTTTCCTCAAATAGACTTCAATAGTACTAAAGAAATTTTATGGTAAAGTCTTAGAATGCCCCAAGTTGAAGGCAGAAAGAATTTTTGGATTTCTGTCACCAAGAGATGCATAATCGAGTTATCTCCAAGTTTCGAATATCTTCAAAATCTACTTGGTTAGTCTCTCCTCCCCTCCACTCTTCGTCGCAGCTTCTTCCACCCCTTCTATTGCGTAGGAAATCCTTAAATCAGCCACGCACCATTTGAAAATCGTTCAGCAATCATTCTCCACTCCAACGAGACATTAATTTCGCCACACGAATCTCGCCGGCACGCGATACTCGAAGCTTTCTACTGAACTCGACATCAGCGTTTTCTACGACCCTTTTTGTCAGTCCCGTTAACGACATTAGGTGACGAAACCGTTCGATCGGTCCATCCTGCGAGCAGGTCGTTAATCTCATTCTCCTGGAGAAATGATTTCTACCCAGAAGAAACGCGTTAGCTAAATCTCCCGAGCCAAATTACAAATGACAGGGTGCCAGTTAGCAAAAGTCAGTGACGCAATTCGCTTAATGTCCTCTTCGCATTTGTCTCGACAAGCCTAAGAGCGAGTCACACCAAGCAATTCTCTGCGATTGAATCTATAATAAGAGACTCGAAGCTGAGGATCTAGCTTCCAAAGTTTCACCTCCCATTCTACATTATAATGTGCGATCGCAGAAAGTGCTACAGAGGGATGAAACCGATCCTGTTGCAGTTAACAAAGGTGCTGTTGGTGGTACTGTGTCTGAGCAGCGATGCCCTCGCTGGACTGCTGCCAGGTGGCGGCGGTGGTGGAAGTGGTTACCAGTACAACAGACCAGGCGGAGGTGGATTCGGTGGATTCTCTGGGGACGTAGGCAGCACGGGGGGATTCAGGAGGCCTTCCACTTCTTACGGAGCCCCGGGAGGTGGTGGCGGTGGTGGCGACACTGGTGGATTCGGCGGACGACCCTCCACAGCTTACGGAGCCCCTGGACAGTTCGGTGGCCCTGGTGGCGGAGGCTACCAAGACGGAGGCTACCAGGGTGGTGGTTTTGGTGGTTACGGGCGTGACAATGGAAGGGTAAGCGAACAGCGGTTCGAAGTACCGTGAGTCCCCGTTATAAGCTCGACGAACGGGGCTGGCAGCGGGCTTATAGCGCGTTGCAGAGATTATTCCGCGCGGCCAATGGCGCGAGTGAGAAAACCGAAGAGCGAGCGAGAGGAAACGAAAGAGCCTCTCGCTCGATCCCGGGTTCCCCCACTCTCGTCCGAAGGATTCCAAGAAATGGTGGGGATAGTCACTGGGCTTCTAACGCATGGTAAAAACGGGCTGATGACGAGGATTTACTGTACAGAAGATTCCCGTTATAAGCCCGACGAACGGGGCTGGCGGCGGGCTTATAGCGGGTTGTAGACGTGATTCTCTCTTTCGTACCCGACGGCAACGTCGTGTCTGACTATTTCGTTTCCTCTCGCTCGTTGTCCGGTTCTCTCGCTCTCGTCCGCAGGCTTCCAAGAAATGGTGGCGATAGTCGCCGGGCTGTCAACGAGCTCATAACGGGGATTTTCTGTACCTTTAACACTATTTCTACCGCGACCAGTCAAATGACCGTTTTCAAAATTTTGATTAGAATTTCCTGTATACAACGTAATTGAATCGCCTTTAAACTTCATTTTTCAATATTCACTTCTTTTTTATTGTTTATTTTCTAATAGGTATACGTGAAGTGTCGGTAGGAATAGTGTTAACGCCAAGTTGTTGCCTACTAAGCTGCTAAGCTTCAGTAATCTTCTCTCCGCGTTTCAGCCCCAGCCGTACAACTTCCAATACGAGGTGTACGATCCTCCCAGTGGCAACGATTACTCCCAACGCGAGAGCAGCGATGGTAACACAGTGACGGGGGAGTACAGAGTCCTGCTGCCAGATTCTAGGACACAGATCGTGAAGTACATGGCTGACGACGCGAACGGATACACCGCTGATGTTCAATACGAGGGCCAGGCGCAGTACTCTCGTGGAGGCGCTGGTGGTTACGGAGGTGCGGGAGGATACCAGGGGGGAGGAGGAGGTGCGGGTGGATACCAAGGAGGTGGAGGAGGCGCAGGAGGGTACCAAGGTGGTAAGTACGATTATAATAGTACAGACATATAGCTCTAAATGTCTGAAGAACCGAATCGAATGACTTGACTGGTCAATAAGATTCATCACACAGGATTACAGTATTGTCTCCCTGAGGGCTCGCTGGCCGGGACCGGCGTTGAGCCCGTATCGTTCTCTCTTCTTTCTGGCCGAAGGGGGGAGCGAGATAGAACGCTTTGCGTGCGCGGCGAACGTGCGCGACCGTGTCTCGCTCGCTTTCGTTCCATCTCGCTCTCGCCTTCGCCGAACAAGAGTGAGATAGAAATGGTGGGGATAGCGAAAAGCCCACATCGTGTACACCAAACCGAGCCCATCCGGAGACAATACTGTAAACAGAACATAGATTTATGTAAACACATCCCAAGTTCACTTAAATGGTCATATTCCGCAAACTTGGCAGCACCTAAAAGTTAATAAATTACACTATACATTCCCGAAGAATGAATCTGGACATAAAACAAAAGAGTGCTTCTTAACCCTTTCGGTACGGCGTACATTTCCGCGAAAGTGCTTTTAACTAAATTTTTTTTTAATCTATCCGGCACTAGGCCACCCAGGTCATCAGATGGCTGCCGGATATATCCGGCGCTCGTACCGAAAGGGTTAAAAGGTGTCTAAAATTAAAAACAGTAGCTGAAACGCATTAGAAGTTCTTACCCCAATATTGCGCGTCCACCAGGTGGCGCTAAAAGTAGCTTCCAAGAGTGTCGCCAAGGTGGCGCTGCAATTGGCGCGAAAACATTGCGCGTCGAATTCAAATCCTTTTGAATCTTCAGCTAACTTTTTCGTTTTTTTTTTTAAATTGATTGTAGGTAGAGGAGGAGGGTTCGGAGGGGATGGCGGTAGCAATCAGTATCTGCCGCCGCGCAACAGTTACCGGAAGTAACTCGCCTCGTCGTGAATCACCATGAGAATGCGACACATCTCCCGAAATGCTGGGCGACAACCATCACGGACCTCCCTCGTTTACAGCTTATACTTTTATACAACGAATAATCTCACACAACTGAGTCACATGCACATTTACGTTACGATCACCCACTGGTATTTAACGACATATATATCGGTTAGGATAATTTAATATGATTTATATATGTATACGTTTACTTTGTACATGGTAATTTCTTTTTTATTATCAAACATACGCTTGTACTCTCTGCTAAGCGATCGTCGGACTTATATACTTGTGTACGTATTTATGCGAGCTTGTAGTAAAAACAGGAATGAAATACTCTTTCTATTTAAACTGTGTTTGAGAATTTTTGCTCCCTTCATGCGACTCCAGGCAGAATTTAGCTCGGAGATTAACCGAGCTCCAGTGGAATTTTATTTTCCGAGAATCCGTGACGTCAATCGACGAACAGCCTCGGAAATATTTTCAACGCTTCCTGTTCGAGGTTTGGTATTAGCAAGGAGGATCGCAAAAACAAGTAAACCGCGAAGAATTACCCATATAGTTTGTTTACGTTTCGCTGTGTTTATGTTTTCTATCTTGTGACCTCAGCTTTCGTGTATATTTTTTTCTAGAGACACGTGTAACGGGTGATTTTATTAGTTTTAGATTATTTCAATGGTGAATGAATTATTTGTAAAGTAACAATGTTTTGTCGCTACATTTTGAATTTAATGAGAAATTCGCCAGTTAGGGGGCGCTATATTTGGCGTCAGAAAAGGAAGCTGGGAATAAACGACTCTTAGGAAATTTTGATTGGTGGAAGTAGGTTTAAACACGAAATTAGTATAATAAACTTTTGTTAATTTTAATTCTCACTTACATCGATGGGAATGTTCCTTTTCAGTCGAATAATTAATGGTCATATTTGAAAATTTGTATAGTAGATGGCGCTGATGGAACACCGCACTGGCGCGCGCAATATTTGGCGCGAGTTTCGATTTGAATACAATTTTAAAATTTGAAAATCTTTTACTGATTCACGATGTAATGAGATTAGAATAAAATTAACAGTAACAATTGAAATTCGAGGATGAGATAGACAATATTTGTATTTTTGCGTATACATAGTTCGTCATAACTTTTCAACCTGAATAATTAACGAAGTATAGTTCACAGATCGCATCTTTTTTAAGTAAATTCAAATCAGTAATGTATTAGGTACTTCATCATTTATAGGGTTCATCACGAAATAAATTCAACTCAATCATTTTGAAAGTGTACATTTGTATTTATTGAGAATTCAGAATCAGAAATTTGGAATTACATGTTGCGATTGCATTGGTACATTGGATTGCATTTTACCTACTTTGCAGGTCGTACAAAGATATAATAAAATAACATTACGTCTGATATCGTTGTTCCAGAACTGTAATTTTTGCAAGTCTGAGCTAAAAACATGATTCGATTTATTTGTTATGAACGTACACTGTGGTTAAAGCTTTAAAGTTATTGCAGTTTTGACAGTTTCGCAACTTTACCCTTGGAACGGCAATATATATATACTTATATCTTTTTTTTTGTTTCTCTATTCGTATCACGAAATTGATACACGTTATATTATTTTTTCTCTTACAAAATAAACTCCTCCAAACATATGTATGTTAATTTATATAACCCCTGGACGATATTAATTGGATACTTTCCAATAAAATCAAATACCATAAAAAGTAAGAAAATGAAGGTAACTATATGCGTCAAATAATAATACGATTAAATCTGGCGTCCTTCCTAGGTCTTCAGCACTTTCCGCGTCCTGCGCAAACGTACGAAATGTTCAACTATAATAAAAACTTTAACTTACGAAAGTATCCACGTTAAATCGGACATTTTTTAGTGCGAAATTCAGGTCCATTAACAGAGAAACGATCAATTTTAGGAGTGAGTACCGAGGATACATAAAATATTTCGACAACTTTTGTAGCAGGATAGAAAAATAAACGTTTAATTTATCAATGGTCATACATGCGCAGAAGTATCACATTTTCGTACTTCTGATTTCCAACAAAAATGCTTGTACAGTTCTACTAATAAATGTTCCATTTAACGTGGAGTATCACTGCTATAATAATCAAACTTCAGCAACAAAATACTGTGTAATATAATACTTTCAAGCGTGATCAAAGTATTTTATAATAATAAATTGCTGATATTATCAAAATGTCCCGAAGTAATAAGAGTTGATAAAGTTACTTAGTGTACAACTTCAAGTGTTCTGCAATATGTATATGATCGATGATTATCGAATCGTTTTACCTTTACCCAGAGGCGGAAACTTAGCGTCTCGCGGTTCTTTCTTCATCACGATGCCTCTGCCACCTGTGCGAACAGTGTACAGTATTTATTTAATCGGTTCAAACAACTTTTTCCTTCGCGAAAATGTTCTGCGGGGCTTTGTTAACGAGATATTAACAGAAAAAAAAATGATCAATCGAAGCGCGAGTCGGCCGACGGAGCTACCACGCGATAATTAATAAACCTTGTATGTATTCTATTTAATAGCGTTATAATTAAAGTTCGCCTAAAAGTTCGAAAAGTAAAGAGTGCCACAAAAGTTTTTTTTAACATATATGTTATCAACTTTCACGTCCAAAATTTACACAGCTAATAATTCTGATTCATACTCGTTTGCTCGGCCACCAGAGAATTGTTAATACAGTCGAACCTCGATAACTCGAAAACCTCTGTAATTCGAAATTGTCTTCATTCCCTTCCGCTCCGCTGTAAACACCTCCACGACTAGAAATAAAACTTCCTCAACTCGAACTATATTTCGCATGTTAAATTACGTATTTCACCTCTACAACTCGAGTTTAGAAGAACTCCGACTTCTAAAAGTCGAAGTTTACTTCTACACATGTATTACGAAATTTCGTAGAAAGATCTGAGAAAATTGAGGAAAACATTTTTTCTACATCATTGAAGATTAAAAATGCTATCGATTTACAATACATTAAAAGACTATCACGAAGCAAAATCACAATTTTTTAAATATATAATAAAGAGTAATACTCCGAGCGTAAAACGTGTCTTATAATTATTTTTGTGTATGTACAAGTCGAATTTTCGTTTGTTGAACCTCTCTTACTCGAAAACTCGATAAGCCGAAGCCTCTATAATTCGAAGATTTTTTCCCTTCCCTTGAGATTCGAGTTATCGCGAGTCGACTGTATTTAAGCCACAATAAAAACAAGCGGTTTCGTATAAATAAATGAGGAATCATTCGCTTACCAATTGGTGGGAAATCCGAGGTGCTAAACAGACCGTTCTCCGCCTGCATTTCAGTGAGTGCTCGCGCTGAAACCGCACAGAGGATTTGAAAATAACTTATCTACTCCGAACAGTAACTAAACTTAAACAGTACGTAGAGCTATACACTTACCCATTGTCTTGGGGGGTCGCAGCGGCCTTCCAGGAATCTGAAGACGTAAGAAATGAAAGGTCACCGTCGCGGAATATATCACAATTTAATCGAACAGTAACTTTAATACGTACACCAGAAGTGTTCACAGTATTATTGCATTTTACGCTGTGATCGATTATTACTAAGGGCTTGCACTCGTTACGTCGACGTTGCTCCTCTTGATAAGTTCGCGCGGACACCTTCATCCTGTGCTCATCGCTCACCTGTTAGAAATCGTTTAAAAAATTCAGGACCCACTCGAAGCAGCGAAACACAGCGATTTCACTTTCGATAACGAGGGACTTAGCAAGAGTCGACGTCGAATAAAGTTGAAGTTGAAATTTTCTTTCAACCTTTATTCGTCATTCGAAATTTTCATTTACAGCCTGTTCCACAAGAGCGTGCTCCTCGCAGCGCGGCCCTGTACTTTAAGAAGTGGGCCCTTGAGAATTCGGAGGAGAATAGTGTCTTCTACTACGCTGATTTACACGCGCGGCATTTTAGTCTGCGATTCCGTAGGAAACCGGCGACTTTTAAAACGAGAGCTTCGTATTTTTTGCCCTTTTCTCACGACGTAGAAAACAGAGAAGAGCGCAGTAACGTTTGCACTGGCCTGCACAATCGCGAATTCGATCGAAAACGTTTGGGGCTTCATAAAGCACAAGGAAATTCAAGGAAAACGTATATTCGCGGTTAAGCAGTTGCCTCGAGAAATTCGAGAAATATGGTCTTTAAACGGTGCTCTAAACGGTGTGAAACGATTATCCACAACAACGGAGACTGGACCGTGTACTAGGTAATTGCGTATTAGTTCATAAAACGTAATTTTCTGTAATATAGACTTTTTTTTTTAAATCTATTGATTTCTATCGAAGACACGAGACTGTAAATGAAATTCTTGCCCCTCTCTGCTCAGCAAGCAGTCTTTCTAAGCTACTTACGCCAGTCATGGAAACCACTTTGCACTGATCCTTGATCGTCAAGTTGTTCATTCGACTATCGAGCGTGTCTTGATTGTTGAAACCTGGTTGCGTCTCAAGCGGAATGGGACAGTGAATGCCTGGGATCAATTCCATGCCCAAGTATTCGCAGCAGTAGTCGCAGATGGTGAAGCCCCATCGTTTCACTATGGCCATGCTGCAGTACTGCGAGGTGCCGTCAATATTCTTATGATACTGCACGAGAAAATTGAATTTCACTTGCTATTACTCTTCAGACACCTTAAGGGGTAATCACGCCGCAAAATTCAGGTTTTTTTTCTAAGTGAATGCAACGAATAACAATGTCGAACTTTTTTTTCATTTATTAGGGTACTTATAATGTATACGGAACAATTTTTTAAATACACTTTTCATTGTGTTTTCCAATGTTATTTGGAGTTAAAAATCGCGGCGTTGAAAAGACGGCGGGAGTGATTTCAGCTCACAGACTCATCTGAAACGAAAAAACCAAGCTGATTCTTAATCATTATGAGTACCGCTATCGCAGGTGCCAGAATTAGCCACGTAAGTCAAAGTTTAACAAAATTGCGCGCATTTAAACTTCAAGTAAAATAGAAAATTTCGATACTCGAAGTTTAAATACGCGCGATTTTGTTAAACTTTGACTTACGTGGCAAATTCTGGCACCTGCGATAGCGCTACTCATAATGCGTAAGAATCAGTTTGGTTTTTCTGTTTCAGATGAGTCTGCGAGCTAAAATCACACCCGCCGTCTTTTCAAAGGCGCGATTTTTAATTCCAGATAACATTGGAAAACATAATTAAAAGTGTCTTTAAAAAATTGTTCCGTATATATTATAAGTACCCTAATAAATGAAAAAAAAGTTTGACATTGTTATTCGTTGCATTCACCGAGAAAGAAAACCTGAATTTTGTCGCCTGATTACCAGAATGACCCCTCAAAAATTATCTTTACAACTCCTTACGTCACACTCCAAGTTCCGCACAGAGCAGAAAGCGTCCTTCCCAAATTCGTGTTCAGCGACGACAAGTGGTATACTGACGTCGTCGACCTTAGTCGCTGCGGCATTCCTGAGTGCCCCGAACAGAGCTTCCAGCGAGTAGACTATGAAATCATCCGCAGACTCTTCTAAAATACAAACCGAACATTAGAAACCTCCGCAATACTCAGAACAGCTTCCCAGGACTTACTCGCTGCTTCAGCCATTTGTTCCAGTGTTGATTTCACAGCCGGAGTCAGATCTTTCGCGACGAACAGCGGAGGGAACCTAGTGCCGGTCATGTTGGACCTCAGAATCTCGGTCAACTTATCGTACATAACTTTGAAGTCGCTCTGCCCCTCCGGGATCTGTATAGGTATCTTATGCGTCTCCATGCTGGTTTCGATCGCGTCCCGCTTGAACCCCAGATCTATCTTCGCGTTTATTATTTCGTGGTACACGTTCTCGACGCCGTTCTCTAAACTGAACTCCGCCACCGCCAGCTCGGCAGGGACGAACTTGTACCTGTTGATCCCCATTTCCCTTTTGTAGAACCAGTTTACGTGTACGAATATAAACTTGATCTTCTCCAAGTCTGGAAGAAATAACGGTGTTCTCCGTTGAAATCTAAGCTTGCGAGCCGAGGTAAAATTAAAGTTAAGTATCATTTATTTTTTATTCTCCAACGCAGAGATTTAAGATACCAGGCACTCACTGTTGTGCTGAGTACCAATCGCGATCACGGAGTCTATGTACTGCAGCATATTCTGGTGGAACTCTAATTCCCTTTTCTCCGCCGCCATCACTTCGTCTATGCTTTCCCCGAGCGCGGTCTTCTTGGTCATGGACCGTTGCGCTTCGATCTTACTGTCCTTCGCTTTGTTCTCGTAGTAGGCCTTGTCCGGCTTGCTGAGATTCTACAATCGCGAACCATTGTAAGCTTCTCTTATGCAACGGGGATTAATTAATTAACTCTGTGCACCTCAAGTAGCTGGAAAGTCTGGTGCGTAAAAATTGTGCGGCGCAAAGCGAAGACAGAATATTGTGACTAAGAATAAAAGGAGGGGAGATTTCAAGGTCACGAAAGTAAACAGTTGCCGATAAACGCCGAGGAAGGATAAATAATCGGCAATTATTTCGTGCAAGGAACTCGTCGACAAACGATCGTTTGTCCGAAATTCGTTGGCCAACAAAGGAACCGTGTTCAGTGTTTTGCCTTAGAAATTTCTTTGAATCAAGGATCGCCGAGGATCGAAAAAACCGCCGTCCTCTAAGCGACTGCGATAATATTTTGATCGGTAAGCGCACCTGTTGACCAGCGATCGGTTCGAATTATAGTTCGAGGAATTTCGGGGGAATATATTCCGGTGCGTGGTCGCGCAACAATCGAAGGCGTTCGAGAGGGAATTTGTGAAATTTTATTACGCAATTTGATAATGAAAATTGAAAGTTGAAATCGCACCTTCCAAGCCTCGTTTATTTCGGGATCCTTGGAAACGTCTTGCAGGCCTCCGGGGAATGTTCGTCCGTTCAGCTCCTGCTCCTCTTTCCAGTCGAGCATGAAGAAGAAGAACGGGTTGTTTCCCTTTTTGGTTTTTCGCGGCATCTTGAGTTTTTCTCTAGCGACGGTGTCAAACTTGTGTCAAACGCACAATTAAAATTAACTGGACGCACAGCGACGCACGACTTAACGCAAGATCCGGCGAGATCTCGCGTTCCCCAGCTTAAGTTACTTACACCTTGGCCCCCTCCTACTAGTGCGGTTTTGGTTAGCGCGCATGCGCCGCTGTGTTTACACTTTACGCGCGCTATTTTATTTTAAGGAATATGTGAGGTTATGAGACTTTCCCAGTTGGTATTTAAAGTAAATATTGGTATTGTTGGGAACCTTAGATATTTAGGGAATTATGTATAGATTGTTAGTTGGTAATGGATTATATAATGCGAGAAAAGTAGGTACGAAGATTACTTGTAAAGAAGGAAAGGGAAAATATGTAAAGACAAAAGTTTTTGGTTATACGATTTTATTTGACTTGATCAATAATGGACTGAAAAATGAAAAATAATGATTCTCTTGTAAATAACATCATACAAACTCTGTGATTATTATATTTTTGCACTTGTAGGATAATCACGGAGTTTGTATGATGTTATTTAAAGTCACAAACCCTATCGCCATCGAAATTGTAGTATTTACAAGAACACAAGGCCGTCCGGACACTTGTTTCAAGGGGGGAGGGCAACTTTGGGATGGTGGTAAAGAAAAATATACCCCTCTTGCTTTTTTAACCCATTTTGTAGTGCCAATTTAATTAAAAATTTAAAACCGAAATTTAGAAATATTCCCTTTTTTAGTATAAACTTAATAAAGATTGGTTTTGAAAAATAAGCGATTTTTTTTAAATCCAGGGGGCAACTGCCCTTTTTGCACCACCACCCCCCTCCGGATGCCCATGCAAGAACAGAATTATTTTGTGCTTTTTAGTGCATCAAGTTAAATAAAATCATTTACCTTAAAAATTCTTTTTTTTTTATATTTTTACGTCCCTACGTTCTATCTTCCGCGAATCTCGGGATTTTCCGCGATTGGGAAGCATTTTCAGGGAATTTGCTCCGCGTTTGAGGGTCGAGAGGTGTTGAATATTACCGTGGTGGTCACGCTTTACTTTCATTCTTCGGTCGCACCGTGGGCGGCGGTCCGCTTACAAGTGCAACCTTTGATGGACGCAACCCGTGATCCTCCATAAAACATTTTAATCGATTTAGGCAGAGTTTAATTAAACGCGTAGATCACGCTTTGCGTCTAGTATTCAGCAACGCAGTGGGCAGCTATCTGCTCGCCAGTGACGCTATTAACTGACGTAAAACATGATTTTCAATAACTCATGTGTCCAAAGGAAGGTGCCCAAATTATACGGGAGGGGAGGAGAGATATTTCACTCACTTGATTTTGGTATTGGTCACTTTTATTGTCACTCGCAGTTTTACACTTTGCTTATCAGTTGATTTGTAATTATTTCATTTGAGTCTGTCCTTAATCCTTATACTAAATCTCCGCGGGTGGTAGGCCCCTTTTTATAGGGATTCTATCCGCCCCTTCTCCACGACTCCGTCACATGACAAATGGAACAATGGAAGACCTCATCCCCCAAGAATCTGCCGTGAGATTTTCTTGGAGACTTCTTCCCATCGCGATACTTGAGAGCTTTGTTTACTATTTGATCGTTTGCAGAATTTGACTCCTCTGCGCACCCTTTTCGGTGTCTCCTTCTCAATTAATACGCATTTCATTATGTCACGTAACTCTCAGGGGCGTCAATGGTTGGGCGCTTATTTCAATCTATTTTTAGATTCTTCGTTATTACTTATAATTTATTTCATATAATAGATTCATACATCTTCCGTACTAGGGATTGAAGTGAAGTACATTGATTCCTTATTTTACTCGATTTACGGGTAATAAACGGGAGGGCAATTTTCTGGTGATGACCAGGAGAGTAGATAGGGGCCTCTAGTGCGCCGGATAGTCGTTACCTCCTACGATGGCTACTCTCCTGCTCGCTGTTGCCGTCCGTTGAATCCCTTCTCGATCCCTTCTTATCATTTATTATTGGTTATTGCGCCTTATAGACTAGTATGTATTAACATGATTTCACTTATGAGGTATTTACAAAACCTCTAGAGTACGAAATATTAATGTGAATAATTCGAAATGCTTAGCTGTTGTTGGTTTCTAAGTCGCGGGATGTGATATACCTATATATTTTTTATTCTTTACTTTTTACTGTTTTGTTTTTTTACGAATTCTTCACTCGAATCTCCCTTAGTAAATAATGACCACCGAATGTAGGTATATCTGAACATTCACAAATTACATTCATTTTTAAAAAATTATAAATAATTTTTAAAAAAATTATAATTAATTTTTAACAAAATTTTTATCAAGTTTCAAGCCGACCGGATTTGTAAAAGTGAGTTAAAATTGAATTACAAGATTTGAACCAAAACAAAGAAACAAACGGACAGAGGAAGTGAAGCTAAATAAAATCGTTTAGAAACAAATACCTCTAATGAAATATTACCAATATTCTTTTATCCCAGTAAAATCTAACTTGCCTGTGGTTTTAATTACATTGTATAATGGTGACCACGGTGTAGTAGCACCGTGATGCTGACGTGTTCCTCCCGACAATGAGTTTTTTAATAGCGATTTCGGACGATCGCACTGGTGCGCACTGAGTGTGACTTTTAGCCAATTGGAAGCGAGAAAACTCGCACTCAGTGCGCACTAGTACAGGTTGCCGAATCTGCTACAAGTTTTTATTGTTACGCTGTCGCTTGAACGTTGCTACAACGAGAATTTTATGCAATATATATATATATATATATATATATATATATATATGTGAAGTACGTAGGCGCGAGATTTGAAAGCGGTCGTTAGCATATGTTTTGCAAAATGCAAAATATGTACAATTGTCAAGGATACGCGATGCGGGTGGCATGCTTGAGAAAGATCTTGGGCAGAGCTGGAAAACAGCAAGAGGAAACCAATTAGCAGACCTCGATATAAATCGTGGAATTTAGGTTAAGTCACTGGTCTCTGCTAGCTGTTACAAGTGCCAGATCACACCAAACGGACGGGCTATGTTGAAGAGCATCATAAATTTCTTTCAAGGGTTGTTTTTCCAATCCTCTAGCAGAGCCTACTTTCTCTTCCCACGTGGGCACCCCGCTGTGTAACGGAAAAGCGATCTGACAAAGGGCATTACCCAACTGTTACACGCCGATTTTCATGAGGTTTACATAGATTATACTTCTCGAAAAAAAGTTTACACGTATTTTTTTTATCGATGATCATCCATATTTAGGGGGTGAAATAAATCCTCAAAGTTGGGGTGAAAAACACGTTTGCCCCAATATCTCAAAAAGTATGAATGGATAATGTTGATAAAATAGGAAATGAATATTTTGTTATCGCATACTGGTTTCACGCGTGCGCTGATAGAGGGCGCGATCAGTCAGCAAATATGGAAAGTGTACTGAAGTAATTAAGCATTTCTATTATTATCAAGTATTAGATATTTGGCACCGTAGATTGTAACTAATAAAATACAGAAATAAGCATTGTATTCTTTAATAGTTATTCAAGTTTGAAATTCCTTATTGTAAGATTCAACCAGATAAGTAATTAAAATTTCTTCCAATAAATTAAATTTTCTTCCATAAGCGACCATTTTTCCATTACAAGCTTAATACAAGACGATGGAAAGCAATTATCTCAGCGACTCAATTGATAGGTTTCCCAACAGGGCGATAACATTTCTAGCTTTAATCCCCCAGACTCTGATCTTTCACCCCAAAATTCTTTGACACAAGTCTTTCCTGATTGAGAATCGGAATTACCAATTTATAATTCCTAATCAATCACTATATCCCATAAAACCTAACCTTCTATAAGTAACAAATCCAATCTCTTCTTCATCCCACTGGCCATCTATACCCGATGTTCCAATACAATTTCAGATGAAATAAGTAGCTTAAATAAACGTGTACAGAAAAATTCTCACAATAATTGGACTGTTAAACGCATACCACACAGTTACTTAATAAAAGTTTAGGGGAACTTTTCAATCTTATTCCTCCTTGGAGGGAACAGGAAGATCTATTCTCGGTTCTGAAGCTGTGTGTACACACCGAAGAAACGGCGTTACCGGTACTGTTTCTACATCCGACGTTAGCGTGTGAAACCGCAAGCAAAGGGACCGATGCAACAAGAGCCTGGGAGTGCCTTTTTAATGTCACGGAAGGAGTTACCTTTAAGTATCGCCGATGTCGAATCACATGACTCGTTAGATTGGGGGAGAGCCTGACGATAGGAGAACGGCCGAAGATGGCCATTGAAATATGTACACCCTTCTCGTACGCAAATTATCCAGTAATACCCGCGCCCTGTGTTTTTCACTTTTGCGATTATCGATTATTATGCAATATTGTTGCAACAAAAAAGACGAGCGATTGCTATACGATTCTACTCGAAAAAAGGGATCGAAAACGTGGAGTGAAATTTCCTCGTACGAGGCTTCGTTTTCGTGGAAATCGTGTCTGAAAGCGGGGGATGCGGTCACGCGCACCCTTTTCAGACACGTTTTCCTCGAGAACGAAGCCTCGTACGAAAAAACTTTATACTACGTTTTCGATCCCTTTTTTCGAGTAGAATCGATTCCCACTTGGTTGCAACATTTTCTATGGAACGCTCTGTATAATAATCGATGTCAGGAGACGGTCAGACGAAAGCTCGTCGATATGCGTTCACCTAGTGCATCAGAACTGAATGCCTTCTGTGAAAGTCATGTGCATCCTTGACCTAGTATCCTGGACGAAGAAATCATAGACGTTAAGCAGTAAAATGTAACCCTTTGCGCATCGAGGGTCGATATCGCAACCGCGACATCCTCTGTTACGCTTGCATTTCACAGTTTTCTCGAGCCACTGGGCACTTAGTTACCTGATTCGCTGTAATGAAACATTTTTAATCCTCCAATCAAATAGACTTTTTCCAAGTATCGTTTTTTAGAAAGCGCTTAGCGGGTTTGTGTTTTAAAAAGAAATTGCTCAGCGTTGGGAAGAGGCCTTGCACAGGAGGATCGTGGTACAGTGTCCTGGGGTTATTCAATAATTGCAGTTATTGAATAATCGCGTTACGTCGTTCCACGGTGTTATTAATCAGCGCGCATCTTAATTAAGCACGCTCGTAAATCTCCTTCCCTAACGACACACGACATACCTCTTCCGCTGTTTGAAATACAGTGAGAATCACCAGTCGCAGCCGTCCCGACCCGATTTCGCATAATTAAATAGTTATACGGTCCGTTGGGATTTCATTAAACTCGCGCGTCTAATTAACGACATGCGTCGCGGTTCATTCTGCTTCTCAGGCTCCGTCTCCGCCTATCTTATAAGATCCAAACACCCCTGTCGATACACCGAGTCCAAACTATCTCTGATGGAAATTCTGAATCATCCTTCGTCCAATATTAAAAAAATTTTAATAATTCCTCATCAAAATTAAGTGCAAATGATTCTACATAAAAAAACGAATAAAAACTGTAGAATAAATTTTTCCATACAAAGCCCCGTTTTCGAGAGAATCAAGTCTGAAAGCGCAAGATACGCGCAGCTTGCGCTTTCAGACTTGATTTCCCCCGAAAACGGTGCGTCGTACGAAAAAACTTTATACCACACTTTGGACTCACTTTTTAACGCAGAATCATCTCCCATCGATCATTTTTCCGATATCTCAAAATTAGGTCTCACGCAGACCAGAAAACCAAGTTTTTTAAGCGCGCAACACAATCCCTTCGATCTGTTCCTACCATGAAAGTCATTCTGCCGGTTAATTGGATCGAAAGGGCGAATCCAATCCTGTTCCATAACCTTCCTGCCCGCGATGACCTTACCGAAGCCGCTCGTCATTCCACAGCGCGGTCGATTTGCATAAGAGCAGAGTTATCGAGCGAGCGCGAGGTCGTATCGCCGTGCCGCGAACATGTGCTCCGGCAGAGTGGAGGAGCTCTCTGCTTTGCGGCCAGCGCACGTATGTCGTTCGCCTATAGAGCACCGCAAATTTTATTCCGAACCTACAAAGATCAAATTAGCCTCGGTTGCCTCCGCCACGCATACCCGTCGCGAATAGTTTGCTCGTTAATGCTTCACCGGCCTGCCTTTCGAAACGAAGGCTCCGTCGATCTTCGTTGCACCCGTGTACGGGGCATGATGCTCCCAGAATACTTGTCAAATTGGGCCTTGAAGAGCAGACCTGATTTTGAGGGTTTGTGTGTTTAAGTTTCGCGCGCAAATCGACAGCGACAAGTAGGTCTGAATGATGGCTAGGCACGTGTGCGAGGCCTGTTCGACACCTCCACGAGAGGCTGGAAAAGGTTTCGCTGAGATCTGATTGCCCTCCGCGCGTTAAAACTGCAATCGGCCGATCTCTCGCCGCGAGGAACACAATGCCAAATGGGAGGGTTTGCGAAACGGGATTTCGATAGCTATGAACCGTGACTGGTACCATCTTGGCAACTTTAGATCAGGCTGCCTCGGTTTGTGCGGGGGAGTGTGGATCTTCTGGAAAGATCAATCTTAACGATGGAATTCTTAGAAGGCCATTTTCGGATAGATTTTATTGCGAAATCAGTTTCAGGTTTAATTCACAATCTGAATTCTGCATTCAAATTTTCCACAAAAGTTACCCATAAATAATTTAACGCAGATCAATTCTCGTCGCCCTCTGAAGAATCTTAACTCCTCTATTTTTTTTCTTCGTCTAAACTTTCGAAATTCCTATAAATCGCGGCCAGAATAAGGTACAGAGTTACCACGTGGCACAAGCATAGATTCCGTCGCCGAGAAAAAGTGTCAAGTTCGTGCGAAATTAGATAGTTTATTAGATAATCCCCCTCGATATGGGAATACAATGGCTGAATACTGGCAAGCGGGGATACTCGAACGTGGCTGGCATAATGGCAGGATGTTTATGCCGCGTGCGAGTCGTAAATTTAAGGGACTCGTACGCGATAAAGTTGCAGCACGGCTAAGGTACTTTAACGGATAAAACCATTGGGACAGTGTCTCCCAAACTTCTGCTCCTTTTCGGTCTGATACCTTCTTGTCGTTATCAGCCTGTAGTAGCTGGTATCAGTTTATATTAATTTATGTTGGCCCATAATGGTCGCTGTTGGTTCTTATATAGTCATTTCTAGGAGTACATAGCATCGACGATAGTTCATACAATTCCATGGTGTTTCGTGGTGACCAATACTAGTTGATACTAGTCCGTAGTATTCCCTAGTAGTTTATACTAGCTTATAGCACAATCTCTAGTAGCATATAGTAGCATGTAACAACTCTTAGTAGTCTACAGCAGTCTATAACAATGCCTAGTATTTTATAGTAACCATCAGTAATTCTTAGTAGTCTATGTATAGTAGTCCATAGTAATTCCTAGTAGTCTATAGTAGTCTGCAGTAATTCCTAGTAGTCTATAGTAGGCTATAGTAATTCCTAGTAGCCTATAGTAGACTATAGTAATTCCTAGTAGTACATAGTAGTCTATAGTAATTCCTAGTAGCCTATACTAGATTATAGTAATTCCTAGCAGTATGTAGTAGTCTATCGTAATTCCTAGTAGTATATAGCAGCCTATAGTAATTCCTAGTAGTCTATAGTAGACTATAGTAATTCCTAGTAGTATATAGTAGTCTATAGTCATTCCTAGTAGTCTGTAGTAGTCTACAGCAGTTCATAACAATTACTGGTAATCCCTAGTAGCCTATAGTAACCCATAATGATCCCTAGTAGTATATAGCAGTCTACAGCAGTCCATAGCAATTCCTAGTATTTTATAGTAACTATCAGTAATTTTTAGTAGCCCACAGTAACTCCTAGTAGTCCGTAGTAATCCTTAGTAGTCTATAGTAGTCTACAGCAGTCCATAACAATTCTTAGCAGTCTATAGTGATCCATATTATTCCCTAGTAGCCCACAGTAGCCGATACTGATCTTTCGTAGTTTCTAGTTACCCACAGTGATTCCTAGTAGTCTCTAGTAGTCCATAGTGTTTCATATTATTCCCTAGTAGCCTACAGCATCCGATACTGATCCCTCGTAGTTTGTACTTGCCCACAGTAATTCCTAGTAGTCTATAGTAGCCCATAGCAGTGCCTAGTAGTCTATAGTAATTCCTAATTTTCTATGGTAGTCCACACTAATTGACACTACTTTATACACAAAAGTTCATACTAGTTGCCACTAGTCCTTAGTAGTTTATAGTACTTCACAACACTTCGTATCAACCTATAATAGTTCATACTAATCTACAGCACCCCATAACACCCCTAAGTACTTCACAGTAGGATAAAATAGCACGTAGCAGTCTCTAATAGTGCACAGCCATCAATAGCAATCTATGTTGAAGACGTCGACATTCATATCTGAGACCATAAACAGTGAACGCAACCCATTTCCTTCAGCGCTTGAGTTGCAAGTTGAGAAGCACTGCATTAGAATAATACGCAACAGAAGATACGAGTATTATCCCCCGCGATATTAGATCTTCTCAAACGAGACCTCATTAAGACCTCCACGCTCTGACGTTTGAGCTCATTAAACCCGATTCTCGATATGATTACCGCCGTAAATCATTCTTATTGAGATTTACACGCGGCTCGCGCGCCGGAAGGAAGCGGGGAAACCCGCCATCCGGTTAAGAGACACACTTGCAACCAGATAAACACTCCCTGATGTCATTTCTTTTATTCTGCTTATGGGAGTACATATTCCCAGTGACACGTTCGCTCCGCCGCATAACATTATCCCTACTGAATAACTAATGCGATTATTCGAGGCCTGATGGAAGTCAAGATGGGGGGCACAATAGGCCATTTAACTTACAATTAGATAAATAATAAAAACATTAGTATATTAATATAAAGAATCTCCTTTAGTTTTACTATTTTGCGAACAAGTTTCGTGCTCAGGGATCACCTGCTCAAAGCGAAGAATTCAAAATGGTATGATATAAATATAAACGTAAATAGTAAAATATAAAATAGCCTTTCAATTTTTCTTAACAACTGAGAAATTTAATTTCCCATTTACTTCGAGCAGCCTAAGAACCAATGTGTCTAGCCACCCTCTTCCTATATTTGAAGAATTCACCTATCGTCCACTGTCAAAAAAATTTTAAAATATAAATCTCGGATCTTAATCCACGTAGCTCCTCGTATTGAAATTTGATAAAAGAATCACCGAAGATCTGGAAACAGAGCACACTCAAGAACTTCCTTTTGGAGCACGCTCGCCTGCAACCTTCCAAAGCCGGAGTTTGGCCTTTGAAGTGGCCTTTACACGGCCACCATACCCCTTACCTTTGATATTAGCACTCATTATCCGCTTTTTCGTCGGCCGCGATTGCACGGATGGACGTGGACGGTGATGCAAAGGCGACGAATAATAAATCATTATCCCCCAGCGGTTTCGTCTCATAGTTTCAATATTGCCAGGCGTATCCGCTCTAATCCGACCGTCGCGTAATCTTCCCGCGGGAGAATGAGAAAGATCGTATTCCGTCGAACGCCGATGCTTTAAAGTGGCCACTTGCAAATATTCCATAAGTTAATAATAATGCTCGCGGCAGATAAGCGTAAATCACTCCTATTGCAACAGTGTAAATATGTATAGGGTGTTGAAGGATGGATGGTTAATCTTGGATTTGGTATGTAGTACTGTGTCTCGTGGTGTTGTAGGTCTTTGAATAGAAGAGGTGATTTGTTGGGCGAGAGGAATTTCTATGGTCCTTTTGTTTCTTGATGAATGGATGGACCCGGTTCTGGGGTTTGGCGAATGATCTATTATCGAGGAGTTGGTGGTAGGTAGCTGTGGCTCGTCTGAGGAAAGCTGGGAACATGCCCTTCTTTCTCAGTCCCATCCATTTTAGAGATCTACAATAACCAACTCCCACAGACTCCTTCATTTCCCACCCCCTCTTGACTACTGCATATTTCATTATACCTCAGTTTATACCTGCACTTCACAAAAGAAGTCTTTCCTTTTTGCAATTGTGAATGAATATTATTTTGTGGTGGTTGAAATTAATGGAACACCCTATATACAGCAGCGGAGTAGTTTGAGAACCGTGAAAGAGTCATTTATCATCAATAACCTCAAAAATAATTTTTGTGGTTACAGTAAAATGATATTCCTTCTCTGCAACTCCAAGCAATAATCATATTGGGGTGGTCGAAATTAATAAAACACCCTATATACAGCAGTGAAATAGTTTGAGAACCGTGAAAGAGTCATTTATCATCAATAACCTCAAAAATAATTTTTGTGGTTACAGTAAAATGATATTCCTTCTCTGCAACTCCAAGCAATAATCATATTGGGGTGGTCGAAATTAATAAAACACCCTATATACAGCAGTGAAATAGTTTGAGAACCGTGAAAGAGTCATTTATCATCAATAACCTCAAAAATAATTTTTGTGGTTACAGTAAAATGATATTCCTTCTCTGCAACTCCAAGCAATAATCATATTGGAGTGGTCGAAATTAATAAAACACCCTGTATACAGCAGTGAAATAGTTTGAGAACCGTGAAAGAGTCATTTATCATCAATGACCTTAAAAATAATTTTGTGGTTACTGTAAAATGATATCCCTTCTCTACAACTTCAAATAATAATCACATTGGGGTGGTCCAAACAAATGAAACACCCTGTATACACCTCCAAAACAGCCTCAGAACGGTAGCAGGCATACTCATCGCCGACTTTCGCAATCACCCCGCCTATCGTTAACAGAATCCCCCTCGAAATTCGCCGGATGTCTTGCTGGCGCTCTTTGTTCCGCCCCCCCCCCCCCCTCTTCATCTCTTCGCCAAGCAATGGGAACAATTCGATACATATCGTTCGGTTTCATATCCCGTCACGGTGTACCGGTCATAATCTCATTGTTATCTGGCATATTGTGCCGTATCGAGGCTTCTGGTCTCGGCTCCGTGATCGCGATCCAGCGATAGACCCCCCCCCCCCCCCCCCCTCGATCCCATTCATGCATCTCCAGTTACGAAAGCTCTGGTCCCACGTGACACAGAAGCTTTCGATACTCCCTCGAGTAATCAGAGAGGGACCCTAGCACCCCCAAAGAAGGGGCCTTGTAAGAAGAAAAAAATGGATTTTATTCTTCATATCAATTTTTATAATCACCTAAAGAATTTTATTGAATTTGCGTTACAAATATTTTTATCCGGTCAACTCGGCTACCTCAAGATTAAATCCCGAGTGCGCCACTGCATAGGTACAAGCAGATATTAAGAAATCCCCGTCGAGGAAATTTATGTTAGTTTTATTATTATTATTATTCATAGTTTTTTCTTAGAGGAGGGGGTCACAGTGGTGGATTTAAGGGGAAAGGCCCAAATGGCAAATGTTTTGGGACATCCTGTATATAAAACAGAATTGCAAAAAATTTACGCGAGTATGGTATGAAAATCTTGGTAAACAAGAAAAATTAAGTTTCGATAAAATCATAATTTTGTTTGGGCCTTATGGGGGCCCGCTGAGCAGAGGCCCAAGCAACTGCTCATCGGTCGCCTATTAAATCCGCCACTCGGAGGTCAAATGGGACTTGCCGCGGTCCCAATGTTTAGTACCATTATCGAGATCCGAATTACGTTGGGGCCCCGTGAGCCGAGGACGCGCAAGATGGCGCTTTCGTCATGGGCCCCTCTTGTTTTTGCCGATAGAATGTGGGTCAAGGAGGCGTTTTAACCCTCTGCTAGTCGAAACTCGGGTCGCCGAGAGGATCGCAGTGGCCACACATTGTTAACAACGGTTACCCAGCAGAAATTATACACGAGGACGATTGCGATGGTTTGAGAGTGGAGGAGATATTCAATCGTTCTAACGAGATTAGTTCGATCCCTGTAACGCAACCTTCCGATCCTGGCCCGCAAAACTGTCCTTTGTGAAGCCGTTTCGAGTGTCGAATCTCGCAATCGCCATTATCGTAACCCCCTCCCCCTGACACGTGCTTAATGACGCGAGGCTCTATTTACAGTTGCGCAATTATAAACGGCGAGCGGGCAGGACAATTAATCGGCTGACTTTCTAAAGCGTCGCTGGCCCCTCTCGTGGTTTCATTACCGTGGTTAATAACTTTATGACACTTAACCGACTGCGAGGGGAATAAATCCTACGTTCGATCGTCTCAGGCACGCCACGTCTTAATTGGCCACAAGCAACATTTACATTGTACTTATGTTGTGATAATCTAGTATACAGGGTGTTCAGAAATTGATACTTATCATTATTATCAATTTTAAGTGCTAAAATTAAAAAAAAATTATCGGAAAATGTCTTACGTGCCAATGGTCATACTGTAGTATAGAATTTGACTTCTGGCACTTACAGTGTTTTCTACAAGGATTCTTCAATTGAGAAGCAGATGTGTATATGAGGATCAATGCTTTTCAAACCGAGGTAGAAAAATTCCTTGTGGCAAAAGGGACCGAAAAGTCCTTTACCATTTTCCAATCGGAGGCTCTATTTCCGAGATAGAAGCGATCGAATATTAGGGGGTCCCCCGCCAGCGTGCACTTCTTAAATCTGCCGCCAGGGGCGCGGCGACAAAGGGCCCTTTGAACATTGAGAGCTTGTATCGCGCGAACTAAGCGTCTGATTGAAAAGTGGTAAAGGACTTTTCGACTCCTTTCGACATGCAGAATTCGCGAGCTTCGCCGCGTCCTTTAATTTTGAGGGGACCTATAGGTGTTGAAGCGTTTAGTAGAAGAGTTATAGTAGTCTCGGGTTACTAGACGAGGAATTTAAATTTTATACGAAGCTAGTGGTTGAAACGAACATAACATTTCAGATATTTCTAATGAGCAGAAAGTTGCTCGGCCAGTATCTATGCTAATTGCAACATAAACATTGATTCCCTGATGGAAATACTCCTGAGAATTAATTTCCCCGATATGACGATCAGTCTTTCAATAGAATCCTGCTCGACTCAAGCCCGTCAGAAATGATTGTCACTCGATCAGGGGTACAGGCTTAATAAATAATATTCATACGTTTCCTTCTTTCCAATTACACGATTTATTAAACACTTTTTCATTACTTTTCAGACAAACAAATCGGAATTAAGCTACAAAGGGAACAGCAAAACGAAGCGGGTTAAATGTGAAGTGTATTAATTCTTCAAAATGGAGAACGGGGCTCGTAGCTTGCCCCCCTCCCACGACGAGACTGCGCAAAACTTATTACCGTTCCAGGTGCTGAAGATGGAACCACATTCCTGGCGCAATTTAATAACAATGAAGCAGCGTGCAGTTCTATTCGGTAAACAGCTCCGAGCGTCATGAAGTACATCTTTATAGGCCTGAGGAATTGTATGGTAATGGCGCTGTTCAACGATGAAATTAGTTTCAATCGCTGAACGACTAACTCCAGTTAGATTGTTCGCCGCGAACGATTAGTGTAGGGTGCAATTTATCCTGTGATCCGTTCGATTTCACTACCTGCACGTGCCACAGCTGGATAACGAAACCTCGAATGTCTAAATTATTACTGGCCCAGTTGCGGTACAGGGTGACTCAGCGATGGTGGACGAAATAGCGATTGCTGTTGTGTTTTGAGCCTGGAACAGACAGGTCCAGTAGCGAGTAATTTAGTAATTTACCGTGTATGGACACTAAAATTTAATGGAGTAGTTAATTAAAAAAATATTAAATTACTAAATTACTGGACGTCTCTTTTCCAGCCTTTACTAATTAGTAAAACTTCTCGTTTCGTTGCATGGTTATTTATGGGGTGGACATGAGTTGGAGGAGAGCCATTTTAAAAGTAGATATAGTTTTTGTACTTTTTTTAAATCCATCAACTTCTCCAAATTATATTTTAAAAACTGGAAAACCATCATTTTATTCAATATAATAAAATAGTATTACCCAACCCTTTTTTGAATCCCAATCCCCTTTTACAATATTCAAATACTCTGCTACCCCCCACCCCCATGTAAGGTAAGGTAAATTTAATAATGTAAAGAAAACACCAAAACCCAAAAACTCCATTTCATCCCTCCCACCATTTCCACTATTTCAAATAGCTCCCCTCCAAAGCACCATAAAAATCAACTTCCTTTCCTGTGAATCCCCAGGTCATATCGTAAGTTGCATTTCCCTGAAAGGGTTAAGGCAAAGCGTGGACAAAGAGGACGTTCTTTCACGCAGAAAGGGGGGCAGTAAAGATCAAGGTTCGTTGAATTAGATTCCATCTGATTTCGAAGTGCGTGACATTAACACCTCGCTTCTGGATCGTGGGTCGCCCTGCTGAATGGATGCCGCGGCTGGTCCCGTCCTCTTCCAATCCCGCTGCCTATCCTGCCTCTTCCACGGCCGTCCTTTGCCTCCCCCCTTGTCCTTCCCCGCTCCCCTCCGTTCACATTGTTCCGAGACATTCGTGACATTTCATCCTCCGAGATCTTAAAGTCTGCGCTCCGAGATCGTTCCTCGTGGGTTACGTGATCCGTAATCCGCCGCCATGATACAACGAACAGGCGATCCTCTGTGCAACCGCGCATGGAATCCATTGTAAAAGCCTTCCAATCGATTCCCCAGCCTCTCGTTGCTTCCCCCCTCGCTCCTCTCCTGCCTCTGTAATCGATTTGGCACCAGAAAGCACCAAGCTTTTTCCTAATTCCACGCCCTTGACCTCTTTTCAGGGCAAACTTTTCCTCCGGGAAAATCGTCGAAAGCACGTATAAAGTAACATGCAAAAATATCAATTTTGAGGTTAGGAATCTATCGGTTGAAAAGTTATTAAGTAAAGAAGACAAAATTTTGTTCTAAATTTTGCACAAAGGGCGGACGTGATGGGGTCGCATTGGTGGCTATATAATCACACACCCTCAGATGCTAAAAACACACCCTCTTCCTACTTCTCCTGAGAAAAAATTATTTTAGGTTATGGGTCGCATCCGCAAGTTACTGGTTCGAATTTCCAAACTCACATCGGTTCGCTAACACGCTTTACGCGGCCTCGCACTAACCTACCCCCAACGAATGCTAATACCGGGGACAATTTGGAAAACGGAATAGTTAGAAAATATTTGTGAAAATTTCCCAACCATTTCCGCCTCATAACTTTTCAATGAAAAGATTTCTAAACTCAGAATTGGTATCGTTAAAATCTATACAAAATTTTATTTACGGAAAAAAATACTCCCATAAATATAAATTTCAACCCCCCAAAAAGATTTCCTAGAGGTCAAGTTCACATTCTTTTTTTTTTAACAGGGAGAGAAGCTTCCCAACGTTTCCTCCGTCACCCTCCCCCGCCCTGGGATCGTGTACGCCGCGATTAAGCTAGGCTCGAAGCTCGCGATAAATTCCGCGTCCCGATTGGAAAGTTCGTCGCCCGGGGTTCCCCCGCCAGTGACCGTTGCGAATTAATCGACCCTGCGAAATTCGATATTTAATAAATCCAGGCGCGTCGACGTCCGAGGAATGTCGAACAGCCTCCCCCGTATTCAGTTACATCTCTGTTTCCCATAAATTTCGCGACACCGAGGAGAGGGGGCGGGGGCACGGCGATGCCGCGTCTTCGAGCGTGTCGTTGGGCAATTAAAGTGACAGAGACGATGACGACGAGGAGGCATGCGACTCAAGGCTCAGCCGGGAACGATTATTTCCAGGATTTCACGCAGAAATTGCGATTTGGGATTGTTTAGAAGAGTTCTTAGAAAAATTGAGGGGAGGAAAAAATGGAAAAGTTGACAGAAAAGGGTGGAAAAGTGGAAAGACGGAAGGTGGAGGGGGGTTCCGGGATGAAGAGAATGGGGAAATGGGGGTGGGATGAAAGGGGGAGTGAGAGAGTTGAAAAGGGTTGAAAAAAGAAAGAAGGGGTTGAGAGGTCAAAAATATGGAAATAGAAAAAATTGATGATTTAGGGAGAAAATACGAAAGGAGAAATGTAGAAGGAAGTAGTAGCGGGATGGTGATATTAGGGGATGGAAGAAAAAATGCAGGAGGGTAGATTGTGAAGGTAAAAAGAAATATAAGAGGTAGGGTAGTGACAAATTTAAAAAAAAGGGACGGGGATGAATTTGAGGGAAATGAAGGTGGAAAAAATCAGGAGAGGGAGGGGGTGAGGTAAAGGGAAAGGGGGGTAAGAGGTAAAAAATTATGGAGTAAAGGAAATTGGGGTAAAATTGATAGTAAATAAAAAAGGGAGGTATAGAGGGGATGTAGAGTGAAGTACAGTGAATACTACTTAAGAAATTTTAATTTTAGGGGACAGAAAAAGAAGCTAGAAAGATTGTGGAGATCAAAAGAAAAGTAAATCGATTACAAGACAAAAGAAATTTAAAAAAAAGTAAAATAGCTAAATCAAATAAAATAAGAATACCTACAAAGTAAATGCGGGTGTAGAAAATGGTGCACAAAAGGCGAAACCTAAAGGTCCCAAGATGGGCCTGACTGAAGAAGTGTCCTCCTCAGAAAAGTACAAACTCGTAAGAGAAAACAGCGTGACGTAAACCATTACCCAATAAGTCAAGCAGTAATTTGTGTTGTCGTCGATTAAACGCGTCCATCCGAACACTCTCCTCTTTTCCACCCTCCCCTTCCCGTTTCCGTGCTCCTCCTCCTTTTAAACCCAAAGCCATTTACACCGCCCGCCCATCGGCGGCACGACGAAAAGCGAAGCGAGAAGAAAAAGGAATTCCTGAAATCGCACGACTGCGTAAATTGCGAACTCGCTCGAAATTGTTGCCACGAACGAGCGCCGTTTACGCAATCCTTGATTTGACGAGGACCAGCGGACATTTCGCGACGAAGTTTCAACGGCTCCGGTGCTCGTAATCGGGCTTTATTTATGGCCGAGTTAACGACGGAACAAATGGGGAAGAGATGCCCGCCGATTGCGCGGAATTATAAAAATAACAGGCGACGATATTGCCTCCGTGCACGCACGTTACTTTTATATTTTTATGTAATTGTTGTGCAAGATTTTTTTTATGTAAGGACGGGCCTCTCGGGGGGATGGGGATGCGCGAAGTGTGCGCCCTCCGCGGCGGGAGCGAATGTAACGCAGGACGAGCGAACGAAGACACGAGCGCGGAGACGATCCCGCTTAGCCAGGGATCGAAGTCACTTAATTACCAGGAGCAAGACTGATTGACGATAACCCGGCGAACTATAATAGCATTCCTCTGTTCGCCACCTTTCCGAGGACAAACAAAGAGGACGGCGCGCTGGCTGCCTTAAAGTTTAAGGCGAAGTAAAAGTTCACCGGCGCGGTTCTTAACGAACAAGACCGGCGGACGAATGCGAATTTGCATGTGAGAGGAGACGGAAGCTTCGGCTGACTAATGCTTTGGTACTGTTTGGTGTTTGAGACTTTTTAATTGTATTTAATTAAATTGGGTGGAATGCTTACGATTCTTTTGTTGAATTTTTTAGATCTTCCTGCTTGGGGGAGAAGAAAACATGGGGGGTGGTCTGTGTTTTTATTTAGTAGAATATTGGGATTGTGAGAATTTTTGAAAATTTGGGAACTGGTTGATGTAGATTTACTTCTGCTACTAGAAATGAAGGAGAGGTTGTTATGATCAGATAACTAAAGGATTCTTTTTTAAAGATTAGTTTAGAAGTACCTTTTTTTGATAGGAGGAGTCAGCTATTACATCATGTTATAGTATTTTGTTTAATATTTGGGATTGTGTGCAAAGAATTCTTACTGAACAGGGTATGTATATGGAAATGGTACGATTGTTGTACTTTCTTCAGAAAGGTCCTAGAAATTAAACTAAACTTTGAACATAACCATTGAATTTTTTCAAAATTCTGAAACAATACCATTTCAAAGTTTCTTCATCAAATCCATTAAAACGCACACCTCTTCGACAACAGTCTAATATAACACCATTCATTTATTTATCTTTCTGAATAAAGATGTGTGAGATCAGGAATCCACTTAAAAGGGATCTCGGAATAAGAGATCTTGGAAGAACGACATTGGCGCAGTTGGTTAGGCGCCTGACCAGTACGCAGGAGAATCCGAAGATCGTGGGTTCGAGTCCCATCGCCACGAGATCCATTTTTTCCGTGAATTACAAAACCTATTCCTACAGATATCTTACACAGACCTCTTTACCCTTATTAAACACTTTATAAAAATAAAGCCTCAAACTTTTTAAATCCAAAATTCACCATCCTCAAAACCCAACAGAACTAAAACTAAAAAAATAAAAGCCTCTAAACCCTTTAAAGCTTCCAAAACACACCAGCACATCCAAAAACACCCAAAACCCATTAAAACTAAAAGTTAAAAGCCTCTAAAAAAAACCCTTAAAATCTCTAAAACACCACCACATCCAAACATCGAAACTCATCAACACTAAAAATAAAAAAGCTTCTTCTCAAACCCTTATAAAGCCTCTAAAACACCCACCACCACATCCAAACACCCAAAACCTATTAAAACTAAAAATAAAAGCCTGAAACCCTTAAAATCTCCAAAAGACCACCACATCTCCAAACATCAAAACTGAAAATAAAATCCTCTCAAGCTTCTTAAAACCTAAAAAAAAAAAACACCACTACATCCAAACATCAATATCCATCCCTCTCCAAGAAACTTCCCCAAAATTCCGCCCACCACCTCCCCTCTAACCACCAGTAAGTCCTCCTCCATCCAATAATCCTCATCCCTCCCCCAAACAATCCCTTCTTCCCCAGAATTCAGATCAGCCACTTACATAACATAGTAAGAGGGAAAGAGAGGTCACGCAATCGAGCAGCCACGGTCTCGGGTGGCGAGACTTTAAGGTTGAGGAGAGACCGAAATGTCAGGAGCGTTTCGAGCGATCCCGAGCATCGAGGACGAAGAGGGCAGCCGGAGGAAGGCGCGCGCTCGACGAGGATGTCCTACATGCGAGTGCTGCGCGGGGAATAAGGACGGGAAGAACTGCTCCACGTTGCCTAGATGCTCCGCGGAATATGCAGGCTTCCCTGGAGCAGCCAGCGTGGCGTACCCTGGAACAGCATGGCGAACTCGTTACGGATTCGGCGCCGAAGATGATCGCGCGCGGAGTGAAACCCTTCCTCTTGCGGACGATCAATGACGAAACCCGCAGATCCCGCGCGCTGATTGAGAGAGGTTTCTTGGTCTAATTGACGTTCAAATAGTATTTATGCTTGGCAAAACTGAATGGATTGTAAACTGTAAACCGGACGTTGCGACAGCACAGGCGGCGTAATAATGGTGGCCGCCGGGGCGATCAGATCAACATTCTGTAAACGATAGTTTTTGCTGGCTCTTGGAAGAAGAATGCGTAATAGGGTACTTGTGAATTTTTCATTGCAAAATAAGCAGTTGTGGCTTTTGGAGCTGGTGGTGGAAGTGGAGGGTTGATATTTTAGAAATTTTAAATTAGGTCTGACTTGTGAAAGAAATCTACATAATAAAATATTGACGAATTTTTTATTGTAAAATGGGAATTTCTATATTTCAAAAAATTCAATATATTCGAGATTTTCCATTTTGGAGTAAACGTTCAGTGAATTTTGGAACATGGCGGAACGAAAGTGTATTGCTGTATATTTTTAAATATGCTTCATTCTTTTATTGGCCGAATGAAATAAGATAATGTTACAATATTAACGATCGACGCACCTCGCAGAATTTATTGCCTCCCATAATACTATGCTACGAGCTTGTCCCAGATTCAACGCGACGAACCATGGAAATTGCTGGTTTCCATTTTCGTGCCCGACGATCAGTCGATTATTTTGACATTGACATTTAACGATTAACGACGTGATGGCTGTCGTTTTGGATTAAATGAGACGGGAGTCTGTCATTAGTGTAACTCCTTATATGCAACCGTGAAGAAATCACGAGGGGGATGCAAGCGAGTAAAACCGTCCTTGCAAAGATTTAACATCTGTAAGTCAGTGGTGAAATACATTTTCTAAAGGAAAATGGCCATTGTTTTTTTATGGAGTTTTTCTGGGTGCGATTAAGGCACTTCAACAACTCCAGAAACCCCCAAAGAAGCTGCAAAATATACAAAAATTTGTCAACAAAATTTTCCAGAAATATGGTGCTCACTGCACCCCAGCGTCATTTTTGAGTTACCATTTTCTTATTTTTTAATTTTTCAACTTTTGAGTGATAATGCTCTAGTAGCATTTTTCTAAAAATATAAATATAGATATAATGAAATTTGTAGCTGAAAAAATAGTTGTCGAAAAAGGTGATCTTTTGTTAAAAATCACAAAATTTAAAAATTTTAATATCAAGGTGTAAAAATTTGCAGAAATTTTGGCAAAGAAAAAAAATGCCTGGGGTGCGATACACCCCGCGTAACCACGAAGGGTTATAAAATTCAATTCCTCCAATTTAAATATTTTGAATGAAATTAAACATTAAATAAATTTATGCAACCCTGAAATTTAATAAACATCCTCTAATTGGTCTAAAAATTTGAACAACTTAACAAACACTTTAACAAGCCTACTAAGTTCCCAAAGAAGCCATCCTCAAACTCAGGGGTAACCACCCCATTTCCAACCCCCTCATCATCAAAGTCAAACCCCACCACCCTTCTCGCTCTTCTTCAGAAACAGGAAGACGTCGCCTTAATCCGATCTGAAGCGCCCCATGGATCCCCATTAAATCACGACCACTTCGTAACGATCGTTCCAGCAGCAGCTAGTAACGGTCCGCATCGAGGGATTGCGTTTTCTCCCATCGGTCGGAGGAGGAAGAGGCCAAGTGGAACGTAGAGTTCGCACGAGCGGAGGGCGAATTGAATGGAAGGTTATGAATATATCCGATTCCACTGTCGAAGTTGCGTGTCATACAAAGGAACCAGCTCTTCTTCACTCCGCGCGGCGCCATTGTTTCCTGCGCGTCCGAGCAGGCATTCCCTCGGCCACGATGAAAGTGAAAACTCGGTTCTGCCCGTGGATGACCTACTGCTTGCCAAGAATCTGGGTGCTCCGTCACTCCGCGATGCTTTGTGGTGGCTTAGGACAGTCGACCCTCGAATTCGAGAATGCCACTTTTGTCAGTCAGGGTTGTTTCGCCACTCTCTGGTGGGTGAGAGGTTTAAAGCGGCAGGTGGAAGCTGTGGAGCTTCGAAAGTCAGTAGAGAGGAACTTCGAGAGGATTTTTGATTTTAGAAATTGGAAATGGTAAGTTGGTATTTTGTTTGGGTGGAGTGGAGCTGGTTCGTCTAAAGTAGAGTATTGTGGGCCAAGAGTGCGCACTTAAGGGGGTATAACCGTTTGAAAGTGTCAAACGTCGGATTTTTTCTTTTTACATATTTTCGTAGATTGACGTTTTAGGAATATTATAAATCAAGTCCGATGTAAAAATTCGGAAGAATAACAAAGTTATAAGCATTTGAGTGGAACCACCCAGGTAGCACGGGGCGGCTCGACCGATCGCAGCGGAACTACATTTTTCATTACGGTGGCCCTAAAAACTCGCGCTATGTTCAACCAATTCACTTCCAATTTTGCGTGCAGAATCGCAATAAGATTCCACATCGTCCTACGAGGGCTTTTTTTATTCCGATTCCTTGTTTATTATTTATAAGGAAAAAAGGTGGACTTTTCTATTGGAAAAATCTAACTGTACCTTTGATTTTTCACCATTTCTTTATTTTTCAATATTTTCAAAATCGACCCCGTAGGAGGATAGCTATTAACATATTTTATAAGAAAATTTTACTGTTTTTGATTTCAGACAGGACAGACAGCTTTTTTCAGGGCCACCGTTTAGCCGTCTAAAATCGAGAGACTTTCGGATATGTATCCATAACTTCCGAAAAACAATAGTTTTCTAACTGAAACTTTTTTTCTAAGTAGTTCATAATACTATGTAAACATAGTAAAAAAACGGGAAATCTTCATCAAGCCGTTGACTTGTAAAAAAATCCACAAAATGTACACACTTCCCGAGGGTTCAAACGGGTATACCCCCTTAAGGGGACATTCTACTCTCTCGGCCGAAAAATCGAGCACTTTTTGGTGATAATTTTTATAACGAAATAAACACTTAACGTTTTCGAATTTCTGGGGGTATATTCTACCACTCTTGAAATACAAGAAAAAATCTTTATTGTTTGTTTATTTCATTTGTTTACATAAATATTTCGCTGTGAATTTGGCGGCTTCACATTAGTGACTTTATCTTGATTGACAATTGACTGTCGATCACCATTGGCAACTGTCATAACTCAAACCACGAAATTCGCATGGTGCGCACTCTTACCCTCTGCGAACTTTTACCTACCTTTACTCTAAGTAATCTTTAAAATTTAGAAAATAGATATTCCAGAAGTTTCAAAATTATTTCCCCCCACGTTCGTTCACAGCACATTGATAGCTCCAGTGCCCTCCACTTCTCCCTCCCTACTCCTTCGAATAAACAATTAATTCCCACCAACAAAGCTTGAGATCCAGACTCCAGCCCAGAATTTCTCCACGAAGCACAGTCTCCGAACAAATAGACTTCCATCAGATTGCACAGTGCTCCCTTCACCTTGACCTACCATCACTTCTCTTCCATCAATCAAAGACGTCGATTCCTCTGCTGGCAGCCCGGTGATCTACCATCACCCTAGGCATGTCTCAAGCGTAGCCCGGATTAGGCAACAGAGGCGGCCCTATCCCGTGGCGATTAATTATTTGCAGAGAAGCCTTGGGAATATAGAGTACAGGCGACAAGGATCTGAGGCAACAGCTTCAACGAACTTAACCAGTGACCTTTAAACGGCTAATGGTACCGTTTACCAAGGTGAACGAAAAACCAACGAGGAGATTGTACAATTAACATTTCACCTGAGCTCGGCCATGCAATATTGAGACGTGAGATGGGAGATGATGAACTGGGAGCATTTACGCGGGTGCACGAGGAGAGGGGGCTGTCATTCCTGTCACTTGGCCGATTAACGACTAGGCGCTCAGCCGCTCCGCGAGCCACGGACCGACTATTAATGACCACTTTAATGAGATTTAATTTAACGCGTAATAGCAAGCCCCGAGGAGATGTTTCGTAGAACCGTCGCGTTGGACGTCAGAAAGTGTAAAGCGTGCATTAGGGTGGCATGAACTATACCCATACAGCACACTTCGTGGCGGCAACGTTGCAGAATCGTTGCAGTAACCTTGCAGTGTTGCATGGTTGCAGCGCAATGTCGATATAACGTTGCCGCGACGTTGCCGTGCAACATTGCACGGGGCGGACATAGAATTATTGCTGTCTAGTTGCATCAATGTTGCGTTGCAATATTGCACGGCAACGTTCCTGCAATGTTTCTGCAACGTTACGGCAACGTTTGGCAACGTTTCCACAATGTTGATGCAACGTTGCGCCAATATTGCGGCAACGTTCCTGCAATTTTGCGGCAATTTTCCTGTAATGTTGCTGCAACGATCCTGCAACTTTGCTGCAACGAGAGTGCGCTGTATGGGTAGGGGTATAATTTTTTTATTATTTGGGGCTTCTAAGGATTAGCAGAAGTTGCCTTTTGTAATGGCATTTAAGCTGTTGAAGTGTGAGCTTTGAGGTGCCGCAAGTCGTTTGAAAATTATTATTTTTATTGATCTGGTGAATATTATTTTATTATTTTAGTTTTAAATGTTTTAAACTTACTCTTTTATCCAATTTTTTAGATTTCTATCATCGAATCTACTACTTAAGTAGAATTTTATTATTCATAGATATCTGAAGACGTAAAGAAATAAAGATAGATGACAACGCAATGAATAAAGCAGTTCAATTTTTTAGGAATTTTTCGAACTTCAGTGTAAGAAAATAATTAGAAGTGGGGCAAACATTTTTGCAATTTTAGTAGGAAGGATAGTAGAAACCTTTTTGAATATAAAAATAATTTTGTTTTTCATTTCCGATGGACACGAAAGACGAAATTATTTGAAGGCTTCTCACAGAAGAAACTTAATTATTTGTTGCTTTTTGAATAAAGATAACTTGGATTATTCGAGCCTCGAATAAGGAATAATTTTTTTATCTTTTATTCATTATTTGACATTTTTATTTGGATAAATTTCTTTCCCAACTCTGGATGACACCAGCAAGCACCTGGAAGAATTTCTAACGGGTGCATTTTATAGTAAAAGACGACAGAAGCCAACAGCCACTTCCCTCGCGATTTCAATCGCCTTCGAAGCACTCGAGCTCGTTGACAAGCTCCGACACGCGGCTCAAAAGGCTCAGGGAACGTCCAGGGAGTCCTGCGCGGCGGCTGGCGTCCGACAGATTTCATAGTGAATAATTAATCGCCGTGTTAAATGTTAGAACGAACATGCTAGTTCAACGTTGCTCGCTGAATCGATGGAGGTTGTTGAGGTGGCGATCTTTCCTTGACAAGCTGCGTCAGCCTGTGAATAAAATAGAGTCAATCCCATGGAAACATAAAACAGTAGCAAAGCTTTTACATAAACCAAAAAAATTTAAATAAATTAAAACCAGTGGTTGTAAATATTTCCCTATAAAATTCTACAATATCTCCCCACAGCCCGTGCGTGAAACGCCCATGTGCGTTCAAACACCGTGCCCTTCAAATGGGCGCACCCAAATTCCGCACGTGGCAGGCAGTAAAAAAGAAAATACTCACAACTCGAAAACTAATAGAAATAGCTCATACATTTATACCAACTTTCTTCACCCCTCGCCCATAATAAGTCCTTTCCTGAAGTCCATTTCCAAGACCACCCTCTCTATACACCCACCCACCTTCCATCAATCTTCATGGAAATTCCCGCGAGCGCGGGAAGATCGTTACAAGATCCGCGATCTTGAACGCCAAGTGCACCTTTCCCATCGGCTGCAGCCGGGGAATCGCGTCGCAGCCGCGATTCCCAGCGGGAAAACGGCGCCGAAAGAGAAAACTTTCTCGCGGCGTGGTCGATCGGCAATTAGCGCTGTCGCGCTCGCCGATCACGTAAGCATTTCATTCACGCCGGCCCCCCCTTTTTTTTATTTAATACTATAACGAAAGCTGGCCGATTGTTCCGCGGGATTCCAATTTCGCGTTTCATAATTCCGTTTCGCTTTACGTCCGCGACATCCTCCGCGCTTTCTCCGCGGGGAAGCACCATTCTTTGGGCCAGGAGGGGGCGCCAGGAATTATGGGAGATTCCCGCGCGGACGTGGGACACCGCTCGACACCCACGGATGCTGGAAGGCCGCGGCGGGTCGTTATTCGGAATACGAAAAATTCATCGACGTCTTGGACGCGAGTGGTGGGCGTGACCGCGGGCTCGTAATTATCCAATAATTCGTGCAAAGGCATTCCGCGGTTTCGCAACGGAAAACGCGTCCTACGCGAGCTGCATGCCCTCTGCTTTCGACGCGGCGAGCGTACGAGCGTTTCACAACGATCCTCAAGCTACTTCCCACGAGCGAGCGCCGCGTAAACTGGGGGAATATTGGTAGTTAATTAATATGAGTTAAATGAAGGGAAAGGGTAAAATTTTTTGGGCATTTCTACCCTCGTAGAAGTGCCTTCTTAACCTGGAGGTGAAAGAGGCAGTTGCCTCGGGGCCCCCGAAAATTTGAGAAATTAAAAAATAGGGTCGTAAAAGTCAGAAAAAAAATTGAAATGGGCCAGTCAACTGTGATGGAAAGAAAATAACGAATTCCCCAAATTTAGAGTTTAAAACGAGGGCCTTTTTTCGGAGAATATACCCCATATTTAATATTATTCATTTGATTCTTTTAATACTTATTCACTTTTTTTCATTTTTGATTTTATTTAATTTAAAATAATTCATGGGACCACATATGGAGTTCGCCTCAGGGCCCCCGAAAACGATAAGACGGCACTGCCTTGTAGTGCAACCACAAAAGATGCAGTGTTATAAGAGGATACTTAAAGCAAATAAGGAAATTGAGAAATGGTAAACGATGTGAGTGCCAAAAAAATAAAAAATAATTTTTTCAGTGGAAAGGTATGTGAATTCCACGTGGAATAGGGTGGCAAAAGTTATAAATAAGGGATCGTTCTTAAATTACGTAAGGTTTCTACGAACTGTAAGAGGTAGAAAAATAATTTTTATACAAAAGTTACTTTTGTTAATTAGAACTATCATTTGGCAAAAGTGGTATGCAAGTTATAACACAAAATAGGGAAATAGCCGGATTTTCAAGGGCCAATTTCACCCTCTTAGAGTGAATTTGTGCAGAAAAATTATTGCTTAATACATATCTATATATCCTCTTTTGAGTTACTCCAATTTAAATATTTTGAATGAAATTAGAGGCATTTTTAGGGTATATTTATAATTAATCCTATCGTGGTTCATCAATTAATACACAAATTCCTCTAAATAAATTATAAAGCCGCCATATTTATTAATTTAAATAATTTACATTTAATAATCAACTCAATTTAAATTATTTCTATAATAGGGTATCTAATCCTAGTCTTCTCAAAAATTCTATTGGCAAAGTTTCATAATTTTATGAATTTCCGGATTGGAGATCTTCCCTTGTTAGAAGGGAAATAGCGAGACTGCGAGCTGCGAGAGTCCCAAAATTAAGAGCTCTGAGGTTTCGAGATAAAAGGTCTAGAAAGCTTCCCAAAAAATGCCACACTTCGAAGCTGTACCATTTTGAAACTCTCCTACCTTTTGTGGCCTCGTTATACTCCTTCTAAGCGCCCACCCTTTCCACAAAAAATCCAACTCATACACCCCAGAAGACACCTTCCAAATAAAGAAAAATGTCCCCCCAGGAAAGAACACACTCAATCAGCTGAATCAACAGAAATGGCCCGAATGTCTCGAAAAAAGGAAAAGAGCGCATTGCCCACGAAATGACCCGAGACTTTTCCCAACCTATCAGCACATCCTCGGCGCGCAGGTTCGCCTAGCAAGCGGAGAAAGGCACGCGCGGGTACGCACGCTCGGAATTGCTCGGCGAGCAATCCGCCCAGCCTTACGTGCAGCCAGCAACACGGGGCAAGACCAGGTCAGGGCAGAGCACGACTTGCTGCCTTGTTTCAACCCTTTCACGGCCGAGGAGATGCCTGGCACCCAAGTCTCTGCTCCGGCAGAACACGGCGATGGGAGAAGCTACTCGCGTAGCCATTTTCATCTTGGAAGACTATAAGTTCAAACCGAGAAATTAAAAACTATTTATATCTGGAATGTGTCGAAGGAGCTTAACTATTGAGAAACGTGTATTTACTAAGGGAAGTTAGGTAACACGGAAATTTAGTGAGGTGGTTGAGGAAAGATGCACATACTAGAATTAAAAAATAATATTATAACATTAAAAACGAGGCATCTATTTTATTCCATCGCTTAAACTTACGAAATATAAACTTTTCTGTTAGAGTATAATAATTTGGCCACCCACTGTATTATAGTTTGTTGATGAATATGAGGGTTTGGAGAAATTGTGGGAGTATTAAGACATATATTTTTGGGAAACTGAATGTTCATCGCTGGGGAGGACTTCCGGCTTGCCATTTTGAAAAAAGGTCGTTCAAATTTCGAGATATCTCTAAATAAACTTTTTTAGAATGTTGAACTACTTAATTAGTCAGTATATTGATATACAAGGGTAAATATTCGAAAAGGTTGACGTCGAAATGTTTGTATATTTAAAACAATTTTTTCGCTTCGAAGCATCGTAGAGTTTTTCATAACAGGCTTGAGATAAATAATGGCACCTGTGTGAAAAAATACCATAAAACGCCGATTTGCAATTCGAGGACAAAAACCAGAATGACACCTTTACTTCCCCACGAAGTCGTGCAAACATAATATCACACGAAATAGGCAATTAAATTTCGGTCGAATGAGGAGATTCTATTTTTACAGAGGAACTGGTTTGCATATTTTTCCTGGTTTCTGGAAAGCGAGTCTGTTTTTTCGAATCGATGATGAAGAGTTTGGTAAAGAATTTTAAGGCCGTGGACCATTCATGGGTGAAGTAAATAATCCGAGGAATTTCTGCGTGAATTTCAGGTTTCGATTTCGGTGAGAGTGGAAGGAAATAATAAGTTGGAATCTGAGGGAGGAATAGCACGAGGCAACTGACTTCCATTTGTCACGATATTCGATATAAATGTCACGATATAAATATTTTCGTCTGAGAAACGAGTATGCTACTTTACCAGGCACTAAAATCTCCAGTCTCCAGTGGAAAGAATGTTTTCAGAGTATAAACAAATAAAAGTTGCAGGTACGAATACTATGGTATTTGGGTAACTTAAGAAAAAAGTCAATGATACTGTGATTTTGATATCTGGAGAAATAATAATTAAAGAAGTAATATTAATATTACCTTGTTTTATTATACTCTCTCATTCACAAATATTTATCTATGACCCATTCAATGCAATCAATTTATAAAAGGGACAAAATACACTTTTTTAAAAAGTAAAGAACAAGACAGGAAAATTTAAAGAGAAACGTATATTGTTATAGTCAGATAACTGACCTCTCTAATGTCACCAATTGGAATTAGAGTGGTAACATAATTTTTTTACCTATCTTGTCCCAAATAAAAATGTCCCTTTCATCCCATCTCTCCCCTATTAGGGTGTTGAGGGTATTTAGTAATAGAGAAAGTTCGGAGAGGTCAGGTTCTTTTATTTTTCTTAGTATTTAGTGATACCAATTTCTAGAGCAACTTTTATTGTGAGTTTATTGAAATTTAGTGATGGAGAGAACGTGTACTAGTTATCTTTTAGAGATATTTGGTAGTGGGAAGAGATCAGGTTCTTGTATTCCTTTTAGTATTTAGCAATACCAACTTCTAGAGCAACTTTTTGTGTATTTATTGAAATTTATCGATGGAGAGAACTTGTACTAGTTATCTTTTAGAGATATTTGGTAGTGGGAAGAGATCAGGTTCTTGTATTCCTTTTGGTATTTAGTAATACCAAATTCTAGAGCAACTTTTTGTGTATTTATTGAAATTTATCGATGGAGAGAACTTGTACTAGTTATCTTTTAGAGATATTTGGTAGTGGGAAGAGATCAGGTTCTTTTATTTCTTTTAGTATTTAGTAGTACCAATTTCTAGAGCAACTTTTTTGTGTATTTATTGAAATTTAGCGATGGAGAGAACTTGTACTAGTTATCTTTTAGAGATATTTGGTAGTGGGAAGAGATCAGGTTCTTTTATTTCTTTTAGTATTTAGTAGTACCAACTTCTAGAGCAACTTTTTTGGTGTATTTATTGAAATTTACCGATGGAGAGAACTTGTACTAGTTATCTTTTAGAGATATTTGGTAGTGGGAAGAGATCAAGTTCTTTTATTTCTTTTAGTATTTAGTAGTACCAACTTCTAGAGCAACTTTTTTGGTGTATTTATTGAAATTTACCGATGGAGAGAACTTGTACTAGTTATCTTTTAGAGATATTTGGTAGTGGGAAGAGACAGGTTCTTGTATTTCTCTTAGTATTTAGTGATACCAATTTCTAGAGCACTTTTCAGTGTATTTATTGAAATTTAGTGACTCAATAACATTTACTAACAGGGAGGCCTACTAAATATTCCATATTTATGAGGTATTTATTAATAGAGGGACCTCCTCCTGCTCTTCTTTTCAAAAATAAGACTCTAATTTTATTTCAAAAAAGCTCTTACCCCTCCCTCTCCCAGCCAATTTTTTTTCACCACCATATTCTTTGCTAAAGAGTGAAAATTCACAATGAATAAAAAGCCACTGTTCACATTTGCAAGAGCCTGTCGACTATAATCCAAATTTCACTGCCCACCCAATTAATTAATTATTATTACTCCGCAGTTCCTCCCCCCTTTGGAACCTCAATCAACCACAATTTCCCACAAACCAGTCCCCCTCACGCTATCTATAACACTCTTACCATTCACAAAATACCTTCTCCAGCATCGAAGGATACCCGTGCCCCCACTTTTCCGCGAGGAAAAAACGCCAGCAGGCTCCGAACGTTGCCGCGAGGGGAATCGAAGAAGCGTCTCCCAGCGACAAATGCAAAACGAGCAAAGTAAAGCCCAGCGCCGTCATCGATGCATCGAACGCTGGCTAGATCGTCCCGAACACCTATGAAATATCAAATTCTTTCCGATACCAAGCACGATAATCGATGGAACGACTGCTGCACCTTCGACTGGCTAGAAGTCAGCGCACGAGAGGCTCGAAAGATCATTTGTGGATCGCGCTGATCCGGATTAGCCTTCCCACGATGCGAATAAAGTCGTCCGACGATTTGTCATGTATACCATCTGCACCTTCTCTTTTCCCTTTTCGAGCTCCCCGATATAGAACAGCGAGATATTATCTTCGGGCATCATTAGAGACCAGTCAGACGATCTACACCTCGATAAGGAGTTGATGGCATTCTTCCTGGGGTGACGCGTCCCTTTAAACTGTTCCTTCTGATGCTTCCGCGTCTGCTGCAGCGTATTGGACCAACAGGCTGCGGTAAATTGTTAATGAGAAATGGAGGCACGTCCGAGATGCTAGGTGTTTCGATCAAACTGGCGTAATTGGCTCGAAGGATTGCGCGCTCTTGGAGATTCTCAGATGTATTGAGACACATAGTTTTCTCACTGAAGTTACGATATGGGCTTGGGAGATGAAGTCAGGTGCCTTTTAATGGAGCTACGTTTAGGAAATGTGAAGGTACCTCGAGATGTTGAAAAATATGGTAATAGAAAATTATGTGGGAAGCTAGAGAAAATTGCAATTAAAAACTGCTGTGTTTTGAGATCACTGGGAAGCTGAGAAATTAGGAAGAAGATGTGCTGAGAAGATTAATTATATTAACACTACTGACATTGCCGATTTAAAACTCAAGCCCTCAGCGCAATGTCACGTGCGGAAGCACTTTGCCTCCATTGCCCGAACATTCTCCATAAACGCCCATGGGCGTTCTCCGCCTCCACCATACCTAAAGGATCAATATCCCAGAATTCTTCACAAAACCCTAGAATTCACCCCCCCCCCCCAAAACCACCCCACATACCCAACCTCTGAGAACCCCCATAAAACATCAATTACTACAACTCTCCTCGAAATACTCTCAAATTACTCTCCCACCAGGCTCAGCTTGGCCCTTTTTTACGCCGCAGGCGAACTTGCCAAATTGGGCCCTATATTTATATACATTTATTGGAGCTTTTTGATGCCCCCCCCCCCCCCTGAATTTTGATTCGCACCTTACAACATTTATAGTACAACTTGAAATATTTAATTCAAAGCTTTATTTTAAAAAATGGGCCCAATGAAATGGGCCCATTTTGCATCTATGCAGCTGCCTAATTTTAACCAGCCGAGTCTGCTCCCACTATCTCCTTTCCCTCCACCGAAAATAAATCCCCACACACCGGCAAATTTCCCCGAAACGTGGCACTGGGCCGCAAAAAGTGCAATCGGGCCCAAGCACGACGTCTCCAATTCCTCGATCTCTCTGGGCAAGGTTCTAAGGCAAGGTGAGGCGAAGCAAGGCAACAAGGCGCATCGTCCTGCCTCCCCCCCATTCTGTTCTTCTTCTTCTTCGTCTTGGGGGCCCCGACGCGTCCAAGTATCATCTTATTAGAGCCACGCTATATAAACCCAACCTGCCAGCATGCCGAGCAGTTACGTACTGACTTTATTCACAGCCGTGCCGGAGTGCAACGATATCTGTGCGCACGTATATCGTTGTAAGGACGACGACGCGTGCCGCCATCCTCCACCCGTGCCCCCCTGTGTGCATTGCAACGGAAGTCCCACCGTAAGGGCGACCACCCCGCCTCGGCGGCGCCTCCACGTAACAACCACCCCCTGGGCGACGCTGGTGTTGTTCTCTGACCGGGTGCCAATCGCTCATTTTATTCAGTGACAAGTTGCGGGGCACCGCGGCCCATTTTGTGCGACACTCCGTCAAGGGGCCCGAGCTCTGGGCCCACCTCCGTTGGCGCGGGACTATGTGCTCGGTCTTTGGTCCTTTGGGAATTTCTCGGCGGCTGATAAGTATTGCTCGCTCGGGTCTGGCAGTGAGTTTTGGGTAGGAAGGCCCAAAAAGTGGGCCTCTGACAGATGGCGGGGGGATGTGGGAGAAGATTCCTACTTAGTGTTCGCTGGTTTATTGAGAGGGAGCTTCGAGGGGATGGCGGAGTTGAGGGTGGCTTTTTATTCGACGCTTGCGGAAATTTAGAGATTTTTTATTTTGTGTGCAAGAGGTGGGAGGGAGAGGGGAGGGAAGAGTAGAGGTTTTACGACGTTTGGTGGGTCTTTGGGAAGGCTGTGCGAGCCTTGAAGGATACTAGGACCTACAGTTGACATTTCTTTGAATTAAATTAACCTTCCTGAACTCGCCTGATTGTTAATTGCATAATTGCGATTTTTATGTGCTGGAAATTCAATGTCCATACTGCGCAGCTCCATAAAGTTCATTGAATGATTTTAGTTAGTTTGTTTGGTGTATAGTTTAAATCTGGCAACTCAATTTTCAGCCATTTCCACCAGTCCAATTGTCTTGAAACTTTGTAGGCGTGCATGGATGACGATACCATTTTTTATAAAAAAAAAAGTCAAAAATGAAAAGAAAACATATATATATAAAATCCACAAACACTAAAAACTGGAAAATAAAAAAATATATATATAAATTTATGTCCAACGATTTTACTAAAAATGCACTAAAAACTAAAAAAATAATTATTTTCTTGTATTACAATTTCGATGGTGATATGTGACTTTAAATAAAATCATACAAACTCTGTGATTATCCTGTAGAATTGTTCAAATCATTTGTAAAGAAAAAGGATAATCACGGAGTTTGTATGATTTTATTTAAATTCACATAGCACCATCGAAATTGTAGTACAAGAAAAGAATTATTTTTTATTTTTTAGTGCATTTTTAGTAAAATTTTTTTTTAATATTTATTCAGGGTTATAGTAGAATGAAGAAAAGCAGAATCTAATTTGAGAAACAAATGTTTAGTTCTTAAACTGTCTTTTAAAACAGTCCTCAATAATTTGAAATTAAAACTGTACTCCCTAGAGGTATTAAAAAAAATGAATTTTCCCCTCACAAACTAAAATAATTCTAACAAAAAATAAAGTCCGAGAGGAAGGTGCAAAACCCGGGGGGGGGGGGGCATTAACGATTTCTGAAAAATGAGAGAATTTTGTTTTTAGACACGCGAGTTCAGACAACTGGGTAAAATCCTTTAGAATTCTAGAATCTATAATTAACCCTTCCTCCCTTCCTCGACTACTATCTCACAAAATTCAAGTAGTCCCAAAACTTCCCAAATTCAATTGCACAGAGTAAATTCACTCCTCACCACCATTAATTTATTCTCAAAACCAGTGCAATTTTTTTCCAACTCCGTTTCCACAATCACCCCCAAAATTTTCAAGTACAATACTCCACATATTTTGAAGATGAAATCATCGAATTTTGTAATTTAACCTCAAAAAGGAGACTTCACTGCAATCTTCCACAAAGAAAATTCCAGATCCTCAATAGCAAGACTAACCCAAAATTTTCAAGTACAATACTCCACATATTTTGAAGATGAAATCATCGAATTTTGTAATTTAACCTCAAAAAGGAGACTTCACTGCAATCTTCCACAAAGAAAATTCCAGATCCTCAATAGCAAACCTTTTTTTTAAATAGTGTATGGAAACACGATGGAGGTGATTCGTTCGTGTAGAAGGATAATTGATCCAGTCACTGAGGATTAAAATACAGAGAACACGATGTTCTTTTGCATCTCGTGACTCCCATCAGGGAGTGGTGTCTATGCATGCGATGCTACCAACAATCGTACCGCGGCCAGGGTGTGGTTAACCGTGAAATGTCGTCGAGGTCTATTCAACCTTTTGTGTCGCAAAGCACACATTCAATCGACCGATAATTTATGCTACATTTATGACGAGGGTGGGGGAACTATAATCTCAGGGCCCGGGAGGAAAGCACAATAGAACTGGAATATATCTTGATATTCTTCGCTGAACTATTCTAACGTGTTGCAATCGAGTCGTGGGACTTCGAGGAATTGATTTTATTAATTCTAGCGAAAGTATACTGGCGCTAATTTTAATCGATTTTCTTTCAATTTTGTGACACTTGAATCGGGAAGTGTAGAGATATTTAACTTCGGATTTTACATTTAATTTAGCCAAATTTGGGTACTTGGTTCTTTTTTAATGTTTTTCAAATTTGAGATTTGTAATCTCTGGGAATTTCAAATTTATAAGGATTTAAGGAAATGGGGATATGAAGTTTTGAGAGATAAGAAGATTGGAAATTTTTTTAAATTTTGGGAGCTGGGGGCTCAAAATTTAGTATTTAAAGCTTGAAGGTGAAATATTTGAACACGCCAATCTTGGGGGCAGAAATGTAGAAATTTTTGCGTTTTTAGTGATCCAAAATTTAAAAAAATCTTTTAGAACATTTTTTTAGGGGATCTGAAATTTAAAAAATCTTCTGAAAGAATTTAGAAATCTAGAAAATTATAAATCTTGGGGCTTTAAGTGATCCAAAATTAAAAAAATCTTTTAAATGAATTTTTTTCTAATTTTGAATAATTTAATTTAGAAATCTTTTAGAAGATTTTTTTTAATTTTGGATCACTTAAACTCCTTTGATTTCTAAATTTCCAGCCTCCAAAATTGGTGTTCTCAAAAATTCAAACTCCAAGTATCAAATATTAAATTTTGACACTCAGCTCCCAGAATTTCAAAAAATTTACAAACCCCGGGCCCTTCAAGACTTCAATCCCTAAAACACTTTCCTCTTCGACAATTCTGCATTTATTTTCTGCAGACTTTCTGTTCGTTTAATCTCCTGCCTACAGCTGTGTAGCTAGATCACCGAGAAATGTCGAATAAACTGTGCTCCAGGTGACATTAAGAATATAAGTTTAAAGATAAAGACGAGTTCTCTTGAAGCCGCCACGAATCGGTTGCAAGTGCTTGCGCAATCGAAATTCCGTTCGTTATTTAACGTAAATTCGGTAAACTCGTGTTAGTACTTGGATTAAATTCGAGGTTCGCGATAGTAATAGTGAAAGGAACATATAGTGCTTTTTCATAAAGGGTTGATTTTCCATTTCCCACAGTGCACTACCCCAAAACCGGCGAGTGAATTGATTTCAGTACGATCTGGGTCAACATTGTTGTCCCCACGACATGTTTTACCTTCAGGTATGTGTATTATCTCAATATTTCTCTAGAATTACATCCTTACTTCCTAGTATCAGCTTGTTACACACCAGTATCCAATAATTATCAACTAGTATTACATATATTTGGCTTTTTCTTAACACCAGTTTCATTTTTTTCACTCCCAGATCCTCATTTCCCTAGCATTTGGTGACTAATCCCTAGTCAGTGGTGGATTTAAGAGAAAAGGCCCAGGTGGCAATCGTTGAGGGGCCCATTTTTGGGGGAAAAAGAAGAGGTAGTTTACGAAAAGGGGGTAAATGTACAGAAAAGTATAGAAAATAAATGCTTGGATAAAAACATAATTTTTTTTAAGACAGGGCCCTAGGGGAGGGCCTATGAGCAGGGGCCCAATTTTTGATAAACTAAAGCGGTAGTTACTGAAAACGTGCTCGGTGTAATAATACAGAAAAAAATATAGTTTGGATAAAATCATAATTTTTTTTAAGGATGGGGCCCTGGTGGGGACTTCCCAGGTGGCAACTGCGCATCGGCCGCCCGGTTAAATCCGCCACTGTCCCCAGTATCAGCAGGCTCAGCATCGCCTCAGAGTTCACACTACATTCCTATATAATAGAAACCATTCCACAAAGTCCCAGAAACAAATCTGCACTCTGCTACCAAAGAGAAGAGCTATAACTAACACCAACGGGAAGATTGCCGTTCGCGGCAATAAACACCGATTCCTCTCGCCCCGTCTAATTATTATAATTAATTACAGCCTCCCAGCCTCGCAGCCGCGTGACGCATAAATCTCGATTCGCGTGCTCGTAGGGTAGAGGTGTCAACAAACTATCGCAAGCCTCCGCGGATCCTGCGATTAATCAGCGGAAAGATGAATCGCTCGGACCCTCTGTAATTGATTTATCGACATGCATGCGTCTGCTGGCCCCTCTAGCTGGCTAGAGCAGCCTGGTGCAGCTACTACTTACATCCCCTGAGACTCTCAATTCATTTTATTGGAATCTTTGGTCAGTTAGGAATCCTCAGACTAAATTTGAAATCTCGATGCAACATCTGAGCTGCAAAGCAGAGGGACTAATGATCACTTTTTTTTCTAGTCCTCGTAGAATCTAAGTTTTAAATATTAATACTATGCTGTATCATCTAACTGACAAAATAGTGTTCCCAGAAGTCCCGATTAGACTTCTTCCTCTCTCCCAATTCTCGATTAAAGTTAAGGAAGAAGCCAAGGGAACCAGCGGGGACTCACCATGGCACTTATTCTCTTCAGCTATTGAATTCTCCTACACTCTTCTCACCACTAATAAATTATAGCAATCTTGTTCAGCACGTGAACACTGTGAACTCCAAATTACTGGCTGTGCTTAGTCCTAGCATCTCTAGACCTTGCCAGGGTCCTCCAAATTTGACGTAAACATCCGGGGCCATGGAGGGATACCGGCAGATCCTTTGCCTACAGATTTTTTGCCTCAGAATATTTGTCTTGCTTTCAGGACTCTTTAAGTCCCAAATTAGCTGGATGTTTCGAAAGGAAATACTTCTGAGTGGGGCTCCACCATTTGTTTCGATTCCAATGTTATTTAGATTCCAGCATAGCCCATATTTATTAAGCTATGTAAAAGAATTATTTGCATTCCAATCAGTGGCGAATTTAGGAAAAAAGGCCCAGGTGTAAATCATTCTGAGGGGCCCATTTTTCGGGAAAATAAAGAGATAGTTTATTAAAAACGAGCGAAGTATAGCAGTACAGAAAGAAATCTAGTGTTTGGTTACAATCATAATTTTTTTTGGAGATGGGACCCTGGTGGGGCCTTCTGGGCCCCATCGGCCCCGTTAAATCCGCCATTAATCCAACCCTTTCTATTAAACTTCCATTTGATTTGAAACCAACGCTGCTGTTTCTTTAAACTACTTAGGGCTTCAAGTTCACATCCTGCGATACAGTTGACCCATCCCTACCCTCCACTCGTCATTCGACTCTGAATTGGCATCCTAATAGCTTCGTCTAATTAACCGTGATAGAAAGTTGCGTGGTTACGTGAGCCGCGGCAGTCGATTCAGTTTCGCAGCTACTTCCCCCGCACAATACCCTATTCTTCTTCTTCGAGACAAGCACGCCTCTGTCTCTCCTCTTCAAGGTGATTCCGTGGCGTCTCGTCTTGGAAATCCCAGAGATCTGATAGCGGGAACAGGCAGGATCCCCTCTGCGCAACAAGATCATAAACGCTTGCGGGGAAACTTGATGGATTTGCAGATGTCAGGGAAGTTTAATCGCTGGTAATTGTGTCGACTGCAGGATGAGCATTCTTTTTTCTGTGCAGCGACAGACTAATGTTCCTCGAACAATTCACGGAGTTCGGGTTCTTTCGCTTGCTCGATTGCTCCAGTCGGAAAAGGATCATTCTATTTCATAGAAGCGACGGAGAAAGTAATTGCGGAATAAATCGTTCAAGTTTGCGCGCCATCCATCAAATGCCTTCTATCGTTAAGAAGCTGTTTAATTCTTTAATTCCTAATTGCCCCCATCAGCTCTTCATGACTCTGTTAAACGCGCTACCAGCTGTATGATGTAATTAACATAGAGATTGCAGTCCTTGATGCGAGATTTAAGAAAGACTTGCATCACTTTGGCTGTGACAATGAATGTTAAACAATAACTGCTGAAACAATGGTGTAAGCCTGATGGCAACCGGATTTTTCTTCAGTTAGTAAATTCAAATGAGATAGCTAGAGAGGCTACTTAACATTCCCCACGAGGCTGCGAATTATTTTGCAATGTTACCATTTCCCTCTTCTTCGGCTTCTGGGTTGGCTCTTCGCAGCCATCCTAAGAGGATTTCATGCAGACTTTCCTTCGCTGCGAAGTGAAACTGTACCAAATTACCTCAGACTTTCAGCTCCCTTCTTTATTCTTCTCAGCAGCTTCCTGTTACATTAACTTCTCGCGAGTTAAATCTCTTCAGTTCCCATTTCTTTAATCAACTCCGCTCAATTAGCACTCTGAATCTCTGATGTTAATCCGCTGCGACACCTGAATTTCCGAGCCTCCGTGTCTCCAGGCGTTGCACTGAATTGCAACGGCTTCAAGGCGCCGATCGGGCGCGCTGATATCGCTGAGCGCAAGCCAGCGGTTACTGCCACTTATGACATGTGTTCTAAAGCGTCGGCGTTGCGCAACGCGGAGGCATCTTCTCAGTTTCTAATTGAAGAAAACGCCTCGAACGGCGCATTATACATCTGTCGTCCTGTTTGCAACACGCCAACAGTTCATTACATTCTCATCACGGCTACCTGCGGCTGAGACGCGTTTTGTTGGCGAGAGGAAACGCGGTACCATTAAAAGTTGCGCGCCGGGCCGATTACCGCGCGGGTAATTCAACGCGGTTGTGTAAATGAGAGTAGGAGGCTCGAGTGGGAAGAGACTCGCCTCGGAGAGACAGTTAGATCCTGCCTGCTGAGGATCGTCCGTGGAAAACTGATGAGATCCGCTGTCGCTGTTCCAATTTCCAAATCCGCTCGCGGATGCTTGGAAAGCGTCCACGTAGACCTACAAGTAGAAGTTCTTCGCCATTCTTGTGTCTTCAATTGCCCAACGCAGCGTTAGAGTACCCTTGAACAGAAATTGAGACACCGTAAACCCTCTTCGACATCCAAAGAACTTGAGCGAATAGTTTTGTTGAATAATTCTTATGTTTCTGTTACGCGCTCTGTTATAGATAATAATACTCTGCATGGCAGTAGTCCACGTGATTTGCGACCTGCCGCCTGGGACAAGGCGCAACACATACTTGCCGCCGGAGCCAACAAAGGGCTACAACTACGACACACCTCGAATACCATTCTCCAAGCCTACGACCTCGAGACCGCCCTTCTCCTCGACGACACCTTATCCAAGCACCCCGAGGCGACCGTACCCTAGCCCCAAGCCCAGCACGAAGTTCCCTCCGTCCAGGCCAACCCCTGGCGAAGGATACCCGCCACCAGGCCCCAGACCCACTCCGGAGTTCCCAGATTACGGGACTCCCACCGGGCCCAGTGGCAATACCATCCCTCCCGGAGGCGTAAGTAAGATTACACTACGCCATCTAGCTTCGGAAGAGTGAAATAATAAATTAACAGACTCGGTGATTTTACTCCGGATGCCGCTACGTGTCAGTTAAAATATAAGTTTGTTCAATGAAGAGCCAACACAGCGAAGGGGATCGTTCTAATTTAAACAATTTACCTCAGCACGACCACCACCACCACGAGCCAGGCATGCCATTCGACTTCAACTACGCAGTGAAGGAGGACTCGTTCGGCAACGACTACTCCCACAACGCCATCAGCGATGGCGACATCGTCCGCGGGGAGTACAGAGTTCAGCTTCCTGACGGCAGGCTGCAGATCGTTCGCTACACGGCCGATTGGAAACACGGCTTTAGCGCGCAGGTCTCCTACGACGGGAACCCCCGCTTCGACGTTCCTCGACCGCCCGGCACGTTCACGGGCTATTAAGCGCACCGTCGAGCCTAGGGTTGCGGATTCGTACGATGTTAAGCGCACGTATCGCGTTAATTAGCCGAGTCGCCCAATTCATCGAGATTCTCTGTTGTCCTCTGACGTCGCTTCGATTACGGTTCGCCCCGGAGGTGGGTCCTTAAGTAAACGCGGCTCGAGGCTGCACAGCTTCCTCTCACACTCTGTTCGGATGGAAGGTGTCGAAACGAAGAAGAGGCGCCCCAATTCCTTGGCGCCTTCGAAGCACTAAGGAATTGTGAGTGGAGATGTCAGCGAACAAAGTGGAAGAGTGGCTCTGCGGCTAACAAGGGCCACGCTCCTTCAGGATCTGCCCACTTCGTTCATTGAGCTTCGGTGAAACGAATGTACTTTGCAATCGCAGATGGTTTAATATCGTAGCTGGTGCTAAGAGTCTTGTGTCTCCTGTCGATGGAAATTCTAGATCCAAGTAATCGAAGGCAATCCCCAGAGTGTACTTTTTATTCTTCAGTTAGATGTGTCCAATGGACACGAGCATATAGGAGGGACGAAATAAAAAGCAGTTGATAAAGTCAAAGTGTACTTCTTTCTCGAACGTGAAGTAGCAGTTAAGGACTAACTTGTAGCGTAACGTTTAATTCTAAGGGCACCGACGACACGATACTAACTCTTCGCTGCTATTAGTGGGACTGAATGTTCGGTTAACGAACCATTAAAGAGTTTGATATTATTAAATCATTCTTTTAGGTACTTATGATTTCAGCTAAAAAAGAAAAAGAGCGCTTAAGTTTCTAGCACTTCGAATGCTTGTTGATTGTATTACCATTTTTATAATAAAATTACACGTTATTTAATGCCTTTTCTTCCTTGCTAGTTTCAGTCGCGATACTGGAAATCTTGTATTTATAAAACACATAGGAATGTGTGTTTCTGTAAGCGTAAACTTTCACTAATTCCCAGAAGTTTCTACATTTAACGCAGTTTGTTTTCTACATTGCTTTTTAAAAAGATACCGGAGTATACTCGCGCTGCCAACCCTAGCCTCGACCAATAACTGTAATGTATTGTAAAGAAACCAATAGAATACTCAAGAGTTTATATTAACAGTGCATTTGAATAAAAAACCTATCAAACATGTCTGCAATTTCATTCGAATAAAGTTCAATCTATTTGACAAACGTGTGCGAGCATTTCTTCTTCCCCAAATCTATGTCTTCCTTTTTTACATACTCGAAGTAGGGCTGGTACTATTCGAATAATTTAATATTCGAATATTTTATAAGTATTCGAATGCTACGAATAAACTTCCAATATTTGAGTATTCGATTGTTATTATTCGAATATTTAAGTATTCGAATACTTAAGGATTCGAATACTACTCGAATATTTCAGTATTCGAATATTTAAGTATTCGATTACTTAAGGATTCGAATATTTAAGTATTCGATTACTTAAGGATTCGAATATTTAAGTATTCGATTACTTAAGGATTCGAATATTTAAGTATTCGATTACTTAAGGATTCGAATATTTAAGTATTCGATTACTTAAGGATTCGAATATTTAAGTATTCGATTACTTAAGGATTCGAATATTTAAGTATTCGATTACTTAAGGATTCGAATATTTAAGTATTCGATTACTTAAGGATTCGAATATTTAAGTATTCGATTACTTAAGGATTCGAATACTACTCGAATATTTCAGTATTCGAATACTACTCGAATATTTCAGTATTCGAATACTACTCGAATATTTCAGTATTCGAATACTACTCGAATATTTCAGTATTCGAATACTACTCGAATATTTCAGTATTCGAATACTACTCGAATATTTCAGTATTCGAATACTACTCGAATATTTCAGTATTCGAATACTACTCGAATATTTCAGTATTCGAATACTACTCGAATATTTCAGTATTCGAATACTACTCGAATATTTCAGTATTCGAATACTACTCGAATATTTCAGTATTCGAATGCTACGAATAAATTTCGAATATTTGAGTATTCAAATAATTATTCGAATATTTCAGTATTCGAATACTACTCGAATATTTCAGTATTCGAATACCACTCGAATATTTCCGTATTCGAATACCACTCGAATATTTCCGTATTCGAATACCACTCGAATATTTCAGTGTTCGAATACCACTCGAATATTTCAGTATTCGAATAGTCTGGTATGAATTATAAATCAAGTTATTAGCTTACAAGATTTCACCCTGACAAACTAACGAATTCACAACTGAAACTAAATAAAAGCTTGTAAAAAAATGAACCTAAAGAACATGATTTATAATTCACACCATACTATTCGAATACTTAAATATTCGAATACTTGGATATTCGAATTATATTCGCCAAATAATTGAGCAACTGAAGTATTCGAATATTCGAATACCGAAAAATTCGACAAATAGTCCCAGCCCTAACTCGAAGAATGAATTGTTGTGATAGCTTGTTGCTATGGATAAATTGATCTCGCGCATGTGCGCCGCAAATATTCCAAGTACAATACTGCCGAGAGCAATGCAATAACAGTTTCACAGTTGATAGCACAGTGGTTCATCTTTCACTTATGCGAAAACATATTTAATATTCCACTGCCTTGAGGCTCGAGAAGTAGATTTGCAATAACATCCACAGTTCTGCAACTAGAAATGACTCTGCCTTTGTCAAGAATAGACTACGCAGCTGTGGGAGTCACGTCCCGTGGCACGACAAAAGTTTTCTCTGCGACAGAGCACAGGCAGACGCAGAAGTTTGTTGTCGCTGACCATGACGGTGTTCTCCACGTGTATGGTAAATTTTAAACAATCATTGTTTTACAGGAGTATCCAGAATTCCCTTGAAAGTAATTTCGGAAAGTTGCCGACTTCAATTTCTTTCTTCACAGGCGTAAAGAAAGGGGAGCTGCAAGTGTCGTTCAAATCTCTTCCGGGGCCGAAGATCAGCAAGGTGGTTATTGGGGGTACAGCGCGCGATAAGATTTTCATTGCGCATGGGAATACCGTGAAGGGTTACACGAAGAAAGGGAAACTGTTTCTAGAATTCGACACGAACCTCATAGATCCCATTTCTGCAATGTGAGTAGGCTGGCGACGATTGGTGGTGCATGAAACTTAGATTACTTCTTTCGGGTTCACAGGTACGTGCTTGGTCCAGACCTCGCTGCATGCGCCAGAGATCTTTATCACAGATACCACGACTGCAAAGACGCTGACTCCTACTTAGCTGGCGAAACCTTATACGACGTTGTTCTCCTCCCTGTCGAAAGGTCCACTATCTACGCGATTCTTGCTTGCGGAGATTGCGCTGTAAGAAATTCAATCAGTGCGCTCTTTTTCAAAGTCGAGACAGGTTTCTTCTAAACTGGTTCTTTTCTTTCAGGTGCGTGTTCTTCACGGAACAAAAACGCCAGCAGTTCTCAGACTTCCGAGTGTGCCCACTGTACTATCTTTGTACAGGTTCTTAATATTCTATTCTTAATATTCCACTGTTCTGTGTTCAGCTTTCAATGAACTGTTCTCTTCCAGAGAAGGCGACGTTGAATCTAAAGATCGTGTTCTGGTTGGAACGATGGACGGCAAGGTAGGTTTGCTGATCCTTCAGGGAAACAAAACCCTGAGGATCACGTGGCTGCTGAACATGACAGGCTCCGAAGTCACTTCTTTGGATACCTACGAGCTGCAAGATGGCTTGGATATACTTGTGGGAAGACAGGATGGCACCGTCGAAGTATACACTTTTCCTGAGGAAGACACGTTGCCTTCCCTTCGCTATCGCTCTGTAGGTACTAGAGGTGTGCGAGAACCCGAAAATGGTAGGTCGGGACGAGAATTTTTCTCGGGATCGGCACGGGTTCCCGAGGGTTTCGGGATTCCCGAAAGTGTCGGGATTCGTATTATTAGCACTGACTGATGTTTGGGATTTTCAGAAAATCAATAACATCTTTACACTTTTTCTTAAGATGCGTTGAATGTGTGATGTCGTATTCATTAAACGGGTGCTTGGAATTTACGGGAATCCCGACACTTTCGAGAATCAACACACTTTCGAGAGTCACGACTTTCTCGAGAAGCCCGACTCTCCCCAGAAACCCGACTCTCCCGAGAAGCTCTACTCTCTCGAGAATCCCGACCCTCTCGAGAATCCCGTCTCTTTCGAGAAACCGGACTCTCCCGAAAAACCCGACTCCCTCGAGAATCCCGACTCTCCCGAGAAACTCGACTCTTTCGAGAATCCCGACTCTCCCAAGCAACTCGACTCTTTCGAGAATCCCGACTCTCTCGAGAATCCCGAGTCTTTCGAGAATCCAGACACTTTCGAAAATCTCCACACTTCCGAGAATCCCGACTCTCCCAAGAATCCCGACTCTCCCGAAAAACCCGACTCCCTCGAGAATCCCGACCCTCTCGAGAATCCCGACTCTCCCGAGAAGCTCGACTCTCTCGAGAATCCCGACCCTCTCGAGAATCCCGACTCTCCCGAGAATCCCGACTCTCTCGAGAATCCCGACTCTTTCGAGAATCCCGACTCTTTCGAGAAACCGGACTCTCCCGAGAATCCCGATTCTCCCGAGAATCCCGATTCTCCCGATTCTCCCGATTCTCCCGAGAATCCCGACTCTCCCGAGAATCCCGACTCCCTCGAGAATCCCGACCCTCTCGAGAATCCCGATTCTTTCGAGAAACCGGACTCTCTAGAGAATCCCGACTCTTTCGAGAATCCCGACTCTCCCGAGAAACCGGACTTTCTCGAGAATCCCGACTCTCCCGAGAATCCCGACTCTTTCGAGAATCCCGACTCTCTAGAGAATCCCGACTCCCTCGAGAATCCCGACTCTCTCGAGAATCCCGACTCTCTCGAGAATCCCGACTCTTTCGAGAATCCCGACTCTCCCGAGAAACCGGACTTTCTCGAGAATCCCGACTCTCCCGAGAATCCCGACTCTCCCGAGAATCCCGACTCTTTCGAGAATCCCGACTCTCTCGACAATCCCGACTCTCCCGAGAAACCGGACTTTCTCGAGAATCCCGACTCTCCCGAGAATCCCGACTCTTTCGAGAATCCCGACTCTCTCAAGAATCCCGACTCTCCCGAGAATCCCGACCCTCTCGAGAATCCCGAAATTTTCGGGAGTCTCTCGGGTTCCCATTTTCGGATTCCCGCACACCTCTACTAGGTCCATCACTTTCTATACCTAGTTTCTATTAATTTAACAAACTTCCCCCTTCTCATCTCTCCCTCTAAATTCAGATCATAAGTAGTTCGCTAACGAACAGAGAATTCTTACCAGCGTAAACAATGTCTTCCAGAATGCCAGCGAAAGCATCAGTTCAGTGGTAGGTGGCATAATTGGTGCCGCAGGATACCCTGAGGTTCTAGTCACAACGTATTCAGGGCGAATATTTGGTCTGACTACTAGACCGCCTGGGCTCTTGGAAGCCGACCAAAGTGATGGCTTGGCGAAGCTCAGAGCGGAGGTACAACAGCTGCAGGAGAAGCTTAACGAAGACAAGGAGGCGGCTAACTTTACGGTGGACCCTTTGGCACCGTTAATCCTATCGGTGAATCACAGGTGATACCTGCGTCTCTCCTCTAGACCTTTCCTTAAACAATTAACAGTAAATATCCTCCTCAGACTGCTCCTGAACAAAGAAGACGCCTCGTACTCACTTTCGATAGAACTCGACACACCGATTGATAACATTCTGGTGCAATCGGACACGCCAATAGGATTACTGGACGTGGAAAGCAACAGTGCTGTGGTGAGCCTGTCGACCTGCAATCCAAGAGAAGGCAATTTCGTCCTCGCCACGTATCGCTGTCAAGTCAGTATAAAAAGAAGAAGCTTCAGAAACTCGTGGAAGCTTAAACCGCCTACTACTTTAACAGGTCAACACTAATCATCTCGAAATGCGGCTGAGAACGATCGAGGGTCAGCCAGGTACCTTGCAGATCTACGTCACTTCGCAGGTAGGTCTTCAGTTTCTCTTACACTCCTGCGTCGTGTGTCACCATTCTCTGCAATTCAGGTACAGCCAAAGTGCTGCCGCCGAATCTTAATACCCATATGCGCCCTTTCCCTCCACGTAAGGCAGCACGAAGATGAAGACACGGAACCCTCCGGGGGGCCTTTTAACGAATTGAAGTTGATCGGTGGATTCACGGTTGCAGAGGTTCGCATATTTCTCTTGTAAGATCCTAACAGTTTCGCATCTTACGAGATCTGTTTTAGATGCACGCCTGGCTTTCTTTCGTGTTGCCCGACGTCCCCGAGAGGCCTCACTTGCTGGAAGGCGAGGCTGCCTTGACATACGTGTCGTCTTTCGTCGGCACGGCCTTGAGGTGCACTTACAAGTAAGTCTTCCTCTCCGCATCCTTCTGGATTCAACGGTTCGGTAATTTTCAGGAAAGGGACCGCTGTTTTCTACGGAGAGAATGTATCGAGCATCATAATTCTCAGAGATATATTGACCAGGGAGGCGACGAAGAGGAAGATCAAGCTAGACGTGTTTTGCGGTAGGTCGCTTTCTAACAAAGCGTAATGCCCTACGGTGAAATTAAATGCATTTACAGATGTCGCGGAGGGCAGTGTATCCAGAGTGTTGGAGCTGATTCTTCCTAGACTGAACGCTGCGCATGAATTAGTCACGAAAGTGAAGGTCCTGAATGCGCTCGAGGAGTGGGAGCTAAAGGAGAATCCCAAAGAGAATCTGTGCCCCGAGTATCAGGAGCTGGTACAGAACGAGGCGGAGATCAAAGCGCGGATGGCGAAGGACAACGAGATCATGGACAGGTTGCATGGAGTGATCACTGACCTCTACGTCGACTGGGAGAGAGCCAAACGGTCTCGCAGGTAATGAGTATAAATAATATCACGTGTATTGACAATATATTACAGGTAACAGCTGCTAGCTAACTTGCAAGCCGTCTTTCGAATTAACAAAATTTTGCATCACAATTCGACTGCTCGCATTCCGAAAACACCACTTGTTTCTTCTATCAATTTAAATTCAATTTAACATCCTCCACTCCGTCAATCTTAACCCTTTCGTTACGAGCGACGACCTGTGTATACGAGCGCCGATTATAGTCGGCGTCACAGAATGAGCTGCCGATCCTGGCGTCGACTTTAGTCAGCATCTCCAGTAGTTTAAAAAAAAAAAAAAAAAAAAAAAAAAAAAAAAAAAAGCACTTTCGCGGAAATGTACGCCGTAACGAAAGGGTTACTGTGAAATATTTAGGAACACAATGTACATATTAAGAAACAAATCTCGAGAAGTTGTAAGGATGAATAATAGTTGAAATGAAACGCACCGCTTCACGCGCGCATCCTGCGCATTTCAGAATTAGTAGCAAAGACGCCGCCGAGAAGCTCGGCGCGGCGCTTCAGTCCAGAGAGTTGGCTCAGCTGTTGCAAGTTTTCGTCGACACGAACAGTACGGTGCCAGCACCATCCTCGACGTCTCCGGTTATCTAAGGCCGAGCTACGTTACTTTCTTTCCATGGAGAGTGCAAGAAAAAGTGGACCACAGTGTTTCTATAAATGTCTTCACGTAAAAAATATATTTTCCAACGACGATTCGCGATATAAACCGGCTAACTTACCTAGGCTTAAAAATGTACATGTACATTCGATTAATGTTAATTATGGTACAATATATATGTATATATATATATATATATATATATATATCTTTATGCAATTAAATTGATATAAGTTTTTAGGAGTTTTTTTCTGTTTTCTGTACTTTCTCGAGTTCTCCGCTTGAAACAGTCTTAAGGGTATCATTTGAAATTTAAACACTACGTCTGCGCTCTTAAAAAGTATGCAGCAGGAAAACTGGAAAGTACGCTATATGCACGTCGTGTAGGTGGCGCTTGCGCAGCGCTTGGATCAGTCGTTTTCGAAGGCCCGCGATCCCACAAAGCGTGAACGTCGCGCGACGGAGCATTCGCGTTGCGTTCGATTGCGTATTATGGTACAAGAACAACCCTCGGTTTGATTCCCGACAGATGTTACATGAAGAAGTATTGCCTGCAACGGTAATAAGCATGAGAAACTAAGCCGCCGGATAAAGGAGCTCGGAACAGACGAACTTACATGTTGTCAGCGGTGCGCACAACTGCCTCCAGCGGATCCCTGTCCGGATTCGCGTCCGGCGCGGTGGTTACCGTGTATTCCAAGGTCTGCCCACCGGCGTGTGGCAGAATGCTCTCCGGATTGTCGTCCGGCGGGATGATCTCCACCACCCCCGTCGCCTCCACCTCCAGCTTTAGATCCCTAACCAGATCCTGGATGGTCTTCGCCTGCGAACCCTTGTCGTTCTCGTCCTCTATCGTCTTCCCCGACAGGACCCTGCTCACGGGCCTCTCGGACCTCCCCCTGGAGTGCGTGTGCATGTGCCTCTTCATGTCGCTGCGCACTCTGAACGGCTTGCCGCAGACGGTGCACGGGTGGGGCTTCTCGCCGGTGTGTATGCGCCGGTGGTTTTGCAGGTAGCTGCTAGCTCGAAACGTTTTGTTGCAGTACTCGCATCTGTAATTCTTCTCGCCGGTGTGGATTCGCCTGTGAACGATCAGGGAATACTTCCGCGCGAAGTCTTTGCCGCAATACTCGCACTGGTACTGCTTCTGCTCCGAATGGATGCTCGTCGAGTGGTACTTCAAGTCGCCCCACTGGCGGAAGTGCCGGCCGCACTCCTCGCACTTGTACGGCTTGTCGCCGCTGTGAAGGCGCTTGTGTACCTGCGTCACGAACAGGTTCGGTTAATGAACGGAATCTGGAATTCAAGTTGCGCGTATCGCAGCTGTACGACCTTTAACGCGCTAGCGGCGAAGAAGCTCTTCCCGCAAACCTCGCACTGATGCGGCCTCTCCCCGCTGTGAGATCGCATGTGATACACTAAACTATTCTTATGGTGGAATGACCGGTCGCATTGCGGGCACGTTAGCTCGTCATCTGTGGAAGCGAACGACCCGTTTCAAAGCGCGCCGAAGTGGTACGTCTACCTCGCATGCAAATATACGCACTCGACTTCCGTGCTTTAAGTATCTTCTTTTTCTTCGTTGTCTGCGGAATGTCAGTCTTTCCTTTCTCGTTCAAGCCCTGCTCGCCGACCGTCCCCGCTTTCGCGTGGTCCCTGCGCACGTGCTGGGTCACGTCCGTGATGGTCCACAGTGGCGAGTCGTTGTTCACAGCGGATAAAGGGGACTCTGACTCGTCGTCTATGTGAGCACCGGTCTCCTCCACTGCAAGCGTTCCGGGCACCGTTAGACTACATCCAACGCACTCGATCCCACTTCGCAAGCTTACCAACGCCCCTGATGCCCTCCATGAGATCCTCAGGCTCGCTGAACTCCTCGATCACAGTGTTTTGGAGATTCTGAACAGACGCTGGCACCGATATAGTGATGTTGGTGTTCGTCGCCTGCGCTATTCTAGTCTCCTGCTTCACGGGCTCGTAGTGCACCTGAAATATCAATCGAGCGCTGCGTCACAAGCACCAGGCTACGCCTCCGGATACGTAAGAACCCGAATCACCTTCAGATGCTCGAAGAACTTTAATTGACTACTAAATCTAGAACTACACAGTTCGCACTTGAATATATGAGCCTGCGCGTCCCCAGGCGACTCCGCGTTCGTGGCAGCCGAGCTCGACTTGCCGGCGTCCTTCCTCGCCGAGCTTCTTTTGGTTTGCTGCTTCAGCTTCCGGGGGATCCTCTTTTTGTGAGGCAGAGACCTCTTCGGCCCGCAGGTCGGAGCTGTGTCTTCGCTGCTCTCCGCCGACACGTCGATGTCGTACTCGCTCTTCACGTTTATGAACTCCTGCTTCACGTTATGCGCGATTCGTTTGAAGGGCTGCAGGGTCGGGAACACGGGCGGAGCGCTCGGTTCTGGAACGGTTTGAATGGAGTACGTATTGACGGGCGCCAAAGTTTCTAAGTGAGAGACGTCCGGCAGAGTAGGATCCTCGTGCTGGGGCTGACTATGAAGCTGCTGCTGCTTCTGCTGCTGCTGCAGTTGGACCGCGACCAGCGCCGCCGCGAGTCTGCGATCTTCCTGCAGGAAATATTCGAATTCAATGTTTGGCGCGCAGCCACGCGGACGCGCGAAAGGTCACCTCTGTCAGCTCGTGCGGCAGCAAATCGTCCGCCTCGTAATATTGCGTGGCCGTGCCGTAATCGGTACCAACGCCGGCGTTGATCATGTCGACGACCATCCCTTCGGAGAGCAGCTCTCCGTTCAACGTCAACAGCGGCACGCTCTTGCTCAGCGACTCCCCGTCAGCCCTCTGAATGGTGATGTACTGCGTGCCTTCCATCCCCTCGAGCAGCACCGCTTGCGCCTCCTCTGTCGTCACTTCCATGATTATCCGTTTCGGTCGTCAACTGGAGAAAATCTCTTCTACGACTATGTTCTCTCCATCTGTAAGAGCTAGCTGCTTCCGCCTACGAACGAAGCGCAGCCCGTTAGATATATATCTCGCGCGAAGCGGCGGTTAATGATTCCAAGGGGAACTTGACAGCCGCGCGGGGCATTTAAAGGCGGAGCTACGGGATTTGAATTTCGCGCGCTCGCGGGACTCGGAGATGACAGCGGAATCAAGGTCACTGCACCCGGAGCTCGCAGATAATTCCTCTGGCGGCTTGATTCGCGTGCTGGCTGAGAAAAACGGGCCCCTCTTGCCCCCCCGTACCCACCTTCGCAAGCACAGATGGATTTCTCGTCGCCTTCGCGCGGAAATCGAGCGACATAAACAAAGCAAAATATTGAAACACTGTAGGGCAAAATGTGACAACAATGCTTGGGTCCTGACGCCATTAGAACGGATGTGCTACCCTTCTCCCGTCTAACGCACGAATCTCCCGCAACGACGCCAACGCTCGGCGCCCAAAAAGCACTAGGATTCGCAGAATCGAGATAAATCGGGTTAAAATACTTCTTCTTTTCTTGGCCTTCTTATTAAATATTCTCAAGCTTTTCCTGGTCTTCGGAATACATCGTGCTGATCCATCATTTGAGAGCTTTTACCGGGATTTGCGAGTGGAATAATTGCGAGGGAATCATCGTTCCTGAACCTTGGCCACACTTGATGGAAGATGGACACTTCCGGTGATAGGGTTCAATGCATCCGAAATGTCAAAATAGGTTTACAATTGTGAAATCTTTCGGTTTTGCAACGAGAGCTGTATTTAGGTGGATTCTGTCGAACGATTGTTCGATTAGAGCTCGATGAGAATGAGTGTACAATCGGAAATGGGAAAGAGGTTATTCGAATCACAGGTCTGACCTGTTCGACTCGAACGGAAGTCGATTTTGTGCGTTTGCAATTTCTGTGCGAGCACAGTTTTGGCCAGTGATGGGTCCGTGTTTTACCTAACGTAGAAAAGTGAATTCTCTACGTGTAGAATAAGACGTAGTAAATAGCTTAACTTTATTACGTTCGTGTATTTTATCGTATAAAATCATATTGTTTGAAAAAAACGTTGCGGACTGTGGAACGCCATAACCTGCATGCACATATCGTGTTCATTAAATTCAGAATTGCAACAAAATACTTATTGTTGGATGATTTTTCCCAACCATCTGAAAAGTAGAACTGCATCTTTGAATTCCACACTGATTATTGAATTTTTGTAATCTCGAAATTTTGCGTTAAGTAAATTATTTAACAATGTCTTTCGAGTTGGAATTTTATCAGCTGGATTCAATTTATGAACAAAGTTCCTAAAGATGCAATAATATGAAATGGAATTCCGTCGTGTTGATATACGTAAAAATTCCAGTATCTTTTGCACACCAAAGATATGAAGATTTTCATAAATTTTGGAATGTTAACTACGGGCGTTGCGGGCGATTTAGGCGTAAGTGGAATTTTGCAAAGTAAATGAATGATCCATAAATTAAGCAGTGTTCGAAACGGTTTCGTGATTTATTAAACCCATAATTAATAGAAAAAGTAAATTAAAAGAATTTGGTTAACCTTTTCGCTGCGTATTTAAATTTTCGGACGATTCTCGAAAAGTGTCAATTTTACATCAATAAACAGAGTTTTTAATTTTCAACTTTTTTTGCATTTTACATGTTTATCACAGTACATACAAGAAGTACATTTTTTTTTTCCTTACATCATGGCGTAGGCCGGTATTCATAGTCGCTACTTATTCTTAAGCAAATGCTTAAGCATGCGGCATACTCTACTAACCTAGTATTAATGCTTAAGCATTTGCTTAAGAATAAGTAACGACTATGAATACCGGCCTAAATTTCATCGATTCGCTGCGCCACACTTCGTCAAAATGCGCGACAGCCTTACGGCCGATTCTTCACCTTCAGTAATCTTCCAGTTAGAGTTATGTTCTAGATAACTGCCAAATGATAGAATTCTACTGGTTTAGAGCATTTATATGCTCTAAGCTAATTGGTCGTTCACTGAAGATTACTGAAGGTGAAGAAATCGGCCGTTAATCAATTTTACTAAAGGCCGATTCTCAACGCGACACATGGAACTTAACAAAGGGCTAATGACCAAAGTTCGTTGGGCTATATAGGGCTTTGCCCTGAAGTGCCATTTCCTAGTCTTAAGAAAATGTATACTGGGAAAAAATATAAACCTAACCTAACCGAACTTAACAAATCGGTCTTTAAGGCCGGTATTCATAGTCGCTACTTATTCTTAAGCAAATGCTTAAGCATTCGGCATCCTTTACTAGCTACTAGGTTAGTAGAGGACGCCGCATGCTTAAGCATTTGCTTAAGAATAAGTAGCGACTATGAATACCGGCCTTAAACCCCCTTCTTAAGCAAATGCTTAAGCATTCGGCATCCTTTACAAGCTACTAGGTTAGTAGAGGACGCCGCATGCTTAAGCATTTGCGTAAGAACAAGTAGCGACTATGAATACCGGCCTAAGAATGATACACAGCGCCATCTACGAACAATGTCAACTTGAATTCAAAGTTTACAAACGGCGATAAATACTTAACCGTTATTTGCAATACCGAAAAGCATTCACTTTTCACTACAACAACTCCAACACTTCGAATTTCTATTTCTACATCGCAAAACAGTTAATTCCTGAATTATATCAGAGTGTTGAAAAAATCAGTGGATAATTTTTGAAATGACAACTTCTCCATCCCTCGAAGATATTTTGGAACGACAGTCCTTGAAGCTGCGAGATCTCGAGACTGCCACGGAACTTATTAAGAGTAATTCTAAGTTCAAATTTCTTTCTACACATTTCGATTTCATTTTACTCTAAACTATGAATTCTCAACCATTTCGTCCCTCGCATCGTCACGTAAATTCCACGTTATTCACCCCCGCCTCTCTTAATATTCCCTCGTAGATAAGTCTGAGATGAAGGAAGAACTCCTCCAGCTGTGCACGGAGGTTTCCTCCATCTCCGACGGCGTCGGAGCGATGCGAACGTGGCTGCACAAAACGAAGGAGCAGAATAATCGATGTAGAGTAAGCGTTCCCTGCATTTACCGTCCCTCGACTAACGAGGAAGTCTGCGCTATATGCGGCTTTTTATAAACAGAAATCTAATAAAAACTCTAGGAGCTGTTATCGTCCATGAAACTCTTAGACGGCAGGATTATCCACATGGAGAACAACGTCCCGCCGGAACTAATCCGCGATTATCAGAGCAAAGCGAACGTGTCGAACAACAGCCTGAAAAACGAGCCCGTGAGAAATTCAGGAACGAATACAGAGGCAAACGCGGAGACACCCGACTCGCCTATGAGAGACTGCAAGAAGATACTGTTCAGCGAGCCCGAAGTCTACCCTGTAATACCCTTAATAACCAACGAAGAATTCGGCAAAATTCCGAAGTACATCATTGGAAGGCAGACGTTGGCGACTGTGAATAATCTGTTGGATTCCATCAACCAGATACTGAAAGCGAAGTATACGTTCTTGTCGCTGGGAAAGGCGCACGCCAGGAAGCAAGGCGACTTGAATCTGTATCTGCATTATAAGAAACAGGATCTGGATATCTGCACTAATAACGGTAAGATCGTCGAAGCCTCCTCGATGTGCAGAACTATTCGAACTACGTTCGCTGTGTTTCAGAATACGTCTACTTTTTCACCGGGGAAGATTACGAGAAGCAAACGAACTCGAAGCTGAATAAAATTAAGTTGAACTTATTGGTTGTCCTGCGACACTGCAAACGGTTGCGGGAGCACAGGGTGAAGAACGATATACGATACGTCGTACAGAAGTGATGTTCGCTGCGCATCTTGCTGACCGGCGCTTTGCGAGCCAGAAACATTTTGTCTCGGCGCTTGCGAGCGAAAACCATTGCGCGCGGCCGGCGCACAGTGGTATAAAGTAATATTTTTTGTACAAATCGCTCTAGAGGTCGTAATTTTTCAGTAAACTTGACGATTTTTTTTTTTAAATTCTCTGTCGATTTGTCCGGTCGGAATTTTAAATTTCGTTGGTGATTTTGTTATATTTAGCGAAGTATACAGCACTTTTAGATCAGTATCTGTGGGCTTTTTTGGCCACCGGTTCCGAATTTAAAGGCAGATTTTCGAAATTGAAGAAGCTGAATCCAAATATGTTGAAGCGAAATTTCAGGAAATGAGCTTATTCGGAAGAAACCGGCGACCAAAAAGCCCACAGATACTGGTCTCCTAAAAGTGCTGTATATTTCGCCAAATATAAAAAAGTTAGGAACGAAATTTAAATTTCCGGTGGAACAGATCGATAGAGAATTTAATTGCGAAGAATTTAAAAGAAAAATCGTCAAGTTTACTGAAAATTTACGCCCTGTAGGGTGATTTGAACAAAAAATGTCATTATGTACCACTGTGCGGCGCTTCCGAGCCAAAACTGTTCCGTGTAGCCGGCGTTTCCGAACGAGGTAACTCGTGACCGGTCAGGAAAGTGTTAATAGGTGCAGAGACCGGCAAAAAATTATTTGAAATAATGATTTGTGTACGAAATTTTTATTTCAAATAATTTTTTGCCCGTCTGTGAATAGGTGTAATGAATTGAAAGTAATGAAGAGAAGATTTCTACAGCTGTGTACCTTTATTTCGTTGTAAAAGATCGAGGATCAAGTTTATTGTACATAGAGAGAGATATATACACTTTAATGTATCGATGAAATTGTTACTATTTGTACATTGCTATATTACCTCGAACGTTTTTAATAAACCGAGGGGAAATAATCCGCTAATAGTTGCTTCTTAACACTGTAACATTGTTCCAACTAATCAGTGGCGGATTTAAGGAAAAAGGCCCAGGTGGCAAACGTTCTGAGGGGCCCATTTTTCGGGGAAAATGAAGAGATAGTTTACTAAAAACTGGCTAAGTGTACAGAAAAGTATAGGAAAAAAAATATAATGCTTGGATAAAATCGTAATGTATTTTTTAAGACAGGGCCTTAAGGGGGCCTTCTTGGCAAGTGCCCATTTTTTCGGGAAAAAGAAAGTTTACTAAAAGTTAGTTTAGTTTACTAAAAAAAGGGCTAAATGTAGTAGTACAGAAAAATAAAATACAATTAGTGTTTGGATAAAATCATATGTAATTTTTTTTGAAGATTGGGTCCTAGGGGCCTTCTGGGCAAGGGCCCATTTTTGGGGAAAATGAAGAGGTAGTTTACTAAAAAAAAAAAATGGCTAAGTGTAGTAGTACGGAATAATAAAATACACTTAGTGTCTAGATAAAATCATAATGTTTTTAAGATAGGGCCCCAGGGGAGCCTTCTGGACAAGGGCCCATTTTTCGGGAAATGGAGAGGTAGTTTACTAAAAAAAATGGCTAAATGTAGTAGTACAGAAAAATAAAATACACCTAGTGTTTGGATAAAATCATATTTCATTTTTTTTAAGATTGAGTCCTAGGGGGCCGCCTGGGCTGGGGCCCATTTTTCGGGAAAATGAAGAGGAAGTTTACTAAAAACAAGCCAAGCGTAGTAGCTCGGAAAAAATCTAGTGTTTGGATACCTATACCTAATCATAATTTTTTATTTGGTCATGGGTGCCTTCTGCGCAGGGGCCCATTTTTCGGGAAAATGAAGAGGAAGTTTACTAAAAACGAGCCAAGCGTAGTAGCTCGGAAAACTCTAGTGTTTGGACAAAATCATATTTTTTTAAGATAAGGCCCGGGGGCATTCTGAGCAGGGGCCCATTTTCGGGAAAATGAAGAAGAAGAAGATTACTAAAAACGAGCCAAGCGTAGTAGCTCGGAAAAAATCTAGTGTTTGGATACCTATACCTAATCATAATTTTTTATTTGGTCATGGGGCCTTCTGTGCAGGGGCCCATTTTTTCGGGAAAGTGGAGAAGAAGTTTACTAAAAACGAGCCAAGCGTAGTAGCTTGGAAAAAAAATCTAGTGTTTGGACAAAATCATTTTTTTAAGATAAGGCCCGGGGGCATTCTGAGCAGGGGCCCATTTTCGGGAAAATGAAGAAGAAGAAGATTACTAAAAACGAGCCAAGCGTAGTAGCTCGGAAAAAATCTAGTGTCTGGATACCTATACCTAATCATAATTTTTTATTTGGTCATGGGGCCTTCTGTACAGGGGCCCATTTTTTCGGGAAAGTGAAGAAGAAGTTTACTAAAAACGAGCCAAGCGTAGTAGCTTGGAAAAAATCTAGTATCTGGATACCTATACCTAATCATAATTTTTTATTTACTCATGAGGCCCTGCGGGGCCTTCTTTGCAGGGCCCTAGACAGCAACTGCTCCTCAGCCGTCTTCCTAAATCCGCCACTGCAACCACCGCGATTTTAATCACAGTTCCATAACGAAGGAATTAAATTCGTAGCGATATGCTGCCACCGAGATGCGCTTTTGTTTCCGTCGTCGTGACGGCGTGTTTATTGGAAACGCGAAACGCCGAGCTGCCCGTCGAGTTTTTTCCGCGGCTGGAACAGTCAAGTTTAGTTTGCCATGAAAGAATCTTCCCCTTTCAATTCCAAGGAACGAGGTAATCTGCTCCGAATCCATTCGACCGCGCGCTCTCAGTTTCAGTCCGCTCGCGAAATAGGGACCAACCGAAACTATGGCCTCACAGCTTCTCTCACCGCTCTCCGGCGACCGCGTTGCATCGTCATTTGAATTATATGTAATTTATTTCGATTGGAGAATTGCATATGAGCGTAGAAATAATGAAATGTTAATTGGATCTTATTACGATCACCAGAAAATGCGGAGGACTGATAATTCATTTGCAAATGCAGATAGAGAATTCTTCGAAGTAGACTTTCACGAAGAAATATTGTTAAATAATAGTAACGGAGCTTACTTAATTTGTTACATTCTTTTTAGTCGCTTAACAATGATTTCTTTCGAATTTCAGACAGAATAGCTTCGTAGTATGAATATTGGGGGGGCAGAATCGATTAGTACGTTAAGCGAGCACGAGGATGTACTTGATGATTTCGAGGGGTCGATTATTTGGTCGCAGGAGGAGCCGCTCTCTTCGAACGAGATCCTCGAGTTGACCTCCGACCCCGAGAAGCAGAACGACTTCAAGTCCCTGTGCAGATTATGCGCGGGGGAAACCCCCAATCCCGTTTACATTTATTCCGAGTTCGGAGAGTCTCTGAGACTTCTGGATAAAATAAACACGTGCCTGAGCGTTAAGGTACTACAGTCTCGGCGAAGATTCGCGATCGCAGCGAGTGTAAGCAATGTCTTTTAGGTGAAGAAAACAGATCCTCTCCCGAAGCAGCTCTGCCCAACGTGCGTGGAGAAGATCACCTGGTGCAACGAGTTCGACGCGCAATGCATCAGAGCGGAGGAAACGCTTCTTGAGATTTTGAAGCGGAAGCGTTCCTTCGTCCGCGTTAAGAACAGCGGGAGTCCCCTGGGGAGCAGCGACTCGTGCCCGCTATGCGTCGATGGTCGAATGAGGATTTACGAAGAGGACAAAGAGAATCGCAAAGACATCGAATTATACGACAGCGACATCGTCCTCGAGAGCAGCGACGAGGAGCAGATTCCGAACGAGCTCAGAGCTGACGAAGAGGCTGAGAGCGAGGCCATAACGCTGTTCTGCTTGGGAACCAAACAGAAGTACCTGAAATGTGGCGCCTGTATGAATCTCTACCACACGAAGGAGACTTTGGACGAGCACAAATGCAAACCCAATCTGCAGTGCACTTCCAAGCCGTACAAGTGCGACATCTGCTTCGCGACTTTCACCTTCGAGGAGCGCTTGCAGTTCCATCGGCACTTTCACAAGGACGCGAGAGCATTGTACTGCGAAATCTGCAATATTACTTTCGGAAAGGAACTGAAACTGTTTTACCATTACAAGAGGTACTAATTGCTCGTAGGCAGAGTAATCCTTTTAAGGGAATCTGTACGCTAACTTCGTCCCTAGGTATCATTGCAAAGACGGAAGAGTGTCCTGTTTGCAATGCGGCAAGTTGTTCGAGAGCCACGAGGGCTTAAAGAAGCACGTCTGCTTGGATGGGAAAACGAGACCGCACGTGTGCGAGGTCTGCTCTAAGGGCTTCTGCGACGGATACACTTTGAAACGTCACGTGGTGACTCATCTGCCAGAGAAGCCGTACAAATGCCCCGAGTGCTCGAAGAGCTTCACGCAGAAGTCTAGGTTGAATAAACACATAGCTGGGCACAGCGTCGTCTTCGAGAACAGCCAGACGATATGGAGGTAACGCGTTTACTAGCCTAAAAGAACGATCTACTCCTTAATCGGAATCTTTTGGATAAAGGTGTGTTCGTTGCGGAGAGGCCTTCGGAAGCTGCGAGTTCGCGGACGACCACTGCAAGAAGCACGAGGAGAAGATCAGCCTGATCGAAGAGCTGCAGGTGCTGAAGCTGTACCACTGCGAATTCTGCAGCAGCCACTTCGTCGACATGGATCACCTGAAAGGCCACCGCGAGTCGCACGTGGTGGAGGCACCGTACTCGTGCAACCACTGCAGCGCTCTGTTCAAATCCTTCGCGGAGGCTGTCCTCCATTGGAAGGAGCACCCGAGGACATTCAAAGTCCTGGTAGTGTTTCTGTGCGAGATTTGCGACAGGGACGTGAAGGAGCTGTCCCTGCTTTACAAGCACAAGCAGAAGAGGCACCAGCCAGTGCCGAGGAAGTCGGAGAAGGGCGAGGAAGAGTTCGCCTGCGAGCTCTGCGGAAGCACTTTCACGAACGTAGAAGACTTCCGGGAGCACGGGAAGTACAGGTGCTCGAAATTCCCGTGCGACATCTGCGGCAGCCTGTTGCCAACGGCGAACTCTCTGAACGCTCACAAGAGGAGGCACAGTGGGCTAAGACCGTGCGTACAGAATCATTCCTATACGAAGTGTTTGCGTTTCTATATTTCCGGGATTTCCCTACAGATACGTCTGCAACATCTGCGGAAAGAGCTACACCCAGTCGAGCCACATGTGGACGCACAAGAGGTTCCACATGGGCGTGAAGCCTTACGCCTGCGAGTACTGCGACCAGAGGTTCACGATAAAGCCCGACCTAGCCGATCACACTCGGAAGAAGCACACCAGGGAACGGCCGTTCAAATGCGACGTCTGCAACAAAGCCTTTCTGACCGGCTCCGTCTTCTACCAGCACAGGCTGATACACCGAGGGGACCGCAGGTACAAGTGCCACTACTGCGAGAAAGCCTTTACTCGCACGGAGGCCCTGAACAACCATATAAAGATCCACACCGGCGAGAAGCCGCACGCCTGCGATGTTTGCGGGAGGTGCTTCAGGCAGAAAGGGGACATGCGGAAGCACAGGCGCACGCAGCACACCGCCAAGCAGGACGCCAAGTAGACTAAAGCAAACTATGTAAACAGCGTAACTCGGAATACTGTAATAAAGATTTTCCATAGCTTACTGAGAGTTTTTACGAGCGCCACTGTAACAACCGGGAATCCACCGGGAAGCTAAGTTAATTCTAAGCTGTGATATGTTATGTTTCAGCTTAGCTTTTCGTGGAAACGGTTCCATAAAGGCTCCCCCAAACCAACGCGAATATTCGCGGCGGCAGCGGATCCGCCGCGGTTCAGCAGTTTTTTATACGTGGCGGCTTATGGGCAGCCTTATTTGATTCGCGTTGGATCCGCTTCGCGCCGCGAATATTCGCGTTGGTTTGCGGGAGCCTTATAGTTGGGAATCCACCGGGAAGCTAAGCTAGGGTATGCTATGTTTTAGTTTAGCTTTTGGTGGAAACGGTTCCATAAGAATGTATTGAAGTTAATTTTTAAAAGTTAGCATAGCGCATCTTAGCTTTCACGTGGATTCCGGGCTTAAAGAAGTATTGAAGTTAATTTTTAAAACTTAACATAGCACATCTTAGCTTAGCTATCACGTGAATTCCGGGCTTAAAGAAGTATTGAAGCTAATTTTGAAATTTAGCATAGCCTAGCTTAGCTTAGCTTAGCTTAGCTTAGCTTTCAAGTGGATACCCGGCTTAAAGAAGTATTAAATCTAATTTTGAAATTTAGCATAGCACAGCTTAGCTTAGCTTAGCTTAGCTTAGCTCAGCTTTTGGTGGAAATGGTTCCATAAGAATGTATCGAAGTTAATTTTTAAAACTTAGCACAGCACATCTCAGCTTAGCTTTCAAGTGGATACCCGGCTTAAAGAAGTATTAAATCTAATTTTGAAATTTAGCATAGCACAGCTTAGCTTAGCTTAGCTTAGCTTAGCTCAGCTTTTGGTGGAAATGGTTCCATAAGAATGTATTGAAGCTAATTTTTAAAACTTAGCATAGCACATCTTAACTTAGCTTTCAAGTGGATTCCCGGCTTAAAGAAGTATTGAAGCTAATTTTGAAATTTAGCATAGCACAGCTTAGCTTAGCTTAGCTTAGCTCAGCTTTTGGTGGAAATGGTTCCATAAGAATGTATTGAAGCTAATTTTTAAAACTTAGCACAGCACATCTCAGCTTAGCTTTCAAGTGGATACCCGGCTTAAAGAAGTATTAAATCTAATTTTGAAATTTAGCATAGCACTGCTTAGCTTAGCTTAGCTTAGCTTAGCTCAGCTTTTGGTGGAAATGGTTCCATAAGAATGTATCGAAGCTAATTTTTAAAACTTAGCATAGCACATCTCAGCTTAGCTTTCAAGTGGATACCCGGCTTAAAGAAGTATTGAAGCTAATTTTGAAATTTAGCATAACACAGCTTAACTCAGCTTAGCTTAGCTTTTGGTGGAAACGGTTCCATAAGAATGTATCGAAGTTAATTTTTAAAACTTAGCACAGCACATCTCAGCTTAGCTTTCAAGTGGATACCCGGCTTAAAGAAGTATTAAATCTAATTTTGAAATTTAGCATAGCACAGCTTAGCTTAGCTTAGCTTAGCTTAGTTTTTGATGGAAACGGTTCCATAATAATGCATTGAAGTTAATTCTTAAAACTTATCACAGCACATCTCAACTTAGCTTCCAGATGTACCCCCGACCTAAAGAAGTATCGAAGCTAATTTTCAAACTTAGCATAGCCCAGCTTACCGTCCAGCCGGACCCCCAACTTAAGCTCACCAAAACATATGTTCCCAAAAACCCCCCGTTCTCAAGTTCTCCCGCGAGAGCCACTTAGAACCTCGACAATAAATAAACGAACAACAACAACTACCGCGATCGTTCCGCGTTCGAATGTTGGAAAGACGCGCGACGGCAGGTGGGAACAGGTGCGCAGAAGCAACACGTACGGAACAGGTGACACGGCCGTCTCGTGATTCGTACGTACCACCGAACCGTGAGGTTCTAACAAGTTGCGATCGTCATCGATAAGGATTGCACGTTGTCGACGAGCGACGTTCTTCCTCTCGAAGCTATGACGAACGAAAGATAAAACGATTCCGAAAGGTGCTCCACGTACCTGCTCCGTCGTAAGTCACCCCTCGACTAACTAAGACACTTCGACGCTAAACTATCGAACGTCCCTCCTGGACGATGCAGCGCAATCATTCGCGGCGATCAATTCAGCGTTGTCATTAAATTCCTCGAGTAAAATAGCTGGACATTTCTGGCTGTCATTAACCACGCGCACATAACCTGCCTCGCGCTTGACATATGCCTTCGCTTCTGCCAAATCGCGGCGCTTTCGAGCCTCGCTGGAAATGCCTCCGGAGGCGATAACGACAGGATTTTTGTAGATTAGAAATTTTAAACTCGAAGCAGAATTTTATCGCGCGAGACTAATGTCGCTCGAGCTCTGCCACGATTTTTAGAATCTGGGCGAAGGATGGCGTTCCCACCACTGGTCAGCTCAACGCCTCCTCCGTTGGACAACTTCGGCGACTCCGAGGAGGACGAGTTCGGGGATTTCACGACCGGCGGCATCGATGGTACAAAATTCAGTAGAACGCACCTCCGCTTCGGTGCGTTCGACTATCTAACTAACTTAAAATCATATTCCAGGGTTGTCCGTGTCGTCGGAATCTCCGCACAAGCTCGCGACACCGATTAGGACACCCTTGCCGTCGCAAAACGCCTCGCCGAAAGTCAACGGCGTCGCAGAAGCGGCCGAAAGTGTCTGCCAACCGGCTGCGCGTTTGATGCCGACCGTCGCGGAAGATGTTTTAATTCTTGAGAAAACGGACGATACTGTGAGCGATATTAAGCTGAAGAAAGTCGAAAGCGGCAACGGAGTTTGTAAAAGGAGCCTGGAAAATGCGAGCAGTAACGAGGCGGAGGATGGCGTGGAGAAGGGAGGCTTTGGCGGGGCTGGTTTGGCCAGCGAGAGCAGTAGTTTAGAGGAGAGCGAGCAGGAAGCTTCTCCGAATCATTTGGAGGACATAGAACCCTTGAGCCTGGATTTGGGAGACCCGACGGTCGCTCCAGACACGACGCAGCACCTGGACAGCGATTTCTACGATTACGAGCAGTTCGAGGACTCTGAGAACTGGGTTTCTAACGGGGACGCACCTGCGGAGGGTCCAAAAACAGAGTACTTTGAGTTTCGAGAGGCCGAAGATATCTCAGAGAATTTTAGGAACTTCAGCAAAGACTTCGGCGTAGATACCAAGAAGGATGTAGATTTAGATTTCAAGAGTTCCGATGAGAAGCCGAGGCTGGGAGACCAACGCATAGAGGACCTGAACGTGCCTGGCGAGAGCGAAGCCTGTGAATTCGAGGCGCGCGATCGGAAGTCCGCTGAGTTCTCAGTTTTTCATGGTTCGATCGAAGGGGATGGCGCGAATAAATCGAGGGGCGAGTTCGCAGGTAGTAATCGAGAGGAGGACGAGTCCGCCGAGGATTTCTGCGAGTTTCCGGAGAGCGAGAATGTTAATGTTGAGAGTAATTTTCTATCCGCGCCGCTGCCGGATGTCTCCAGTTGCTCGAGCGAGGAGTTCGGCGACTTCAAGTGCGATTCGCTACTCGAGACCTCTGCTGTTCAGGCAGAAGTTCGCCACGCCGGCGAGAAGAAAGGCGAAACGACGGTCGAAGACGATGATTTCGGGGATTTCACGAATTTCACCGATCAAACGCAGTTCGAGGAGATCGGCGAAGCGAAGGCGCCCGACGAAGACGAGGACGACGATTTCGAGGACTTCAACGACTTCGAGTCGGCACTGGAGCAGCCTGCGGTAGAAAATTCGCAGTTCGATCTGAAGGAGTCGATATCCCGAATAGAAAATAAGAACGTGAGTTTCCTTTTCTATCGTTCACTCTCTTATAAGCTTGATAATCAATTGCGAAGGTGTTCCGCAGGCTACTAACAAAATAGAAGACATAATAACAACGATGTTTCCGATGGATTCGAAAGAATGCGAAGTCCAAGTGCAGCCGCTGATAAGCCAGACAGATAAAATCTGGCGGAGCATCAAGAGCGTCGAGGAAACGAATGCTCTGACCTACCAGTGGGCGAACAGCACGAGCAACAATGTGATGCTGAAATCTCTCGGCATTGATTCTCGCAATATCGTGAGTGGACCGCTTACAAGGGAACATCCCGAACCCGGGAATTCAAAAAATTCTGAAACTTTGTGGATATGTGGGGGATTTCCTTTTGATTACAACGCAATTTTGTTTTGCTGCCCAAAATCACTCTAAGGCGATGAAATTAACTCCTGAAAATTCGGCTGTTTTCCGATTTTATTTTCTAACTCGAAATCTGCAAGAGATAGAAAAAACATCTCAAGACGAAAGTTACTTCTTTTAATTAGATCTATCAAATAGTAACAGTTTAATCAATTGTTTAAACAATTAGACAAAGTTATAAACAAAGATATCAATAATGTTTTCTAAAATTCGTTCTTCCGCGTGAAATCTGAAATGGATGTTTAAATAATTATGAAACAGTATAATTCATATTTTTTCTATACAATTTCAACTTTTGTTGCATCGCTGATATGTGCTCCTCGACAATCGAAGGACTTCTAGATCCCATTGCAACGTACCTGAAGCTGCACGACGAGCAATGTTCTTCCAACGTTTATTAGGAAATAATACGCAACGCGTGGAAAAAAATTAGACAATTTATATACTTTTGTCTCTAATTACACGTGGGGCAAATATACCAGGTGGAAATAGAGGAGGAGAAGGGAACTGTTAGATATAACTTATCCTTATTCGAACTTTTTATTTTTAACATAATTATCGAACTTTTCTCTTATTTGCTCGCAAGACAGGCGAGATAATGCCGCCGTTTCAGTATAGTTGGATAACTTTGAAAACACTTGTGTGGTGTGATTATTACGAATTATTCTTCATGGCGATGAAACTCTTAAAAAAAATGTTGGAAACATAGATATTGGTTACACCACGCACATCGTATGATAGCATAATTACCGCGTATGGAACAACGAGGTGGATGTACGAAATCTTGTTGCGAAGAAGCGAAATCTACTGGATTTTCAAACTGATTTGGTTTCCCAACGATATATCCACTTTTATACCACGCGTAAGCAAACACATCGCGATACTTTGGTGATGAAAGTTGATTATGAATAAGAGACTGTAATTTAACGACATTATTCCTTGCATTTAGCCGCACATCGTAATTAAACAATAATACAAGGTCGGAAAATTGTCGAGGAACACATATATAGTTGAAATTGTATGGAAAAAATATGGATTATGCTGTTTCATAATTATTTAACATCATCCAGTTCAGATTTCACGCGAAAAAAAACGAATTTTAGAAAACTTGATACTTTTGCTTATAAATTTTTCTAATTGTTTAAACAATTGATTAAACTTTTACTATTTGATAGATCTAATTAAACGAAGTAACTTTCGTCTTGAGATGTTTTTTCTATCTCTTGCAGATTGCGAGTTAGAAAATAAAATCCGAAAATAGCCGAATTTTCAGGGGTTAATTTCATCCCCTTAGAGTGATTTTGAGCAGCAAAAAAAAATGCGTTGTAATCAGGAGGAAATCCCCTACATATCCACAAAGCTTCAGAATTTTTTGAGTTTCCGGGTTCGGGATCTTCCCTTGTTAATCGATTTCTTCAGATACTCGTATAATCGCGAAATAACGATTTTGTGTTTCCAGCTGTTCGGACCAAGGTGGAACCCGAATGTTCCCAGATTCGCTGCGAACCTCGGTTTCACTCCGCTGGAACCCATCAAAGCGATGGTTGACGCCCAGCCACCCTCCGCTACGAACGCCAGCAAAACGCAGGCTTTCATTAATTCCGAAGTAAGTGTACGGCTATCGACGGACGCAGTAGTTCTGTTGTTTTACGCCAACATAATCGAATGAATCAATGTGTTCTTGAAGATCGAAATATCGAGAACTACACGCGACACGCTCAATTATAAATTAATCACAATGAAACCCCATTAGGAAGTACCTGCCGCTCAATTCGATTGGAATAGTTCCGGGCTTGTTAATCCCTTAGAAGCTAGTAAGTATTACGCAACGTATGTAAATGTTACCGTTTTATTTCCGTCTTACCGCTTTGTCTCTCGCAATGACATAAATCTACCATGTAAATAGAGAAGCAGACGTTTTACCGATCATACGAACGAACTGTTTTTTTTTTCTTTTTGTTTTCTCGCACTGGCGCTGTGTTTCTCGAAGTTAGACATTCTCTCGCTGCTTTTTCTCTGTACGTTTTTGCTTGAGCGTCGATTTGCTCCGATGTACTGTGTGCTAATCACTGGGTAAACTCTTTGAAAACTCGTGTAATTTAGGTGGTGGGTTATCCGCTCTTCTACCTCTGGACTTTCTGTGTCCTTTCGATCCTCTACTAACATCCCACAGTTCCGCCAACTCTGAATCCTATCGTCGACCAAGTAGCGCAAGGAATTCTGTTAACCATCGTAAGTGTTGGGCTTGGTATTCTGTACACCTATATATGTCGTAGATAGAAACAAAGCATATAGAAACATTTAAATCTTCTCACTGTGCGTTGCCTACGTATATCCCCGCCGAACGACTCGAAGCCCACCGCCCTCAAACCAGCCTTTTGTGACGTAACAGATGCCGCGGAAGTAAACGTGAATCGTCAGCGGTGCAATTCGGTCTCCAAAGCGGAAGACTTTTCGGAGAGCGAGGCGCCGAGGTCCCAGAAGCGTCCGCAGCCACCGAAGATGATAGAGCCTTTGCCGGCCCCGCGGGCAGCGGAATGGAAGAGGAGAGCGGACCCGGACGCGGGGCACAGAGCGAGGAACGCTGGGCCCCACAGAGGCGCCCCGCCGGAGAAACAGTTACCGCCGAGCGAGAAGCACCACGCCGCGAACGAGAGGCAATTCGCGCCGCCTGAGAAACAGTATTTGCCGTCCGAGAAGCCGAGCTTGGGGGACGTTTATCGGGGGAGGTCAGTGAACAAGAGGTCCGGGCCCGAGCACGCGGTGATGGACAGGTTCGGCCGGGCGATGCCCGTACAGCCGGAAACGGCGAAGGTGTTGAACCGACTCCCGGATCTGTCGTTCCTGAGCGCGAGAACTCTGTTGCTCGACCGCGAGCACAAGCAGATCGCTTGCGAGCTGGGCGTCATGAATCGCAAAATGCCTGGCTGAGTAACGTCGGTCTGAGCGCGAGTTTGAAAGGTCAGGGCCGCGCTGGACGGAGCGCTGCCCTCGCGTGGACGCAACGGCGAGGCGTAGAAACGAAGGAGAAGAGACGTTCCGTTAACCTTTCAAACCCGTGCTTGGACCGACCTCCGATCCCAGCTTCTTTCCCTGTTCAAGATTAAGCGAACCGACTGCTAAAAGTATTCCGTACTCTCTGCTAAACAGAGATTCCGGGGAGAGCGTACGAGCGCGGAGAGTAGCTGCTTCCCAAAGGGAGGAATGGGCGAATACGCTCCGCGGTGGGACGGCGAGTTCTTACTTCGCTCGCGTAACAGAGTCACGGTCTTTTGTCGCTCGAGGCTGCGGAGTGCGGGGTGCTCCTTTGTTCGCGATGCGCAGTCGAGGATCACCCTGGGTGTAATTTTAGCGCCGGAGGCTGCGGAGTGCGGTGACTTAAGCATCACTTGAAACATGTGATATATGTAGTTTTTATATGCTGATTATTAATTGGTCGTCTTAGAATTCGTAGCACATGCCCCTTTGTTTCCTTAGTCCCCATCCGAATTGTTACGTAGGCTCATTTAGAATGAGACGTGGACCAATTTGTAGGTTGTACATAGCTGTTAGTGTGATCTTACTTTACGCCCCCAGTTGTGTTCTCACTAGAGGTGTGCGAGAACCCGAGAATGTTGGGAACCCGAGGCCGGGTCAGGTTTCTGGAAATTTCGGGATTCCCGAGAACGTCCGGGATTCTAGAACGAGTCGAGTTCTCCCAATTCTCGGGAGAGTCGGGATTCTCGGGATTCTCGGGAGAGTCGGGATTCTCAGGAAAGTCGGGATTCTTGGGAGAGTCGAGTCGGGAGAGTCGAGTCGGGATTGTCGGGATTCTCGGGAGAGTCGAGTCGGGATTCTCGGGATTCTCGGGAGTGTCGAGTCGGGATTCTCGAAAATGTCGGGATTCTTGGAAGAGTCGAGTCGGGATTCTCGGGAGAGTCGGGATTCTTGGGAGAGTCGAGTCGGGATTGTCGGGATTCTTGGGAGAGTCGAGTCGGGATTGTCGGGATTCTTGGGAGAGTCGAGTCGAGATTGTCGGGATTCTCGGGAGAGTCGAGTCGGGATTCTCGAAAGAGTCAGGATTCTTGGGAGAGTCGAGTCGGGATTGTCGGGATTCTCGGGAGAGTCGAGTCGGGATTATTGGGATTCTCGGGAGAGTCGAGTCGGGGTTCTCGGGAGAGTCGAGTCGGGATTCTCGGGAGAGTCGAGTCGGGATTCTCGGGAGAGTCGGTTCGGGATTCTCGGGAGAGTCGAGTCGGGGTTCTCGGGAGAGTCGAGTCGGGATTCTCGGGAGAGTCGCACTTCTCGAGAGAGTTGGTAGAATCGGAATTCTCGAGAGAGTCAGGATTCTCGAAAGAGTCGGGCTTCTTGGGAGAGTCGAGTCGGGATTCTCGGGAGAGTCGAGTCGGGATTGTCGGGATTCTTGGGAGAGTCGAGTCGGGATTGTCGGGATTCTTGGGAGAGTCGAGTCGAGATTGTCGGGATTCTCGGGAGAGTCGAGTCGGGATTCTCGAAAAAGTCAGGATTCTTGGGAGAGTCGAGTCGGGATTGTCGGGATTCTCGGGAGAGTCGAGTCGGGATTATTGGGATTCTCGGGAGAGTCGAGTCGGGGTTCTCGGGAGAGTCGAGTCGGGATTCTCGGGAGAGTCGGGTCGGGATTCTCGGGAGAGTCGAGTCGGGATTCTCGGGAGAGTCGAGTCGGGATTCTCGGGAGAGTCGCGCTTCTCGAGAGAGTTGGTAGAATCGGAATTCTCGAGAGAGTCAGGATTCTCGAAAGAGTCGGGCTTCTTGGGAGAGTCGAGTCGGGATTCTCGGGAGAGTCGATTCGGGATTCTCAGGAGAGTCGAGTCGGAATTCTCGGGAGAGTCGGGATTCTCGAAAGTGTCGGGATTCCCGAAAATCCCAAGAACCCGTTTAACGAACACGACATCACAAATTCAACGCATCGTAAGAAAAAGTGTATAGACATTATTGATTTTCCAAAGTACAAACATCCGTCATTCCTAATAACACTAATCCCGACACTTTCGGGAATCCCGAAACCCTGGGGAACCCGTCCCGGAACGTCTCCCAAGAAAAATTCCCGACCCGACATTTTCGGGTTCCCGCACACCTCTAGTTCTCACGCGTGCTGCCGAATACGAAAACCATGTACTTATCTTTTCGGTGACTCTGTTCCGTGGACAAGGTACAGAAGCGCGAGTCAGTGGCGCAGCCAGAAATCCGGGGTGGAGGCATCCGACGATACCTGATATGTATATACGTGTATGCAAATAAACTAATGTTACAAGTTACTGTCCCTTTGATTGCTCGCGGAAGGAGTTCTCGCGGAAGGAACTCTGTGCAACTGTGTCTCCTGTTCGCAAAGGCGCCGTACAGGTATTATTACAGATCTCGTTTGTGTTCTTATTTTTCGTAACACCCCAAATGACCCGTCTTTTACAAGAGTAACTCATATCCGTGAAATATTTCCATATCAACGTGATACAGTCGTGGAAGCTGAACGACAGCGATTAATCCTTTCTTTGCACCTTCTGGCCGCGCCACGGGTGCAAGTAGCTTGCATCGTCGAACGCTCGATGTTCGAGCTCGGACTGAGCGGTAATCTTACGCGTCGAAAGGGAATTGTCATGAACATAGTTGGCGTTCAGAAGTGACTTAAAAAAGATAATAACGATGTAGATAAATACGAGATTCTCGAATATTCAACCTGTGGCAAGAAATAATAGCTGAATATTTGATAACTGTCGTTTTAGTAGACAGAGTGTCCCTGTCATGTTGTAATTATTCTAAAGCTCGCTTTAAGTACTCTGTCATCATCCAGAGGGTCAATCTTGAGTCGAAGAAGTTCGGGCAGTTACAGGAAAGCGAAGGTATAAATATTGTGTTTGGGTATGGTACGATGCATATTTCAATTTATCATTCTAATTCTAGTATTTTATTGACCATTCCATTTAATACCAAAACTATTCGTTTTCTAGTACAACTAGACTGCGCATTATCAGTCTGCCTCAGAATGAAATTAATTCCTAACAATTGCCTAAACTCTTCTACACAAGACTAATACTCCCTCGAGTCCTACTAAAGGTATTCAATTACTAATGTATTTAATAAAACGGAATAGCCAGAATTGAATTATGCAGAAGAAGGAATACAATATAAATTATTCTACACTAATACGTGGCCAGAGACGCTTAATACTAATTACTCCTCCCATTCAGCATAGAAGGAACTATCGCGAAAAAAGGTTGCCGCAGAAAATACATCAAATACAGTCCCAGAACTTAAAGGAATATATTGTTAACGATAATCCAGAAGAGGAACGAGCTTCGTCCCTCGCGAAACAATTTTCAGCATCTAGCCCAAGACTATCGCCTCTACCGCAGTCCTGAAGCTCCCTCTGCTTTCCTAATCCCCCGGGGATTTACAGAGCAAATACCAGTTGGGGAGCATGAAAGGCTTTGGACGTGGTTCGCGCGATCCGGCACTCGAATCGTGCCCATCACTACGCCAGGCGGAGTCGTGCACCGACTGGTACGGCCAGGTACCAAATGCCACAAGGTCACGACTCGTGTGCCCGTATACGCGGAGAGAGAGAGAGAGAGCGCGCGCGAGCGAGAGCCCGCGCGAGGGACGAGGACGGAGATACGTTTATTGTGCGGTTCGGTCTTGCAGCCAGTAAGGTGCGCGCAACCAATGAACAGTGAAATAACAGGTGAAAGAACACACACGTCGCCACTGGGACGGAGAAGAGACGCCTCGTTCTCGGCGAGGATAAATTCTTCTAAATCGTTGTCTTGTTCTCGGCGAGGATAAATTCTTCTAAATCTACGCAGCGGAGAATTCAGATGGTGCTTGTGGAATATTTTCATGCTCTTCTACTTGCTGGAACGTTCGTTTTCCTTTTCGCGTGCCTTAAGGCGTAAAAAAAAAGCGACGCCATTTTAGGGTCGAAAGCGGCATCTTCCTCTCAATTGTCTAAACAGGAAGTCGCGGCAATTGGGCAAGGCGCCGTTTGAGATACAAAGGGACGGTAAAAATCGTGATTCATCCGTAATTTTAAGCCCCGCCAAATTGAAAGACTGTCTGTAAGCGTGCTCCACTTTATTCATTTATTTATTCGCAGTGGAAAAATATCGCTATCTGCTCGTCTGGGTTTGGTTATGATTGCGAAGGTAAAGGGTGGACGGAAATGCGAGTTTCGTGGGGGGACGAAGCGCCGTGATTCAAATTCTAACTGTTACAGGAGAATGGTGGAATTATCTATGCAAATAATTACTGACAATTTTAGACATGCAAATTGAGATATTAGCCTTGTGTCAGGAAGCGCTGATAGGAAATTACGCAAATAATAATAAGTCAGTATCTCAGCGGGAATTATTCGCCTTCCTAGGCAATTCGAATCAATTCTTATTGCACGAAGAACTTACGAGGGAACTCCGGTAAATCGAAAATTCCGAATTTCTGGAAACTTTGCAGGGTTGCAAGGGACCTGGTAGAACCGTTATAACTTTGGATACAATCGTTATTTTTGCATAAAAATTTACCATTATTTTTTCATAAACAATTACCATTATTTTTTCGTACCAAAAATACCATTATTTTTCCATGCAAAAATTACCATTATTTTCCCATGCAAAAATTACCATTATTTTTCCATGCAAAAATTACCATTATTTTTCCATGCAAAAATTATCATAATCTTTTCATAAAAAATTACCATTATTTTTCCATACAAAAATGATCATAATCTTTTCGTAAAAAATTACCATTATTTTTCCATGCAAAAATTATCATAATCTTTTCATAAAAAATTACCATTATTTTTCTATTAAAAATTACCATTATTTTTGCAAAAAAATATTATAATTTAAAAAAATCATTATTTTTTCATAAAAAATATAATTTAAAAAAATCATTATTTTTTCATAAAAAATATAATTTAAAAAAATCATTATTTTTTCATAAAAAATATAATTTTAAAAAATCATTATTTTTTCATAAAAAATATAATTTAAAAAAATCATTATTTTTTCATAAAAAATATAATTTAAAAAAATCATTATTTTTTCATAAAAAATATAATTTAAAAAAATCATTATTTTTTAATAAAAAATATCATAATTTAAAAAAAATCATTATTTTTTCATAAAAAATATAATTTAAAAAAATCATTTTTTCATAAAAAATATAATTTAAAAAAATCATTTTTTCATAAAAAATATAATTTAAAAAAATCATTTTTTCATAAAAAATATAATTTAAAAAAATCATTTTTTCATAAAAAATATAATTTAAAAAAATCATTTTTTCATAAAAAATTGCCATTTTTTCAATTAAAAATTGCCATTTTTTCATTAAAAATTGCCATTTTTTCAATTAAAAATTTCCATTTTTTCATTAAAAAATTGCCATTTTTTCAATTAAAAATTACCATTATTTTTTCAATTAAAAATTACCATTATTTTTTCATAAAAAATGGACCTTTAATATTTTTGCATAAAAAATATCATTATTTTTCATACAAAAATTACCACTTTTTTCATAAAAAAATTACTGCTGATTCCTCAAACATTGATTAATAAAGCTACAGTGTTTTAAATTCATTTGTTCATTACTTCCCTCGAAAAAAAAGTTTCAGAAATCAAATTTTCAATCACACCAACAAATTTTCAAAACAAATCAGAATTTTACTAAAGTTTCCCTTGTTAATCCTATAACGGATAATGTCTTGTTCGTTATTCTTATCCGTCGCTCGTCATCCGAGCCGAATTGCGCCCATCCGCGGCCGATAATAGCAGGCCCGAGTGGAAAAGGAAGCGCGGGAAGGTGCGACGTTGAAGCATGTCTCTGGACAATAGGAAAGGTCGAGCGCGCGCCTGGCTCTGGCATTTGCCGCGACTAATAAACGCGTTTGCGAGAAAACGGCAGGAGACGCGTCGTTCTTTTTAACCGGCACCACCGGGCACGGATGCCGCCAGCTCGCCGTACAACTTCATTCACGAGCAACTGCGTTTCTGCGTCGCGAATTACGAACTTCCCCCTCCGACGCGGTGCGCGCTGTTAAAAATATAAAACTACTACAAATGGTCGGTCGGATGTAAGAACAGTAAGTATCATGTACCTTGCTCTTTGCGCGTTGAAAATGAGAAGTGCCCTTCAAGTCTGGTATTTATTATGCAACAGTTTGGGAGCGTATAATTGAACGTAGCATTTGGTAATTTGTTATTGGTACCCAACAACGGATTGGCAAGGTTTTGCCGATTAAAATGAGCACAAACACGACCCTATTCGGGAGATTTTTTATTTTAGATAATTCGAATCGTTTTTGAATTTTGGGATGTAAATAACTAATTGTATATTTTATGCGATTGAAATTTGAAAGCAACCCGAGTGAGGTCGAGTTGAGGACCTTGCAGCGAGAGGGGTGAAGAACCATTTTTACCAAATTCGAGTAAATTAGAAAAAATTGTTTATAAAATTATTGTTCGGCTTGACATTGAAAAGAGAACAGTCATTGAAAAATATAGATTTTCACGCAATAAGTAGTGGTTATTGAGTTGATAAGTTTTTTGAGTTGATCTATTTTTGGCGAGAAAATATAATAAATATATTAATATTAACACTTATTTGCAATAAATCGAAATAGAATTTTTGTTACATATATTACACGTCATAACTAAAAAACCATCAAAAATGGAATTGCACTCCACTCGCTACAAGGTCCTGAATTTGAATTAATTTCCATTGGTTACACTTTTACGAAGATCTAACAGAAAGCATAGAAATTAAAATATTCATTAGTGTTTCCATTATCCTTCGATTTTCGTTTCGAAAGGAGACGAAAGTTTGAGGAGGCAACAGGTTGTAGAGGAGCCAGGCTCGCTCAGGTAGTCTAACTTTTGGCGGAAAGGAATTCAAAGGACAGATGCAGGTGAAGGTCCAGAATGTTCCGAGTCTAAGATCGCAGAAAGGGCACAGAAACTCGTAACGGACCGCATTCGTCGGGTCAGGTATGCCTACCTTGTTTACATTCGGTTCTGCGAACAGGTAGTGCCCTCGGAGCATATCGCACAACAGCAATGCGTTCCTGCCAATTAATAGAAACAAGCAAATAAAGAATACACGCTAAATATCTTAATATAATAAAGCAGGAAGCGTTTGTGTGTTTGTCCGTCGCCTAAAAACTTTCGAACGGTAAACTCTGGGGTCACGAAATATGTATGTCCGAGCCTATTATGCTAATTCAGATGAATGTGATTATTTTTACAAAAAAAAAAAAAATAATTTCAGAATCTAAATTTCGGGCGAAGCCGAGTAGTAAAGCGAATTACTCGATACAGATACATCGAAGAAATTATCAGGTCTCGCGGAAAGTTTTCTCGCTTTTTTCGGATCGTTCCTTTCGTAACACCATATCTCGCCTAGTTGACCCTACTAACCAAACCCCGCATATCAACGAATTCGTCATTTGTTTAGCTTTAAGATAAGCTGCATTGTGTGAGTCAGTTGCCTCTGAGACACGATGTAGAAGGTATTAAACATGGAGTGCGAAGGAAAAATCCGCTCGGCTAAACGCAACAGCAGCAGCTCGAGATACACGCCGAGCTGTTAGCGACCGTAAAGCCTAATTCTGGTCTACGAAATTTCGATTCGTAGATGCTTCTTGAAGAAGCAGTTTGACCCCTTATGCTCAGAATTATCGGGTTGGCAACTATTCCCTTGCGAGTCGGTTGACAATTAATTAATCGCCCCCAGCGACGGGATTTTACATCGCATTTAACATCCGTGTCACAGCGTTCGCAGGTACACACTCGGCGCTCTAGCGCAGGACCCTCCACACGTGGTGCCCGGAGCCCCTTCCCCGCGCATGCGTCGCGCGCCTCAGGGCAGGTGCCCCTCCATCCGGCAGGAGCGCGCGCCGCGCAGCCAGTCGTTCGCTGACCGCGGCCGCGTGAGTGTCGTGCGCGCGAGCCATGAACTGATCATTCCGAAGCGATCGTTTCGTGCTTTTTTTCGCGTTCTTTCTTTCCCCCCTCCTCATCCTCCATTTCTCTTCTATCCCGGGGATCTCGAACGGGACGGTACGCGGACGTGACAGGTTGTTCTGTTGCAACGAAGTGCGCTTGGGAGAAAATCTCGAGAGAAAGAGAGAGAGAGAGAGAGGTAGCAACCCCGCTAGATCGTATAGATCGTAACTATAATCCCGTTGCGACGATCGGCGCCTCGTTCCGTCGCGATTCGAGCGCACCCCGAGGATCGCAACCGGGCCTGGTTCGAACTGGTGTATCTCGGGAGTCGTGGCGCCGGCAGAACAGTGGAGACGAATATTGAAGTGTTGAACGGTGTGCGGTGAGAAGGACGGTGCGATGGCAGTGGCTGCGGGGCCACGCCGGCCACGCACGCTCCTCCTCGGTGGTAAACGCGCTTCCGGGAATACTTTTGGGACGCCGGTACTGTGCTCGGTCCTCGCCGGACTTCCCCTGCTCCTGGTACTCGCCGGTGTCACCCAAGTCGCCGCCACCAGGTTGGGTAAGTGCTCTTAAGTCTACTCCTTCGGGCGATCTGCGATTCGAACGCTCGGCTCACTTCGCGTGCGGGACTGCTCTATTCGTATCTCTTAACCATTGCCGCCGAACGCCTGTGGGCGCTATCCGCACGCGCTGCGTGCATCAAAGGCGCGCATATGTTTTTATAATACTGAAGGGGCTAGGTTGGTGTTTGAAGGAAGAAAATGCAAGTCTATCGTATTTAGAGTTGTTTGTAGTGGGAATGTATGGTTACTGGATAATTGAATTTTGACGGTAACATGAACGCAGAATGGTTTGTTTTCTTTGCTTAATATTCTTTTGGTAAATATTTCTGCCATTTTTGCACCATATTCGCGAAAAATTGTAGAGGATTTCGCGAAACTATTTCCTCCTGAACTAAAAGTTTCCACTTGGGACACTCTTCGTCTTCTATTTAAGTACTGTATCTTTCTACGATATAGTGATTAATGTGCTGAAAGCATCCATTATAAGGTTATACATATTTGGCCTCGGAGCTTAAAATAATAATTTCTCAAAAGTGTGTTGTGTACATATTTACGCAACTTCTTAACTCCCGTATCTTTCCAAAGGACTACGCGTTCCTCCGTGCGGAGGACGCCCTCAGGCGTTCGGCGCGCATGGTTGGCCAACACTATTAGGGGGTTTCCGCACGCGGGGTGTGCAACAGGTTTCGAATTGTTGCCGAGGGAAATAATACAATATATTTTTAATCGACACCATGACACTCGATGCTATTTGGCAATTCGATCGGCATTGCCTTTTTGGCAATATACCGTTGGAAATATACTCGTTTAGGGGGAATCTGTCCGTGGGAAGTAATACCTCGCGCAATTTCCTCCTCTCTTTTTTCCCTTGCAAATCTAAAGTCGGCAGCGAAGAAACGGCACAATAGGGCCGATAAAAAGCGCGGAACGTTAGCTAACTCTCTACCCCCGTTTCGTACCGTTCCGCGAACTTTCATGTCAACTAATTACTAATTCTACAAAGTCAGATGCTCGCACTCTCACTCGCCTTTGTTCCCCGCGGATGAATGGAGATCTGTTTATTCGTACACGGGCAGGGAGCGATTGAATCTCTTCGTTTCGCCTTTGTGTGCGCATCAATTTATTATTTCGCTGTTCGGAAGTAGGTGGATATAAAAGTAAAATTGTTAGAATATGAAAATTCAACGGTTTGTATGCTCTGCAGAACTTTATAATCAAATTATTTTAAATTTGTAGTGGGGGACGTTTTTTTTTATTTAAACTAGAAAATTTAAATAAATAAACATTTGAATGCATAGTTTCATAGAGCATAGAAATCCATTCAATTTTCATTGCAACAATTTTTTTGTGTCTACTATAGTTTTCGAGATATACAGCAAAATAGAAAAACACACATTAATCTTTAAGGCGTATTTTCAGCGGAAAACTAACCTACAAAGTTTTAAAAAAAAGACAGAATTTTCGGGTTACCGAAGTTCCCTAGCGAAAGAAAATTTTTAAAATTAATTAAGCTTGTGCAGTTACGCAATTGTGCCATTTCAAAAATAAAATACAAAACAGAAAAATAGCATAATCTAATGGAATATTAGTCGATGCAAGATTAAGCTCGGAACCAAAAGCAACGAGTAATTCTCGAATATTCTACCTCCCATTTGGTACAGCACTCGCCAAAAACATTAAAACATCGTGGCACAAAAAATCTCACAGTGCTGTCTACCAATGATAATTTCGAAGTCGAAAGATTACACGGTGATGCAATCTGTGCGACCTCGAAAATGCTCGTGCGACCCCCTTCAAGGCCGCCATTGCTCTCGAAGCATGAAACACATTACACGTCGAAGCGTATCGAACGTTCGGGAGTATTGTTTATTATTCTACCTTCCGCGCGAAATACCGGGAACGGCTGACGGTTGGAACTCGCCGTTCTGGATCTAATTCTAGTTCTGCTGGCGGACTCCTAGTCCCCTGGCCTCGGTATCGTGTCCGTTTTTGCATCGGGGCATCTCCCGGCGTCGCTGCTTTCTCCGCTCGTCGCTAGGTGTGCGACTTATCGCGTGCTTCTCCTCGGGCGGCCGACTTTTTAAAAATCCCACCTCGCCTCAGAATGCAGCTAACGAATCGAGTTGAATTCACCGTTACTCGCCACCGCCGTCGCGACTTTTGCTTTGTACGGTAACATAGATCCCGATCGCTAGGATACAGTGGCAACAGAAAGAAAGCTTAGACTTTAAACGGCGGCTGAAACCAGATAGCTCCACTAGAAAGAATTGCATTTTAAAATGGCCCAGTGCTACCGATACAAAGCCTAAGTAGTGTTAAGTTTGTACAGGTTTTAAACTCTCTTTTGACCACCACTCTACGTACCTTAGGCGCCCCAGTGCTCTCGCAGAAATTCGCAAAATTTTCGTACGCTGCTCGATATTATCCCGAAACGTCTCTTCGGAGGGGCTTCTACGGACTTTTCTGCAACGTCTGGTGTGGGTCTCCTATTGGTTTGTTTGCAGATGGTTCGGAATAAATTGGATGTAGAATTAAGGACAGAGGAAACGTTTTAGCATGCTGAGCGTTAAGCGATGCACGATAAAGAAAAAGAATGGTGAATGTTGACCTCGGGACTCGAAGGTGCAGGAAAGGTAAAACTCAGTCGACCTTTCCGGATAGGTGAAGCTAAATTTAGCAGTCGGAGAATTTGCTGGCCATCTTTCTGCGCAGTTACAATGCAATTACGTGGTTGCCAGTCAAATTTTCATGTCACAGGAGAAATACAGATTTTTTGTGCGACTAAAAAAGATGATCGAGAGCGCGATAATTATTCTCAATCCTCATGCTTCATTCAGAAAAATAGATTAGTGAGAATTTCCATAGGTTTCTGAATCTGTGTCGACTTGTTCCGACTGGTATCAGCGGTTAGTTAGTCAATTTTGCATTCTGGAGTGAGTGGTAGCGCAGTTCTCGATACATCAGCGGTTTTATGTAAGTAAATCATTGCGCCACTTCATCGCGGGGAAACTTGAAAAATTGCAAACGTGCGCGAAACGAGGAGATATGTACGACACGGAGTTATTTCCCTCGATAAATCGAGCTGTCGTTGAATTAAAAGCAGCATCGATCGTGGAATTAATGTTCATCTCATTCATTTAACTCGAGGAAAATTCAAATTATTTGCACTCATAATAAATACAAGAAAATAAATTAGTCTAATCCATCTAGGTGTACTGAGAAACACGTATTATGTAGTAGCAGTGGTCTTTTTTCAATGCTTGAAGTCCTCAAAGAAACAAAAACGCGAGGGTAAAAAGAGACCCGTAGCCGAGGCAAGGTGTTTTCTTATTCGTTCTCTAATCCGTTTGAAGGAGAAGTGACGATGGCGATGGTCTCGGGGAGGGCGAAATAAACACGGCCCAACACACCGCGTGGCACGCAATCTTTATGGAACCGGTTCCACTTGTAGGGTTTGTGTAGTAAGGTGACCGGGATATTTCGAGAACCAACGATGTGCCCGTTCGTGGAAACTCCTTCCCTATACCTATTCGTCTGTATTATCTGCAACCATTTCTCACAGATCTCCAAACAGTCCTAAGAAATTCAAATGCCTCGAAAAGTACCATTTTTTACAGCCGCGCACACATGTGGCACCCGTAACTCAAGTTCTCATTTATTTATCTCTTTACGAGATTGAGTAGCTTGGTGATTCGGTTACAGGTCACGATCAGTTGCATTTCAGTTGCCTAGATATCGCGTTCCTCCATCCGATTCCTGGCGCGGACAATTAAATGATGGATAGGATCGAGGGAGTTTGTGACGCGCCGCCATCCCGTAGATCGGAGTTTTCTGGAGAGGGGAACCGGTTTCTCGAGCTCCCCGTAGTAAACACGACAGACAGAATGCTCCGAATTCTCGATGACTCTCTTCCCTGGGCTTCTTCCAGACTCTCGCTAAAGCTTCCACGCTGAATTGTGCCGTCCAATTAACACTTCGAGCGTCGCGAGGTTTGACAAAGTACCGTTTCCAGTTGGGCCGGCCTTTTCGAACGATCGATTTTATTGGGAAAGTTTTGTCCGGCAAAATTTAAGTCTCTGTACGATCGGTGGATCGGTGAGGGTTTTCTGATGAGAATCAGCCCAAATACGTCTCGAGTTCCTTAGATCAATTTCACCTGTGTGAAAAGTAGTATGAATGTAGTCTAGTTCGGACTCATTTTCATTAAAAAATCTCGTCAATCTATGGGCGGTACTTTCATGAAGATATAATAGAAGTTATAGAAGAGAGTGTCATGGAAACGCGCCAAAGGTGGACATCTCTCAACGTGAAAACGCGCCCATGCCAGTCGAACTTCTATTTGATAACAACGAAACTTCTCGCTTTTAATTGTGATACCTGTAAGGAAGCCTTTATCTGTTTTTTTTTTAAACAAAAGAAATTGCGTTTGTGCCACCTCAGGAACAGAAATTAGTGGCGAAATTAGAGGCTTGTATTTAGGAAAGCATGTCGTTGTCGCAGCAATGACTTCAAGTGAAATTGTTGACGCGCATCTGCATCTGCCGGAACTGAACGCACGTTGCTGCGAATCGGGGATTTAAATGCCTCGGCCTTGAGAGGTTAAACGTCAGTGGAGGGTGAGCGATAATTTTCGGGTCAATTGAAGATCGAGCCTTATCGACAGATTATTGAAATCCAAAGATCGTTGGTAGGAGGAAATTGAAACTTGAAGTGGGCGAGGTCGACGGACTCTGATGAGATGACACGATGGCCATTGACTTTTTGAAATTAGTAAAATTTTAATTGAGCGTTTGGTAATTATATAGGGTGTTCCACAGAGAAAAGCAAATGCAAATAAATTTTTTTGAAAATGACAACTTGGGTAATAGAATATTTTACATAAAATTCTGTATTTTTAATTTGCCTGGGTATTTAGAATTACGTACCTCGTTCGATGGTGTACCATTTTTTCGGGACACCCTGTGTGCATCTGATTCGTAGATATTTGATGAAAAATTGTGTGGGCATACTTGGGTGTAGGATTTCGTTTTGGGTAACGTATTATGACACGAAAGATCCTCCGTATTCGGCACCAGAGATCGTCGAACTTGCCGAAACTGCCGAAAGAAGGAAAAAAAGTCGCGTGTTGCTATGGATCCCTGTGTAACTCGAAGCCGTTTCGAGCTGTGGTACCATATTATGTTCCGTCGCGTGTCTCTCGAGGAACACAGTTTTACGTGTCTCGACAAACAATGGCGCGAATTACTCGGAACGACTGAATTTGTATTACACACTGATCGCGTGGAGGTGAAGACAATTATTGATGTTTCGAAATTTGCCGACTGTGAAATCCTGAAAATTGATGACCGTAGAATTTGGAAATTCCAGCTAACGTGGCACGCTGAATATTGTTGACTACGGAATTCCATAGTTTGATGAGATTTTGAAATTTTGGGACCTCAATTTCAAAATTGCAATATTTTATGATCACAAAATTTAATTTGAAACTTTTTTAAGAGTAGGTTTCAAATTTTGTGATCCTAATTTCAAAGTTGAATATTTTATTATCACAAAAATTTACTTCAAACATTTTAAGATTAATTTTCAAATTTTGTGATTTGACGAATTCAAAATTCGAATATTTTGTTACCCCAATTTCAAAAGATGATTATTTAGTGATCACATTTGATTTGAAACTATTGTAAGATTAACTTTCAAATTTTGTGACCCCAATTTAAAAAATGGAGTGTTTTATGATTACAAAATTAATTTGGAACTTTTTTAAGATTACTTTTCAAATTTTGTGACCCCAATTTCAAAGTTGAATATTTTATGATCACAAAATTTATTTGAAACATTTTAAGATTAATTTTCAAATTTTGTGATTTGACGAATTCAAAATTCAAATATTTTGTTACCCCAATTTAAAAAATTGAGTGTTTTATGATCACAAAATCTAATTTGAATCTTTTTAAAAATTAACTTTCAAATTTTGTGACCCCAATTTCAAAAGTTGAATATTTTGTGATTACAAAATTTAATTTGAAACTTTTTTGAGATTACTTTTCAAATTTTGTGACCCCAATTTCAGAATTGAAATATTTTATGCTCCCAATTTCAAAAATGGAATATTTTATGATTACAAAATTCAATTTGAATCTCCTTTAAGATCCACTTTCAAATTTTGTGACCCGAATTTCAGAAGTTGAATATTTTCTAATCACAAAATTTAATTTGAAACATCTTTAAGATTAATTTGAAACTTTCTGATTAAAAATTTTCAGAATACGATGACCATGACGGAAGTATTCACAAAGATATACTCAAGTCCGCAGAGGTCACATTAAAATTCTCTTACAATTGTCTTTCCGCGTGCGTTAATGCATGTTTACGATTTGCGATTTTAATGGAGCTCGAATGATGGCACACAGATTATCCAATCGTCTATTAATACTACGACTTTCTGCATCGTTGAATAACATTTAAAACGCCTTATCTTCCCGGAGAACTTGCGCTCTCGCTCAACATAGTTGATTTACAATTGATTAATGAACATTCATTGTTGCATTAATGAGAAAATTCCTCAATTACATTCGCAGCAATAATCATAGCAATCAATTCAACAATCAAGTGCCTCGCCCAGAAAACACGTTTATTCTTTCATCTTGCAAATCCAAAGAACTACAACTAATCAAATTATTTAAAACCACATTCCGCAAAGCTGCAAATAATAACGCAGAAAATAAAAAATTTCCTTAAAGTACACTTCATCGCAAAACTCGTAGAAAACACAAGAAAAAACCGTTGCTATAATTTCTCGTTTAGAAGTGGCGAAGCTTTTAGCATGCGAGACGCATGCCTGGGCATGATGCCGTGTCGTCTTCTCGAGCAAGAGGAGAGAAACTTTCTCCTTCTTTGGAAGAAGAAAGAAGGAATCAGAGCTTGCAAACTCAGGCAACTCTCGAGTGCAAGGCTCTTGGGTTTCATCGACCCACTGATTCGTGCCACTTCTTTTTCTCGTACTAATAACTGCACGCGCAACGCGCAGGAGGATCTGCCAGCCTCGATGCACTCTACGGGCCACAATAAGGCTTTGAGTGGCGCAAGGTTCAGCGAAATGCCGTTTCGATTCGAGTAGGCTTTTTCCAGAGCTCGCAATATGCAGACGCTAATGAAAATTTAAATTTCCACGAATTTGATTTCACCTTTGTGATACTGCTACAGAAATTCTGTGAAGGATTTGCTAAAATAGGTACTTTTTTAAAATGACCCATCGTTTGGAATTTTTGAGCTCGAAATATTATTAGTATTGCTTTTAAAGAAACTGTTTGGGTCTCTCGAGCACCAGTTTTGATACTTTTTGGAAAATATGGAGGTGCAAACACAGCTTAAAGGTATCCCCACGGCGTGAAAACGCGTCGACGCCGGTTGAAGCGTTAATAGCCCAAGTAGCGTGCAAGTCACTAAATCACTAACTCTGATTAAGCTATTTAACTCGTTACGTGCCACCACAAGAGTAAAACGTGATAAAATTTAACCGTGATATTAAGTTACAGAGGTTTCATAGTTGTGTGAATCTGTTCGCACTTTTTCCTATTCTATGTCGACGTCGAATTGAAAGAAAGGTTCGCCTGTGCAATTAAAAAATATCGTGGCTCACCGGTGACTCATGTGGCATGAGACATGTTTATTTTATTCGAATTCATGAATCCAATAATTGGGTACCTAGAGCAGAATCGTAATTCAGACACTGATTTTCTCTATGTAATGAAATATTTGTTACAAAATTTTTTAGTTTCAAGAAAATTGGGTATGGATTTAAAAGAGAGATTCTTGTTTGACGATTGCTTAAATTAAAGCATCGACGATCAGAAATTCAATGATTTTCTATTATTACATTCCAATCAATGTACCGCTATCTTCTTATGTATTCAGGAAACAGCGTTTCCTTTGACCTCGAAGAAAAAAATCGAAGCTCCTGCTTGTCCAGACATTTCGTTCGACCAGACAAATAGAAATATTTTTATTAAAAACATCCATCGATCGTCCCCAACTTGAAACATTTAACATCTGATTAAATTTAAGTATTTGGTGTCTGCGTTACTCTGCACGAGTTTACAGACATGGTTACCATGTCCCATATACGTGGAATTTCTGCACTTTGTACCAACACCTTTGTAGGAAACTCTAGAACAAATTGCTTATGTTAAAAAAAAAGTTTAAGGTTCAATGTGTTAGAGGTGGAATATGTTTTCCATTGGCAATATTAAAGGTATATTTTTTTCAATGGGAATATTAAAGGTGGAATATTTTTTCCACTCGCAATATTAAAGATGGAATATTTATTCCACTGGAAATGTTAAAGGTGGAATAAGTTTTTCACAGGCAATATTAAAGAAGAAATATTTTTTCCACTGGGAATATTAAAGATGGAATATTTATTCCACTGGAAATATTAAAGATGACAATATTCAAGGTGGAATAAGTTTTCCAAAGGCAATATTAAAGAAGAAATATTTTTTCCACTGGAAATATTAAAGATAGCAATATTAAAGGTGGAATAAGTTTTCCACTGGAAATATTAAAGATGGCAAAATTAAAGGTGGAATAAGTTTTCCACTGGAAATATTAAAGAAGGAATATTTTTTCCACTAGCAATATTAAAGGTGAAATATTTTTTCCACTGGCAATATTAAAGATGGAAAAATTAAAGGTGGAATAAGTTTTCCACTGTCAATATTAAAGAAAAAATATTTTTCCACTGGAAATATTAAAGATTGAATATCTTTTCTACTGGAAATATTAAAGATGGAATATCTTTTCCACTGGAAATATTAAAGATGGCAAAATTAAAGGTGGAATAAGTTTTCCACTGGAAATATTGAAGGAATATTTTTTCCACTAGCAATATTAAAGGTGAAATATTTTTTCCACTGGCAATATTAACGATGGAATATTTTCCCACTGGAAATATTAAAGGTGGCAAAATTAAAGGTGGAATAAGTTTTCCACTGCCAATATTAAAGAAGAAATATTTTTCCACTGGAAATATTAAAGATGGAATACCTTTTCCACTGGAAATATTAAAGAAGGAATATTTTTTCCACTAGCAACATTAAAGGTGAAATAAGTTTTCCACTGGCAACATAAAAGATGGAATAATCATTCCACTGGCAATATTAATGAAGGAATAATTCTTCCACAGGCAGTATTAAAGGTGGAATATGTTTTCTCCTTATCGGAATAACGAGCACACAGAATTATGTCCGTCGAAAGAAGTGACAGAGACCTTCAAGTTTAATCCTCGACTGAGCACGGTATTTTAACTTTCGGTGCTGATACATTGCCACACACGCGATATACACGGCACACGCAGAACCGTAACACGATCATATTTACTTAAAGCGTTTTTTGCGAGCCTCCAGTTCACGGTCGATGGACTCTCCGAACTCGTGAAAGGTTCGCTATCCGCAGTAGATCAAGTTCAACGGTTTTAGGAGAATTCATTGAACGAAAATAGTTGCCTCAATTTCGCCACGGACAGCCGGCGCAAAGAAGTCTTACTGTAAACTCGTAGTGAAAACTGACATCGGTTCCACATTACCAGTAAGCATTCCTGGCAGTGGAAGATTCTTACATCCCGCACACGCGTATGCTCACGACCGTACAAAGTGTGCCATTGCAAATTACTCTCGGCTTGCAATTGAAAACTAAAAGTTCGCAGAATTTCCTCAAAAGTGAAAAGCTGCTGATCTACGAAACAAAAATTAAATAATTAACTACCACACCCCTTCCAAAAACGATGCACTTGGATGATTCTACTCGATAAAATGGACCGAAATTAAAGAGTGCCATTTTCTCGTACAAGGATTCCTTCTCGAGGTAACGAGCCTCCGAAGTGCGTGCGCGCTAGACTAAACAGAGCGCGCGTGGCTAGAATGATTTTCAGCCTCGATTTTCTCGAAAACGAAGCGTCGTAGGAAAAATTCTTCCTCTTCATTTTCGATTCATTTTTGAAAGCTGAGCCGGGTACCGTCGACTCCAATCATTTCCCTCGTCGCATAGCCACGCTGTTCAGCTTTATTCACAAACAGTGACGCCTGGAACGCGAAATATCGCCTAGCAGAGATCGTCGTAGGCGAAATATCCTGCCGATACGTTCGGAGTCGTGCAAGTCAGCCAGGTTGGCAGGTTCGAGGCTGGCAGGTAAAGTCGGTAGGCGGGCCGAGGTTCATCGACCTCGGCCTAGCGGCCGACCGGATAGCGGGACCATGCCTCCCCGATTCTACGTTCTCCTTCTGCCTCCTGGACATCTTCCTCCCTTTCCTTCTCCCTCTACCGTCTTCGTTTCTTTGTTTCTCTATGTCCTGCACGCTCGGCGATACTCGCGCGCCACGACACCCGGTCTTTTGGAAACCAGACGGCTCTGACTCTGGAAACAGGATCCCTCTGGTCGTTTTTGCTTTCAGTGGGAAGTTGTAGTTGCTGCTAAATCTCCTCCGGCCTACGCTGCTCATGGAAAAAACGAGTCGGAACTGTGCGATATAATTTGTTTCGTGGGAGATGTTGCTTTTTCAAGTGAGTCGCCTTAAACGTCGATTTTTAAAGTGGATTTAATTGACGACGAAGCGTGGTGTATTGCGAAGCGTGGAATATTAAATATTTTCAAACTTTTAATGTTGAATATTTTCCAAATTTGTAATATTAAATATTTCCAAATTTTTATTATTAAATATTTTCAAAATTTTGATATTATATTTTAATGTTTTTTAATATTATCAAATTTTTAATATTCAACTTTAATACTTTTAAATATTTTCAGATTTTTAATGTTAAATAAAAATATTTTAATTTAAAAATAATTAATTCCAAATTTTAATTTTAAATATTTTGAAATTTTGAATAATAAATATTTTCAAATTTTTAGTATTCAATATTTTCAAATTTTGAATATTAAATATTTTCAAATTTTTAGTATTCAATATTTTCAAATTTTGAATATTAAATATTTTCAAATTTTTAGTGTTCAATATTTTCAAATTTTGAATATTAAATATTTTCAAATTTTTAGTATTCAATATTTTCAAATTTTGAATATTAAATATTTTCAAATTTTTAGTATTCAATATTTTCAAATTTTGAATATTAAATATTTTCAAATTTTTAGTATTCAATATTTTTAAATTTTTAGTATTCAATATTTTCAAATTTTGAATATTAAATATTTTCAAATTTTTAGTATTCAATATTTTCAAATTTGTACTATTAAATATTTTCAGCGAAGCGTGGTGGGAGAAAAATTTAATTTTGGGTGTTTTTTAATCCTTCGTGGTCACGCGGGGTGTATCGCACCCCAGGAAATTTTTTCTTTGCCGATATTTCTGCAACTTTTGCAAGCCTCATATTATAACTCAAAAATTTGAAAAACTATTTTTTAACTACAAATTTCATCATATCAAAATTTACATTTCAAAACTTAAAAGATTCAAAAATTTAAAAATTCTAAAATGACGTTGTGGTTGCAATGAACCCCATGTAACCAATTTGTGATTACAAGAAGGTGTGACCACGAAGGGTTAATCGATGTTTTTTGGCAAATGATTGTGTCGTAATAGTCGTGTTATTTATCGTGGTAGGATTGTTTGGTGATGGGTTCCGAAGTAAACAGAGGGACTATAGGATAAATGGGCTGGTTAAAGTTTACTGGGAGCCAGGCTGACATTAAGAATTGCGAGTCAGTCAACGGCCACCGAGAACCGCTAGATTCGCGCTATTCGAGCTCTCTTGTAATCCCATGGGTGAAAGTTGCAGTTTCCCACGCGATCGACCCATGAACGAATCAATGGGATATCCCTGCACTTTTATTCCGCCCGTCTATGGATTTAACCAGACGTTCATTCAGCCAGCCATTTACTTAACGCCGTCGCTAGCATATCGATAAATTATTTGCAGCGTCTGTTAGTCGGCAATTTATCCGATCGGCAAGTTTCATTCAATCGAGTCGTTCATTGAACCAGTAATCCCCTTGTTAATCAAACTTGCTAGTTGCATAATTGACGGAGAAAATCATGGCTCGCATCTGATGTTGAAGAGCGCTGTTTTTTTTTTGTTTAAATGAAAATAGTATGGTGGGGTAGGGCGCGAGAGGTGCAGAGCTGCTCGGTAGGCAGTGCTATGGTAAATGTGAATCGTGGCAGACGACCTGGAAACCTTTAGGAAGGTGCATCGAGAAGCACGATCGGAGAATATCAACGAGAAAGAATGCGAATGCCGGGGCTCGCGTTGCCTCTATTCAAGATTCCTGGCTTTTCTTCCCTCGGCTGCTTCGCTACGTCGAAACACTCCTCCTTTCTAATTTACGAGCGATGATGCGCGCCCGCTTGCTGGATGCAAGTCGCACGGATGCATCCACTCATTTTGGAACTTTCGAACGGTTCTCAGGGTTCCCTCGGAACTTAAGGCGGTATTTGATTCTCGCAACTTTTCTCTAAATAGCGTACTGTGGTATGACAGTAGTATAGTCTGAGGATAGTGATGCCGTGATGGACGTAGGGATGATATAGTTGTGACTATAGTTGTCATGTTTTATGTACCCAATATTTTGGCGATAGTGTAATTAGTAGCAAAATTAGTGATCGAAGTGTGGTATAGTTGCAACTATAGTTGCCACATTTTACACAACTAATATTGTCACGATAGTGTAATTAAATAGTAGCAGTATTAGTGGTAGAATTGTGATATAGTAGGAATGGTATAGTTGCAACTATAGTTGCCATTTTTCACATAACTGATATTTTCACGATAGTGTAGTTGCGAGCAGTTTTGGCGATAGAGATGTGGTATAGTAGGAATAATATAGTTGCAACTATAGTTGTCACTTTTCACGTAACTAATGTTTTTACGATAGCGTAATTAGTAGCAGTATTAGCGGTAGAAATATGATATAGTAGGGATGATATAGTTGCAACTATAGTTCCTATTTTTCACATAACTAATATTTCCACGATAATATAATTACTTAGTAGCAGTCTTAGTAATAAAAGTGTGGTATAGTAGGGCTGATATAGTTGCAACTATACCTATCACGTTTCATCTAACTAACATTTCCACGCTAGTGTAATTAGTAGCAGTATTAGCAATAGAAGTATGATATAGTTGCGACTATAGTCATCATCCATCATTGCCCCAGTATAGTTGCAACGCAGGGAGAGTACAGCAGCAGTATAGTTGTAGAATCGTAGGAGCTCCAGTAGCAGCACAGCTGAACGCAATAGTAGTATAGTTGCAGCATAGCAGTGCATACTATACCCAGTCCATTGAAAGCACTGATTTAACTCGACTCGTCGAAAACGACGCTATACATAGTATTCTAATGAACGATAAAAAGGGTAAAGGGAAAACGTCCGATGCGCATCGAAGGCTGACGGTGTTGGCTTTATGAAGCGGAATCGACTCGAACGAAAGGAAGTGCACCGCGGTGCGCTATGATGGTTGGAATTGGAACGAGCATACAATAAGCCCTCATTGCTTGAAACAGAGCCGTCAGGGGAGGTTGCTTGCCCACTAGACTGCTCTTTTTCCCTCTGCCTTCAACAATTATCGCGTGACATTGATCGCCGTGCATCGAGCACTCGTCCCAAATTGCGATCCACTTTACCAGACTTCTGAATCGTGGTATTTGCGAGTACAACGAATAGATGGAGCAGGAAATGCCAATGGGTGTCGAAAATTATTCTCGAATCCATGCCCGAATGTTCCGAGTGAATCGAGCGAGTCGGATCAACGAACGATGGCTGGCAAGCAATCGAGACGCACGTAAATAGGTGTGCCATTCAACCGTTCGACTCATACCTACTGTACTTGTAGTACGTGTCTACAAGGCCACGGAGAGACGAATGCTCGATTAATACCGTGGGTGAAGGGAGCTTTTTAAGCGACGTCCACATCGCGCTACTAGTTACGCCATTAATCTCCAGTCTCAAGCACACGTTTACGCCAGTTCGTTAATACAGCTCGCTCTGTAGATCGAGCGAACCCTCGCACACAGAGAACCAATCGCGAAACGGCTACAATGGTAATTAGAGGAAGCTAACCGTGATTTTTCAAACACCTTTCCCTTTCGCGGATAAAATAGTTTCCCTAAATATGACAATTGCAGTGGAGCGACACCTACGTTAAAACTGGCGAAGTCTAAAAGTTCATGCGATAAGGGAGATTCGCTCAACCGTCACTTATCGACGACAAGCACCGTTATTTTAAAAAAGAACCAGAAGCGATCACTCTAGGGGAAACAGGTGTGCCATTTGGAGGGGTTTGAAAATAGGCGGAAAAGTATCTAGGGATTAAATAATTACAGATTAGTAAAAGCGAAATAAAATAATTCTTTTTCGAATTACCGACCTTCGAGCCGGTTGAAGCACGCGTGCGGAATACGCGTGCGCGTCGCAAGCTTCTTGAAAGTTTCATGGGCGGCACCAAACGCGGGGTTTGAGGTAAGAAAGCGTCGGGGTGCGTAAAAACGTCGTTCCGTTTTTGTCGCTGCTTCTTTCGCGGGAAGGATCAGCGATACTTCTGTGGGAGAACTCGGTGTGCCCATAAGCGTCGCCAGAGGAACGAATTCGTCTCTAACGCCGTTTAAGGGCACGCTTTCTACGAAACGACACGGAATTTCCATTTAGACGTAGCCGAGGCTCGGGCCGTGTTATTGTGCGCGCGCACGTCCGCGCATATAGGTTTTCGTGGAAAGATCAGTATTCTGGCGGCACAACCTGCGCTTATCCGCTCGATTTAAACGCTAAGCGAACGGAAGGGATACTGAAACGTAATACAGGAACAAATATCTTCTTATTGCTTGATTCAAGAGTCTCAAAGGGGTTAGACCACCTTCACCAGTTCAAAAAATCGAATTTTTCTTGTTTCTCATGATCAATACCTCATCGAAAAAAAATTCTCGGAAACAAATTTTTCGATAAAGTGCACGCTGTAACTTACGTAAGGCTTTTCCGATTTTTATAAAATTTTGCACACGCGTTCTTTGATATACGCAGGATTTTTAAATATTTTCAAAATTATAAAATTAAATTTTAGTGCTTTTAAATATTTTCAAATTTTTAATACTAAATTTTAATATTTTTAAATATTTTCAAATTTTTAATATTAAGTATTTTCAATTTTTTAATATTATGTATTTTCAAACTTTTAATATTAAATATTTTCAAATTTTTAATATTAAATTTAAATATTTTTAAATATTTTCCAAATTTTAATATTTTTAAATATTTCCCAAATTTTAATATTTTTAAATATTTTCCAAATTTTAATATTTTTAAATATTTTCCAAATTTTAATATTTTTATATATTTTCCAAATTTCAATATTGAATTTTAATAGTTTTAAATATCTTGAAATTTTTAATATAAAATTTTAATAATTTTAAGATTTTTAAAATTTAAAGAAATATAACATTAATCTTCAATTTTATATACAATCATGCAAAAAGTATTTCACACAAATGTCTACTAATACAGAGATTTCACTCCCGAAACCCGTGACCATCTCTTTTTCAACACCCTGTACAAGCGCCTCGTGCAATCGCGCCAGTCAAAGACCCCAGAGGCGAAATTAAGGTCGTACGTTCGCACCTCATTTCGATATTCCTCGGCGAAGATTTCGGGTCATCGTTCTCTCGTTAAGAAGAATCCAGATCGAGCGATCCAGGGCAAGATCGCACTTATTGACCGCCCGTTACATGATACGTCGAGGTTCTTCGATTCGATCCTAGACACGAATTACCCGCTATTAAGCTGGAATTACGCTCCACCCATTTTCACGGTCATTATTTCGCGTCATTCGAGACAAGAAAATGGAAGCTTGTCCGGAGTTGGTATTATTGATGAGGCGTGATTGATAAAGCAAATTATACGAAATTTTATCGCCGGCAAGACGGAACTCGGCTATCACGAAAAGTGCTGTGCATGGCATTACGCTAAACCGTTCCGGCAACACAGATAAGCAGTGTCTGTGGAAATACAATATTTTCTGCAGATAAGCTACGCTCTGCACCGCACGCGAAAGATCCGAGTGACAAGAGCATGCTTGGCTGATTCGTATAAGGGAATGAAAATGCAATGAGGTCAGCGAGGCTGTACGTCAGCAATTAAGGATTAAGACAGATTCTCGCCACTAGGCTCGTCTACGTTTCAAAAATGATCAGCACTGAGTCACGTCAGGCCATCAATCCACCGTGACCCATATCTTTCATTGCTCCTCCAATGGTATTCGAAAATAGCGGCACGATCGCCAAGTATCGGAGAATTATCCTCACGCCTGAGGAGCCCAGGGGGGTTCCCCTAAAAATCCCTAGAACGCCCAGCCGCGTAGCCGTTGCGCTCCTAGGCGGGACAGCGAGTGAAAGTGATCCCCAACAATTGCGATCTTTATGCACCGGCATGGGGTAATTATATTCCTATGGTTTTACGATTGCAGCACTTCCAGACGGTTCGCGTGTACGGCTGAGCGCCCCGGCGCGAGCACCTAGTATAGTGGAATTCTCGTGTGTTCAGCCTAATTGGAAGATGCGTCGAATAGATAACGATTCCTTCAGAGATGGCCGTACGATGAACTCGTAATTATTGAACTCTGCCCCTTAACTCGATCCACTCCACGCACGACAACTAAACAAATTTCAGCCGCATATTCCAGCCTGCCGAATAGCCCCGAACCGTCGAATATTAACTGCCCGCTGAATTATTCAGAAACTCCGCGCTCGAATTCAACGATTACATTTCCCAGCGTGACTCGGCGCCCGGTTAATTACCGAATGGAAATCTTCAAGGACCTGTCCTCGGGCGAGTGGTAAAAATTTCATCGAATATACAGTCGTCAAACATGGGCATATAATTGTAAGGGGGATCGAAGGTCCCGAGGACGCTGAATTATTCAAAAAATCGCGTGTCCCCGAATCACCTCGGGCACTCGAGGCTCCACTGGGAAGCATTTATGAAAACGTGGTCGAAATTCAAATATGTAATCGGCCCATTGGTGTTCTAAACGTTAACGCATTTTTAAATTGAGAAATGAAGGTTCTGAGGCTTCTTCAATTAAAGTATAAACTAGCTATTTATGTATCAGAGAGGTGGGGCGAAAGTACGTGGAAGAGAAAAGTGAATGTTTACATAGACTACAAAAACTAATTTCACCGAATATAATTCTGGGCGAAATAAACTACACCTTGCCCCAATTGCGACATCATAAACTTTCACGAAATAAATGCACACTATTCAGTTCAAATGCTCGATATCCATGGACTCTTATGCTGCTATTAATCTCTATAAACTGGGTGGCGAAAAAGGCAAAACACAACGCACGCATAGATAATCATTCGTCTTAGACGACCGCTTCTTAAATGGTAGAGGGAGTTACAAGAGTGATGGTCACTGCTTTCAGGGGTAAATTTGTAAAAATATCTTCCCTCAAAGTTGAAGATTAATGTCAATTTTTTTTCTGCTATCTCAGCAATTTCGGCTAGGTTTTAAGAATCTCGTGCCGCTGTGCGACGGGGAGAGCCTCTCGGCTAGAGAAGGTCGCGAGAGGATCGCGCAAAAAAAAGATCGCGCCGAGGAGCGAAGGTAGGCGAGTGCACTTCTCCTCCTGCCTCTCCCCCTCCCACCCTCTGGCCGACAGGCGGTCGAGTCTGGCCGAGTCTGACCGAGTCTGCCTTCGGTGCCAGGGCGCACCGCCTGGTACGAGCGGTGCACTACACCTCTCCCCTCTCCTACGCTCTTTCTCTTCCCCTCTCTCTCTCTTCCCCGCGAACGCCACTCCGTCTCTCTCTCTCAGTGGCGACACGGCGCACGGATTCGCAGCGTAGAGATGAGAAAATTCGCAACCTGCGCGCGGAGATACTTACGAATGCTAGAAGCGAAATTGGATGTTTCTGGAACTCCTTTGGGCAGAGATTTTTTGGGGGAAATTAGTATTTAGGAGTTGGGACTCCGTGGAGGTTTTGTTTTAATCATAAAGTCATGATTTTTATGATAATGTTCGTGGGTAAATGTGAAAGGATGAAGCACGGAATGGTGATAAAGGGAATGAGGAACGTTTATGGAACGTGTCGTCTTTTAGGTGGCTGGATCGGTCGTCTGGAAGAAACCACCTGTTTTCATACCGAGGACACGTTCCTCGGTGTACCGTGACCAGAAACGTTAAGATATTTAGGAAATGCGTGCCGCGGCGGCTGCTCGGGAGATTGAAAACATTTTGTATCATCTGGTTGCTTTGTTTTCTTCTCATTTGTATGAACGTCTTGGTTGGGGAATTGATTGGTTTTGGCGTTCAAGCACCTCCGTCAATTTCTTGCGTTTTTTATTTCACGGAGTTGTTTAGCTCGGCTTCTTAGAAGTGTCTGTCTATTGTCACTTGACAATCGTTGATCCTTTGTATTTAGACATTCTATTTGGAACGGTGTCGATATGTTTGTTGTTGTTCCTGGGGTAATGACTCTGGCATGTTATCGATTTCAAATGACGATACCAGGTACATGTGTATATAAGTTTTCTTTCGATGCGTCTCAATTCTGGCAACCCCTTGCTGTTTGGTTTCGATTTGACCATAGTTTGATCGAAGATCAATCGTAGTTCCATCACACGCCATCCACGTTCGATTTTTGCCCGCCAGGGGCGTACGAAAAAAAGTAAGTACCTACTCCATACACGCAGATATGTGTCCTTGTAATTTTGAGGCAGAAAGAGCTTCTATTATCGCGGACACGTCATCGAACGAGAAACGTTAAGCATCCTGTCGATGTTATCCTTGAAAGGATGCACATATACGGTAGGTAGTTGTACGTGCTAGATAACCGATTCCAGCTAGATTCCGTTGAGATTCTATCTACTCGGTGCCAGTCGGTACCGTTCTGTCTCTCGTCCACGCTCGGTGTTTAACCTTTTTATAAAAAAAAAAGCTATCTACGCGTAAACATTTTTTCAAGCCATCCAATTAATTTTAAGCCTGACTCTCCATAAAGTTAAAAAGAATGATACGCTACAGAAACTAATTTCGACCGAAACCATCTCTTCTCCCTCGTTACCAATCTTTATATTACATTCCTAATGGCCGTTTCAGATGAAATTCTTTTCATGGAAATAAATTAATTGTACACTTTCCGTTTTAATGAAGAGAAGAAAGCGAGATGTACGCGTTGGATAATACGCAGTGAAAATACCTTGCGTCGAAATTTTGTAATTCCCGCGCGCAGTTACGCGTAATTATAATTGCGCGTGCACATGCAACTGCGTATGGCCCGTTCTCATGTGCAGAAAAAGACGTCGCCTGTTGCACGGATTTCATAGAAAGTGCACATATTCGAGCACAGATTCGAGACCTTATAGTTTAGAAAAAGCAATTCTACCAGTCCTCTCGATTTTAACCTATTTATGCAAAATCCCGCATCAGCTGGATCTTAATCAGCGTGCAATTAATTTAATCGCGGCTGTCATCTCTGGCATACTAATATCTCATAAGACAACTTTCTTCGCTTTTTCGAATTTCCCCTAGATAATTCGTTACATAGAAATTCCTTACAAAAATCTGACCAACTCTTCAACAAATTACCAGATTACATGTAAACAGATTACATCCCCTAGTGTTTTATTAGCGCGATTGTGGAGCAGAATTGTTACCAACTGTCGTTTATTTCCGATTCCATATTCCGTTCGAAAATAAGCTGGGAACAGGTTCTAGGGGGAATTGAATACTATAATCGCTGTCGTCCTGTTCGCTAAACGAAGTCTGCGGAACGTTATAGGAAGAAAAGAAATCGTCCGAGGCGGATCTTTTCGGTCAAATAGAGGAGGCTCTTCTGTGTATCTGGAGAGGGAGCTGCCAGTACTTATTGAACCTTTCACCTATCACGCTACTGATGCATCCAGTCACGAATGCTCCCTCTTTTCTTTCGAATCGCTTGCATTCGGATTGTTGTTGATACTATTGCAGTAGAATCTGCGCACTTGCCGCTAGAGGGCACTGTAACCTATCCCTTTCTCGCTAGTGCTTGTGTCCCGAACAAATCTATATACAGTGTGTCCGATTTAAATCGATCGACACTAATATTTTTGAACTTGAAACTACAATCGAAGTTACGATTTAATTGGGTACAGTCTTTCGCGATATAATTGCAGATACATCCACGAATATTTCAAACAGAAAATTGAGGTCCATTGAAAACAGAAATGAACGATACTAGTTGAATCATATAGTTTGATATTATGAAGTACTTATAAATATATCGATATTATCAAGTACCATGAAGTTACTAGTTTAGGAGACATTTAATTTTCAAATGTTTAAATTCAAATTAAACAAATTTTTGGCAGATATTTCGATACTTTTTCATAGTGAATTAAGAGTTGCGTCTATTAATGCATTCAAATGCTTCTAACGGGTTACAGTTTCTTCATTCTTGCATTTAAATATTTGGCGCGAAAAACTATTTTCGAAAAATTCGATACTAGGAATTTTTCGATCGATATACTAAACTTCTTTTGTCAACCTTAACGTGATAGGGTTGAAGGAAGCTTATTGGTGCACAGGGGGTGCAGTGGGTGCGAAAGAAAAAAAGAAAAATAATGAGACTAAAATTTTTTTTTATTTAATTAAAATTCAGAAAAAAAGAAATTAGAACATAACTCTTATATACTAATCTAATATTATTAATGACATGGCAATAAAAAAAGTCATACATTTAAATATGTGAATGTTTATTTATTTCTCTTATTTTTTATTTTCTATTTTTTATTATTCTTATTATTATCCTTTCTTTCGTGATCGCGTTTCTTATACTTTTTTACCGTTTAGAAATAGTTTGGGGCCCCAAAATATTCTTGCCCCGGGCCCTATTACAAAGAAGGCCGGCCCTGTGTGCCTTCGTTTCTTTTTAAATCAATTACGAACTTTTGGCGGGAAAGTGGTAACGAGCGTATTTTTCTTTTCTTTTGCAGCTGGTGGCAGCGGATGTGGCGCCAACAGCTACAGATGTCTAGATGGCACCTGCATACCGGCCACCCTAGTTTGCAACTATCAAAAAGACTGTGAAAACGCAGAAGAAGAGTTCCAATCCTGTAGTAAGTATCCCGCATTATTCTTTCAGCAGCGCCCTCACATATCTGAACCAACTTAAAAAAAAAAAAAAAAAAAAAAAAAAAAAAAAAAAAAAAAAAAAAAAAAAAGCAATTTAATTTGGACACAGAAACGCGAAATAATGGAACTCGCAATGTCCTCCCGGTAAGGCCGGGACACAAAGGACTGGAAATCGTAACCAGCGATAAAAACGCTTCCGGTAGGAAGCGTCGAATCCTCTTCGATGCGCTTCCGGCTCACGCGAGATCCCCTGGACACATGTAAACCTTAAGAAAGGAAGATAATCCACGTGGAATCGGTCAACACGTGCTCGCGTGATTCCCCCGGCTTTCTGCGACTCGCAATCGGGTCGAAATCTCCCGTTAAACATTTGTTCTGGGGGGTGATGTAACTTCGAATTGTTGTGCACGACGCAATATGAAAGGAGATATCGCGTGGCAGGGGATTAGGAATTAAAAGTCATCCCGAATGTAATTATTATACTTGCACAATTACAGTCTATTGTCATTAATACACTGGGCGGTTCTGCCGCGTTGATGTTAGGACTTATTAACGTTGATATTATCCACCAATATTAGCATTCCCAACATCTCTCTGTGAATAGTTCGCCACAGATACAATTGAAGAGTAGAACGAAGCAAAGCTTGTTTGTTATTTGGATACCGATATTGCTATTTGCAAGCGATACGATAATGCTTGAAATCTGAGCTAAGTTCTCGATGGTATTTAATTTTTGATAAGAAGACATTTGATACTTACAAGAGGACACCGCGAACCCGAGCTCACCTATTCGAACGCAACTTTGTGGGTTTTTAGAGTGACTCGAAACAAGAACAACGGTGTTCTTCATTTGGGCCCTATCGCCCTTTAAGACGGTGGAAACTAACCTCAAAGTCAAATACTGCCACTTTTTCGCATATAACTCTCAAAGTACAACAGACAGAAAAAAATGTTTCAAACAAAAGTTTAATGGCGCGATAAGCGCTGCAAACTTGCGTTAACAAAATTTTGAAAAAAAAATTTTTTTTCATTCAGGTATTTTTTTTTAAACGCTTCTCAAAATTTTGTTAACGCAAGTTTGTAGCGCTTATTGCACCAATAAACTTTTATTCAAAACATTTTTTTCTATCTCTCGTACTTTGAAAGTTATACGCGAAAAAGTGAAAGTGCATATTTGACTTTGAGGTTAGTTTTCACGCCCTTAAAGAGCGTTCGGGCCCAAATGAAACACACCGATGTTGAGTCACTCTAAAAACCCACAAAATCCCGTTCCAATTGGTGAGTCCGGGTTCCGGTGTTCCCTAGTTACAGAAAGTCTCTAGCCTCCTGGGGATTTCCCCTCGGGAAACCCACAGGGGATTCCTCCACTCGTAGGCAGCGTTAGGTTCGATCGATGCCGGGAATTAAATATCGGAATCAGGTTGCGGAATCGATACCCGACTATCAGTCGGTGTAATAGACCTGTAATAGACGTACCGCGCAGTTTATTAATAGGTTTAATTCTCCCTTCCAGCACCGCCCGACTGCGAGGCTGGACAGATCACTTGTGGCCAGTATATATTCAATAAGACTTATTGTATACCTCCTCATCAAAGATGCGACATGACCGTCGATTGCGTCGATGGGACCGACGAAGCCGGCTGCAGTGAGTATTCATTAATTTGCCCGTCGCCTATTATTTCCCGAACCGCTGGACATCGCAGAAACTAGCGACAAAGTAGAATACCAGGCTCGGTGCAGCGGACGCAGAAGGGATTCTCCGAATCTAGGCCAGGGTCACGATCTCTGCCTCGATAGAGGTCGTCTTTCATTTCTCAGTGGGAGTAATAGCGCTTTTTTATCTCGACGAGAGATAGTACCAATCAATGCCCCTTGCGTAATTTAAATAGACTTCTGCCTCTACGATTCCAGAGACCGCGAACTCGCACTCAGCATTTCTGTAGCGTACTTTCTCTGGGTGTTATTTTCTGCGATTCTAGTAGCTCGCAAAGTGGTTTAGACTCTGAGAAGCCTACTTCGCATTGTTATATTTGAACCGTGAAGTTTGTTCGCTTTTACAAAGTCCAGGGAATCCTAGGAAAAATTGCTGATTGATAGTGTTGAAAAGATTACAGGAAGTGCCAACCGGACGACTTCCGGTGTGGTGGAACGACGCCTGAGCTTTGCATCCCGAAGGAGAAGAAGTGCGACGGCTACTTGGACTGTCGGAACGGTCGAGACGAGGAGAAGTGCGACACCACGAAGCCAGCCTGCCGGCTGGATCAATTCAGGTGTAACTCCACGCAGCGGTGCATCGAACAGTCCTCCAGATGCAACTACAAGGACGACTGCGGGGACAATAGCGACGAGGAGAATTGCAGTATGTTCTATTTCTGTGGTTCTTTTATCAGGCGTATCAATGGGACGGTGGATTGTTTGTTCGAGGCGAAGGGTCTTGCCTGTCGAGGCATTTTTGAGGCATTGCTTAGATTGTACTGTGCGAATTTGGCGCACCGCCACAATGCGTTTCTAATTAAGGCTCGTTCTACTTCTGTCGAACTTTCTTTGTAGCGTAAAGAAAGTGCCACGGTTAAAGTCGGGGATTTTCAGACTTCCAGCCATGCGCGATCAGCCAGTTCAAGTGCGCGAACGCGCTGTGCATACCGAAGTCGTATCACTGCGACGGTTACAAGGACTGCCAGGATGGGTCCGACGAGAAGTCCTGCACGGTGACGGTGTGCCCTTGGAACAAGTTCATGTGCCCGAAGGGTGCGCCGGACGGCAAGCCGCTGTGCATAGACCGCTCTCAGCTCTGCGATGGGAAGCCTGATTGCGAGGACGACGCTGACGAGGAGGCTGCTTGTTGTAAGCATCGCATCCTTGAAACTCAAAGTTCCAACTAGTTGGCTGGCGGCACTGCGGGGGCCTTTATTGGCCCCTTGCAAAGTGCACTCGCTTCGCAGCGTTGGAAGGATGGATAATTTGGAGGGGCCAATAGATTCTTGGACTTCTTCGGTGGCTTAAGGGGGAACAACACCTCGAAGCCCGGAAAAAAGTACAACTTTTTTTAATTTTTTGTTGGATATTTATACTTCGTAGGAAAGTCATTGATGTAGGGTTTAAATGTGCATGTAGTGGACAGTCTTTTAGAATTTTTGTGTAACAAAATAAATGGACTTATAACTTTAAACGCGTTTTTCTTGAAACTATGTTTTCCAAACTGGTTGAACGATTTTCTCTGCCAATTTTGCATGAATCAATCTCCGGTTTTGCGTATTTATTCTACACGAAAATGCCTTCAGTTAAGCGTACGGAAATTTAATTACAATAATCTTTGGAGAAATGGCGGCGCTTAAAGTGGAAAGTTCTAAAATTTCGTGTCAATTTAAGGAAAAAATCAATACATTTTGGGGTGGAAAAAATAGTAAAAATAATTTATTTTTAATTTCCGTACGCTTAACTAAAGGCATTTTTGTGTAGAATAAACACACAAAACCGGAGATTGATTCATGCCAAATTGGCGGAGAAAATCGTTTAACCAGTTTGGAAAACATAGTTTCGAGAAACACGCGTTTAAAGTTATAAGTTCATTTATTTTGTCACACAAAAATTCTAAAATACTGTCCGCTACATGCACATTTAAACCCCATATCAATGACTTTCCTACGAAGTATGGATATCTACCATAAAATTAAAAAAAATTGTATTTTTTTCCGGGCTTCAAGGTGTTGTTCCCCCTTAATCGAGTCAGAGTTCACAGCCACTTTGCGCAACAGATGGCATTATTTTTTTGTTATGGAAAATGGACTGCTGATGACGAAAATGAGGTCTGAAATTTTTTCTGTGGATTAGTTTTCGAGATATCGATAGGGAAACTTTTTACTTGCTTGTCGAAGAGGTGATCTCCCACATGATTGTGAATATCTCGTGTTGAGATTCATCGATATGGTCGGAAATTATCTCAAATTAAAGATAATTGAATCACCAACAAACTTACCTTATAAAATTTTCAAATTGGTTTAGTAGTTCGGGTGAAATTGACGGAAATATGTGAAAAAGTCATTTTTTTTTTATCGAAATTGACATCGACAATTCTTTTAATCATCTGGGAAAAATCGAAATCGCAAAAATAGGCCCAGTTTCTTATTTTTTACGTAGAGTCTGCACTTTTTCGAAGAAAACAAGCTGTTAATGAAGAAAATCTGTGGATAAATACCGAGGCTAGAGGCAATTGTGTGAAAACACTAAAATTTCATTTTTTCTCGGTCTTTGTGTTTTTCTTTTTTTTCTTTCAATTTTATTGTGTTATTTCCATTTTAATTCATTCTGTAGATTTTTCAAAGTATTTTGTTAATATACATATGTGTGTTTTAGAAATAGTTCTGGCCCTTTTTTTGTCTTTTGCCTGTTTTAGAATTCGTTTCTCTCATGAGGAACTAAATATAATCTTCCATCATTGTCTCATCCCAAAATCCATGCTATCGCCGCCCAATACCCTTTTTAGTAGATTTTTACTATTTCTGAAACAAACATATATTAACAAAATACTTGAAAAAATTTACAGAATGAATAAAAATCGAAATAACACAATAAAATTGAAAAAACACAAAAACCGAGAAAAAAAATGAAATGTTAACGTTTTCACACAATTGGCTCTAGCTTCGGTATTTATCCATAGATTTTCTTCAGTAACAGCTTGTTTTCTTCGTAAAAGTGCAGACTCTACGTAAAAAATAAGAAACTGAGCCTATTTTTGCGATTTCGATTTTTCCCAGATGATTAAATGAATCGTCAATGTCAATTTCGGTAAAAAAAAAAAGACTTTTTCACATATTTCCAATAATTTCACCCGAACTACTGAACCGATTTGAAAATTTTATCACGTAAATTTGTTGGTGATTTAATTATCTTTAATTTGAGATAATTTCCAACCATATCGGTGATTTTCAACCCGAGATATTCGCAATTATGCGTGATCACCTTTTTGACAAGCAGGTAAAAAGTTATCCTATCGATATCTCGAAAACTAATCCACAGAAAAAAATTTAGACCTAATTTTCGTCATCAGCGGACCATTTTCCATAACAAAAAAATAGTGGCACCTGTCGCGCATTTTTTTTTATTTTATAAACTAGCGTTATTAGCGTAGCAAGAAAACGTAGCCTGAAATTATTGTCTCCCGATGAACTTAACGTCATTTCTGGCTTTCTGTTTTAATCGCCACGCTGAAATGGTTCCTTAGAGCAGGTACGTCGATCACTTCTAAATAGACACACAGTTGATTTCACTTTGCATCCTGCAAGATTAAGTCGAAGAAACTCCCATGAAAATTCCGTGAACTTTACAATCCTTTCTCTCTCCACAGCGACGAGTATGTGTAATTCCTTAGGATGCCAGTACAAGTGTCAGGCCTCTCCCATGGGAGGAGCATGTTACTGCCCGGAGGGCCGGATTCTCTCGAACGATTCAAGAACCTGCGTAGGTGCGTCCAGCCTTTCCCACCGGCGATACAACGTACCGCCGCTAACGAGCCAGCTATTAACAAACCAATTAAACTCTAAATCTGTCCGACAGACCGCGACGAGTGCTCCGAATGGGGCTACTGCGAGCAGCTGTGCGAGAACACGGTGGGCTCCTACATCTGCAGCTGCGCGCCAGGCTACGCGCTGCAGGGGCGCAACAAGTGCCGAGCGCTGTCGCACGAAGGCGTGTCCGCGGAGCTGTTGGTGGCGCAGGAGCGAGCCGTCTGGAAGATGTCTCCCACCGGCGAGGACCGAAGCATCGTCGTCAACACCACCGGCGCCAGCGGAGTGGACTACCTCCACTCGAGAGACCTGTTATTTTGGAGCGACGTGAAGACGAGGAAGGTCCACTCGGAGCCTCTACACGACGCGGCAGGTTCGATCGTGGACATCTACATGGCGAGTTCCTGGGGACCAGTGGCGCTCGCCGTGGACTGGATAGGCGAGAAGCTGTACGTGGTGGACTCGGTGGTGCAGAAGATCGACGTGTTCGAGCTGGACGGCAGGTACCACGGGATCGCCCTCGGCTCGAACCTCACCAACCCAGCGGACATCGGTCTGGACCCTACGGTGGGGCTGATGTTCGTGGCGGACAGCAAGCAGGTGCTGCGAGCCAACATGGACGGCACCTCGGCGTTCCCGATCGTCTCCGAGGCGGCTTACAAGGTCTCCGGCATCGCCGTGGACGTGATCGCGAGGAGGATCTTCTGGTGCGACTCGCAGCTGGACTACATCGAGACGGCGGATTACTTGGGGAGGAACAGGGTGATGGTGCTGAGGGGCTCGCAGACCCCGTCGCCGACCAGGCTCGCGCTGTTCGAGAACAAGATCTACTGGACGGACAGCACGAAGCAGGTGATCATGAGCATGGACAAGACCCAGGGCGACTACTCTCTGCAGACGGTGTACAAGATGAGGGACGCGAAGGCGATCAAGGTCCTCCACCCGCTGACGCAGCCTAAAGTCTCGAATCCCTGCGGGAACAACAACGGCGGCTGCCAGCACATGTGCATCGTCACCGCGGCCAGCGACCAGGAGAACCGACTCGGCTACCGTTGCGCCTGCGACATCGGCTGGCGGCTCTCCAGCGACCAGAGGAACTGCAACTTGGTGCAGGAGTTCCTCATGTACTCCCAGCAGAGGTTCATCAAGGGCAGAGTGCTGGAGCCGGTGATGGAAGGCTTCAGCGACGCGATCCTGCCGGTGGTGTCCAGGAGAGCCAGGTTCGTCGGGCTGGACTACGACGCCCACGATCAGTACATCTATTACAGCGACGTGCTGCAGGACGTGATCTACAGGATCCACCAGAACGGCACCGGCAGGGAGATCGTGCTGGCTAGTCAGAACGAGGGGGTGGAGGGCCTGGCGGTGGACTGGGCAGCGAAGAACCTTTACTACATCGACTCGCGCAAAGGCACGCTGAACGTCCTCAGCACTCAGAACACCACTTACCGCCGGACGCTGTTGAAGAACCTGAAGCGGCCCAGAGCGATCGTGATCCATCCGAACCACGGGTTCATCTTCTTCTCCGAGTGGGACCGGCCGGCGAACATCAGCCGAGCTTACACCGACGGCTCGAGCCTGCTGGTGTTCAGGAACCTGACGCTGGGCTGGCCGAACGGCTTGGCTATCGACTTCGCGAAGGACAGGCTCTACTGGTGCGACGCTCTGCTCGACCACGTCCAGCACGCGAACCTGAACGGCACGGACGTGCAGACGGTCAGCTCGAGGCTCATCAGGCACCCGTTCTCCATGGCGATCCACGAGGAGTGGATGTACATCACCGACTGGCGTTTGGACGCCATCATCAGGCTCCACAAAGAGACCGGCGACCAGGAGTCCATCCTCGTGCGCGAGCCGGCCACGAACAGGCTCTACGGAGTGAAAGTCTTCAGTCGCGATATACAGACCTCTCCGCCGGATCATCCTTGCTCTATCAACAACGGCGGCTGCGAGAAGCTCTGCTTCGCTGTTCCTCACAATAATACCAACAGATACGGCGTCGCTAGGCTGACCAGGGTCTGCGGCTGTCCTTACGGCGAGCGCCTTCAGCCGAGCGACAGGACCTGCGCGGCCGACCCGGAGGCGGAGCCGCCCCTGGAGGCCTGCCCTAACGCCTGGGACTTCACCTGCGCCAATCAGAGGTGCGTCTCTCACACGTGGGTGTGCGACGGCGAGAACGACTGCCTGGACAACAGCGACGAGCAGAACTGCACCAAGCCCACCTGCGGCGCCAGCGAGTTCCAGTGCCGCACCGGTAGGTGCGTGCCGATAAGCTTCCGCTGCGACTCGGAGAACGACTGCGGGGACTACAGCGACGAGGCCGGCTGCCCGAACGTCACCTGCGGCGCGAACCAGTTCACCTGCGCGAACAACAGGTGCATACCGAGCACGTGGAAGTGCGACGGGGAGAACGACTGCGCGGACAACTCCGACGAGGGGGAGTTCTGCGTGGCGAAGACCTGCTCGTACTTCCAGTTCACCTGCCCCCGATCCGGGCACTGCATCCCCCAGTCGTGGGTCTGCGACGGGGACAACGACTGCTTCGACCAGCAGGACGAGATGGACTGCCCGCCGGTGACCTGCCTCAGCACGCAGTTCACGTGCGCCGACCAGAAGATGTGCGTGCTGGACTCGTACAAGTGCGACGGCATCTCGGACTGCAACGACGGCAGCGACGAGGTGGGCTGCCCTTCGCTGGCGCCCGACCACTGCAACGCCGACAAGCAGTTCCAGTGCGTCAGCTCGGCCATTTGCATACCGAAGAGCTGGTACTGCGACGGGACGGCCGACTGCCCGGACAAGTCCGACGAGCCGGACCCCTGCGGCGAGGTCGGCTGCCAGCCGGGCTTCTTCAAGTGCCGCAACGAGAAGTGCGTGTTCAAGGCGTACATCTGCGACGGGAAGGACGACTGCGGCGACGGCTCCGACGAGGACACCGAGCTGCACGCCTGCACCTCCCCGGAGTTCCGCTGCGAGTCGCAGCAGTGGAGGTGCCCGAACGTCACCGACCGTTGCGTCAACCTGACCAGCGTATGCGACGGCAGGCTGGACTGCCCGAACGGGGCCGACGAGGGCCCGGGCTGCGACTTCCAGGAGTGCAAGTACCGCGGAGGCTACTGCAGCAACGGCTGCGTGCAGACGCCCATGGGCAAGCAGTGCACCTGCCCGCCGGGCGAGGAGCTCGGCAAGGACGGCTACCTCTGCCAGGACGTCAACGAGTGCGATCCGCCGGGGAGGTGTTCACAGGTCTGCGTGAACATCAAGGGCGGGTACTACTGCAACTGCGTCGAGGGCTACGTTCTGGAGAAGGACAAGCACACCTGCAAGGCTTATAATCACAGCGCGGCGTTCCTGATAATCTCGAACAGACACACGATCCTGGTGGCGGACCTGCAGGACCAGGCGCTCGAGAGGGTGCCGATCAACGTGGAGAACGTGGTGGCCACCGCCAGCAACATGCACACGGGCACGATCTTCTGGTCGGACATGAAGCTGAAGAAGATCTCGAGGCTGGACAGAGGCAGCGATCCGGTGGACGTGATATCCACCGGGTTGGACCTGGTGGAGGGGCTCGCTTACGACTGGATAGGCCAGAATCTGTACTGGCTGGACTCCAAGCTGAACACCATCGAGGTGGCTAAAGAGACCGGCGCTAGTAGGATGATACTGGTGAAGGAGAACATCACGCAACCGAGGGGAATGTGCCTGGACCCCAGCCCCGGGGCGCGCTGGCTCTTCTGGACCGACTGGGGCGAGAATCCCAGGATCGAGAGGATCGGCATGGACGGCAGCAACAGATCCACCATCATCAGCACGAAGATCTACTGGCCGAACGGCTTGGCTCTGGACATCGCCAACAGGAGGATATACTTCGCGGACAGCAAGCTGGACTTCATCGACACATGCCTCTACGACGGGAGCAAGAGGATCCAAGTGTTGGCCAGCTCCCACTACCTCCTGCACCCGCACTCTCTCACTCTGTTCGAGGACACGATGTACTGGACGGATAGGCAGCTGAACAGAGTGTTGTCCGCCCACAAGTTCTACGGCGTTAATCAGACGGTGGTCTCGCATTTGATATCGCAGCCGTTGTCCATCCACGTCCACCACCCGGTACTGCAACCGGTCTCCTTGAATCCCTGCGCGAACACCACCTGCGCGCACCTCTGCCTGCTATCCCCGGCCAGCTCCCAGGGCTACAGCTGCAAGTGCCAGGTTGGGTTCAAGCTGCAGCCGAGTGGCCAGTGCTCGGAGGAGGAGACGCCTTATCTGATGGTGCTGCGAGGCTCCCAGATCGTGGACGTCTCTCTGGTACCGGGCAGCAGCAAGACAGGCTACATAACGCCTGTCGTGGGCGTGGAAGGCGGCCGGTTCGTCGATTACGACAGGAAGGAGCGGACGATCTACTGGCTGCAGTCGAAGGACGACGGCGACGAGAACGGCACCATTTACGCGACGCCGTACAACGGCGGGAACAAGACCGAGTTCCCCAGCGCTTCCGGCGAGGGCGGTATCGTCGGCTCGCCGTCCGCCATGGCGTTCGACTGGCTGGGCAGGAACCTGTTCGTCGGGAACAAGTACGCGTCCAACATAGAGGCGATAAAGGTCGACGGGAAGAACAGATACAGGACCATCGTGCTGGCCAACGACGGCAACAACACCTCCGTGGCTAAGCCCAGGGCCATGTGCGTGGATCCGCTCGAGGGCCACATCTTCTGGGTGGACGACGGGAGTTTCGGGATACCGATGAAGATCGGGAGAGTGAACATGGACGGCACGAGCCCGATGATCCTCGTGGAGAACGTGAACAGGCCCGAGGCGGTGACCATCGACATCCCCAGCAAGACCGTCTACTTCAGCTCCTTGTACCCCGGCCTCGTGATGGCCATTTCCACGGACGGCCGGAACCTGAGGACCATCGTCTCCGAGAACATAGCGCTGCCCAAGGCTCTCGCTGTCCACGAGTCCAGGCTCTATCTCCTGGACCCGACCTACGACAAGATCGAGAGGGTGGACCTGCCAGACGGTGGGAACCCCACCACGATAATCGACAACGACTCGGAGCTGAAGACGCTGGCCATTTACAAGAAACGAGTGACAGGGGATCATCCGTGCTCCGCGCACAACGGCGGCTGCTCGCAGATCTGTCTGCCGGCTTCCGGCGGCACCAGGGTCTGCGCCTGCGGCATGGGCTACCGGAGAATAAGCGACACCGCCTGCGAACCCTTCCAGACCTTCGCCGTGGTGACCCAGCTGGACGTGGTCAGAGGCTACAGCCTGAAAGACGCGAAGGAGGCGATGATGCCCATCACCGGCCTCGGCCACCACATCCTCCACGTGGACGTCTACTATCCGGGCAACTGGATCTACTGGGTGGAGTTCAACCGAGGCACTTGGAACGGCATCTTCCGTATCAGGCCGAACGGCACCGAGTTGCAGCACGTGGTGAAGCAGGGCATAGGTTCCAACGGCATCCGGGGACTGGCCATCGACTGGGTGGCTGGTAACCTCTACTTCACCAACGTCTTCCCCCACGATAATTACGTGGAGGTGTGCAAGCTCGACGGCAGCAACAGGAAGGTCCTCGTGAAGAAGACCACCGACTCGCCCCGCGAGCTCGCCGTCAACCCCATCAAACGCTACCTCTACTGGATCGACTACGGCCAGTATCCCCGGCTAGGCAGGGCCTACCTGGACGGCAGCAACTGGGTGCCGATCGTCACCTCCGGCATCAGCACCCCGCGGGACATCACCGTCGACCTCTCCACGCACGACGTCTACTGGGTGGACTCCAAGCAGGACGTCATACAGAAGGTCTCCTTGACCGGGGCGCGGGAGATCATCAGGAGGAACCTCCCCAATCCCATGGGCGTCGCGATCTACGGCAACGACGTCTACTGGGTGGACAGGAACCTAGCGACGGTGTTCAAGGCGAGCAAGCGCGGCAACATCAGCCTGCCGACCATCGTCAGGTCCAACCTGCCGAAGCTCCGCGACATCGTGATGTTCGATCAGAACTCCCAGCCGGCGGACCCCGCGAACCCCTGCTCGCCGAGCGGCGACGCGGGCTGCTCGCAGCTCTGCTTCGCTCTGCCGAAAGAGAGCTCGTCCGGGTACCATTGCGACTGCGCGGTGGGCAAACTGGCGGCCGACGGGAAGAGCTGCGGGAGTATGGAGGAATACTTGGTGTTCGCCACGAGGACGGAGATCAGAGCGATCGGTCTGGACCCTCGGTACACCGGCGTGCCGTTCAGCGCGGTGGGGAATCTGACGAACGTGGTGGGCGTGGACTTCGACTACCAGGACAAGAAGCTCCTGTTCACGCAGATCAGGCCCTGGGCGAAGATCGCCTGGATGCAGGCGGAGAACCCCTCCTCGTCGGAGATCCACACTCTGATCAGCAAGGGGATCAACCCGGAGGGTATCTCCTACGACTGGACGCAGAAGAAGGTCTACTGGACCGACTCCTCGAACAACAGCATCTACGCGATGGACCTGGACGGTAGCGATCTGGTGATGATCGCCAGGGTGGACAGGCCCCGGGCGATCGTCGTCGATCCCTGCAACGGGTCGCTCTACTTCACCGACTGGGGCCGCTTCGGCACGTCCGGGAGGATCTTCAGGACCACCATGGCGGGCTCTCTGAAGAAGGCTATCATCGACAAGGACCTGTCGCAACCGAGTGGCTTGGCGATCGATTACGAGGATCGCATGTTGTATTGGACGGACGCGGTCCGCGAGAAGATCGAGCGCTCCGAGCTGGACGGGAGGAACCGGCAGGTGCTGGTCAGCGCGACCATATACCCGTTCGCTATCACCGTCTTCCGGAAGCACATCTACTGGACGGACCTTCAGCTGAGGGGCGTGTACCGCGCGGAGAAGCACACCGGCGCCGACAAGGTGGAGCTGGTGAAGCGGCTGGAGGATTCCCCGAGGGACCTGCACGTCTACTCGGCGGCCAGGCAGCAGTGCAGGGTGAACCCCTGCAACATCTCGAACGGCGGCTGCGACCAGTCCTGCCACCCGGGCGTCAACGGCTCGGTGGAGTGCAAGTGCGACGACAACAGCCGGCTGGTGAACGAGGAGCGGATGTGCGTGCCGAAGAACGTCACCTGCGACTCGAACAAGTTCGCTTGCAGGAACGGCCGCTGCATCTCGAGGATGTGGGCCTGCGACGGGGACGACGACTGCGGCGACGGCTCCGACGAGGACACCAACTACTGCTCCTACCACTCCTGCAGCCCGAACGAGTTCCGCTGCAACAACGGCAGGTGCATCTTCAAGACGTGGAAGTGCGACCACGAGAACGACTGCCGCGACGGCAGCGACGAGGAGGGCTGCGTCTATCCGCCCTGCGCCGCCGGAGAGTTCACCTGCTCGAATTACCGCTGCATACCTCAGTATCAGGTCTGCAACGGCGTCAACGACTGCAAGGACAACGCGACCTCGGACGAGACCTACGGTCGCTGTCCTAGGAACACCACCTGTCCGCCGAACCATCTCAAGTGCGAGAAGACCAACATCTGCGTGGAGCCTTACTGGCTCTGCGACGGGGACAACGATTGCGGGGACAACAGCGACGAGAACCCGCTGCACTGCGCGCAGAGGACCTGTCCGCAGAATAGCTTCAGGTGCCCCAATCATCGGTGCATCCCGGCCACTTGGTACTGCGACGGCGACGACGACTGCCTTGACGGCAGCGACGAGCCGCCCGGCTACTGTCAATCCGAAGGCAGGACCTGCTTCGGCGACCTGTTCACGTGCGATAATGGCAACTGTATACCTAGGATCTATATCTGCGACGGGGACAACGACTGCTTGGACCAGTCGGACGAGGACGAGCGGCACCAGTGTAACGACAGGAAGTGTGACGAGGAGACCGAGTTCACCTGCACGGCGAACAAAGTCTGGAACAGGGCGCAATGTATCCCGAAGAAGTGGCTCTGCGACGGGGACCCGGATTGCGTGGACGGTGCTGACGAGAACGTCACTCTGCATCACTGTCCCACGCCCACGCCTTGCGGAGAGAATCAGTTCACTTGCAACAACGGCCGCTGCTTGAACCAGAACTGGGTCTGCGACCATGACAACGACTGCGGGGACGGCAGCGACGAGGGGAAGTTCTGTAACTCGAGGTACAAGGCCTGTACTAGTCAGGAGTTCACTTGCCATAACTTCAAGTGCATCAGGAAGCAGTTCCGCTGCGACGGCCAGGACGATTGCGGGGACCACTCCGACGAGGATGGATGTCGTGAGTAGGGGATTGATTTCGGGTGGTTTTTGTTTTTTAATGGGAGGTTCTGGTCTAAAAATCGATTTATTTCAGTTTTCAAATGTTCAGTCTTTTAGGAATAGGGTAAACCAACCAGTAATTGATCGCATACCAGTGATTGATCATTAGGCAAAGAAGTGTTAATTATAAATTTAAAAATATTATGTGTTTATAAATGGAGGGTAGTTGCACTTTTAATATCCCATATTTTTAGTTACGCGTATTAAGCAAAAAAAAGTATGCGGTCATTTACTGGGCTTCTACGCGTTTTGCATTTTATAATCGTCTTTTTTTTTAAATTGCGATAAGAATGAGTAATTGTTTTTATAGATATTTCAAGAAAAATAAATTTAAATGCACTTCCAACAAGTGTTTTGTTGTTATACATAAATATATTCAAGTATTAATCTCAAAGGTCCATAAATTCAACAATTCGGTCATTCACTGGTTTGTTTACCCTACGTGTTTAAAAGGATTTGTTGAAATTCGTAAAATTCCTGGAGTTATAAGCATTTGAGTAGCGGCAAATGCATAGGTAACAACGGCCACTCGGCGCTCACGTAAAACTTTAAACGCGTTTTTCTCGAAACAGTATTCTCAAAATCGGTGGGACTTATATCTCCAAAATTTATTATCCGATTTGACTGAAACATTTTTTATTTTGAAGAATATACTTCTGGCTAGGGGGCAAACCAGAAAAAAATTACAAAAAATTGAAAATTTATAATTTTCAAAGCCGTTGAAAGGACGGAAAATATATGAAAAAAAATTTCAAATTTCAAGTGTCGTTATTTTCTAAAAAGTGTCATTTTTGTATTTTTTCCTGGTTTCCCCTCTAGCCAGAAGTATATTCTTCAAAATAAAAAAGTTTCAGTCGAATCGGATAATAACTTTTGGAGATGCAGGTCCCACCGATTTGGATGAATTTTTTGACACCTCGACTTTAATGACTCCCCAGTGCCGTCTGCAATGATTGATTATAAAACAAAAAATATATTTCTATAATTTAAGACACTCTTAATACAATGCAAAAAGTCCCATTAAATTATATACAGTAGTTTTCCTCTAATTAATTCCTAAAGATCACCTATTTTAAACCTCCCCTTAAGGGAACTAGGCAGTCGTTTTTCGTGAGAAAGAGACTCTGTAGTTTATTTACTTGTAAAAAAATGAAAGCATACTACTATACAGATTGAAAAAAAAATTGGTAAGAAATATATATATGTGCTTTAAAAATAGCACTGCAGACGTGTAAACATTTTAACATTTTTCTGTCGTTTTGCCTTAATATCGGTCTTAAAATGTGACGTAATCCGATTTCAAAGGTGAGATTCCCATTTGTTGGATTCATAGTTTCCGCGCAAACCTATAGAAACAAAAATTAAATAAAAATTATGCGATTGGTGGTTGAAAACCCGCGATTTTTCCGAGAAATATTCGTTCTTGTTTGTATGCTACTAAAATCCGATGACTTCTTAATTTTTTCATGAAAACCTCGAATTTTTACGGACCATATCAGAGGTTTGCGGTGAAATGTCACATGTTTTACACATCCTGTAATTTTTTCCAAGTCGATCTGAACCTCCATTCGTTCGCAGTCAGGAACAAAACGAAGAGAAAAAAATATTCAAGAAAAACGCGTTTAAAGTTTCTGGGCAAAGGCGAGGCTATAGGTTGCCGCCTGACGTTTGTAGCTGCCAAATCTACAATTCTGCGAATTTGACTATAAACCAAGCGGCATTTTATTCAGGAAAGATAGTACTTACTTTCAGAAAAAAGAATGCAATAAAAAAAATCGATTTTTCGACTGCCTAGTCCTCTTCTAAATTTTGTAGCTTTATCTCCTAGAATGGTTCCAATCCACAAAAGAATAATACGTGGAAAAGACTTTTTCCTTGTGTTCCGTTCCTTTCTCTTTGTTTCTTAAATTTTCTTGGGTTTCTTGAAGTTCCTTGCAGGTCGAAACAGAACCACCCTTAATAACCATAAAATACTGGCTTCTTTATAATATGGTATTCTTTGATCTTACAGCGCCGAAGGTGAAGAATACGACCTGTCCTAATCCCGGGGAGTTCATGTGCACCAATGGGAACTGTATCGACCAGCGATTGGTCTGCAACAAGGACCCAGACTGTGCGGACGAGAGCGACGAGCCGGCCCACTGTAACATAGACGAGTGCGCCAGGGTGGAGATGAATCAGTGCGGACACAAGTGTGTCGACACCTTGACGAGCTACTACTGCGAGTGCAATCCGGGGTACAAGCTCCTGGACGACGGCAAGGCCTGCGAGGACATAGACGAGTGCACGGAGACCCCTCAGGTCTGCAGCCAGCAGTGCGAGAACACGCCGGGAAGCTTCTACTGCAAGTGCAACGACTACTGGTACGAGCGCGCGGCCGATGAACACACTTGCAAGAGGAGGGACAACATAAAGCCCTGGATCATCTTCACTAATAAATACTACGTGAGGAACATGTCCATCGATGCATCGAATTACAGCTTGATGCACCAGGATCTTATCAATGTCGTCGCACTGGACGCTGACTACTCGGAGCAAATGCTGTACTTCTGCGACGTCACTGCGAAGACCATTTTCAGGTAAACGGCGCTTGAATAGCTTTAGGCTGGGAGAATGTACTTGGGGCGGTTCGGAGGAAATTTGAACTGTGGACGGTGGTAGGAGGAAGATAGTTTCGATGGGAAGGATTGTATTTTAGAATTTGTATTTTCTGGGCTGAGCTGGGCATTATTCGAATTGAACATTATTCGACAGTATTCTCGAGTAACTTCATTTTATTCGAAATTTTTATTCGAAGATTATGCGACGTTTTTATTTGATTTTTTGAAATTTTTATTCGATTATTTGGAATTTTTATTTGGAGATTATGTGGAATTTTTGTTCGGAGATTATTCGAAATTTTTATTCGATTATTTGAAATTTTTATTCGAAGATTATTCGAAATTTTTAGTCGAAAGTTATGCGAAATTTTTATTCGAAGATTATTCGAAATTTTTATTAAACAATTATGCGAAATTTTTATTCGATTATTTGAAATTTTTATTCGATTATTTGGAATTTTTATTCGGAGATTATGCGAAATTTTTATTCGAAGATTATTCAAAATATTTATTCGAAGATTATTCGAAATTTTTATTCGATTATGTGAAATTTTTATTTGAAAATTATGAAAAATTTGTAGTCGAAGATTATTCGAAATTTTTAGTCGAAGATTATGCGAAATTTTTATTCGAGGATTACTCGAAATTTTTATTCGAAGATTATGCGAAATTTTTATTCGATTATTTGAAATTTTTATTCGATTATTTGGAATTTTTATTCGGAGATTATGCGAAATTTTTGTTCGAAGATTATTCAAAATATTTATTCGAAGATTATTCGAAATTTTTATTCGATTATGTGAAATTTTTATTTGAAAATTATGAAAAATTTGTAGTCGAAGATTATTCGAAATTTTTATTCGAAGATTATGCGAAATTTTTATTCGAAGATTATTCGAAATTTTTATTCGATTATTTGATATTTTTATTCGAAAATTGTGCGAAATTTTTATTCGAGGATTATTCCAAATTTCTATTCGAAAATTATTCGAAAATTTTATTCGAAGATTATGCGAAATTTTTAGTCGAAGATTATTCGAAATTTTTATTCGAAGATTATTCGAAATTTGTGTTCGAAGACCATTCGAAATTTTTATTTGATTAGTCGAAATTTTTATTCGATTATTTGAAATTTTTATTAAAAAATTATGCGAGTTTTTCATTCGAAGATTATTCGAAAATTTATTCTATTATTTGAAATTTTTATTCGGCGATTATTCGAATAAAAATTTAATGGAATAATGCCCAACTCTGCTCCCAGGTCCCAATACTTAAAGCCTCCTACTCGGTTAATTCCGAGTTTCAAACTTCGAAACAAAATTCTGCGGGGATAATATTTCGAGGGACCTTTACTCACCCGCAAATTCCTTTCAGAGCGCCAATTGCAGGAGGAGAGAGGGAAGCTATTATCAGACACGACAGCCTCGGTTTAGAGGGAATAGCTGTAGATTGGGTAGGTCGGAAGCTGTACTGGTTGGACCGACACGCCAAACACTTAGATGTCGCTGAACTTAACGGGACGAATCGAAAGACTCTGCAGACTGGCATAGCCGACCCAAGGGCCATTGCAGTTCACCCTGGAACAGGATACTTATACTTCACATCGTGGCACCTGCAGGTAAAGACACTCTAGAGATTCACCTAATTCATTTAAAATGACCACCATTATTTGTACGCTACTAAAATCCGGTGACTTCTTAATTTTTTAATAAAAACCTCGAATTTTTACGGACCATATCAGAGCTTTACCCCAAAATGGCACATATTTTACACATTCTGTAATTTTTTCCAAGTCGATCCGAACCTCCATTCGTTCGCAATCAGGAAAAGAACAAAGAGAAAAAAGCGTTTAAAGTTTCTAGTCAAAGCGGCTTGACGTTTCTAGCTGCCAAATCTACAATTTTGCGAATTTTACTATAAACCAAGAGGCATTTTATTCAGAAAAGATAGTACATTCAGAAAAAAAAGAATGCAATAAAAAAAAATCGATTTTTCCACTGCCTAGTCCCCTTGACGCTTCGCAAAGTTCGATGAAACAGCAGAGGACTCAGAGCCTTCGGAGCCTCTCCCAATTCGTAGCAGCCCAATCAATGCCCCTTTCACTTTCCAGGCGTACATAGGGAAGATGGGAATGGACGGCAGCAACTTCACAAGAATCCTCACCTGGGAGGACGACATCGCCTGGCCGAACGCCTTGACCATCGACTACTTCACCGACAGGATATTCTGGGCAGACGCGCATCTCGACTACATAGCGTTCGCTGACTTGGAGGGTCACAACCGGAGGAAGGTCCTCACCGGGGCCGCGGTGCCGCACGTCTTCGCCATCACGGTGTTCGACGACTTCGTGTTCTGGACCGACTGGAACCTGAAGGCCATCAGCAGGGCCGAGAAGTTCTCCGGGAGCAACCTGCGAGTGCTTCGCAACACCACCCACAGGCCGTACGACATCCACGCGTACCACCCGCTGCGCCAGCTGCCTTACACCAACCCCTGCCTGGAGAACAACGGCGGCTGCTCCCACCTGTGCCTGATCTCGCCGCCTGCGAGCTCCTACCTGCTGGAGGGATACGGCCAGCCCGGAGTAACGTCCTACAAGTGCAAATGCCCCAATCAATTCGTGCTGGAGAAGGACGGCAAGACCTGCAGGGCCAACTGCACCGGCGGCCAGCATCACTGCGGAGCTCCCGATGAGAAATGCATTCCCTGGTACTGGAGGTACGTGACTCGGGGACTTTGTAGAGAGAAGGGTGCAACTGCGTTTTTGTTTATTATTTCGTTTTGAAGGTGCGACGGCGAGAAGGATTGCAAGGACGGCTCGGACGAGCCCATGAGCTGCCCGGCGCGAGTCTGCCGCCCCAGCGTGTTCCAGTGCGCGAACGGCAACTGCAGGCCCAGCGTCGCGGTGTGCGACGGCGCGGACGACTGCGGCGACAAGAGCGACGAGGAGCACTGCGCGCTGGAGTGCGGCGAACTGGAGTTCAAGTGCAAGTCGAACGGGCGCTGCATCCACGAGTCGTGGAAGTGCGACGGGGACGCCGACTGCAAGGACGGCAGCGACGAGGACCCAGCGATCTGCCGTAAATATCTCCTTCGACACCTTGAATATGACGGTGGAATCTGACGGCACGTGAATCGACGATCTTTGCGCGCGAATCGCCGGACCCACGTGACGTGAGAAGTCTAGAGCTGTTCGAGTACTCGGAAAAAGCGAGCCGAGCCCGACTCGGCTCGAAGAACCGAACCGAGCCGAGTACTCGAAAAAAAGCGAGCGGCTCGAAAGAACCAAGTAACTCGAATAGAACCGAGCGGCTCGAAGAGAAACGAGCGACTCGAATAGAACCGAGAACTCGAATTTTTTCGAACGGCTCGAAGTAAACCGGGCGGGCCGAAAGTACCGAGTGGGCCGAAAGTACCGAACAATCCGGTGTGTCGAGTAGTTTGAAGCTTGAATGTTTCGAATATTTTAGAATAATAGATAATGGTTCGTAATTGTTATTATTATTATTATTATTATTATTATTTCGACTTTATTACTCGTTAAACAGAAAATATAGTACATAAGGAGAAAGTAAGAAACGAGTAAAGGCGAAAGATTATTTTCAATAGTTCGAGAATATTTTCATTTGCAGTTTACATACAATTACTCACATTATTACTGCGGCCTCGCCTCTACTCGTATCTTACTTTCTCCTTATGTCCTATATTTTCTGTTTAACGAGAAATAAAGTCGAAGTAATAATAATAATTACGAACCATTATCCAGTATATAAACATATTCGAAAATATTCGAAACATTCAAGCTTCAAACTACTCGACACACCGGATTGTTCGGTACTTTCGGTCCACTCGGTACTTTCGGCCCGCTCGGTTTACTTCGAGCCGCTCGAAAAAATCCGAGTTGCTCGGTTCAATTCGAGCTACCCGGTTCTATTCAAGCTACTCGGTTCTATTCGAGCCGCTCGCTTTGTTCGAGTACTCGGCCCGGCTCGGAAACCGAGTCTCGACTCGTTCCGAATTTCAAGCTACTCGAATACTCGAGTACTCGAACAGCCCTAGTGAGAGCGCTCATGGATCGCCGATCCGCCGAACCTGAGCGAGCCGAGCAAGCTCGCCGATTCGCGTCTTGTCAGATTCCACCTTTAGCTATCCTCCAAGTAACTGGACCTTCAAATACCGTTCGCTATCCTCGCAGACAATCGTGCCTGCGACCCCAGCACGGAGTTCAGCTGCAAGAACGGCCGGTGCATCCAGAAAGTGTGGATGTGCGACTCGGACAACGACTGCGGCGACGACAGCGACGAGCCTGCCTACATGTGTCGCCAGAAGAACTGCACCACCGGTTGGCAGCGTTGCCCGGGCCACGCTAACTACCGCTGCATCCCCAAGTGGTTGTTCTGCGACGGGAAGGACGACTGCCGCGACGGCTCCGACGAGCGGCCCGAAAACTGCCTGAAGTGCGACCCGAAGATGGACTTCAAGTGCGCTAATAACAGATGCGTCCCCAAGCAGTGGCTCTGCGACTTCGCCGACGACTGCGGCGACGGCAGCGACGAGGCCGAGGCGATGTGCAAGGACCGCTACAGGGAGTGCTCGGAGTCCGAGTTCCGCTGCGACAACGGCAAGTGCATCGCGTCCAGGTGGAGGTGCGACAGCGAGGACGATTGCGGCGATAACAGCGATGAGAACGGGTGCCAGAAGTTTGTTTGCAAGGTAGGTTCCTGTTCAAGCGCGGGTCGAGGTTGCGTGGAAGCCGTGGGATGAGTTTGGGGCGTTGAATGTTCGTTTGTTCGCAGAGCGACACCTTCCAGTGCGCAAGTGGGCATTGTATAGCTTCCCACTTGTGGTGCGACGGGACAAGAGACTGCAGGGACATGAGCGATGAGATTGGCTGCCCGCCTAGGTACCCCGGTGGGAGGTACTGTCCGCAGTCCAGGTTCCAGTGTGACAATAATCTCTGTGTTTATCTCACGGATATATGCGACGGCAGCGATGACTGCGGTGACGGCTCTGATGAGAATTCTTACATGTGTGGTACGATATGCCTTTTCTTGTTTATTTATTGACTCGATAGTTTGTTTCTTTGGTAAATAAGGGAGAGTTGGAAAGTAGGTTCAATTGCATGACCGACTTGATGGCTCTCCCTTATTTTTGTAGCGTCCTGTATATTAGGGCTGGGACTATTTGTCGAAGTTTTCGGTATTCGAGTAGTCGAATGCTCGTTGCTCGGTTTTTTGGCGAATATAATTCGAATATCCAAGTATCCAAATACTATTCGAATATTTCAGTATTCGAATACTATTCGAATATTTCAGTATTCGAATGCTATTCGAATATTTCAGTATTCGAATACTATTCGAATATTTCAGTATTCGAATAGTTCAGTTGCTCAGTTATTTGGCGAATATAATTCGAATATCCAAGTATCCAAATACTATTCGAATATTTCAGTATTCGAATAGTTCAGTTGCTCAGTTATTTGGCGAATATAATTCGAATATTCAAGTATGCAAATACTATAGTATACTGTAGAATATTTAAGTATTCGAATATTATTCGAATATTTAAGTATTCGAATCTATTCGAATATTTCAGTACTCGAATACTTCAGTTGCTCAGTTATTTGGCGAATATAATTCGAATATCCAAGTATTCGAATACCATTCGAATATCCAAGTATTCGAATACCATTCGAATATTTATGTATTCGAATACTATTCGAATATTTATGTATTCGAATACTATTCGAATATTTTAGTATTCGAATACTATTCAAGTTCCTTAGGTTCATTTTTTTACAAGCTTTTATTTAGTTGCAGTTGTGAGTTGGTTAGTTTGTCAGGGAGAGATCTCGTAAGTTAATTTTGAACCACTTCAACATATCCGATCGACTTGATACTTTGCACACATACGTAGTTCCGATGACTTAAATATTCGAATACTCAAATATTCGAAGTTTATTCGTAGCATTCGAATACTTGTAAAATACTCGAATATTAAATTATTCGAATAATCCCAGCCCTACTGTATATCTGACAAGGGAAGATCCCGAACCCGGAAATTCAAAAATTTCTGAAACTTTGTGAATACATAGGGGATTGATTTCCTCCTGATTTTACAACGCAATTTTTGTTTCCTACCCAAATTCACTCGAAGGCGGTGAAAGTAACTCCCTGAAAATTCGGCTGTTTTCCGATTTTATGTTATAACTCGCGAACTGTAAAAAATAATTCTACGAAAAAAGTTACTTCTTTTAATTACTATCATTTGGCAAAAAAATTATTTTGCAGCTAGGGTTTATACAAAACCGACTTTTGAAAGAAAACAAAATGGTGTTCGAATTCCCCTACTCCCCAAAAAACGGTTAAACCGGTTTTCGAATTTTCACAAAAAAAAAATAATTAAAATGTAGTAAATAAATATTTATACTTACTTTAAAAAATTTCATTTTCCTTAATATTTTGGAATTATAAAAATATAGTCTACATATACAAAACCAAATAAAAAAAAAATAAAAATAACTAAAATCCGTACAAATACGCAGAATTTTCGAGTTGATTTAATATTTATGAATCTACAAAAATATAACACAATAAAATAGACCCCATACAAAACTAAATGAAAAATAACTAAAATCCGTACGAAATATAAATCTTGTAAAAAGAAGTACCAAATTACAAATCTTTATTCCATTTATTATTCTTTTTTTCCGAAAATGTGATCTCACGAAGATTAGTTTCACAGTAAACCTACTACAATACTTTAAATTTAAAAACCAATCTTCGAATTCTACAAATTCATAAATAAAACCCTTTTTTTAAACCCTGTTTTGAAAAACCTACTTACAGTTCACGAGTTATACCACAAAATCGTGAAATAACCGGCTTTTCAGGGGTAAATCTCACGTTCGCAAAGTTTCAGAATCTTTTTAATTCCCGTGTTCGGGATCCTCCCTTACGAGTAACCGTGCCTGACTCCGCGTTATCCTCCAGCGAACTTCAAGTGCGACACGACGAAGCGGTTCCAGTGCGCGAACCACAAGTGCATCGCCAAGTACCAGCTATGCGACGGCATCGACAATTGCGGCGACGGGTCCGACGAGAATAACATGACCATGTGTTCGTCCCGGGTTCAGCCTTGCGATCCCATAGCCGAGTACACCTGCGCGAACAAGAAGTGCGTCGACCGAGGGAAGCTCTGCGACTTCGCCGACGACTGCGGCGACTCCTCCGACGAGCTCGGCTGCCGTACGTCCCAGCATTCTCAATTCTCCCCGCCGGCGATTGAAACTGTTTTCAGCGTGTGCCCGACAGCCGCGTAACTTGGTGGCCCTGTTGCAGATCACAACAAGCCCTGCCTGGAGAGCAACAAGGGCGGTTGCGCCCACTACTGTCACAACATCACGGACGGCGGGTACATCTGCGCTTGCTACCCGGGCTACATAATCGCGCAGGACAACCGGAAGCACTGCGTGGACATCGACGAGTGCGCCACCGGCCAGCACCAGTGCTCCCAGATCTGCAGCAACTTGAACGGCACTTACTCCTGCTCCTGCAGGCACGGCTTCGAGCTCGCTGACAATCGCAGCGGCGTGTGCAAAGCCGTGGACAACGAGGCGATGATCCTGTTCGCCAACGGGCCGGAGATCAGAGCCTACGAGCTTCATAAGAGAGACGAGGTCGAGGTGATCGCGAATGAGAAGAGAATTCAGGCCGTCGACTTCGATCCGAAAGCGGAGTACGTGTTCTGGATCGACAGCCACGACAACTCCATCAAGAGGTCCTACATGCTGAACGCCAAGGGCGGACAAGTGAAGATCGGATACGCGCAGGATCTTAACATAAAAAGTAAATTCCTCCGCCAGAACGGGCTAGTAGCTTGATAGGGTTTATACACTCCTCGCGTCGATTAAAGGATCACCTCTAGGAGCCCGAATAATAGAGGGAAGTTCGCATGGTTATAACTCCGGTAAAAATAGTCGTATCGATATTTTAAAAATATGCTTTGAAAGCGTGGAATCTCTGTTTTCAGCTGCTTTTTTCAAATTGCAGATGCATTGCTTTTTGGCAAAGTTATAGCAATATAAAGAGCACTTGGTCAATTTTGAAAGATTTTCTTCAACTTTGCGATGTTCCACGGGGAGTAGGAATTTTTTTACACAAATTCCATTCATACCAGTCGAAAGCGGCTACTTCCCTGTGTGAAAAGAGAGGAACAAATTTCTTGTGCGATTTTTTTTGGCCGAGTTATTCAAATTTGAAGTAAAAACCGTTTTTTTTACTTTAATTGTTTCTTGCAAGCGAAGGAATAATCGTAGACCGTTCGTGAAAAAAGCAATAGAAAGATCAGTCTTTTCTCTTTAAGATGCACCTTCGACTTTTTCGTTTCGGTTAAAATTTTGGTCTCTGATGTCCTTTCGAAAATATGCTTAAAAATTCTACAAATTCCATTTTCTCTTCAACTCGCTGTATCTTCGCGAGGGATACCCGGAACCTCAATGTCTTGAACTCATTTTAAAGCGGAGAGTCTGCCGATTCTTTTGAGCTCCACCGGAACCAGCTGCGATCATTGCTTACCTGTGGTCTTTAACTTTGAAGTTACCGTTTCGGGAAAAATAAGGCTACAAAATGTGTCGCCACTGTCGGTCATCCCCTCGGAAGCGAGCGCTCTTGTTCGTATCCGAAAGCGAGCCGAGTCACGCCGGCGCTACCGAAGGTTCCTGTGTGTGCACACACATATGACACATCCCCTCACGCGATATGCCATCGGTGGTGCCAATGCAGCCACGCGGCCGCTGAAGTCTCCGCATAAGTTTCCCCGAAACGGTAACTTCAAACTTAAAGGCCACAGGTAAGAAATTATCGCAGCGGGTTTCGGTGGAGCTCAAAAGAATCGGCAGACTCTCCGCTTTAAAATGAGTTTAAGCCATTGATGTTCCCGGCATCCCTCGCGAAGATACAGCGAGTTGAAGAGAAAATGGAATCTGTGCAATTTTTAAGCATATCTTGGAAAGGACATCAGAGACCAAAATTTTAACCGAAACGAAAAAGTCGAAGGTGCATCTTAAAGAGAAAAGACTGATCTTTCTATTGCTTTTTTCACGAACGGTCTACGATTATTCCTTCGCTTGCAAGAAACAATTAAAGTAAAAAAAACGGTTTTTACTTCAAAGTTGAATAACTCGGCCAAAAAAAATCGCACAAGAAATTTGTTCCTCTCTTTTTACACAGGAAAGTAGTCGCTTTCGACTGGTATGAATGGAATAGGTGTAAAAAAATTCATGCTCCCCGTGGAACATCGCAAAGTTGAAGAAAATTTTTGAAAATTGACCAAGTGTGTCTTATATTGCTATAACTTTGCCAAAAAGCAATGCATCTAAAATTTGAAAAAAGCAGCTGAAAATAGAGATTCCGCGCTTTCAAACCGTATTTTCAAAATATCGATACGACTACTTTTACCGGAGTTATGGCCATGCGAACTTGCCTCTATTTTTCGAGCTCCTAGAGGTGATCCTTTAATTAATGTGAGGAGTGTACAAAAACTGACTTTCCAAAAAACCGGTTCTCGAGTTTTCACAGCAAAGTAATTTGTACTTATTTTAAAAATGTTAAGCTTCGTTAATATTTGTGCGATCACAAAATTTAATAAAGTAAAATATTCTTATCTATGTAAACCCAAATACAGTAAGCATTCGTAGCTGGCACGAAACAGTTGACACGAAGCTGCCGTCGACTCTTTCGTTCTCTCACTCTCGAAGGATTTCAAGAAATGGTGGAGATAGTCACCGGGCGTACTACGCATGGTAAAAACGGGGCTATAACGAGGAATCACTGCAAAATAAATAAAAATTAAATTAACCAAAATTCGTACAAATCCGTACAATTTTTGAGTCCGTTTAATATTTATGGATCTACAAAAATAGACTGCATACAAAACCAAATGAAAAAAAAAACAACTAAAATCCGCATAAAATATAATTTTTTTACAGTGGTAGAAAATTATAAATCTTTATTCCATCTAGTATTTTTCTTCAGAAAATACGAACTCATGAAAATTAGTTTTACAATAATGAGTAAACTGTTAACTACAATATGCTTGTGTCCGAGGTGATTTCAAGTCAGAAGGTTAACGTTTTTAATTAAATAATTAAATAATGCACATTAATTATAGTATATAAAATCGGTTTTTTATATTTAGAAACCGGTTTTCGAATTTCATACATTTATAAATAAAAGCCGGTTTTCGAATTTCATATATTTATAAATAAAAACCGGTTTCCGAATTTCATACATTTATAAATAAAAACCGGTTTTCGAATTTCGTATATTTATAAATAAAAACCGGTTTTCGAATTTCATACGTTTATAAATAAAAGCCGGTTTATAAAAATCGACAAACGCTAATATTAAATACAGGAGATTAACTGATTCTCTTTGTTCGCAGGTGATTCCACGCCCACTAGTTTGGCAGTGGACTGGATCTCCGGGAATCTTTACTGGACCGAGATCGACTCCACGGGGACGACGCCGTTCGGCCGAGTGATGGTGTCGAAGGCCGATGGCAGGTACCGTAGAAGTTTGGTGACGATGGGCTTAGAGATTCCGACTTCGATCGTGCTGGACCCAGAGTTCGGTCGTGCCATCTGGGCAGACGCCGGCAGCGTGCCCAAGATCGAGATCGCCTGGATGGACGGCGACAGGAGGAAGCAGCTGGTCACCGATCGAATCGGACAGCCGATCGCTCTTGCCATCGACTATTCGATGAACCATGTCCTCTACTGGGCAGACAGCAAACTCAACACCATCGAGTCCATCGAACAGGTAAGGCGGAACCTTCTCTGAGTAGTGAGGGGATTCAAAGAACTTCGAAGCGCTTCGAAACTGGCTTCTATGTCGCGAATAATTCGAAGCACTTCGAATGAGATTCGAAGCTTAAAAGTCTTGAAAGTCTAGATAAGTCTGGAGTCTTGGTAAGTCTTGAAAGTCTTGGAAGTCGTGGAAGGCTTGGATGTCTTGAAACTCTTGCTTCAAAGTCTTGGTAGTCTGGATCGTCTTGGAAGTCTCGATCGCCTTGAAAGTCTTGAAACTCTTTCTCGAAGACTGTCAAGTCCTATCAAGCCTCAAACAATTCCAGACTTTCAAGCTTCGAATCACGTTCGAAGCACTTCAAAGTTTTCGTCATAAATACAGATTCTAAGCGCTTCGAAGTGCTTCGTATCCCATCACTACCTCTAACTAACCAATCCTCCAAATCCTCACACCCAACTGTATCATTTCCCTTGCAGGACGGTTCGAACCGGAAGGTAGTCCTGAGCGGCGAAGGCCTGAAGCACCCGGTGTCCGTGGACGTTTTCGAAAGCAGCGTCTACTGGACGACCAGGCGAACAGGCGATCTGATCAGGCAGGACAAGTTCGGCAGAGGCGTGCCGCAGACCATCGTGAAGGATATCGAAGGCCCCGGAGGGGTGAGAGTCTACCACCCGCTGAGATACAACACATCCCTGAGGAATCTCTGCCACGACGACCAGTGCACGCACCTCTGCGTGCCAATTCCCGGCGGCAACCGATGCCTCTGCTCGGACAGCATCGGCCCGCTGCAGCAAAGGGAGTCCGTGCAGGCTAATCAGCGACACTGCGACGCGACGAACGAGAGGCCACTACCCGCGCCGAGAATCTGCCCCTGCAGGAACGGCGGCCTGTGCCAGGAGGCGGAGGACGGCAAGCTGCAATGCGCCTGCCCGGCCTACTTCCACGGGGAGTTCTGCGAGATGGTGCTGGTCTCCGCCAGGCCGGGCAACACCACCGCCGCGATCGTCATACCCATCGTCATCTCCATACTGGTCCTCCTCGGAGCCGCTGCTGTTGTCATGGTGCTTAAGAAACGGCCTTTGTAAGTACTTGATCAGAGCGCTTTCTAGGGGAAACGAGGTAGCTTCTTCAGGGTGACGTTTTGATTTCCATCTTGCAGCGGTAAACCCGGAGGCCTCGGCAGCTTGACTGGTGCTCAGAGCGTGTCCTTCAGGCAGGGCAGCAACGTAGAGTTCGGCGTGCCTGCTCACGAGAGAATGGTACGTATTAAGTTCTCTTCACGGGCGATCGTAGAAAAGGGTGCCGGGACTTTTTGAATAATTTAATATTCGAATATTTTACTAGCATTCGAATGCTACGAATAAACTTCGAATATTTGAGAATTCGAATGCTATTATTCGAATATTTGAGTATTCGAATGTTATTATCCGAATATTTGAGTATTCGAATGTTATTATTCGAATATTTAAGTATTCGAATACTATTTGAATGTTCTTATTCGAATATTTAAGTATTCGAATACTATTCGAATGTTATTATTCGAATATTTGAGTATTCGAATGTTATTATTCGAATATTTGAGTATTCGAATGTTATTATTCGAATATTTGAGTATTCGAATGTTATTATTCGAATATTTGAGTATTCGAATGTTATTATTCGAATATTTGAGTATTCGAATGTTATTATTCGAATATTTGAGTATTCGAATGTTATTATTCGAATATTTGAGTATTCGAATGTTATTATTCGAATATTTGAGTATTCGAATGTTATTATTCGAATATTTGAGTATTCGAATGTTATTATTCGAATATTTAAGTATTCGAATACTATTCGAATACTATTCGAATATTTCAGTATTCGAATACTATTCGAATGTTATTATTCGAATATTTGAGTATTCGAATGTTATTATCCGAATATTTGGTAATTCGAATGTTATTATCCGAATATTTGGTAATTCGAATGTTATTATTCGAATATTTAAGTATTCGAATAGTATTTGAATGTTATTATTCGAATATTTAAGTATTCGAATACTATTCGAATGTTATTATTCGAATATTTGAGTATTCGAATGTTATTATTCGAATATTTGAGTATTCGAATGTTATTATTCGAATATTTAAGTATTCGAATACTATTTGAATGTTCTTATTCGAATATTTAAGTATTCGAATACTATTCGAATGTTATTATTCGAATATTTGAGTATTCGAATGTTATTATTCGAATATTTGAGTATTCGAATGTTATTATTCGAATATTTAAGTATTCGAATACTATTCGATTATTCCAGTATTCGAATATTACTCGAATATTTCAGTATTCGAATACTACTCGAATATTTAAGTATTCGAATACTACTCGAATATTTAAGTATTCGAATACTACTCGAATATTTAAGTATTCGAATACTATTCGAATATTTCAGTATTCGAATACTACTCGAATATTTCAGGATTCGAATACTTAAATATTCGAACAGTATGGTGTAAATTATAAATCAAAATATCAGTTTATAAGATTTCAGCCTGACAAACTAACGAACTTACAACCGAAACTAAATAAATCTTGTAAAAAAAAATGAATCTAAAGAACTTGATTTATAATTCACACTATTCTCTTCGAATACATGAGTATTCGAATACTTAAGGAGTTCATTCTGATAATCACGCGACAAAATTCAGGTTTTTTTCTCAGTGAATGCAACGAATAACAATGTCAAACTTTTTTTTCATTTATTAGGTTACTTATAATGTATACGGAACAATTTTTTAAATACACTTTTAATTGTGTTTTTCAATGTTATCTGGACTTCAAAATCGCGCCTTTGAAAAGACGGCGCCAGTGATTTCAGCTCACAGACTCATCTGAAACAAAAAAACTAAGCTGATTCTGAATTAATATGAGTATCGCTATCGCAGGTGCCAGAATTAGTCACGTAAGTCAAAATTTAACAAAATTGCGCGCATTTAAACTTCAAGTAAAATGGACAATTTCGATACTTGAAGTTTAAATGCGCGCAGTTTTGTTAAATTTTGACTTACGTGGCAAATTCTGGCACCTGCGATAGCGCTACTCATAATGCATAAAAATCAATTTGGTCTTTTTGTTTCAGATGAATCTGAGCTAAAATCACTCCCGCCGTCTTTTCAAAAGCGCGATTTGTAACTCCAAATAACATTGAAAAACACAATAAAAAGTGTATTTAAAAAATTGTCCCGCATACATCATAAGTAACCTACTAAATGAAAAAAATGTTTGACATTTTTATTCATTACATTCACCGAGAAAAAAACCTGAATTTTGTCGCGTGATTACCAGAATGACCCCTTAAGTATTCAAATAGTATTCGAATACTTGGATATTCGAATCATATTCGCCAAATAATTTCGCAACTGAAGTATTCGGATACCGAATAATTCGACAAATAGTCCCAGTCCTATTAGAAAAACCCTTGGACTTATCGAACGTTTTTATCGGAAAGGAACCCCTGGACGTGGAGTACAACCTCGGCGACGTGAGCAACAAGAACAGGGACTTCAGCAACCCCATGTACGACGCGGTGAACACAGAGACCGGCGCCACGAACGGCACCGGCGCCAGCAGCATGTACGAGCTGCCCGCCGAGATGAAGCCGTCCAGCGTCCAGCACAAAGAACCCCCGCAGCTGCACCTGAAGAGGAAGGAGCTCGACCCGACGCCCGTCGACTCGGGCAAGGACACGCAGCAGCTGGTCGAGGAAGACAAGTCCGAGTGTTAGATAGTTCAACTGTTTCACGCAGTGGCGTAGTTAGAGGTTGTAGCTGGTTGTGATTGCGTGGGAAGGAAGCCGGGAGAAGGAGGGCCTTGATTTTAAGTAATCCTCTTAGTTTCCCCCGACTATTCCGCAGATTTCTTGCGATTGTTGTTTTATTCGTCTCGTTCCAGGCATCCCCGTTTCCCATCTCGCGGGCGTTAGATCCGTAAGCGCGGCGTCGGTTCTCCGAGAAGCGTAGCGCGTGGTCGCTTAACAGGCATGAATCTTAAAAATTAGCTGACCCTTTGCTCGAAAGTTCCGAACCAGGGGCAACAGAGTGGCATCTTCTTTCGATAATTTTACTTATGATTCTACTACTTTACGTTTCCTAGCCGCGTAGATTTTATCCAGTCTCGACGAAGAGGAATTTTTTTACGAAGTATAAGACTGAATATATTCCACGCGTTTGCGATCTATTGTACATTGTAAAACTCCGAAGGGAAACAGGAATTTAGGCGTTGGCGTAATTGTAACAGCGGAGGGCGCGTTGCGGAACCGTTCGACTCGCTTTGTGCTGCGAAAGCTCTGCGACAAAATTACAGACGTATCTCGGCGGTGGGTGTCTTGTAAATTGTTGGAGGAACGCCACTGCTGACTACGCCCCACCGCTTCTACGCAGGGATCCTCTCGTGCTTGTTGTACTTCTGTCTCAAGTCCACCGGTTCGGGGCTTAGGCGGCAAAGAGAGAAGCGACGGAAATGGATAAGCGTCAGAATAAAATCATTCCTGCGATTGTAATAGATCGGGGAGGGGGTAGGATTTCTAAGAGACCGAGGAATAAAAGCGAGCGAGGCATGTTGTTTCCTTCCTTCGGGCTACAGCGAGGTTGAAGCGCAACGAACGAAGCGTTCGTGTCGTCTTAGGTGCGATTTGTAAGTCTTTGTAAATACGATTTTATCGCAGAATTATTATTTTTCACGTTGTCCATGTACCATAAAGAAGCAAAAGCATTCCATACTTCCGAAGGCAGTTCGAGGCACGGCGACGAGGGAAGGTTGTTAAAGGGCCGTAGGCTGAGAGACTAGGGCCTCGATTCACCTCGCGAAGCAAGCGCTTTTTTTTTCCGCGAAAAGGAACAGACGAATCTCTTCGCGCGAGGGGGAGAGAGGTGTCTCTGCTCTCCCGGAGCTTGCTCGACCATGTGAGCGTTGTTATGCGTTGTACATTTTTCTAGATTATGCGCGGGGAACGTCAGTGTACAGTTTCTCTTCCGTAGCAGCTGTGATCGCGAATTACGAAATTCGAGTCTCTGAGTGTGCAAGGTGATCTTCCTTTTTTTTTAACGAACAAACGAGTGAGAGAATCTTTTTAAAAACAAAACGACGAAACGATCTATTTTCGGTACAGTGGAATCTCGATTGTCCCGATTGGGAGAAGTGTTCTTAGGGATCGCGAGGCATTCGTCTTCGCTAGGATGTTCATCGAAGTGTAATTGTAAGCCTGGAATCTGGAGTTTGTTGTTGTACGTTGCATCAAATTATACAGATTGTTAACATAATCTTGGGCGATCATTCTTTCTCCACCAGCGTTCACCAATAACGGCTCGTACTCACTTTGCTTCCTGCAGTACGAAATTTTAGAATTCAGGAGAAGATACTTCGTTCGTGTAAATTATTCGAATTTGGAGACCTTTCGATCGGCAGCGTTCGATTGTAAAATTAATTGCAATCGTCGCCTGATCAGCTGTGGTAGGAAACTTCGCGATTTGTTTTTTTAATCAAGTTTCTACTGTGCGGCTACTTTTTTAGGTGATGTAACGAGAGTTGTATATAGATTTACCGATCAACGAAGAAACTGACGAGGCACTGACTCACCTTCTTTACGTAAAGTTATATAAATAAAGAAATTATATATACATATATATATATATATGTGTATGTATGTATGTATATGTATGTAAGTGCGTATGGGTAAATTAATGCGCATTCTGCATCACTGGAAACGACTTTATCCTGGGCGGGGCTCCAGAGTGACCTAATATTATTTTAACTGTATCAGTATTTTCTGTATTTTTGTATCGAGCCGACGAGATGTGACGATTGTTAATATATTGTTCATAACATTAAACAGGTACCGTCCAAGAATAAACATTGAAGTTTACCACCGTGCTTTACTTTCACCTCTCAGCGCTGAGACACGAGGATTCGGAAGAAGAATCGCGAAAGACTTTAAGGGGACAGTCCACTGTGACGGTTTGAAAAATGAAGCTATTTTTAAAGATTTTTTTCTACGTAGATACAACATACAATGCGATAAATCTTTTTGGTATTTATTAAGCTACTCTTATATTATACAAAAAAAAATTTAAAAGAATTTTTTCATTTGTTTTAAAACTTTAAACGCGATTATCTCGAAACAACATTTTTTCAACTGGTGCGGGTGATTGCAAATAAACTATTTGACCAATCAGGCTGAAATTTTTACACGTTATTCAGCACGTCAGTGGCTATGGCCGGGACCACGGAAACCTTTTTTGATTAACCACTTCATGCTTTTTACAAGGTAAAATTATTGAAAAATTTGTCGCATTTCGACACTTAAATTTCAAACCTCCGCCATTTTGTTATTTTTTTAGCAGTGAAAATAATCCTGGTTCCGGCGATAACCACACTCATAGTGATTACAGCGCGCTTTGAATTTTTTGTTTCAAGTGCGTCGTTCGCCCGGAATCACCTGCACTAGCACTGCATCGCTTTCTCAAGGCGCTCGCATCAGTGCGATATATATTTAAAAAGAAATTATTAAAAATTTCAAATAGATTTTTTTTATACTGTCAATAAGTGTATTAATCAGTAGACAAAACATTATTTACGTTGGACATTCCGTTTATTAAAAAATAAATTCTAAAAAATGACAAATTTTCACGACTTCGCAGTGGACTGACCCCTTAAGGTGGGTCTCATCCTAAAATTTTTGAAAAATTCAAAACTTTTTTTTGTTTTATTTCAAAGCTTAAGGTGTGTAGAAAATTGTGTTAAACCCGTTTTTTGATATTCGCAATATTAAAGGAGTTACAGTGAAAGCTGTAATACCGCGTCACGTCAGGTAAAGAGGGGCCTGGACCCGCATTTCGAAGGAAGACGCGCGCTCCTTTATTATAGTGAAATAGATGTATTAGGTATCAAAGTAAATTAGGGGTGTAGATCTCACCTCGGACGATTTTATAACACGATGCGAAGGAGGTTTCAGTCAGAACAATAACGAGAGCTTGAACGCCATGAAAACTTTAAACGCGTTTTTCTTGAAACAACATTTTTCAACCTGGCCCACTCTATATCTCCGAAACTTTTCATCGAATTTACTTATTTCCTTTTTTTTAAGTTTAAAACACTATTCTCTCCAACTTAGCGTAGGATTTTATTGATATTTCAATTATTCGACTTTTTACAAGCTTTTTAGTGCAAATTTGTATGTAAAAAATTAAAGTCAAATCTTCAAACTGGAATTTTGGGGAAAGTAATTGTAGGATTGACAGAATATTCAGTATAAAAGATTTATTCGGTATTGCAGGCAACTCGTGCCCGCAATTAAACATTAGTAAACTGCTAATATCGTAGTGTGTACATTTCTATATTAATACATTTAGAAACAAAGCGACGAATATACTCATGGGAAATTAATTGATGGAACCGTAATTCTTTTATTCTTTAACTTATGTTCCTCGTTGTCTACAAATTTGGTTCACACTCCCATGCAATGGCATCGTAAGATTTTTTTAAATATACAGTATAAAGTATTATCGTATGAATCGTAAAATATTTAGTTCCAGTAGAATGCTAGAGTATTTTAAAAACTGAACAATTCTTTATCCATTTCTACCATTATGCTATACATCAGTCTTCGCTGCCTAAAAAATACCACGAAATTGATTCGACAGACCCACCGGTGCGAAGCTCGCGGGATTCCCGAAATTTATCCGATGGAAAGATCCTTACGCGGAGCTTCCTTCGAAGCGGACTCGCGTTTTCAATAAATACGATATACTTTTCCGGCCTTCTGTATTTACACTACACTAATCTTCATGTAATTAAGTACATTACAAAGATTCTCAGTTATAGGTTGCGGGTTATGTTCGTTGTCTGGTGATTATCCACGTGCAACGAGCTCACGCATGAACCAAAGTAAGATGGGTGACCACCAGAGAAAAAAAGTTGAGATATGGGTTTTTTCTCAAAAAAAAAAAAAATATATATATAATATATACAGTAACGTTCTTCAAAAAAATAAAAAAAAATAACCCTGTGGGTGGGGATTTAGAATTCACCCACAGTATCCCCTGCTTGTCGTAAGAGACGACTAAAAGGGGGGAGGAGAAAGAGAGGTGGTGGTGGTGGTTATTGGGCATTAGAAACAAACCCCCCCAGGCCACCCTTCTGCTCCGTAAAAAAAGGTTATAAAAAGGAAGGAAGAGATTGTGTTGTTGGTCGCCGTTATCCATTAACACCTACATTTTCTTTCAGTCTTACAATTAATAAGACGTTGTCCCAACATCTCTGACGAGCAATTTCAGAAGCATTATATCCAGTTCCCGAGGAACTAAAGAAAGTCAATCTTTACAAGTATGATTCACATACATCATTATCCAACAAGATAAATAAAACCCTCGGGTATATCCTCTACTCCACTTTGGTAGCGGTTTGCTCATCGTACTGGACAGAAGGCACCATCGGCGGCTTGAATCCATATTCCATCTTGGACTGCCTGAAGCTGCCAGTGTTTCCCACCTCCTGCCTCGTTCTCCTCATAGTTGCCTGAATATCCGGCGAGGCATACTGCAGCGACTTGGACTGCATCCCAAGCGAGCCCTGAATCGCCTTCCGCGGCACAGGTCCGACGTATTCGTCCTTATCCATCGAGACCACTCTGCCATAGTTCCCGGGACTGCCGTTATTGCCAACCAACGCGGAATAAGCAGCCACGTGAGGATACTGGACCCCGTACGAGCCGAACTTCTTCGCGTGAACAACGGGTTGCCTGGCATGCGGGCGGTTCAGAGCGGCGTACCCAAGCCCGTAGAACTGTGTCGCGTTGAAGTAGCCGCCCTGGTCGTCAGCAACGGGCCCGTACAGAGGCCCCGAAGGGGCCTGGAAGCTCTGCCTGATCTGCTGATAGCTTCCATCGTTCTGAGCGTTGTAAATCGGGCCAACAGATTTGACCAGCTTCGCGGCTCCGACCGGCACGGCTTTCTCCACGACCTTCTCCACAGAGATCGGCTGCGGGACTCTGAAGTGGATCGGGAAGGGTATGATGAACCGCTGGATCGTGAAGGGGACCTTCTTCTCGATCACCTTCTCCACGTGCACCGGATACGGGATGCGAATCTGCTTCTCGACTATCCTGTCGATGGGCACGTGCACGGGGAACGGCTGCGGGATGGTGATCTGCTTCTCTATCACCTTCTCCACCGGGTAGGGCACCTTCTCCACCGCGTGAGGCACGTGAACCGTCTTCTCGATCACCTTCTCGATAGGATAAGCCTGGGGAACGTTCAGCAGGAGCCTCAGCTCCGGCTGCGGCTCGTTAATACCCTTGGCCAATAAAATCTGCGGCGCTTCTTGAGCCCCCTGAGGATTCTCCAAGCCCGGCAGACCTGACAGAGCCTCCACCACCCTGGAGGCCTGCGTAACAACGCTCGACGGCCCCTTGACTGTCTCAAACTCGCTCTGCTTGACAGCCTCCTTCGGTATCTCCGAGTTCCCCTGGATTCTAGACTGCTTCGCGACTCCTTGATCGTATTGCCCGTGGTCCGGCTGGTCCCTAGCGAACAGGAGCGCGTTATCCGGGGGACGGGACACGGGCGAGACTTGCTCCACCTGCCCACTCATCGCTGAGTGAATAACGTCGTTCTCGTTCACGTTGTACTCGTAACGACCGCGCTCCTGGCTGTTAGACGGGCCAATCTCGTCCAGGATTTCGTTGCTCTTGTAGATACTCGACTGACCAGGCCTCCTATCCTTCGGCTGACCCTTCTGCAGCTTCCTGAAGTCGTGCTGCTTCGCGTGCGGGACAAATTCCACCGGGTAGTGTATCTCCTGGACGGGCGCCGGGTGGAACACCTCCACCGATTTCTGGATCTCCACCGAGTGCGCGGGGGCGTGCGAGGCCACCACCTCGGAGATCTGCTCCTGCTGCGTCAGCTGGTCACTCTGGAGGCTCGAAGCGCCTGGATCGGGAGCGTCACTCTGGACGAGGCTCTCGTTATCAGGGACCTGCGAGGGCTGAGCCTCGTCCTGGAGGTAGTCTTTGCTCAAAAGAACCGGGCCGTTCACCGAATTGATGTCCTGCCCAGCGTTCATCAACGCCACGCCGGCCTGGAGAGGACTCAAGACCACCGGCGACGCCGCTAGGTAGCTAGCCTCCGGTCCCCTTTGCTTCGTCGTGGCTTCTACCGCTGTCGGCTTCGCCACGTCGTTGCTCCCCGAGTGGTCGCTCATCCCGGCGTGGGAGTATTTCTTCTGCCGAGGCAAATCCGGCACCACGATGGGCCCCGAGAACTTCCCCAGGGAGACAGTCAACGGAGGAGCCGCGGTGGGCGAGGAAGCCTCCTTCGCAGTGCTCTCCTGCTCGGAAGTGTGTTTCCTCGGTTTGTTCTCTCTGCTAACTTCGTCGCTCCGCCAAGGCGGGCTCGTAGGTTTCACCTTGTTACTTTGAAGCTGGTCGACTTTGGAGAAGTCTTCCTCGGCTTCTTTCTGCCTCCGCGGCTCCGCGATCTTTGAAGACAGCCGTTCCACCGAGGATGTGTTCTCCGCGACGTTCAGTTTCTTCGGCGCAGGGGCTCTGGAATGCTTCCTGTACGGTTTTCTGTGATCCTCGGGGAAGAACACAGCGTCCAGGAGCTGTCTCGACCTGATTCGACCGAGATTCTCGCTTCTGTGCCTCGAGGAAGAGCGAACTCTCTGCCCGAAGTCTCCGACGCTCTCTGCGTCCACTTGGGATTCGGATATGGCCTGGCTTGAGTCAGCGGACTTGTTCTCGTGCGCGTATCGCGTCGCGCTTGGATCCTGAAGTATGATTTCTTGGGACGGGAGGTACTCCACTATGACTGTATCGTTCTGACTCGTTCTTACGGGCCTCGAAACGCCACTTATTGCTTCGCTCGCTGTGCTTTCGCGGCCAGCTTTTGCCTCCGCCGTCAGGACGTACGGCTGGAGTATTTGCTTGGAGAATCTCTGCTCGAGTTCAGTCACGCTTTCGTTCTGAAAAGAAGAAACGAAGTTTAGTCAAGAATTCACCATTGTGCTCGGAGAAATAGAGTAGCTTCGTGTGTATTTTATTTCAGTAATCGCGGCGCGCTCGGTGTATAATATTAATTTCAATTAATATTATACACTACTTCCTTGCGTAACTTTGTAATTTCGCTTTCATTCACACCTTTGTCTAGTAACCATGAACTAAGAGAGAGCGTTCATTCCGTTTAGCTTGGAATAACACTGTTTAGCGGAGGTTGTGCGAGCGATCGAAGCGCAAATTTATGCAGATTTCTGTAAACGAGTAATAATTATTTGCAAACTAGAGTTTCTTTATGGCACGCTGCTTTATTTCACTTTATCAGTGAATAGGCTCGGTGAGATCGCTCACGCGAAGGTTGGGTAGAGTAATCGTTTTCGATGGGAAAGAAGCCTCCTTTTGCGTTCGATCGAGTGAAAGCGTTTAGAAGGGTCGTTGAGGGAAATACATGGAATTTTACGTTACATGAATCTCTGACGCAACGAATTACATAGCTGCAAAAGCGGCTGACGCGTTCTGGCTTCTCCAGGAGCGTTGACGACAATTTCACGCGCCTCTAACGACCTGAATCAATGCTCGCGATGAGTCGAATGTTTTCCGATATGATTATTCAGCGTTTGTGGCGTTGAGAGTGAATGACTCTCCAGCGAGCAGGAAGGGAAAGCGAGGAAATTGCCGGTAGCAGTTCTTGATCAAAAAGTGATCGATGGACCACGAAAATGGGTGGAATAGAATCTGGTCTGGAAGTTGTAAAACTGATACTCCTGGAGGCTGTTGAAATTGTTTATAAGATGAGGTATATATTCTTGGAGAGAAGCAGCTGTTGTATAGAAGCTTCAACTGATTTTAGAATCGTCTTACATGAATTTAGAAGCGCTGAGGTGATACTAACCTTGCTATAATCATTTTCATTTTTGCTGGTAAACTTCACAGCCTTCTCGTTTTCGCCGCCAGGTTCCTTAGTCTGGGAAGAATTAGATATTTCATTATTCGGCTTCCCATTAGTCAAGTAGTGCTCCTCAGCAGTCTTCTTCTTCGTCTCTTCCTTTGTTTGCCTGCTACTTCTATCAAGCCCATAGCTCGGGTCTGAAAGCACCTGTGGATAATAAATATTTTAGATTAACCGCGATAATGGAAAGCGGCAAATTTTGGGGAGCACAAATTTTGGGGCGAAAAATTTGGGGGAGCGGCAAATTTTTGAGAGCGACAGATTTTGAGAGGCGACAAATTTGGGGGAGCGGAAATTTTGAGAGGCGGAAAATTTGGGGTAGCGCTAATTTTTGGGAACATAAATTTTGAGAGAGTGGAAAATTTTGGGGAGCGATAAATTTTGAGAAATGGCAAATTTGGGAAGCGACAAATTTTGAGAGACGGCAAATTTGGGGAGCGCTGATTTTTGGCAGCGACAGATTTTGAGAGGCGACAAATTTGGGGGAGCGCTAATTTTGAGAGGCGGAAAACTTGGGGTAGCGCCAATTTTTGGGAATACAAATTTTGAGAGAGTGGAAAATTTTGGGGAGCGACAAATTTGGAGAAATGGCAAATTTGGGAAGCGACAAATTTTGAGAGACGGCAAATTTGGGGAGCGCCAATTTTTGGCAGCGACAGATTTTGAGAGGCGACAAATTTGGGGGAGCGCTAATTTTGAGCCGGAAAATTTGGGGTAGCGCCAATTTTTGGGAACATAAATTTTGAGAGAGTTGAAAATTTTGGGGAGCGACATATTTTGAGAAACGGCAAATTTGGGAAGCGATAAATTTTGATAGACGGTAAATTTGGGGGGCGCCAATTTTTGGGAGCGATAGATTTTGAGAGGCGACAAATTTGGGGGAGCGCCAATTTTTGGAAGCGGCAAATTTTGGGGAGCACAAATTTTGAGAGGCGGCAAATTTTGAGAGCGATAAATTTTGGGAAGGAGGGGCGAAAAATTTGGGGGAGCGGCAAATTTTGGAGAGCGACAGATTTTAAGAGGCGACAAATTTGGGGGATCTCAAATTTTGGGGAGCACAAATATTGAGAGGCGGTAAATTTGGAGAGCACCAATTTTTGAGAGCGACAGATTTTGAGAGACGACTATTTTGCGGGAGCGCAAATTTTGGGGAGCACAAATTTTGAGAGACTCAAGTTGCTAAATTGTTTAAAATGATAATGAAAACCTGTGTAATCTTGGCGATATTTTACCCCCTCCCCCTTCCAAAAAATAACAATTTACACGAAAATTATGTATTTTTTTATAACAAATTCAGCCACGTAATCAGATTCCCAATACGTCAATTTGTTTAAACAATTTACTAAAACGTAGTAATTTTTCACCAAATCTGATTACGTGACTAAATTGGTTACAAAAAAATGCATCATTTTCCTCTAAAAGCTTTTTCTCTATAGCACATAATTTTTGAGATATCGGGGCAAACGTCTTTTTCACCCCCCAAATTCAAGGTCTGATTTCACCCCTAGATATAGAAGTTTTCCAATAAAAAAAAAAATACGTGTTAAATATTTTTCCGAGAACAATAATCTCCGTAAACCTCGTGAAAATCGGCGCCTAACAGTTGGGTAATATCCCTTCTTAGTCACCTCCACCTCATTCTTCTCCATTGCTGAAAGAAACACCTAGTGGCTGCAAGCAGTGATAGGTACTCGGCGCTGTATAGACAGGCTGTACCAGTAATCTAGACACGAGCCAGTGGGCGAGGCCGAGCATCTGACCCAATTTGTCGCAGGTAGAACTAGAGAAGAGATCGCGAGGAAGCCCTAGAAAAGAGCCTCTAACTCCAACCGATCCAACGAGAGTAGAAAATCGTTGACAATAATTTGGATTAAAAATGAAGAGACAGAAAAATCCAGCGAACACGAGGCACTGCTATTGGAGACTATAATCCTCCTACTAACATTCAGTGACACAATATCCTATCCAATTAAATGAAAGCTCCCTCCCTCCATTCAACGCGAGGAACTGAAAATGTGATTCTAAACCTCCAATTCTTGCGTTCACTCCAAGGCGCTACCAAAGAACACCTTATTCAGCTTTTGCAGGTTGGAATTAATTTGCACAGTGTCGTTCGTCCCGTTCTTTGGGCGAATTCAGCTCAAGCGGAGTGGCGTCGGAGGCTGAAAATAACGCGGCTGGTGCGCCAAGATGAGAGAAAGGTGGACTTTACGGTACCCGATCGGCGGTCTCCCTTTCCCCAGCGCCGTTCGAGTGAGAAGAAAGGAGAAACGGGAAAAGATGCGCGCCGCATTCTTGCAGCTCGCGCAAAAGAAAAACCAGTGAGAGTCGTGCGCGAGCTCGCATTAAAAGCAAACCGTTTGGGCTGGGCTGCAGGACGACTGCAGCGGCGCGCGACGGAGACCCAGCTCCGCCTCTAACGGCGATTCCGTCAACTACACCGGATGGTCTGAAGAAGCAGAGGCTCCCTGAAACCTTCCATTAACTCTTCCATTCCGTTTACAGGCTCAGACATCTGAATAGAATATCTTCTTTTATTCTAGAGACTTGGAGACTCGAGGATCGCTTACTCTGCCTCAATTATCTTTAGAAATTTGTACCGACACTATTAAACCCGGAAAAATAAAAACAAAATTATGCAGTTGTTCTATTGTTGTAAGACCCTCTGCCTTTTGGCCTGACTGCGACACGCAAAGGAGGGTATTGTGTTTATCAGGCTATGTTTGTATGTCCATGTTTCGCTCTGGAGCAGGGCTGTACAAGGAGCTGTTTTCGGCGCCTGGCGGCGAGCAACCCGCCTGTACCGTTGCTAAGGTTAGAATCGGTGAGGAGAACTGCAGTAGTTATGTGCGTGCTCGTAGGCTTGTAGCGTAAGTATACAGGGTCAGCGTTTTACCCTGCAACCCAGGGGGCTGCCACTCTCATTTGCGATTTTGTGACAGTGTTTCAACTGCCACCTAGGCAGTTCCAATTTTTTCGAACTAAAATTCAATATGGCCGTCCAACATAGTCTGCGAATCCAGTAATAATGTATTAATTGCTGCAACATTTGTTGAATTTGGATCGCAAACCATACTGAGGATGATAAGTCCCGTTTCTTTGATAACTTTTAAAACAGTTTTGATGCAGTGCATCAACTGATTTGAGGACGTCTTGCATTTTGTGAAATAAAGCAGTCAGAGCAACAACGGACTAACCTACATTTTTTTCGAAATTGAATTAGTAGCAATAACGTATTCCAATAGGCTCTACTAACCATATAAAATGGGAAAAAATTTTTTTTTAATGTAGGTTGGTCCGTTATTGCTCTGACTGCCTCAAATAATAAGCAAATGGGAGTTTCCAGTCCGATACCATATCTTTTAGCATAAACACTAGTGCATGGCCATATTGAATTTTAGTTCGAAAAAATTGGAACTGCCTAGGTGGCAGTCGAAACACTGTCCCAAAATCGCAAATGTGTGATGTAATTTGAAAGAAACCATCCTAAAATTCTCGAAGCTCGGGCATCACTGCTGTCGCTGGCAGCTCCCCTTCGGGCCGGTGCATGGTTGTAGTGAAATGCGTCCGTGAAGCGCTGTTGCCATTTTAACGGTTCGCGCGAGCGCGGGTTGCAGGATAAAACGCTGACCCTGTATACGGCTGGGTTCAAGTCATACCAAATGCACGTACACTAATGCAGTTCTCCTCACCGATTCTAACCTTAGCAACGGACAGGCGGGTTGCTCGCCGCTAGGCGTCGAAAACAGCTCCTTGTGCAGCCCTGCTCTAGAGCCTGTACGGATACACCGATTTGGACATATGAGGTGTCCTTAGAATTGTCTTGACCTTCCGAATGTCATAGGATATATAATTTTCAAAAAAGTAAAAAATAAAAAAAATTAAAAAATTTAAAAAACCTGACTGCTTAAAAAGCGAACTAAAATGACAAAAATAATAATAAGATGACAATTTAAATTAACTCAATTGCCTGCAGTCGGAGGCCTTAAATCTTTTGATGCAAGTGATTTGATGTAATTACATTCGAACATTTATTTCGAAATAGAAAATTACATATTGTCTTAATAAATGTTGCGTATCGCTGTTCGCCCTAATTAGATTTGATGGGCTATTAACAACACTAACAGTATTTCCCACACGGACAAAGAGAGAAACATATAAGTTACAAAATCCGCTGAAGTTGAAATGTATAAGCTTGAATTTGCATCACTATATAAGCTTGAATTTGCATCACTATATAAGCTTGAATTTGCATCACTATATAAGCTTGAATTTGTATCCCGATATAAGCTTGAATTTGCATCACTATATAAGCTTGAATTTGCATCACTATATAAGCTTGAATTTACAACGATGTTATTCACCTCTTTTTGTTACCAGCTTGAAGCACTTTCTTTAATCATTGCGGTGCATGCTTGGGATAGAAGAGCACCAAAAGATTCAAGGCCTCCGACTGCAGGCAAGTGAGTTAATTTAAATTGTCACCTTATTATTATTTTTGCCACTTTAGTTCGCTTTTTAAGCAGTCGGGTTTTTAATTTTTTTTGTATCATTTTCTAACCCAGATGTTTATTTACACAGCTTAGAGATTTCTAAGCCTGGCATCGAATGAAAATCGTTGCCAGCGGTTCTCCCGTCTCCGATCCGCGGTTCGTTCCGAGCAATCGCCCGGGAACCTGATCTCGGCAACTGGTGAAACTTGCCGCTGAATTCTGGGAGCTCCTTTGATGTTTCTCTCCCCAAAAGGGATATCTTCCAAAACGAGTTGCCGTCATTCTCACTCGTTCTCGATTTTTAATAATATCCATACCCCGGTTTCCACCGAAGCCGCTGCGACCGTAGAGAATGGCCGGCGTTTTTCGCCGAAGCCGCAGCAAAAAGAAGACCGTCGGGATGAATGAAAGAGAAATCACAGGATTGTGTTCCGAGCGAGCGGTTTCTCGCTGATTTTTGTGTAGCCGCTTCGAGCGACCCAGTTGTCGGTCTTCTCAGATATTCAAAGAAATAGAAGAGCCCCAATTTAACACTCTCCTCTCATCGGGAATGAAAGCAAGCGATTCGCAAATTAGCAGTGTGTTTACAGTGCTGTAACCCGCGTAAGATGGTCCTCTCGCCTGGAAGATCCCTCGAAGACACGCGACAGACAAAAGTCCACTTTCACTATTTTATGATACGCCTGGGAAAAATGGGCAGAGTGAAATGCTCAAAGCCTGCGCCAGGAGCCGTTGCTGTAGATATCTGCGAGACCTTTGAAGCTCATGCTGTATCATAGAAAGTCTTGCTGCGATCAAGAACTTGTTCGCAACGAACCGAGCTTCGTTTGCAAGAATTGTAAAAAGTACAGGCGGAGCATAAACTGGATCTAGGGAAGTGTAAACAAGCCGGGGATTATCTGTTCGAGTAGGAGGCGCAGAGAAAGAGAAAGGAAGCGGCGCGAATTTTTGACAGTAGGTGGGTCAGGCCCTGGAACCAGCTTTCATCCGAAAGTGCGCGGAGAAAGTATTCGCACCTTTTTGTTAGAGGAAATCCTCGGGGGAGCCTCGATAGCCGCGCGCGAGCCACCTTCAGCTGCTTCAGCCTCGAATTTATGCAAGCTTCGTTACACTCCTCTTCGAGATCGTAGTGCGAGAAAAGAGTAGGAAGAGATTACCACTGGTCTCCCACTGAGCGATCAAAGGAGAGCCCCTCGGCAGCTCGCAGTTCAGATTTCTAGCAGTTGGAAGATTCTTTTTCCCTGCGAGCGGAGCCTAATTACAGTAGATTGCATTTCGTGCCAGGCAGAAGGCACTGCGAGTGACCTGCGGGAGTATGTTTTAAGAGAAAGTTCCGTTGCTGCGAGTTCCCATATTTAATGAGTGTCCTGCGTATCGATAACTCAAGCAGGAAATTTGTGACTGTAATATTCAAGAGGCTTGCGTAACACTTTGCGCTATGTATTCTAAACAATACGCGAGGCTGAAGCTTATCGTTGAAAGGATTTTTCTGAAGAATGCAGTGCACACTTTAAACTATTGGTCCGCTGACTTCGTAGGGTAGAGAGTACTCTAAGAAATAATTCAGAAAGAGCTTAGCTTCCACTCGCAAAAAGTGGCAAAGGCTCTGTCCCAACTCGTCCGGTCCCGCAACAGTGGAGAAAGAAAGTCACGGTCGGGCTGGGGCGCTGAAACTTCAGCATAAACGATTGCCTTAGCGCAGCGACGTGGCTATAAAAGGAAGCTCACTGTTCGCCGTTGTTTTTAGCTGCCCGCGTTACTCTGCTCGCTGGGTGGGAACGGTGGCGGCCTTCAGGCCAACCTTCGTCCGCAAGTTTTAGGTGAAAGTCGTCCTTAACCTTCGCATGCTGCCTAGGTCGCTTCACTGCCGTCTCATTCTCTTCCGACAGGCCTGTCTAACAAAGCGCAGCTCGCACTTTCCCCGAGCGCGATTCTACTAGGAAGCGTTTCGCCGGTGCCATTGCTCGCTTGGGTCGGCGAAGTCGCGCGTTTCTTACGCTCTTAAATTCTTAGGGCCGCGGAGCTTTGAAGGCTGATACGCTTCTTTGCCGCCTGAAAAGCTGGAGCATAGGCAGGCATTGGAAGCCTGTAGCGCACTTTTAAAGCCGTCTTCTTCTCTTTCTTCAGCACCTTCCTTCCTTCGAAGAAATACTCGGCGAGCTGAAATTGTAATAACTATCACACGAAAGCATTTAAAAAAAAAAAAAAAAAAAAAAAAAAAAAAGCCTCTGATACTTCTATCTGAGCAAATCAAAGTCAAAGCGTTCGGAATAATCCCTCAGCTCTTCGCTCTAAAGCGAATTTATTACTCGCTCCAGCTTGGAAATTTTTGTGTGACTAATACACTGAGAAATACTCTATCGCCTGATTTAAATACCGCGTTGAACATTTCCTTCCTAATTTTCCGAGCGGAGTCTCTCTCCGATTAATCGCGAGAGTCAAATTTCACGCGCGTGCAATTCCAACTTCTGTGTTTATCCAGTTGCTGGAGTTTAAAGGGAGATTTTTCCGGGAGAATCATGTGAGAGACTATGGATGCATACGTGGCGGGTGTTGTCGCGCCTATACATGAAGCAGCACTTGAATGACGCCCGCAAGTAGATCGAGGTTAAAGATTTCTATGCCCGAAGGTTAAGGATGTCTCTGCACGGTGCCTATCGGTCCATGGGATTACGCGTGAAAGGCTCTCCCGTTTTACGTAAGTCGAACGAAACTCGTTCTGCGCCGCTCGTTTCGTTTCGCGCCCGCTGTCGAAAGTGACTTCCGCCGGCGGAGCGGCTCGCTGCATTCCCGAAGACAATGGCGATTCTATCTCGACTGGGGAATCTGCGAGTAAAATGCACGGATATCGCTCGGGAGACCTCTGCGATGGAATTCGACTGATGAAAGTAGAGTGGACGAAGGAGATGTTAATCCTGGATGGTTAAAATTTTTTGAAGCGCTCTGGGGCTTAAAAGGATGCTGGAGAGAGATGGGTGGGTCTCGCAGGAAGCTTTCTTAGGTAGTAATAGAGTTTTTATAATTCTTCAGCAAAGATTAGAGCTGAGAACTTTATTGGGTAGTAGTTGAGTTTCTTCAGTTCTTCAGCGAAGATTAGAGTTTCGAATTTTCTTAGATTATAGTAGAGTTCTTTTAAAATTCTTCAGCGAAGATTAGAGTTTAGAATTTTCTTAGATAGTAGTAGCTAAGTTCCTCCAGTTATTCAGAAAAAAATATGTAACAAAATTTTTATGTTAAACGATTTTATTAAAAATGCACTAAAAGCTAAAAAATATTTTTAATAAAATCGTTTAACGTGAACATTTTTTTTATGAATATTGTTTTTATTTTATAGCTTTTGGTGTTTATGGATTTACATTTCGCAGCTCTGACTTCTTTAGGAATATCTTTTATTTAATTTCAAATCGCGATGCGATTAGCGACCCGAACGCAGAGGCTTTTTGTCGTTTTCGTAAAGAACGCGTGTGGCTGATTTCAAGTCGTTTGGATTTGTGGCTATGGGTTATATTTATTGATGACTGGGTCATTCTTTCACCCGCTCGGGGTTAATTTTTTTTTTTAAATATTGTATTGTCATTCAAACTACGCACGCCTGCGAAGTTTCAAGACAATTGGATAGTTGGTTAAGTGGGTTAAATTTGAGCTGCCAAATTTGAACCGTAAAAACATGTACAAACAGAGGATCGAAGCTGAATAAAATCGTTTAATAAAAATTGAATTGTTTCTTCAATTGAATATCGAAGATTTCAATTTGGTAGAACCTCCGGGTCACTAACAACGCTGTTGATCCTGAATTCCCTTTTTCCCTGCTTATAAAAAGCTCCAATTCTTTGGAAGAAATTAATATACTCCACGCCAAGGACTATTCAATTATTGTTTTGCTGCTTTAATTAATAAATTTTTTTAGAAAGGGAAGTAGGAGGAACTTGCGTGAAGAAATCGAATACAGGGCAGCAACTTATCAGAGTTAATTTCTCAGCAGGTTTAGCTGCTCTTCCTGAGGATTTTAAGAAAGCTTGCAAAGAGCTGTAAATAATTCACTCCAGCTATTTTTCCCAGCTATAAAAATCAAGTACAATTTTAGCTATTAGTGACTAAACCCATCGACGGACGTTAAATTTTATTTCCTCTGGCATGCGATTGCTTCCTTCCTTACGGCGAGTCATGAATTACTATGACTTCGATAGCCGCGGATCGCTTCCTTGAAATACCTTCATGCTCAATGATAAGTCACGCATTAGCGTCGCGTTACGGGCAAACAGGTGGAAGAAACTTTCTACACGAAATAAGGATTAGAGGATTGTTGAAAGAGGGGTGGTGCAGCTTAGCGTTTGGAATTCCTTCAAGATGAAATTGTAGATACGTAGTCGCTTCGACAAGCTGTTTCTTTTACTTCGCGGATTAACGGAAAAGTTCCTTGATCTCGCTTTAATTATCTAACTTGATTTTTATCTTGGAAGAGTAGAGTTCCTTAATCTTCAAATTTAATCAAATATTCAGGGGCGTGTGGGCTAAGTAGGCTGTAGCCTAGGGCGACAAATTTGGGGAGCGACAGATTTTGAGGGGCGGGAAATTTTGGGGAGCGACAGATTTTGGGGAGCGCCAATTTTTGCGAATGGCAGATTTTGAGGGGCGGCAAATTTTGAGAGAGCGGAAAATTTGGGGAGCACAAATTTTGAAGCGGCTGATTTTGGGGAGCACCAATTTTGAGAAAGCCGAAAATTTGGGGAAGCGGAAAATTTGGGGTAGTGAAAATTTTGAGAAGCGGCAAATTTGGGGGAGCGGTAAAGTTTGGGGAGCACAAATTTTAAGAGACGTCAAATTTTTGGAGTACAAATTTTGGGGAACACATTTTGGGGAGCACAAATTTTGAGAAACAGAAATTTTTGGGGAGCACAAATTTTGAGAAACAGAAATTTTTGGGGAGCACAAATTTTGAGAAACAGAAATTTTTGGGGAGCACAAATTTTGGGGAGCACAAATTTTGAGGACGTCAAATTTTGGGGAGCACAAATTTTGGGGAGCACAAATTTTGGGGAACACAAATTTTGGGGAGCACAAATTTTGGGAAACACAAATTTTGAATGAGCGGAAAATTTTGGAGAGTGGCAAATTTTGAATGAGCGGAAAATTTTGGAGAGTGGCAAATTTGGGGGAGCGGTAAATTTTGGGGAGCACAAATTTTGGGAGCACAAATTTTGGGAAACACAAATTTTGGGGAGCACAAATTTTGGGAAACACAAATTTTGAAAAAGCGGAAAATTTTGGAGAGCGGCAAATTTTGGGGGAGCGGTAAATTTTGGGGAGCACAAATTTTGGGGAGCACAAATTTTGGGAAACACAAATTTTGAAAAAGCGGAAAATTTTGGAGAGCGGCAAATTTTGGGGGAGCGGTAAATTTTGGGGAGCACAAATTTTGGGAGCACAAATTTTGGGAAACACAAATTTTGGGGAGCACAAATTTTGAAAAAGCGGAAAATTTTGGGGAGCACAAATTTTGAAAAAGCGGAAAATTTTGGAGAGCGGCAAATTTGAGGAGCGACAAATTTTGGGAAGCGGCAAATTTTGGGGAGCACACATTTTGAGAAGAGGCATATTTTGGGAGAGCCGAAAATTTGGAGGAGCGGTAAATTTGAAGAAGCGACAAATTTTGAGAAGCGGTAAATTTTGGGGAACAAATTTTGAGAGGGCGGAAAATTTTGGGGAGCGGCAGATTTTGGGAAGCACAAATTTTGAGAAAGCCGAAGATTTGGGGAAGCTAAAAATTTGGTGTGGTGCAAATTTTGAGAAGCGGCAAATTTGGGGGAGCGGTAAATTTTGGGGAGCACAAATTTTGAGAAACTGAAATTTTGAAAGAGTGGAAAATTTTGGAGAGCGACAAATTTTGGGAAGCGGCAAATTTTGGGGAGCACAAATTTTGAGAAGAGACATATTTTGGGAGAGCCGAAAATTTGGGGGAGCGACAAATTTTTAGAAGCGGCATATTTGGGGAAGCGGTAAATTTTGGGGAACACAAATTTTGAGAGGGCGGAAAATTTTGGGGAGCAAAAAATTTGGGGAGCGACAAATTTTGGGAAACGGTGAGGATCGAAAAATTTGGGGGAGCAGTAAATTTTAAAGAACAACAAACAGAGACCATTCCCTTCCTTCCCCATTATTTAAATTTACTAAAATTTCCGAATACACATCAAAGAATGTCCCTAGTTTAGAAAAAAAGAATTGCGACTACAACTTCTTCAGCTTCCCAATCGTTCATGAAACAAAGAAGGCCTCCTACCTCGGAGAAAAATTAAATAGTACCTACAAGTGTAAAGCAAAAGCAGCAAACAGCTTCGACCAGATCTGAAGCTCACAATAATACTTCCACTATCTCTATCCCCGATTGTGTAAACGTTGCGCGGAGAGTATTGCAGCGCCTAGTAAATCTTTAATCGGCATTCGGAACGGAACCTGGGAAAATGAAACCGCTGGGAGAATTTGCAGAGTCAGGTGTGTTTTCTACGTTTACCTTTTCGTTGCTCCAGTTTCCATGGGATTCCGATGTCGCTGTCACGGCCACCATCCATATAACCGCGGCCACCTGTAAACAAGAAGCCATGATTTATATCCCCATAGATCTCTTCCCTGAAATGCGAATTCATTCTCCACTGTCGCGCGAAATCAAACAAGAACTGCGAACACACGATATAGGAAGCGATTAAGAAAAACTGGAATATTGCATTTTTACACTTTACACGCTCTACAATTATATTACGCGGAGGATCCTGCAATGGCAGCGAAGGCTCAATTAATCTTCCACTAATAAGAAGAAGTGAGATTTAATTTAGGATGCGTAGCACGCTTTTAGTTGGGAATAAGTGACGCTTGTCTGAAAATTGCTGAATTTCCTGTTTATTTTTTAATGGGAGATAAGTTAACAGCGGAGATTATATTGATTAACGTAGTTCTCGGGCTTCCTGTGATTGAGGAAGTATGCGGACGCTTTAAAGAAATATAGAATAATTTCTTAAAATAGGGAGACGACGTATAATGCCTACCCAAGTGAGAAGAAAAGTTTCAGCGAACGCTGTCTAACAGTTTGAGTTTTAAAACCCCTTTTCCGATTATAATTTTAAAAGACACGGTTTTAATAGAATCAGAGCTGTGCGAAGTATTCATGACACTGAGAAGAACCGCGGGAGAGTAAAAATTCTTATTACAATAGTCACAAAAATTCTTTAAAGACGATAATACCTTTCTTGTTTCTTAGTTATTTTTTTTGAGCTAAGATTTCAATTTAAGCAGCCTCCGATGATACTCTGCAATAACTTCGTCCACGACTCAAACAAAGGGATCAACGGAAGTATTTATTTTTTCAAATATTACTAAACTAACGAAGGATAATTTCTTTTATATGTTTATCCTCAAGTAACTTTTCCAATTTTGCCCAGATATTTATTTATCAAATCCTTCCCTAGCGTGGTCTCTTCTCGGAAGAAAAGCGTTCGCGCTTGAAAATTGCGGTGTAATTGAAGTGAATTATGTAGAAATGGCGTGACTTACAAGGTAGAGCTTCATCGTGTTCCGCGCGTGTATTAACCAGCCGCTGTAGTTCCTCAGTGTGTCCGCGTTAGTCGTCCAGGATGCTCGTCTTCTCTATCCCCTCGTACGGTTGCCAATCCTCTGAAACCTCGATGCACGCACTCCGGAAAGAAACAGTGTACTACTTCGTCCCGGCGCGATACACTTGACTTAACTGGTAGCTCCAGTTATCCCCACGCATCAAAGGAGTCCGAAGAGAGCTACGATCACCTTTAAAGATCCCTCGGCCAGCATCCGATTCGCGAGCCCCGCCGCTGGACACGATCTGGGCAAGAAAACTGCAGGATTCGGTTCGATGAATGTGCGAATGATTGCTCAAAATAATTGGGGGATCTTGAGTTTGATGAATACGCCAAACTAGAGTTTCTTACTAAATGCTCAGTTTATTTTGTGTGGCATAAGTAGGACTCGTCATTTTGGGCTCTTAAGTTGAGCTGGATGGGCTCATAATTATTTTGAGCAATGCTAATTGATGTATAATTCGACTGTGACTGTCTCAACACGAAATATTGTAGATTTCTTAGGCTACTATATTTTGTGTCGTGCATGGCTCATTCTAATCTCAATAAGTTGCTCAAAATAATTGGGAGATCATGGGTTTGATGAATACACTATATCTTACGATTCTTTTTTTACCGAAAACTCATTTTTATTTGCATAGAATGAGGATTTATTATATCGCTCGGCTCATAGTTATTTTGAGCAATGCAAATTGAAGTAGAATTCGATTGTGACTGTCTCAACTCGAAATATTGTAGATTTCTTAGGCTACTATATTTTGTGTCGTGCATGGCTCATTCTAATCTCAATAAGTTGCTCAAAAGAATTGGGAGATCTGGGGTTTGAAGAATACACTATATCTTACGATTTTTTTTTACCGAAAACTCATTTTTGTTTGCATAGAATGAGGATTTATTATATCGCTCGGCTCATAGTTATTTTGAGCAATGCGAATTGAAGTAGAATCTGATTGCGACTATTTCAGCTTGAAATATTGCAGGTTCCTTGGGATCTACTATACAAGGCTCATTATAATCTCAATAAGTTGCTCAAAATAGCTGAAGACTCCCGAATCTTAAAAATTAGCCAGGCATAAAACATTTTTGCTGAATATTCATTTTGTGCATTATTTAAATAGAATTCATGACACTGATCACTTCATTTGGAATTCTGATGCTGCAACTATTTGGAGCAGTGTAATAACAATTATAAAAGCATCAGATTACAGCAGCACTGTTTTATCTATCATTCCAACACTCTTACATAACTGCATATCGTATTCCACATCAGAATAATATGCTCGGAATAATTAGGAAGTCCCATTCACATATAAGGAAGCAACAATGGTAGGTACAAGTCCATGAATGATAGGAATGAGAGGTCGAGAAAGTGGCATTGGCGAGACCAGCGTATTCCCGATGATTCCGCGATTTTCCTTTCCTCCCCACCCAGTCGTTATTGCGCTCGATAGCGAAGAACCTATCTCCGCTCATAACAAACGTACGCGCGGCCATTAAATCCTCGCGGAAGAAACGGAAAGTTCCCTGCCCCCTGCTCCTCCAAATTCAAGCCACTCCCAACTATGTAAGCAACATTCACAAAGAAACGCAAATGAATTTATCGCGAGTCGCTCGACGAGAATGAATTGGCCGCGATTCTCCTCGAAACGCGCATAATCATCGATCGCCTGTTCGTCGAATCCCTTTAATAAATCGCGAGTTCCACAACTGGCAGGCTTTACGACTCGAAACGGTTTCGCCCAGTGACGCGTGATACTTCTTCGCCGGGTTTATCGCCGAATAGACAATAAATAGTCCCTCCCCGAGCCATTCAACATTGCCTCCTTACTTTCATCTTACCTTTCACTGCTCCGCGCCGTCGCCTGGTCCTTTTTCTTCCCTCTCCTGGGCGAAACGCATTTTCGAGGAGCACTGACACTCGCTCCACGGCCGGGGGATCCCGCGAGGGAGACAACATCGTGCTTCGATCGTAACTGCTTATCGAATAGATCTCAAAAAAAAAAAATGAAACGGTGCGCCGAACTCGTGGCTGAATACCGGCTTTACGCGAGGTTACATTGTTACTCGCTCCACTACTAGGATTACGTTAATTAGTTGCGTAATAACGGACGTTATTTCCCATGAGTTTCGGCAATTGAACGCTCAGCGCAACGCTGCGTGCGAGACACCTGTAGTCGTGTCTCTTAACCATGGTCGATTAACACCTATGAGCGTTTTCCGCACGCGCCGCGTGCACTGAAGGAACGCGTATTATGCGGTCATGATACCGAAAGGTTTAAATACGATCCTCAGATTAATTTAATTATTATTATTAATATATGAGAGAAGGGGAAGTTGAAAGTTTCAATTGGGAATCCTCAGAATTCCTTTCTTGCGTTCCTGAATGAAATCAGATGAAGTAGTACCAAGTACGTTAATAATTAACGCAAGTAAACGCTTTTCCAATTATACACACTTGGAGCGATTCGGATTCAATCGATCGTTTGAAATGGACGCATAGGTTAGGAAACTCTGAGGCATAGAAATCGTCAAAAGGAGGTCTGACTGATTGTCGGTGATTGATTGGAAAGATTCTTGCTTAAACTGTGCTTCGTTCCGGGAATAAACGTCCTCGATTTGCAGTTCGCGTGTCTGAACTGTTGACAGTTAACGAGCACTTTGGGGCCTTTTGCGTAGCGCGTTTTCTGCTTTTCTCACAGGCTAATGCGCACGCGCCAGTTAGGCGCACTTTCTTCGCGAGAGAGAAGCATCAAGTTTTCCCGCGTTTTTATAAAGCATAAGTTTCTTTGAGGATTAAAATATATTGCGAAGGAATTGTTAGTTGTAAACTAGACAGCATGCTACTACGGTGAATTTTAAATTTCGATGCAATTATTTAAATAATTTAAACCCAATTAGTTTTTTTATCGCCCTTCACCGAATCTTGATAACCTGCCTTATCTACAGTTCTTAACCACGTCGGTAATGTAGATACCAGCACAACAGACCATTGTGCTTCTGGTTTAACATTTGTCAATAATGCAGTTTTCAGCAAAAAAATGCAACTCATTTTCCTCAGATGACGCGTGCAATTAGGATCGATGAATTACTTTGTCAATTTTTTTAATATAATTTAAAGATCATTGTAATTGGAGTTAACGGGTAAAAGATGTTAATAATATGAAATTTAAATGAAGAAACTGGATGTAAAAAGATTATGTTTCCGCCCGGGATCGAACCGGGGGCCTTGTGCGTGTGAAGCACACGTGATAACCACTACACTACGGAAACCACGATGTGTTTCTGTTGTTAACAAGAAAAATATGGATAGCTATTTTTCACTTAATGTATTTCAAACTTTTTTAAACTACTTTAGATCAGTAGTGGCGAATTTGGTGTACGAAAATTTTACTGGCACGTCAATGATTTACAAGTGCACTCATTAATATCTGTATATTAATCTAAAATAATTATTATATGGTTAAATACACCTACGAAAATATTTTTGGCCAGCTTTTACTGTACAACAATGTGTATATCACGTTATGAGATAATTCCAGCGATGGGCAAAAAATTATTCGTCATGTGTCGAATAAAATTGCCGCGGGTTAACTTTATTCGTCGAATAAAGAAATTAACTGTATTCATCAAATAATCTAAAGTTGAAGTTACTTTTATTTGATCCGTTATTCAAATAATTTTTTATTTAGTTAATGCCCAACTCCGGTTAATTCTCATCATGGGCGTCCGGACGGGGGGGGGGGGGGGGCAAAAGGGGCAGTTGCCCCCTCTGGCTTTGAAAGAAAATCGCTTATTTTTCAAAACTGATCTTTATTAAGTATAGTATTTTAATAAACTAATATTATGGTTCCATCCCTCCACATTTTTTTTACCCAGAACCGACTGCAAGCTAAAAATTTCCACAATCCCGAAGAATATAGAAATATCATTCCCCTTTCGATCAAACCCTAAGCAGCCTAATGTAAATTCCCTACCTGGCATCTCCATTTTCCTGCGTCACACAAGCATCGCAATCAAGCACTAATTTCCCACGAAAATCGATATCGACTCGGCCATCGCAAACGCAACATCGATTTCTCCAACGTAATTTGTCCGTATAAAATACTTGCTCTTCGCATTCAACGACGTCCTACGTTGAACCGCGGTGGTCCCAGTTACCGATACGTTAATGAGCCCAGAAGTACGCGCAAAAAATAGTGGCGTGTCGGGGTCGATAACACAACGATCGCTGAATAGCCTTATCGTCCGCGAAGCGAGACAAAAATACACGTCGATATTGTCATTGCACGCGACATACATAGTCGTGTCACCATAAGAAGCAAGGTAACGGGAAGTAAACAAACATTGGCACGGCCAGCGATCTCGGGTTCCGAACGTAAGTGGACTGCGGGCATTGTGAAATGGGAAAAGTGATACGCGACACCGCGGCAAGTGGCAGCTCGGAAGATCAGCGAAGGAAAACCGTCCGAGTGGAGCAGAAAGTTCGAGCTAAGAAGAAGAAGCGTAAAAGGGATTTAACCGATCTGCACGAGAAGCTATACAAGTCGAAGAAGGTACCGTCACGCCTGTTCACTATGATTATTAAAATACTCCGAGCACGAAAGCTGAACACCTTTTTCCCTTAACTACGGAATCTCGTCCGAGCTCGAAGCCGAATATACAAAAATGCACGCGACGCGACGCGTGACACGCGGCGACGATTTGATACCCTGCGATAATTTTGGTTATGTTGCACGATTCTGTACGTGTCACGCGTACAACTATGTATTAATTTCGAGGAGGTTTTATGTGTTACGTTTAATGTCAAGCATTCCCCTAAATCTTTCTAGAAATGTGAAAGGTATATAGAATAAACATTGAAGCAAATATCCGGCTAACACTTGATGTCATAAAATAACTTCCCAGTTGAGGCTAGGTCGCGTCTTCTGATGCGTATCGATAAATCGAACGAGATGAGAGATAAAGAGGCCGAAATAGAATACGATCTCCTTTTATATTTATGTTTCGTTTTTATAGAATTGTTGTTAATTTAAACCTGTTATGGTGTATAATAAATAAAATTCTACGGTTAAAGAGTCTCGAGTCTAACTCAATTGTATTTACTTTGGTTAATTGTTAATTTTCGAAGTTTTGTCTGACCATGATACCGGAAATACCACTTTTCAGCGAAATCAGAAGTCGACCGAGTTCTGGCAGAGTAATTTCGCAAAGCTTCTGCATCGTTTCGCAGACATACGAGAGGAATATGTATATCTTAGGAAATTTTGACTTACGATACGCTTGTCTCCTCCGATCGTTATTTCTCGAATGAATCTTTTCCAGAGCAAGGAAACGAAGATCACCGGCAAGCTGTGCAGGCCGCGAAATTCGAAAAAGATATGTAACAGGATCCTACCGAGACCTGTAAGTGCGAGAAATTTTTAGAAAGGGGAGAACATTACGAAATGTTAGTGAAGAAATTCATTTTCAAACGCTTCGTAAAATTTTACTGTACTTGTTTCGTTTTAGTTGACTGGTATATATAGAAATGGCGCCACGGGAAAAGAAATACGGAGATGTATGTATTACAAAATACGAATAATTTTTTAATTATAAAATCGACTAGTTAAACGATGTTGTTATTCACAGCGCAAACAAAAGCACCTGCAAACGATATAAATAACGCTCGCCTGCAGGGGAATGTACTTAAACTTTTAAATGGATACGATTCAAAATCAAAGTAAGTAGAAACTACCTGTTTTTATAAATTCTATTTTAAAAACTTCTTATTTATTTTATATTAATTATAAAATGCACAGTATTCGTAATTACTTCTTTCCCCAAGCACTTGGTTCATGAAAAGGTAAATAAAAAATGTGGAGCAAAATTTTCGTGTAGCTGCTTTCGTCTTCTAGGGAAGTAATTTCAAAAGATCGAAGGATATAGAGACGCTCAGGTGAAATTCGTGCGACCGTAGTCCATGAATTTCAAAGTGAATTTTCTCGAAAACGAAGGCTCGTACGTGAAATTTTCCCTCTACATTTTCGATTCAATTTTTCATGAAGAATTACATGCATTCTGTAAATAAATACTCTAATTTCTTTTATTACACTTATATTCATTTAACGCTAACGATGTTTGTACAAATTTGCTTTTTAAAATTCTGCAGAGGCATTGTACTCGAGAAGAACACCGAAGAAAGCCCTAAAGATCCACTTCTCGACTCCACAATTAAAACTATTCTGCACCCAACTCCACCTGGCAGTGAGAGAATAAGTCCTGTTTTGGGTAAAGTGGATGGGTAAGTCTCAGGTAATTTTCAATGAATCTTGAAAGATGCAAACCATTGAAAGCGACGCAACACAGTCTTATCTAAGATGATTTATAAAATCACAAGTGTTTGCAGACCGCACCGGTGCCAGAAAGACGAGCAGGCAGCAAAAGGCCCTTCGAAACACGGCGGATTCTTAGAGAAATGCCTCGCAAAGGAGACCCCGATTCACGCGGAAAATTTTCATCGTTCCGCGGTCAGCCGATACGAGGAGCTTTGCGCGACGATTTCTTCGAAGAATTTCGAGGGACAGAACTCCCTGGAGCAATTTGCAGCAGGTACCTGATTTTCTTGCGTGGTTATTTACACGATTAATTGCTCACGTTCGCTGTTCGACGTTCGCAGATCCCCTAGTAGCCGTGAAGAAGAAGCTGAGAAGCATATACGCGGAGTCCTTTCGGAATCAATTTCTGAAGGACATGATTAAACGTAATACGACATTGAATCGCTGCGAAACCCCGAGCCCTTCGCCCGAAAGTGAGCTTCCCCCGGAAAAAGGGGGCCGTCCTTCCCCTTGCGGGACTGACGCAGGGATCCTGCCTGCGGCTAAGGAAGATCCAGGACGCCGAGATCGTTGCGGAACCAGCGAGGAGGAAAATAATTCGCAGGGACCTTCGACTCTGTTATTGGTCGAAAGGAGCCTCGATTTAAATGGAAAATGGAAGCAAGTTCCCACGCCTCATCTACTGTTCGATTTGTCCTTGCTGCATGGGCCGAGTATTTGCACAGGGCGAGAAACTATCGCAGAGTCAGGGGAGACTAAAAGAGTGATCGAGAATAAATCTGACAACGGTTTGACTCGAACAAACCAGTATCTTCCGAGCTCCCTCGAGGTGAACCACTCCGCCATGTCGAAGAGCAGCAGTCCCAAATACTTCGAAAGCCCCGCGCATCAGAACAGTGCCGAGAGGATGAAGAAGGCGAGCAAAACCGTTCTTTTCCTGCCGAACGAGGCGGAATCGTCGAGCGACTTTGTAGCTAAGAAGCATTTGCTAAAGCGCAGGAACCAGCGCACGCAAACGATGCATTCTTTAAACAGCGCGGCGAGAAGGGACTCGGGGAAGCACGTCTTCAAGGCGTCCCAGCAGGTTAAAGCGAAGAACCGGAAGCACATCCCCGCGATACTTCGAAGATGCAATAGTAATAATCGAGTGAATTTATTCGCTGAGACGCTGGAGAGCATCGAAGAGCCGCGGGAGGTGTTTCTGCACCCCGCGTTGAAGCAGAGTGGCCTTTTCGACCCGGGAGCTCTGATAACGGAGCTAAATCGAACCTCGAAAGTGTTGGAAAGGTCAGCTTCCGCGAACGCGTTATTCGACGCGAGTAGCTTGTCCGAGCTGGACGTGCGAACTTGTGTAATGGCGTCGCCAAGTCTGCGCAAGGACGACGCGCGCTTCCTGAGGAATCCTTACTCGCAAGCGGAGCCCAAGCAGCGGCTACAAACCATCAACGATGTTTTGCCAAGCAATAAGCAACGCGCGGATCCTCCAGTGCACAAAACTATAATGTTCACGAGGAAAGACTCCCGCAACATAGGCCACTGTCTGCACGTGAACAGTCTGATCTCAGATGGAGCAGCGGGGAATCCCAACGTCTGTTTAAAAAGGAAAAGCCTCCCTCAGCAACGGGAGAAGTCTACGAAAGATGTCTGTTCGGCGCACAGGAATTGCCAGCGAGTGTCCGCCAACTGTTACCGATCGTTCCACTGCTCGCAGAGCACGGACACCTCGAACTACAGCAGCCAGGAGTTCAAGGAGCCTGGTGCCGCGCAGGAGGAGCCTGTGGTCTGCGAGAAAGTGTTGCTGCGGAGGATGCAGCAGCACCAGAGCTGCGAAAGTAATCGGAAGTGCCGCGAGAAGGACCAAAGATTTTGCTACGTACTCGTGGACCAGCGCCAGGACCCAAGCTCGTCGAGCTACGCTATCGATAACAGGCCGTGCACGGTGGAGGACCCTCGGCAGTTACAAAATGGCCGTTGCTGCCGGGAGGACGTGGGCGACGTCGCCATTCTCAACGGTGTGCAGAATCTGCAACTACTGCCCATGGAGGAACGAGACTCGAGGCTGAGTTTTACCAGCAGCCAGTGCGTGGGGAGCACCGTGATGCTGGAGGAGCCACCCATCAAGTACCTGGCTTTCGAGAAAGACGCCAAGACTCACAAGCTACCGATATACGTGCAGAACAGCGAGCCCGTTGCCCCGGTCGATAAGGTAGAAGTAATTAACCCGAAGATGAATTATCGCGTCGTCTCGCGAGCTCAAGAGCCTGCTCAGAATATCATACTCGTGCCAACGCGCGAGCAGAACAAGGTGGTGTACGTTCAGCAGCGGAACTTGAGCCACGACGCGCCCTACGAGGCATGCGGCCGTCGCAGAAACATGGTCCTCTGCCGGCAGGACTGCCAACCGAGCGTTCGGTGCGCTAAGGATTCCCCGAACGTGTGCGGGCTGCACGTTCCGAAGCAGAATCTGCTGGGGATTAGGAGCACCGAGTGCGAGGGGATCCCGGCTAACTTGCAACAGCCGGATAACATGAAACATGCGCAGCGCGCTAACGTTAATTGGGGAGAGCTACGTTATCGACCCACTCATGGTAACAATACTCGGTTTTATCACGGCTTGCAGTAACTAGTATCGGCACGGGTGTGTAATTGAAATTGTTTTCTTGGTTCCGTTCCACAGCACCCGCTTGCAAGCAACGCAAGGACCCAAACGGTTTTCTATCAGACATGTATCTGCCAAATCTCGCGAAGTGTGTAATATATATAACGTATATTTTTTTCTAGTATATTTGATAAGGTGCGCGAATAAAAACTATTTATTACGTTTACTTTTTGCAATCATTTTTGCAAGCATTTGTGGAGTCTGTATTCTGGGAGAGCTGGGCGATAAGTGGCCCAGTTAATTAGCGATTGAATTAGAGGTTTTCAGAAAGGGTATTTGCGTTGGCCACCCTGGCTTTGTACATTCGTGAAAATGTATTGGTTTAAACGCATAAGCGAGAGTCGTGTTTGGAAGATTATTTGAGACGTTGAGTTTCTTTTTGTACGAAAAGGAAAGAAAGTGGCGATTCAGCTTTCTGGCATTGGATGCCGATCGAGCTGAATTCTGATTTTCCATTTATTTATGAAATACTCTGACATTGGCGCCGGCGTTTCCTTTGTAACACTATTAACATTAAAGATGCAATTTTCGACTGACTTTGTGCTTTCTTCTTTACGAAATCTGACTCCGAGCTTCCCGAAATAAAATAATCCTATGGAATCGTGTATATTTCAAGACGACTAACGCCTACGTTTAAGCAGATGAAAGGAGCGATAAAAAGTTAAGAAATAAAAGGCAGAAAGTGGTAATATACCTCATAGACGGAGGCAGAGCTCAGCGAATTCAGCAAAAACTAGTGTCGATTAAGAAATAAACTGCTTCGAAACTATTCTTTCGCACTCATCCTCTTCTTTCATCTTTTACACCTCCACTTCCGCTCTTTTCGCGCCAAAAGTGGAGTTCGCCACGCGTACAGTGGCGCCATCTGCTCCCGTTAAAATATCAAGCTTTACAAAATCAAGTACCCTAAATTTAAAGTAACAGCAATTTTAATTCCCATTTTATATTATTTGCTTACTAAAATGTCAATTATTCTGCATTTAATTCAAGTAATTAATGTAATAATTGCAAAGGGAAATTTTCAAGTTTGAATGATCGAAGCGCCGCCTGTCGGCAGGTCACTGAATCAGTAGCTTGGCGGTAAATGCACTGTTCCGTTGACATTGTCACAAAAATTCCGTGTCTGCGCGAGAATGCTCATTATAATCGTAATTATCGTTGTCAGTTCGACACTGGCTATTGAATTAGGAAGAAAGAAGGGCGTATGAAGCTTCCAGAGTGAAAATTGGTGAGTTCTTTTATCTATGACACGTGAGAAATGTTCGATGCAGATGCAAAATGCATAGTCGATCTAATAGAAAAGCTCGATACGGTAATACGAGATGCAATAGAGAAAATAACGGCGCAGGTAATACGGGACAAACGGGATTAACAGCTAATAATGTCGCGCAAAAGTGGAAAGCGAACGAATAATTGCAAGCGATTTTAATCAAGCCTCGGTAACATTTTACAGGCAGGCAATATAAATTACTCTGTTAATATATTTTACGTCTCATTAGGCTGGGTGGGCCAGTCCATTTTATATCGCGTAACGGTACTTGGACGAGTCCATTGACGCGTGCGAGAAGACAGTGACAGTATTTGTGATAAAAGATTCTACATAAAAAAATAAGTCAAAAATATTTTCCGTTTGAGATTATATGCCTGATTTTCGTGTATAAATCCACTCTGAGCAAACGGAGATAAATAATAGCATATAATATTGATAAGGAATCATTAAGTGCACAATTACTCGAAGAATATTCAAAGTCGATTTTCCCGAAAAGGAAGCCTCAAATGAAAAAAATTCATTCTACATTTTCGACTTATTTTCTCACTTAGAATCACCCCCTCCTTGGGTGACACTGTGACACCCTGTATAGTAGGGTTTAAGTAGATGAACTCGTTTATCCGGTGTATTAAGAGTGTTTAGGTTCAATAAAATTCAATAGATTTTTAATTTATTTTCGGTCTAGTGACTTTGACACTTACTTAAGTAGGCAGCAAAAAATCTTAAATAATACCAGCTTTACGCTTCAAATCATTATTGTGCTAAGATCAAAACCTTTTACTAAATTAACTTCCCCCTCAAATTTACAGTAATATTTTCGTAGTAGGTACTAACAATAAGAAAGGTGTAAGTGGCAACGTGTTTATTCGCGTGATGCAATAAATATTTCCAGCACTGTATATACTCCGGATAATCGAGGTCCCATTGAACAAAATCGAGCGATTTGTTTTGCAACGCGTCCGCGTGTGGGAAAAACGGGAGGCAATGGGAAAATCGTCGACTGTGACGGAGAGAAAAATAGGCTTTCTCCCGAACGTGGAAATATTAAATTGTATTCCTATGGGTCTTCGAGTCGATGGGGTGGAATCGCAGCGGGGGTGAAGGGGCCCCGAGATCAGTAACCAATATTTAATCAACTTTCCAGGAGAATATTATTCTCCGGACAAATCAAGGACATATGTATCAGACCGCTAAGGGAGGTTGACGGTTCTCTGTATTGATATAAAAGACGAAACTCACGTTTACATGAGTGCGCGCGCGCACCCATGTTTGCGTTCATATCCATTGGCGTACTTACGAGGCAGTCTAATTTTAGTCCGCTTACCTTTCAACAGGTTATTACCCTTTTTCTTACCAACTCTTTTGCACAATTATATAAATTGTGGAAGTAGTATTTCAAATATTATGAAATTGAAAATAATCATAAATGAACTTATCCTTAGTTTATTTCAATAAATTTATCGATTCACAGTTAAATTTCTTAATATAAGTTATTTAAAAAAAAATTGCATTTTGAAGCATGTAAATTTTCTTTACGTGATATTATGCAGAACATAAGCGTAGCAATACCTACCACATTTTTCTGATATCCTTGTTTTGTTCTTTACTTTGCATTTATTTGTCATTTTAAATCTGTTTCTTCGTGAGTTGTTAGAAGAGTTTATACAAAAACCGACTTTTGAAAATCCCGATTTTCGAATTTCCACAAAACAAAAAATATTAAAATAATAAATCAGTACTTGTGTTTATTAAAAAAAAAAAATGAGTTTCGTTAATATTATGAAATTACAAAAATATAACAAAACAAAATATACTCTATATATACAAAACCAAATAAAAAAAATAAAATAAATAAATCCGTACACGTGCGTACAATTTTTGAGTTCGTTTAATATGAATGGATCTACAAAAATATAACAATAAAGTAGACTGCATACAAAACCAAATAAAAAAAAAATAACTAAAATCCGTACAAAGTCTAAATCTTGTAAAAGGCGGTAAAAAAAAGTTGTAAATCTTTATTCCATTTAGTATTTTTTTTCCGGGAAATATGAACTCATGAAGATTAATTTTACAGTAAACTGTTACCTACTACAGTATGCTTGAGTCCAATATAAAACCGTTTTTTTTTAAATTTAAAAAGCTGTTTTCGAATTTTATAAATTTATAAATAAACCCGGTTTTTAAAACCCGACAAACCCTAGTCTGTAGACGCCGTTTATATGGGATTGTAATTTCAATGACGGCGTTACAAATACTCGGAGTAGCTCGATTCCCCTTTTGTACGGAGGAATTATTGACAAGTTTACGCCAATGGGGAGCCCGGTTCCAGTGTGTTCTCTGTATACACAGCACAGGGTGGTTTGGTGTTGCGCGGCACACTACGTTTCGCGTACCCTGCAAGAGAATTCTCCTGGGACGAGGCACGGGGAAGAGGGTCGAGCGCCAGGACTGCTCTCATCGTGGCCCTTCCGTGAGAACAAGTGCGAAACAAGTGTCGCACAGGTTCCTACCACCTACGTTAAGTTTAACCCCCGTGTCATGTTTAGTCATGTAATTTCCCTATCTGCTGATACATCATACTTCACGCTCCATATTCTCTTCATCCTTCATTTCCGTGCTGGTAAATATTTGCGCGATAGGTTAATTCCTAGGGAATATAACCTCCACGTTCTACTTACATCATAGTGCTTTTTTATGCGAGTTCCACTGTATCCGGCAAGATTCATGCATACAGCCCGTTATTTAGGGAACTTGATAGCAAGGTGATATTCTTTTAAGGTTAAGGCTTTTATCTTCTCTTAGTGTACAGCAATACTGAAAGATGGCATTCTACTCAAAGATGATATTCTCTTATATCAGGATAATAGGAACTTTTAATTGCACAGAGATTAGTATTTTAATTAATACAATAACTGTGGTACTGGGTTGGTACAATTGAAAGAACACTTCAGAGTGTTTATGGCTCCATTCAATATTTAGTAACTTCCTCCACATTCAGTAACTAAATCCCCCAAAGCACCTCTCACACTGAGGCACCTTGCTAAAGGCAGCGCATATTAAACCCGTCGGGACAAATTTACAAATACATGCATTCTCGAATCTACAAACATCAGAAAAGCAGGATCATCACACTGCAATCTAATATTCTAAGAAGAGGCAGCGAGGAAAAATCTATGTGACCATATCGAAAGATAAATCATTAAGATGAAATCTCAGACATCATCGAGACTCAACGTCCACCTAACCTCTTCGCACGACCCAGAGTACCCGCCGCATCAGCATTGAAGTATCGGTAATCATGTTAATGGCGTCTAACATCATCAGAGCCGGATAACCAAGCTCTCGTTGCACCAAGACAGCCGCATAGGACACAGGCGTAAACACACCGGAGGGTAGCTCGAGGCTGCTGGAAGCGTGTTGCTCGTGTCCAGCGCGGCCTGCCCCGGAATCGATCGTAAAATCGAGACCTGTAGGGGGGTGGCATCATCGAATGATAGCGTTCATTCGGCCTGATGGCTGTTGGGGAGAGGTTCTGTGCGGGCGGGGGTGGCTGACGGTACGGGGATGAGCGCGGAGGCTGTCGGGGGCGGTGGCTGTTCCCCCGCGGCGGGCTACGGGGGTGGGCGAGCGGCTGAACGAATCAGGATCGAGAGAGCGGCAGACAGTGACCAAACACGTCTCCCCGTAACGGGGCACAGGCCACACCCCCGCCGTGGCACCCTCTTTCTCTCTCGGTTATTGAATTAAGCTTATCATTTGATTTTGAGGAGACCCACCAGTCGGTCGTCTCGGGCTCTCTTAAGCGGGCCGAAAAACTTCTTTCTATCCGCGGTATAATCGCAATAATTTGATATCGCTGATCCGATTACGCGTCATAAGCCGCTATCGAGGAGGCGGCCGCCGCCCGCTCCCAAGCCTCTTCGCCTCGCGACCATAGAATTACGTGACGCCGCTGCACGGCTTCTCCCGGCGCGATCACACCCGTCGTTTCGTGGAAAGAACCGGCGCGCTGCTCGGGGCCTCAAGGAACGACAAGGGCCCGTAGGAACGCGCGAGCGCGCTCCCAGCGCTCTTGCTCCTCCGGCACCTCGGTCCGCGCCGCTAATCGAATCAGCGCACGGATTCCTCGAGCCGCGACCAGGTGAATGGAACAACTTGGAGGAGCCTGGCACCGCTCCACTTTAGCGACATAGGACTACACGCTGTTGCATGCAGAGGATACTAAGGCTCTGAAGTAGGACCCAAGAGGACACCAACTTCTACCAGCCTCTGTCGAGCGAAGGGGAATTAACCGCGATCCCGATGAACGGTCGGGATGACCCGTGCCCGACACACACGTCCATCCTCTGTTGACGTTCGTGGCGAGGATTAAGGTGGTGAAAGCTCTGCCTCGGTTTCCAGTGCGTCCTAGTGAATCATGGATTACTCGTACTTGAACCAAGCGGCCGCGGCCGCCGCCGCGGGCTTCGAGGCCTCCAGCTGTGCCCTGGCTGCCAGTGAGATGCAATGTGGCTACGGGGACCTGAGCTCATGCTCGCAGATGAGCCAGGCCGCCTATCGTTACACCGCAGCGAGAGCGGCCGGCTACCCTGGGAACGCGGGGACTCCCGGCACCGGGGGCACGGCACCGCTCGGGGCCCACCACACCACCCACTCTCATGCCCACGCGCATCACGGGGCCCACGCGACTCCCTGCTCAGTAATGGCCGCCAGATCTCAGGAGGTCCACCGACACGCGGCTTCTATCTTCCCGTCGGCCATCAATTTGCAGAGTGAGTGCTCACCGCAATTTGTTTAAGGAGGATTGTGGGTGCATGACTTTATGCTGGGTGTTGCTGCTGGCTTGGGTTATTGGGCCCACTGTTTTGAGCACCGGTTGCTTTCTTGCGGGCTGCAATCTTAGGTGTCTTTTCACCTTTCTGGTGGTCTGGTTAGTCTTTGTTAAGTTCTGATGCTTTGGCTTTAGTTGTGGCTGTTAGGTTTGTTGTTTTTAGAATTACTCACTTTCTCGTGATCCGAGTTGTTTCTTCAGGTTTATTGGAATCTTTTTGGCAACGAGGAGAAATTCTTCACATAGAAGTAGGGAGATCATGACATATGTTATGGGGATTGCAGTTTCTGGTTTTGCTTGTGGTGGCTCAGCCGAATTCTTGTTAGGGAAACATGGCTAATGTACGCCCTAACAGTTTGGTCTTAGTTTCTATCTCTTCGGGCTTTAAACTTGATGAGATCTAGGTTGTCGTCCTTTAAATTTCTTGGCACTAGCCTCAGTAGCCTGTAGGTAGTCAACAGTTCACTGCGTTCCTTAAAAATATGATTTATCTTTTGTTTTTAATTATTACTGACAATAAAACTACTAAAGTGATATTCCATCTAGGACCGATCATAACAATCACATCAAACAATTCTCCAGCCACAAGAGTGACAGAAATTTTTCAAGAATTCCCATCATACTGCAACCAATAATCCAATGAACCACATTCAGTATATGATATTTCATTTATCAATATAAATTATTATCCCATCTCATCACTAAGGGACTAAAAAATTAACGCCCCTGGCTGCATGGAAATCTACTGCTCTCATCGACCCATCAAACTACAATCCTGCAATATCCCTGCAATCACATAATCGCGTCACTCGATCGGATGAACCCAAATGCCTACCACTTACAAAAATATTCAGACCCTCCACCTAACAACCGACCTTTCCCACTTATTCACCACTCCCCTGCACTTTTTACATTTCAAAATCCAAAATAGACCATCATCCATCGTTCAGTGCATCCTCAGCCACACCACCCTGCTCCATTACCCAAATACAAATCCTAAATTAATCACCCACCAACCGATCGCTTCTAGAACAATCAGCTACCAACTTCGTCGAACTTCCACTCCCATTCTTCTCTACCCAAGTTGTTACCTGGAGCGATTTTACGTTGGACCCACACAGCGATCCACACGCACACAGTGAATGAAATTATTATTCTCGGTCAGGCTAGTTAGATTACCGCGTTAATTCAACGAATCCCCCCCGCCGTTCGACGGGTGCAAACAGGCAGATCAAACATCGCTCGTCCGTTAAAACGGCAGGAATTTATGAAAGGACAATGAATCGGGTGGCCGAGGGGAGGGATGGGCAGGCGGGGCGAAGGAGATCGTCTTCCCTGGAAAAAAGGAGGGTGGTTCCTTCGCCTCCCAGGGGAAAGTTACTGCGATGGCTCGTCGCACTCCGAGTCGTCTCCATGCTCGAAACCCACCACGGTTGTTCCCTCTTGGAAACGACGACAAGATGGCACTGAAAATCAATGGATGTGTCTCGTCCTCCCTTTCCCTCTCTTCCTCCCGGCATTCTTGCCTCCCTTTGTCGCTCTTTCTTCGTCGACCACCCTCATTTACTCGTTCGTTTCCCTGTGCCTTGCTCACTTCGACTGCCCCATTGCTTCCCTCTGCCTCCCTTTATCCCCCGCAGCACTCTTTCTCCTCCTCACCCCTCAGTCACTCATTGCTATGGTTACGTTCCTCGCTATCCCAGCCATCCTCACCTATATTCTATAATCTATAAGCCTCCGAGGAGGAGGCGTCCTCCAGGAACACCCTGCCGTTGTGCTTACCAAGTAATCCGACCACAGAGATTTTCTTCCTGGATTGCCGCTCGCTCGCAGCACACGGAGGCTTCAGCTCTCTTCTCGGTGGGCACAGTTTCTAGGGGTATCTGCTTGGAGGTACATAGCGGAGTGCTCTGGGTAGGTCAGAGGCTGAAGGTGGAGGATTTAGGCTCTGGATGGTCTAGAATCATTGTTAGTTGGTTGCTTTCTGGATAACTAGGCCCAAATGTCCCATCAGCTGTTGTAGGGGGCAAAAGCTGAATGTGGAGGTTCTAACCTCAGACTTTAGTCTCTCCTGGTGAGGTATGTATCGAAACATCTTTGAGGTCGGTCAAGGTTTAAGGGGGGATCATTTGGAAGACACATTAGTAATTGATGCCTGAAGGATTGATAATTGACAGACCAGGTCTCTGAGTAGTTGTACCAGGTCCAAGGCTGAACGCGGAGGGTTCGGTCACTGCTTGCCTTTGAGCTCTGGAACATTCTGTATCTAGTTGATATTTTACAGTAAAATTCTTCAGAAAGTAGCAGCTCAAATCTTCACTACCACTGCAATAAGTGGTAGAATGATTGAAAGCACAGTAAGTGTTCTATTTGAATGTGGATTGCAAAGTTGCAGTCTCTAACTTCTGATGGGTTATTAGGAGACTCTGGGTCTGCTTGAGAGGTTCTGTCTTTTTTTTTTTTTTTTTTTTTGAGAATTGTAATGAAATAAGTTTGATTGAGGGATTGATAATTGACAGACCAGATCTCTGAGTAGTTGTACCAGGTCCAAGGCTGAACGTGGAGGGTTCAGTCCCTGCTTGCCTTTGAGCTCTGGAACACTCTGTATCTAGTTGATATTTTACAGTAAAATTCTTCAGAAAGTAGCAGCTCAAATCTTCACTACCACTCCAATAAGTGGTAGGATGATTGAAAGCACAGTAAGTGTTCTATTTGAATGTGGATTGCAGGGCTGCAGTCTCTGACTCTTGACGGGTTATTAGGAGACTCTGGGTCTGCTCGAGTTTTTTTTTTTTTTTAATTGTAACGAAATAAGTTTGGTTTCAAAGTATCAGTTTTCTCTTTGACTGTGTAGAGGTAGAATTTCTCCCATTCATTCAATTTCCAGGTGGGCTAGGGTACAAAGCGTATTCCGGGCACGACGGCCTGGCAGAGAAGAGGAAACAACGTCGGATACGAACTACCTTCACATCCGCTCAGCTTAAAGAATTGGAGCGTGCCTTCCAGGAGACTCACTACCCAGATATCTACACTAGAGAGGAGATCGCCATGAAGATCGACTTGACGGAAGCCAGAGTGCAAGTGAGTAACTTCCTACTACGCTGCAAAGGGGAGGGTGCAAGCTTTGGCTCACAAAATTTGCTGAATTACAAGTACAGCAGATCTTGGGGAGAAAATCGAGTTGAAACTTTTGCCTCTTGCAGGATTTTGTACACCGATCTATGCTAAGTTAAATAACTAATCCTAGGGGTATATTTAGTGGTCATCTATTGCGAGGGTCTCAAAAAGGCAAAACTTTCAACTCGATTTTTTTCTTAGTGCATTATTGTGCACTGGATATTCAGAAGTTGAACTAAATCGATTACCTAAACCTCTTAAGCCCCCCTCTACCGAAGATTGTTACCAATTTTCCCTGAAAATTTTAAAGTAAAATAACTTATTCTCCAAGGCACTTAGATAAACTCAAACAGTTCTGACTACCATCCACGACTTCCTCTGTACTGAATTACTTAAAAGCATTTTTCCCTGCTTCGTTCTAGTAGTACAACTCAATAATTACCGACGCAAGCTCCCGCTTCTTCATTAACCATTGACCATTATTGAATCCCCTCATAAAATGAAAATTCCTGCTCCATTTTAATGAAACCAATTCATACTAGGATCGCGCTATCTATAGGTAGTCATTGAGGAAAATTGCAGCTTTCGTTCAACGTCCAATATTAGTTTAAAAAATATCAGCTGCTCTGCTTCACACTTTCCATCACGTTGTGACGCAACAAAAGCGAGATTATTATTATTACAGATTATATATCTCAGGGAATTAGCTAGAAGCCAGTATCCACCCCTTTAAAAAAGTTGATAGATTCGAAATTTCTGTCCAACGCGACAGTGGCCTCTCGAAAGTGTTTCTCCCTAATTAAAGCAGGCTTGGAAATCAGGAAAAAGGTCTAAGTGATATGTAACGCTGACGCAAGGCGTTTTCTTTCGTCCAGTTTTACCTCGAGGATATCCTCCCTCCGGCGTCACGTAAAATGGACGGGACCAAGGGCGATGGCGGAAAGCGCGCGCTGTGTAATTGCATTAGGGGCCCCATTTTCGTTTTCACGGTTACCTGCGAGTCGCGTGCTTGATGGATTACACCGTCTAATACCTCTGACGGATTAACTTGAACTCCTTGTCCAGGAGCAGAGGAGATTTAGGGGTTCCTCTTCTAGGGGTAGCCTAGGTCGCTATCGAACCAGCGAAATTTACGATCCAATCAATGTATTTTGCATTTCCGTAGGCGAGTCATCAGCCCTCGGGGATGAATTCTGATCTACCGATATCGGTTTCTCGCCCTCCATTCGTATCTCGTTCAAATATTTTTCGATCTTTTCATTGGAGAATTATCCCGCTTTTTGTAAGTTTAGCTTTCTTGGTGTATCTTAATTTTATAATTTCTCAACATTTATCAGTTTTATATTCTGGTTTTTGTATCCTTTAGTCTTGTACCTCTTCTGATTCTGATTTTGTAACTCTTCGTTTTCTTGGTGTATTTACACTTTGCAATTTCTATCTCAGAATTTGTTCATCCTTCTGAAGAAGGTAAGTAGTCTTCGTAGTTTCTTTTTGCTTATTCTTTGCTGCTACTCGGTATTCTTTGAAGTCTTGTCTGAAGAGAAGGATTTCATGGAAACACCCTTCTTCAAATCCATGAATTCAGGGTGAATGACTGAAGAATTTCTTTGTTCTATATTCTTCCACTTATTTTATCTTCTCTAACATCACACTATATTTCTCACAATCCTTTACACACATAAAAAGGTTTTCCACTTCATTTTCTTCTAAATAATTTTCTTGACTTCATTTTCTTCTAGATAATTTTCTTGACTTCATTTTCTCACAGATAATTTCTTCGACTTCGTTTTCTTCCTCATAAATTTCTTGACTTCATTTTATTCCTCACAATTTTCTTTACTTCATTTCCTTCCTCATAATTTTCTTTACTTCATTTTCTTCCACATAATATTCTCGACTTTATTTTCATCCCGATAATTTTCGCTAATTCGTTTTCTTTCAGATAATTTTATTGACTTCATTTTCTTCCTAATAATGTTCTCGAGTTCAGTTTCTTCCTAATAATTTTCTTAACTTCATTTTCTTCCTCATAATTTTCTTTACTTCATTTTCTTTCACATAATATTCTCGACTTTATTTTCATCCCGATAATTTTCGCCAATTCGTTTTCTTCCAGATAATTTTCTTGACTTCATTTTCTTCCACATAATTTTCTCGAGTTCATTTTCTTCCACATAATTTTCTTGACTTCATTTTCTTCCACATAATTTTCTCGATTTCATTTTCTTCCCGATAATTTTCACTACTTCGTTTTCTTCCAGATAATTTCCTTGACTTCATTTTCTTCCAAATAATTTTTCCGACTTCATTTCCTTCCAGATAATTTTCTTGATTTCCATTTTCTCCAGACAATTTTCTCCACTTCATTTTCTTCCAGACAATTTTCTTGGCTTCATTTTCTTCCAAATCATTTTTTCCACTTTATTTCCTTCCGGATAATTTCCTCGACTTCATTTGCTTCCAAATAATTTTCTTCGCTTCTTTTTCTTCCCTCTTACCAGTCACCTTCCTTCCCTAATCAACTTCAACCAATTTTTAATCTTCCTCACCGTCACCTCATCGTCTCCTAAATAAGATTCCCTTGACTTCTCCTCCCATACTTCTCCAGATAAATGAACCCAACGTCCACTCCTGAACCCTTCGCCCTTCGTCAACCCTTTCGCTATCAATCAATTTCCTTTTTACACTTCCCCTCTAACTACTTTAATCTTCCACACCATTGCCCAATACTCGCCACAGTCATCCAAGAAAGAAGAGAACCTTCCAGACGCCACATTGCTAAAGACAGGAAAATTCAAGGTGAATGACTTCCATCTGTCCTTCCACGTAGCTTCCTATTTCTTCCTCGAACGTTGTGCATGCGTCATGAATAGAAGCGTCCCTCTGGCAATGCACATTTCAAGGGAATGTCTGGTGTGGATCCAAAAATATGCGGCTTCGATAGACAAGGGACGTGTCAGGAAACTAACCGCGTCTTTCTTAATCGCGATTCTCGTATAATAATAATCGTGATTGCCAATCACTGGCGTTATATTAATCCCCCCCGTTAAAATGGCAGCCGGTGCGACGGTGTAGTACGCTATAGACGGGCCAAGATTAAATTTATCGGGGCTCTCGAACTGACAGGGACCTGCAGTTGCACGTTGATAGTGCGAATGCTTCGCCAAGGTGGCTGCGTTCAATGATTCGCATCGGACGTTGGGTAATTCCGAGTGGTGAATAGTAAATTGGAGAAATGCATGTCAATTGTGGCTGTAAGTAGGTACTCTCAAAATGGGGAGTCTGTTTTTTTTTGTGGTGCTAGGAATTATGGAGGAGAGGTTTTACTCAGATCTATAAAATGGGAAATTATTATTTTTCGTTGATGGTGGAATTTTTATTTTCTTGATTTTCTGGGACTTAAAATTTCCACTGTTTTTCAAAATTCAATGGAGGCTACTGTTAGTATTTTTTGAGTTTAGTTTTAGATAAAATTTGGAGGACGTCCGTTTTCAGAAATCGAGAATTTTCATTTTTCCTGATGATAATTTTTTATTTCTTTGGAAACTCGGAAATTTGTATAAAAATTTGTCAAATAAATCCGTAGCTTTAAGTGGTATTTGAGGAAAATTGTGAAAATTCCCACCCTTCTTCGCTCGTGAATGAAAAATTCTTAGTTTTCTTCAAAGTTAATTTTTCTCTTCTCTCAAAAGTGGAAAGTATCAAATATTTCTTTAAGGAATAAGTGAAACTGTTTTTCTTAATATCTCACCGACTATCTTGCGTCACCTTACCACAAAAATTCTCAATTCCTTCTGAATTAAAATTGAAAAAATTTGTATTTTCTGGAAACCTGTACCTTTACAAACAATAAGCATTTAACAAGCCCCGAACGCAATTACATTTCGAATATTCGTGGCAAAATAGCGTTGAGCAGGCTCGTACGATATTTTGAGAGCGAAAATTGCGATTCATTGGACGAGCACAACTTTAATATCGTGCAATCGGTATTTCCCTAATTACGAAACAGGCTGTCCACCTTCGACACTTATTGCCTGCCACTACAGCTAGCCCGGAAACTTTATAGCTGATAATACTAATCACCCATGTCCCATATAGTAACATATTCTGAAAACGCCCAAAATTACATTAGCCAGAAAATGCAATTCCATCGATAGGTGGACCGAAAAATATGTTTGGAATTATCATGCCCAATTGCCTCTCCACTGCACGTGCACCCCAATTCTCTCCTATTAATAAAGAAAGCAAATAGAGCAATAGAGCAAACAGAGCAAAACTACAAATTGGCAAGGAAAAAATAATTACCGAATCCTGATAGCAAACTTTTAATCATTGCTTCTACTTTTGAAAAAGTCACAGTTCTATTATTCGTTAAACGAAAGAAGACTAACACTTAGCTCATCAGTAACCCATGAGCCCGCGCGCACATGATAATTAAGCCCGAAGTAACTATCAATTTTCTAGCAGTTTGCGGCGTCACGGTGCGACCGCCATTTCGAGCGAGGCTCTGACGTAGGGTAGCCCTTTGTCAGTTCGAATCTTCCCCAGCATCCTCAGCTGCACCCTCGCTTACCTCCAAACTCCCTCGCATTTCCTTATTGAATCCCCTGTCCTCTTAAAAAACGAGTCCTCGGACGTCAGCATACGCAAACACCTCACTTAAGGAAATTAGAAAGAAACGGGGGTAGCGAAATCCCTCTGCAAAAAGAATAGAAGAAGCGGAGGATCCTCGACTCGGGGACCTGAAAGCTTAATCAATTTGGCGCGCAGCCTCCCTTCGATCGGAAAAGACGCTGCCACTTGCGAGTGGTCCTTCGTCTCCGCTCGTAAATCAACATCTTGGCCCATGGATCTCATCCACTCGTCCCGCCGGCATTATGCATGCCTGCAGGTTGCCTGGAACGTTAATGGAGTTGTAATTCATACGGAATGACATGTGACTCAGGATAGAGAAACGTGTCGCCACGCGACAGACTGCACCCCCGGTGTCATCAATGGGATGTTGCGCTCGGGGTTACCGTTCGGGGAGAGAGGGGGTAAGGGTGGTTCCTACGGTGGACCAACAAGCGGGGAATCGGTGGCTCGTAGTCGCGAGGGCCCTCGATCCAATTGAAAGAAGTGGAGCGATCTGGGTCGACGGGATTAATTCAATAGCGGAATCATTAGGAGCGACTTGGCAGTCGTGGCTGCTGGTGGTTTGGAGTGGTTGTAGGCTCTGATATTTTGATGTTGGTGTTGGTCTCCTTGGCAGGTGTTTGCGACGATGTGGTGGGAAGTTGGACGCGGAGTGATGGTAGAATTTTCTGGGGAATTTAAAGGAACCTCGATTTTTGGCGCTTATAAGGGAGGGTTGGAAATTCGAGGATTCAAAAAAATCTGAAACGCAGCAGAAATGTAGCTCGAGTGATGCTATTAATTTAACTATTTTTTATTCCGTCTGTAAACGGTTATAAGGGTGATACCACCCTGTTGGAAAAATGGTAAGTTTTCAGATTATAGTGAATATTTATGAAACTGTAAAAGATACCCCATAAAAACTTAAAAAAAAAGTAAAAAGCTACGTCAAGTACGTGAAACAATCGTGGATGAAAAAGAGTATTATCAAGTAAATTACAAAAAGTAGAAGATAATAATATAAATATAAGAAAAATAATGGGAATCACAAGAAATTAGAAGAAAGTAATATAAATCACAAAAAAATGGAAGACTGATAATAATATGAATCACAAAAAAATAGAAGATAGTGTTCAGATTATCGTGAATATCTACGAAACTGTAAAAGATATCAAAAACGAAGTTCAATTTAAATGGCGATAAGTGGCGATAAAGAATTTGCCAAAATTATTTTTTTTCAAAATTTATCCCCACCACCATTTTTTCGAGAATTCTTTATCACCATAGTGTAGGATATCGAAAGCCATATAACTTTCAATTTAACTATTTTTCGATAGCTTTTACGGTTTCGCAGATATTCGCGATAATATGAAAAGTCACAATTATTTGATGGGGTGTTTTCACTCTTATGACCGTTTATTTGCCGAATCAAAAAATAGTTACGTTATTAGCATCACTTGAGCTACATTTCTGCAAAGTTTCAGAATTTTTTGACTCCTCGAATTTTCCAACCCCTTAGACTCTATTTTTCTTATTACATAAGTGAGTTAATGCCTCAGAAACTAAATCATGAAGTGAACATTATGAATATAATAGAATAGAATAATCTTTATACTCTTCAATTTTTGGTATTTGAATGTTGTATTCCTTTAATAAGGAATAATTAATAAGATTTTGCCTTTAATAAGATTTTGCTACTGCAAAATCGACTAGAATAACATTTAAAATCAAAATGTCACCTTATTCCTCATTCTATAACCCAGATTTAACAACACCATTAATTTCACTCTTCCATCGTGCAATTTTTCCCGAAAATACGTAAATATAGTCCCAGCACGTTGGTCCGACGGTTTCGGCACCTTGGTCCGACGGTTTCGGCACCTTGGTCCGGAGCGCAAACTCATCCCAAGCGAAATTTCCACAAGCATCGGCATACAACAGTCAAAAATCGGCCATCTATTAATCCACCCAGCATCCCACATTGTTATCCTCTTCAACCCCCGCGCCAAAGTGGAGCGGAGAGCCAGTGACAGTGGATCGTCACGGTTGTGGTCAGACACGAAAGTGGCTGCACGGTTAATGAGATCTGTCCAGTCGATTTATTCGTCGGGCCTGATGGCGTTGCTGCGACCGATTGATGCATCTCTTAATCAAGATTTTGGCTGACGAGCCATGCGTTTCCAACCCCCCGTCCTCTCACCCCCTCGAACTTATTTGGCTAATCGAAGAAGATGATTCCGTGTCGCAGTGGCCATCGGATGCAATTCAATTAATGGTACCGACGAATCCTTCGTTAGTATAGTTTCTTTCGATAGCTTCAAGCTAGAGTTCACTTAGGAAAATCGTTTCCCGAGAAGGAAACTGTTAAGTATTAATTCTCTTTTGCTTATAAGCCTGCCTTGAATGATTCGATTGAATTTCGCGTTGCAGCTTCGTTGCTCCTCTCTCGGGCCGATGATTGAATACGGAAATGGCAATCTTGCTTGTTATTTATCGGCGGAGCGGAAGTGATCGGGCGTGACGGTAATACGTCTCGACTTCCGGCCCCCGTGATATCGATAGAAGCGTTTTCGGATACGTTTTCCTTGTAACTCGTTTAACGCGACGCATCGAGGAGATTCTTGGACGTGCTATGAATGTTTTAAGAGACTCAGCGTGCTCCAGCTGGATCCTTCGTCTTTGACGAAGCTGAATTTTACATGCGCCCACCGTTCGCGGATCACTGGCTTGCGCGCCTTTTCAGGGGAGTACTGTAAGAATAGTAGCTTTCCTAATTATCGGCACTATTTCGGTTTAGCAGGAATATCATTCGGCTCATTACGTTTGATAGAAATGAAGCAGCTTCTTAATTCTTTATTGCACAGTAGACATTACGAAAGTTACAGGAAGATAAAAAAAAACAAATGTATATGAGAAGACAAGAAAGAGAGAAATAATAGAATTAGAAATTTTATGGCACATGTAAAAGTAGAAGTAGAGTGCAAAAGGCGAGGGACGATTTAGAACTACTTAAAACTAACACTAACAGTGTACACGGAAAATAGGTAATATAAATAGCTAAATAACAATTTAAAAATATTTGCATAGGTTAATCAATTCGGGTAATATTTTTAAAATTATAAACTTGTTAAATTTTATTATGCGAGGATAATCAATAAAAATGTTGAGGAAAATAGACGATTTTTTAGCTACAAATGGACTTATACCATTTTTAGTAATAACATGTTCTGAAAAATATAACCAATAGCAATTTTAAATTTACATTTTAATTGAATTTGGCTTTTGTGAAATGTATTTTTTAATGTAAAATATAATTAAAACACAGGGGAAGTAGGGGCAAAACCGGGACGTTAAGGGGGTTAGTCTTGGGTTAGATTATAGTGAATATTTATGAAACTGTAAAAGATACCCGATAAAAACTTAAAAGAAAAGTAAAAAAACTACGTCAAGTACGTGAAACAATCGTGGACGAAAAAGAGTATTATCAAGTAAATTACAAAAAGTAGAAGATAATAATATAAATATAAGAAAATTTTAATTATTTTTTAATGTAAAAAATAATTAAAACATAGGGGAAGTAGGGGCAAAACCGGGACGTTAAGAGGGTATTCAACTTTGAACGAACGAAAAATGAAGCTATTTTTAAAGATTTTTTTCTCAGTAAATACCACATGTAATGAAATAAATCTTTTGGGTATTTATTAAGCTACTCTTATATTATTCCAACAAAATTAAAAAGAATATTTTTAATTTGTTTTACTTATTTTTTTCACCACTGAATTATCAACAATACCAGGCCGAAGTATAAACAAACTGTCTTTGTTATTTACATTTTAAAATCCAACAATTAACATAATTCACACAAAAAAGTACTTACCTGAACACTGTAAAAAGTGTCGAAGTTTCTTAACTATCGAATATTAGATCAGAGCCTTCAAAAACACACAAGGCGATATAAACTTACTATGCACGATTGTAACACGATCATCTTTTGTGGATGAAACAATGCACATCGTGACAATATGTCGCTGCAACGACGCGGGAAGATTTAAGGCCGTTTTAAAAATAATAGCTCGTCCCGGTTTTACCCTACATGTCTTTATTACTTACTTATATTATAATGAATTTATAAATAAACAATTATGAAAAATAAATTACTTCGTTAAGGTAACTAATAATACCAAACTCATTCATATTTCAATCTTATTTCTCCTTTACACTTAGCACAGGGAATTATTTTTGCCAAAACATTGACTCATACCACTTTCAAAAACAACGTCTCATACATATATCTAAAAAAAAAAAAATAGGCACTTACCCAATGACTCGTGAAGACTAAATTAGCTCTAAAAATTCTCCCATCTTTCAATTTTCTACTGTACTGCCTACAATAAGATTGACTTTTCCCAAAAACCGGGCGACTATCCAGTTACCCATGGCCCCTAAACCAGATGACAGGCTCGCCCGAAAAATTGCCTCGGCTCGAAACCGTGGAACTATCGCGCGTTAGTCGCGACACTTGCCAACTATTCGTTAAAGAAGCTCGAGGCGTAGACGCGGAAGCAGGGCTCGCGCCGCCCTGGATGTTTGCAAGCCGCGCCGTCGTTCGCCGTGGATGATACCCAGCAGGACAGTTTTTAATCACCGTAAGTGGATCTACATAGAGTTCGCAATTACCAGGGCACACTCCTGGCATGGGCCCCTTGTGTATCAGCCACCCTCGGCCCAGCAGCGCCAATGTTTTCCCCATTTCATCCCTCCTGCAGCCCCCCTCAGCCCGCTTCCCTCTCGCCGCCACCCCACGTTCTCTGCCCCTGCGTCTCTCTTCACCTTGCCCCCTTTAAAACGTTATTGCCCACGGATGGGCAAGGATGCCTTGTTTCTTTCCGTTTCCTGCACTCTGCTGCTATATTTTTCTTCGTTAGCAGCTCACCCTTGCCCCCTCAGTGTCTTTGAACTTCTCAAGTGTCTTCTTCGATCCTCTCTTTTCGTTTCGTAGGAGCTTGCGAAGGGGGAGGGTTCGGGTGGTATTTTAAGTGGCTTGGATCAAGGATTTTGGGGACTTGGATGTTTTGGGCTTGAAATACTTTGTTTAGGGAGTGAGTTAGGGGAGAGGTGGGATGAAAGGGGCACGTATTGCAGGGGGCAGGGTCGTTATCTTGAAGATAAAGGATCTGCCCAGGCTAAAAGTATTTTTATTTTGTAATCATATTCGTTCATGTGTAATCGAGCAAAATTTCAAGCCGCTATCGTATCTACGACGACAGAAATACTAGATTGAATTTTTTTGAGGTTCGAAGTAAAATGTTTCCTGTTTATTTGAACTGTTTTGTGAAGCGATGCTACCAGCGACTGATTTCTCTGTTACTGCATCTAAACAGGTATTTACTTAAGAACGGATATCGTATAATGTAAGATCCTTTTTGTTTCATTTTGTAATTGTAGGAATTAGATTTTCAATTTTGGTGGCTTATTTATGAAAGGGGCACAAGAAAAATTTATGAAAGGGACGTCATTTTCATACCTGTCCCCTTCAAAAGCTTACTATTCTGCACTTGTTTCGGTGAAAATATGCCACCTAAAATTCGGGTTAGAATGCCATAGAAAGACAATTCATTATTTATAGGTCTTAAGATCATTTAGTTACATAAGCTTAACTGTTGAGTTTTTAGTTCCTATTACGGATTAAAATAGCTACTGTGATTTCGGTATCTGGATAAATAATAATTTAAAAAATTATATTAATATTACATTAATAATTATATTAATATAAACACCGATGTCCCTTTCAATACAGAAAATGTATGAAAGGGATAAAACACTTTGTTAGAAAACGAAAAATATGTATTGTTGTAGCCAGATGACTGGCCTTTCTAATGTTACCAATTAGAACTCGAATGGTTATTTAGTTTTTTTATTATCTGGTCCTAAACAAAAACGTCCCTTTCAGCCCACCTCTCCCCTACTCTGGGCTGCTTCTGGCGGTGTAATTCTACTTACCTGAAGGGGTAATTATACTGTGTTCGGGCGAAAAATGAAGCTATTTTTAAAGATTTTTTTCTCCGTAGATACAACATATAATGCAATTAATTTTTTTTGGTATTTATTAAGCTACTTTTATAGTATACGGAAAAAAATTAAAAGAATTTTTTTAATTTGTTTAAACGCGATTATCTCAGAACGATATTTTTTCAACTATTGCAGCTGATTGCAAAGAAACTATTTGACCAATCAGTCTGAAATTTTCACACGACCTCGGAAGCATTTTTTGATTAACAATTTCATATTTTTTACAAGGCAAAATGATTGACTAATTTTTTATCACTCAAAATAATTCTGCTCCCAACGATAAGCACACCCATAATGACTACAACACACCTTGAATTTTTGGTTTTACATGCGTCGTTCTCCCGGAATCACCTGCACTAGAACTACGACACTTTTTCAAGGCGCTCACGTTTCAGTGCGAGGTATATTTAAAAAAAAAACTGTTAAACATTTAAAACAGATTATTTTATAAATGAGTGTATTAATAAGTCGACAAAATATTATCGACGTTGAACTTTCCGTTTACTAAAAAATAAATCCTGAAAAAAATGACAATTTTTCACGTCTTCACAGTGGAATGACTCCTGAACTGAAAAATAATGAAAAGATCGTGGATATTTATATTAATCATTATACTTTATTATATATAAATGTCCCTGATTCGCAAGTCTCTTCTAATGGTTTTAGCACAGAATATTTCAATTTTCTTTTTCTATTCAACTTCTGAGGATGAAAGTAACAAACAAATATAAAAAAAAATCGAAGATCACGAATATTCTGAAGCTCTGAACTCGCAACAGTGCTTTCCAGTTACATCCACAAACCTCAAGTCACATTTTCTTAATTCTAATATATTTGGCAACTGTAGAGCCAGTTTATAATTATTCTTTAGTTGAAATAAACTCATTACTAAATTTTTTATTAAATAAAGAGCCGATACAAAACCGCGTACAAACTGAAACAGCACTTTTTTAAATAATCCCTTCTGATTATTACTGATTATTAATTTTTAAAAAGAATAAGGCTTTTTAACAAATATATAGTCCAGAGAAAAATCATTAGGAACAATTTTACACCAGAAGTTTTCAAGAAAAACAGGTGTAAAGAATGGTACATAATATTCAGATGAATAAAACGAAGAAAAATATAATATTTGACAAATTTACGAAGTAGCTATAAATCTGACTTTCATACAGCATAAAGAGACAGCCCAGAACTATTTGTTGCATATAAAAAGTGGACATACTTCAATGTTAATCCCAGGATCAACATCTGGTGACAACAGTCTCTTTATCTACCCAGGAAAAATATCACCTCGAATGTTTACCAAGCCTTTCAATTTTTCTTTGCTCATTCTTCATAGATAAACAATATCCTCCAGGACCTTTCTGACGTCCTAAATGTCCCCTTTTAGTTCCCCCAATTTTCCTTCAATCTTTCTACAATTTACTCTCCCCACTTACCACATTTTATTCCTCCACTCTTTTTTCCAGAAATATCTTCAGCTTTTCTTTTCCACCGCTCACTGTATCCTCCGTGGCTCTTCTCTGCCTCCTGTTTTTCCTGTCTCTCCACGGAAGCAGACCCTTCGTCAGAAGTGTCTCCTTCCCCCCGCCCGATCGCCCGAATCGACCTCTCGTTTCTCATGGTCGGTGTCCCAACGGGAAAAAGAAGCTCGTGTTGATTTTCCAGGGGCCGTCCCAAGGCTGTCCGTTTCTAAATTGCTCGATCCATGCCCGACCACCCCTGCACGCTCTTTTGTTCCACGCTCGCATGAGTGATGTTGGACACTTCAGGAACGTGCCACTGGGAGGAAACGAAAATTTCATCTAGCTCGTGGCTCGTAGGGAAACAATTACAGAGATAGGCGGGAATTAATACGTTCTGGGGAGCAGTTTGCACCAGGGTCTTTCAAAACATGACTTCTCCTCAGCCCCTTAAGTTGACCTTGGCCATGTCAAGAAATGCCACATCTTAGAAAATTTATTTAGCAGTGAGAAAAACACTTTTTCGATTAAAAATTTTCAATACAGACATCTTTAATGTATACAATTTTTTTTTTTTGAAAAACAAATATGGTGGTCGAGAGTATAACAAAAATCTTAATCACCTGTTGGTAGTTTGAAAATATAATAGATGTTCTAATATTATCACTGTATGCAACGAAAATTCACTAAAATTATTAGAAAGATTTAATACATAGAATTATATTTCGAGGATAGTTTATATTTGAGAATATAATAAATAACTCTGGAAAAGTAGTTTATGTGAGGCCGATGCACACGTTATTTCTTGTAAAAGATAAATGATGACTGCGGCTATCCGACGGTCGATGAGGAGACTCCAACTAACTCCTTCCCGGAGAATATTTTAATATTTACACTTGTATTAATTATACAAAATCAAATTTCCATGGAGATTCCAAGACTCAACCCTTTGTCAGTCGATTGTTTTATTTTTGTTTCGCGATATTTATTTGTGACGTGCTCTGGTAAAAAAAGGCTAACGAGTGAAAACGACTGTTTGATATAAACGCGTTCGAAGTTATATTATGAACAACTTTCAATATTAAACTAACAGTAAAAAAGCATAATTCCATGTTGGGTATACTATTCCATATTTGGCTGCTTTCCTCTACGTATTTTATTTAAATTAGTCCACAGTATTTTTTGAACATTTCGTAAAGAACTATATTTTCGAACATTTTGCTTTATAAATTATTTTGAAAGCCGAATTTCATGAATAATACTTCTGTCTGGAAGACACACGAAAGTGTCAGAATCAATTATTTGTGCACCTTAATCCATTTTTACTAGAGCACGTCGCATAGAGGGGTTGGATTTAAAAATGGCACATTTTTGGGTCGTCGAAGCTCGTCCTTTATGCTTCTTTTTACACCACTTTCTGCTTATATTTGTGTGTAGTAGAGACTCTAATTATTATTATTAAAATTACCGCGATCTATCCGACAAACTTTTTTGTTTCTCGTGATTTTTGAAAATCCTGTTAAACGCCTTCTGGTAGTGCTGGGTGAGAATGCCTCGAGGGTGGAGCAGCAACTGTACGAAATCCTTGGTTAACCGGCCCAGAAGGAGGAAATCACGACGAGTCACAATCGTGGGGTTAATCGAACGAGCAAATACACCGCGAACCCGATGTTCCTACCACGGCAGAATTCCTAATGCCCCTGCCATAAGCTTCTGCGTTTGCTTGTCGAAATGTTTACACAAACGTTGAGAATATTCCAGCGCGCGAACTCAACAAATTCAGCAACATCTATGTGAAAAATATCTCGGGTTCTAAAATGGGAATTTAGGGGGATTAAATCCTGTAAATATTTCTTTAGCAGTGAACAATTAGAAAAATTGCAAGAATATTGAAATGTTATTATTATTAAATTGAACTATTGTTGGTAGAACTGAGTACCTTTTTTAAAAAAAAAGAAACTTATTTATTGATGTCGTGTTGAGGGGAATGAATTTCTAGTTCCACAGAAAATTATCTTCTGTTCCAAGTTCGTTGCACCAGTTTCTTACAATTAGCACCCGAGGGTGCAAAGTATTTCCTCCATAAAAATCGTTGTAGGGAAGTGTTCATTTCCATTTTCATCAGGGCTGAGGCTCAGCCACTAATTACGAAGGAAACTTACGTTAGACCTTAGATTACTTTTACTACCGCTTCGTTACATAATACTCACTTCAATGTACCAGCTTTCAGAAGAAGCGATGGTTAAAAGCGAGTGAAATTCAAGCTTCAAAAACAAACAGAAACTTCACTTTACAAACTTAATTTTTTATTACACTCCTACAGAAGGTTTAACCTCGCACAAACCCATTCACAGAATCCTCCACGATTCTCGATAAAAATTACCGGAATAATTATTCAAACAGAAAAAGTCACCAAGAGATTTTCGCCCCAAGAATCTTGCAAACGAGTGCTCGTTGCAGTGGCTGGAGAATTTGTGAAAATAGACGCAGCTGAAGCTGAACGAGGAGGCAACGAAGCGTATGAGGCGAGGCTTAAATATTTATCCAAAACGGGGTGGACATCTGTCGGTGTGGCTCGTTGCATTTTATTTAGGCGGCCGAGGGTATTTATTTAACATTAACGCCGGCACGTAGTCCACCCTAATTCACGCCGTCGTCGTCGTCCGTTCGGCAAACAACGGCACACATGCTGCCACGGTCTCCTCGGGGTTTGGTCCGTGGCCAAATACGAATTATTAGTGTTGTCACTGGCACGTAACCGCGGCTTCTGCCTTCCGTTACATAGTTTTTGGTCCACGGGCGGCGTAATTTTATTACGCCACCGTCGAGCAACGACGTTTGTTAACCTCCCGTTTCGTCGCGCCGCGAGTCCCCCAAGTCCAACCATCGTTTCGCTAGGATTTTTTCGAAGGAGACAGTTCCCTGTGGCTTGGGTGAATTTTAAACGACTGGGGATAATTTTGTGAGCAAGCGAAGGTGAATAAAATTGTTGGACTTTGGCTACATTTGGACGAAGTGGGAGAAGTTTCGGTGAGATTTTGGGTAAAAGGAGAGTTTCTTTTGTGATAAAGATACTTTTGTGGCTTAGGTGACTTTTGAGACACTGGGAATAATTTTGTGACCAAGTAAAATTGAGCTGTTGGAAATTGTTTGCTTCTGGAAGATTTCCAGATTCAGGTTTGAAGGGGTTGAAATGTGTTTTAGGTAGAAAAAGAGGGATGGTTGGGTTTCTGTTGTGATGAAGATACTTTTTTTGCTTTAAACAACTGGGAATAATTTTGTGACCAAGTAAAGTTGAGCTGTTGGAAATTGTTTGCTCCTGGAAAATATCCAGATCGATGTTTGGAGGAGTTGAAATGAGTTTTTAGGTAGAAGAAGAGGGGTGGTTGGGTTTCTGTTGTGCTCAAGATACTTTTGTGGCTTCAAACAACTGGGAATAATTTTGTGACCAAGTAAAGTTGAGCTGTTGGAAATTGTTTGCTCCTGGAAAATATCCAGATCGATGTTTGGAGGAGTTGAAATGAGTTTTTAGGTAGAAGAAGAGGGGTGGTTGGGTTTCTGTTGTGCTCAAGATACTTTTGTGGCTTCAAACAACTAGGAATAATTTTGTGACCAAGTAAAGTTGAGCTGTTGGAAATTATTTGCTCCTGGAAAATATCCAGATCGATGTTTGGAGGGGTTGAAATGAGTTTTTAGTTAGAAAAGGAGGGATGGCTGGGTTTCTGTTGTACTGAAGATACTTTTGTGGCTTCGAACAACTGGGAATAATTTTGTGACCAAATGAAGTTGAACAGTTGGAAATTATTTGCTCCTGGAAAATATCCAGATCGAGGTTTGAAGGTGTTAAAATGAGTTTTTAGTTAGAAAAGGAGGGATGGCTGGGTTTCTGTTGTGCTGAAGATACTTTTGTGGCTTCGAACAACTGGGAATAATTTTGTGACCAAATGAAGTTGAACAGTTGGAAATTATTTGCTCCTGGAAAATATCCAGATCGAGGTTTGAAGGTGTTGAAATGAGTTTTTAGTTAGAAAAGGAGGGATGGCTGGGTTTCTGTTGTGCTGAAGATACTTTTGTGGCTTCGAACAACTGGGAATAATTTTGTGACCAAATGAAGTTGAACAGTTGGAAATTATTTGCTCCTGGAAAATATCCAGATCGAGGTTTGAAGGTGTTGAAATGAGTTTTTAGTTAGAAAAGGAGGGATGGCTGGGTTTCTGTTGTGCTGAAGATACTTTTGTGGCTTCAAACAACTGGGAATAATTTTGTGACCAAGTAAAGTTGAACCGTTGGAAATTATTTGCTCCTGGAAAATATCCAGATCGATGTTTGAAGGTGTTGAAATGAGTTTTTAGTTAGAAAAAGAGGGATGGCTGGGTTTCTGTTGTGCTGAAGATACTTTTGTGGCTTCAAACAACTGTGAATAATTTTGTGACCAAGTAAAGTTGAGCTGTTGGAAATTGTTTGCTCCTGGAAAATATCCAGATCGAGGTTTGAAGGTGTTGAAATGAGTTTTTAGTTAGAAAAAGAGGGATGGCTGGGTTTCTGTTGTGCTGAAGATACTTTTGTGGCTTCAAACAACTGGGAATAATTTTGTGACCAAGTAAAGTTGAGCTGTTGGAAATTGTTTGCTCCTGGAAAATATCCAGATCGAGGTTTGAAGGTGTTGAAATGAGTTTTTAGTTAGAAAAAGAGGGATGGCTGGGTTTCTGTTGTGCTGAAGATACTTTTGTGGCTTCAAACAACTGGGAATAATTTTGTGACCAAGAAAAGTTGAACCTTTGGAAATTATTAGCTCCTGGAAAATATCCAGATCGATGTTTGGAGGGGTTTGGATCAGTTTTGAGGAGACAGAAGAGGGACGTTATCGCTATTTTATAACAGAGACTCATCACTGGGATTTGGGATTAATTCATTTAGCAAAGGCAACGTTGGTTTGAAAGAAATGCAGATAGGAAAATGTGTTTGAAATACAAATTGCAGTAAAATGCCCCAAGTTGCAGTAAAGTCCCCAAAATGGGTGTCTGATGTGTTTGAAATACAAGTTTTTACAGTCACAAAGGTGTCTGATATATGAAGCTCTTTGAAACAAGGAAATGTGACTGTCCTGTAGGTTCGTCTCTTTTTTGATGATCTGTGGAATCTTGTCTAAGGTACCTTTTCAAATAATAATTTTTGGATGATTTAGTAGAGGTCCCTACAATTTATTTTGATAGTCCAACGAATTAACTGCGTCCTTCTCCTACATATCCTCCTATTATTATAACTCCATCCCTTCTAATACACGTTCTCTGTCGTCGTTCGCTTCCTTTAAACTCAGTGTTCGATCTTTCATGCTCTCACGGTTTCGTCTGTAGTAATTTAATCTTTACTTCCTTTCTTTCTCTTATCTCCTAACGTCTCTTTAAGGTAGGTTGTAGAGCAGCAGTTAATGCTGAACTCGCCTCCTCGCCATTGTCATATTAATTGTAATGGTGCAATAAAGTCACTTAATAATAATAATAATTTCTAGCTAATTTTTTCTGTAAATCCATGAAAAACTTTTGCGAATCATCACCAATTTGGGTAACCTCTTCTACCAGTAGAAAGCTTGACCTCTGCAAGTTTCCACTTCGGTCCCACGAATCTCTCCAAACATCCTGCCCACAAAATCGCCTTTCCAAAACCCTTCCACCTCTCTCCACATTCTCCAGACTATACTTTCAACGTCAAACCTTCCTTCAAATCAGCTTCTTCCTTTCCAACCACCCCACTTCCACCCCTCCCATTAAAAAACCCGCAATCCCACCAAAAGCCACCCTCCACGAAAATCAAAAACCGACCGGGAATTGCATAAACCCGCGCAAACACCTTTAAACGGGCTGGTCCGTAAAATCATCAGTCGATTAATTCGGAGGTGAAAAAAAAGTCAGGCGGAGGTATTCCGGGCGTCGGTGGAGTTCGCTCGAATTTCTCCAACAGTGTTCGGCAACGGCAGAGGCGACTGATAAAAATCCAATAGCAGTGTTTGCCGTCCTGGAAAGGGCAATCACGTTCATCATGGTGTCCCTGGCGCCCCTGGCTCTCGGAGTCCACCCCTTATCCCCTCTTTCGCAGCCGCTGCCACTCAGCCCCGCGCTGCGAAGCCTGAACGTAGCCGCCCCTGGAAAATCTAGGGGTGGGATCCACGTGCACACGCGTCGAGGAACGAGCGGAGGGGAGTGACGGGGGTGAGAGGGGCTGGGGCAGAGGGGGGGGGGAGATAGACGACAACACGGGGCTCGGAGGGGGAGGGTGGCTTTGCTGGTCAGATAAACGGTAAAGCAAATAAATCCGCTACTTTAACATGCAGGTCACCGCCGCTTTCCGTTTATTTTATTCGTTAAATATTTCATTTGGCCAACTAGAGCCAATTACGAGCGCTGCCCGCCGCCGTTTTGCTCTGACGAGCAGGGGGACCTGTTCTCTGGCTATCTGCTCCTTTTTGCGCGTGTGCGGCCGTCTGTGTTTGGACATCGTAGAGAGGGTCGATGGAAATATTTTTCGGAACACCCTTGATGATGGCCCTTGGCCTGGGTCACGGGGATTCGTTGATTTCTCGTGCTTTTTTGGGGGTAGTTGCGAGTGAGTTTTTAGATTTTGGAGGTTCTGGTTTTTGGCGGTGGATGGTCGTGTGGAGAATTTTCAGTGCTGGAAATTTGAGAGGTATCAATTGCTCAGCGTCTCCCAAAATCTATACTTTCTTCCGAATAAACCAATTCTCTGAAATTTCGCTTCAACATATTTGGATCCGCCATCTTCAGTTTCGAAAATCTTACTTCCAATTCGGAACCGGCGACCAAAAAAGCCCACAGATACTGATCTCCTAAAAGTGCTGTATATTTCATTAAATATAAAAAAATCAGCAACGAAATATAAAATTCCGACCGGTCAGATCGATAGAGAATTTAATTGCGAAGGGTTTGAAAAAAAACCGTCAAGTTTACTGAAAATCTACGACCTGTAGGGTGATTTATACGAAAAATGCCGTTATGTACGCCGCCCGAGGTCTTTTTTTCGCCGACAATAATTACGATTAATCCTCCACTTGTTTCAAACCTTATATACACCCAGAATTATACCTCAGAACCAGCCCCAGACTCAGCACTAAAGCCACCTTCCATTGCGTTGCAGGTGTGGTTCCAGAACCGCCGCGCGAAATTTCGAAAGCAGGAGAGGCTGGCCCAGCAGAAGTCCACATCGCAGAGCGGCATTGGCGTGGACAGCGGGGCGTCCAGCCCAGTGGCGAGCAACGTGAAGGCAGAGGGTCGCTCCCCGAGAAGCCCCGCGACGCCACCAGGCAGCTCCAACAGCGTCCTCTCCTCGAACGAGGTGAAGCCGCTGACGAACCCGAATCTGGTGAGCGTGAAGCACACGACGGACGTCTCGGTGGACGGCAGCTCGCCCCACAACCGGGGAAGCAACGGAGGTGGCGGGGCTTGGGGCTCCTGCAGTCCCAGGCCCTTCTCCGCGGCGCTACCACCCTATCTGCTGGACCCGCTGCCCCTCAAGACCGCGAACCTCTACTAATCGTCCGAAACAACTCCATCCTGGCGGGGTCCTGTAAATACAGTGTGTCACGTGCTTGAACGAGAACTGAGTGCTGTTCGGAGGACAGTCGCTTGCTCCCTAGGTCGTCCCTCAGCCCCACGGTGCTCCTGTGGTAGCTTGGAGGCTGAGGTAACCTCGTGCGAACTTGTTTAAGTGATTCTGAGAAAGCTCCTTGTGGCAACATTTACTGGCGGAATAGTGCACGACTCTTTTTACTTCATGGTTTTCCGTTTCCGTTTCTTTGTTGCAGCCCACGCGAGGATGCTCCGGAGTAGACGAGCGACTGTTTGATTTGTTTTGGCCGTTTTTGTAAGTCCCCATTTTTTTTTACCAATTTTATTTAGTTTATTTATTGAATTTGAATTTGCGATCCCCCTTTTCACCATCGTGACCCGTGGTAGTGACATTGAGTGAGGAATTGATTTCGTGCAGACTGTAGTGTCTCTGTATTTTTATTCTGCCGGTGCCGCGCGAGGAATTTCGCAGTGGTTCGTTAATCGTGCCCGACGTTGTCTCCCGAATCTAATTACTCAGAGGACGATTTATAAACTGAGAACGATCTCTCCTGGGAAACCTAGCGATGCTGATATTCATGTACCGTCCTACATTCCTCATTGACTAGATAAAGAATCAGTAGCAACTCCCAGTAAACGACACTCGCGCCGGAATACCTGAAGACGTCTAAAAGCAAAGCACGTCTCGGAAGAATCTCAAAAAAAAAAAATGGTAACTCTCACGAGGAAGCGTCTGAAATCTCGACGAAACGATTGGTCTGTCAGAGTGTCCAGGAAATACCCTCCATCGTTTTGGCTTTAGACACCTTCGGGGATCCGCGACGTTACTTCGCGAAGATCAATGAGGAGGCCACGATCGCGAGAAGCGTTCTGAACAGCTTCGTCCCCCCCAGCTGTTGTCAAGCCCGTGAGCGCGGCGATACCATCGATGGACGTCGATGTGGTCGGCGGTTGTACAGTTGTTGCTATAAATATAGAGGATTAGTGTTTTACACCGTACTCATACCTACCATCCATCGAACGTGAGCGAGGGTGCCTCTCCCCCTTCGCTGGACGATACCGGAAAGCAGCATGCGTTGAAACGAGACAGATAGTAGCTCCACCCGATCGTGTATCATTGGCATTTCAAATATACATTCACTCAGAACTATCCGCATTAGCGTGTAAGATTTATTAAGGTCCAGTCGCGCGACGTTACGCTAGTCCCTGACTGTACGGAAGTAGGAAGGAAGGGGACGAAGGAGGCAGGAGTCGCGAGCTAGTAAGTAGTCGTTCCTTGTGTGCTCGAAGGAAAACTTATCTGTCCAAATATCGATTCTTGAGGGTCCGTAGTAGTGGCACTTTGGGGCCGTGCCTTGCAAATGCTCTGAACAAATCAGAAATGCGGGGTTTCAGACTGTTTGAGATAGTTTGAGAGTGTGTGAGACAGTTTGTGATAGTTTGAGACAGTTTGAAGCTAAAATAAGTTTAAAGATCTCGAAGTCTCGTTATGATATCGAATCATTTACTTATACTTACATAGTTCGAGACTGTGTGAGACAATTTGAGACAGTTTGAAGCTAAAATAAGTTTAAGGATCTTGAAGTCTCATTATGATGTCGAATCATCTATTTAGACTTACTTAATTCGAGACAATGTGAGACAATTTGAGACAGTTTGAAGCTAAAATAAGTTAAAGGATCTTGAAGTCTCATTATGATATCGAATCATTTACTTGTACTTAGTTCGAGACTGTGTGAGACAATTTGAGACAGTTTGAAACTAAAATAAGCTTAAGGATCTTGAAGTCTCATTATGATATCGAATCATCTACTTATACTTACTTAGTTCGAGACTGTTTGAGACAATTTTAGACTGTTTGAAGCTAAAATAAGTTTAAGGATCTTGAAGTCTCATGATATCGAATCATCTACTCTGACTTAGTTTGAAACTGTGTGAGACAATTTGAGACAGTTTGAAACTAAAATAAGTTTAAGGATCTTGAAGTCTCATTATGATGTCGAATCATCTACTTGAACTTACCTCACGAATCCTCGCACTCAAACCAGAAGAAAACTAAAGTAAACCACTGGACATTCGAAACTCAAAAGCCTCTCAGCGCCTCCAAGGCTTCGCACAATTTGCAAGGTCACGTAAAACCGTTTAGAATCCCATCCCCAAGGATCGATCCATAAATCGTGGGAGTAGAATTGGCGAGCGCTCCAGTCTTCAAGTGGTCTCGTCGCGGGGGGGTGTCGAATGAACCAGCCAGCGTGTTATAAATCGAAAAATATTTATTTTACACAATGGTCGCTATGATTAATCGCTATTCTCGTGCATTCGTTGACCGTCTCACGGCATCTTCACGCGGCTACTTAAAGATCGTTTGACCAAACAGAATCGTTGCCACCCTTTGCTGGGGAAGCGGAGGTGGCGCGCGGGGGAGACCACGGGGACCGGAAACGCTCGTGAACGGGGTCCGCTTCCGGTCTTCGGAGGTCTATCACCGGCGTCCGAACGTAATCGAATACCAGCCCCTCGCGATATCTCAAGCTATTTTTGTAATGTAAATGCTACGGGCGTTGGCCCCGTCCCGAGGCTCCGCTCGACGATCACTTTTCCTTCGACGCGCCCTTGCGATCTGACAATTGGAATGTCGCGTGCCGTCGAAACGATGTTCCCCCCGCTTCCCCCCCGCCCAACCTTTCGCGAAACAATTTTCCTCTTCCCATCCCCCCCAGGGAGGGTAGGGACCCTCCACTAATTTTTCTTTCCTCGTCCCCCCCCCCCCCCTCCGTTCTCGAAATATACATTTATTGAAAATAATCGTTCTTGTATTTCTGTGTGTGCGTGTCGTTCATTTCCGTTCGTCACGAGTCGTTCTGTTAGCATCGTTGCTCCAGGTGTACGGATTTTCCTTTGTACTATGTCGTTCGCAACGACGCCCGTGGCTTCCTTTCCTGTGGAGGCGACCCGGCTGACCGAAATCCACCTTGCGGACCTTGGATCCGATCGCAGGGAGTCGATCCAGTCCGCGGTGATTCCCCTCCCAAAGAGGGGAAGCCGAGCGTCGCTCTCGACTGTTCGCCATACAAAAGTAATAAAAATTTGTCCGTCGACACTAATGCCGGTTCGATAATCGTGATCGGGTGTCTCGTTCGTTCGCCACGTCGTCGAAGGGATCGTCCAAGCGACCCCCGGAAGTCCGTCAACGATACGATAATAATGTGGATACAGTCTTCGTTACGGTCGAATCGGTTTGTGTATGCGCGTTCGCGGTCGTCAAACGATATTTATTCCCTGTTTGGAGCAGCGTATTATTCGTCATTTGTCGGAGTTAGTCGAGGAGTCAGGCGTCTATACATATACATACCTATACACGCAAACGAATAAAGCAGCACGAGCCACTCCGGCAGCTACTTCAGCTCCCTTTGTCGCGCGCGTTGTGCTCATTTATTTGCGTGTACGTTTTTTGAATATATTTATATTTATATTTATATATATATATATGTGTGTGACTGGTTCGAGCATGTCGTTAGGTTGTTGAAGGGGGATTTTAGGCCATCGTCAGGGTGCCCGCGCCCATGCCGAAGCCAACGCCTTTGGGCCCGAAATTTCTGCCGTAGCAGCCGCGACAGTAGATGTCGCCGTCGGGCGCGTCGTTCAGATTCGTCGAGTCTAACGAACGGTGGCACGCGGCGCAGCTGAAGCAGCGCTTGTGCCACACGCGGTTCTTCGAGATCATCTGCTCCGCTGCGTAGACGGAGTAACCGCAACGCGCGCAGCCGTGGCCGTCGCTCCGCTTCTGGCCCACCTGGGGCTTGGAGTCGATGCTGCAATAAATCGTGCGTCGTGAGAGATAATCATTGTAGCGGGTAGTTGGACGTTAAAAGGAATGGGTCCGTGGATACTGTGGGTAGCTCTGTTTCGGTTGGTAGAACAGGTTAGGTTGACTGGATTTCGTAGAAGCCAGCAGAAACACTCCTGGGGATTCTGAATTTTTAGGGTTCTCAGTTGGATTTAATTTTAAGATTTTAATCGATAAAGGGGATGCAGAAGGTTCTAGGACTGAAGGTTGGTCCCAAAGATTCAGTATGCATTAGTTCCTTTGTCTAAGGGGTTTGTTGGTAGAGTAGACTACTTAGATTAATTAAATTTAGTGGAAAAATTCTGGAGACCTTGGTTTGGGAGATTTCTGTTGATGCAAGGGACCCAAAAATTTTTGGGACTCAACTCAAAGATTCTGTATGCCTTAGTCTGAGGGGTTTGTTCGTAAAACAGACCAAATTGATAGAAGCCAGATGAAATTATATTGGGATTTTGAATTTTTGGAGTTTTGGGCCTGAGAAGTTTCAGTTGGCAAAAGGGGACCAACAGTACGTTGGAGTGAACAATGAGAAAATTGTTTAAATTAATCTTTAAAGCAGTCTTCCAACCTCTACCATGAACTCCACTCAACTTCATAGAACCCAAGCTCCTCTTTTGAATCTTCAACTAGCAGTCCCTAAACTGACTCCTCTACCAACTGGCAATTCCGGGCCCATAGTACGAAATTTGATCTCATCAACTTACTACGAGGGACAGTGATCTCCATTCGTCGAGACCAGAGTCGGGGTGTGTCCGAATCCGAACCCTTTGGGCCCAAACAGCTTACTGTAGCAGGACCGACAGTGGATCTCCTTATCGGGCCCATCGCAGGCCAGCATGGAGTCCAATGGCCGGTGGCACTCGGCGCAGTTGAAACATTTCTTGTGCCACATGGTGCCTTTGGCTAGCTGTTGCTCAGCAGCGAACACCATGCCACCGCAACGGGGGCAACCCTGGCCAGCTGGGGCCTTAATCGAGGTCGTGTCAGGATTGTAGAAAGGTCGACTGGCCGAAATTTCTTCCTCCCTGAAAGAAATAGCACAATGAAGACCTCCCTTATAAATCTACATCACTGGTTCCTTTCTGGAGGTGCCAGGTACCAAGTGGTCCAAGTAATTCGGGTTGAAGTTTTGGACATTTTGAAAAATGCGCGTAAGTGTGGATTTTGAAAAATGGTCAAATATAGGGAATTTTTATTTACTTGCGCGATTTGGTTCCTTGGACTTAGGTCCCATTTTTTCTCTAAATTCAGATTTATTTTTTTTCTATTCGAAAATAGACAGTGGCGGATTTAAGGGAGAAGGCCCAGGCGGCAGACGTTCCAGAGGCCCATTTTTTTCAGGAAAATAAGTAGGTAGTTTACTGAAAACGGGTTAAGTACAGCAGGTTTTTTTTTTTTTTTTTTTTTTTTTTTTTTTTTTTTTTTTACGGCACCCTGGGGAGGGCCCCAGGCGGCAACTGCCCATCGACCGCCCGTTAAATCCGCCACTGAAAATTGATATTATTCCTAAAGTCTTCCTCTTTTTGACTTCTCGAGTGGCTCAAGATTTTAAAAAATGTCGCTTTCTGTCAGTCATCCGTTTCTAAACGATCTCGGGATCTCTTGGACAATACTTTAACATTTTTTCAGAAAATATCGACGTGAAAACGCGCCAAAATTACCAATCCCTCGGCGTGATTAGACGCCAACGCCAGTCAAAGCGTTGAGGTAGTAAAATAAATGGTATAAGTCTTGCCTAATTTTGTACTTTTACGATAATATACCACGTGCAGACGTCTTCAACCCTTCCTTTGCCTACAGTCACCCCCAACCACCCCTTCTAGTAAAATAATCGTACAAAAGCAAAGAACAGAGTTACTCACGATAGGCCATCGGTCTGTAAGAATCCCGATCCGCATGCGAATCCGTATCCGTGCGGTCCCCATTTCTTCCCGTAGCAGGTCTTGCAGTAGACATCTCTGTCGGGCCCGTCGCAGGCGATGATCGAGTCGAGAGTCTTGGTGCAGTCGTGGCACTTGTAGCACTTCCTGTGCCATTCACGGCCCTTGGCCAGCACCTGTTCAGCAGCGAACACCACGCCGCCGCAACGCGGGCAGCCCTTGCCAGGTGGCGCCTTGATCGCGGCGGTGTCGATCACGGTGGTACGAGGGGCAGCATCGCTGCGCGCAGAAATCCCTCGATATATGCCCGTCGACGTTATCCCCGCCGTTTACGCTCAATTTTCTGGCCGCACGAATGACGGACTTTGAAGTTTTGAACCAGCTTGAGAAGAATCTCAATTCTCAGGCAGAGGTGTATAATTGAACTACTAATTCCTCAAAGTGTTCTCGCTATAAATTTTCATTCGTGCGACAAGAGAGGGGCATTTTGGAATTCCCAAAGAAACGAATCCCATGCAAATGAGGGGTCGATCGATACCGATTGGTAATTAAAATGCAGAAATGGGTGGAAGTTTCACGCTTCGCTGGCTCCGCGAGGAACGCGGCAAAGGAATTTACAATTGGCATCGATTATTCTGCTGATTATTGCAGCGCTGAGTTTAATAATTCGTCCTCTCGCGGGAGGATATTTCTGGTTCGCTGGGATCGAGCTCTGCGCGAAACTCTTGAATGGGAGGGAGAATAAAATATCTGGGGCGTGCTTTTATTTGAGTTAGAGGCAGGATTGATGTATAAACTACAAATATCTGTTAGGAACTCGTGGTTATAATAAACATATCCTAGCCATTCGTCAAAAGAATCGTTGAGTACGGAAGATACAGTGACTTGGAAATATTTCTGATAATTGTCTTCTGTTATTTTGAGAGAAATTTGGTACTCGACATTTTACAACGATTCAGTGGCTCAATGATAGATTGTGAGGGTGAGTAATAGCGCAAAGCGTTAAGGCGTCTATTCGTGTGTATGTATGTACACGTATCCGTATTTGAAGAGACACATGCAAACGTTCGTTCATTCGCTCTTCCACTCGTGGGCCGGATTTCTTCAACTTGCACGTTAAATGGAGCTCACTTGACGCTTTTAAATGTACTTGCAGCTTTATGACTATCTTAAAAGGGGATTGAACTCGTTGAGAAATTCGTTGCTATTACAAAAGAAAAAATGCAAACGAGATTACTGTCTCGCATGCCACTTAATGCGAAAACGTGCTGGGAAATCGAGTAGGATAAGATTTTATTGTCACATTTCGAAATTGTCGGTTCAAGTTTTTAGTATAGTGGATTTGTTTCGATGTACACCACTGATTATAAAATATTAGAAGAGCTTTCAAGCCTACGAGAAACAGTTATACTGCGAAGAAACTATCCTAATTGCGCCAACGGGAATTATTTATCCAGGATGTCTAAAACGGGCGGGCCAGAGCATACAAATTCTTCATGTCAAAAGGAATCGAAAAGTCCTTTACAATTTTTTAATCCGAAGCTCCATTCTCGAGATACAAGCAACTGCAGTTTGGGCCCACCTCCGGCGCCATTGTTAAGGCCCAGCGCGCGCTTAAACTTCAACCGCTCGTATCTCGGAAACGAAGGGTCAGATCGAAAAGCGGCAAAGGACTTTTCGATTCCCTTTGACACAAACAATCATCACACCGCGTCATTCCTCTAAATTTCAAAACACCCTATATACCGCCATCGGTGGAACACAAAATTGTAAAGCTCCGTGGAAATAAGAAGCTACGCTACAGGTAGACACAGATAAACAGAACGTCTCATATTAAGTTTCACGCAACCCCTATCACCTTCGCATTACTTTCACCCTCCGCCGTCAAAGTCTTCCACTCAAACTCCTCGTCACTGGTATGCAATTAGAGCCTCCATTTTCCGTGAGGATTAGTCGAAAGAAACAGGGCTGTCTCGAAATCGACGGGCACACGGGCAAACCCACGCACACGCGCACACACACAGAGTTGGCGAAAGTGGAATATAGCATAATTATGGGGGGGCGCGTACCCCTCGTCCTCAATATCGCACTGCAGCCCGATCCACATAACCCCAGCGTGGCCAATACCTCGCGGACCGAATTTCTTCGGATAGCAAGCTGTTAAGCAGACAAGCGCATCATGTATAGTGATAATGTAGAAGCCGAGGCGGGATTTCTCTCGTGTGTTCCCGTCTCAGTCTCCGTTCTGAAAACCCACCCATTGGCGTAGCAGTCGCTCTGTAGGGCGCCGCCACCCTGGCCGTAGCCATAACCCTTCGGTCCGAATTTCTTTCCGTAGCATACTGCGGAGAACATCGGTTAAAGCTACTTGCTGTCTATTACTCGTTGGTAACCTGACTCCTCGGGGGCATAATGTGACCAGGCGCGATCGATTCAGGGACATTCAATTGCTCTGTGGTTCACCACCCTCTTAGGGCTGTGATTGTTCCTTTGTCGAAGTGGACTGCCACATTTGGAAAGCCTTTTTGATTGGCACTACTTGTTACTCTTGTGCTTTTTAATTAATTTCATATTTTTGGGGTGGAAATATTTTTTGCATCACTTGAATAAACATGTTATCACTTATACTTCTCTTATTATTAGTACCAGGATCATATTACTGCAAAATTTATTTATTGAAAAAATGTGTAGCGTATCTTGGGCAAAGAAAGTGACGCAATAAATATTTCTAATACTTTTAGGTATGGTTTTTCAAAATGCGGAGATGTAGGTATTTTCATCGAGCTCGCCCAATGCATTATGCCCCCTTCTTATAATTCTGCCGCTTCCTTACCTTTGCAGTAGATGTCCTTGTCAGGACCTTCGCAGCAATTCACGGAATCTAATCTCTTGTTGCAGTTGGCACATTTAAAGCATTCCCTGTGCCATTGCTGCAGGGAACACAAAGGGGCGCGTGTTAGTCACTAAAAATCCTTGGAGAGATCAGTTTTACGGTTCTATTACACATGGTTATTCCCAGTTTATCATTACGTCCTTGAAAACAACTATTCAAACGCATATCTAGTCAAAATTCGAAGTCCAATTCGAAGTAACTCTATCTTATAATTTTCGAAATAAAAATTTCTGCAGAATTTTGAAAAACTGGCGCGTCACTCGTTTCCACCCCTTTTGACATAAAAGTCTTGCATAATTAACAGAGAAGCTCACTATCAAATATTATCTCTTAAGTGTTAACCAATCCCAGCTAAAAAATCATTAAACAACCCACGATCCACCATCGTAATAGAACTAACACCTTTCGGGCACAAAAATGGTAACAAAGGTAGTATACTGTGTTGAGTGAGGAGACTTCCAGGCCAAGAAAAGGTGTTGAATGTCATCTTCGCGCTCTGAGGAGGCTTCCTTCGGTTTCGTCGACAAAAATATGCAAAACACTTTGCGCCAGTGTGTGAAGGTTTGGACGGAAACGGTTCGCGAGTAACGAAGGGCCATCACGAGAAAGACAGGCAGAACGGAGGGTACTGTGGGGCACAAACCCGTTGGACGATATTCACGAACGAGCCACGCAAAAAAATGGCAGGGGGAAAAACAGTAGACTTCTTGGACTGCAAAATGATACCTCGACAATATATCTCGCGATCAGGACCATCGCAATGAAGCGTCGAGTCCAGAGACCGGTGACAGACTTTGCACTTGTAGCATGACTTATGGTAAGCCTAATCACAAGAAGCAGGAATAACCATGATGCGCCCGGCGACAGGCGAATTGTTCTCAGGCAATCGATTCGATTGGGGGATCCTTGGTGCCGCGATACGTTCTTCGCAGTTCGTCGAACTTTAATATTAAAAACAAACTTGCTCGCCAACTCGAGGAGGGTTGTAATTTAATTTCGTCGCGTGTATCCCGTGTTTCTCGGCTTGAGGTGCCTCCAATTGGCATTAGCCCACGAATTTCGTGATAAACAGGAATTTACAAGCAATTTTGTAGCTCCTCCTGAACGTTCCTCTGAATATTTGCAGGTATGTTTACTTTGGGGCTGTATTATAGGGGGTGGAAAGTAATATCTGGCGTTGAGACTAAGGGCAAATGCTTCTTCGTGGAAAAGTGAGTCGAAAGTATAGAAAGAAATTTTTGCGTAAGACCTTTCGTCTTCGAGGAAATTCGGTTTGAATATTGCAGGATGCCTGGGCTCGAGTACGTATCTAAAGCCGCGATCCCACGTGTGCGCAGTCCGCTGCGCAGAGTACACTCAAGCTTCCAATGCACGTTGCTTTTAGAGACTAAAACTTTTATCACAGAATTTATCACTGTATTCCACCAACGTAATTTCTGTTTATTTTTAAATAACAAAACTTTTTTTTAAACAAACCCCCGTTTCAGGTCGACAAAAATAGCTTTAAGCTTCTTCAGCTTTAATTTTGCTCTAAGTTTCTTTTGCCTCATCGCACCCGTAGAAACGTGGCTTAATGTTGATTGAACCACAAATTACACCCCACCATATATGCTTCATATTGCTCACCGTCGAAGTTATCTTCCTCGGTTATTTTGGCCGCGTGAATGGACAAAGAGTGACAGCCGTAATTCGAGTATAATTTAGAAGAGTCCTAAAATCGCTAACAAAGAGACAGACCGATTTCACGCAACGACAGCAACCAATTGTTTCTGCCAAAGATCACTTCACTCATTGTTATACTCTAGTGGAATTTGGCTCGTCGCACTGACAGTAGAATGTTCCGTCAATGGACGAACGTGGAGTTTCGCGAGTGCAGGATTTTCAGTTGTAAATCGGTTGAATGAAATCGTAAGAATACAACGTGAAATTATTAAAGTCACACATTCCATCTACCCTTAACTTCACCACCCTTAATCTCCTCCTCGTATAAATAAAAAACTCTAACTACCCTCAAAATTACTAAAATAATGCTTCCTTAAAAATTCAGAATGCTCAATATCTGAAATTTACTCAAACCAAAATCCACCCCCATGTTCCCCCTCCTCTCCACCAGGAGCTACGCTTCAGCCAGCCCTCGCACAAGTGACCAACAGCGCTATATCTGCTCCTGTCGACGGAACGACAGATTGGCAGCAGCCTGTGGAGGGCAATTAGCCTCCATCGGCCTAATCCACGTCGGAGTCTCTCGCTCCAAGTTATTTTCCAACATCGCGCGCGGAGAGAGTCGGCCAGTTGGTGGTCTGCCAAGCTCGACGGAGACAGGAAAAGCTTCTGGGCGAGCACCCAACGGCAACAAGCCGCGATCCCGCCGGACTCGTCACGCTGCCCCTGTTCCTCCTCTCACCGTGCTCCTTTCCCCCTGATTGTTATGAAATTACGCGTTTCGTCATACGTTAAGATCTCGGAGGCACGTCGCGGTCCACGAGCCCCTGGCACCGTGTCAGCCGCCTGTGCGTTTAATTTTAGCGAGGCCGTGATCGACATCCCTCGATCCACGGACACTCTTAACCATTTCACGTTGTGGGCGAGGATCCTACCAACGGTACCCCGTACTTATCGTGCTTCCTAGGTTCAGATAGATGAGCCAAATCAGCCACGAGTCGCTCGAGCCGTCATTTCAGTGGGTTCATGCCAAACGAAGCACCCCAGGTGAAGCGCCTATCCCTACTCCTGAGCGTTCGGGTCCGGATTAGCCGTCTTCGCGGCAAGATTTAGAGGAGTCCTCTGGGTGTCCGAGCGGCAGCTACCGTCGATTAATAACGCCCGGAATTTCACAGGCTGTTTACAACCCCCCGCCGATGGCGTGTCGAGTTTCGCCCGCGGAAATAAGACCGCCGCACGCCAGGAATAGCCCGGCCGGTGTCTGCCGGCCGCGTGATATAACCGGGGACGGTATCTCGCGGCACCAAGGTCGTTAAACTAGAGTTCCTCGTGAGAAATGGCGACCGATTTTCAGGGAGGAGACTCACCCTTCCTCGGGCCAGCATCTGCTCCGCGGCGTACACGAAGCCTCCGCATCGAGGGCAGCCCTCTCCTTCCGGCGCCTTCGCGATGACGCGTGGTTCCAACACCGCGTTCGATCCTCGCGCGAGCTCCCTAGAAATTCGCCCGTTATAGTGCATCCACTCCTCCTCTCCTCGCTGGAAAACGGTGATTCCCAAAGCGACGCGCAAAACTACCACCCCGGAGGACTCTCTCCCCTCGGAACCGTCGGTGCTTTCAATTCGCGCTATGGCGGATGCTCTGTAATGATCGCGGAGCGACCGACACTTGGCGAACGGGGGGTGTTTGGCGCGAGGGGGTTGGGAACCACCTGGGGAGAAGCAAAATAGTCCAAAAACACCACGGCAAAAAAAAGAAGAAGGCGCGTCGAACGGCGAGCCGCGGGCGCTGTCAGCAAAAGGCGGTCGGCCGGACGCCCGGGACTCTCGGCGCTCCCACCCTCGCCGTTCGACGTCGAGAGAAGGTAGGGAAAAGAAAAACGATCGTCAGAAAATCGTTCGCAGAAGAACAACCTCAAAAAAAAAAAATAAAAAATAAAAAAATGAAGAGAAACTAGAAAGAGGTTAGAGTGTTAGGCGACGGGTTAGTAGTCGGTTAGTAATCCCCTTTTCCCCTTTGCAGCCACGCAAGTGGCTTCCGCCGAGCCCCGAGAGGAGAGCCAAGAAGCGGATCGTGTGCGACAATAAATAAATAATACGTTTTACTCGGAGAAAAAAAGAAGTGGGAATAGAGAGAGAGAGAGAGAAAAAGAGACAGAAAGAGTGTGAGAGAGAGAGAGAGAGAGAGAGAGAGAGAGAGAAATAGAGAGTAAAAGAGACTCGTGAGAGGAGGGAGAGAAACGGCGGCACAGGTGAAAGAAAGATGTGAAAAAGAAAGAAAGTCGTATCTAAAAAAAAAAAAACAGAAAAAACATGGGAGAGAGAACAGTAGCTGTTGAGAGGGTGGCGGAGGAGGACGTGGCGGGTTCGAAAATGATCGTGGGCGCCAGCTGAAGGCACTTCTGACGGTGTTTCCTTCGTCTCTACGCCTGGACGTGTGTCTCAGTCTGTGAAGCGCGCGCGCGCGCACTGTCGAAGCACCCATAGAGTTAACGTGTTAGCAGGGTTACGGGGTTACGTGTTTCGAAACAGGGTACGAGAGGCCGTGCAGGTATGCGGATCGAGAAACCGTAGAGATACAGAGGCAGTGACGGTGACAGAGAAAATGTAAAGAAGAAAAAAAAACTGGAAAAGTAAGAGGAGAAAAAAAAATGAAACAGAAAACCAAAGTAAGCTCGTTCTCTTGTTCAATAACACGCGGAAAGTGAGGCAGAAGAAAGAGATAGAGAGAGGCAGAGAGAGATAGAGAGAGATATAGATGTCAGAGAGAAAGAGAGAGAGAGAGAGAGAGAGAGAGAGAGAGGTGGAATCTGACTCGGTGCTCACCATTTTCTTTGGTTACTCGCTACTTCCCTTTATCACGAGGGGTTGCGCACAGGCTCGTGATAAAGCGACAGCATATAGTGTTCAATGGGCCTCCGGTTGGCTCGCACTCAGCGGGGCTGGCGGGGGTACGAGGGTGTTTGATTTGTTTCTTTCTTTTCTTTTTTTTTTGTCTTGTACTTTCTTTCGATTCTTTCTTAGAGACAGAGAGATAGAGACAGAGAGAGGGTGTGGGCGGTTTCGGGAGGCTCGAGGGGTGGGTAGGTATTATACACGAGGACGTAACCTGGCGTTCGCGAGGCGAACTCTGTGCGTTCACTCTCGCGTTTCCATCAACCCCTTGGCGGTGGTTAGTTCCCTCTTATTGTTTTTAGTCGTCGATGCCAGGTCCGGCGGGGATTCGTTATTTCTCTTTTCTTCTCTTTTTTTCGCTTTTCTTTTTAAAAGGAGCTACACGTACATCTAAGTGGGTGTGTATCGTGCATGTACAGTGGGCCAAAAATGTTCCCGGCACTTCCCAGGCGCGATCGATTATCTTTCCTGAATCACTGTACCACAGTAACGGTTTTGGTTTCGACGCGACGAGCGGAACCGTCCCCGCTGCTCCCCACCCTCCCCGGATGACAGCAACATTTTTGTCCGACCGTCTATGCGAGAAAGTACGCCGTTGAATATCGTCAATGAAGAACACCAGATTCTTCTGTTTTTTTTTTCTTTCCCTTTTTTCGTCTTTTAATGGCACTTATTACAGATGGTACAAATGATTCTATAAACTAGAGTAATGTAGTAGTAAGTAGTAGTAGGTAGTAGTAATCGCATAAAAGAAACGAGAAAGGGTAGACACATATGCAATTGTAACAGTAATTCGTAAACGGGCGCGCCGGCGGCGCGCGGGAGGGAGAGAAGAAAAAAAAGGGGGGCTCGTGTGAGGCAACAAGAAAACAAAATAAGAGGAACAGAACGAGAGAGAGATAAAAGAAGACAAGTGTGTGAGAGAGAGAGAGAGAGAGAGAGAAAAAAACAGGGGTTGAGGGGCTGGGGGTGGGGGGCAAAGTTAAAACGTGACCAACGAACCAAAAAAGAAAAAAAAAAGAAGAGAAACAAGTAGAAGTAGAAGAAGAAGATAGTCGACTAGATTAAACACAAGTTAATTAACATTATTATAACGTCGTCGTCGTCGATGTTGTCATCACCATCGCCATCATCATCGCTGTTGGCGTCGATGGACGACGAGAGGATCGCGGAGCAGTGGGTGGAGGGAGGGCGCGGGGAGGGGGTGGGAAAAGTCACAAAAAGGAAGGACCAGACGAACGAGAGAAAATAAATTGTGGAGGGGAGTATCGAAAATGAAATGCCGGCTCGCGGTGACGCGGAGCTCCAACGAGAGACAGAATTCTATGGGGTACAAACGAAAAGTAACGCCGGTTGTTATAGCGGCCGTTTAGAGGGTGGTTTTGGTGTCGTGAGGTGGGGGTGGGTGGGTTTACAGATTGGCGATGCTGTATACACATATATACGCAGACGCATGCTCTCGGTTCCTTGGGTTCTGAGTGGGCTGCCGCTCCTTCCGATTACGTTCCTCAGGATACGGTATTGTCCGTACCCAAGAAGAGGATTCGTGCTGTTGGATCTTAGGCTGGCTCGATGTGGTTCGATCCAAATTATTATTTTTCGGTTCACACGGCGCGTAACGGCTCTTTCATTACGGGGACAGGTGGTCACAAACGAACTGGAGAGAATTCCTTTTCTTTTTCCTTTTTGTTACGGGGAGGGGTGGGGGAGGGTGCGGTCGGACAGAGGGGTTGGGGGTGGTGGTACAGAGAGGGGGAGGGTCGGACGACGTCAGGTGCACTCACTCGCTACTCTTCAAGTGCTCGCCCTGATCCATGGACAGGCAACCAGCGCCTCCACCGAAGCCGTATCCTTTAGGGCCGAACTTGCGACCGTGGCACATTTTGCAAAATAGTTCACCCTCGTGCTCGGTGCAGTTTGTCGAGTCGAGCAGTTTGCCGCAGAGACCTGGAACACAGACACCGTTCGTTGGCTACGGCATTCTGGGTACCGCTGAGTACGAGCTCGGGGACCGTTTTCCAAAAATCACCCTTCGTGGGTTTTGGACGTGGAGAAAGTTGTTTTCAAGTTTTAGAATTATTGCAAGCGGTGTTGACGTTTTTGTCGCGCGATTTTTCGAGAAATTAGGAAAAATTCTCTCGGCACCTTGGTCCGATGGTGTTCCTAAGAGTTGAAGTCCCCAAGCATATCGCTTCGCGGTACATATCTTGTTTCCTCCTCGTGAACTCTAGACTTCCTTCTAAAACCTATCTTTATCAATTTTAATATTAAAAATAAATTTATTATTAATAAAAAAATAATTAAAAAAAATTTCACGTAACCAATTCCGAAAAATACAAAAATGTGTCCAGGCATATTGGTTCAGGAGCTCCTCCAAAACTTTCCTAAAACCCCAGTCACGTTACTTCTCAAATTCCCTGTGCTATATACTCCCACCATGCAACAAAGTACCATCCGGTATAAGATACTTTTAGGAAACGTCCCAACGTCGACGTACCTTCAACGTTTTAAAATCTAAAATATAAACCACCCTTCCTCCCGTCAATCTCGACAAAAGTAAAACACTAGCCCGCTATTCTCGATTAACACGGATCCGTCTTTCACTTACACGTCGCTGCTCGCTCAGCGGTTTGACAATGCCGTGAATAGCGATCATTTTTTATTCAAAATTCGTGCCGGTAACAACGGGGGCACAGTTTTGAAAATACCACCGTGCAGGCGACATTAATCGCCCGAATTATCCATGCAGCTTATTTCCGAGTGGGTCTTCAACGCGAAAATGTGTATTCGGTGGTTTGGAAGGGGTGGCGCCCTATTTCGGGGTTGATCGCAAAGTAGGAATTTTTGTAAAACGGTCGACGCAGGTCGTTGCACCTTCGCGCCGGGTGGTCCGAATTGATTTCAGGCTGGCACGCAAAACTAATTAAGGCCAAGACAAACCCATCCGGGACGGGCATAAACCTTATTTATAGAGGCGTCTAAATTTAAAAAGCCCGATGGTGTTTTGCGCAACGAGCGCTCCCTGACAACTCGAGAACGGATACCGTGTTATTTTGTCGCCTTTGTAAATTGATAATTATTTAATCGTGCAGCTAGTAGGTCGAAGAATTTCAGTTGTGACGGTTGAAAATTAAAAATTGACGAAGTGAGTTTGTCAGAATTTTTTAAGAGATAAATTTGTTAGGAATTCACTTCTGGTGGCATTTAAATATTTTGTTAAAGTGATCTGAGGTTTTGGTTTGGACACTTACCACACTTGAAGCACATCTTGTGCCATTTGAGGCCTCCGGCAACTCGTTCTTCCGCGGCATACACGGATTTGCCGCATTTGGGACACTTGGGGTGTTCTACTGGTTTGAAAGGCATTTTGTTTATACTGGAAAAGAAAAAGAACATGCGTTACTATCGAAACTATCAAAGACTCGAAAAATATCTGACGTAAAATAAATAATTTCCCTCCTAGCCTGTTGTTTGGATTAAACTAATTAAATCTTAAATTCAGTATTTGTTGAAAAAGCGATATTGTCAAAAAATTGATAAGTGGGTAGTCAAAGGCGAATGGAAATTTTTTCACGTTCAAAAATGGACCGAAAATGTAGAATAAAGTTTTTCCATACGAGCCTTTGTTTAGGAGAAAATCGAGTTTGAAAATTGGGCACAGCAAGCCTGCCTAGAATTCGAAATTTATTTTAATAAGATTCAAAGTACTGTATTATTTTAATTAAATTATCGGATTTTGTATTTAAAAGCAGTAGAAAGGCGTGGAGAACTGAATTGAATTAAAGTAGAGCGCATCGATTGAGAATTTAAGCTGCGCATATTTTTCAAAGTTATTTTTCTCGAAAACTAAGCGTCGTACAAAAAAATTTCATCTCAGATTTTCGATGTATTTTATCTTTTTCTACAAGTATGGGTTATTTTCCAAAATCCAATCGCGTTATTTATTTAATACAGACGGATTTTCAGTTAATTATAATTAAGGGGATACTCCAGAAAACTGATTTTGCATTTCATCCTTGGTACAGTTTAAGCCCAGTGAGAAATTGAAATTTTATTTGTTTTGTAACGATCCCTCACGAGTGTCCAAACACCAGAACAAATGATTTGTTGAAAATACACGAGGCCATCGCTGGAATAGCAGCGCGTCTTGCGGTTACTTAATCGTCTGCTGACTAAAACCTAAAGAATTCGTGGTTTCCCACCTGCCATCGACAACCGTGACTATTTTTGCAATCGGACCTCGATGCTTGGCCCAGGAACTCGAGAAAATTCTGAAGATTAACGAGAAAAAGTATCCAAATTTTCGAAAAAATTTTCGAAAAACATTCGAAAAGCAGAATATTAAAAAATATCCCATTTTTGGAAAGTGGAGGATTATTATGCAATTTTCTGCTTTTACTTTTTTATTCGAAATTTAACTAAATTAATTTACAGATAGGGAATAAGAGAAATGACTCGCAAAATATTTATTAAGAACTCAATTTTAAACGATCAGTATTTCTGAGAATTTTTTATTCGTTACTTTGTGGGTAACGGAATTTCTAAGGCGTTACGCGGAGAAAAGAATGTCAACGTCGCAACACCGGCAAATCGGCTTGCGATTACCTAACTTCTCCTGAGGAACGTAAACAGTTTCAGTCTTCTACTCTTGGTGAAGGAGTCTATTTTTGTGGCCAGTCTGAGTATCAACGTGTATTTAGGCAGAAAGACTTGGAAACAGGAGAAGAAGGCAAAGAAGAAAAAGGAGGAAGTCGATGAGAAGCAGAAAAAGGAACATCGAATCTATAAGAAAACATCTATGGTATCAGGATAATGACATCATTGATATTACTCATTCCACTAGGAATTTTCCCCGAAATACACTTAAATTTTTCATTCAACAATCACAAAAAGAATTTTGGAGTTAGAGAATTTTTATGAAATACTGGTAAAGAATTAACGCTGAATGCAGGAACAATAATGACAATAGGGTTACTCTAACAATCTTATAGTTTAATCACAAAGGGTTCTCCAGAATTAGAGTTTCTGCGTGAAGTATTAGAAGAAGGTGGAGTTAGAGTTAGTATTATATAGCACTCACAACAGACTGGCTCTAAAATCCCTAATCTGATCACAAAAACTACTCTAGAGTCATTATCCCACTTAAAAAGTATTTAAAATTCAGAGAAAATATAGCAATCACAACAGGATGACTCTACTCTCCGATCACAAAAGCTACCCCCCTCTCATTATCCCACAAAATATTATCACAATACGCTACGAAAAAATTAAAACTTGGAACAAATATAGCAATCACAACAGTGTGACTCTACCTCCCCCCATCACACAATTACCCTACTCTAATTATCCCACAAAATATTATCAAAATACACTACAAAAAAAATTAAAATTTGGAACAAATATAGCAATCACAACAGAGTGCCTCTAAAATCCCATCGCAAAAATTAGAGCCACTGATATCCCCATCGAATATAAAAAAGCTCATCGCAAAAACTGCTCTAGAGTCACCGCCTTCCCCAGAAATTAAATAAATCACAATAGGATGGCTCTAAAAGTCCCCCAGTCTCATCAATGCATCATAAAATGTACTGGAGGTGCAAAGTGATCCCACCAAGTGTCATAGAAAAAGTTGAAATCCAGAGACAAGTAAGTTTTGGTTACCGGCTGCTGCGGCAAGTGGAGTAGCAACACAGTATTTTAGTAGAGACGCTAGAGTTACCACGAGGGAGTAGCAAGAGAGACGGAGGATTCTATATCCGTGCAGACGCGAGCCGGTTCGCGAAGCCGTATTAGGGAAGGTGCTAGATTCTCCACAACTCAGGCGCCATTACCCCTACTTACGACACCTGCACATCCTCGTGTCTTCTCCATAGAGTTGATACGATTGATTCGAACCAAAAAGAAAACATTCGCTTCCTACTTGACTTCTGATTTCGAAAAGCCCGACGACAGCGACAAAATATCCGAAGCTTTCCAATCTCTTCGAAAAATGTTCTTTGAGAATCTTCGTAAGATTCGAGGGATGATTCCTGATTAATCTGATTCATTAATAATCTTTGGCTGTCCAGACCTAGCTCGGGATTGACTTTTTAATTCACGACTTAATGAATTGCTGTTTTCGGAATATTCTTAAGTATTTTTCTGTTAATTTTGTTCCTGATAAGGGTGCAGAATTTAGGATTCTCTGAATTTCATTTAGACTTTCAGTCTCTGGAAGCAGAAAGCTTCTCGAAGTAACCTCTGTGTAACAGATATGCTCTGGTGTTTGTGTTCGCTCGTATCTTCGCTATTACATCATAACACTCCGAAGGAGTGGTGCCACCCCCGTGTATACTAAATCTGGTCCATCTCAAATTTCATGGAATTCCACGTGAATTTAACTGTACGGGCCACCTGGCTGTGCTCTACGAGGCGAGGATTAAATGTAGCCCCTGGTGCAGGTGGGCTCCCCCCTCGAAATACTTCAAAACTTCCACCCCGGCTCGATTAACTCAAAAGTGGAACCACACTTGCAAAATTCGAATTCTATACTAAAACATCTTAAAGTCTCCAAAACAATTCCACGAAACAAACTACCTCGGAAAAATTAACCCTCTAATCTCTCACCACCCGCATGAGGCCATTGAATCATTGCAAAAAAAAGGACCAACTCAAAAAGCATCTCATAAATCAGAGAATACGAAGAGCCAAGGAAAGCCTCAGAAACAGTAGCTTACTCCAAACCTTCGTTAAGTGCATTCCCCAAAATCGGTACCCAAGCTACTAAAAGCCCCAAAACAGTGTCCCACTTTCCCATCCCTAGCTCACGCACCAGTGGCAGTCAAGATAACTACAGCATCTCCCACGAGAAGCAGAAACTTTACTACGAGACTCAGCACTCCCGTCCTCAGTCCCTCATAGTCCTCCTCAATCCTCCAACATTCTACCATCGAGGGCCTCCAGTCCCAGGGCCAGCCAAATAATGCCCTGACTCATGTGTCGCGCGAATGTAACGATCCTTCGGGAGCAGCCGATCCTCCGTTATCACTGTCTCTCTGGGCGTACTCACCACCGCTATCGCTCGACGGTCACTCAAGAATGGAAACTCGGGGAGGAGGCAGGCGTCAGGCTTAGAAACACCAAGAAGCACTCTACACCGCACTAATACTGGATTCGAATGGCTGTTCTCGCGTCGTGGCCGTCCTAGTCATAGCCAGGGGTTTGCACACGGCACGTGTGCATCGGAACGTCAGTGCTGTTGACGACAGCGTCGCGGCGTCGCAGAGGGAGTGCTAGCCGCCTTCCACCAGCGGGGGTGTTACACTATACCCCGGGTAACGAGCCTCGAGCGGCTACGTGGCTGACAAAGTCGATCCTCGATGGAAAAGCTCCGCTCCCATGGCACCAGCACGGTCGCCATGGGTTTCGGCTAAAATTTTCGGAGTGGGGTGTGGTAGACGGTTTTTCAGACACCCTCTGGGGTGGGTGAGATTTTTGGTAGGTGGTGGTGGGTGCTTCGCTTGGAGGGGGTGGTGGGTCTCAGGCTTTGGAAGGGGGAAAATTGAAAATTATGATTGTGATGGTTTTTAGTTGTATTCTGGGGGGTGGAGGTTGTTTGGAGACTTGTGGAGGGAGTTTAACGTTGAAGTTATTTTACTTTGAATTTATTTTTGGACTTCAGATTTGAGGGGTGCTGTTGATTTTAATATTCCTGTAGGAAGATTCATTTGGAGTACCAGGGTTTCTTTTTTATGTTTAATTGCGAGGGAAGGTTCTACTTTTAAGGGTGGCTGAAAATTGAGAATTTTTGAGAAAATTTTGTGGATTCGTAAATTCAAGAATTTTTCAGCAAGAATTTGGAAAATTTATAACTATTCAACGATGATTTTTATCATCCAAGAAACGGTCTTCTAAAAAATGCTAAAAAATATACAACGAAACTTTGAAAATTAATTTTTAATAAAGCAATTTTACTAATGCAATAAACGAGCGATCGTGAGAAGTTGCCGTACCTATAAAATTCGATATAAAAAGTAGGAGACGTGGAAAAAGCAGCTGAGAAACTTTATTAGCCACTTTTGTCGGCGGCGTGTGAAGTTATTTATAAATCATCGAATTCCACTGTTTCACGAAGAGTTTAAAAAAACTGTTGAAAAAATTTCTGGGTTAAAATAAAAATGAAACAAACTAATAGGCAGTCCACGTGCTAAAATACAGGATTCTGTTAAATTGCAAATTTTCCATTCGCGTTTCAACGAAATAGTTGAATTAATGGCACTTTTGTTTCGTGGGAATTCGCAGGATTAAAATGCGATATTTTATTGGTCTTGGCCGAGCTCTGTCGATACTGCCGTGAATCATAATTGTATCGCAGCAGCACTGTAGTTTTCGTTTACGTATTATTGTGCTACAGAGGTAAATGTGTTTTCTGAGCGATGAACCAGCCGAAGACAACACAGAAATAAATTTATTACTCATACATTTTGGACCGGCTCCCGAGGCTTAATGGCATTCGCGAGAAACGGCAACGCGATACCATAATAATTTTAAGATTAACACCCTCACTGCGTTACCCCACTTCTTCAACATGCAAACCCTAAACACATAAAAAGACCAGTAACAACTCCAAAAATCGGGAGCAAATTGGTCCTCCAAAAATGGACTCTACGATACAATTAATTGACGAATTTTTTGACAGAAAGTTGCTGAGATTTTTATAAAAGAAAATTAAATGAATTATTATATTGTCAATGCTAGTTTAATATTTAGATATCTTCAGCCATGATTGGCTTGAGATCGTTGGTGTGGGTGTAGATCATTTTTAAGGGCGAAGCACCGTCGCCATTTTGGTCGCCGTTGGCGAGGTCGAAGGAAAAAAGGTGAACGGTGGATCGACAGGGCTCCAAATTCGAACCGTGGTTCCAGGTTATTTCGATCCGAATTGGGGTAGCGATGCGCAAGGATCGAATTCCGTTTCTTTCGTTAGACGGTTGTAGGAGGCACGAAAGAAGGGGCGGTCTTCCGAAAAGCCGGTCGTTACTAACGGGCATAAGCGAGTGAGAGCCGTGGCCCACGGCTGTGGGAACACACTCATCCGCTATTAATAGAATCTTGCTCAAATTTCTATTTTTAGAAGGGCTTACACGCGTGCACGTGGCTTTATGTAAAAAGCCCCTAGTATATGATTGTGCACGCCCACGCGGATGCTGCAAGGAGAGATCGCTGGCGGAGGTAAGCCATTGTAGTGGAGTTCCTTCTTGGTGCTTTTGTCTTTGAGAAAGTGGAAATAGTAGAGATTTTTAGGTGGGAAAAGTGGTTTGTATAGATACGGGAATTTGATTTTTTTGTGGGGAGAAGGATATTGAGTTGCTTTTTTTTGTTTAGTAGATTTTTGTGGTAATTTAGTTTGAGGAGATCTTGGCTTTGAGGATTTGTAGTTTAGGAGGGTCCTGGTTAAAGAAGGCATTGTTTTGGGAGGACTTTAGTTTAGGAGGATCTTGGATTAGGAAAACTTCAGCTTAGGAAATCGTAAACTTAGGAAAATCTATACTTATCTAGGCCTTAGCTTAGGAAAAGCTGAACTTTGGGAAATATTAGCTTAGGAAAACTTCAGTTTGTGAAAAACTGAACTTAGGAAAATTTTAGTTTAGGGAAACATAAACTTAGGAAAACCTTATCTTATGAAAACTTCAGTTTGTGAAAAACTGAACTTATGAAAATTTTAGTTTAGGGAAACATAAACTTAGGAAAACCTTATCTTATGAAAACTTTAGTTTATGAAAACCTAAACTTAGGAAGACCACAGCTTAGGAAAACCTTATCTTATGAAAATTTAAACTTAGGAAAACCTAAACTTGGGAAAACCTAAACTTGGAAACACCTAAACTTAGGGAAACCTTGTCTTATGAAAACTTAAGTTTAGGAAAACCTAAACTTGCGATAATCATATTTTAAAAAGACCTTAATATAAGAGGTCCTTACAGGAGGAGGACTTTAAACTGAGAAATAACTTAATTAAGAAGGACATAAACATCTTTCCCCCAGAATTAGAACTACACAAATTAAATTGAATTTCTCTACTGATTTACATTGTTTTTACAAATTTCATCGAAACGCTCTTTTTAAAGTTGCTCTTTCTGCGTGTCTCACTCAACAGCTGGCTCTCTGCTTAATGGACCCGTTACTTTGAACAGAGATACCTGTTCGTCAGAGCTGAAGCTAGCTGAGTGCTACTGATACGTCAGGTGTAACTTCTCTATCCATTCACATTCAATCTTAAATCATCTAAGAATTCTCCGGTCGTATTAAAATATCTTTTTCCAACTTGATCAAGATTACACTCTTTCCCTCGATATAGACATCACTTGGGCAGAAATTCATCAGCTCCAAAACTGAACCACCGCTAATCCCAGGTCAAATTAAATTTCCCCTCCACGCCAAATGCAGAATCCCTCCAAATCTTTTTCTACTAAATTAAACCCTCTTCTATTCATCCCTCTTCAGGACTTACTCCCCCCACTACGCCTCTGTTTTCTCGCGAGCACTAAGCAAGTCTAGGGTCAACGAACTCGAATGAAAAGAACAAAAATTCCCCCTCGAGAAGCGAAGCGTTACAATTGCCAGCCGTTACAAAGGAAATGCCATCACATGCTATTTCCACACCCTTGAAACGTTATTGTAAAACACTATTAGAAGATTATTGGAAACGAAGTGGGATAACCGTGACGCGTGAGCGCGGAGCGTTATCGCCGTGATTGACACCAGGATTTAATTACGTTCCCGAGAATGGGCTGCCAATTCGATCGCGATGGAAATATTCGCGTCGAAAGTAACGGAAGTCGCCGTGAAGCGGAAACGTTTAAAAATTCACGAGATTGCGAAAAGCAGCCGTTTTATTTATATTCAACCTGGAGGTGCAACGATCTCGACGCTTATCCGGTATGCAACTCAGATTCCTCCGCGGTTCCTCCACGATTCTCTCACGTTCTTTCACTCGAAGACTCCAAATATCCAAAAACAGAAAAATAGAAACTTGCTTGGGATTTTAGTGCACACATTGCTGGAAGAAAATTTAAGGAAATAAGTTAGAATTCCATTTTGGAGAGTTGCTAGGGACTTTTTTTCTCAAATAGACTTGTGAAATTACTGGAATAGTCTGGGAAGATCTGATGGCAGATTCGGGGAAGAAAGCTTACCGAGGAGATTGTTTTTTAGCGATTCGTAGACGATGATTGATTTTCGAAGGAACGGCGAATGGTTGGGATTTTGTCACTGCCCTAGGGGAATCTTCAGCAGCGTTGAAATTAAGCTGATAGCACGGGGATAGGTGGCACGGCACAGAAAGCAGGGGGAGAGTGCTATTAGTAGCCGTTAGATTGAGTTTGTGCGGTGCATAATGCAGAAATTCTTGACTCGTTCCACTTGACCGTCTCTCCTTCACTCCCCTTCGCAGCCTGAAATTATTTCCGTCCTGCCGCGGGTGTTACATGATCGCGGAAGAAACTCTGCACACTACCCTCTTCGGGTAATCCCTTGAAAGCGCCAACTCGATCCTCCTGTTCCATAAATTCCGAACATCTTTCAATCGTCGCTTTTGCTTCCCACCTCCCTCCGTATTTTCAAAGATAATTTCAAAAACCTCCGAAACGATGGACAGGAGCAAGTTTTCCCGGCAAAATAATCATTTCCCTCGAGAAACACAAAGCAACATCCCCGAGAACCATTTGTCGGTGCCATCGTAAGGTTATACTACTTAAAAATAAGCTGTCAAGACGTCTGTTTACAAACACGATGAAGGTGAATGAAAAAGAGCGATTAAGTTCGTTGTTAATGTTCTTCGTGCCCTCCCTCTCAGGCCGAGGACGCCTGGTGGGGGTTTTACCTTTAGGCGAAATGGGGGGGGGGGGGGGGGTAGAGGGTGGGTGAGATTTTGCCAGGCGACCGAGGCATTTCCTCTTGGTCGCGGCGAGGCTGAGCATCGGCGCTCAGGGAAGCAGATATAAGTATAGCGAGAGGACGGCCTAGTTGCCATCGCGGCCGTCCGAAATATTAGAATAAGCCCACGCGCGTAATACAATCCCGTTGGTAAGGTAACCAAATTTAGCATGTGACTTAGCAGACGCCCTCGAGACACTTGCACGCTCGGTGACTCAGCCCGAACCACGGAGAACGGGGAATCGAAGGAAAAACGATTAAAGAGGGTGAGAAATTGAGAGGGGGGTTTGGGGGTGGGGGGTAGGCATGAATTAGAGTACTGATCTGTTTCTTGGTGTGGGGTGTGCAGAGTGGCTTCTGCGTACCCTGGTTCGCTTGATCTTATGGTTTGTAGTTTCTTTTGGGGGTTAGGTCTGTTTAGGTTGAGTTGGGGTAGGAATTAAGGTTGACTCGGATTATGCTTCGCTTGGGTTGGAGGTCAGGTGTCTTTGGTAATTATCATGCGTTTAGAAATGTATTAGAGGTTGAGGAGGACACTAGTTAAGAAAATCCTTAGTTAAGGAAGACCCTAGTGGAGAAGAAACCTAGTTGAGAAAAGCCCTAGTTGAGAGGAACTTTACTTTAATGGAGCCCTGGATGAGAGGAGAGGAACCTCAGTCGAGGAGGACCCTAGTCGAGAAGAACCTTAGATGGGGAGGATACTAGTTGAGAAAAACCCTAGTGGAGAGGAACCCTAGTTGAGAAGAAACATAGTTGAGGAAAACCCTAATTGAGGAGGACTCTAGTTGAAGAAAACCCTAGTTGAAAAAGAACCCTAGCGGAGAGAAAACCTAGTTGAGGAGAACCATGCTTGAAGAAAACCCTCATTTAGAAGGACCCTAGTGGGAAAGAACTCTAGCTGAGGAAAACCGGAATTGAGGAAAACTCTAGTTGAGAGGTACCTTACTTTAATGGAACTCTGGATGAGAGGAGAGGAACCTCAGTCGAGGAGGACCCTAGTTGAGAAGAACCTTAGATGAGTGGGACACTAGTTAAGAAGAACCCTAATGGAGAGAAATCCTAGTTGAGAAGAAACATAGTTGAGGAAAACCCTAATGGAGGAGGACCCTAGTTGAAGAAAACCCTAGTTGAAAAATAACCCTTGCGGAGAGAAAATCTAGTTGAGGAGAACCATGCTTGAAGAAAACTCTAATTTAGAAGGATCCTAGTGGGGAAGAACCCTAGCTGAGGAAAACTGTGATTGAGGAAAACCCTAGTGGAGAGGAACCCTAGTTGAAGAACCTCCTAATTGACGGTAGCCCTGGTTGTGAAGAACCCTAGTTGAGAAGAACCATGGTGGATAAGGACCCTAGTTGAGTAGACCCCTCGTTTAGGAGAATCCTAATTCAGGTCTCCTAATTCGAAAAAAGCCTCAGTTGCGGAGGACCTTAGCTCAGAAAGACCATAAGTGGTAGCAGCCATTCACATTGTGGTCACCCGCCGCCTATAAATGATCTCGTGATTAATGTCATGGTTTTACTTAAGTGAACGACCTACTTATAAAATGTAGCAGTTTGGCACCAGCGCAATGGCTCTATCGAGTTCTCAATTGAGAGAGATTAATTAAGAAGATTTTAGTGCGGTGCTAACGATCCGCCACTCTAGGAAACATTACAGTTTACTCTATTCTTACTCCTACCACTATCCAGCAATTTTATATAATATTGTAATCCTAATCAATATCACAGGATCACCCGAAATTCATTCACCTGACAATTCATCAAATCCTCCTCCACGTTGCGAATTTTTAGTTCTAAAATTGGACTCAGGAATTTGGGAAATTCTCGGATTCACCTGGTAGTCATCGTCTATTGTTAGCTACATTATTTACGCAAAACTGGTAAAATTTTACGTATACACTGCCAGCTGAGAATTCCTCGGCAATGATCGAAGATTGAATTAAGTATTGGAAAAAGAATATCTGCGAATTTCTGCGTCGAATTAATCGGGCAAGGTGGAAAGGAACGCGCAGGCACCCAATAGTCTGAAGCGGACGGGCTCGAGTATTACGCGCGAATCGTTAAAAGTAGAATCGAGACAATGACTGGTGGCGAATTAGGCGTTTCGCAAGCTACGTGAGTCACCTGCCGCATCTCGGGGTAACACGAGATATAGCACTTGGCGACAACGCTTGTCTTCTACGCAAACAATTCACGAGTAACCTCGGGCTCGCTTTCTTCCTGCTCCTCCACCCACACCGCAATATTTACTTAGTTGTTCCTCTTAAAATAAATGCAACACTTTAGCTGATGATATAAGGTCCAACGAGAGTGATATAAAGAAAATTCTAGACATCCCTAGTTCGATTCTTCCGATCGAATTCAGGATATTGGACTCCAGGCTTGTAACACTCTTCAAATCTTAGGGGGATGATGAATGTTTGATTGCTGTCTTTAGGGGTTCTGGCCTTGGAAAGATGAAATTTAAATTTTTTGAAGACTGAATTTTTTTAATAGAAAGCTCAGTTAATTTTCAAGTCGCAGCCTTTTGCTACGATCAAGATAAAGCATAGGAGAAATGACCACAAAATGGTAACTTGGTGTCGTCACAGACCTTTAATCTTCACTAAATCTGATCGAAATCACTCACAGCCATCATTCACAGCGTTATGTCTGGCTATTTATAAGAATTACCACTTGAAACTTTGTGCACACCACCTTCAGTCCGGTGTTGATCTTTGGGTGAAGTGTGTTGAAAAGCTTACTGCATTGTTTACTGGCAACTTTACAGTTCCCAGTTTCATGACATGCTATTGTGGCATCGATATGTATACACACATGTTTTGTCAGCTAATGTATATATTCCCCCAATTTTTTGGTATCTTTAGATGCTTTCTTACTACTGATCCCACTCCACTAGTGGAGAACTGGGCAACAGATGAACCCAGGGTAGTGAACTCCAGAAGCCACATGGTCAAGATCACACAGAAATGACAAACGACTTCTCCTAGGAGCTTAAAGAAACTAACTAAATCCATTCAGAATGCAATTTATGCCCATAGCAGGCACCAGACTCAACAGTGGCTTCTCTAATTGAAACATCACAAAGAGACTGCTAAAATCCACTATGGATATAAACAAACATCCACTCTAAAGCCTAAAATATAATTCTGGATGAAGAAAACAAACTATATACCATCCCTAAAAGGACCATATCTCTGTGCCCACAAAAGCCCACCGAAAAATCTGACAAAAGTCACCGAAAGCCCGGCTGCAGCTGCAGGGTTAATTATTGCAAGATTTACGACACGTCCCACTATCGGTTCGCCTATCAATCACGATGAAATACGCGGCCCGAATCGCCATCGAATTTTGGCTGATCCATCGAATTCATCGTCCTGGAGGATTTATGCGCGAATTCCAGGTCCACCACCCGCGAGCTCAGCCAACGTTCCCGCGATTTCCGTATGATCCACTTCGCCTTTTTGGAAAAACTGCCCACCTGACGTCATCAAAGAAAGCTCTGTCCTCGTATTTACCGCGGCTCGGGCACGGTTAAATATAGGGGACCATTATTCACCGCGAACCACTTCTGCCAATATTACTTGGACAATCTTCAATTCCCCTTTTCCGATGGCACAGTCAGCATCCTAATTTTGATACAATTTCGCGCACTTTGTTGCCGGGAACACCTGGTTTTATTAGGCCCCGGTCGTCTGGCTTTACGATTGCAGCCGTTTACAGAACCCCATTCGCGGAATTAATCGCGAGTACCTGCTTGTAAATTGTTAATTCGATTGGCTGGCGCAATAGTAGTTCGTTGCTTGCCATTGCGTTTCAATTGCGTGGAGTATTATTTCTCAGAACATTTACATTACATCTTGGAGGTTGGGCGAAGTCTTTCTTTGGTAAAATAAATTTTATTCCATGGTAATTGTATGAAGGAAATACTAGCTGACGCACTGTAAAACCAGCTATCATTTTGCAGCTCAAATAGCGGCTCCTCAGCGACTATAGTCTCAACCAAAGGAATAAACCTCTCTAAACGGCTTCCCCCACTTCGATTCCCGTACAGCGCCACGCCCACTTTCGCTCCACGCGCCAGCGTGGAGGGGAGACTGGCCAGTATGGTGGGGGGAGCGCGCCACAAGTGGCTCCGGCTGTAGCGCCCAATTAGCGCCTATTCGAAGCCTCGACTTTCTCAATGATCGTTTACAAACGGCTAGACCTATTTTCTGGCCGACCTTCCTCCATTTTCCTCCACCAAGGTTTCCCAGATTCGGTCGAGCGTCTCTCAGCCCTCGACGCAACGAGGATCGATTCGCCGCCCGTCCGACGGCGATCCGTCACTATTTTATCGCTCCTCGAGTGCGTTTCACGCAATTAGAGCCGCGACGGCGTGGCTCGCGCACGCGGGCGTTTTACGGCGACATTAATCGCTCATTAACGCATTCGTTAAGCGTGATGAAGCGCGGCCCAGAGCTGCCCGAGGGCCCGAGTGCCGCGCTCGCGCGACAATTTATCCTCGAAGATGTATTTCGGTGGCAATAAACGTGTCCCTCGATAATGATGATATCTGATAGCGGATCCGATAATAGAAAGGCGGGCCGGAGAGGGCAGGCGGGCCGGCCCAAGCCTCTCGCGTAGCCGCAACCGTGCCCGGTGACGAATATTTTTCAAGGTGACCGCCGAAATATCCCTGCATCTCCCGCATAGCCGATTTAATATTTCTTCGGTGGCTGCCAATTCGTCCGCCGGCGTGCCTCCCCGCCTCCCGCTCCACGCTAACTTGTTACATTATCGTGACATAATGATTCGGCCGCGCGAAACCCTCTCTGGACACTCCCGCGAGACCGTTGCGCAAACTTAGGTTGGCCGAGGGACGCTCGAGACGCGGAGGAACCTTGATTCCGCGGACACGTTGCGGTATAAATCCGGTGTGGGAGGTCAGGCAGCGCTCGATGCCGCTTGCTAATTAGAGTGATCTGTCGGGGGACAGGTTCTATGAATTGGGGACGGTGCGGCACCTCTGGCGAAGGTGGAGGACGCCGCTGCTCGCAATGCTGGGAACGTCCAGAAGTGTGGGAGCCCGAAATGAGATGTGTTGGCTGTTGAGGATTGTAGGAGTTGAGGATCGGGGATCCACCGATGTGGGAACCTAGTTGGGCATGAAGTATCCAACAGTATGTGAAGCAAAAGCGGGGTGTATTGATTCTTCTGAGTAGCGCGACTTGGGAATAGGGGATCCAGCTCTATGTGGACCTAAAAATGAGATATATTGGTCCTTCTGGGTGCCACAACTTGGGAATAGATGATCCAGCACTATATGGACCCAAAAATTAGGTATATGTATTGGTTCTTCTGGGTGGCACGACTTGAGAGCAGAGGATCCAGCACTATGTGGGCCTAAAAATGGAACATATTGGTTCTTCTGGGCTGCACGACTTGGGAACAGAGGATCCAGCACTATGTGGACCTAAAAATGAGATATATTGGTTCTTCTGGGTGCCACAACTTGGGAATAGAAGATCCAGCACTATATGGACCCAAAAATTATGTATATGTATTGGTTCTTCTGGGTGGCACGACTTGGAAACCGAGGATCCAGCACTATGTAGACCTAAAAATGGAACATATAGGTTCTTCTGGGCTGCACGACTTGGGAACAGAGGATCCAGCACTATGTGGACCCAAAATGGGATATATTAGTTCCAATGGAATGTTCAAATTGGGGGTGCAAAGCCTTAGATATCTCAGAGTTATCATTCATCACAGACTAGGATCCTTGAAGAGCACTATCTAGAGTTGATTAAAGATCTTTGCTGCTTTTGTCGTCGTGGGGTGGCCTATAGGAACTTGGTACAATTCTTGAAGGAGAGAACTTGACATTTCTGCAGTAGACATGAACAAAATGATAGTTTCCCAATCCTCCAGCCTCGCCCAACCTCCCTAGACCAAAGAATCCTTCATCCTCCAGTAGTTGCATTTTACTTCCCCTGAAAGTTAGAATATTTTCCAAAAAAGGGGAAATCCTGAGGAGTAGCTGAAGATGCCACAAAACTTAGTATCAATAAAACAATATCAATAAAAAAAATTAAACAAAATTAAGGTACCACGACCAGATTACAAAATTATTCTCTCCTAAATATCGTCTTTGAAAAGCATCCTGTGCAACCAATCAAATTTTTATTTGTCAAAAGTGTAATGGACGAGCTGGATCCTTCCACTCATTTTTCACGCCAAGAATCGTACATTATTTCTAGATCCCCGTTACATCGCGGAATACAGTTCCTGGCATTCGCGGTTCGTTTGGAAACTGCATACGACGCCTGAGTTTCCCGCGTGTCATATTTATATTTCACGAGGCGAAATGGCAGCGGAGACGGCTTGTTTTCTGAAATCTCACTGAATTTGAGACGCTTAATGCTTTGGCAGAACATTACTAATCGATCATGCTCCCCGGTACTAAAATTAACATCCACCCTATTTACATTCGTAACTACCCCTTTATTCACCTTATATCTTACTCTTCGTACGGTAATTCCCATTTACAAAACGGCAAAAAATTTCTGTAATCAGCATTTTGAAAGAAAATTCCAAAAATATTACAAGGAAGCTACTGCGATCTACAATTTCCTAATTTCCCTCATGAAACTTATAAAACAAGGCCCAAAGAGCCTCCCCTTTTTTTATTCAATTTTTTAATAAAAAAAAGAGGTGTGTTAGATATTATTCTCTCATCGTTTCCTCAATGAATCTCGCCTGCAACGGTAACATTCGTCTCCACTTCGCGTTTCGTACCGTTAATGACAAGAAAATCCTGCGTAGATGACGCTGCCGTCGTTGTTTACAGTTTTATTAGCTCATAGAGTATTTTAAATCATTATTTGGAGCACAGGGTGCCAAGATCGGTGAATTGGGAAATTTTGCGTAGCAGGCGATTTGTAAAATCTAAGATAGCTTGGACCAACCGCGGCGTTTTTCGAAAAACCGGAGGGAAGGATTTAAATTAAGGCCCGCCGCGTTGCCGGATGCTACGACTATGGCTGGCGCCATATCAAAAGGCACAGTTGCTTCTCACGCCAAGTATGTACGAAATGAGAACGACTACCTCGATCGTATCTATTCCTGAGTCCACGTTTCCTAGCCGGGCTACTTTATTTTATTTTATTCCACTTCTCGGGCCAATTCACTCGCATCGTAAAAATTGTGCGATAGCGACGCGAATGAGGCGCCATTTTAAGGGGACTCGACCCCATTTTGTTCGATAGGTCCCTCACATTAGGAAACTGCCATATACGTGCTCCAGGATATTATTATTAATTCTTGTTATTATTGTGACTTTATTGTATTATACACTAATGGTAGTGGTAGATTTACTGATCAACCCTTTGGAGTATATTCGGTATGAGAACGGAGAGAAATTGGGATTAAAAGGAGTTGAATATTAGATTGTAAGAAAATTGATCCATGCAGTTTTTAAATTATTTGAAAAAATTATTGTGTAACTTCTATAGTTTTAAAACTATTCAAGTCGTAATAACTTTCTCTGATGAATTCGATGAAGATTGATTTATTTCTTCACGGAAATCAACAAATATAAATATTGTTGTAACAGGTCTCTCAGCTTTCTTCTTTATTTCAAATTTGTAATTTGGTGGGGCATAAAGGTAGTGCAACGCCATCTGGACCCAATGGCACATCAACTACTTTGGGGGAACTTGAACGAAACTCGGATGATATCTTTGCAACACTGGTATCCAGTAAGTGGCGCCATCTTCTTTAGCTGAATAGAAACAAAGTGTTTGAGAACCATTGCAAGATAATATTTATTACAATTACTCCAAAATTTTTAATTAACATTTTAAAGGTCATTTATACTTTATATAAAAAACAGTATGTTAAACTAATTGAAACTTGCAATCCAATTTTAGCAAAAATAACATATTTTATTTCTTGTGAAATGTTTTAGTTTTTGTCAAGCAAGAATTTATAGTAAAAAAGTTTATATTAAGAATTTTATATCGAAAAAGTATTTGCTTTAAATCATTAATGATCTTAGTAAATATTTGTGGTGGACTTCCATGACAACCATTGGAAATTTTTCTGAAAAACCTGTATAATTGTATAACGAGCTTCACTACCGTGAAATTATTCCTATTTTTATCAGGCAATATGTCAGAACATTTGAACATCAATTTGTTTTCGTAACTCTAGCGTAATTCTTCACTCGTCTCGGTGTCCATGTGGTTCCAATCAAACTAATATTAGATTAAATCACCCGTGGTTTAAACATTATGCCATAGAATCACAAGTTATTTTGAAAGTGATTGACACTTCATTAGCTGGTACCAATCCTGTAAAAAAAGGTCCGAAACACCTTTTCACCGAGTTTTAGAGTTTTAGAGTTTTAAAGTTTGAGAGTTTTAGAGGTTTAGAATTTTAGAATTTTAGAATTTTAGAGTTTTAGAGTTTTAGAGTTTTAGAGTTTCAGAATTTTAGAGTTTTAGAATTTTAGAGTTTTAGAATTTTAAAATTTTAGAGTTGTAGAATTTTAGAATTTTAGAATTTTAGAGTTTTAGAGTTTCAGAATTTTAGAGTTTTAGAATTTTAGAGTTTTAGAATTTTAAAATTTTAGAGTTGTAGAATTTTAGAATTTTAGAGTTTCAGAATTTTAGACTTTTAGAATTTTAGAGTTTCAGAATTTTAGAGTTTTGGAGTTTAGAGTTTTAGAGTTTTAGAGTTTCAGAATTTTAGAGTTTTAGAATTTTAGAGTTTCAGAGTTTCAGAATTTTAGAGTTTTAGAGTTTTACAGTTTTATAGTTTTACAGTTTTACAGTTTTAGAGTTTCAGAATTTTAAAATTTTAGAGTTTTAGAATTTTAAAATTTTAGAGTTGTAGAATTTTAGAATTTTAGAGTTTTAGAGTTTTAGAGTTTTAGAGTTTTAGAATTTTAGAATTTTAGAGTTTTACTTCGTTCGAATTTGTATATATGTATATACAGCAAACAGTATTTTATAAGAAAAGATACATTTCCCTCAGTCAACCTGATGCCAAATTCATTCATAAATATCTCGTAAAACATTAAATAAGTATCTCCGAGGAAGATCAATCATGGGTGAAATATTTTATAATTCTCTAATTGCGAAGTTTAGTTGAAATAGATTTACAACACTTCACGTGGTTCCCATATTACACACTACTTGGACTACTTAGTAAGAGGATTTCAGCCATTCCATCAGTGAAGTCGAAGAGACGTAGCATCACCTTCGCAAATGTTCAAAATCAAATGATTTAGGCGTGTACATTCTTTCCGGCGTTTCTGGAAGGACCAAAGGAATAAATTTAGAAGCTGCATGCTGCGACGAAGGCCGTGCCAAACGGAATCTCGCGGCGGACGCGTGCACCACCAATACACAATGCTAATTACAATATCACTATTTTCGTGTGACGGCCAACACTTGCCGCCACTTACTGCCGCGTATCATTTTCATCCACCTGTTATTCGTCTGATATAACTGCTATAAATTTTATTATTCCGAGTGGCTCGCGCATCTGAGCACGTCGTGTCTGCATTTGGGAAGGCTGCCCGAGGAACCTTCCCCCTTGGGAGTGAAGTCGTGGGAGTATCTGGAAGACATAGTACCTATGGGACTACTTATGGGAGGAACTGAAAGAAATTGAATTTTTTTTTATGCATTTCAGGTTGATATTTTGGGAAGGAGATCATTGGATCGTGATGCAATAATTGTATAAGCATTTTTTTTTTTAATTTAAGTCTTTATGAAAGCATTTTGGAGAAGAAAGTTGGAGGAAATTATGATGTTTGGAGGGGGGGGGGGGGAGTGTAATTTTAAAGGGAAGAATTACTGAATTCAATGTGGAACTTGGTACTTTTTGTAAATTTTGGAACTTCATTTGTAGAAATTAAAGAGATTTCAACGAAGAAGTGTTGAAGTATGCAAAAGTCGCTGAAATAAATTGAGAATAACTTTTCTAGAATTGTAGGATTTCTTTCAGAAGAATAGTTAAAGAATATAGAAATCGTTGGAAGTATAAAAATTCCTAAAATAAAAATTGAATATTTGCAAAAAATCGCAAGGCCCAGTAATGAAAATATTTCAGGAATCTAGAAATTACAGAATTATAAAAAATTGTAACATAACTTTAAAAAGAGAAAAAGAAGAATCAACGAAAATGAATATTACTGAAAGTCGCAGTATCTTTCGAAAATTCCGCAACTACACTCCAAAGATAAATTGAAGGAAATTGCAGCTGAAGGCCAAACAAGCAGAATTACATTACCGCCCAATTACCGCACGTCTCTGTCATCCAATAAGGCAACACGATGCTTTTAATAAATTTCAATGTCTCTATCTATCAAAATATATTTGGAAGCCTCCTCTGAGAGCCCACTTCAAAGAAGGCCACAATCTCCACCAAACAAAAAAGAAAAAAAGGCAAACCCAATCCTCCTCAACTAATTTTTCAATCACGCGACAGTAACCACCAGCGATTCAGACTTTCCACGATTCCTCGTAACCTTGCGCCACCGTTTTATGTATTTTCATTTCTTCCCGTCTAATTTTATCTCCCCAAACATGTGCACGAACCCCAAACACACTGAAACAGCCACACACACTTTGCCAACTGACCATCAACTGAAAACTTAAAGCGACATCTCCTCCTATTATCAATTTTTAAATTTTACACAACCCACGATTCTCACAAGGGAAGTTAGGCAACCCAAAAATTCAGAAAACTATGTAATTTTGTGTTCAATTAGAGTAGTTTATCCGTAACACAAACGTATTTTTTATTGGTGCCATATTGTGATTTTAGGGGTGAAATCAACCCCTGAAAAATGCAGCATTTTCTTTTTCGTCGAATATTTTTTTTATATCTATAAAACTGCTTACAAGTAATTATCGAATTAAGGATTGGTGGTGGAGGTAACTCGAAAAGTATGGATTTTCTCTAATTATTTTTACGCAGTTTTGTAGATATAAAAAAAAGATGCAACTTTTGTTTAAACTTCTTTTCGATATCTCTCACCGTTCTCGAGATATTCCACGAAAAAGAAAATTCTGAATTTTCAAGGGTTGATTTCACCCCCTAAAACAGCCCTACGGCACCAAGAAAAAATACGTTTGTATCACGGATGAACTACTCTACTTGCAAGCAAAGTTGCATAATTTTCTGAATTTTCCATAAATTTTCAAAAAGAAAATCGCCGTGGGTGGTCCATAAAATCGAGGATAAACTGTGTCTTTGCCCCAAATTCCAAGGCCTCCAGTGAAGCATCACTCAGCAGAAGCCTCCGTGAGTCGCCCCCCCTAATCGGCATGCGGGTCCAATCTGTCCTGCGTGGCGAGTGAATTAAAACGGGGGCGTGAAGAGAGCCAGCGAATGACAGAGATTTCAGCGCGGATGTTTCTCTTAACACTGCCAGCAGCTGTAAAACTCCATTACGGCTGTCTGGCCGGGTTGACTGCTGTCATATTTTTACCCAGCCGCGAGAATTCTCGAAACGCTCGCGTATCCTCGTGTTTCTCGAGCTTTCGCCAGAGATTCCTCTCACGGCGCCTAAAATGGCCGGCGTCGGGGGCGTCCGGGGGTATTGAAAAGATCGTTCGCCGTAAATAATAAATTTATATTACCGTTCAATTACAAAATACAAAATAAATACGTAATATTATATACATGTACATACAAAATACAGATTTTTGTGGGGTCTAAGGGAGGGGGAGATAGGCATCTCTACTTTCCAAGGAGGATTTTGCGGGTGGCGCCGATGCTCTGGCCGGCCTGGGTGGCTCCCTTGTTGGACCCGGCCTGGAGGCCGATCATCCCCTCGCCAGCGCGCAATTGCTCTTCCGTGAAGTCGCGTTTGCATTCCTCGGAAGGCTTGGGCCCTAGGTAAGGTCCCTTCCACTCGGGGTGCTTGTACGTCTGCGGGCAAACGAGAAGAATAAAATTGCGGGAGCTTAGTCTCACTTGGGGACCTCATAGAGGCGAGGAAGACGCAGTTGTGATCTATAGCGAGCGAAAGGAATTTTCTAGAGTTGTGGGATTTTGCGGGATAGGATAGAGAAAGATTTTTTGTGATTGACAGGGTGACATATTAGTGGGGTTGTGGGGGGTTAGGGACACCATGAATTTGTGGTCCGTGAATAGGTAGATGAGTTTGGTAGGGAATTTTGAAATATATAGCAAATTGCTTTTGCAATTAATACGCACCGTGCGACCAAGAGCGAACAAGGTGGTGACCACCTGCGCGATGTCCTTCTTCTCCCACAGGTCGACCGTTTGGAACACGTCGACGTCGTCCACTCCGTAGTCCTTGAGAGCTTTCTGGAATCTAGCGCGCAATAGCATGGCTGATAGAGTGACTAGTTGAAAGTGGAGCAGGCATTCTCTAAATGTAAAAATAGCCATCAGTCGCTTACATGTTGATGTTCTCCATCATTTTGAACTGGCCGCCGGAGCTGTTGATCTTGGACACGGATCCGGGGGCGATCTTGTTCATCAGCTCGCACAGCACCTGGCCGTCCTTGAGCACGTCCTCGAAGAGCTCGTTAGGAGGGAACTTCTTCCCCAGAATGGCCTCGATCCATTCCTGGGCCTCCTTCTCCATCTCCGGGCTACGCTTTCCAGCGAGCTGCAATGACAGTTACGATGCAACATCTCTAACTCCGTTGTCCAATTCGGCCCAGTGATCGAGTCGTTGGAAGTCCCCCATAAACTATCCCCCATGTCAAACACAAAGATTCACGAGAGCCCAATAATCAATTCCCCTAGGAACAGCTTCCACAAGTCATATACTTCCAAGGAAATTAATTTAAAGAAACCGGGAGGTTCACAGCAAGTCACAGTAATGATAGTCCCATGTGAAAAGGGGGAACGAGGATTCCAACGAACTCCACACTAGACTGAACTCTTGCGGTCCTCCTGACGATGGACGTTTCGCGGCGGGGCACTTGGCCGTACCTTGGCGCGCACTTGACGTTCGAGAGCCATCCTTGTACCTTGTGGTGTTTCTTTGAGAGGACTGAAGTGCTCGGACCGATACCCAGCCCCTCTTATACCGGCGGGAAGCCGGCCCACGCTCCGGAGGAAACTGTCCAACACGCGGGTTTCACCACCCCCAAGTTGGCGTACGTCGAAAAAAGACGACACGTGTGTGCGCGGCTTCCACAGTTTTCTGGGATCTAATATTAGCCAGTTATTCACTTAGACAGAGGGCCATGCACGGTGGATTTCCAAAATCGCGGCTGACAGCCGTCTGTGGAACGTGCAGTGCTGGCCTATGGAGGATTTAGAGGCACCTGGTGCCATTCTGTAAGGCTTAGAGGCTTTGTTTCAGTGGCCTCGGTCGAGCGGACGCTGAAGTACGAGATGAAGAGTAAAAATGGAATGCTAAGGAGGTTGCTGCACTGAGGAGCTTGGTCAGGTGTGTAATTTTATTGAAAGAGCTGGTCTTAGTTTCTGGGAGGTATTTTTAAGTGACTGAAATGGTTAATTTTAATGTTACCACAGGCCTGTAGAGCTTGTCTGGCTATGAGTCTCGTGTATTTTGTTAGTTCCCAGTGCTTTTTGGGGTGTATTGGGGATTTTGCGGGAGGGATTAAGTATTTAGGTACGCTATAATCTGTCTAAAAAAAAGTGTAAGGGTGAGAAAATATGGCTGAGGATCCCCGATTTGGGCTACCCCAATAAGATATTAGGCACTGAAGGGTCTATTTGAAGTTTCGTATAAATGCGAGGAGAAGGTTGGACACAAATTATGCGCAGAAAGTGTTGGTGAGCTTTAGGTATTTATAATAGGCTTGTCTAGGTAATGTGTATATTCGTGTATTCAATATGTGGCAGACGAAACTTAGAATTGTAGCTTTCTGTACTGCAACAGCTGCGCTAGAACCGCATTCATTTCTTTTTTAATTCAAGTCTTCTTTGGAGGATGTAGAATCTTATTTTTATCATTTAATTTCATTGAACAATCTTGATTGGAAAGTCTTAATACTGTGTTAAATATACAATATTCCCATTTGTTTCGGGTTTAACTCATTCCCTCTTTTAGAAACTGTGGATGTTGATCTTCTTTATGGCCGACTAATACTGAACAATTCTCATGTACGCCGCGACTTCCGCCGCCATAGCTTACTTTAGTCGGGCTGCTCTGAAAATTTCAGTTGTTTTCGCGTAGGAATGGACTGCAAGTGAATTGAAAATATTCTCAGTCTGAAGCTGAATGAATTATCGATGTGACTCCATTCCCAATTATAGCGTTTCTAACATCAACTTCCGGCTCGTCTGCGCTCACCTCCCGCCTCCCACCGTCACTCAGGAATTCATTCTTCAAATTACTGCCACTCAAATGGTAAAAAAGGAAGGAATATAAAGGACGAAATGCCAATCACAGAACAGATTACTTGATTTCATTTCATACAACGTTCTTTCCTGGAGAAACAGTTACATTCAACTTCACTCAAGGAAGCCGCCATATTGCCACCCATAAAGCATCCTCGTTATTGCAGTCAACGCTCCAAATATTTGGAATAAAAAGAAACAGAAAGAAAATCGATTGCGTAGAGCGTGGCGAGTTTTTTCTTTAAATAAACTTCGATATAGGTCGGGTTATTATTACGTGGTCCAGTTTCTGAATTTATGTGGCACTCGTGGAGGAAAAAGGGACCGAGGAGCATAGGGCAGTCGTTGAAAAAAATGAGAAGCTCCTCGGTGCATCGATGGAGGGCGCCTCCATATATGGCCATCTGTTTCGCGAACGAACTGTTACCAGGACATGGTAACACGCAATTGCGCAACTAGAGGGATGACTCTGTTAATCCAATGATATGGAAGATTATTCATTGGCAAAATCGCTGGCTACTGAGTCAGGTTTAAATATAATCGCGACGTCCTGCGTACTTCCATTCGCTACGATCCCCCTCTTCCTCGACGGGCTGCACACTTTTCAACGATTTCCAAAGAATTTAGCTGTTTCAATGGCGCTTTATCGACCTTGCATTGGAATCTAGTGTTTTTTTCGCAAGGTCATCTTTTTTATATTACCTCTTGAATACCGACACTCTAGGTCCCTACGTTAACGATTATTTTGCTGATTTACTTCGATTTCAAATGAAGAAGAACAGGTTCTGAAACGCATTGTTCTGTTTACATCATTAACATGAAATTAATTTGGGTTTTAAAATAAAATAAATTTATCACGAATTCTTCGTGTAATTTTACTAAACGTTCTCTCCATACTTTCATTTCCGTTTTCCTCATTTAATCGATTCAAAAACGAAATTCGAGAAAGGACCGGTTCGCAGGTTTCCAAGTTCTTACTCAGTGAAAGTATTTATGGAACTCGAGTTTACGCGCAAAGTAGGATGACGGGGCGTTTATAATACTATTCATGAATAATTTCGTCCCACTTGTTTGAAGTTAGTTCAACGATTCAGCGATTTAAATACGCATTGTCCGAAATTAAATCTCCGCGGCTTATGATTAATTACTTTCACGAGAATCCACTTGCGCGGGTGGTGTTCAAGGCATTCTATTATTACCATCTCTTAATCGTTTAGTTTATTCAATGTTAGAAGCAATTCGAGGCATTAACATATATTCCCGCAATTCACCGAAATTGCATTTCCAAGATCTACCGTACTAATTCGCCTAAACACTTCCTAATTTCGTATTTAATTATACCCATAACACAGGTGCAAGTTATAATTCTTCAATTCAAAGATGGGTAAAAAATTATTTGAAATAAAAATTTGTGTACGAAATTTTTATTTCAAATAATTTTTTCCCCATCTCTGCTTCAATTATAATAAAAAAATAATTACTCCACACGTTACTCTCCATCGTTTTTAAATTCAGATTGAAACTCACATTCCCACATTAGTAAATTCTAAACAGAATGCATTTCTTCTTTTAATACTTAACGTTCTTTAAAAAAAAAAAAAAAAAAAAAAAAAAAAAAAAAAAAAAAAGTAACAATTTAAAATTTAAATAGCCGCGCTTCTCAGAACCGCCACCAGAGGGTCACCGCCAGCAGAGGGTCACCGCCAGCTTCCAATTCTCGCAAGTACCTTTCCAAGCCGATCATCGCACAGCCCTCTGGTGTTTAAACTAAGAATCTCCAGCGCGCCACGACGAGCGCCCTCTTGGCGGCAGAACGCAGAGGTATTGCATCTGTAATCTGCCGCTTCCCTGAGAGCTTACTAACCCTGACAGAAAGTGGATAGAAGCTTTCAAAGCGTAGGTTGCTTTCCATTACTCGCTGATCTTATTTCCCCCATTCATCGTTTCCTCCACTCTCCACTCTACTGCGAACCATAAAATATCATAACCTCGAATTCACCGAATCGAAATGTGACGTTACGCAAAAGTGTGCTCGAATTTGACGGAGAACCGACAGAAGCCGTGCCTCGCAGTGTTTCGATACTCCCTCCCGTGTTCTCGTTTATCCCCCGGTAAATCAGAACGAAACTATTTCTCTAGCTGAAAAAATAGCGAGTCCAATTCTTACTAATCTTGCGCGTGAGGTTGCAATCAGCTCCGAAGGTTATGTTTTTGTTTGTAGCTTACTTTGACAGACAATTCGCAACACTGTTAGACGCTACTGCCTCCTTCCGTATTTAAATAAACAGCTTCGGGAAAATTAATAAAACACGAAGAATCTTTTTCTTCCGCGATAAAACGAAGTGGTTGCTAATGGGACGCGAATGTTCGTTTAAATAAGAAGCTTCTTCTGCCCCGCTAGGGTGGTCACCAAAGAGACATGGCACAGAGGTTTCCTGTACCAAACACGGGGAATAATGTCCCGCCGCAACAAAGATACACAGCGTCGTCTGTGCCTCCGAATTTGCGGCAATACTCGGGCCCGAATTTCCCCGTGAGTATACCATAAATCTCGGCAAACATTCCCGTCGCTAAAACATCGAACGATCGACGCTAATAATCGCATTTCCCGTGAAAAAAATTTTTTATAATTCAGATGCAGCAACGATCTGGCTTCACTCCGCCTCCGCAGATGGCGAACGCCGGTCCCGGCCCAGGCAGCATAATAAGAACGAGCCAACCGTACTCCAACATTCGCCAGGGTCCGATGCCCACTCCGCCGGTCGGCAAGAGAAGCGCCGACCAACGCATACCCCTGTCGCAGCAGAAACCGTAAGTGCGCCGGCGCCGCGTGCATTCTTCGTTTAATTTCGTATTACTGTTTATCACTGCACTCATCGTCCCCCCGCATCGAATAATCCCATCGGCGAATGCGCTAACCGGAGGGTTTCGTTTCTTAAAACCTGTAACTTCAAGCGCTTGTTATTTCGATCGCTGCGTTAAAAGACCGTTTACCGATTTACCAGGAACTTCACTGCATCTCATAAGCTTCAGAATTGGTTTATTGATTTTTGAATCTATGATTTTTACACAAACTCATTTAGGTATTTTTGGAACAGTGATTTTTCACATTCCACATCCAAGAAGAAGAAAAAGTTGGCGGACAAAATATTGCCGCAGAAGGTGCGCGACCTGGTGCCCGAGTCGCAGGCTTACATGGATTTGCTCGCGTTCGAGAGGAAGCTGGACGCGACTATAATGCGAAAGCGGCTGGATATTCAAGAGGCGCTGAAGCGTCCTATGAAGCAGAAGAGGAAGCTGCGGATATTCATATCGAATACTTTTTACCCGGCGAAGGAGGCTGGCGAGGGAGAGGAGGGTTCGGTCGCGTCTTGGGAGCTTAGAGTCGAGGGGCGGCTCTTGGACGACACGAAAAATGATCCGAATAAGGTAACGGGACTATGAAACTAAGCGTCGGTTAATTAAGCGAGGAGATAACTTGGGTGGAAACTTTTAGGTGAAGAGAAAGTTCTCTTCGTTCTTCAAGAGTTTAGTCATAGAATTGGATAAAGATTTGTACGGCCCGGATAACCACTTGGTGGAGTGGCACCGCACGCTGACAACGCAGGAAACCGACGGTTTCCAGGTGAAGAGACCTGGGGATAAAAATGTCCGGTGTACTATTCTTCTGCTTCTTGATTACCAGCCTCTACAGGTAACGCTTCTTCCACTATTTCATCTTAAGGGGTGTACTCGTTTTAACGCTCGGAAAATGTGTACATTTTGTGGGTTTGAAAGAAAGCTACTTGAAAAAAAAGTTTCAGTTAAAACACTATTGTTTTTTGGAAGTTAGGGATATCTGAAACTCTCTCGATTTTAGACGGCTACACGGGGGTCCTGAAAAGAAACTGAATGTCGTTTCTGAAAGGAAAAACAGTAATGTTTTTTTTTTTTTGTAAAATGTGTTAGTAGCTATCGATCTACGGCGCTGATTTTGAAAATTTTGAAAAATAGAGAAATGATGGGATCGAAGATAAAGTTAGATTTTTTAGTTTGCGTTTTTTTTTTGTAAATAATAAACGGGGGATCGAAATAAAAAAAGCCGTCGTCGCCGATTTTGAAAATTTTGAAAAAGAAAGTTAGTCCAGATTTTTTCTTTATAAATAATAAACTGTGAATAGAAATAAAAAAAGGCGTGGTCGCCGATTTTGAAAATTTTGAGAAATAAAGAACTCTTGAGAACAAAGATAAAGTTAATCCACGTTTTTTCTTTATAAATAATAATCGAGGAATCGAAATAAAAGCCGTCGTCGCCGATTTTGAAAATTTTGAAAAATAAAGATAAAGTTAGTCCAGATTTTTTCTTTATAAATAATAAACGGGGGATCGAAATAAAAAAAGCCGTCGTCGCCGATTTTGAACATTTTTAAAAATAAAGAAATCTTGAGAACAAAGATAAAGTTAGTCCACGTTTTTTCTTTATAAATAATAATCGAGGAATCGAAATAAAAAAAGCGGTCGTCGCCGATTTTGAAAATTTTGAAAAAGAAAGTTAGTCCAGATTTTTTCTTTATAAATAATAAACGGGGGATCGAAATAAAAACAGCCGTCGTCGTCGATTTTGAATATTTTGAGAAATAAAGAACTCTTAAGAACAAAGAAAAAGTTAATCCATGTTTTTCTTTTTAAATAATAAACGGGGAATAGAAATAAAAAGAAGGCGTGGTCGCCGATTTTGAAAATTTTGAGAAATAAAGAACTGGTGAGATCAAAAATAAAGTTAGTCCACGTTTTTTCTTTATAAATAATAATCAATGAATCGAAATAAAAAAAGCCATCGCCGCATAAGATTCCACATCGAGATCGATTATTACGATTCCACATACAAAATTAGAAGTGAATTTAGCGCGAATTTTCAGGACCACCGTAATGCAAACTCTAGTTGCCTATAACTCCGTCAATTTCCCGAATTTCTCCATCGAACTTGATTTATAATATTTCTAAACCATCGATCTACGAAAATAAATATAAAAAGAAATCCAATTATTGCCACTTTCAAACCATCACACCCCCTTAAACACAGCCAGCACCAACAACGTTCTTCAACAATTCTTCTCCGCAGTTCAAACTAGATCCCAGATTAGCGCGACTCCTAGGCGTACATACCCAAACGCGGCCCGTCATCATCTCCGCGCTATGGCAGTACATAAAGACGCACAAGCTGCAGGACAGTCACGAGAGAGAATTCATAAACTGTGATAAGTATTTGGAGCAAATATTCGCCTGCTCGAGGATGAAGTTCGCGGAGATACCGCAGCGTCTGAATCCGCTGCTTCACCCGCCCGATCCTATCGTAATCAACCACGTTATAAGCGTGGAGGGTACGTCCCCAATCACCTCTCGCATCACCGAACGCTCCGCGAAGTACAGCGACCTATACATTTCCCTGCATCCAGGCACGGAGACGAAGCAGACCGCCTGCTACGACATAGACGTGGAGGTGGACGACACGTTGAAGACGCAGATGAACAACTTCCTGCTCTCGACCGCCAGCCAGCAGGAGATCCAGAGCCTGGACAACAAAATCCACGAGACCGTGGAGACGATCAATCAGCTGAAAACCAACCGGGAGTTCTTCCTGAGCTTCGCCAAGGATCCACAGCAGTTCATCAACAAGTGGATCATCTCGCAGACCAGGGACTTGAAGACGATGATAGACGTGGTCGGGAACCCGGAGGAGGAGCGCAGGGCGGAGTTCTATTACCAGCCGTGGGCGCAGGAAGCCGTCTGCCGGTACTTCTACACGAAGGTGCAGCAGAAGCGCGCGGAGCTGGAGCAGGCGCTCGGTATCAGGAACTCCTAAGCGTCGGAGTACGGTAACGCGATTCGTGGCAGCGATATGTAAAGTATTTATATCAGCCTTCTGGCCTGCTCCGATCGCGGCGGCGCGATCGGCTAACGTGTCGCGCGCCGGCCTCGGTAATTCGGTGCGCGGAACGCCGGGGCGGCGTGTTTTTACGAGCGGCGAGGATGTAGAGGATGTACGGCTCGCGGGAGCAACGATTTCGCGGGGGCAAGCTTTATTTACGTGAACGTATTATCGTGTACCGTTATTCGAGCCCGTCTTTTCATAAATCTTTTCTATGAAAGTATGTATCACAGACTCGCTGCAGGCACTACTAACGCGGTGGAATTCTGTACAATGTAATGAATAAACCTTTGATATAACTCGCTGAAAGCATCTCGAGCTGGAGTCCCAGGTTGGCGATTAAATATTTGTTTTTTCAGCGGGTTCCCTCTGGTTTCACTGCCCGCTTTCAATGCTAGTTTCGGCAATTTGTTTAGCGATAATTATGGCGCTTTGGGTACCGCGAGGGGTAACAACACTGTGGCGGCACAAACACGGGGTTGGCTTTGGCAATTGTTTGGGGGTAAACTAAGAAATAAAGGGAAGATCTGTTTAAAAGACTTTATTATACACATCTTAAGTAGTTTCGAGCTATTTTTCTTTTTTCCAAAATGGCACTTTAAACGCGTTTTTTTCCGGAACCTCGTTTTTCAAATTCGCTTGCAGCATAACTTAAACAAATTTTATTCGTTTCACTTGAAATTTTTACAGCAGCTTCTTAATTATGTTAGAAATTCGTACCGATATTGTGAAATATTGTTTTTCTTAGAAACGGTAAGAAAACCACGTCCAGCACTATTTTCGGCTCAAAAATCGTTTATAAAATTAGAAGTTTTCAGCAGATCGTAAAATCGGTACGTGTTTCTGTGGAGTATATAGTTAAGCAGCTACTGTAAACACTTCAAGTGAATCGAAGAAAATTTGTTTAACCCCTTAACGCACAGTTTTCTTTTTTTTAAACGGCCAAGAAAATCATTGGTTCAAAAAAATACAAATTATATAAAAATAAAAAAATGAAAAATTATAGCAGCATAAAATACAACGCCGCTCGAATTATCTCGAGTGTGCACAGTTTGGCCTGTTTAGCGCGCTCGAATTAACTCGAGCGTACAAGTTAAGGGGTTAAGGGATTCCCGAATGATGCGAACTTTGGAGAATTTTTTAAAACTAAACCATTAAATATATTTATTTCCAGCTTTGTGGCTTCATTTGTCAATCTTTAGAGAATATGGAAAAAAAATTATATGCAAAAGTAGTGGGTGTATCCGGAGTTATGGTGCTTCAAATAGAGCGCCTCACAAAAATCATATGCGCATGGTTAGCATGAAATCAGCTGTTGTAGTTGTCCGAAATAGGAAATTTGACTAAACTAGATTAAATGACCCGGAATTGACCGTGAACTAGATTAAATGAGAAATATTGAAAAATAAAAAATGGCAGCGTCTAAAACAAGAAATTTCGATTTCTGCAAAAAAATCGCTGTTTCTTTTAAGTCGCGAAATTATATAATTTAGTTTTAAAAACAACGAGAAAGGGTCATCTATTGAATATATGTACAAAGTTTGAAGCAAATCGGGTGATTGGTTTTTGAGATATCATGCTAACCAACTCAAAAAACATCGTTTTGAGAAAAACGCGTTTAAAGTTTTAGGTACAGTTTTTTATTTTTTATTTTTAAATGTTGCCTAAATATGTACAAATATTAATTAAATATTAATTAAATTTGAGGGTTTCTCTTAAAAAAAATCCCAAATATCGCGCTCCTTAAGTTCTGCTGCAAGCCAATTTAAAAAACGCGATTAAAGTGCCATTTTGGAAGAAAGAAAAGAGGAGAAAAATAGCTTGAAACTACTTAAGTTATAAATAATAAAGACGTCTAAACAGATTTTCCACTTATTTCTATGTTTACCCACAAACAATTGTCAAAGGTATTTTTCTATACTACTTTTTTGTGCCGCTACAGTTACCCCTTAAGTATCGCGACACTTCGAACAACGTCGGCGTGTTTTCGCGCCTGAGAGAAGTGCCATTTCAAAGTGTTGAATATATATTCTTAAATAATTTCACATGGCAGGAGTTAACGAGATCATACTCTATTTAAGCCAACGTCTGATTAAAACACTCTTCATTCGCGGTTTGTAATTCGATCCCAAATTGGGGAGGACTTTAGGGAAATGAGGGGAATCGTTGCGTTTTCCATTATCCAATTCTTATTTCGTTTGTGCAAGTAAATACAATCTCTTACATAATCAGTACATGTTGATGCAAAATATTGTTTCCTGTTGTAGAAACGGCAATGTCGCGCCAATTTGAGATGCAGGGGGACAGGGATCTTACTTCGCCTACGATTTCCGCCTTACTTTCTCTGTAATCGCGCCGCGAGAATCTCTTATCTTTATCGGTGTAAAAGTGCTTCTCCCTTAAGAGTAATATGGATTAATCTGATTCGGTGTTACGACGCCGCCATTCACGCGGGATGGGAAATTCCATTGCCATCAGGACATAACATTCCCCGCCGCTCCGTTTCCCTCTTCAAAGACCTCGGGTATTTCCCATTTCCGGCGAATGATTCACCGAGAAAATAATCCTACGAGTTCCTTTCATCGTTCTAGAGACACCAAGCCGTATTATATTACGAAACACACGAGTATTACACGCAAAGCACCGATATCGCGCTTTTAATTAGGTCGGTTCGCGCAAACTATCACTTTGGGAGAATCCCGTTTTAATCGAATTGTCGCTTGCGATATGATGAAACCTGGTGCAACCATAAGTAATCCGAGGAATGACTAGCTGGAATTTTGAAGGAAAGAGAAACAGCTGTTGTAAATTGAAAACTATTTACGAACGGTGTTCGAAATAAGTTGCGATTTAAAGAAACGATATTTCGCGCGCACCCACCTAACGGGCCATTGTATAATTCGGAAACAAAGAACAAAGAATTTGATCGCAACACTTGCTCCGGCGATAGAATTTAAAAACTTCATAATTTCGATTCGGTGAACATAATTGAAGGTCGCGTACCCTTTACAACGCTAAATCACAAGTGCGCAAATTGATTGTATCATCTCTAATACAATAAACTCTGATTAAACTGCCGGGCACATTCGTTCGACAGGCTCCGGCGGAGTAATAGACTCGCCCGAGCGGAACGAACTGGGGCTGGGGCTTTTTGTCGAATTTTTCGGTATTCGATTATTCGAATACTTCGGTTGCTCAATTATTTGGCGATATATAATTCGAATATTTAAGTATTCGAATACTATTCGAATATTTAAGTATTCGAATGCTATTCAAATATTTAAGTATTCGAATACTGGTGTATTCGAAGTTCTTTAGGTTCATTTTTTACATGCCTTTATTTAGTTTCAATTGTAAGTTCGTTAGTTTGTCAGGGTGAAATCTTGCAAGCTAATAACTTGATTTATAATTCACACCATAATATTCGAATATTTCAGTATTCGAATACTTAAATATTCGAATAGTATTCGAATACTTCAATATTCGAATAGTATTCGAATACTTAAATATTCGAATAATATTTGAATTCTTCAATATTCGAATACTTAAATATTCGAATAGTATTCGAATACTTAAATATTCGAATAATATTTGAATTCTTCAATATTCGAATACTAAAATATTTTAATACTTCAATATTCGAATACTTCAATATTCGAATACTTCAATATTCGAATACTTAAATATTCGAATTCTTCAATATTCGGATATTTAAATATTCGAATACTTAAATATTTGAATACTTCAATATTCGAATACTTAAATATTCGAATACTTCAATATTCGAATACTTAAATATTCGAATTCTTCAATATTCGAATACTTAAATATTCGAATACTTAAATATTCGAATACTTCAATATTCGAATACTTCAATATTCGAATACTTCAATATTCGAATACTTCAATATTCGAATAGTATTCGAATACTTCAATATTCGAATACTTAAATATTCGAATAATATTTGAATTCTTCAATATTCGAATACTTAAATATTCGAATACTTAAATATTCGAATACTTAAATATTCGAATACTTCAATATTCGAATTCTTCAATATTCGAATACTTAAATATTCGAATACTTAAATATTCGAATTCTTCAATATTCGAATACTTAAATATTCGAATACTTAAATATTCGAATACTTAAATATTCGAATACTTCAATATTCGAATACTTCAATATTCGAATACTTCAATATTCGAATACTTCAATATTCGAATACTTCAATATTCGAATACTTAAATATTCGAATAATATTTTAATTCTTCAATATTCGAATACTTAAATATTCGAATACTTCAATATTCGAATACTTAAATATTCGAATACTTCAATATTCGAATACTTAAATATTCGAATTCTTCAATATTCGAATACTTAAATATTCGAATACTTCAATATTCGAATACTTAAATATTCGAATACTTAAATATTCGAATACTTCAATATTCGAATATTTCAGTATTCGAATACTCAAATATTCGAAGTTGATTCGTAGCATTCGAATACCTGCAAAATATTCGAATACTAAATTATTCGAGTAGTCCCAGCCCTAGAACGAACGCGCCGTTGATTGCACGCATGAGATCAAGGTTTATTGTATGCGTTTACTCCTAACTTTAATTACACATTCACAATATATTTCATCGTATAAAGTTTTAAATATACATGCGGGTGACGAGACGACGTTTCAACGCTTTTAATTAGACAATGTTACTCATCTAAGCTGGTATGGAAGTGTTAAGGGTAGAAAGGTAGTCTAGACACATTTTCCTATGCTCGCGACAAGTCCACAAAGATCACATTTTCGCCAAACGAAACGACACACGATCGATGAACGGCAGGTGAATCCTCTGTGTCCTCGTGGATGATCATACGTTTCACTAGCCCTTGGATAAAACTGCTCCCGCCTCTCATCCGTCTTTGCTTTCTTAACCGGGGATCAATAACGCTACAGAGATCGTACGCTTCTCGAGACACAAGGTAGCAGAGGGCCTCGAGCAGCCGCCTTCTGTTCCTCGTTCCTCGAAGACAATATTGTTCGGGGGGCGATCACATTTTTCGGGTATTGCTTTGCATCCTATCCGACCGTAAACAGAAAATTTCTTCGGACCTCGGACACTGTGTATTCGATCGTCGATCATATATTATTATCTGCTCTCGTCGCAAGTGATTTCTGTACGCATCTAGCTTTAAGAGGGAGGTAAATTCCATTTGCGCAGTCTTTTCGGTACGTCTTTTAAGTAACGATGCGTGACACACTGGCCCGAGAGATCCGTGTTACCTACTTCCTCTTTCGCACGACTGCGGATACATTCTACGTCGCGTCTCGTTTTGTTAAATGACCGTAAAGCGTATAAATGCCACCTATGATTGCGCCCCGTCGCGACGCTTCGAATTCCCAGAACACAAACGCTAGTGGATTTGTTGGAACGAATAATGATATGGATCACTGTTTAGCCCAGAAAACAGAGGGCCTTTTAAGAATTATAGATTTTATAACTTAGAACAGCATAACACGTATGTATATAAATAGAAATTTAAAATCTCGAGATTAACAACACGATTATATAAGCAACAAAAGTAACTCAAAGCTTTCGATACGCTGTAGAATCCGAAGATCCCACCGCCTCGAGTATTTCTTTCTAAATTTAGGAATGTTTTTATCCTCCCATTTCCCAACAAATTAACAACTTCGAGCATCTTTTAATAACCGTCGAACTGTGATTAATAGCTCGCGGCAAAGCTTCCGCTCCGCGGTGGTTGCAATACTGATTCGGTAACCGAAGCAACGATAGGTGCCATTTCCACGTTTTATTTAATTACTATGCCAGAATCGTCCGAAACAATACGCGCTTCTGTTACATCGTCGAGCAAGGCTCCTCCTTCACAAGCCTCCGATGCGAAATTTTGCGTGTTACTCCCTTAGGAGATTATCCTCTAAAATAAATAGAATTGCGTTAATTCGCTAGGACTACAACGTAAAGGTATTTAAACCTGCTTCGACCCGCTTGCGGTCGGGTGAGTCTGATGAACACAGGATATGCATAGAAAATCATTTGGTATAGTTACGACGTTTGGAAGTATTGTTAGTTGACGAGCCTTAACATAAATATCACTACGAACGGTTTGGAGTATAGAAGGCATAGAAAACTATAGAAGGGCAAAGTTTCTCTACTATACATCGCGCTGGATGGATCGTACAGCAAGGCAGTTTGTGTACTGTCAGGTCTATTACTTGATATGCGATGCGCACACAAATAACTAACAGAGCTAGCCGTTCCACTGAGATTAGTCAGACACTAATGCTTACGATTTCAATATGAAATAATACACACGCTAGAATAAAAAATGTGCAGAGTCATTTGATGTTTTCCCCGTTAAGTTCTATCCAAGTAATGATAAATTGGCATCCGAGCCGCGTAGCCGCGCGACTCGGTAAGGCTTGAATATGTCTTTGACTCGTTCCCAAATCTGAGCAAATCTTTTAATGCTTCAAAGAAGTCCTTGCGAGCACGCGAGTGCTAGGAAGAGCAGGGAAGTTCTTCAAAGTGTTTTAGCTTTTTCGAGTAAATCGTTAATGAATTTCTGAAACATATAAACAACTCGGGATAGTAATTAGCCGGCTTGGGCGCGAGAGCTACGAACGGAGCGTTGTAAAATCTCAATCACGTTGGTTTAATTTATTTCGGACACTTCGGGATGTTCTTTAGGGAGAACCTAGTTTAGGACGCTGAAAAAACGCGATTTTTAAGAATCATTTTCTCAAAAAAAAGTCTGAAATTTAAAAAGTCGTAAAATCAAATTACTTCGTTTTTAATTAAAAATCCACATAAATTAAAATTTAAACCTCCTGAAATTTTTAATACTTAATTTTCAAAAGTAGTTACTATACAATAAAAATTTCTTATTTTTTTTTGGTCCATCGACAATTTTTAAGAATCATTTTCTCAAAAAAAAAAAGAAAGTCTGAAATTTACAAAGTCGTAAAATCAAATTACTTCGTTTTTAATTAAAATCCACATAAATTATATTAAAATTTAAACCTCCTGAAATTTTTAATACTTAATTTTCAAAAGTAGTTACTATATAATAAAAATTTCTTATTTTTTTTTGGTCCATCGACAATTTTTAAGAATCATTTTCTCGAAAAAAAAAAGAAAGTCTGAAATTTACAAAGTCGTAAAATCAAATTACTTCGTTTTTAATTAAAATCCACATAAATTATATTAAAATTTAAACCTCCTGAAATTTTTAATACTTAATTTTCAAAAGTAGTTACTATACAATAAAAATTTCTTATTTTTTTTTGGTCCATCGACAATTTTTAAGAATCAATTTTCTCAAAAAAAAAAAAGAAAGTCTGAAATTTAAAAAGTCGTAAAATCAAATTATTTCGTTTTTAATTAAAATCCACATAAATTATATTAAAATTTAAACCTGAAATTTTTAATACTTAATTTTCAAAAGTAGTTACTATACGATAAAAATTTCTTATTTTTTTTGGTTCATCGACAATTTTTAAGAATCATTTTCTCAAAAAAAAAAAAAAAAAAAAAGTCTGAAATTTAAAAAGTCGTAAAATCAAATTACTTCGTTTTTAATTAAAATCCACATAAATTATATTAAAATTTAAACCTCCTGAAATTTTTAATACTTAATTTTCAAAAGTAGTTACTATACAATAAAAATTTCTTATTTTTTTTTTGGTCCATCGACGATATGAATTCCTGGCAATTAAGAGAAACTTCGGCTTTTTCATTTCAGGCGAAAATAAAACAATATTAAATTAACTATTCTTGACTAAAAAAAATTTTCTTATTATCTGAATATCGAGTAAAATAGTCCAAAAATTTAGGAAACATTCGCTTTATATTTCTTCAGAAAATAATTCTTAAAAGTCGCCGTCTTTCCAGCGTCCGAAAACCAGGTTCCCTCAACTAAAACATTCTAAATTACGTAAATTAGTCACAGAATATTAACTTCTGGGAAGGAGAATACTGTTAAAGCGACAAATAGAGTTACTCATCTACAAACAGACGCATTTCTACTTACATTTACATCGTGTGGTGGCTTTTTTGTATCAACCAGTAATTCCTGCAAATGAAAATCCCAATTCAATTTACCGCAGCTTTAGAAATTACACTCCTGCGTTATTCTTTCACGTACTTGCAAAAATCTTCGTCTGTGATCATCGCTGTCCATGTCGAGAAGCTCGTCAATATCGATTTCAACCTCTCGATTTTTCCCAGCGTCGTTCTGCGGAGCAAAAGCGGAGAATTACAGCGAGCTAGTAAACTCCGGTTGTGCGATCGAATATAAATTTACTGTTCAGCTTACAACTGTGTCGTATAATTTCTCTAGCTCGTCGAACAGCCACATTTCAACCGCGAGTCTCTTACGGATGAGGGACATCTGGTGGGAGCCGTATTTGGCCGTCAAGAACTTCTCTCGACGCTCTTTCACCTCCCCCTTTTCGCTGAACGCCACGTGCAGGTTCGCACGCGCTGGACTGCGCTCCGCCGTAAGTACTCCACCTCCTTCCATTACGAAACTACCTGACAATTCAAGGGGAAATTGCAGAGAATATCGAGCTGCGAATCGTTCGCGCCAAGCTTCGGCAGGAATCGATTAAAAATGCTAGATCCGAATGTTAAAATTTCTTAACGCGCCGCAGAGATAATTCCCGTTTTATTTACTGGCAGACCAATCTCGAGATATCTTTGGCCCTTGAGTTGGAGGCAAAGTGCAACTTCTCGCTTACTCACACGTATTTGCAAACTTCCATTATTTGCGAGTGAAATTTTTAAGGAATTATAGCTGCACAAATAAATCGAGAAAAATAAGGTCTGCGATGTGTTAAAGTTCGTCTAATTTTTTAAATCTCTACGCAGGAATTATGGGTAAACTGAACTTAGGGAAAAATTGTTAGACAATTAATTTATTAAAAAAAAACTCGGGAGTAGGGAAAAGGACGAAGGAAAACGCATAGCATACAGAAACTATATATATACATCTTTATTGTCCCATTTTATGATATAAAATACGTAAGTTACAAAAAAATAATTGCGAGAGTTATTCCGAAAGAAAACGTCCGTGAAGGAACCCGGTACGAATTCTGCTTGCAAAGGAGTTCGTTGGAAACTTGGCTACTAGGCACAATTTACTGTAAATCGTGTTTAAGAGACTGCGTTTCTCGTTAGTCGGCGCAGTTTCATCCGCGAGGGGAATTAATTAATTCAAAAGCTGGCTCGAGGAAAAAAGCAGTTCCGTGATCGATCATTGACAAATCGCATCTCGATTGCAATTGTTGCGCTCACGCTCGGGGATGCTTTATTCCTTCTAAATATTGTGGGAAGTTATCGCGCGCTACGGTAAACAATGGACCCGCGATTTTCTCTCTCCCGTTTTTAATTAACGCTATTCGATGCAAATTTAACCTCGGTGAGAAGCGACGCCGTGGCTACGCGAAGACACTCGGAGAGCGTCGCAGCGAGGTTCCCACGGGCGATTTGATAAAACGTCGCCCCGAGTGATTAGAACGAAATGAAAAAAAGAGGGCTGGCCGATAGCGGGCGTAAATAAAATAGGAGGAGCGGGATTCACGGCTGGCGGTCTCAATGAAAGATTAAGTGGCTCTGGTAGACGTTCGGATAAACAAAGGCGAAGTCTGCGAGTTTGGTTTGGAATTAGTGGCTCGGGGTGGAAACGGTGTTGTTAGCGCGCTTTTGTGCGAACGCTTGTTGCTACTTACTCTCACTGCTTCTATTTCGGAATTTATACTAATCGAGCCGTAACACGGTATCGCAACGCCAGGATCCATACGAATGATAAACTTTTCTGAATGCAGCTGAGACTGGTGGCGTTTTCTCACCAGCCAAGTGTGGGCGAGAGAAACGTTCCTAGTTCGCGCCAATTATTTGAATGTCGGTTGGCGCGCTGACGAGCAGAGCGGTAACGCGCGAAATTTGAAATAGAAATGCTTTTTTTTATTTAAGGAGATTTTCTAGTGTAAGACGTGGTTTTCCTTTTACAATCTTTGGTGTTTTTTATGAGGCATCTGTACTAACTTTTTCGTTGTAATTTGGTTTGTGTATTTAGCCGTGTTTCAGTAAAGTTTAGAAATTTTATTAGAGAGAAGTAAGTAATATTTGTGGCAGGGCGAGCGTTTGAATGCAGGGGATTGGAGCAGATCAGTTTTTTATTTGCTCCGCTCTGAAATCAAAATACTTGCTCCAGCTCCGCCCCGGCTGCTTTTTTTTTAAATAAAAATTCTTTTAATACTCTCAAACAGAGATCTTTCATTTGCAACAAACCCCATTTTTTCTAGATTTTCATTTTAATATAAAAAAAAATCATAATGAATGATTAATTTTCGGGCAAAAAAAATACGATGCTTCCACCGGGCTGCGCGGCCCTACGATATAATATTTTTTCAATAATGAAAAATTGAGAATTGGTATTTATTAAAAAAAAATCATTTATCTGCTCTTATAAAATGAAAGAAAAATCAAATAATAAAAAAAAATTGGAGCAGTAAAAAATTTTTTGCTTTGTTTGAATGCATTCGGTAGCGGAGTTAATTCAAAATCATGAAATAATCGATAGTCAAACTTCAAAGTGCCGCCACTTTTTCAATTGTTGATTTTTCTTTCCACTCCGCTACCGGCTACAACCAAACTCGTCCTAATTAAGAATCATTTTGACTTTTTTATTTCAGATTAGCAGAACAGCCGGAATCACGGACACCAAGGGAAAACTTTTTTTGTACCAAATGTGTTCAAAAGCTCGAACTGCCACAAATTTTAATTATTTCTGTCTAATAAAATTTGTAAACATTACTGAAACATGGAAAAATTTATGAACCAAATTATGGCGGAGTAGGTGGTATAGATGCTTTATAAAAAAATACCGAAGATTGTGTAAAAAAAAACCATCTTACTAAAATACCCCCATAAAGAAATGGCGCTAATTTTGTAGTTTGAATTTAACCTCATTTTAGGGGAATATCACGAAATGAATTATACATTTCCCGAAGCACTCTGCTTCATGAACGCGCAGGGATAGAAACCTTCTTAGAAATTTGAGAAAGAATGCGGAATTGTTCGAAGAAACTTTTATCGCGTGCGTTGCCAACTTTGTACTGCTAGTTGGCTAGGGATATTAAATCGTGGGAAGTTTTTGGACCAGAGGCTGGCGTGAAATCGAAAGATGCATCGATAAGCTGCAACGTCAAGGCAATCTTTTTATTTAAAGTTTCATTTTCAATTTCGAGAAACATGAAAAGAAGATTCGTAGTTTTACGATCGCAACGAAATTAATACGACTCGATGCCGCAGCATATGTAACCGTGGAAGTGTAAGGGAATCACCGAAATGATTTCAAAACCAATATTTGATGAAAACTATTTTTATTTATTAAATAATTCAATCTTGACTGGCGTCAACATTCTCTGTCTGTAGACCTTTGAAAGCAGCAACTGGTATGTATGTAACGAGGGTGTACAGCTTGTTCGCCGAGTCTTCGTCGTCGTTCCTCCTTCTGCTCAATCGTACGCGAACCCTGAATGGTACATTCCTAAGAAACAGAGCTCGTTCATACCGACTCCGCGAAATTACTTCGAGACTTAAAATTCACGAAACCATCTTTACCCTTGAAATAAAAAAGCGTGTAAGATTCACCTGATTCCTTTCGACCACAGTTGCTTGTTAAGACGCGTGTCGATCCTCACATCGGGGGTGCCCATTTGTTTCTCAGCGAACTTCCGGATTTCTTTGATAGCTCGCGGAGCACGTTTCTTGAATCCAACGCCGTGCAGGCGTTTGTGAAGGTTCACTGTGTACTCGCGAGTCACTACCTCGTTGATAGCGCTCTTTCCCTTCTTCTCCGTAGACTTGGCCATTTTACGCTGCAAGCAAAATCGCGGAAGATCTTACTGTGACAGCGTGACATAACCAAAAAGATCGCCACTGAAAATTCCGAAATAAAATCTACGAAACGGTTAAAGTCGAAAGGCACACAACGTGCACGCACGAAATCGATTTATCGTTACTTGAAATACGAAATTACGTTGGATTAATTCGAACCGCGGTAGCTGCAGGTGGACAGTAAACAAAACAACGACCAGGTCGTGTGTACTTGCTGCGAGTACATATTACGTTTCAAGACGATAATATTGAGTTCGTATTACTCTGCAATAATTAATCAACGCAACTGCACCGAAAGATATTTATCTCCAATGATCTACAGCCAGATGTTTCACGATTCTGTTTTACGTGAAATTGACGTTACCTCTCCGACGAATGGTTCGAAGCAAAAGAACCAAATTCTCTAGTGTTCCTAAACTCATCGCGTTTGCGCGACATCAAGTTGATAACTGTTTACTGGATAATTTCTTGGAATATCCAGCTGAAACTTTGTTACGGATATTAAGGAGAAACATATTTCGCATACGTTTTTGCAATTTAACACCGTGTTTTAATGAAACTTGAAATATATAAAAAATAATTCTATAAAATTCTTTCGATCAGTTCCACCATTTTGCTCCCTGTTTCGTAAGTTAGTGGGAGAATTCCACTTACTTAAGAATTTCAAAGTCGATTTTCTCGAAAATGAAGCGCGATGTGAAAAAAAGTTATTCTTTCTTTTCGACTCGTAACAAGTAAATAAGTCGACAAAAAGGAATAAAATTTTTTGATATCGCGCTGCTTTTTCGAGAAAATCGAATTTGAAATTTTTTATATTGCGCCCTCCCAGATAGCACACGTCGTCTATAAGCCGTCTTTAAGTCGTCTTTCAGACTTTCAAGACGTCTTAAAGACGGCTTATAGACGACGTGTGCTATCTGGGCTGTCGCGTATAGGAAAACCTATCTTAATGAAAATCACCTTGAAGAATTTCAAAATCGATTTTCTCGAAAATGAAGCGCGATATGAAAAAAAGTTACTCTTTCTTTTCGACTCATAACAAGTAAGTAAGTCGAGAAGAAGCAGTAAATTTTTTTGATATCGCGCTTCATTTTCGAGGAAATCGATTTTGAAGTTCTTTACCTTGGAAAGCCTACCTTAATGAAAATCACCTTGAAGAATTTCAAAGTCGATTTTCTCGAAAATGAAGCGCTATCTGAAAAAAAGTTACTCTTCATTTTCGACTCGTAACAAGTAAATAAGTCAATAAAAAGGAATAAAATTTTTTTATATCGCGCTTCATTTTCGAGAAAATCGACTCTGAAATTCTTGATATCGCGTCCAGTCGCGCATAGGAAGACCTACCTTAATGAAAATCACCTTGAAGAATTTCAAAGTCGATTTTCTCGAAAATGAAGCGCTATCTGAAAAAAAAGTTACTCTTCCTTTTCGACTCATAACAAGTAAATAAGTCAAGAAAGAGGAATAAAATTTTTTGATATCGCGCTTCATTTTCGAGGAAATCGATTTTGAAGTTCTTTATCTTGGAAAGCCTACCTTAATGAAAATCACCTTGAAGAATTTCAAAGTCGATTTTCTCGAAAATGAAGCGCTATATGAAAAAAAGTTACTCTTCCTTTTCGACTCATAACAAGTAAATAAGTCAATAAAAACGAATAAATTTTTTTGATATCGCGCTTTATTTTCAAGAAAATCGACTTCGAAATTCTTGATATCGCGTCCAGTTACTTACAGGAAAAACTACCCTAATAAAACTCACAGGCAATTAAGCCCTAAATAAAATTCGCCCACGAATAATTTACTGCTAAATCGTCGTAAAATTATTGGTCCGTGAAATTCGTAGATAATTTTCAGCAACCAAGATATCGCATTAAATAGATACGATGCGTGACATAAGAAAGATCGCGCCGCGATAGCTTCGGGGACGCTCGCAAAAGTGGAAAATGGAGTCTATTAACCTGTGATGTTGATACGTTTGTTTTTAATCGCGAAAGAGCTTTTAATGGAATTAGAATGGCTGGTAAAGTGTGGAATTCAGAGATATGGAAAGCATGGGATAAACATGGGAAAAATGATTTGTAAGTGGTTAACGCGTTAACGTTCCGAAGCGCGTTCGGTTAAATATTGAATTGATACTCTGCATACTCTGTGCAAATCGATGGTTGCAACTTATCTCTCCTGTTTCTCGCTCTTCTGAAGAGTTAATTGTCAATTAACGACTGTTTGCAGCCTCAAGTTAATCAAGCACAAATTTAAGGAAGGCAACACTGCAGGTGAATCTCCGTTATATTTTTTTTTCCGCGATCCTAACTCGCCAGCTTGGGTCTGCGGTTTACTCGCGTCCAACTTCTTTGGTTCCCGCAGCCTCGTATCCCTAACACTTTCAATCTTTTCCCCGAAATCGACAATACCGAGATTCGTCAGATTTATCATTCGTCCGTCGCGCGACGGAAATATGTAAATAAAAATTGCGGACGAAAAAATTTCTCGTAGTCCTCTTCGGAGACAACGAGTCCCTCAATACGATTTTAAAACTCATTTCCGAAACATCCTCATATTTTCGCTTCCGATTTCACATCGGCTTTACGCTCTCCGCGTTTCGTTCCTCCGATACTAATACGCGCGGAGTTACTAAACGCCGGGTGTTTCGAGCGACTCTAACATCTCCGTGTGGTGTTTTCTCTAATTGTAGAATGGCGGAGAGGATTGTACGAATTAATATCGAACGGAATCCATGGGAACGTAAAAAGGGACAATGTAGTTCAGACGTTAGGCGAACTGACGGTAAGCGCAGCGGAGCCGCGATTATTATTACGCCGAAAGAGTCGAGACCCGGGCGTCGAAAATTCTCGTCTCGCAGTTAACGCACGGAATGTGTTTACTTTTAGAATATCGATGGGGCAATACCGTCGGCGATAGTCGATATATTTACGCTAATAGACGTGGAGGCGCATAACGAGGACAGGAATAACTTTTATTATATCGTGAAAGAGTCGGAAAAGGTATCATTCGATAGGATAACGAATAGACGAGATCGAGACGGTTTCGCCTGAAACGCGTTCCCTACGGCGCGCTTTACTCATGTCTGCTTTCTGCACAGTTTCTAACAGATAGGATACTGAAGGAACGCTTAGAAATCGACACGCTGCAGGACGTCGGAACGTTGAAGAATAAAAATTTCCAAACGAAATTCATCAAAGTGAAGACAAAGTTGTAGTACGTATTTCCTTTGCGGCGGAGATTTCGATGGAGGGCTCGTACAAACCTTGCGTTTCTTGCAGCTATAAGCAACGGAAGTTTAATTTATTTAGAGAAGAGAGCGAGGGCTATTCGAAGCTTATAGTGGAATTGAATCAGGAACGTCCAGCGAGCGAAGCGGCGTCGATACTCGAAATTGTGAAATCTCTTATCGGTAGGTGTGGAAAGTATCGTCGGGGGTACATTTCCCTCGACTAGCTTGCAGCGTTGGAGAGGCACGTGGACTCACATGTTTACCGTTTTTGTAGGATATTTCAATTTAGACCCTAACAGAGTGCTTGACATTTTACTAGAGACTTTCGAGAATCGACCTCAAGACGATGCGCTTTTTATTCCTTTAATCCGCTCGTATATGAGTGATCAGCAGGTACTCTGCGAAGTTTTAGGATTTAAGTACTGCTCGACGGTGAACGCCACGCCGTTCTCGTTGCAAAAAGTTACCGCGCTTATGCTGCAGCACGGTGTTATTAAGTTGGACGATATATTGCCGTGGCTAGTGCCAGACGACAGGACTATTATCAAAGAACACGAGCAGGCAATGAAACTGGCGAAAGAGTACGTTCGTAAGTTAAGCGTTATTTCCACTAAGGATAAGGAGGAAGTGCCGGAGGAGAAGGAGAACCCGCAGGTATACGAATGCTGTACTTTCGATGGATATTTCGATGGAGTTTCTATTCACGCGTTCGTTTTCCCGAAGGATAAGTACACGACTAATCAAAAGTTTGGGCTGTGCGAAGCGCTGCTGGAAATAGGAGCCTGGGAGGTAGCGCAGAGCTTGTTCGGTCGGTTACCGGAGCACAGCCTTACTGATCAGCGGCCCATCGCGCTGGCGCTGTGTAAAATGATCCAATCCCTCGTCGAACCAGTTTATCGCAAGTAAGAGCGGTTGTGTGTAAATAGGATTGGGCATTGCTCGAAAGGAATTTATTCTAATAATGACCAACGTCTGTCTGTGGTTGTAAGAAATAATCTTCTCGGTTTCGAGACGTTGGCGATTGTATCTTAAAAAGAAAACGAGGAAATATTGGTGATGAGAAGAATTGGTGTTTAGAACTTTTAAGTTTAGAAGTTTGAAAAGTATCGCAAAGTGTCTTTATATTGTGAAACGATAACGAGGAAACAGTGCTAATAAGAAGAATTGGTGTTTAGAACTTTAAAGTTCTAGACTAAAAAGAATTGGTGTTTAGAACTTTAAAGTTCTAAGCTAAAAAAAATTGGTGTTCAGAACTTTCAAGTTTAGAATTTTAAAAAGTATCATAAAGTATCTTTAGATCGTAAAAAGAAAACGAGGAAACATTACTAATAAGAAGAATTGGTGTTTAGAACTTTAAAGTTCTAGATTAAAAAGAATTGGTGTTTATAACTTGAAAGTTCTAAGCTAAAAAAAATTGGTGTTCAGAACTTTCAAGTTTAGAATTTTAAAAAGTATCATAAAGTATCTTTAGATCGTAAAAAGAAAACGAGGAAACATTGCTAATAAGAAGAATTGGTGTTTAGAACTTTAAAGTTCTAGATTAAAAAGAATTGGTGTTTATAACTTGAAAGTTCTAAGCTAAAAAAAATTGGTGTTCAGAACTTTCAAGTTTAGAATTTTAAAAAGTAGCATCAAGTATCTTTAGATCGTAAAAAGAAAACGAGGAAACATTGCTAATAAGAAGAATTGGTGTTTAGAACTTTCAAGTTCTAAGCTAAAAAGAATTGGTGTTTAGAACTTTAAAGTTCTAAGCTAAAAAAAATTGGTGTTCAGAACTTTCAAGTTTAGAATTTTAAAAATTAGCATAAAGTATCTTTAGATCGTAAAAAGAAAACGAGGAAACATTGCTAATAAGAAGAATTGGTGTTTAGAACTTTAAAGTTCTAAGCTAAAAAGAATTGGTGTTTAGAACTTTAAAGTTCTAAAAAAGAATTGGTGTTTAGAACTTTAAAGTTCAAAAGTAAAAAGAATTGGTGTTTAGAACTTTAAAGTTCTAAGCTAAAAAGAATTGGTGTTTAAAACTTTAAAGTTCTAAGCTAAAAAAAATGGTGTTCAGAACTTTCAAGTTTAGAATTTTAAAAAGTATCATAAAGTATCTTTAGATCGTAAAAAGAAAACGAGGAAACATTGCTAATAAGAAGAATTGTTGTTTAGAACTTTAAAGTTCTAAACTAAAAAGAATTAGTGTTTAAAACTTTAAAGTTCTAAGCTAAGAAGGATTGGTGTTTAGAACTTTAAAGTTCTAAAAAAAAGAATTGGTGTTTAGAACTTTAAAGTTTAAAAGTAAAAAAGAATTGGTGTTTAGAACTTTAAAGTCCTAAGCTTAAAAGAATTGGTGTTTAGAACTTTAAAGTTCTAAGTTAGAAGAATTGGCGTTTAGAACTTTAAAGTTCTAAGCTAAAAAGAATTAGTGTTTAGAGCTGTAGAGTTCTAAACACCAATTCTTCTTATTAGCAATGTTTCCTTGTTTTCTTTTTACGATATAAAGATATTTCACGATACTTTTTAAGGTTCTAAACTTTAAAGTTCTATACACCAATTCTTCTTATTGGCAATGTTTCCTCGTTTTCTTTTTAAAAGTGCTAAACACCAATTCATTTTAGTTTAGAACTTTAAAGTTCTAAACACCAATTCTTCTTATTAGTAGCAACATTTCCTCGCAATATTCACTAATTAACGTAAATAATAATAAACAAAAGTGTAATAATTTACGGACACTTCAGGCAGAACGACCCAAATCCACCGAACTTGTGTTATTTTGCTCGACCATCTCACAGTTACGGTACTTCTTTCCAAAGCAAAATATAAACGTTGTACGCAAGACGCGAGTGTTCCACGCGAGACACGAGGCTTAAATGAATTTAGTAAAGTTTAATAAACACCTACTGGTGAATTCTGGTGTATCATACAATACATCTTCGGGGAAAAATGATTTTGGCGAGAAAATTTGCACGTAAGATGTAAGATCAGAAAAAAAAACTTTTGAAGCTTACTGACATGAAAGATCGTATTGCGAGAGAAGTAGTTATTTTAGTAGATTAATAAAAATAGAAGATAAAAAATGATCATAAAAGAAAAATACGAGTAATCCTCGTATTCTCCAATTTTTATGGACTTTTATTCTTTTGCTAAATGCGTATGAATTGAATATTGGACTTCGGTTAAATTACATTACTTTTTCGATCATATAAAATTTCTTTTCCCGCATTCTTTCCTTATAAATACAGAAATCCTCTATTCCACAACTAAATTAATGCATAAACTGAAATTTTTCGAAATTCTGCCACGTATTTCCTTACAACCACAGATATAACGTATCGCGGAAGTAAATCGTGCTCTTTGCTACTGCGTTATATTTCAGGCACTGTATCATATCACCGAAACTAGAGGGTAGAAGAATTCCTCCTTTGAAGAGCGCCCTAGCCCCGAAGCCGATCGAGAACCTGGAAGACATACACGATCAGCTGTTGCCAATGCTCATAGTCCTCGGTCCGAATCTGCATCACGACCCCGTTCTAATGTACAAAATCATGAGGCTGTGCCACGCGGTGATAAAGAACTGCCCGCTGGACTCGAACAAGCAGCCGACCGACAAAAACAACAATCTGTATTACGACGTGCTGACTGTCCTCGATGTGGCGTTGCTGCCGTCCTTGTCTTTCATGGACTGCAACTGCTGCGTCGCGGAAGAGCTGTGGAACATTCTCAAGTACTATCCGTACCAGAATCGTTACTGCTTGTACGCTCGATGGAAGAACGACACGCCTTTGCAGCACGCCGCCCTTCTGCGGAAGCGAGCGGACGCGCAGAAGAAGATCAAATCGATCATGAAAAGAGTGAGCAAGGAGACTATCAAGCCCGTGGGAAGATCGATAGGCAAATTGACGCACTCCTCGCCTGGCGTGCTGTTCGATTACGTTCTCATACAGATTCAACTGTACGATAATCTCATAGGTGAGTAGATGATCATGGAAGGTGTGTTCGGTTATGCGGAACTAATGGCAGTGGCCGTGATGGAAACTCGGTTCTCGTTCGATCACCGAAGTTAAGAATCACGGGGCGGGTACTGGGGAAAGGATGGGTGACCGTTTTTTCTCCTGGTTGCGCCGCTTCGCTGCGCTGGTACAGCCTTCGTTCACATTAAGTCAAGTTTTTTACGGGCTTCAAGTCGCTTCGGGACTTTAAGTTCATACTTGTTCGTACGTTCACACTATTCAAGTTGTATTATTTCAAGGCAAGAAAAGTTGGAATAATGCTCTCTCTACTTCGCTTGAAACTTGAAAAAAGGATATTTCAAGTGAAGTGTGAACAACAGATTCACATCAGTCAAGTTTACTGGTTTCAAGCGACTCGAAGCCAGTAGCCTTTAAGTTCACACTATTCGAGTTGTATTATTTCAAGGCAAGAAAAGTTGGAACACTTCGCTTGAAACTTGAAAGGATATTTCAAGTGAAGTGTGAACAACAGTTCACATTAGTCAAGTTTACTGATTTCAAGCGACTCGAAGTCAGTACCCTTTAAGTTCACACTTGTACGTACGTTCGCACTATTCAAGTTGTATTATTTCAAGGCAAGAAAAGTTGGAACACTTCGCTTGAAACTTGAAAGGATATTTCAAGTGAAGTGTGAACAACAGGTTCACATCAGTCAAGTTTACTGGTTTCAAGCGACTCGAAGCCAGTAAACTTGACTAATATAAACGAGGCTTACGGGTATGGTTCCCTCGATTGCGAATGTATATAATTTCGTGACTACCCAAAGCCTTACCCTATAGCAAAATTCCTTCCGGTAATCCCATCGAGTCAAGCGTGGAGTCTTCAAATATCCCTTAAGGGGAGGTTCTGGTCTAAATGTCGATTTTTTTTAATTTCATTCTTCGAATGTTCAATCTTTTAGGAATACGTGTTTAAAAGGATTTGTCGAAATTCGTAAAATTCCCGAAGTTATAGGCATTTGAGTAGCGGCAAATGCATGGGTCACAACCGGTCACTCGGCGCTCGCGTAAAACTTTAAACGCGTTTTTTCCCGAAACAGTGTTCTCAAAATCGGTGGGACCTGTATCTCCAAAAGTTATTATCCGATTCGACTGAAACTTTTTTTATTTTGAAGAATATACTTCTGGCTAGGGGGGGGGGGGGGCTAGAAAAAATTACAAAAAGTTGAAAATTTATAATTTTCAAAGGCGATGAAAGGACGAAAAATACAGGGAAGTGATTTCAAACTGGAAGTGTCGTTATTTTCTAAAAAAAAATGTCATTTCTGTAATTTTTTTAGTTTCCCCCCTAGCCAAAAGAATAATCTTCAAAATAAAAAAGGTTTCAGTCGAATCGGATAATAACTTTTGGAGATACAGGTCCCCCACCGATTTGGATGAATTTTTTGACGCCTTGACTTTAACGACTCCCCAGGGCTGTCCGCAATGATTAATTATAAAACAAAAAAATATATTTCTATAACTTAAGACATCCTTAATACGATGCAAAAAGTCCCATTAAATTATATGTAGTAGTTTTCCTTTAATTAATTCCTAAATATCACCTACTTTTTTGGGCTCTAGACCAGAACCTCCCCTTAACTGCTTTCCACCCTTCCCCGTGATTCTTCGCTAAGAGTCAGCTTCGCACCATCTCTTGCTTGGTTTAAATTGCTGCTCTAATCGTCTCGTGTGTTACAGGCCCAGTCGTAGACTCGCTGAAGTATCTAACGAACATTTCGTACGACGTGCTCGGTTACTGTCTCGTGGAAGCATTAGCCGGCGCGGACAGAGACAGATTTAAACACGACGGCACCAGCATATCCCTCTGGCTCCAATCTCTCGCTTCCTTCTGCGGAGCTATATTCAAAAAGTATAATATCGAACTTACCGGTCTGCTGCAGTACGTAGCGAACCAACTGAAAGCACAAAAAAGGTAAGGTACTTTGCGCGGTTCGAACTAATTTCTTAGCGGGAGGTCTGTCTCTAGCGAAGTATATTCTCATCAGTCGCATAGTTTCGCAAATGCCAGGTGCATAAACCGACGAACTAACGTGTACTTAATTCGAACAACGCCGCGGAAAGACCGTGGTGACCTTTCTGCTCGATCTTTTATGATTTTACAACCGCAGCCGCTCGGCAGATACGATTTAATAACAATTTCTCATTCTTTAAACAGCTAAAGAAAGAAGACCCTGCGTTCTTCTTTCGATTCGCTAAAGCACGCAGAAAGGAAAGATTAATATTAGTACAATTAGTGGTAACGTTAATACACAATCGCCAATAACGGTGCAGTTTAAAGATAGTAGCAGGAAATCTCTTTCTAGGCGTTGCGTAAATATCGTAAAAGTAAAAGCATGATAGTTCCGAATCTAACATCCATTCAGGCGAGCAGATTTTTCTGACGAGACTTGTTACAGTGCCTTAAGCTCTGAGAGCTTAATACTAACATTTGCTGCGAGTACTTTAATATGTGCGATCGCAAACAAGTGCCACGACACGACGGTGGATGCAGTTAAACAAGAAACACAGATACGATTTGCTGTTCGTAAATTTCAGAATAATTACGCTCACGAACGCGTGAGAAGTTCGACCAACTTGTCGACGCGTGTACTGCGAAGAGTTTCTAATCGCTCGTAACACGGAAACATCTAACGTCGTTGAGTAACATAGAACTTCTCATTGCAAAGGAAGCTTAGAACAATTTAGAGCGCGTGGCAATATGCGGCTTTCTTCTCCGTTCCTTTCGAACACACCTTTCGTTACCGAATGTATTTCTGTTCTTTACCGATCTGCTTAACATTCAAGGAAGATCGAAGTAAATATCCAGCGTCGTGGATTTTTTTGTTACACGTTTCTCTGCCATGGGAATTTAGTATTTCAAGATAACTAAACGCAGAGCCGCTTTCGGGAGACACGTTTGCGAGGGTCGGAAAGGCTTGGACGTAGAGCCGAGGAAAAGAAGAAGGAATATTTTGGGAAACGGGGAGATTGATTGTCGGCCGATCAATAGGAGGCTGAAAGCATCTAGTGTTGAGTCTCGTAGCTTAACTAAGAACGTGGAATAGAGGAGCTTTAAGCTTGCGATGAAAGATTAGAGCGGGAAGTCTGAGATTCGTCGATGGCAAAGAGTAATCATTTGATAAAGATTCTCCGCAGAGAATATTCGGCTGCAGGGAAAGCTCGGAGACCGAGTGTCCGTTTAGTATAACTGTTTAAAAATAGTGCGCACAGATTTTCGGAGTAAAGTTTCGTGTCACGAGAAATATTGCCACCGACGCGACGAGCCCCTAGAAGGACGAGGTAAATGAATCCTTATCGCGGTAATCTTAGCCCCTACTGCGAAAGCGTATCACGTTGAAGTATTTTCAATCCTACTTTTTCTTTCTAGGTAAAAAGTTTGTAAACAGAAAGATAAAGAAATTGAAATCATAAGTGTTCGACGAACGGATAAAGAGTGCTCGTAATTTTGACTCTGTCTTTGGAAAAATGGGGGTCAAAGGGAAGAGAAATAAAGCTAGTCGGGTGCGTGGATCTCTGCGATAAAACGTACAAAGGCGAGGATGCTAATTAAAGCGTTGTAAATTTAATATCGACTCGCAAGAAAATAGTGGGAAGAGAAAGAGTGCAAACTGAATAAATATCAGGCATTTGAAAGGCGGTGTCACGATTGTGTCTTTGTAAATCTTTAGGAAACGAGGAGATAGGCTCTGGCATAGGCTTCGGCATAAATTAGAAAACATCGATACACACTCGAAACACGAATATTCCGCATACACATTTTCATATTGCACTAATGCACAGTTGTACAATGTTTTGTTTTGTAATTTATAAAGTGATAGAGTATAATTCTTATTTACTAAATTTTACTTATAAGTTTTATTATTATTTAGTGACTATGAGTCTTGGTTGTGCTACGGAGGGACTTTTGATTGTGAATTTTAACTCGGCAAAATCTGCATTGATATTCCGTAGCGAGAAGAATAAACTCCAGCGAAGCGTACGAAAGTAATAACATTGCAAATTTTATCGTTTATCTTTATTTTCAGCCTAGATTTATTAATATTGAAAGAGATAGTACAAAAAATGGCAGGTATCGAAGCTGCTGAAGAGATGACTTCTGATCAGCTCGATGCTATGGCTGGCGGGGATTTATTGAAAAATGAGGTAATTAAATGAGTCGATAAATCGACAGGGCGATTCACAAATTCGTGTCGATACTTCAGAGGGTAAATCTCAAATTTATTATTTCTCTAAAATGGTAAACGACTGGAAAATGACTGGAAGCACGAAAAAATTGTATCCACATTAATTGTAGAAAATTGAATGCTCTTTTAATGTTATTTGAAGAAAATTTCGATAGGGCTTACCGTTTTCGAGAAATTCTTTAACTCTTCGTTGACACTCTGGGTGTGAGCCACCCATAAACTGATTTTGATGCTTTGTTCCTTCTATATGCAAAATAAATACTTTTTTCCAAGGGCGACTTACAAACTATTTTTTCTCTGAAAATATTATATCTGAACAATAACTCTGTAGATTTTTAGCTTCTAATATTGAAATTGGTAAAAGTTACAATATTTTGAAAAGTTTCTTCGTGTTTTCTCGACATATGGTAATCTACATTTTATCTACAAGAACTGTGATGAAATTTCAGTGAAAAAACTATTGGAATACATTCTACAGACCATGAAATTGACCCATGATTTTTTTCATAACGATTGGATTTTTCATACGAGAATGGCAGTCGTTCAAAAATTATTCTGGGTGTGAGCCACCCAGGTATGTTAAAGTTGATCGAAAAAAGAGGTGTGTCAACGAAGGGTTAAACCATCGGTGAATTCGAAGCTTTACGGCATCCTTTCCTGTTGTCTGATTGCAATAAACTTTTCCAGGGATTATTTTTTTATGAAATGGGGCGAGATGAAACTAGAGGGTGAGAGCAAAGAAATGCGAAAAATAATTTCGAAACGTATAAAGAACGGAGTAATTTTGTAACTCGCAATCTGTTTCAACACAAAAGTTACTTCTTTTAATTAGGACTATTATTTAGTAACTTACAGTTCTTACAGTTCGCGAGTTATTATAACAGAAAATCGGAAAATAGCCGGAATTTGAGGGGTCAGTTTCAACCCGTTAGAGTGAATTTTGGCAGCAAACAAAAATTGCGTTGTAATCAGGAAGTCAGTGTTGAGGCACTTCGAACATTGTCTTTAATCGTCCATAACTCGAAAACCATACATGCTCATATAACTTAGCGTGTAGATTTACTTCTCGAAGTATTGGCACGCATTTATGAATCTTCTTTATACACTATACTCACTGCAAAAATATTCCTCAGGCTGGTTACTTCAGTCAAGTACGAAATACGAAAAAGTCATCTCAAAGATTGAAAGAAGCTCTCGCTGAACATGATCTCGCCGTAGCTCTGTGTCTCCTGATGGCGCAGCAGAAGCACTGCGTTGTGTACAGAGAAACAGATAAATCTCATCTTAAACTTGTTGGTAAGCCTCTTGATTCTAGAACCTGCTGTGCTTGCGTGGTTTACTAAGAATTATAATTTGATGTGGAATTCTAGGAAAATTGTACGATCAGTGTCAAGACACGTTAGTCCAGTTTGGAACCTTCTTGGGATCTACGATGACTGTGGACGAATACGTGGACAGACTTCCTTCCATTCATTCGATGCTTCAGGACAATCATATACATTCTGATGTTGCATTTTTCCTTGCGAGACCAATGTTTGCACATGCCATTAATGTAAGTCAGCTCTCTGTTTATTTTTTTTTTTTTCAGTTTTAAACCTGCGTATAAATGTGTTTGTATTCTGTTGGGGATTGGAGTAGGCCAGTTTTTTCATTCGAGTAGTTCGACATCGTAATACTTGCTGCAGTTCGTTTTAGATCAAATTTTAGAATAATTTTTCAATTATGAAAAATTGGGAATTAGTATTTATACAAATTTCACCTGTCTGATTTTATAATATAAAATGAAATTTAAATAGTAATACTATATAATAATTTTTCAGTGATGAAAAATTGAGAAATAGTGTTTAAAAAAATTTCGCTCGTCTGCTTTTATAAAAATAAAATAAAATTCAAATAATAATACTATATAATAATTTTTCAGTGATGAAAAATTGAGAATTAGCGTTTGAAAAAATTTCACTCGTCTCCTTTTACAAAAATAAAATAAAATTCAAATAAAATACTATATAATAATTTTTTACTGATGAAAAACTGAAAATTAGCGTTTAAAAAAATTTCACTCGTCTCCTTTTATAAAAATAAAATAAAATTCAAATAATAATACTATATAATAATTTTTTACTGATGGAAAACTGGAAATTAGCGTTTAAAAAAATTTCACTCGTCTCCATTTATAAAAATAAAATAAAATTCAAATAATAATATTATATAATAATTTTTCGCGGATGAAAAATTCAAATTTAGCGTTTAAAAAAATTTCACTCGTCTGCTTTTATAAAAATAAAATAAAATTCAAATAATAATACTATATAATAATTTTTCGCGGATGAAAAATTCAAAATTAGCGCTTAAAAAATTTTCACTCGTCTCCTTTTACAAAAATAAAATAAAATTCAAATAATAATACTATACAATAATTTTTTACTGATGAAAAACTGGAAATTAGCGTTTAAAAAAATTTCACTCGTCTCCATTTATAAAAATAAAATAAAATTCAAATAATAATATTATATAATAATTTTTCGCGGATGAAAAATTCAAATTTAGCGTTTAAAAAAATTTCACTCGTCTGCTTTTATAAAAATAAAATAAAATTCAAATAATAATACTATATAATAATTTTTCGCGGATGAAAAATTCAAAATTAGCGCTTAAAAAATTTTCACTCGTCTCCTTTTACAAAAATAAAATAAAATTCAAATAAAATACTATATAATAATTTTTCACTAATGAAAAATTCACAATTTGCGCTTAAAAACTTTTCACTCGTCTGCTTTTTCAAAAATAAAAAAAATTTCAAATAAAATACTATATAATAATTTTTCACTGATGAAAAACTGAAAATTAGCGTTTAAAAAAATTTCACCTGCTTTTATAAAATAAAATGAAATTCAAATAATAATACTATATAATAATTTTTCACTGATGAAAAACTGAAAATTAGCGTTTAAAAAAATTTCACTCGTCTCCTTTTACAAAAATAAAATAAAATTCAAATAATAATACTATATAATAATTTTTCGCGGATGAAAAATTCAAAATTAGCGCTTGAAAAATTTTCACTTGTCTCCTTTTGCAAAAATAAAATAAAATTCAAATAAAATACTATATAATAATTTTTCGCGGATGAAAAATTCAAATTAAAAGGAATCTGGAGCAGTAAAGCTTTTCCGTGCTCCGAGCGAAACACCAATGCTCCATTGCTCCAGGTCCAAACTCAGCTCCAACGCTCTGCTCATAAACGCTGCTTCCAGATGAAATACGATGCCCTGCGCAAAGCAGACCCGAACTACAAGAAGATGTCCACCGCTATGAAACAGCAGAAGTACATAGAAGCCGCGCAAGCAGTCATGGCACCCGTTGCTCAATCCGTTAGACCTTTGCACCCGCTGAAAGTATGGGAAGACATTTCCCCGCAATTCCTGGTGACATTCTGGTCACTGTCCATGTACGATCTATATGTTCCTGTCGAGAGTTATCAGAGAGAAATAAACAAGCTAAAGCAGCTCGCGGCGCAGAGCGCCGATTCCAAAGACGTGGTACGCCAGCCTCGAACTTCCAGCCTTCGGAGCTGTTAATTCTAAATTAATATACCTCCCGTTTCTTAGAATGTTAGCAAAGGGAAGAAGGAGCAGGAAAGATACACTACGCTGATCGAAAAGCTACAGGACGAGAGAAGGAAGCAGGAGGAGCACGTTGAAAAAGTGTTCGCGTACCTAAGGTGACATTCGCGTAGATTTTAGAATGCTTGCATGATTTAATTACATTGTTCATTTACCAGGCAAGAGAAGGACACGTGGTTCCTATCACGGAGCGCTAAATCAGCGAAGAACGAAACGATAACGCAATTCCTTCAACTGTGCTTGTTTCCTCGCTGCACTTTCACAACTGTCGATGCCATGTACTGCGCCAAGTTCGTTCACACTATACACTCTTTGAAGACTGCAAATTTTTCCACACTTCTTTGCTACGACAGAGTAAGTGCGAGAAAGGGGCGATAAGTATCGTCAAAGTTACTTGATATTTATTGGACCGTGCTTGATTTTCCAGCTTTTTTGTGATATAACATATTCAGTTACCTCGTGCACCGAGAACGAAGCGAATCGCTATGGGAGATTCTTGTGCGCCATGCTGGAAACAGTGATGAGGTGGCACTCCGAGAAAGCCATATTCGATAAGGTATATTCTCTTTAACGGATTTTATAGGGCTGCGCGGGTACGCGATATTTTGGGCTCAGGTCGGGTCGGGAATTTGTAGGGTTTTGGGTCGAGAATTTTTAGGGTTTCGGGTCGGGATTTTTAGGGTTTTGGGTCGGGATTTTTAGGGTTTCGGGTCGGGATATTTAGGGTTTCTGGTTGGGAATTTTTTAGGCTTTCGGGTTGGGATTTTTTAGGGTTTCGGGTCGGGAATTTTTTAGGGTTTCGGGTCGGGAATTTTTTAGAGTTTCGGGTCGGGATGTTTAGGGTTTCTGGTTGGGAATTTTTTAGGGTTTCGGGTCGGGATTTTTAGGGTTTCGGGTCGGGATTTTTTTAGAGTTTCGGGTCGGGATTTTTAAGGCTTCGGGTCGGGAATTTTTTAGAGTATCGGGTCGGGATATTTAGGGTTTCTGGTTGGGAATTTTTTAGGGTTTCGGGTCGGGATTTTTTAGGGTTTCGAGTCGGGAATTTTTTAAGGTTTCGGGTCGGGATTTTTAAGGCTTCGGGTCGGGAATTTTTAGGGTTTCGGGTCGGGAATTTTTTTAAGGTTTCGGGTCGGGAATTTTTAGAGCTTCGTGTCGGGATTTTTTAGGGTTTCGGGCCGGGAATTTTTAGAATTTCGGGTCGGGAATTTTTAGTTTCGGGTCGGGATTTTTAGGGCTTCGGGTCGGGATTTTTAGGGTTTCGGGTCGGGATTTTTTAGCGTTTCGGGACGAGAATTGTTTCGGGTTCGAGTCGGGAGTCTTTTCGGGTTCGGATTCCGGTCAGGAATTTTTTTCAGGCTCGATTCGGGGATTTTTTCAGGTTCGGATCAAGATCCCGAAAGTTCATCGACACGTAAACATATTCGGCACCCGATTTTCGATCCGGAACCTAATTTTTCCGTCAGGTCTTGTACCTAAACTTTTAAGTGTGATTTTGCAGTGTGATAAGATGTAAGAATTTTAAAGCAAGGAAACTACTACACGATACAACGCGTGAAATAATATTATTTTATTAAAATAAGACGTTAGGGTAGTATTTTATTTGCTTAAAAATTTTTACATCTCATTACACTTAGAGGTATGCGAGAACCCGAAAATGTCGGGAATCCAGGGTCGGGTTCCCGAAAATTTCACGGAATTCTCAAGGGAGTCTCGACTCCCTAAAGTGTCGAGATTCCCAAAAATTCCAAGGTCCCGATTGCCGTTCCGACTCCCAAATTTAATGAATACATCATAATTTAACCCATCGTAAGAAAAATTGTAGAGACATCGTTGATTTCCCGAAATACAAACATCAGTCACTCCTACTAATACGAACCCCAGCACTTTCGGGAATCCCGAAACCCCCAGGAACCCGTCCCGATCCCGAGAAAAATTCCCGACCCGACCCTACATCTTTGGGTTCTCGCACACTTCAAAACCCACCGCAAAATCAGAACTTAAAAATTTAAATACAAGACCACCCGAAAAAATTATATTCCGAATCGAAGATCTGGTCCCGAAATAACAGGTACCCGAATATATTTCTCTAACGACAAACTATCCTGGACCCGTAATATCGTTTACCCAAATAAAGCATCCCTAGTATCTTATACACCATAATTTTCACGCGGCATCTTTATTCCAGGAATGCAACAATTATCCCGGATTCGTGACGAAGTTTCGAGTTAGTAATCAATTTTCCGAAGCGAACGACATGGTAGGATTCGAGAATTACAGACACGTGTGCCACAAGTGGCACTACAAGATCACAAAGGTACCCCCCGCGTGAATTCCATCGTAGAATCATTAATCCACGGTACTGAAATGCTGTTTCTTCCCCAGGCCATCGTAGTCTGTCTGGATTCCAAGGATTATGTACAAATAAGAAATTCCTTGATAATATTAATAAAAATATTGCCGCACTTCCCCGTGCTGGCTAAATTATCTCAAATCCTCGAGCGCAAGGTGGAGAAAGTGAGAGAAGAGGAGCGCGGACAGCGACAGGACTTGCACGTCCTGGCCACATCTTACAGCGGCCAGTTGAAGGCGAAGACTCCGAACATGATCCGCGAGGCGGACTTTCATCACGTAGGAGACAAGGTTCGCGGTTTATTTGTTTCAACGGCGCGCGAGACGGTTCGCTAAATCTTAACATCTCTTTGCCCAGGCTGGGAAGGCGCAGGATACTCCGAACAACGATATCTCGGATAAAGTCAGCGATGGGATATCGAGTAAAGAGATCACTAACGGCGACACTCGGATAGAAAAGGAGAACAAAGATCAGCGAGAAAAGCGCAGCGCGTCGAATCAGATACACCAGTAAGCTCCGCGATTCTGTTTACCCAACGGCGCTGTTTAAGTTCTCCGGCATTTATTTCTTCTCTTGTTTGCTGCAGCGAAAGCTCCGAGAAAGTCAGGAAGAAAGAGGAGAGCAAAGAGAGTTCCGAGGGAAAGGAGAAGCACGTAAAAAAGGAGGAAGTGAAGGAAGAGGATGCGATGGACAAGAAAGATCGAAAATACTATAAAGTATATCGCAGGTTTCTTATAAATCGTTTCGACGTGCGTTACGAAAAGTAGCACGTTTCGATTTTCTTACGAAAAACACCGCGTTTGTCTTCGATCTTGCGAAAACTTCAGGAAAGTACTGCGGTACTTTATTAAACATTAAAATACCCTACTTAAATTATGTAGATTAAAATTTTCATACGTGTTTTCGCTTGGAGACCAGATGGAGCTATCGTTTAATTAAAATTTTCAACAGTTGAATCCTTCGATGATAAATGCACTTTAGCAATTTAAACGAACCGAAACGTGCTAGTTTCCGCAGCAAAGCACAAAGCAGTGAAATATTAGTTTTCACGGAGGAAAACCAAACGTGCTAATTTTCGTCAGAAACGATGAAACGTGCTTCTTCGCGTGGCAAACTGAAACGCGCTGTTTTTCGCAAGAAAAATGAAACGCGCTACTTTTCGTAACGCACGTCGATTTTACAGCGTTTGGAAAGTGTGTTGGTCTGAGTGTTAACTTAATTGCAGGAAGAACACTATTACGGCAGTGGGGTAGATAATTTAGATCGAGATCTTTCCAGCGTATCGAACAGCAGCGCTAGTTCTGGCCCAACGCAGGATGGATCTGACAGAGGTTTGCATTGAACTCGTAGAAATCGTCGAGACGAAGTGTGAAAATTCTTTTCGTAGTATTCTGTAAGAAATAAGGGTAAAGGCTGTCTAAAGAAATTAATTAATCGTCGCTGCGCTTCGATCTAGCGTTTATAAACTCTCCTCTTCGCTCCGCGGCGCTTCGTAAAAATGCGCGACGGCCTTAAAAGACTTCAACGGTAAACGCCTGTTCCACCTACTTCGTTCTCTATTACGATAATAATTGTATCTGATTCCAGACGGCAAGCGAAGAAAAGTTGAGAGCGTGCAGAAGGTGAGATCTTCGTTGGAATTCTCTTAATTCGTTCCTTGCGTATCTTCTTTTAACTTTCTCGTTGTTTTAACAGGAAGGAAGACGATCAGAAGGCGGCAATTTGGATAAGAAGGAGCGTTCGAGCAAGGGGAAGATAAGGGACGAGCAGAAAGAGCTGCGCAAGGAGAAGAAACTGGGGCGGAAAAGGGTAAGTAAAAAAAAAAAGCATAGGTGACTTTTATGATTTTTTTTAGAAAAAACTATACAACCTACGGGTCTAAAACTTTTTGCACTTTATTCTACTACAAATGTAGAGTATAAAACAATTTTTTTATTTCACTTCTGCCCACCCCTGCCTCTGATATGCATCGCGAGCTGCATCGTTGTAAAAAAAACTGGCCTGCACTGGCGCCACGATAACTTTGGACACGATCATCCAAAATCAAAGAACCAAAGATATTCCTTAATTACACATGTGTCGTTATCGCGCTACCCTCGGGCAGTGTTAAAAAACAACTGGGCGATGATTACCAAATGTTTAAACGATAGGGTCCCCGAAACATGGATTTTTTCCCACAAAAATGTTTCGTAAAAAAAAATTGAGAGTTTGAAAATTCGCAAATAGAGGGTAGCCTGGAAGCCAGTGTAATTGCGAGTAGAATCCCGTTTGAATTTTTAGATTCGGCCAAGAATTGCATTTTTTATCGTGGCGACAGTGCGTGAAAAATTGTTTCGAAAGAAACGTACTTATTCGATTAAAAAAAAATTGACTCCTTTTCTAGATCGATAAATGTATTATAAGTTTACTAAAGTACAAATCTGTTGTATTCTTAAAACAGGAAAGAGCGGATGAGTCGGCGGTGACGACCGAGCAGAAACGAAGGAAAGATGACGAAAGAGGTACGCGCTGCTCCTTCGCTGTTAAAAATTCGCTTTAAGACCTCCGTGCTAGAAATAACGAGAATTGTTTTCAGCGAAAGGAACGCATCAGAATGGCGACATCCCGGAGCACAGAGAAAAGCACCACTATAACAAGGTCAGTAGCCTTAATTTGAACCCCGCGCTATCCACTCAAAAAGAAGGATATTACGGATTGCGGTTCGAACTATATTAGCGAAGTATTTCTTTCCGAATTTCTTTTCAAGAGAATCAGTCGTAAGTAGGTCGTCAGCGGTCGTCCCTGTAATCTTCACGCGCGATGCTTAGGAGTAGCGTAATCCCCGTTCGATAAGAGCACATCTCCGACACACCGCGCACTCGCATATCACACTTTTTCTATTTTATATAAACCCTGTTACATCACAGTCTCGCATTTTATCCCGACATTCTGCTGCGAATTAACGTTTAAATTTTTCTAACACTATTCCTTGACCCCTTAGTTGATAAAGACGTCCGCTTCGAGTACATTGAAAAGACGAAATGGGAGACAATAGCAAAGACCAGAAAAACTAGGTGATACTATCAAGTACCCAAACGCCAATCGCAGGAAAGCGTGGCATTCGGGGGATTCATATGAGAATATATTTTCAGGAAAAGTCACCGTACACAAAGGAACGTACACATGAACGGGAAGGGCGCGAGAGCCGCGATAAACAATATCCTTTTCTAATGCATACGTGACTCGATCGTCGCGAAACTTCTCGCGAGTCCGACGGAACAGAATATAAAATCCTTAACCATCGCGCACTAGGAGGAGTTCGGATCCCAAACGGAGATGATGTACAACAATGGAAAAAAATTGACTTAACATTTTATATACTACGTTTGGTGTTGCATGTAATTAAGGTAGAATTCGAATAATAAAGAAAAAAAAAATAGCGGATTAATTTGTATATTATATTAACGTCCAATTTTATAAAATAAACTAGATAACAAAAGATCTTTGGTGCGCATTCAATTCAGTCTTAAGTTTGTATATATATATATATATATATAGCTGAGATGTTATACGATTTATAAATAATAGAAATTAGCGGCTACAATAAAAATGATTGTTCCGATCGATTACAAGTATTATTCCTAATTCCCTCCAAAACCCGGGGGCAGTAATTACAGGCTTAACTACTATACGCGGTTTGTAAATAGAATACTCGATATAAATGACGACGCAGTGGTAAAATTACGTGTAGATCGCTCTCGCGTTTGTGTTGTTAAATTGTAAAAATCAACACGGTGAGTTATTGATGAAATTGTAGTAATACTGATCGGCTCTCAGGCTTTCTTCCTCCAGGCGCTTGAGTCTGAGCTTCGCGTCCTGGAGGATGTCTTCCGTCGAGCTGCTTTCGCTAATGATTGTGTTGGCGTTTGTAGTTCGCGTCGGAATTTCTGTGGGCCGCAGGGAACGTAGCCCTTCTATTTGTCGCGATAACTGAAGCGCGCGCTGCGTTATGTGCTCTATTTTCAATTGCTGAGCTTGTACGACGGTGCTTAATTCCTCCTTCTCCTTAGTGAGGGCCTTGATCTTGTCTTCTTGGAGTATATCGCTTGTAAAATCGGTTTGCACTTCTACGCTTCTTACGGTCCGACTAGTAGACACTTTCTTCTGCTCCCGTAGACTTTTTAAGTCCTCCTCCAGATTCTTGTAGTTGCTGTGCTCCCTCTGCAATCTGTGTAATTCTGTTAGACTCGCCAAAGTGGTGTAGAAATTAATGTATGTGGATTAGGGTGGCTCTTGTTTAAAATTTTTTACTTAAAAGCGCATGGAGATATTTTACTTAATTATCATCTAAGTTATTGATTATATAAAAAAACTTGTTAAATAAAAGTTGGAGATCCAGGCAAGGGGCGTATTTTATATTCTATTACTTTTTCCCGTGTGACCAACGGTTTTCGAAAGAAATCCGAAAAACTGAAAGTGAAGAAATTTTTTTCTAATCTTGAAAGTTTAAATGCTTCTTGAACACTTTTTATTTATGAAGGTTAAAAATGCTGTGTATTTTTATTTGTTAAAAATTTAGGGGGGATACACATTTTGGTATGACAAAAAGATCGATTTTTTTATATATATTTTCAGTGTTTGATATGTCAAGAATGTTTTCCTAAAGTTTGGGACTGAAATTTGCAGAAATGTCGAAGGTATAGGGCTTTTAAGTAATTATTTAAATTTCAAGGGCCTGGGGACTTATTTTCCCCTTATCCAATAGGGCCCAAAGTCTACACAGATTGTTTTTTTTATTAATTGGAATTATTCTGAGCAGTGGCGGATTTAACGGGCGGCCGATTAGCAGTTGTTGCCTGGGCCCGTACCCAGAAGGCCCCCGGGGCCCCATCCTCAAAAAAAATGATTTTATCCAAACATTAGGTATACCATTTTGTTCTGTACTAGTACACTTAGCCCGTTTCTAGTAAACTACCTCTCCATTTTCTCGAAAAATGGGCCCCTGCCCAGAGGGCCCGCTAGGGCCTTATCTTCACAAAAAGAATGATGAGTTTATTCAAACACTATGTTCCTTTTCTATTATTTTCTGTACACTTAGCCCGCTTTTATTAAACTACCTCTCCATTTTCCCGAAAAAAATGGGCCCCTGCTTAGGGCCCTATCTTAAAAAAAATTATGATTTTATCCAAGCACTTTTTTTCCTATACTTTTCTATACACAGCTCAATTTTAGTAAACTACCTCTCCATTTTCCCGAAAAAAAAGGCCTCTGCTTAGGGCCCTATCTTAAAAAAATTATGATTTTATTTAAGCACTTTTTTATACTTTTCTATACACAGCCCGATTTTAGTAAACTACCTCTCCATTTTCCCGAAAAAATGGGCCCCTGCTTAGGGCCCTATCTTAAAAAAATTATGATTTTATCCAAGCACTTTTTTCTATACTTTTCTATACACAGCCCGATTTTAGTAAACTACCTCTCCATTTTCCCGAAAAAATGGGCCTCTGCTTAGGGCCCTATCTTAAAAAAATTATGATTTTATTTAAGCACTTTTTTATACTTTTCTATACACAGCCCGATTTTAGTAAACTACCTCTCCATTTTCCCGAAAAAATGGGCCCCTGCTTAGGGCCCTATCTTAAAAAAATTATGATTTTATCCAAGCACTTTTTTCTATACTTTTCTATACACAGCCCGATTTTAGTAAACTACCTCTCCATTTTCCCGAAAAATGGACCCCTGCCCAGAGGGCCCGCTAGGGCCTTATCTTCACAAAAAGAATGATGAGTTTATTCAAACACTATGTTCCTTTTCTATTATTTTCTGTACACTTAGCCCGCTTTTATTAAACTACCTCTCCATTTTCCCGAAAAAAATGGGCCCCTGCTTAGGGCCCTATCTTAAAAAAAATTATGATTTTATCCAAGCACTTTTTTTCCTATACTTTTCTATACACAGCTCAATTTTAGTAAACTACCTCTCCATTTTCCCGAAAAAAAAGGCCTCTGCTTAGGGCCCTATCTTAAAAAAATTATGATTTTATTTAAGCACTTTTTTATACTTTTCTATACACAGCCCGATTTTAGTAAACTACCTCTCCATTTTCCCGAAAAAATGGGCCCCTGCTTAGGGCCCTATCTTAAAAAAATTATGATTTTATCCAAGCACTTTTTTCTATACTTTTCTATACACAGCCCGATTTTAGTAAACTACCTCTCCATTTTCCCGAAAAAATGGGCCCCTGCTTAGGGCCCTATCTTAAAAAAATTATGATTTTATCCAAGCACTTTTTTCTATACTTTTCTATACACAGCCCGATTTTAGTAAACTACCTCTCCATTTTCCCGAAAAATGGACCCCTGCCCAGAGGGCCCGCTAGGGCCTTATCTTCACAAAAAGAATGATGAGTTTATTCAAACACTATGTTCCTTTTCTATTATTTTCTGTACACTTAGCCCGCTTTTATTAAACTACCTCTCCATTTTCCCGAAAAAATGGGCCCCTGCTTAGGGCCCTATCTTAAAAAAAATTATGATTTTATCCAAGCACTTTTTTCTATACTTTCCTATACACAGCTCGATTTTAGTAAACTACCTTTCCATTTCCCCGAAAAATGGGCCCCTAGGGCCTTATTTTCACAAAAAAATTATGATTTTACCCAAACACTACATTCCTTTTCTATTATTTTCCGTACACACAGCCCATTTCTAGTAAACAACCTCTCCATTTTCCCGAAATTAATTTGCCCCTCGGAACATTTCCCACTAGGGCCCTTTTCCTTAAATCCGCCACCGATTCTAAGAGTCCAAAATCCGAAACAAGGAGCCACCCTACCACAGATATACCTTTTCTCTTCTTGCAATAATAACCTCTCCCTCCGCGTCAATTCTATCTCCTTTTGCAAGATATCCTGCTCGCTGTTCTGCTTCTTCTCCCTAACTTCTTTCTCCTTCGAACTCATCGCCCCCATAACACGCTAGAAAATCACACTCCACCATTCGTTAATCGCTCGAAAAACAGCAGCGTAAGATCGAACAAAGCGGTCATTCCGTCACCTGAACTTCCTTCAGCTTCGCGTTCAAAGTTTCGAGCTGCTGTTCGACCAGCACCGCCTGCTCTTTCAGCATCATCTCCCTCTCCCGCAACTGGCTGCTGACCGCCAGCTTGTGCGCCGATACTTTCCTCCTCAGCGCGCTCAGCTTTTCTAGCCGCGAGCTATAAGATTGCCAAGAGAATTCAGTCTGCGTCGATTCGTTGCAGAGCGACACCTTCTCTTTTATTGGGACGCTGTTGTGCGTGTTATAGGAGAACATAGTTATGCACTTTAGCACGCACAAAAGGAGCGGCGCGTCGTTCTCGACGTACTGCGACATTACGTATCGCCCTTTGGCGTCGTGAGGATCGATACCTAACGTTTCCAGCGCGTGCAGTATGTAATCGCTTCGCAGCTTCTCTTTGCTCGACTCGCCGGTAGTTCGAACCGTCTTATTGGAAAAGTTTATTAATAACGGCGCCTCGCTGGCGAATACCGACAGGGTGTAAGCGTAATTGTGGTTGAATAAGTACTCCGCCACCAGCAGATCGTAAACGTATTGCTTCGCCGATTTGGGACCGGCGGTTTTAAACAGCAGCTCTTTACTCCTTAAAGCGCTTATCAAGTTCTGACGGAGGTGCGTTCTAATGTTCGATATCACGCCGCATTCTTCGAACCTTCGAGCAGAATAAATACATTTATTACAGAGATACATGTAGTTTATAAATTTCTTATGAGAGTCTAATATAAACCTTAGTATTATAGTGTAACATCCGTGTTACACGAATTGAAAAAATTATGCACGCCATTTGGGGCCTTTTTCATGAACTTTAAAGCGTTACTTTACTATTACTATATGTAACAAGTGTCCTTAGAGCAGAAATATATCTATAGAAATTCTACCGTGATACAGTGTCGGTTATTATTGATTACAACTGTTAATTTCGCCAGGACCACTGAAAATACCATGTGAATACTAATTTTTCTCTCGCAATTATTTCGGGTTTCCTTTGTAAATTTCATGTCGAACTTAATAACGTATGTAACACTAGTGTAACATTCCGCAAAACCGAGCATTGGCTTCGCGTTTAACCCGTTAATGCAACAATTAACAAGCCAAAAGCGGTTGTTTTTCTACCGATTTTTTTTATTGTCGACGTTATTCTCACGAGTTAACTCGGGCGCGCGGGAAAAAATCGTTTTCTTATACCCGAGTTAACTCGGGCGAGTGCGTTAAGAGGTTAACACTGGTGTTACATCGATATTTTTTGATTTATGCAAAAAATTGTTACGCTATGAATTTTTTGCTTATTTTTACGGTGAAGTGTGGACGAAAATGGATCGATGAGAATTTTTTCTGGGTAAAATAAAAAGGTTATGATACTAAGGGTGAAACGCTGATTTATCGTGATTATTATTTTATGCAATTTAAAATCGAGGTTAATAATGTCTTCAATTTTTTTTTTATTATTAATGTATGTGAAATTAAATGTTTGCAGTGTAAATTCTATCGTTTGTTAAACTTAACCTTTAACTTCTTATCTTTTATGATATACTTCGTGTGATTATATTTACCATTTATACATCGATGATAAATATTCTTGCTCCATATTGCGTCGAATAGTTTCGAGTGATTGTTGGAGAACAATACAATTATTACAAATGAGCGAACTTCCTCGTATAAATTAGAAAACCAGTTGTATGTAAACAAAATTTAAATCGCGTTTTAATCGATACATCGAAGATGTATGTCAATACATCGATGATATGCATCGATACGTCGATATTTAATAATAAAGTCGAAGTTCAAATTAATGGTATTTTTTTTTTTTAAGTATTGTTTATTCATGTTTTTCATATTATTTTTCATCGTATCAATATGAAAGTGATTCTGCTGATAAAATTGTCAGAAAATAATTTAAATCGGACTATGTACTTTGATTGAAACGGGCTTTCAATTCGGGAAATAAATTTTATGTGTAATATCGTTGATAATTACAGTTAAGGTTTGCTTCGATCGATTCGGACCATAACAAAAATAATTTAAAAGAAAATTAGAACCGACTTCAAAAATATAAAATTGCACTAAAGAGTAAAAAATAATTTTTTCTCTTATTTAATCTATGACTCTCAATTTTTTTAAGTGGACGCTTTATCATTTGCACGGTGTAAATCTGGCGCCGACTTAAAAACACGAGAGCCCGTAGATTAAATAAGGGAAAAAATTATTTTTTACTTTTTAGTGCAATTTTATTTTTTCGAAGTCGGTTTTAATTTTTTTTTTAATTTTTTTATATTTAACTTTTTAGTTTGATATATACTGAGGAGATATCCACGTACGTGCATAAAATAATAATAATTAGGTGAGAAAAGTCTTTATTATTAACCAGAACTGGCAAAATATTGGGCCAATATCGATTAAATTTGATAAAAAATATTTTATAAAACAAAAAAAAAATAAAAATACAAACGGGTCGAATCTATACCCTCCTCCTTTTTGAAATCGGTAAAAAAAATGAGACGGCAGCCTGAACCCTTTCGTTACGGCGTACATTTCCGCGAAAGTGCTTTTTTCTATTTTTTCTTTTTTTAAACTACTGGAGTTGCAGACTAAAGTCGACGCCAGGCTCGACAGCTCATCCTATAACGCCGACCATAGTCGGCGCTCGTAACGAAAGCGTGAAAAACCGAAGTTCAATTGCCACAGTACGGAACGAATAATTTGTATCCTTCGTATCTACAAATATATCAATTTATTCACGTAGCTTTACAAAACTCGGTATATACATCACTTAAACAATTTCGTATAACTTAAGTACTCGGTACTACCACTTACGCATCTTATTACCAGAGACAATTCACTTAAACAGCAATAGAACAAAAAAGAAAACAGAAGTTTTTAAAAAACATAGGAAGTAATTACAGTTTCACAAACCGTGCGAATACAATTCAAAGATTGTATTCAATTAGAAGACCTAGAAGCTTCTCAAACTCACACACATTTACGCATTTCACATCCAAACACACAAAGTGTTCAATAATACATTTCAACAAAACATACATACAGTTAGTAAAAAAAGTATTTGGACACTTTTTAAAATCGCATAACTTTTTTAGAATTGGTCTTAACGACTTGATTTTTTTTGAGCACCTAGAAGGATTAGTTTTCTAAGCGACGTGTTTCGTCGTTTTCGAAAAAATTGCAATTGGTCGGAATAGCGAAGAAAATAGTAAAGGTCGTTTTTTAAACTTTTTTGCGAGCTTGTAATGAAAATTCAAAAAACCCATTTGTAGATTGAAGTAAGTTGTATACATGCCTAAAATTTCATCAAAATCGGTTAACGTTGCTCTGAGTTATAAACGCTTAAAGATCGCGGAATAAGGTCGAAAATCGCGAAATCCCCGAAATCAGCGATTTTCGACCTTATTCCGCGATGCTTAAGCGTTTATAACTCAGAGCAACGTTAACCGATTTTGATGAAATTTTCAGCATGTATACAACTCACTTCAATCTACAAACGGGTTTTTTGAATTTTCATTACAAGCTCGCAAAAAAAAGTTTAAAAAACGACCTTTACTATTTTCTTCGCTATTCCGACCAATTGCAATTTTTTCGAAAACGACGAAACACGTCACTTAGAAAACTAATCCCTCTAGGTCCTCAAAAAAAAAGATCAAGTCGTTAAGACCAATTCTAAAAAAGTTATGCGATTTTAAAAAGTGTCCAAATACTTTTTTTACCAACTGTATATCACAATCTTGTACAATCTTCCTAATTTACGAAAAATCGACGAGTATAAATACATCACCAGGTTCGTTACAATACTGGATAAAGTGCGAATCGCCCGCCACTTGATCTAATACCCATTACATCGAGCGTTTTAAAACGAGACTGACAAGAGTTACCAAAACTACATCGTAATAGAAACTTCCTACAGATTGTACACGCACGATAAAAGTATTTAGGAAACTCTGGTCTTCTTCGCGTCCGTTTTCTTATGTTTCGCCCGCTTCTTCGTCGCGACAGTTTTAATCTCTTCCGAGAACTCGTACTTGGCCACCAGCCGCTCCCTTATGATCAGGCCGTGGATCAGCCTCTTCCAATTCCCGTAGACCCTTTTGTCCCGCTTCTCCTTGGCTCGCTTGATCGCCTCGACCTGCTCCGCTTCCCAAGCCTCGCGCAAAGTGTCCTCGTACTCGGCGCAAACGACGAACCCTTCCAGAGCGGGCACCGCGCCCATGCAGCCGAAATTGAAGCCGACCACGGCCGAGGCACAGTCGATGTTCAGCTTCCTCGCGACGCGGTTCAATCCTGGGACTATTCAAGGGCATGTTATTAATAGACGCACGCAACAGTGTCTCTCATTAATCCAAGATACTTACGATTCACGTGGACAGTGCCTTTCGGAAGCATGCATTGCTTGAACAAATCCACATTTCCGTATTCGTTGCGCGGCACGATGCCGTCTTTGGCTTCCGGCGGCTCGTACTCTTTCGTTTGCCACTCGCCGAACACCTCCAGCGCCGAGTCTTTGATCTTCATCCCGGAGAGCTGCTCGAATCAGGGAATATCGTTTAGTTTGTTTGGAGTTAGGGAACAGCTCGACGGCAATACCTTGTCGTATTTCGGACGAGCCTTGACGATCTTGTAAGGCTCCTGGTTCGGCTTCACCACTCTGGCCTTCTTCAGCCACGTTTCTCTCGAGCAAAGCGTGTGCACACAGTGGCGAGAGTAGATCGCATCGCCGGACTTGAGATGCCCCAGCGGCACGCAGTCCGGCGGGTACAAGCCTTCGAATTTCAGCAGATGCCTCGCAACGACGTAGAGTGGGTGTCCTTTGCATTCGGCGAGTGTTTTCGGTAATGGTTGCTCCAGTTCTCTGTAATGTTAATAAATGAGCAGCGTAAGAAGCCGCGGGTTTCTGAGGATACGAGGCTTTCGGTAGAGAGTATACTTCTGCAGGAGCATCTCGTCTTCGGCTCGGGAAATAGCCGTGCTTTTTTCCTTCCAGGGTGATAACGCTTCCGACCACCACTTCTCGTCGACGCGCTGCTTGCGCGTAACTGTGAGCCAGTGTGGACAGTAGCGTCTAGTCACGTCCTTTATCAAACCCTCGGAGTTCCAAGCGATCACGTGCAGCACAGGCTTCTTCGCGCTTTTCTGTAATAAAGTACAACCATTATTATCACGTGAAATAACACTCCGCGTGAAAATTAAAGGAACGCTATAATTTCTTGAAAATTTTGGTCACTTTCAAATGGCTGTATCTTCTGTGAAAAATTGCAGAAAAAATATTTGAAATAGGCATTTTAACGCTTGAAGTTTCTAGTTTTTGAATCAAGGACTCGATTTTTTTTCATCCATTATGATAGTGTTTTAAAGAGATGAAGCGCGGCAAATGAAGTTTCAGACATTTTTGACCTAGTTTGAACGTATGCACGGGCCAAAAAAATTTTTTTCTCGTAAATCTAACGGAGAGCTCTTATAGAGCAAACATTTCTCTTTAATTTCCGTGTTTTGGTTTTGTTGTATGATTTTTATTGACCGAGTTATTCGCGATCAAAGCAGAAAAGGTACTTTTCACTTTGAACATCTGTAATTTGCGAACTCGTGATCGTCGATAAATTTTTATGAGTGTTTTGGAAAGCTAAAAAAAATCTGATCGGTTCGGCCTTTTGCGCAGTGTTTAAGGGTAGTTTTAACTCGCAAAAAACGTGAACACTTGAATGATTCCATGATTTTCCTTGAAGAGAAATCAGGTTTTTTAAAAAATTGTAATTATGCCGTTTCTGGGGTCATTTCAAAATGGATTTAATACGATTAAAAAAAGTCTCATTAAATTGGCATCTAAAGGTTCTGAAAAGAAACTTTCTTAGCTTTCCAAAGCAATCATGAAAATTTGTCTACGATCGTGAATCCGCAAGTTATAGGTGTTCAAAGTGAAAAGTACCTTTTCTGCTTTGATCTCGAATAACTCGGTCAATAAAAATCATACAACAAAACCAAAAATCGCAAATTAAAGAGAAATATTTGCTCTATAAGAGCTCTCCGTTGAATTTACGGGAAAAAATTTTTTTTGGCCCGTGCATACGTTCAAACTAGGTCAAAAATTTCTGAAACTTCATTTCCCGCGCTTCATCTAAATAAAACAGTATCATAATGCATAAAAAAAAATTTTGAGTGCATGATTCAAAAACTAGAAACTTCAAGCGTTAAAATACGTTTTTCAAGTATCTTCTGTGACCATTTTTCACAGAAATACAGCCATTTGAAGCCTCCCAAAATTTTCAAGAAATTAACGTGTTCCTTTAATTTTCCAGCGGAGTGTAGAAACAACCGAATAAATTCGAATCACTCACATAGACTTCGTTCACGCAATGAATCTTTTCATCCATCACGCTGACGCAGATCCAACTATCCTCCGATTCCAGAAACACCTCGACCCAAATATCTCTCGTCTTCTTCGCTTTACCCGTTTCCTCGCTTTCGCTATCGGAGGACAATAATTTCCTATTGCTTTTCTTACTACTTTTAGAGCTCGCCACTTTCTCGCTGGCCTCGCTCGACTTCCTTTTGGCCCTGCGCGTTGCTTTCGGATGAAATTCTGCCTCGGAATCCGAAGAATCTTCTTCCATGTAATACTTCGACTTCGCACCGTCGCTCTTCGAACTCGATGCCTCAGGTTTCTCAGTTACATTCTCCTCGGGAGCAGGATTCGCTTTACGAGATCTCAGCTGCCGCAGACTAGAAAGACCTCTCCCTTCCTCGTCCTTCTTCCCAGCGGCACTCGAACCTTCAGCCGCCTCGCCAGTCGCAGACTCTTTCCTACCGTCGCGTTTACTCTTCTTCGACTTCGAGCGTAAAATCTCCGCTGCCCTTTTCTTCGCTTCCACATTGGCGTTCTTCTTCCCTTCCGCGCTATTCTCGATCACGGTCGGCTTATCAGAAGCGTCCCGCTTGCGTGACTTCGAAGAGGCTTTATTTTTAGCAGCGTTACTCTTAGAATTATCTCGCTGTTTCTTATCAGTCTGGAATAACGGATCGTCGCTCGACGCTCGATGAGGCGGCCCGAGCGATACGACTAGGCGGCAATTTAAACCGAGCCCTCTCAGCGTAGCGACGTACAATAGTACCATCTCTCTATAATCCGAGATTCTTCTTTCCTCCGACGCTTTCAACAAAGTTTCTCTATTTATGTGTCCGTTGCCGTCGCTTCCAGCTGAGTCGTCTACGAACACGTTTCTAAACCATTTCGTAAATTTCTCTAGGTACGTCAGGTCGATTCTAGTCTTCGGATAGCTAGAGCTCGGAATCAGGGACAATCCCGCGGACATTACTTCGGGCTGGTTGGCCTGCCGGTTCAAATAGAATCCATAAGCCAGCCAGCAGAGCAAGCCTACTTTTTCTATAAGCACCTGATTGGCCCTCGATCGTCTTCGCAGAAGCGCTTTCAGATCTACGGTCCCCTTCTTCTTCCTGTTCAACATTAAGCTTGTACCAGGCAAAGTAATCTTAACGCCGTCCTGCGGAATAATGTACTCGCTATTACCTTCCTCGTCTTCCTCGTTTTCCACGGGCGGCTCTTTGAGATCCTTCGTTCGGGGCGAGCCTGCGCCGCGCTCGCCTCGAAGCAGGAGTTCGTTAATCTCGTTAGGGGAAGTGGAATGTTTGCGCTCCGCGTTTGTTTCGGGAGGGGTTTTTTTTTCTTCGTGGGATGTGGGGGAATCCCGGGGCTGGTGGTTCCCCGCATTCTCGTCGGACTGGTCGAGCTGCTGGGAGCTTTGTAAGTTCTTGAGGACTTGCGTGAACAGCTCGATGCTGCTGGCTTGACTGACGTCGCGGAGACAATCGTCGTCGGTGGTTTCCCCCTCGGTGTCGGTTTTAACGGCGACGGGGTTTACCTGCGACTTATTTTCTGCGAAAAAGCTGGAATTGAAATTAATCTTCCCCGGAGCTACCAGAAACTCGCTGCTGCTGTCGGAACTGTCGTCCTCGGATAAGTCACTCATCTTGGACACCTTTCGAAGTCGTCGAAGCTTTGTTATCGGTTAATTGGCAGCTTATTCGGTTGCGTCATATCGTAACATGCTACTGCGTTTCGGGAGTGCGTGAGATTCGCGAGATCGTATCGTCTGCCATCTGATTGGTAGAGTAGTTTTGAAGCGAACCGTCTGGCGGCGCTGTACTCAATTTAAGGGTAGTGATCCTCCAGGGAGTGATCGGTATAACCGCAGCCATTTGGGGCAAAACCGGAAATAACATAACCTAAACATTCATTAAATCGTCTGCTTTCCAAGCTAATTGTTTATCTATCTCTTTCTATCCGTATTTCTGCCTCTTTCTTTCTTATAGTTTCTGTCTGTGTCTACTTCCGCTTTTGCCACAAATGGCGGCAACCAATCAGCGACGATACAGCTTGTTCCGATCACTCCTTGGAGGATCACTATTTAAGGGTAGTGATTAGGGATGGAGTGCAAAATCACTAACAGTGATAAATCACAGTGATCGCAGAATAACGATCACGGTCGCGATTGAAGTTAAATCACGGTCGTGATTTTTTTAACTTGAGTGAGTTGTTTACTGTGATCGTTATTCTTGATCTTGATTGAATTATTTTTTTATAAAATACTTTAATATAGCTTGTGTTACAGTCGAAGCGTGCTAATTCTGCGCATATATAGAATATAGTTATAAATAGTCAATATGTGCACGCACTGATTTGATTGGCTAATATATTCACATATATATTATACTTTTTAACTAAAGTGAAAAGAATATTCGTTAATTTGAAAGGATCAAGAACGATTACATTAGTTTACAAAATATACAACTGAGATTCTATAAGAACAGTGAGGATTTGAGAATGTTTCGAGAGAAAGTAGCAATTGGGGTTATGTGGCGTGTTGCGAGGCCGGTTGGGAATTCTTCTGGCTTAAGGGACTTTCTGTAAGGTCCGGCGTCCGTGGAGCCCTGAAGAGCTCTGCTCGCGAACGCGTGAATTTAAATAAACGAAATATCGAAGTGTTTTGTAACAAATACTTTAGAACTGAATAAAACTTATTGAACTGAACTAAATTGAATCAATTAAATTATTCGGAACGATTAAGAACAAAACGAGAATATTTCAAGATTGAACAAGGCTGAATTTATTATGACACGTCTGGACTTTTATAACGTCGAAGATCAAATGCGAGGAGAAGAAACAGACTTCTTCTTACGTTCGTTCCTCTTTTCTTTATCAATACATTGTTTTTCGAGCGAGAAGGAACGAGGCGAAGATAGATTTCTAATGTGATAGAGTTCATCCTTAACTCTATCCTGTTTAAACTTCGCGCTTTAGAAGCTTGCGCTGAATGCCGCTAGAGCGAGTATCGCAACTCGCAACAGGCGCGTGCAAAGAGCAGTTATACTCTCCACCAATCAGAAGCGATCACGAAAATCGCGCACTGTTCTGCCTGCACCAATCCGAAGCGATCACGAAAATCACGGATCACTGTGAAAAATGATCGTGATTTTGAACGAACGTGATTGGATCACTCGTGATTCACAAATCGCGGTTCTAGCCAACACTAGTAGCGATCCTCTAGGTAGGGTAGATGTCCCGATTATCGTGACCTGTCCCTATTACCGTCAAAGGGGAGATATAGGGTGTGTTTCAATTCACGCATGCTGCGCATGAAATTCGTGGCATCGTATTGGTGGCATTGTACGATTCCCTAGAATTTCTCTCAATTGCCACCAATGCGATGCCACCAAATTCAGGCGTAGTATGCGTGAATTGAAACACAGCCATATTAAGAGGCGTCACTCGACAAGGACAGAAATAAACTAGGGAAGTCACTAGACAACCAATTTAAATGTCCATTCGGCAATGATCGGTAAACTTCGGCAATCAGTCAACTGCGATAAGGTATATTTAATCGATTTGAATATCCCGCTCGAATAGACAACCAATTTAAATGCCAAGGTTAAGCAAGGACTTCAAAGGTTCCGCCCGGAGTGACGCCTCTTATTATATCTCCTATTTGATTATACTACAAATATATATATATAAAAGGAAATGGATTTTCTGAAAATTTTGAAGCGGAGAGCTAGTCTAGAGCTCATAAAAATAGGTGACTTTTAGGAATTAATTAAAGGAAAACTACTGTATATAATTTAATGGGACTTTTTGCATTGTATTAAGGATGTCTTAAATTATAGAAATATATTTTTTGTTTTATAATTAATCATTGTAGACGGCACTGGGAAGTCATTAAAATCAAGGCGTCATAAAATTGATCCAAATCGGTGGAACCTGTATCTCCAAAAGTTATTATCCGATTCGACTGAAACTTTTTTTATTTTGAAGAATATACTTCTGGCTAGGGGGGTCCAGAAAAAATTACAAAAATCACATTTTTTTTAGAAAATAACGACACTTGAAGTTTGAAATCACTTTTTCCCTATATTTTTCATCCTTTCAACGCCTTTGAAAATTATAAATTTTCAATTTTTTGTAATTTTTTCTGGTACCCCCCCTAACCAGAAGTATATTCTTCAAAATAGAAAAAGTTTCAGTCGAATCGAATAATAACTTTTGGAGATACAGTTCCCACCGTTTTGAGAACACTGTTTCTAGAAAAACGCATTTAAAGTTTTACGCGAGCGGCGAGTGGCCGGTTGTTGCTCATGCATTTGCCGCTACTCAAATGCCTATAACTTCAGGAATTTCACAAATTTCAACAAATCCTTTTAAACACGTATTCGTAAAAGATTGAACATTCGAAAAATGAAATAAAAAAATCGACTTTTAGATCGGAACCTCCCCTTAAATTCCTTACATTTTTTGTTCCAAAAATCCCCGTAAAAGGTTCTGAAACCATACACTTCTCACAGTACAAGTCTTTCATTGTTGCAAGCATAACAGACATGAGGAGACAAGAGTGCCGGCGTCGTAAAAAGTGAATAATTTAATCGTTTGTTTCTTTCTGGGAACAGGGTTTGCTTGCGACGGTGTCGCCGCCTGGTAATGTTTCACCTGGCGGGAAACCAGACGGCGCCACAATACTAAAAACCCTACGTACATCTCTCTCAAATATACACGAGCCATGGTTTCCGTTAAGTTCGCGGGGAGACGAAGGCGGTTCGACGGCGATTCAGCGGTTCACTTTCGTTTCGGACCACCTCGAAGAACGTCGGAAGGTAAGCTTGCTCCACTTCACGCAATCGGTTTCCATCCATGTGCTCCGCTACTCAAACCTTAGAAAGATAAAATATTTCTGGATTAATCCTCTTCTAGCACACCATTTACCACTATATTTTCCCGAATTTCATCCAACAATCCTGAAATTTTCTTTCAAATGATGACACATAAATAGTCTCGTTCGTATGATACATTTTCTGATTACGACCTAATTGAGAAGCTGATCGTATTAGAAAACTTAAATATCTTCCGCGATTTAGTTCGCTAGCCATTCGAATTAGATCTCTTTCCTCTTACAGAGTTCGTTTCAAGTGCGAACGGTTTCGTCAAATCTGCCTCCGAAGGCGTGCTTTGGGCTGCTTCGCATTGATCGACTTTTATTTCGCCTTACTTGCGATTTTTTCGTAAGTATTGTTTTATTACACATTCACGATACATTTCTTGTAGCACCTTTTTCGCAAAACTATATTTTCAATTCTTTCATCTTCAATTATACGTGCACTCCGATTATAAACACACACGCGCGCGCGCGCGCACACGCAAGTTTCATGCACGAATTATTTTATTAAGAGGAGTATTTATTTTATTAGATACATTAGTTCATATTTTTCATGATGTTGAAACAACCGCCCCAGTCTGAGAAGGCATGAGTGACTCGGTTTTTGGTCTGAGATGAATTACCAAATTCATAAACTGCGCGGGTAATCGAGCTTCGTGTAAAATTAATGCACTTTTCTTTCCATAGGGAAACGATGGCTGAGTTGGAGTCACGCTGCTGCGTAATAAACTTCTTTTCTGTCCTTGATGCAGAAACACTCGCATTTAGTAAGTTTTATACAGTCGAGCGTCGATAACTCGGAAACCTCTATAAGGAAAAAATTTTCTTCGTTTCTTTTGGCTCCGCTGTAAACACCTCGAAAACTCGAGAAGTTGAAGATTTCTTCCCTTCCCTCGAGATTCGAGTTATCGAGGTTCAAATTTATAAACAGTAGTTTAAGATGCACTCCAACTTTCGTTTAATATTCCCATTTTCTTGAATTTATAGGATCATTCCGGTTAGGCGGGTTGAAAAAATCGATTTTTTATTTAAACTTTCTTCGAAAATACTGTTAAATTTTCAGGGCAAAATTTCGATTATTTTAGCTTCTATAGAGGCATTTTGCAGGGAACGCAGAGGCTCGGCCTCTGTAGATGAAAACTTCGACCGCGTTTTTCTCGAAACGTAATTTTTTCACGTCGTGAAGATAAAATCTTAAAATCTATCGGATGATTGTTTTTATAAATTTTACTGCTTATTCTGCACACCTGTGACTCTCGCAAAGGCTACAACAAAGTACTTTTATCGAGTCTAATCCACTTTTAAAATCGAAAATAGTAAAGGAAAAAAGGCAAAAAATATTTTTCTCGCATTCTGCCCGCCATTTTGTTAATTTTCAAGATAAATCACTAATTATAGTCCGAGCGATAGCGACAGTCATACTGATCAAGTATCTGTTTGGATTTTTGGGTTCAGATAAGTCCAACAGCTGAAATTGTCTTCACAAGCGAGGCACGAATTTTTAAACATCTCATCAAGATCGCTTTCAAAAGCATTTGAAGAGCAATAATTTTCTTAGTTTTGTAGTTTTTATTTACAGTTGAAATGTAGTTTAATAAATAGAAAAAAGTTTCGTTGCGTTACTGTAATTATTTTCGTCGCAATAAATTCGTGAAAATCGCTGAATTTAACCGGAATGACTTCTTATAAATGGAGTATTTATTTTATTAGATACGTTGGTTTATATTTTTCATGATGTTATAATCCGCCCCAGTCTGAGAAGGCATGAGCGACTCGGATGGTCTGAGAATAATTATAAAATTCAGAAACTAATCTACGTAATCGAGCTGCATGTAAAGTTAATGCACTCTTCTTTTCACAGGGAAACGATAGCCGAATTGGAGTCGCCGGCCTGCGTAATAAATTTCTTTCCTGGCGTGGATGCAGGTATTTTAATTTATTAGCTTTACTACTCGGCTTCGCCCGAAATTTAGATTCTGATTTTATGAAAAAAATTCTTTTTATTTATTTTCTTTTGTGAAAATTTAGAGTTTACCGTTTCGGAAGTTTTTAGGCGCAGGAAAAACACAAACACTTTCTGTTTTATATATTACTAGCTTAACTCTTTCGTCGCTTATTTAAAATTTCAGACGATTCTTGAAGTGTCAATTTTATATGAATAAAAAAAGTTTTTAGTTTTCAGCTTTCTTGCATTTTACATATTTATCATAATAAAAGAGAATATATTTTTTTAATGCGTGAGCTGTATTCGAAATCCGCGTCGATCTGTTGCGTAGATTCGAGTAGGGCTGCGACTATTCGAATAATTTAATATTCAAAGATTTTACAAGTATTCGAATGCTACGAATAAACTTCGAATATTCAAGTGTTCGAATACTACTCGAATAATTCGAGTGAGTTCGTAATTTATAATTCACACCATACTATTCGAATACATTAGTATTGGAATACTTGAATATTCGAATTATATTCGCCAAATAATTGAGCAACTAAAGTATTCGAATACCGAAAAAATCGACAAATACCCCCAGCCCTAGTTTCAACGTGATTGAGTAACAAACATCCAAACACACTTTAGCATTTATTATATTAGTAGGAAGAAGATATACAGTAGTTTCAAATGCACTCCAACTTTTGTCGAATATACATGGAAATTTCACGCTTGAACACGGAATTCCTATTTTTTTGAATTTATACTCAAGTATTTATTTTATTAGATAGATTAGTTCATATTTTTCATGATGTTTAAATACCGCCCCAGTCTGAGAAGGCATGAGTGACTCGGTTTTTGGTCTGAGATGAATTACCAGATTCAGAAACTGTGTGCGTAACCGAGCTCTGTGTAAAGTTAATGCACTTTTCTTTCGATAGGGAAACGATGACTGAGTTGGAGCCACGCTGCTGCGTAATGAATTCCTTTCCTGGCGTCGATATTGGCACACTCGCAGTCGGTTAGTTTCATAATTTACGTACAATTGTTTTAGAACTCCTGATCTCGTTCCCTCGAACACTTCTGCGGCTTTGCTTCTATTTTTGTTTTGGATTCATTTGGTTTTTATCAAACGTGATGAATCTTAACACTGCCTCAGTCAAGCAGAAGTATTATGTAGAATGTGTTTTCTGAACACTACGGACGTCTAATAATTTTCTTTTTTCTCGTCTATAATTTTCAGTGAGTAAGTCTGTACTTTCAGAGGACGATGGCAACGGTTAAATACGTTACATTGCGTAGGATGATGAAATAAATTCGTAGAATTGCATATGAAATATGAACATCCGTGTTGAAGAGATGCTCGTCGTTTTGGGGTGATATGGAATTGAAAAGGTACTGTGAAAAACTTTGATATTTTATGCATAAAAGGAGGGGTGGGTTCGAAGCTGATTTTTACATTTTCGCATTCAAAATTTCGTAAGACTTCGGAAATTGAATTTCAAACTTCGAAACTCGAATTCGTAACTTCGTGAGACTTTGAAACGCGAGTTCAAAACTTCGTGAGACTTCGGAACTCGGGCTCAAAACTTCGTAGGACTTCGGAACTCAAGTTTAAAATTTCGTAAGTTTTCGGAACTCGAGCTCAAAACTTCGGAACTCGGGCTCAAAACTTGGTAAGACTTCGGAACTTGAATTCCAGACTTCGGAACTTGAATTCCAGACTTCGTAAAACTTCGGAACTCGAGCTCAAAACTTCGTGAAACTTCAAAACTCGAGTTCCAGACTTCGTAAAACTTCGGAACTCGAGTTCCAGACTTCGTAAAACTTCGGAACTCGAGTTCCAGACTTCGTAAAACTTCGGAACTCGAGTTCCAGACTTCGTAAAACTTCGGAACTCGAGTTCCAGACTTCGTAAAACTTCGGAACTCGAGTTCCAGACTTCGTAAAACTTCGGAACTCGAGTTCCAGACTTCGTAAAACTTCGGAACTCGAGTTCCAGACTTCGTAAAACTTCGGAACTCGAGTTCCAGACATCGTAAAACTTCGGAACTCGAGTTCCAGACTTCGTAAAACTTCGGAACTCGAGTTCCAGACATCGTAAAACTTCGGAACTCTGTTCAAGACTTCGTAAAACTTCGAAACACTCGAAACTCGAAGTGCCGATTTTGATTTGTAAGTGGAATATATTTAAGAACTGAAGCCAACAAAATTTTATTGACCATAGTTAAACAAAAATATAAGAATATACAAATTCTCGAGTCACGCTGCGAACGATTCTTTATTCATTGATTTTATACTTTTTTTAATATGAGTTTCGTGAGTTTCGAATCACGAAAAGAGTGCAAACTTTCGAATTCTCGAAACTTTCTCGGGTTTCGAGATTTCGACGCTTCGAAAAACCCATCCCTACTAAATAATAACATATTGCTAGCATTCTATGATGAACACTAGTTATCCCTGTCATACATAAACACATATGGTGATATTACTTCTCTGACATAAATTCTATTTTACGAGAAAAGTAACAGGTATCTGCTTCGCATTAATCAAACCGAATCGTTTGTTACAGCGAGAAGCGCAGACATTCTCAACCGTAATTAATTTCCATGAAGCTCCGCGACTAGCGAAGGAAGTGAGTAGTATCTTTCATTCCCAAGAATCCTGTTTCGCGCGAATATTAACAATATTTCCATGATGATTCACTCGACAAGCATATGTCTGAATAAATTTTGATGCAACTTATTCGTCTGATTACACTTCGACCGACCAAAATCGTGTTATAAATCTCATTTCCAAATACCAAAAGTTCACCGCAACTTCACTTTTATTACAGACTTTCCAAACTATCGATCTGCAGCTCGCGACGAAGCACTCGCGCTTCGAAATAAAGTGAGTATTTTACGAAAACTGTTCAACTAATAATTTTCCTAGAAACAATGATGTTACACAAATATACGCTAATATGATTTACCGATCTGAATTACAACTTGCCCTCACTGAGTTTTAAATAAAAGAAAACCCACCGCCTAGCAACTAAATCCCGATGATTTAAAACTTCAATTTTCTGCTTGTAGATACGAATGCAGCTAATTAAATCGAACAGCGATCGAGGAAAAGATTCTTAATAAAAAGGTACCCCATTATTTCCAATCATCCTCGAGATAAATCAGACAAGTCGATTTTATAATGATGTTTAATATACGCTATGATATTTAGTGATGAAAGTTTCTTATTTTCTGAATCGAGAATCTAATTCTCTTCTTAACCGTACCGTCGTACAACCCGCAATGTATCCCTTTTCTTTATTTCAGCTAAGCTTAAGAAGCTTCGGAGCGAGCGTAATGTAAATGGAAAGAGTGAATAAAAATTAGGAAAGATAAACGAAAGTTTGTTCCCCTCTGTTAAATCCGATCGACGAAAAACGATAGTTTCTCGAAGAGAGTCCGCAAGTAGCGCACGGTATGTTTTAGAAAGTCCTCCATTGCTTCGAACATTGCCACTCGTATCAGTCCCTCGCATTTTTTTTTTTAAATTACCTGTGCCGACGATATTTGCAAAAATCCAGTTTATTCGGCGGAAGATTTCTGGTACATTCGAGCGCCACTATAAAATGTAATAAACGCCGGAGGTGTAGCGCGTTCCGAACGAACGCAGTTAGAAGTTCGAATATACAACTATAACATACAAATTTATTAAAAAGTCGTACGAATTTTACAGTACATTTAATAAATAAATTTACAATCTGATAAATCCCGATAATCTCAGAGCGGTTCGAGTGTCTCGAACGTTGCTCGATCAGTTTCAACGATCCTTGGTCACTTCGCGTTTCTTTCACGAATCTGCACGAAAGAAGTTCGCGCGGCATTATCCCCTAATTTTTGGCATCGAGGCCGTTTACCTGGAAACTTAGCCTAGGCCGAATCAGAGTGGCTTGAAATGGGAGGTATCTCAAGATCTATTCTAGTGGATTCCGATCTTACACGCTGCGCCGGAGTGTAAGAGCGAAATGAATCGAAATTAATAGAGACACTTGCTGCTTTTTCGTACAACGTGTATTGTAAGTAAAACTATCGGTGTATGTGCATACATGTACATATTAAAAAGGAGAGTACGACTACGCGCGTTGCTCGGTTCTCGGGAGGAATGGATCTCTGTGTAATAAAATAATCCTACGCTTGCAGCTCCCCTGAAGAATAATTGTCTACCGCAGGCTTGGGAATTCAGCGAACGCGTCGGGCGATTTTCAGAGGCTACGCCTCCTTTCTCCCGCCGCGCGTTTTGGTCCCCGCGGCGGCCTAAATAGGCGCTTGGACAAAACAAAAACGCATCGACAATCGTGCTCTCTGGGACGATTTGGAAACATTGATACAATGTCGCCTTAAGGGGAGGTTCTGGTCTAGAGCCCAAAAAAATGGGTGATATTTAGGAATTAATTAAAGGAAAACTACTATATATAATTTAATGGGACTTTTTGCATTGTATTAAGGATGTCTTAGATTATAGAGATATATTTTTTGTTTTATAATTAATCATTGCGGACGGCACTGGGGAGTCGTTAAAGTCGAGGCGTCAAAAAATTCATCCAAATCGGTGGGGGACCTGTATCTCCAAAAGTTATTATCCGATTCGACTGAAACCTTTTTTATTTTGAAGATTATTCTTTTGGCTAGGGGGGAAACTAAAAAAATTACAAAAATGACATTTTTTTTAGAAAATAACGACACTTCCAGTTTGAAATCACTTTTCCCTGTATTTTTCGTCCTTTCATCGCCTTTGAAAATTATAAATTTTCAACTTTTTGTAATTTTTTTAGTTCCCTCCCCTAGCCAGAAGTATATTCTTCAAAATAAAAAAAGTTTCAGTCGAATCGGATAATAACTTTTGAAGATACAGGTCCCACCGTTTTGAGAACACTGTTTCGAGAAAAACGCGTTTAAAGTTTTACGTGAGCGCCGAGTGTTACCCATTTATTTGCCGCTACTCAAATGCCTATAACTTGGGGAACTTTACGAATTCCAACAAATCCTTTTAAACACGTATTCCTAAAAGATTGAACATTCGAGAAATGAAATTAAAAAAAATCGACATTAGACCAGAACCTCCCCTTAATACGCCAAACGCGGTTCACTGAGGCGCTCCAAACTGCTAGACCGCCGCGGCGGCCAAGAGAAAGGAGGCGTCGTTTTGCCTCTGAAAATCGCCCGCCGCGTTCGCTTAATTCCCAAGCCTGGTCTACCCGAACGCTCGAGATCTAAAATCTTCCCTCGGCACCGCGGTGCGAAAACCTATCCCATTTACGATCGCGTGCGGCGAGAGAGATCGCCGATAAATTCTAAAAAAGGAAAAAAGTGTTATTCGTTTAACGCTTCCGCTGATATGGATGTATTTCCTTGTTGCACGTCCCAGGAACTTTTCGCCCGCCCGTCGCGCCTCCAAAGATCGAATGTTCGGTCCTTCCGTTTCGTGCAACAAGCTCGAAGAGCACTTGCGCGTCTCTGGAATTCTTCAAGGAACAGATTCACCATTGGTCTTGCAAGGTCGAACATTTTGCTATCTCGCTGATCCCGAGCCGATCAGCGAGGAGGATTTATCCTTAGAGTTTTTAAAGTGCTCGTCGCGACGAGCCTCGATCAGCACCTCGATAATCTCTTCCCTTGTGAATTACGGCACTTGTGATAGTACTCCCGTTGTCTGTGCGGAATTAAGCCTACGGTAGCGCGTCCGCGTCGAGCCTCTCGGAGCCGATCCCCGTTTCCAGAAATTTTCTTAATTACTCGGCTCGTCGATTTTCTCTGGACGTCGTTTCATGCGGGCGATTTGTTCGACCTCCGGGAGGCTCGCTCGCGTCGCACGCTAGAAGTTTATCGCACCACGTGTCACAATTGCAGCTGATATTCCGCGAGGGGGTCGAAGTCCTTTTGGTGTGTGGCGTTCGAGGCCATGACGTAGCCCCATAGGCGCATGGCTGCCGCGCAGACCCTCTGAATCTCGTCGACTTCCTCGAAGTCCAGGTCGGTTCGCCAGTGGAACGGCGCCACTTTAGAGTTGCGAAAGGTGCTCGAGACGCCGCCCACGTCGTTCTTCGTATGAGTGTCCAGAAATCTCTTTACATTTACGTGAAAGTCCAAACCGTAGAAATTGTAGAGCTCCTTCACGTATCTGTAGGGGTCTACTGATAAGTCTTCGTAACGCACTACCCTGTTGGACGTTAAACGAACCTTCAGCAAGCGGCATTCGGGAAGCATTTCGGTCGCGAAATAGGGCTGCAGTCTGGGGCGGCAAATTTTCGGGAGCAACAAATTTTTGGAAGCGGCGATTGTTTGGGAGAAACAAATCCTTGGAAGCGGCAATTGTTTGGGAGAAACAAATTCTTGGAAGCGGCAATTGTTTGGGAGAAACAAATTTTTGGAAGCGGCAAATGTTTGGGGAGCGACAAATTTTTGAAGGAAAGAAATTGGAAAAGGTGGCTCGAGACAATTTAAAAAATAATTCACTTCTTTTTCACGCACTGAATTAGTAAAAACTCGCATTCGAGTAGCCACATTGAATTAATTATTAAATTGTCTCGACTTATTTGACGATAAAATCCGCCCCTGGAAATAAGGGGTCGTTCTTAAATTACGTAAGGCTTTCTGGGGGAATCACAAATTTCTTACGTTTTCTTAGAAGAGAGGGGGAGTCAAGTAGCGTCTTACGTAATATTTTTTAACTTAATTTTCTATCATTAACGTTCCAGAAAACTAGTTTTAGCTTAACTTTCCCGAAACCGAGTTGAATGAATTATATAAACCTGTAAAAGAATTTTAATAACTTAAAAAATATTACGCAAGGAGGGGGTTGGAATATGAAATCTTACGAATTGTGTTATACTGGGGGAGGGAGGGGGTAAGAAATCGCCAAAATTATTCTTACGTAATTTAAACACGGTCCCTAAGCGAAGGTAAGGAGAAATTTGTGCGCTGCGAATTACCGACTCTTTAAAATTCTACTTATCGCGAAAGATCGTAGCGTGTACCTGAAAGTGTGTGGATATTCTTTTATCAGTCTCACAGCAGCACTGAAGTCTGAAACCATGTCTGCGCATACTAACGCTGGATCGGAGCAATCCGGCTGAGTGGGACACCATTCCCTGTGTTTCCTCGACTGCAAGATTCCTCTTGGATCACGGATTAATAGAACTAGTCGTATTCCTAAACTGGAATACAGAATTTCTAAAGTATATTTAATTAGAGAACGATAAAGGCTGCTTATACAGCTCCAACAGATAAATGTTACGGAAATATCACGATTTGATAAGAAGGGACCATCACGTAGAATTATGGTGTTTATCAAAATGGGCTTAAGGGGGCTAGGCAGTCGAAAAATCGATTTTTTATTGCATTTTCCGAAAGTACTATCTTTTCTGAATAAAATGCCGTTTGGTTTATATTAAAATTCGCAAAATTGTTGATTTGGCAGCTGAAAAGGTCAAGCGATAACTTATAGCCTCGCCTTTGCCCAGAAACTTTAAACGCGTTTTTCTCGAATCTTTTTTCTCTTGGTTTTGCTGTATTTGCGAATGAACGGAGGCTCGGATCGACTTGAAAAAATTACAGGATGTATAAAACAAGTGCCATTTCCTGCGGAACTTACTATTTTGTGCGTAAAAATTTGAGATTTTCAGAAATAAATTTATAAAGTCCCAGATTATTAGTAACCCACAAACACGACTGCATTTTTTTTTTATTATTAGCACCGTTTTTTGGCCATTTTTTAAGACCAATATTACAGCAAAACCACAGAAGAATATATCAACTTTTTTTAATCTCTATGATAATAATAAACAGTTGATAAAAGAATACATTTGAATTTGCTTCCATTTTTTACAAATACGTTAAAAAGAAAGTGTTCCTTTCACGGAAACCGACTGCCTAGTTCCCTTAAGGATAACCACGATCTATCGAGACTGAAAAGTCATTCTTACTCCTCCTGTTCCAAGAGCTTCTCCGCCGCGCGCAGCCTTAGCCGAACGATCTTCATCGATTGAAAGGGGAACAATTTACAAAATCTGGAAACGAAACGCGGATCCCAGCAGATTTTCTTGTGCGCTTGGCACTGTCTCCACAAATGCGTGTTGTGATTGAAGACCCATGGATGCGTCTTGCCATACTCCAAGTACCGATCTGTGACGAGTAAATGCAATAAATTCTAAAGAACGTTCACGCTCGCGGAATCTTCGCTGGGGAAAAAACATTTACCGAGATTATTGTAATCGCATCGTAATAAAGACTCGAGGTTCCCGAGAGCTTCGTCGGCGAGCGGCGGCCCCCTAATTTGTACGATTCCGAAGTCGAGTAGAGGCTCGTAGTGATAAAAATTTGCTGGATGTGCGTTTACGACATCGCCGAGGAATGTACTGCCGCTTCGCCAGCTCGTCAAAATCACGCTTCTCATCGGCCTTCCTCCTTTCTCCAACACGAAGTCCTCCAACTTGCTGCGTAAATCATAGCCCGATTAACGTAAATCGTTACACGTATGTGTGCTCAAGAGGGCTGGAACTATTCGAATAATTTAATATTCGAATATTTTACAAGTATTCGAATGCTACGAATAAACTTCGAATATTTCAGTATTCGATTACTATTCGAATATTTAAGTATTCGAGAACTATTCGAATATTTCAGTATTCGAGTACTATTCGAATATTTCAGTATTCGATTACTATTCGAATATTTCAGTATTTGATTACTATTCGAATATTTAAGTATTCGAATATTTAAATATTCGAGTAGTATTCGAATACTTAAATATTCGAATCCTGAAATATAATAAATACTTAAATATTCGAATAGTAATCGAATACTTAAATATTCGAATAGTATGGTGTGAATTAGAATTCAAGTTATTAGCTGACAAGATTTCACCTTGACAAACTAACGAACTCACAACTGAAACTAAATAAAAGCTTGTAAAAAATGAATCTAAAGAACTTGATTTATAATTCACACCATTCTATTTGAATACATCAGTATTCGAATATTGAAATATTCGAGTAGTATTCGAATACTGAAATATTCGAGTAGTATTCGAATACTGAAATATTCGAGTAGTATTCGAATCCTTAATTAATCGAATACTTAAATATTCGAATCCTTAAGTAATCGAATACTTAAATATTCGAATCCTTAAGTAATCAAATACTTAAATATTCGAATCCTTAAGTAATCGAATACTTCAATATTCGAATCCTTAAGTAATCGAATACTTAAATATTCGAATCCTTAAGTAATCGAATACTTCAATATTCGAATCCTTAAGTAATCGAATACTTCAATATTCGAATCCTTAAGTAATCGAATACTTAAATATTCGAATCCTTAAGTAATCGAATACTTCAATATTCGAATCCTTAAGTAATCGAATACTTAAATATTCGAATACTTCAATATTCGAATCCTTAAGTAATCGAATACTTAAATATTCGAATCCTTAAGTAATCGAATACTTAAATATTCGAATACTTCAATATTCGAATCCTTAAGTAATCGAATACTTAAATATTCGAATACTGAAATATTCGAGTAGTATTCGAATCCTTAAGTATTCGAATACTTAAATATTCGAATACTGAAATATTCGAGTAGTATTCGAATACTTAAATTTTCGAGTAGTATTCGAATACTTAAATTTTCGAGTAGTATTCGAATTCTGAAATATTCGAGTAGTATTCGAACCCTTAAGTATTCGAGTAATATTCCAATCCTTAAGTATTCGAATACTTGGACATTCGAATTACATTAGCCAAATAATTGAGTAACTGAAGTATTCGAATACTGAAAAATTCGACAAATAGTGCCAGCCCTACACTCAAGCAGATAAACATTAAAAGCAAACGCACCTAACATTGACTCCGTACTTTCCATTGGGATACGTGTAGTCTTCCATTTCCCTTTCGATCGCCTTCCTCTGCTGATCCACAACCTCCTGAATATCAGACAGCGTGACATTCTCTATGGACGCTCTGAAATATGCCTGCAAGAGACGCAGAATGTAAAATTCACAATGCGAAATAGCGATTTTTCATTCGTCAATTTCGTTCGATCCAAGCAAAAGCAGTTGCGAAAAGTTCTTTGCAATCTCTGTGCCCTTTATCACACTAAACGTGTTAACAGTTAATTTCCCTTCCGTTAGTAATGCAGTTGTACCCAAGCTAGCTACTCACCTACCGTACACTTCTATTTACATACATTAGAATTCTACTAATCGGTTCGTGTTAAACAATTATGATACACCGTCAGATTTCTCATCGTTCTTCTTGTAATTTCCAAAAGCGACAATACATAAATCAATGCATACGTGCGCAGGTTGCTTACCGTCACTGGTTCCTGAATTTTCACGATGCGTGGCCTTATTTCAACATCCTAAATTAGAGAAAATATAGGTATTTTAGCCTCGTGGTTGCGCACCGTTACAACGTGAACAGGATAATGCTGCCGACGTAACCAGGACATTAATCTTTCTCCCTCTTTCTCTACGCAGGTAACGAATCAACAGCCGAGAAAGTGCGACGGTGCAAATAAAATTATTCTTAGGTGTATCGTGAGAAACGAAGGCGGCATGCAGAATTTGAAAGGTGAACCGAGTAAAGCTTCGCACGCTCCTTTTCGCGTAAACGATCCCCTGAAATTTGCGCTACGGACTATCAACTCGATTAGGAGACTTAGAACCTTTACAACGATTGTTAATTCTTCGCGCGAGACCCAAGCGGTGGCAGAAAAATTAGCAGTCCCGTTACCCTTCGAGCGCAATCTACCCAACGAGCCCCGAATAATAAACCCAGCGTTGCCGGCGCGGCGTGGAAGCGAAAGGGAAAGGAACGGACGGAAACAGGGAGAAAGAGAGCTGGCGGCTCGCCGCATGGCCCCGAGATGTTCATTGTTAGCGTACGAGTGGAAATAAGTTAGGTGCAAAAGTTAGACTTTACCGTCAGAAAGAGCGTGTTTGGCGTGACTCAATTTAGAGGCAATCCCCCACCTCCGTTTTTTTTACTGACCGATATCACCGGCTGCAGTCGATGCTCGAGATAGCTGCTGTAGCGTTGGTTAAACGCTAAGAGGAAGATGCAAAGGGACGCCAGGCCTACCAGACCATAGAAGCTCAGCCGTTTCGACATCGTTGGTCCTACGAACAGGAGAAAACTGTATCGCACACGGCTGGGAATCGCCGACCGGGTCTGCGTAGACGTCGTAACGTCAGGATCCTACGTTCGCGATTACTCCGGCCCTATATACTCGTAACTAAAGCTACCAAGAATCCTAACGCGACGTTCCTGCTTTTAGAAACGAAGAAGAGGACTTCGGAGAGCTAGCGAAGGGTGGCTAAACTAGGGAGCAGCTCGGCCAACGCTTAGCGACGGAGGATCTGATCTGCGCAGCATCGGACGAGAGGACTGACCGTCGCAGCCACGGTCCGTGTACGGTAGTTTGTTAAGCCTGCATTATTTGATCTTAGAAAACAGTTGAGTAAGTGAACGTAAGGAAGTGTTTCCTCAGCGGCACGAGCGAAAGCTGACGTGGATTAAAATCGAATAGGCGATCGTGGTGCTGGAAGAAGGGTGGATCGAGAGTGATTTATCGACGGAGGCGCCGAAGGCAGGGGCTTCCCTCACCTCAGGATCGAGCAGTCGGTCGCATTTGGAGGCTTCCGGCCGAGGACGGGTTCGTTGCCGCGCGACTGGCGAGGATCTCACGTTTTAATTGACATTTCGGCGTGGCGGCGAGTAACGTGCAGGCGGCGTGCACCGTTCATCGTGGCCCACTGGCGCAGAGAGGCCCGTATTGCGGCTGAGCCGAGCACACGAGCCGCCCGTTCACGTGTGCGTGAGATCCGTCGCCACGGGCGCGGATGCGCGGCGCGCGAGCAGATCCGAGTAGAGAGCTAGAAAGAGACCGACAGGCGTATCGCCCCCACGGAAAGATGTGACGCGCGGACGGCGGCGAAATCCCCGCGAGCGACAACCTCGGGATGGGTCGGCGAGCGAAGCTTCGGGCCGAACGCTGCGACCATATTGGCGCATCGTTTCGGTCGATCTCTCGCTGCCTGGGGGATTTTTTAGGGGGCTCTGGGTCGGGCAGACGGAATTAGTTAGGTGGAATAGTAGGCGTGATAGGATGCTATGTTTCCGGGAGGAATGTGATAGCGCGCGGTAGTTGGAGGTTCGAACGCACGTGCGTGTTTTACGCAGGCGTGCGATAGCATTCGGTGTTGATGCAAGTAGGGAGAATTTAGATTTCGGGTCATTCCGCTTGCGGGGTAGGGCTGTTTTTATTGGAATGTAAAGTTGGGGGAGGGTTTTATTGGTTTGTTGCGGTTGGGGAATATTTTCTTCGGGTAAAATATTCTTTTTTATATTATGCTGCCCTCTTTCGGTAAAATGTCCTATCTAGAGGTTCGAAACTTCCGAGGAAACTGATGATTTAGCATTTTTTTTGTACTCTACTTGTGAATAAATAAATCAATTAGACCGTTTCTAGACTTCTACGAAGCACTTTGGGTTTTCTAACTTTACTTGAAAGGTAAGAATCGTGTGGAATTTCAAATATTTCAACGTTTCTCGAGAAATGGTGAAGTGCTATATAGTATGTGTGGTTTACCTACAGGAGGTTAAACCGAGCGAAGGTTAAGATTCAAATACGTAGTAACAAAATTAGAATGATCTCTCTAAACAGCCTATTAATCTTCGCAATGAGAAGAAAAATATTTATTGAATTGCGATTGTCTTCCTTAACCAAAGATCACTAAAAGGTAATCGACTCTGTTTCACAGAGGGTCCGCCGAGTGGCGCTACATGTGTCTGAGCGCAATTTCCTAGAATTCGTTAAAGCGCGGGAAAAAGAGTGTTCGAAATAAATATTACATTTCGTTCTAGCTTGATCTACTATTTACATTTATTCAGAATTTTTTTTTAAAGAGACTAAACCAGAAATTCGGCGAGCAACTATGGTGGATCTAACGACATAGACAAATGTTCGCTATCCGTTAATTATTAAATCAAGTGTTCGCAGTTCCGATTAGAATCGAAACGCTCACTATTTGTCGAATAAGCGCGTAGTATCAACAGTTGGCGAACAGTTTCGTCGAGTACCGAATTCGTGGTTCTGTCCTTAAACAGACAAAAATTTAAAACCGAGTTCAAAAAAAAAAAAAATGCGCTAAAAAGTAAAAAATAATTTGGTTCCTTATTTAATCTACGACTCTCAATTTTTTTAAGTCTGCGCCTCATCATTTGCACTGTGTAAATCTAACGCCGACTTAAAAAAATCGAGAGTCGTAGATTAAATAAGGGTCAAAATTATTTTTTACTTTTTAGCGTATTTTTTTTTTTTTTTGAAGTCGGTTTTAATTTTTTTTAAACTTTTTTATGTGTTTGAATATTTAGCTATTTTTCACAAGCAGTATATCCTACACATCGTTTTATTTTATGTGAAAAATCTAAGATGTAAATGTCAACTCATCAATTTGAATAAGAAAATATCGAAAAATAACTGCTTACCTTGTCATTTCATCGATCTTTTACAACTGTGTCAATTTGACGCCTTGGGACAGATTCATTTCTAGGAATGAGGAGGGGATGAGGGTTAAGTTAAATAACTACATTTAGGTAAATAATGAAGTCGGTTAATGAAACAGATTTCTTATTTTTCGTGTAACCTCAAAACTACTCAACCGATTTTGATAATTCTATCCTCGCGTCCTAAGTAGCTCGAAGCTAAACTAAATGCAATAAGTTTCACGAAAATCGGTTGAGTAGTTACGGAGAAATTCGCTTGCAAACATAATGCATGATCAAAATTAGGTTAATAGGTTCAGATAAGTAAATAAAGATTAACTAACAAACTGCCAGAGCCCATTTGAACAATGTTACAACACAGAACCTCTCCCGTTTTGAAGCCGGTTAAAAAGGAGCCCGCTGTGACAGAACATTCTCGCGAGATCCAGTTACTCTCCGTAGCCCTCTGGCGGGGAGTGTGCTAAGCGTCGGCGCGCAGCACGCGTGCCTATTTGCCCAGCGAGCCAGTCGGATGCTGTTGCTCGAGCCGCGCGGTTCTCGGTAGTGGGGGGAGTCAGTTGGCAGCGCGCTCTCGTCCCTTTCTCTTCGGGCACGATGTCACGCTCTTAGTACCGATTTTTCAGTCGCATCGTTAGCAACGGATCCGCGCGACGCGCGTATCTCCCTCTCTCTCCGCGGTCGTGCCTCTGCCTTGCCGGCGCGGGGCGAAACTCGGCAGGTTCGCGAGGGTGTACACTGTCTCCGAAGTAGTGACGATTCCTCGTGATTAGCTGGCCGAGGACGAGCGTGTATCCACGCGAGCCTGGCAGCGAGGAGACGTCTGCCGGGTGGAAGAGGCGTGGGGGGACCTGGAGCCGTGCATCGTCCACGATGCGCCTCGTCTCGTGGTTCTTGTGACTGGACGTGATCGGGATACTTCGCGGTGCGCGAGTGCAGAGGTGGAGGCTGTGCGAAGAGTAGTCGAAAAATCGTCGGCGACATTTCTCCGGAATCCCGAAGCGCAGCGCGGAGATGCCACGCTGAAGGGGTCAACGGTGAGTTTTTGCTTCTGCATTCCTGTCCCATTCTTTTCTTTTCTTTTTTGCGATATCTTTCGCGGTCACAGCGCGACGGTGGTCCCCACTGCTCTCCACCTCCGCGGTGGTTTCCAGGATCGCGTGTAAAAGCTCTTTGTTTATGCCGGCTGAAATAGGGGTACTAAATTACGCATTCGCGGATGGCAGAGCGCTGTCGGCCTACATTACGCGGGGTGGCTTGGATATGTTTACCAATTTCTATTCGCGGCCTGCCTTTCTTTGGTTTTAATCACGGAAAGTGTCTCGCCTACGGGAGAATTCATAAATCAACGAAAACGGTGCTAGACGCGGAAGGTTTTAAGCGTTGTGCAATCCAAAGATGAGTGTTCTGGGTAATTAAACGCCGTAAGTGGGATAGCAGGGTTAACTTGCTCGGTAGATACGCGCACACAATATCTCGCTTTTATTTTTGTAATGATTTTTGCGAATGGGGAGTTTTATAAAATTCTGTGACCTTATAATTAAATTTGATTTAAAAGTGTTTTACACGTATTTCAATTTCCGTGTACAAACATAAATTAGTATCCAGATTTTTAAAACGAAACGGAGTAGTAATTCCTTGCGATTCGTGTCGTTTAGTATCGATAGTGCAATACAAATATCGTCTCCTTAGAATTTCATCGAACCTGACCGTAATTCCACCTTTATCGTCTCAATTTCTTGCGACTAAAGCCGAAAGCAAATTTCTCCCAGAGAGTAAGTAATTCCCCAGACGATATTTCTGAGGAAGAACGCGGAAAAGGGAGACTATTGGGTAAATAAAATAGTATATACGCTAGCGCTCGGCGAGCTCGCGACGGCAGGAAGTCCCCCTTTCCTCTTTCTGCCGGGATTCACCTCAATTTTCTTGCCGAGACGAGGAGATTACTCGTCCGAAATTTAATTGCGTGTCTCCACCTTCTGGCCCCGGTCCAAGCGATAAAACGAAAAACTGCTGGCCCACCAAGTGAATCACGATCCTCGACGCGACGCAGAGCACACTGCGCAGCTAAGAATGCACGTTTAAATCCGTGCCACCGTGTCAAACGGCAACTAGCAACTCGTTTAGGCGACAGTGACAGGAACAGTACTGCTATTTATTAGTATCTGCTCTAAGGTAGCTACTAATTCCCAGCGAAGAAATGCCTCTGGTATCGTTCGCAGCGTCGAAAGCCTCGGGTCGCCTCGGGTTAGGTTGCATCACGTTTTTACCCGTTCAGTCGCTTCGTCGAATTTTTCTGTGGGTTGGTTTCCCGGCGGGAGGGCTTAATGACCAGAATTACGAACTTTTACTCGAAACACGCTAGGAATGTTCGTGATTTAGGAGGGGTAATCGTCCTCGACAGACACCGGCGTGTAAGTCAGTCTCGCGATGGGGAGCATTAGTGAATGAACTGTAGAAAAATTACTCGGCCAGGAGGCTCGCGTGCGGCATTGTCGCTTTGTTGAATACGCTCGAGGGGAAATGGGGGAGCTATAATCGATGGAGGGCACGCTCGTCTGTCGATCCCTTTGCGTAGTTCGAGGCACAGAAACTATAGAACGGTCGCACGATTTGTTTTTTTTTTTCAAAGCTGAAAAGAAAAATATAGAACCCCTACTTTGTCGAGGATTTACTTTCTCGTTGGTTCGCTCTAACGCCGTCTGTGGCGTTGGCGCGTTTTCACGCCGAGGGGCCTTCACTATTGGGTACAGTTTTAGCGTGTTTTTATGTGAATATTTTTCGGAGAGCTTTGAAATATTAGTCGAAGGTCCCAGATTGTTGCGTCACAAACAAAATTGTGTAATTTAATTTCTATGTTTCGTATTAGGTCTTCGTGATAGTATTATTAATGGTGAGGCTTTCGTGATGTCATTGAGCCCAAACTCGACCGCACATTATTCTTAATTATACGCTATTCGAACCTATTCTGAATTCCGTAGACCGATTGTGCAGCACGCGTGGTTAAAGATAGACTGAGTTGGGACTCAGTTTTAGAACTCGCTTTGATGAACACCTAATAGAAAATATTAGCACTATTGTTTATTTAAACGTGACTAGCCTTTAGTATTAAAATCGTGCAGTTATAAGTAAATATTATGTGAGGTATTATCCAGACACAAAGCTATAGAAATTAAAGTTTTCATCGCTCGGTTAATAACCAAGTCGGTTTGACCTTGATTTGTTTTCGAACCAAACATTCGAGGACTGCTTGACAATACTCTCGACGCTTTCCAAAAAACATAAACGCGAGAACAATCCGACGCCACTCGAAGTGTTAACATATCGCCTTTCTACAGGCCAGATATCAAATTTTATAATAAATATTCAACAACAATTGCGAAGCAATACAGAAAAAATATTTTCCACTTTTATGAATCTCGACTTCTCTATCTGTTATATAAATAGTCCCCATCTCAAGTAGCACGCAAAATGAAAAATATGATAATTGCAATAGCCGTCCAAGTATTTTTCAACGTTCGCTCGGTAAGCGTCCCGTTATTCGCTTTATGCGTCTAGCGGAATTGCCAGATTTTTTACTGGCAATTAAAATGAGTCAGCGGCGTACGCAATATTCTAGCGATCGGTTATTGATATTCTCAGCGTGGTACTTTTTATCTCTCCCTCCCCCCGTCTCTTTCCCGCTCGAAACGAGCCGACTATCGAGCGGATTACCGGCCGGCGAGTTTATGGCATGAATTTCTGCGTTTCTGGCTTATCTTCATCTGCTTCCTCAAAGCATGCAAATCCTCCGCGGCGATGCCCCGCGGTCCCTAATATAGTAACCAGAAATCCAGCCGGGACGAGATATATCCTGCGTCCGTTTTTACGCTGGTCGCGGCTTCCTCGTGAGTCAGCCGCGTTGCCGATTAAATCGGGTCGCTAACGGACTCGATAACCCCTCCGAATTTAGCGTCAACGGTGGCTTCTGGTCACGCATGCTCGATAACCCTCGGCGGCATTGCACGCTTCTCGCGATTAATTATGTAACTGGGAGAAAAGTGAGGTTAGGAGAATTTTGTCGTAAGCGCGGGAAGGGTTCGCCCAGCTGGGCTACCGCCGCCATATTGGATTCGAATTTTCGAGCGCGTCAACGTACTATACACCGGGTGGTCAAATTATTACAGCCACCTAAGGATGGCTACTTACACTGAATCATTATTTTTTTTTTATGAAACATCGATGCTTGCAAATATACACTTTGCAACACTGTAGGCGACATTTACAATAATTTCTACACATACGGGAGAGACATTTTTTCCCGTACTGTGGCTATAATAATTTGATCGCACACTGCATGTCCATAAATTGTTGAACGCGGTGCTACGTGTTTACGTGTTTATCAGCTGCAAATTACTTACGTATCATTTTTGCTTTAAATGTGGAAACCGTGGAACGTTTGTGCGCGCAGCACGACTCTCGTTTTATTTGCAATGTTTATGAGTTAATAACAATAATACTATGCACATACTTTGGTATTAATGGTTCTGGGTAGTTGAAATATTATCGATTACTTTCTGTATGGAAAATATCTTGTGTACTTTTTACTGTTTATAATAAGCGTTTTCCAATATTTTTTTTAGTACCGATCCTCTTTTATGTTATTCAAACAACCTGCGCCCTCCCTCCGCCCTTCATTTATGGCATATAAAATAGTTTATGTTTATGAAGGCTTCGAAAGTAAATTGTGGGTAGTCTTTCTTTGCTCCCGAATAGTCGGCCGCGAAAGAGCTGCGGCACAATTCGAAATAAATACCTTGCCCTCCTGCAGGTTCCCATGCTCCACGTTGCCAGGAATTGTTAGCCGCCTGTGGAAGCAAATAAAGTCCACGAACCCGTAAATAGAGGGCGCAGTTTACGTAAACGGCGCAGCCGGACCGCACGGGGAGATCGTTCCTCCGTTAAAAAGAGTTAAAATATCGCTGCGGCGTGGTCAGCCACGCTGCGACACGTGCGTGCCACACGGCGCCCGGGTTCGACGCCACACTTGGCCGTGATTCGTGAAATTGGGGCCCTTTCGTCGGGCGTTTCCCACGGAAGTGGATTGCCTTGGGAATATCTGCTTCTCGTAGTTTTATCGAAACGAATCGGCTCGATTCGGTTACCAGGAAATTGATTCAGTCAGCAGCCAAAGAAACTAAGGGAGCACGAGGGTGTTGATAGAGAAGTTTACAATAAAGTTTTCACTGTCCGTAGGAAAATCCGCTAGCAGAACGTGAGAGTAGGGTTGCCACCTTTTTACGAAGAAACTAAAAGTACTTTTTTTTATTCCTTTTAGTATTACAGCGCAACTTTTTATTATTTTTAAATAACTCATTATTGCACTCAATATTCGTATTAAAAATACAAGCCACGGACGAGTTTCTGCCTTGTAAAGAACTAATTTTTCAGAACAAAAACATTTTCTTCAAAATGTACTTCTGCAAATTTTTGTTGGGGGTGTCTTCAACCATAGCGATAACCATAATAAAGAAGCTAAATCTTAGTTTTTCCATTTTGGATGACTATAACAGTCTCCACACCATCGCCCGTCAGAAAAGAATTTTTTTGAAGGAGCCATCGATATTTAAAAATCTCAAAAAATTCTGAGTATTACTTCAAACATACCTTAATATCCAGGCAAAACGCCAGACAGTAGAAACTTACAGTTTTTGTTAAACAAATTCCCAAAGATGGCGTTGAAAACAATTCTTTTGCTTCGGCAAAAGAATCCTCTGAAACCCCAGAAAAAGGCAGCATTGCAGGAGGAGCTTCGAAGAATCCTCCAAGCAGAGTTGCACGCTCTACACTCCACCATCAATCACTATTATACCACTTTACTCCGTGATTCATCCAGCTAGCTACCTGCCAGACCAGGCCCCGTTTCCCATGCATAACGAGTTCCAACGAACTCCGTCACGTCTTCGACCGTTCTATTCGGATTATTAAATATTTACCGCGGCTGCCAGCGGAGAGGGGACATATTCTATCGCGTGGAGGTCGAGCAACATCCTCGAAACGACCTTGACGGCCACGTCGAGGAGAGACTCGGAACGGGGACGGTGAGGTGAAAGCTCGGCCTTCTGTCTTACGTCGCCGCGAAGTTGAGCGGACGATAATGACGATGACGCTTGGGAGCACCGTTTTTAGTTTATCTCCTCCCATCGCTCTCAGCCACGAACGTCTGCGAGTCTCTTCGAGACCATTAAACCCTCGCTGAGCCACCGCTAGTAGGACTGGGGGAATTTCGGAATGCGTTAAAGATAACTGTGAGCCACAATTGAGCGCTCTGAGTAGACCAGTGGTGAGCGATCTTTGTCCATTAGTGGGCGTAAAGTGGAAACCTAATACTCTACGCGGGCCGAAATATTAAATACTTGAATATACTATTCAAAGAAGTTTAATTTATGTGGGATCAGGAGCCTCCGTGCTATAAAGGGGGGTTCAGAGTAAGAGACCTCGGAGAGTCGACGTTAGCCGTGGTAGCTAGCGCTGCTGATCACCACGCGGACGACTCGGGTTCGATTCCCGGCGCCGGTGGTTCTTTTTTCCGAAGCTCCCAAAAACGCAGGAAAATTACAATACCGATTCCTACATTTATAGGGCGAAGTGTTGTTGTTTTTAATATAGAGTTACAATTGAAACAAATGCGGGATTACTTAGGGGAAAAGGGGAGCTCTAACTTTGCTTATGCATAAGAGCAGAGTTCTTACTACGTCTACCATCCTTCGCTAGAAGAACTCCGTCGAGTGATGATGAGAGAAGTGTTGTTTGTTAACAGATTCTGCGAAGAAAGCAGAATCAAAGGGCAGTCAAAGGGAGAAGAATGGAAGTCTCAGATCCCGCGTCCGATGGGCGGAAAGTATGCAAATGGCTGGTGCCCACAGTTTCTCTCCGCGTTCACAGTCGGCCGCGCCGCGGTAAGAAAGCGCGCCGAGGAATTCCAGGGAGCCGTGAAAACGGGGAAAGTCCACTTTCCTCGCGGCCCCCCACAGTAGTCGAAAGTAAAACCGGCCCGGCCCGTGGGTGTCAGTGGGTCGCGCGGAGGCTTTGCATAATCCTTGCATCATCGCGGCGATGCACGCGTGTCATGGCGGAATCGGGATCACCGGGCGTCATCTCGGCGCAGGGGCGAGGCGCGTGGCCGAGGAGAGAGAGGCGCGGAGGCGTGAAAGACGACGTGAAAGTAGTAGTAGTCACGCACTTGGGGCGCTCGTTGGGCGCTTCTCGATAGCGGCGACTGGATTTAATTAAATTTATCAGCCGTCCCGGCGCGGGGAACTTGTGTTCAGATTTCTCGAGGATTATCCGGGCAACTATGCCAACCCTCGAATGCCCCACCGACTTGGACAGGTTAAGATAATGCAAGCAGGCACCTTCTGGGGCGCATAGTGCTGTAAAATGCCGAGTCTAGCTGACTAAAATTATTTTTGTCACTGTTTTAAATACTACTAAGTATTTAAACTATGCTAAGAGTATGTTAAAGGCTACTAACAGCTTGCTGGGACCTGCTGGGAGTTACTGAGAGTTACTTAGGGTTTCTGAGGCTTGCTGAGAGTTGTTGAGAATTACTGAGAGTTGCTGAGAGTTACTGAGAGTTGCTGAGAATTACTGAGAGTTGCTGGGAATTACCGAGAGTTGCTGAGAATTACTGAGAGTTGCTGGGAATTGCTGAGAGTTTCTAAGACTGTTAAAATTTAACTCAGTGTTAACATGAATACTATTCACTCTTTTATTATTTTTAATGTTTCGTCTACTTATTTATTTTTTTGTGTAAGTAAAAATACAGGTGTTCTTGGAACAATCCCCTAAGTTGGGGATACGATCCCTCGAGCGTGGCTTGTAATTTTTTAGGAACACTTGGGGGTGCCTTCACGGGGTAGAATTGAAGTAGTTTTCCATTAATTGTGGAGGTACGGTTCTCCACTAATAGCTTGCAATTTTGTAATTAAAATGGGGGTGGTGTCTGCATGGGGTGCAATTGAAGCAGAACCCCTTGGCTCGTAGGTTGCCACTTGCCAACCATGGCATGCAATTTTTAGTCGAAGATTGTGGAACAATGACGCCTGTAAGTGGTGCAATTACAGTAAGGGGCACAGGGGCGCAGCGAGAGGCAGGCCTGCGTCGTGGTTATTCGATTTTCGGGAGCCTCCGGCGGCCCACGTCGACCCCCCCCTGACCTGTCCCCTCTCGGGCCTGTATCCGTCAATTTATTACAAGAGACAAAGTGCGTTCGGCGGGTAAGAGGTAGGAGGTGAGCGACCGTTCAAAGGGCCACTCCAGGTTGGGGCACCTCGGCAAAGGCAGAGAGCCTCGACGGTAATCAATAAGGCTGGGAATGAAAATAAAAGCGGCGTCGTTCGCTGGGAACGCCGGTGCATCGTGATATTTGCTTCGCGGCTCGTGACACGGAGCATTAAATCCCGGACGTCGCGGATCAATTTCCTTCATTATCTGCGTATTGCTTATCGCGATCAAACCGCCGCAAATATTCTGCGCGCGTTGGCGATAAATCGGACTTGTTGTATGACCCGCGATAATCCGCACGTGTCTGTCTACCTGTACCTGATAAGGACCCCGTTAGCACTTCCCCTATCTTGGGTGTTTTCCTGTTATTCTGTTAATTACCTGCAATCAGTGTTATCGAATTTTAACGAATCATTGAAGTACTTAATGCGTTTTTAAGCTTTTGTGTAGTTTTAATTTTCACAGTTCTTCTTAGTACGTTTCAACGAGTCTTAAGTATTTAAAGAAGTTGCGTGTAATACTTAGACAGTAATGAGAGCCTCTGAGGGATGCTTAGGAAGCTTAGAGCAGGTCTCAGTGGGCCTCAGCAACTCTTGGTAACTCGCAGCGGATTTCCAGTAACACTCAGCTGGATTCCAACAGTCTCAGCAACTTTTAGCAAGTCTCAGCAACTTTTAGCAAGTCTCAGCAACTCTCAGTAACACTCAGCAACTCTCACTAACACTCAGCAACACTCAGAAACTCCCAGCAATTCTCAGCAACTCCCAGAAATTCTCAGCAACTCCCAGCCGGTCCCAGTAAGCTGTCAGTAGCTTTTAACAAACTCGCAGCATAGTCTCAGAAGCTTTACGCAAACCTTTAGTTTACTAATGCTCAGCAAAGTCCCAGCAAACCCCTAGCATCGTTCATTGAATTCTCAGCGACGTGCAGCAAATTCTCGCTAACAGTTCTCACTCCAATTGAATCTCTCAGCCCTCGTAGTCTTCCGCAGCATCTCCAAGCACTCCCAGTAACACTTAATCACGCAAAATTAGCTTACCATAGTCTTTCTGCCAATCGTCTGCCATTCCTCGACATCTGCGAGCCTCCCAGTTTACTATAGCATTTTTTAAAATCCCCTGAGATTTCTCAGAACGTCTAGAAATCCTCTGGGATTTCCCTAGACCTCCCTACTTCGCCCAACCACTCCTATGCGTTTCTATTATTCCCGAATGTTCTTCAGATTCCTCGTGTCTTCGCCAATCCCCCTATCAAAGCTTCACATCTCTCAGCTTCTTCTAGCCCCCTTCAACGCCACCCCCAGTTTAGTTTCATCAAGGCTCTTGCAACCACTCCAGAATTACACCTACTAATTACCCGTGCTCCCTCGGTCGACTAAGTATTAACGGAAGGCTTTCGAACGCTTCGACTTGGCCTGGTCGTGTGCGCTAGAGACAACAGTGTCAGAGTCGAACGCACATCTGGCACGGATCGCGCTAATTGTGAACGGAACCCCCTAGCAATGGAACGAAACGCGATATCCCTAGGGGATACGCCAGTATTCCCGCGGGCACTGCGGCAGCAGGCGATCCTAATTCCATTATCCCGATTCCATCGGCCTTAATCCCATCTGGTTTCTAATTAGTCACAGAAATCCATAAGCAATCGGCGGACGGAGTAAGTCGGTTAACGGAATTCTGGGGGTTAATAAATCGGAGGGCGCGCGGGTCCGGGATTTATGCCCGCCGCGCTGCAGTCCGATCTATATTGGCGGATTTATCGCGCACGGATCCCCATTAAATCGGGGCAGTGTTCCTAGCTAAAGTGGCGGGAAAAACCGTGCAGTGGCAACGATATTTCGTTGCGGTATGAAATAAATGCTTTCCAAACGTTCGCTGGTAAAACGTCGATAAGTAAAACGCTGTGTCATCCAATTCTGGGGGAGAAATGAAATACGATATTCGCGGCATCGAAAACGTTTGTCTGGGTTCATCGTTCCTGCCCCATGAAATTAAATAGTTAGTTCAACTGCGTCGAAGCAGTGTCACTTATTGTTTCTCTCAGCGACGAATTTTAATGGGCGAAGCGACAGAGACGTGTTTCCCATTTCGTTGAGAGTGGAGTGCTCTCGAAGTTCTCTATATGGGGATGCACCTGCTTAGGTTTTATCAGCGAGGCCTAACAGTTACTTAATTGCACACATGTCACGCGTGAGTGCTGCTCCGCTGGGGCAAGAAGCTCTAGAGACTTTTTTCGAAGTTTTCCGCGCCAGTGTCTTGGGCTGGAATAAGATGGTAGTCGCAACGGGCCGCTTGGTCGCCGACGTTGTACCAATTACAGATTCAACACGCTCCTTAATGGTTGTATTAGCGTGTCGAGGAATGGAGTCGACGTGTTGTAATTGGGATGTTCCTTTTTATCGTGATTCTTCGGTTACTTGTTCCCTCTTTTCTCGAGAATGCCACTCCTGCTTTTTTTTTTATTTTGCCTCTGTTTGCTTCCTGTGGTTTTTGTAATACTTCCTTGCTTTTCTTGGGCAAGATTTATGTCACCTTTTTTTACCTTTTGATCGTGAATCTTCTCTGTCGTCTGGGTTTAACATTACGTTTCTTTCTCTTTTTTATATTCTTTGTTTCTTATTCTTTCTTATTTCTTCCTACGCTTCTGGCACTCTTTCCCAAGGCTACTTGATTTTGGCTCAGAATTTCTTCCTCCTTTCGTACCCTTCTCGCGCGATGCATGAACGCTGCACACCACATAGGGAATTCAGTGGCTTGGTGACTAATGGCGGCCTCGTAACTCGCAGGGATCCATTCATGAAAGGTAGAGAACCGGGAAACGAATGCCTGAGGTGCTGGCATCGAAATTCAAATGCTCTGCGACCGAATATTTCTTATTGGACAGGCGTGTCGCGATAAAATTGCAACCTTGCCAAGATGGGAGTTTCAAGCATACTTGCCTATTGAAATTTCTCACTCAAAGAATCAGGAGAGACCACAAAAATGAAGTTAGTACAGTAAAGAAGTACCCAAGCATCAATGTGCAACGGTTTTTTGGTAATACATATGCGTAGATGGAAAATATTTTGTGAAAATCTAGTGGGGGTGATTCTCCATTAAAAAACAAACAAAAACTGTGGAATAACATTTTTCTGTACGAGGCTCCGTTCCCGAGAAAATCGGCTTTGAAAATTCGGTGGTCGCGCGCGCGGCAGGCTCCGCCCACTGTGTAGAGCGCGTGCGCGGCGCACAATTTTCAAACTCCATTTCCTCGGAAACGAAGCCTCGTATGGAAAAAACTCTTTCCACACTTTCGACTCAGTTTTCAATGGAGAATCTCCTCCCATAAAAATTTACCACTGTCAATATAGTTTTCTGCTCAATACTAAGTTTAAATGTACATAGTTTCGAGCACCTTATTATCGAAATATAAAAGATTCGACATCTCCAGTATCATTTCCAAAAAATTGCAAATTATGAAGATGCTGGGTTTTGTAAAACTTCACGGTCCACCGGCTCGATAAATGATCTCGCCGCGGTAATCGTCGTTCCGCGATCGCCGCTCTAAACACGCCTCTGCGTAAACTTACATCGTGGCTCGTTCTCATGATAATTTATGTTATCGCCTGGCCGTGAATCGGAGTTTTTTTAAACGATTGCTTTTGCACGCATCGCGGTACGTTTGTAATCAAGTGGCTCGGCAAGGTGAGTGTGCATTAAGCAATCATTGACTGATCACGTACGACGTGGCACGAGGGTCATTAGCGTGCTTAAGTGTCGCTATCAGTCGCTCAGACGGACTCCCGTTAAATTTGCCGAGATATTAAGTCGCGGCTTTTCCTCGGCAATATGGAAACTAAATTTCCCGACGTCGAACCCCTCCGAAGGGCGAATCCACTTGCTGCTCCGGGGCAACGGACCATCCCACTATTCCTCGGAACTAATTTCGTTGCAGAAACGTACGTCCGACCACGTGTCACGCTCGGCAGACTGATGGAATAGAAAATAGAATCCACCTCGCTATTCTTAGGATCGAATGCCCCTTTTTTTTCCAATCGATTCGATGGCCGATCTCTAAAAGTGATATTGATCGCCTTTCCTCTATAGAGACCAGTAGGTCTGTCGCGAGGCCCCTCCCTCCTCCCCCCACCCCGGCCGGTATCGATCGTCGCAACTTTCCAAGAGGGGGGGAAAAAATGCTCGACGAACGTGGCAGCGCGTGAAAGTTTTCGATGTATCAAGTGCACGTGCACTTTGGACGACCCCGATGCACGCACGAATGCACCGACCGGTCTCCCAATATCCCCATGGCCAGGGCAATTTCCATCTGGTCCGTTGATTTCCAACGGAGGCCCCTTTAATATACGATAGAAGCCGCTGCGGCGATTTATTAAATTATTACAGATTATATGAATCAGGCTAATGCCTATTGGCACATCTGCTAATGCTTACGCAAGGAGGGATGAGGCTTGAATTGAAGGGGTTGCTTATAGAGTGCAGCCAGGGCCGTCGATTTTTCGTTGTCTGGAGTTTGCCAATTCGCATTAGTGGGTGACTTCAAACTTTTGGATATAACTACTCGAGACATTGACGTAGAGTGCTGTAATTTTAGAGTGTTGTAGAGGAAGATAAAAGAAACATATATTCTTAGCAACATTTTGCTGTATAACGTCAGATAACGAAGCTACAGGTCTTTGCACTCATAGTCAGGGACGCCACCGTTTGCCTATCGCCAGGCGCGCGGAGACCTGCATACTTTTCAAACGCTTGTAGCTCTGTTATTTGAGGTCGTATTGAAAAATGGTACAGAGACAAAATGTTTATTTTATCTTTCTCTATAACATTGTGTATTTGTTTTTTTTTTTAAAACAATTTACATCAATAAATTGCACTGTTTTCTGAATTAAATCTCCAAGTTTACCATCACTTGATGATAATTTAAAAACAAATATGCGAAAAACAAAAATTCCACGACTCTGCTGCTCGGTTGTACCTGAAGCCGGGTTTCCATTGTCGCGGAATAGAGAGAGAATAGAATTTTTACGGGGCTGCCATCATTTTCGATTTTGTCGTAGCTCGGCGACGCAAAACACGCTGCCGTGAAAGTAGATCTCGCTGGGTTCAGGTCTAGTTCATGCATCCTGTTTTGTTTCGAAGTCTGGCTCTTTTTCTTCCTTTGGGTTGTGTCGTAAATTATTCAAGCCGAGAGGCGACGGGCGAACGTTCGTGCTTTATTAATCCAGCTCGGTGTTTGCTTCTTTTTTTTTCTCTCCTCCTACTAATAAATCCTTCCTGGACATTTTTCCGCGCTTGTACGCCGCCGAATCTCTCGTCGTCTTTTTCGTTTCGTTTAATTAACGCCCGGAGAAACGTGTTTCGCCGGGCTGTTCGCGTGAAAACCGTCGAAAACAGCGCCTTTTTCTTCACATTCGTTGTTGGATTTCGCGACGAAAGTAAGTGTTCTCCTGGCTCGCAGGATCTTAACATTTTCTAGCTCTTTAGGCACTAGTAGTTTCTGCCCGAGTGCGCGTTTCAACCGGTTTGTAATCGAATTTGGCAAATTTTTACCAGGTAACTAATCCATTTTTTTTATAAAAAGGGACATGTTAATTACACGAACTAGACCTGCACCTGGCGGAGCTACTTTCATGCGTGGTGCGGCGTTGGGAAACGAGAAAATTAAAGTTGATTTTTATTTTATTTGGTTTATTTCGTTACGGTTACTCGCGCTGTGGATTCGTGCAAACGAGATTTAATGTATCTCATTATAACCAGTGGCCATTATAGTTGGAAACGGGGCTTAAGGTTCTGCCTCCAGCAGATTTATAGACTATTTCATTTTCATTTACTTTTGTATGATTAGTGAGCTTTATGAAGCAATAGAAATTGAACTTATGATCTCTCACGTAAGGCAGAGTAATGGGAATGGGGCTTAAGCTTCCGTATGAAACATGATTTTAGAATATTTCATTCTTTACTTGCTTGTGCCGAAGGAGTACGGAGGTTGCACAGAAGAGTTTACTAAACATTTCCCCGTAAAGAAAACAGTGAAGGATTTCAAAAATAGAGTGGAAAGAATTGTGAAATTCTTCATCAGAACTTAAGTTTCTATATGCACGAATAAGTGTCTAAATAAATAAAGAAAATCGTATCGAGTTTTTGATCGACTTCCTCAAGAAATAACAACTCAAAGGCTCGGTAAACCTCAGTTGCTCTCATTTACCTCAATTTCTATAGGAATTTATAACATATCACTTCCGCAAAATTGAGGAATGTAGTTTAGAGAAAACCAGCTTTGAAGTTTCAATTTACACAAATTGGAGTGTATCATCCAAAAGTCAATAAAATGTACGTCCAATTTAAAAACAACCCACCCAGTAGATCCTCTATAAACGCCCCAGAAAATCCCCACATTTCTCGGTCCTCCGTTGGAGAAACCCCCCTTAAGGCAGATTCTCACTATCCGTCCAGCTGGCGGCCGCACTTGAGCACTCTCAAATGGCTTTCTCCGCGATACAGTAGCACACAGCGTGAATGTCAGCCTGCAGAGCCCATTGGAAGCATTTCAACGGACCAGTGGCTCGTCACCTGCTAGAGTCAACTAGGGGAATAGCCAGAATATCCAGCTCCGGGGATGGTAACTGTCGAAGCCGGACGGCGAAACATCAAAAGGTGGGGGCATTGGCCGCGCGAGCCACTCGGGGGCGGGGGGGGGGGGGGGGGGGGGGGGGCTCTCCAGGAGGAACAGGTAACCAAGTGGCCGCGAAGCAGCTGCTGGAACCTCGCGATTTTTCTCGTGTCCGGTTCTCACCCGGCCGCTCGTCAAGCTCGAACATTACACTTTGTCCGTGGCGACGCTTTAAACGCACATACGGAGCAGGAAACGGGTCTTTGCCGGCGATTATTTATAGTTCCGTGGCATGCGCTGGTTAAACGCGTTACCCGTTATTTCATCGGGCGGGCTGCGCGGCGTAATGAATAATACTGGCATTCAAGGGCTGCTGGCCTCGGTGACTTTATCGAGAGCGCTGTATCAGCGGACCGTCGCGGAGCTGAAAACGCGCCGCGCTCCTCTCGCTAATTGCACCGCCGGCGAACCGTTTGCTCCCTCGGCCGGGGATCCTTTCATCCCTCCCCGCTTAGTGTTTTGAGGCAGTTATTGGGATATGCACAGTAGCGCTGTGGAGGAAAGTTTACATTGTGGAGGGTAACAGGGTTAAGGTGGTTTCCATTGGAAAGAATTGCATTCTTGAATTTATATTCTATAGATCGGGAGTGCCAGAATAAAGCAATGATACCCACGTAATGCTTGAAGCCTAGTACTAATTGTAAGTTGGTTAGGTAACTATAAAAATATGGGGGTCCAGCATTTTGAGGAGTGTTCTGTATCTCAGAAATGAGGACAGTCGTAGTGGTAGATGACTTTTGGTGAACAAAGTTTAATCGACCTTTAGCTAGAACCACAAAAGTGATTCAAAAGTGGTGGTCGAATTTTGTAAGTTGATCCTGTATTTTAGAATTTAGGGAGAGGTACTAAGAAGTTTTATCTTTTCTAAGAAACAGGACTGACTATTTTTAGTCGCCACTTTTGAATCACCTTGTATAGGTATATATCGATAGGTTTATAAAGGGGCACACATTGTAGGTAGATGCATTTGATTAACTTCTAGAGCTACAAGTGATTCAAAAGTGGTGGTCGGATTTTGTGAGCTGATCCTGTATTTTAGAATTTAGGAAGAGGTACTACGAAGTTTTATCTTTTCTAAGAAACAGGACTGACTATTTTCAGTCGCCACTTTTTAATCACCCTGTATAGGTATACATCGATATGTTTATAAAGGGGCACACATTGTAGGTAGATGCATTTGATTAACTTCTAGAGCTACAAGTGATTAAAAAATGGTGGTCGGATTTTGTGAGTTGATCCTATGTTTTAGAATTCAGGAAGAGGTACTACGAAGTTTTATCTTTTCTAAGATACAGGGCATAGTATTTTCACTCGCCACTGTTGAATCACCCTATATAGGTAAACATCTATCGGGTTATACATATAGGGGTATACATTGTAGGTAGATACATTTGATTAACTTCTAGGGCTACAGAATTGATTCAAAAGTGGTGGTCGGATTTTGTGAGCTGATCCTGTATTTTAGAATTGAGAGAGAGGTACTACGAAGTTTTATCTTTTCTAAGACACAGATCAGACTATTTTCAGTCGCCACTTTTGAATCACCCTGCACTGCCACATTACCCTGCACATTGCGTCTACATTGTGATACATAGAACCCTTTGCTGCAGCCATATTGAGCTACATATCCCACACGAAATTAAATTCCATGGTTATACAGTCTGCTCCAAAAGTGGTGTCCCAAAAATTTCTACCGTTACAACCTGTAACCACCACGAGGGCGTTCCTCTCGCTTTTCAGTTCCCACAATTGTATCGCACCCTTTCACCCGAAACCAGTAAAACCGCCCTACGATGGTCCAACCTCGATATCCACCAGTTCTGTACTGCGAGGGGGGGCATTAAGATCGATCGCTGCCTCGATAGATCGTAAACAGGCAGTAGAGGCGGGCAACCGTCGGATCGAATGGGAGCGATTACATCGTCGATAGGAATCGCGCGCTTCCGATGGGGAAAAATTCTTGGAAGAGGGCGATCGCGCGCGGCGAGGCCGATCGCTCGAGGGGCGCAGCCGAGGAACGCGCGCGCGATCCGAGAAGTCGTCCCCGACGGCCGTCGCTCGTAACGGGCTCAGGAACCGTGAACTTGCCCATTAGAATTTGTAAGGCTTCCCCCACCACAACGAGGACCGCGCCTCCCCGCCGCCGCCGTGGCGAGTTCTCCTCAAGGTTGTCGCGAGAGTTTCTGCATCAACCGGTTTTCGAACCTCCACTCTCGCTCCTGTTCCCCTGCGTCTTTCTGCGTGCGCGCGGAATAATTGATGCCCGTCTACTGCGCGCCTACCTCCCACCTAACCCCGTGCGGCTCCGTAACTACCAATTTTGTCTCGCATCGAGGTGACATTTTTCGGCGGCGAGCATCGAATTTTTGCACGCACACGGAGGGCAACTAATCGGTGCCAGGCGTTCGGAATAAGTGGAGACGTATGCAAAACAGCGAACGGTACTTAAGGTGTAGCAGGCGGGTCTCTGTTGACGCAGCTGAGTCGTGGCGAGTTCAGTGGACGTTTGACGTCGTTAAATAAATAGATTCAGATGTGATTGGGACAAGTGGTTAATCGGGTCAATTTTCCGGGTCTCCGTGCGGTTTGTTGTGGAAAATTTTTCCACGCCAGGTCTCTGCGCGATGCTGCGAGCGCGGCGAAGAAGACAGGTAATGAGAGATGGGATTTGAAGAGAACCGGTGGTCTTGATGGGCGATCAGTCTCAGGTTTCTATCACCGTCTACCTCGAAACAGCTGGTTTCGTAATAGTGCGCGGGTGCTGCATGCTGAGCGTGTAGAAATTGGGCTGATTAGTAGGTACACGGAGGTCAGACTGATACGGTTTTCACCAACTTTCAGAGCTGCGTGTCCAGCGTTTATATTTCACATTAGCTAGAGGCATAGTTGTCGGGCGAGGAGACGACGGCAGCTGTGATCGTTTCGAGAACGATATTCAAGTACGTTACGTATGTTATGTTTAATTATTGTCTATAGTTGCTAAGCAGTTTGATAAGTACGTTCAGGCATAGTTGCCAACTATATTCTGCAACATTTAGGAACTGTACTCAATGATTATATAGAACTATGTTTTACTGTATTAGTAAAGTATGTTCAACGTTCACGTTGGTCAATTGTAATCGACTATATTAGTCAACGACACAACTATATTTTTCAACAATTCTCGGCAACTGGAGAAATGATATTTGAGAAGTATGGAAACTATACTCGACAATTGCGGCAACTATACTTCATAACTATGGCAATTATACGCGATAACCATATCAACTATACTCGACGAATATATCAACTATACTCGACGACTATATCAACTACACTCGACGACTATAGCAACTATACTCGACGAGTATACCAACTATACTCGACGACTATATCAACTATACTCGACGACTATATCAACTATACTCGACGGCTATATCAACTATACTCGACGGCTATATCAACTATACTCGACGACTATACCAACTATACTCGACGACTATATCAACTATACTCGACAAATGTGGTAGCTATAACCGAAAATTATATCCAGCTATATTCGACAACTATTCCAACTACAACAGAACACTATATCCAACTATACTCAGGAATATGCACCCATAGACTCCTCCAAATGCGCCTACTACCACTTCAAACAGTTCCCAACCCAAGAACGCTTACTAAAATCCCCAAAAATGTTCACCAAACCACATACACGTGCTCTCTTCCCAATATCGATCGCCTAGTTGAAATCTATACCTGACTATAGTCGTCCGTCTCGTGCAACAAGCTCTATAAAAACATTCCTCGCTTCGATTTTTAAAATCGCGCGTGCCGCGCCTACCGCACACGACACATCGTTCAATTGTCCCTTATCTCGCGTGGACACTTACCAACGCGTGCAATCGCGAGTCTCGTATTGTCGAACGGCAGCGATGCATTTAAACGTTCGTGCCTCTAACAGCCAGGACAACACGCAAGAAAGGAAAGCGCATAATGAGTCGTAACATAGATGCATCTCGATCGATGAGTGCGCATTTAACCGGGGCCGTTTTCAACGGAATATCGCGTATTCTTTCGTCACAGAAACCGGAGAATATCCAGTCGAATTTCATTCTCACGGATATTCTCTCCTCGTCCATATAATGGAAATCACGTGGCCCTGCTTTTCATTCATTGCTCGCATGTGTACATCGCCGCCCTTGGCAGCAACTGCGTTGCACAACTGATCCTGAAATGTGGCGTTAACGTAACAGTAGATGGTGACGCGACAACTTTTTTCCTCGTTGCTTTTTTAGCTCCTTTAGCCGCTCCGAGGAAGAGAGATGCTTGCTGGATCGTTCGGCTTCTTGGCCTTAGCGGAGGCAAACAAATCGTAAAGTTGTCTAGTTGGCGCCGCGGGGCATGTGCTTCGGGGCGACCGAAAATTCCCTGTCGAACGATCGGCGGGATTTTAACTTTCCACGACCGTTCGAAAATGGAGACACGTCCGCCGGGAGATAAAAGCACGCCAGTCGATTCGCTCAGGCGTTCTAGTATCGATCTTCGTGCAATTGCAATCGCGGGCTCGCTGATCTGGAAAACAACGCAGATGCGGTTCGGGGCCAACAGGCTGGACCCTCGGCGATCGCTTGGACCGTATAAATTGTTATTCGATAGCGCGCACGGTAGGGGTAAACAGAAATTCGCGAGAGTTACTGGCTTTTATCTCGAGTTTCGCTCGCCTTTGTTCGGGGCAAATGTTTTCACGGAATTCTCAGTTTCCTCAAAACATCAAAAAACGGGAGGGAAAGTAAAAATTCATATTTGGAGATTGATTATCTTGACAGTCTAATAGTTTTTGATAGTACAACTATAAAGGGGGTAATTCTTCATGACGAAATGGGTCGATAATGTGGAATAATATTTTTGTATTTGAGGTTTTATTCTCGAGGGAATCAACGCTGAAGATTTCGCTGACACTTTGCCAAGTCCAAGTGTACTGGGAAGAAATCTAGAACTAGATCTTCTCGAAAATAAAACCACAAATCAAAAAATATTATTCCACATTTCAAACTTACCTTTGCAAAAAGGATTTATTTCCTAGCTGAACCGTATTCACTGCAGTCCTCTGCCAATTTTTAATGTCAAATGCTTGTTAAGGAAATAATTTTATTTAAACAAAAATTTCTAACAGTGAATAAAAGTTAAAAAAAATTATTCTCTAATAAAAAATCAACTTTATTCGTCAAATAATCTAAAGTGAAAGTATCTTTTATTCGATCCGTTATTTAAATCGTTTTTTATTTAGTTAATGCTCAACTCTGATGCAAAGTTAACAGACTTTCAGAATCTTTTCTCATTTTTAAAAAACGGGACCTAAATCCTGAACTGTTATTCCACATTTTCCACTTACTTTGCCATGAAGTATGACTTCCATTTCGCGATTGTATCACCAATGGCGAATAAACTTGTTAACTACTATAACAAATTAAAAAATAGAGTATGGTAATGAAAGGTGAATAAAACTCGTCCAGGAAGTCAGCCATAAAGGTGATTTATGTGTTTTGAGATTTAAAAATCGTGCCACTTGTTCGTCGATAATTTCCGTGTCATTAACTAACGCTGAGATCCATGTTTCCGTTATAGCTATCGCTAAAATTCTTCCTGCTTTTTTCGAACTGTAATTTCTACCTGATTATATGAACGAATTAATACGTTCGTTTATCTGGCACGTAAAATGGTCATTAATAGTCATTAAGTGGCGCAAACAGATTGGAGTCATTAAACATAATGCGGTAGTAATGGCACCCCGGCGTTCAGTTTTACTACTTTTCAGAAACGGATAATATCGGTAGCTGCACATGCAAGTCGACGGAGGAAAGTTTTCAGAATGAAATACATTTTTATTAATTTCGCGAGACTGCGAATATTGCGCTGCGCTTTTAATAAAACACAGCGACACTTTGTGAATATACAGGAATTAAATTTGGCTCCGTCAATGAAAAGTGGCACGGTATCGGAAATTCAATAATCGATCAGGCATTGGAGCTTTCACAAATATTGAGAATGGCAGGGGTCGAAAAACCTTGGTCCTGCAAAATCGTTTGCACGGTATTTCGCTCGATTGGAAAGGCAAATACAGATTTTAATTGGAACATTAAATACGGCTTCTAATTGGATTGGAAAGTCAAACCGCGTGGCACGTAGCACTGCGTCTTAGATAGGCGAAAGATGAATACGTAACATTGCGTATTATTGTGAGATTTTAATTGCTGTGGGTAGTATAATTTATTGACAAGGGAACATCCCGAAGCCGAAAATTCAAAAAGTTCTGAAACTTTGTGGATATGTAGGGGATTTCCTTCTGATTGCAACGCAATTTTTTTTTGCTGCCCAAAATCACTCTAAGGGGGTGAAATTAACCCCTGAAGATTCGGCTGTTTTTCGACTTTCTGTTATAACTCGCTAACTGTAAAAGATAGAAAAAAAGTTCCGAGACAAATGTTACTTCTTTTAATTAGATCTATCATTTGATAAAAAAAAAATATTTTACAGTTCACGAGTAAATATACTATTTACAGTTTGTTTATCGAATCATTACTATTCGAGCTAAAAATTATAAATAAAAAATTTTTCGTCGTCCAAAATCATTATTTTTTTAAACATAAATTGCGATAACTTGAGTATATATTAAGGGATCGTTATGAGACTTGAAACGTAACTTCGGAAAACTCTAGCGAAGCCGTAAAACGCATGCACAAAACCCTTATGTTAACAAGTGTAATAATATTTAATTAAAAAGAAATACTGGACATAACCCATGCTTTTCAACGTTCGCCGTTAAAAAGTATCGAGGCAATTTTGAGGTACGTATAACTTGCAGCGACAAAGTTTTTCCTTAATATACAAGGAAGATTTTCACCAATTTTCACACTAATCAATAAATAATTGTAGAAAATATGATGATATATATAAATCTCGCGCGCCGCCAACAGTCAGCAGCCGCGTATAATGCGGTATTTAGCAGTTTTAGCACTAGCAACCTGTGTTTTATTATGAAAACACATTTAGAATTCCAGTTAAAGGAAAATTCCGGCTGAAGGGAAAAGCACGCTTCTAGTGACGTTCACTAAAAATGGACCGAATTTCTCCATGTTTGAACTCATTTTCATTGGGAAATCCTAAAAAATCCATTGGTAATACTTTCATGAACATTTATCAAAAACATGAACATTTTATTTCTCTCTACTGGGTATTTTACCTGGCCCAACGGTTTTATTGCTCTCGGCAGTCAACGAGCGGTCTACTCGGGACCGGAGGCCCTCGCTCGCACCGAGGAAGCAAAACTGTGGGGTGGGTGGGTCTTTCCCAATGATCCGGGGAAGAAAGCATTTCAATAATCCGGGGAAGACTGTACTTCGCGGAAGTGGTTTCCGCGGAAGAGAGCTCCGGCCTCTCGGGCCCTCGTATTTATACGATTTACAGGATTGTCAGGTATGAAGGGTATGCACCTTGACCTATTTACGAAATATGCGTCGCAATAGGACTTCCAGGGTTTTTATGAAATATGCGTCTATAATTAGAACGTGTTTGGTGATAGAATAGGACTTTCGGGGTTTTTATTTGGGCTTCTGAAAAGGGGTACTCAACCCATTGGGTGGATTTTGGGGTGCTTTGACTGGAGAGGGATGAGAGTGGCTTTGATTTGGAGGGTCGTAGAGAGGGGGTAACACGTGGTCTCGAATTAAGAAGGCTTTTTTGGGACGAGGGACTTGTTTAAAATTAGATATAAGGGAGATTAGAGGAAGGGGATATCGTAGTTGACCATCTCGAGATGGGGACCGCTAAGGTACATCGTCTAAATGATCAGTGATTGGGGAAAAGGGGTAAGAGTTGAAGTTTGGGGGATTTCGGTGGAGTTGTGGAGTGATTTATGAGGCTTGAAATAATACCGCGCGAAAAATAGTGGGACGTCACAATATTAATTGAACTTTCTTATTATTAAGTTCTTATTAGTATTTATATTATTTCCTTATTCTTATTTATGTTATTATTTTCTTATTCTTATTTATATAATTAGTTTCTTATTCTTCTTATTTATATTATTATTCTTATATTATTATTTTCTTAATACTATTTTCTTATCCTTATATTATTCACATTATTATTGACGACTAAAATTAATATATCAACGGCGCTTGGTTATATTCAGCATGTCCCCCTCGTTCGATATACGCAGCCGGGATTTTTCACGTTTCAAATCCTGCACATTTGCCACATCAACTCTTCCACATAATTACATCGCAGGCCTGCTCATATCCAGCCACCAGAGAAAATTAACAATCCACGCAGAAATTAATACGCCATCGTTCCACCTGTCCATTTCCACAAGCGCGCGTTAACGATCGTTCTCCGTTCCTTTTTAATAAATCACGCGCGAATCAGCACAATGGATTTCGCAATCGCACGAACCGGCGACGACAGTGTGGAAAGAATGCGTTTTGCATCAGGCGTTTCATTATTTATCATACTCGGCTCGGCCGTGCCGATGACTGATTTTTCCTAATAAAACGCAGACGCGTCGAGCATACTCGGCCATTATCTTGCCGGCACGCGGCATTGACACGTTTAGCAGAAAAAGACGCCACGGCTCTCTTGGGGATTCTGAATTATTCGACACGCGTCTCGCCGGGATTGTGCGTTTAATCGCCGAGGAAATTGTTTAGGACAGCTGGCTTTGTTGTACAACGAACAACCGAACCATTATGGAATAACGTTTCAGCACGTGCGCGAGATAAGGCACGCATGGGAGGTAATTACTGTATAACAAATAGCGAAGCTTATGGTTTATAAACGGTGCTTGGACAGTGCAGTCGATTGGTAGGAATAAATATAGGTTTTCAACGAGGGTAATTTTTTTACGTTGCTTCAGTAATCGTGAGATTTTTTCAAGCATTGTTTACTGAGTTCAATAATTTGAGATTTAATAGGAAAATGCAAAGTGTGCGATACAAAATTTAGCTCTAAAATCATTAATGAATTCGTTCTGAATTTAGAAGAAATCGAGCTTGAATATTTTCCAGTTTTTAAAAACGTCGTTCGTTTAATCTAGTTTAGCAGAAAAAGGGCATAAAATAATAAAAAAAATACACCATGTCACAACTCGACTCTATACGAAATTCATCTTCCAAAAAACCTCAGCACCAGTCACGGAGAGATGGAAAGACAATGAAGGGACTAAACCGAAACATAAAACATTTTTTTCTACCCCAACGGGTGCATTAATAAAAGCCAAAAATATTTTTCAGGATATGTTGTGACCTGTCCCTGTAAAAAATTCATAAAAATCACCTGCGTTTCGAGGTTTTTAACCGGAGGAGGACCCCGCGAACTCGAAGCTCGCGAGGCAATAAATCTGAGGCGCGCACCGTGTAATTCTTCCGCCAACAATGCGCGGGACAGCTCGGTTAAAACAAGTCCGAAGCCCTCCGTAAATCTCTGCCAGCCCTCGGCACGCGTGTATCAGGCGAATTAACAAGCTCATCGCGTCTTTCTTTCCCTGTTAGCCGGAAGAGACAGCGAGGAGCGGTGATCGGTGGGTACCTTGACACGAAAGATCCGCGATTCCAGCGGCGGTTTCGTAACCGGGAGGAAGGTGCGAGGCACGGAGGCATCACCCCCAAGGATACGTTTTCATTATCGCGTTATTACGACACCGAGATTGCCAGCTGGCCCAGAAATAGAAAGGTCGATCGGCGGACAAACGTTTCGAACCCCGGCACACGTCGCCGATGCGTCGAAATATTGTGCAACGCGGCTGTTGCATCACCTCCGCCATAGGCTTGGGCCGCTTGGGAGACGTCTTCATTGAACCTTGGTGCGGGATGAATGAGCTGGTGGGTTCAAAGGACCGTTAAATGGTCCCACATGGCGCCTATTTTTTCTGTATGGAAATGAAAAGCTAGAAGGATGGGGTTTGTTGCCAATGGAAGATCAGTATTTGAAAGTATTAAAAGAATCTTTATTAAAAAAGATGCACCCCCCTCCCCTCGCTGTAGTCGCTCAAAGTTGGCCCCTCGCGGAGTTAGTAGAATTGACGTGGCATAAATTCAGTCTTCTATTAACAAATTATGGGTTATTAAATTAAGACGCTGGGGTGTTTAAAAGGTCACATATTTTGACGATGAAATTTGGGGTAAAATATTGTTAGCTAGATGTGTTCTACTTGACGAGAGGATAAAATGTTTATAAGGCACCATGAGTCTCAGATGAACCGTTCTCTCGCAAACGATTGTTAAAGTTTCTACGAATGACGTGGCTGCCTCGCGTAGCTCCTCCTCTATCTGCTGTGAGTGGATGCGGGGTGGGGGAGCGGCGCTCCGCCCCAGGAGCAGCTCTACGCGCTCTCGTTGGCTGAAACTTCAACAATTTATTGCGAGAGAACGGTTCGTTTAAGAGACATGGTTCCTTATGATATTTTTATTCTCTTGGCGGATATTATACGTAGAAATAAAATGAGAAGTTTATCTTCGATTTATGAATATTCATCCAAATGTGTTTGTCCCATGCCCGACTGTCTAAACCCAACAGTATCGGCGATCCCTTCAGTACCTAACCGATCAAAGACTAATCATGAGAACACTGATCGCTGGGACTTGGCCGGGCCATCGGGCAGGGCGGGGGGATTCACAAATCAGCGGGAAACACGGCCGAGGCATCGGGACTACCCCCGAGTGTACACAGGTCGCTGACAAATTGGCCGTGCAGACTGTGTTTAAATTGCCCCATCACCGCATAGCTCGCGTCGTTTGCCCATTAACGTCGATCACTTCAAGTATGCGCATCTATGTCACGTATGCCCGTGGATCCCACCTTTCAATCGGGCCACTCGCTGCTCCGCTTTACGTCCGTGAACTCGATTCGACTGTTCGAATGATGCAATGCTAGCCGTCACGTGCACGCATACAAGTTTCACTCTCCATGCAGAAACTCGAAGTCCATTCATCCTCTTTTTCAATTTTAATGCTCGTACTAGCCTGGACCAGGCGGTGTCCATGTCTTTGGGGGTCTAGATCAGTGGGATTCTTATTCAAATTGGTAAACCTATCTATATGCGGTCTGTGGGACCTGCGATATGCTGAACACTCAAGGTCCATTCCACTTTCCTGAATTTTAACACTCATACTAGCCTACATCAGATGGTTAGCTTCTTAGACTTCGCTAATTTCTGTGGTGTCTTTGAAGCGTGGTATCTAGATGTTCCTAGCCCTCACAAGTGTTAATTCCTGACACCAGTATGTCCTCCAGATTCCTCTGAAGATGATAATTTTGTCATCCTTTGTAGTCGCTACTGGGATAAGTGACATGGTAGCTTCAATAAACTCTTTCAGCCGAGAGACTCGTGACATCTCCTCCTCATCAGTCTAACTTGATCCGCGGCTCTGCTTCCAATTTCATGGGATCCCTACTAGCGACAACGTGCGCGATGTGAAGCAAGGTCGGCTGATGGGTCGGAATGAATACAGGTCATGTCACCCATCCTTAGATTGCCGCAACACCGGGGACACGTAATGGGGCTTATTAGCCTCGGTTAGCTTGAGGTCTCGAAGAAAGTTTCAGCCTCGTTCGCTGGCCCAGTTACCAGTGTTTTTGGGATTGTCTTCCAAAGCCCCACAGCGAAGGCCACTTCGCAAAGTCGATCCTGTTGGCTCTCCTAGCTGCGCCTAGCAACCGATGGGCCTTCGAGCACTGCGAACGCAAACTGTCGTATCCGGCAGTATAATTCCAGCTCCGCTAAGTAAACACACGTGAATCCTATTGCTTGCCATCCTCAGAGTTTGCTCAGAGGCAGCATCCTTTCTCGAGAACCAAGGAACCAAGGAATGACTTCCTAATAGCCCGGAGAATATTCCTCTCTAGCGCTGTTTGAACCGCGAAAGAAGGTTCCTCTGAGGATCCCGATGGAGAAATGGGAGAGGACATCCTCGTCCTAGGTCCCTCGCTTGAGTATCCAGCTTCGAAAGCATCCAGCTTCGAAAGCATCTCAGTTTCCAGCCCCGTTCCTAGCCAACCGAGGTCTCAAGAGGATCCCACCTGCGCGGCTGACAGTTTCAATGACACCGCGGAGTGGAGGAGTTTTATCAATAGCTGGGGACTTAGGGGAGCTGCGCCGCGAATGGCACCCGAAGCTATTAGAGTACCATAAAGGTACTCCACGTGCCTTCTTCGACTGAAATAGCCGCGCCGGTGGAGTGCCCTTCGCCTGCAGCCACTTTTAACAGGATTTCGCCACTATTTCAGACCAGCCAAACTGGTTTCAGGGCTCTCCACGAAGTTTCTATTCAAGGAGTAGACGCTGGCGATTCGATCGCCGCGAGGATCGATACATCGGCGAGGGTAACCGTGGAAAAACGTGTCGCGGACGACGAAATGAATAATTGAGCAGGGGATAGACCGTAGCCGGCGATTTAATATCTTGGGGAAATAGAGCGAATGTTAAATAAGTGACTCATTCCAGCTCGTTATTGAGGCAATGAACGAGGGATTTGCATGTCTGCTTGCATTTGCTGGGGAGCTCGGGGTGTTCACCTGGCTGGAATTCTACTTTTTCTCTGTTCTCTTGCTTGGGAGCAAACACTCGTTATGAGGCTGGCCTGGGTAGTTGATTTGGATCCGTGCGGGCAGCCTGTGCGGAGAACGCCTATGGGCGTCGATTGAGTATAGGGAGCAGATAGGATTTGCGCATCTCCGCACATGACAATATGTTCAATGTTAGAAACTTATATAGGGAGTGCAAGAGGGTCAGGACACCGATTTCGTTCAAATTTTATTTGTAGTTTCTCTATGCCGTGTAGAATAATTTGGGAAATGTGTTGAGCACAGTGTTTAAGAGTTTTTGAGAAGATTGATTTCCAAGTTTGGTTTTTGCTTGACTCTCGATGTATGTGGGTATTTTTAATCGTGGAATTTTTTCAAGCTTCAAGGGTTGGGGAATATTTGTCTTTTTTTTTTTAACACTCGTTTTATCAATTTAGGCGATGGTACGATAACGCGAGTGGAACGGTCGATGAACTTCTCATGATGCAAAGTCATCGCGCGTGCAGCGGAGACAGAGAAAATCGATGCTACTGTTAATACGAGTGATTCACCGAGGCTCAATTACCGTGCAAACCGTGCGAGACGTTACGTACGTGTCTTGGACGAGGGAAACGTTGAAATCGTCCATCATCATGGCGGGGTAATCGGCTTTAGCGACCTCGTCACATCGGTCGTCTTCAGTCTAGGATGACTTGTGGGATCTTGACGGACATTTTTAAATTACGTAGCGGCTACCGTGCAATTTTCCAAAGTGAAACGTTTATCGGCTTGAATATTGATATTTAGGACGCAGAGTTTATTGACTCTTGGGGTCATTACTTGGTAGTTTTAGATCTTAGATTATTTAGAATCTGCCTGGGAATTTTCAATTAAATATTCATCAGTTTGAAAATTAATATTTTGTATAAAAAATTTAGGAGGCATGAATGATTGATTTTTGGAGATATTACTGATAGTTTCAGATTATTTAGAATCTAACTTGCAATTTTCAAACATTAAATATTTGTAAGTTTGAAAATTAATATTTTGTATGAAAAATATTGGAGGCAAAAATAATTTATTTTTTGGGCCATTATTGATAGTTTTAGATTATTTAGAATCTACTTTGCAATTTTCAAACATTAAATATTTATCTGTTTGAAAATTAATACTTTGTATAAAAAAATTATGAGGCAAAAATGATTGATTTTTGGGACCATCATTGATACTTTTAGATTATTTAGAATCTACTTTACAATTTTCAAACATTAAATATTTGTAAGTTTGAAAATTAATATTTTGTATGAAAAATTTTGGAGGCAAAAATAATTTATTTTTTGGGCCATTACTGATAGTTTTAGATTATTTAGAATCTACTTTGCAATTTTCAAACATTAAATATTTATCAGTTTGAAAATTAATATTTTGTATGAAAAATATTGGAGGCAAAAACAATTTATTTTTTGGGCCATTACTGGTAGTTTTAGATTATTTAGAATCTACCTTGCAATTTTCAAAAATTATATATTTATCAATTTGAAAATTAATATTTTTATCAAAAATTTATGAAGCAAAAATGATTGATTTTGGGGGCCATTACTGATAGATTTAGATTATTTAGAACCCACTTTGAAATTTTCAGAAATTAAATACTTTTCAACATAAAAATTAGCATTTTGGAATCACCACTAATATTTTAAATTATTCAGAATCTCCTTTGCAATTTTCAAACATTAGGTATCTTATCAGCACGAAAATTGGTACGTTAAAAATTGCGAGTTTACGAATTATTCCGACCCCCCAGTGCGATTTTCAATTACCAACTATCTTATCAGCCTAAAAACCCTCATTCCGCGTTAAACAACTACAAGAAATATTAATTAACCCACTATTCACACGCAACAAATTAGAAAATCTCTATTAAATAAATTTCCACCGTTCCCAAAGTATCCTCCCCTGAAACCTCCATCCCTCCACACATCGCAAAAATAGATTTCAAAATCCAAAACTTCTTTCAGTTCTTCCGAATCCTTTATATTCTCATTACTACTGTTATATCTCTAGAGCACATACAAAATTCCCCTTGGATGCTTCCTGGCCTGTTTCAGGCGCCAGCCATGGTCGTTATCTAGCAGGGAACAAGGAGGGGGAGGGGGGCGATAACATTGTTCCCCAGGAAACGAACAGTATTCCCTAGGCTGTCGTAGCATGTGCATAACAACGAGGTAACTTCTCGTTTCGGTGCTCCTTGGTATCAATTTCGGTCACCTACGCCTACTTCCGGAAGCGGCCGGATGCGCGGGCGGACGTTGTGGGCGTGTAGGATCGCGATCGAGATGAATCGATTTCGTGGAAGCGGGAATTCGTCGGGGAAATTGGAACGACAAAGGGATTCTGATTCTGAGAGACGAAATATGACAAATGAAACCTCTCCATTAACCCTTTATAAGGCGCTCCGTCGGTCGGTGGGCTCGTGCGTTGGACGCCCATCGGCGTTCAGAATACACGGCTAACAAATAGCACGGGAGGATTTCCGCACGCGGCGTACGTTCAGCGAGTGATTCTTGGTGAAGGAAGGGTTAAATGAAGTAGATTGGGGTGGGAAAAAAATGATAATTGACGGTTTCATTTTGAAATTGGAAATATAGGAGTTATGGAATATTTAGAATTTTTCGGAATCAATAAATTAAATTTATTTCCGAGTCCATCATTTTTATAAGAATTTTAACTTTTTTAAGCTACCTGTTATTATTATTGAATTCTTCTTATGGATCTTTCTAGATGATTTTACAACCCAACAGATGTTTTATATTTAATTCAACGACTTAAACGATATAAAATAGGTATTCAAAATTTCAGTGTTTATCCATTATCAGTTTCTAGAAAAATGTGAAGGGGCTTGGTCGATAAAGAGAACGCGGGTTCTAGCACATGACATTTGCCTCAAAGTGCCCTGCCTTTTACCTTAAAAGACACTCCGAAGGAAGTAAAACTTTTATTACCGTGCTATGCGATAAAAAATGTATCCCCTTTGAAGTTGTCCGGTGTTCAGTGGATAATTGAATTCGTCACGTGCCTAATTTACGACGGACCTGGGGTGGAGGTCCCAGCAGTTTTAAATTTCTAAGTGAATTCGCAACCGATGCACGGGGGACAAGCTTTCAGCCCGATAATAACTCTATTACCAAACACCGTGTAATAATCCGTTACGAAACAGCGCGGCAGGCCTATCTGTTCCCAGAAAATTCAATGAAACTTTCTTCCCAGCCGCGGAGAATTCGTGGCTGGCGTGATTCGACGTGGAATTCGAAGATTCGTGGCGTTCCTTAATGTATTCGTGTCTTGCTGGTAACAGTTTGTTTGTATAATTAATTAGGCGTGCGATTGGCGTGGAGATATGAAGAGTTTCGATGAAATATTACGGTTCATTAATCTGCCATTAGTAGTTGATTGCGACACCAAATAGGAAATGAAGCAGTTGTGTCGAATTGATTAGTTAATTTTTTATTATCTTATGTAAACTCCAGATATCGCGTAATCTAAACGATACTAGGTAAACGCCTAATTGATCGTTTCGATTGCTTCATTTGTCGGAGCAAAATTATCTTCGGGTGATCACACTTTTTAGTAAGATTATTGTTTGCCCAGCTGGCTCGTTTTGGGGGAATAGTTTTGTGTAATAATGCTAGATACTGACCTACGCGTTACCTGACCTGTGAGCAAACTCATTAGTCTTCAGATTTCATATCTGACGCGCTGGGCTTTTCGAATAGTTTGTTGTATTGCTATGTCTACTAGTATAATTGTATGTAGTTGTCGATTTTAGGAATATAAAATATTTTTTCAATTAGAATATAGCATTATACTTGCCAACTATACATAATGGGATCGATTATAGTAGTTGTCAACTGCATAAATATAACTATTACGTATAATATTATGATCTATGGTATAGTTGTATAGTCTGCAACTATAGCTGTATAGTCGGCAACTATAGTTGTATGGTCGGTAGCTATAGCTGTATAGTCGGCAACTATGGTTGTATAGTCGGCAACTATAGTTGTTTGGTCGGTAGCTATAGTTGTATAGTCGGCAACTATAGTTGTATAGTCGGCAACTATAGTTGTTTGGTCGGTAGCTATGGTTGTATAGTCGGCAACTATAGTTGTATAGTCGGTAACTATAGCTGTATAGTCGGTAACTATAGCTGTATAGTCGGTAGCTATAGCTGTACAGTCGGTAGTTATAGTTGTACAGTCGGTAACTATAGTTGTATAGTGGGCAACTATAGCTGTATAGTCGGCAACTATAGCTGTATAGTCGGTAACTATAGTTGTATAGTCGGCAACTATAGTTGTATAGTCAATGGCTATAGTTGTATAGTCAATGGCTATAGTTGTATAGTCGCGACTATACAAGTATATAATTGTAGAACCGAAGTGACACAGTTACTTCGTAAAGTCGATAATTACTAGTATAGTGATACACTATTGTGTATAGTTGTTCGACACCATATAGTTGTTATCCATATTATATAGTCGTCAGCGACAGGGAAATAATACGAAAATATAGTAGTTAAATATTGCAACGTAGAGAGTTAAATGGGACGGACTAGTCGCCTGGTGTAGTTGCGCAATAATGAATCTAGATCTAAGAGATGAATCGAGGCATTAAGAGCAAAAACGGACTAACCGACATTGACAAAAAATTAATTTATCCAACTTTATATGAATAATACAGCCAATTGAAATACGTTATTGCTAGTAACTCAGTTCCGCAAGAAATGTGAGGTCAGTCCATTTTTCCTGTCAATATCTCAATTGATAAAGCTTATCGTTGATGATTTCAGTGGGATTTAGAATAATCTTAATTCGTTCTGTGAAGTGGAAAGTACTTCTATCTCGTTGACGATAACAGTGGATTTTTACATCTAAATGTAATCCGTAAAATAAAAGTAATTTCCTGAAAGCTGAAGAACGTTCGTTGATAAATAGCGGATTTTTGGCGCGACGTAAAATCCAAATGACACGTCGTTATAGTTAGTTTCGGTTAGTGAGACATTTCTCGAAGAGTCATGACCTTTTCCTACGGCGCAAAGGTTCACATCCGAGACGCTATGGCGGCCTTTCATTCTCGTGTAACATTCAACAAAGAGCCACTAGAATTCTCTAAAATTATTCAACAGGTAACCATCTCCTTGGGAACTCTATATAACAAAGCACATTTTCTACCAGCACCGCGCTGCACTCTAGTTACAATATCAAACCTATACACACCCACGGAAGGAAAAATACACACTAAGAAAATGCAGTAATTCAGAGATCGAGTTCCAACAGATTTTCATCGCTACTGGCCCGGAGGGCTGAAATCTTTCCAGGACACGTGGATAACGTTATCTCAAAATTTTCGCTAGACTGAAACCCTTCGAGAACACTTAAATAGATACCATTACCCAGCAGCGCACTCAGGATTTAATCTTCCGTGGAGCCGAATTGAGCGGATAAAAATATTTTTTAAGGAAAATTCAATCAAATTTATTGGAGGAATAAAATTCAATTCTTTTTCTTTTTACAAAGCTCTGGAATTACTTCAGTCGTGGTTACATTAATCTCCTTTTTCTTTAGAAGGGAGGCACTGCCGTTGCTTCAAAATTTCCTCGAGAATTAAAGCCTTCGAAAATGCGTTGATACCGTTACCTCCAAAGGAACTGAATTTTATGCGAAACGATACCTTACGATGAGACATCAATCACACCAAATTTTCAATTCGAGGTGACAATTAGTTTCTGAGATATGGGAGGTGAAAGAAGCGAAAATTCGTTAACACGGTTAACACCCATACGCTTCGATGTACGGACTTTTATGTCAGTCCGATAATTTAAACAATTATTTCCAGGGATTTTGCTGACTGCTAACAGCGAATTTGAACTTAGATTTTTAAAATTCACGGTAACAACTGGCCCCGATCGACACATGTAGCAATTTGAGAGATTATTTTGCTTATACATAAATTGTAACGACAAACACTCTTACACCATGTTCTTAAATGTCATTTGATCCATAAGAACGAATCAATCAATAATATCAACGTTTAATAATCGAAATAGACCCAAAAATAATGATAGAAAAATATTTACTTATGTGGTACGCGACTAATACGCGTCATTGCTTACAGCCAAACTATTAAAATGGGCGACAGAGTAGCGTGATCAACTTACACGGAAAAAATAATTTAAAGTACAACGCTCTTTTCATTTTAAACATAGAACCGTCGGAACAACTTAGCCCCGGAACTTTTAGCCCCGGTCACCCCTATAAAAATCCAGGGTTTATTAAACGATGCACAACCGACTTTGCTAATCCCAGTAGTTTGAAATTATTGTACCGCGCCCTAGTCAGACCTCACCTGGAATATGCATCCGCTATTTGGTCGCCTTACCAATTAAAATTGGCCCATAAAGGGGTAAGAAGTTCCGCTTCGACTAGCCACGAATAAATTATTTTTTATGAAAAACCTATTACAATATATTAAATACAAGCTTAAAGTCATAAAATATAATAAATTCAACAAGAAATTAGTCAACAATAGAGAAAATAACTACATTATTTTCTAGTCATTTTTTATGTTCTATCAAAATCGGAACTTTTAGCCCCAGTCTCCCCTACGCATCTCTAACAATCCGTTGGTAGTGCGGAGTAAAATTTCAACGCGACGTGTACTGAACTCCCAGGTCACGAATCTGAGAAACTTGTGAGGGAACAACATTCCCGAGCCTGTACTCAACAAACCACCCAAATTATCCACTCAAACCACCCCCAACACAAAGCGCGTTTAAAACTCTTCCCGAATCACTGCACAAACACCCACCCCGCTTCAATCGGATACACAGTATTCCTTTTATCTCTGGCACATTGGTCCACCCATCCCGAGTCTTCCGCAAACGTCACCCCCCATTACTCTCGGTCGATGCATTATTCATACAACGGGGCTGGATGTATCTCCACTCGATCGACGAAGTCCGCGGCTGGATCGGCGGCAAGCGGAGGCGGGCGGGGAGCGAGGAAAAATGCGATATTAAAGCTAGACCACTGCGATTTGTCGGGGAAGAAGGCGGTGGCGCGAGGGGCGAAGAGCAAACCGAAAATGGAGTTGGCGAAAATTCGCCGAGTCCCGTTTTGATTGAAAGTTCGTGCTCGCGCGAGCACACAGAGCTAGGCGGAGGTGGCGATGGAAGTTTGATGGGAGGGGTGGATTTGGAAAATGGAATTCTCGGGCGCCGATGATAGAGCACCGATTTCCCGAGGACTCTTTGTCGAAGACATCCTATTCCCAAAGGGAGTCCCGTACAAAATCCACCGCCCTCGACTCGGCGAGCGGCCGACGCCAGTGGTTATTAACCGCGCTCGGCGAATGATAGAGGAAATTGGCACGGAAATTTGTATCGCGAGTTGATACGATATCCCCGGACAGCACCGAGTTTACGAAGTTGGATTGCACGTCATGCTGATGTTGAGCAACGTTACGAGCCACGCGAAACGATATCGCTTCCGATGCTTATTATCAGGGAAGGGAAGGGAGGGGGGTTAAATGGGCGCAGAGGAAGCCGACACGAGAGTTATGCTTATTTTCTTTTCGTCCCTTTCGTTTTTTTTTTTTTTTTTTTTGCATGACGGAGTGGGTAATGCTTGGGCGAGGAGGATGCACCTGGGTAATCTTCTGGAACGGAATTAGAAATTGTCGCTGTTGGGCTGGCAGGGGCCTTCTTGCGACTTTTTGGTTTCGACGGGGCAGTTATGCTGCACTTCGCGTGGGAAACTCGAGCAACTGGGATGATTTGTTTCTTAAGTGGAAGCTCGATAGTAGCTCTTTGGCATGGGCGTTTTATGATACTGTATCCGCTGTGCTGCTATGCACAGGGTGGTTTTAGAAACTGGGAGCAGCTGCGCATATTCTATGTGAATAGTTGAATGGATTTAATATTTCTTTCTTGGCTTCGTGGAGGGGGATAGTTACTTCGATATTTTTATTTAATTACACCTTATACAGGGTGTATTTTTCACACTAAAGTTTAGCCTACCTGAAACTATCTGTATCTATACTATTATATAAAAGTGAAGTTGCATGCTTTGAAATGCGGTTTCTCAGTAAATATGAACTGTGGCCACAAGTGTATTACATCGCTTTGTTCGTCTTGGCGAGAAGAAGGTTCTAACGTTTTGATTTTTTTAAAATAATGATTTATAGATAATAGTAGTTCGCGAGGCGACCGCCAGGCGGCGAGCGGGCGAACGCTTCTCGCTTGCGAAACAGCGCCGCGGCGGGTATAAGTTGCCAAGGGCTCTATCATTCAGGGCTCTCGAGTAGTGCTCGCATTTACCCGCATTTAATTGCAGTATCCATCGGAATTTAAACTGTATATATAGAAGAACTAAGCGAACCGTAGCGAAGCACGGGTACTTAGCTAGTATGATATAAATTTCTACTATTTATTTCAGTATTTTTACACACAAATAATGTAAGCATGTAGTTGCTTAAATTTATTAAGGGGGATTCTCGTGTAACAGCCCCCGAAGTTTATGGATTTTTTGGGAAGAAACTGTTGTTAATTTTGCATTAGACACTTTTGGGATATAGGGTGACTGTATTTAATATCGCCAGGGAAAAGTTAAATCCCTGTCAATTGAATAATAATTGATATTTTTGCGTGCAGTTCGTTTGAAAGTAAAGAGAAATTATTCATCTTTCATGTAGCATTATTTAGAATCGTTGAAACCTACAAATTTTTAATTAGGACTCAAAAAACGTAAGACATGCAAAAATCGGGTCCTGAAAAAAGTGTACCTAATATCGCTAACTCAAGAAATATTGATTGATTCATGTGTATCAGTTTTTTTTTAATTAACGACCTGCTTCTATCTTTTTTGTCAATATTTCCCCAATTTTGTACCCCGAAAACATGATGTTTTTTCAGTGGTCCGCCATTTTGTTATTTTTTACAATTTTGACCTTTTTCGATCGTCACGTAATAGAGGCAGGCTTCTAGTTTCTAAATATTATTGTCTTTTTTAATTCGGATTAACCATATGGCCTGGGCACTGTCAACGCGACTAGCATGTTTTTGCCACAGCGCAAATTTTGACGAAGAGTATACAGGAAACGGATTTATGAATTTGATTGAAAAAAATTTTTTCTTATCCTTCAATACGTACACTATTAACTATGCTAAACAATACATTGATTTACTTGCGTTGTTTGGTTGAAATAAATTCCCGAAAACACCCTTACATTTCGGACCGTTACAGTGATTTCCCCCCTTAATCCCCTTTTTCTTTCGGGAGGGGGCACTGCCATTGCTTCAGAATTTTCCCTAGATTTAAATCCTTCGAGAACGCGTTGATACCCTTACCGTCAAATTATAAATTGTTATGACCGAGACCCTAGGACTAGGACAATTTTTATTTTTTTATTTTGTAGTTTGAAAGATTACCTACTTTAAAGAAAAGTTACAAAAAATTCTGAACACATGAAGCAGGTTAAAATGTTCAAGCCCCGCGCGTTAATAGTGTTCGATCGATGCCCAGCTATAGCGCCGAGCATCGTTCTTTATTCCCCGTCGTGGTAGCAGAAAGAACGAGCCAAGGAATGGACTTGAATACGCCGGCTCCACCGGGAGTCCCCGCGGTATTCCCCCGCACCAGCAAATCCTCTCTGCGATCGATGGTAAACGGATGGTCGCGTTCTTAAAGAAAGTCGATAATTAAACCCGCCGCTGACAATACCTGGCGGGATCGAGACGGAGCTCTTCCGTTTCCTGTCCTCCACCTCTGTCCTTCCAGCGGAAGACAAAGTGTTGGCCCGTGGCGTTTGTCACGGTGGAGACCGCTGTCTCCGCTGAAAATACTGCTGCTGTTTTAGGAGCGCTTCGGCCGGGGCGAGGGAACGAAGTGGGGCGAGCGGGCATTCTGAAAATGGGACTCTTTAAATTGGGGCCTCCTCGTCTGGCGGGTGCGGGGCCTATTTTTACCCATTCGGGATACCGAGTTGTCACTTATCGAGTAACACTTCTTTGGAGAAATGGGAATCTTTAAATTGTACAAAGTTTAGAATTGGGGAAAAGAGGCGAAGGTTTGTGAATTTTTTTTGAAAAAGCGGAAGCATATATTTTTACAGAACTTCTTGCACTTTAAAGAACAACACTTAAAGAACATTTGGTAATTTTTTCGTAGAGAAATATTTACGTTTATAATAAAGTAACAACCGACTTCCAAGAAACTGTTTTAAAAATTTGGTTTTGCGGTGAGCACTGCCATTCGCAACCAGATTATCTAAAATAAAAGAACAAAAAATTTTCGGTAGTATATTAATGTATCCTCTGATTAACGGAGGGAATTTCCGAAATATTAATTTGAAACAAAATGGCGGTAATTTAAAGTCGAAATCCTGATTTCTTCGCGTGGTTTTCGCACGATCTGTAACCTGTAAGGTCTGAAAACCCAAGTATTGTCGGGATTTATTTTTTTAAAACTTGAAGACTTTCTTAAATAAACGATTGTCTATTCGGAAGTATACATCTCAAAGTTCTTGTAGCTCTTTTTTCATTGCGATATCTAAATAAATAATGGAATTATAAGCAATCTCCCTGCAGCGTTTTTTTTATCTAAGCACTTTACGGTAAATTTTGAGATCCTGCGCCACCTTTTTGTGATCAAATATTAAAAGATGAAAATTGATTGCAAGGGCGTGTCTGCACCAGAAGCTGCAATAGTTTTATTGGAATAGTGGAGCTGGAAATAGAAGTCAAACATTCGATTGATGTTCGATTTCAGTCTTAGATATATCTACAGGATCTCCACATTCTATCTGGCCACTGAAGGATGAAAATTGACCAATGGGGAGTGCCGTTTGGAATAAACAGATCTAATTTATGCGAGCGATAGTCGAAACGGAGCTGTTATAGAGACTGAACTCAGCTGGATGAGGAAGTAACAAAGTGTGGGAAGAATTGACTTAAGGAAATTCAGTTGTTTTGTAATTGGGAGCCGTTCCCCGCGATGGGGCATCGGCGAGTAACCGCTAAGTAGTTGGAAACAGGTCGTTCTCATTATTTTATAAGGAGGTAACAGCATTTCGTTAATTAGTAGCGCGATGAATGCGCCCGAACTAGGACAACTTCGTTATAATCATCGAATCTACAAATTATCTCTCGGAGATAAAACGCTCTGCACTCAAACCCGCAACTCTCCGTAGTAAAATTAGATAAAAGTCTATATCTCTACGCCTCGAGTACAATTAAACAAACCACTCCAATTTCGTTATCAGTAATGCCGCGATTACCCCCTTCGTTCCCAAAGATAATTAGGTAAAACAGTTCAATTTCATTATCAGACTTCCGCCCTCGAAGCCCCTCGTATCTATAATTCCCCCAGCTGATATTAGTTAAAACATTCCGATCCGGTCGTCGAGCCCCGAAAGCCTCCGAAGATTCTTCGTCGGTTCTCGCAGTCGCTTTTTCCAAGTACAAGGAACCGGGCGAAGTATCAATTTTCGCTTCTGCCAGAGCACCGACGAAATTCCCGGCTGGCGCAACGTGCCGGGTCGCGTGCGTTTAACGATCTAACAATGAAGCCATTGCCATGCTCGTTCGTGGCCATTCATGCGTAGTGAGAGCTAGGAGGAAAAAAAGATCGAACCCGCTGCGCGCAACGTGTCATTATCACCAGTGGCTCGTATTAGGTAACCAGCGGCTAACAAGCCACGATTCTTTCAGCGGCTCAGCTTCCTGGGATCACGAGTCGCGTTTAGCAACGGCCGGTGAAATCAGCGGAGCCCCGTGGCTCAGGCGGGGGTCATTAGGAAAAAAAAAAAACAGAAAATGACTAACGAGGAGCACTGGCACAATCCATGCCCTCCTTCGGCCCTCCTCGACGTCATCGTGAGCTGTTTTTATCGACGACTCTACTGACGAATGAACGCGGCTCTTGCGGTTGGGCGGTGGTAGAACATAAGTCATGGAGAGATAGCCCCCTCGTTGAGAAATCCAGTTTCTTGGACGACGATTTTTTGTGTGGACTATCCGGTTTTTTTTGTGCGTGAATCGAGGTAACGGAGTTTAGTGTTTGCGGCAAGAGATTAGGATCTACTTCTTGCGAGGCTCTAAATAGAATTGAGGGGACCAGTGGGAAACAGGCGTGTGCCACCGTTTTATGACTTTTCTTGCAATACATTGCAGGAACGAATTAATGGTACAACGACGAAACATGTATATTCGGGAATTTTTGGGGGAAAAACTTGAAGGCTTTTTTAAACAACCCTTTATGTATTCGAAAGTGTATGTCTTAAACCACTTGTAGTAATTTTTGCGATGGAAAATATAAATAAATGAAAGAAATATCAGCGATTTCCTGGTACTGATTTCTTTTTCAGTAGTTTGCGGTGAGTAGTTCGCGAGTTATAACACAAAATCGAAAAAATAGCTGGAATTTAAGGGGTCAATTTTACCCCCTCAGAGTGAATTCGGGTAGCAAACAAAAATTGCGTTTTAATCAGCAGGAAATCCCTTACATATTCACAAAGACTCGGAATGTTTTGAATTTCCGGGTTCCGGAGATTTCCTTGTAAGATCCTAATACATCATTCCTCAAAGATTCAACTGCCGCACAGTGGGCCGGATTTAAAATTGGCCTTTTTTGAGTCTTTTTTTTAAGATATCGGAATGAAATTAACGCCAAAAAATAGGAAAAAATTATTCCTTTCTAATGACGTATAATTTAATATTTTTTACAATTATTTATTTATTTATTATTTAATTTTTTTAACTTATTTGTGATAAAAAAATTTAATTCTATTTATTTGGTACCTAATTTAATGCACTTCACAGTGTTTTCAGCGAAATGTTTGGGAAACTTTTCGTTTCCAAGTTATAAGGAAAATTCGAATAATAAAGGAAAGTAGCAAGAAATCGGTTTGTTTAAATTAAAGACCAGGCTTTTGCGATAAATATCTTATTTTATTAGTAACTAATATAAACAATCCATTAAAAAATATTTTTATATGCATTAACGATAATACCGACATTTTTCAAATTTGATTAGGAATATCTTCCAAACGCCGAAAAGTTCCGCTTTCGAACCAATTGCAATATTTTCAGCACACCCTCCTCTAAATAATCACGTAACGATAATTTCCCCCCGCGTCCCACTGCTCAAATTATTAGTGTTTTAAGTTATCAACGTTCGGTCAGTCCGTAGGGTAAAGGTGGGATAGTTGAGCAGAAGGGATACATGATCACAGAGGTGTTATTATTAACATATTTGCAATAGTCTCCCTCGCTTCGTTCAGGAATCAATTACTTAGGAGATTGCTACCTCAGTAATTTGCGTACCATTAGTGCTCCGATTATGTCTTTGCACGCAGACTGTTGTTTTTTGTTTTGTTATGTTCTGTTTTATTTTATTTTATATATTTTTTATTCTCTGTCGTAATATCTTTATCTTTTGTACTAATCTGTTATTATACTCTGTATTGTAAAGGGTTCTCCCATTATTATTAATAAATAATAATAATAATAATAATAATAATAATAATAATAATAATATGCCCCTATTGTCACGTTGTTATGTTAATGTTTGCAATATTAATTCCTCAGCTTCAAGGTCTAAATTCTGAATTTGTATGTTATGTCTAAGTACTGAAGTAGTAATTTATATAGTATGTCTTCGTTTGTTGCTAAATCCGGCCCACTGTGTGCCGCCACTTGTCAGACTACCCACCTGCGCGACTCGCACGTTGAGAAAACCCCGATACATGTTCCACGATCATCCCCACCACCGTCTAAACTCCCCCCCTCTAACCTTGCTTCAAATTTTCCAGGGCGTAGACGGAAGTAGGAGGTCGGGGGGCCCCGAAACCATGCCCAGATCCTGATCGCGGAGCGGCACGGGCCCCGCAGGGTGTGGAGTGGCGATTCTAACACCGTCGAGGGGTGGAACACCGCGGGGCCGCGGTAGTCGGCGCGCGGACCTGGGGGACGCTGGAGAATAAGCATGTTCAGCATAGTCCGTAGAAATTGGGCACTACGGGTGTCGGTGGTGCTCAACATCTGCGTGCTGCTCTACGTGTGCGCCCACTTCGGCTCCTCCGGGCCCTGGATAGAGGAGCCGCCGACGAACTGGGCGGCGCCCCTTCAGACGGACACGTTCGCCTCCGTGGAGCTCGCGAACGGCACGCAGAAGGGCGCCACGTCGTCGGCCCTCCCCGCCACCAAGGATGCCGGCGGCAAGGGTGCCGGCGGCGGTGGGAACATGACCAGCATGGCCAGGGCGAGGCTCCTCACCACGAGGCCGACGCCCAACGAGGCCAAGGCCGAGCCTGTTGACAAGGATCATCGGCACAATCGGACGGTAAGCTGGTTTACTTTCCACCTCGCCGCGCGGGCGGCTGACTTCCGTCGGAGGGGGTCTGCAGCGGGGGTTGCAGTGGTCTGGAGATCACAGTGGCGTATTTAGTGCTGGGGGAGAAACTATAATTTGGGAATCAGGGATCGTGGAATTCTGCACTATTTTCTGGGGCGTGTGACGCAATTTAGTAGATATCTGATGCCTACGGAGTTTCGTGAAATTTAGTTAAATTATCCTCGATTTTCGAGAAGTTTGGTGGGGCTGAGATGGATGGGTGTCTTGTGAAGTAGGGTTGTGGATAGCTTAGGACAGGGCTGGGCAACCCGCGCCCCGTTCCCCGACTTGCCTGCTCTGTTGGGCCGCAGGAGAACGACCCCCCACCATACTCCTTTAACTTCTACACTACACCGTCTGGTGGGGATCGCGGGCCGCATGTAATTGCTGATGGTGGGGGAATCGGCTGACTGGTAGTGGGCAGTGATGCCAGAATCGTGGGACGCGGGACCAAACCCTTACCCCCACTATGACCTACCGTCGTCTCCCACTATGGCCTACTGTCGTCCCCCATTTTCTTCCCATCGCACTGCACACAAGCATATTTTTACTCTTGCCTGTGTGAGCTGCCTGTTGCGCTGTCGAGCACACGAACAGGAGTAGGGATATGCTTGCAGTACGATGGGAAGAAAGTGGGGGACGACGGTAGGCCATAGTGGGGGACGACGATAGGCCATAGTGGGAGACGACGGTAGGTCATAGTGGGGGTAAGCGTTTGGTCCCGCGTCCCACGATTCTGGCATCCCTGGTAGTGGGGACTGTGCGGCCCGTGGCGGCGAACAAGTTGCTCAGCCCTGGCTTAGGCTAAAGGACAGTGCACTTAGGGGTTATTGGGATATGGAGACGAGGGAGATGGGGTGCGAGTATTGAAATATTGGGGTAGAGGTAGAGGGATATGGAGGCATGGAAATGTAAGGATACATTGGCGCAGGATTACATGGGTGTAAAGGTAGGAGGATATAAAAGTGGGTACTGATCTTGGGGTAGAGGAATGTAAGGGTTATGTAAGCACAGGAATTTAGGGATGTAGAACTATAAGGACTTGATGAATATTGAAACTGAAAGGGATGCTCGGTTACCCGAAGATTTCGATTCTTTTTAAACTGGGGTGGTTTGGAGGGGACCTCGATAGAAGGTCCCTGAGGCGAGCTCCATATGTGGTCCTCTAAATTATTCTAACTTAAATAAAATCAAAAACACCACGCTAACACGCGAAGTGAATAAGTATTAAAACAATTAAATAAATAAAATTAAACGTGGAGTCCATTCCATGAAAAGGGCCTCATTTTAAAATCTAAATTTTGGTATATTCGGTAGTTTCTTTCCGTCACAGTTGAAAGGCTCATTTCCAAGTATCAAGCAATTTTTTGTTTCGGTCCAATTTTCGGTTCGTCAGGGGGAAAACGTCCCTTAAAGGTTGACGAGTGTTTTCCGGTTTTTTAATATATCTGGAAAACTATAGTAGATATAAAAAAGTTATTACAATGAAAACTCAATGATTTTTATGCTTTATAAAACTGGGCAATCAAATTGTTCAAAATTTATAATTTAAATAGTAAAAGATTCCTCACCAGAAGTTTTAAACAATTTGATTACACAGTTTAATAGAGTATAAAAAACATTTTTTCATTCTAACCATTTTTTTATATATACTACAGTTTTCAAGATATACAGGAAAGTAGGAAATCACGCATTAACCTTTAAGGGTTGTTTCCACCCTGAAGAACCGAAAACGGGCACAAACGGAAAATTGCCTGATGCTTCTATCGATTCCTCTACGAACCTGCAGTGTTTAAAAAAAATCGGAGTGTTCGAGTAACCGAACTTCCCTTGTGAGGGATGTAAAAGTGAACATAGGGGTGTAAAAGTACAGAGACAAAGGTACATACCTTATTCGTTAGGCTACAGTCCATTATCAATAAAAATGTTCCTCTATCACTCAAACAGTCAGTGAACCAATTTGTCAAATAGGGTGTAAACGGATCAATAAATGAACACTTAATTAGGGGTAATGAATGGACACTATTATAAAATTGTGTTTGCAGCGCGATTAATTCCACGTGCTGCAAAAATTGTTTAGATATGAAGCAAGAAATTAAAAGAATTCTCTAATTAATTAGTTACTTATTTTAATAACGTAACACATTCGTTGCAGACTATTGCAAATACGCAAAATATTTTTTCTTTTTTATTTTTTATCTGGTAACTAACACGTAGTGTGATGTACCTATCTACTTTATCATGAACTATACATATCCTAGTGTCTAAACATTTGAGAGACCCAGTAGAAAACAGGCACATGATTCATGATTTTTTGTTACCTAAAAATTTTCGTATTTGTTTTTTTTACATTTGTTATTCAAAATATCACAGTTTATAGTTTAATGTTCACGGATTTCTATGAAATAAAAAGTTCTCAAAAATATGTATAATTCTTCTTGAAAAAAAAATAAAAAATGATGGATCCTTAAGAAACGAAAATTTATGCATATGTGGCATATGCCTGTTTTCCACTGAGCCCTGCATTTTAATGGCTCGCGTTGAACGTTGTAATTCCGCGGCTTTTAAGTAATCATAATCGTGATATCGGAAAAAGTGGAAAAATAAAATAAAAAACAATTTTTTAATTATTTCTCCCTTATTATTCTCGCATGTACGAGTCCAGAAAAGTATTTTTTCCAAAATCGAAGGAGTTATGCAACGAAGAGTTACATCCACCGTAACTAGCATCCACCATGATATTGAATATTCAATAAAAATATCTCTACATTCTCCAAAGAGCTGGGTGGATCCCAGCCCAAATGACATGCCTCCAATGGCATCCCATACTCCCAAAACTCCCTCTAAAACACCCCCCAAGTCAAGCACCCTAAATCATCCATAAATACAATTCAACAGCCACTTCATCCAATTATCTTGAATAATTCATGCCAAGCTCGCAGATACTCGGCTGATTCTTCCGAATCGCCCACAAACACGATCCTCCAATCCCAAGAAATCAATGTTCCGTCGTCGGCAGACTTACACTCGGCAACGAGTCCTCTCTCGTTTCCTCGTGGCGGCTCCCTCTCTCTCTCTCCTCAGCCGCGCGCCCGACGAGATTACCGACGAACGAAGAATCTCGATGGACAGGTTCGTCCTTTTTTTTCCAGACCACAGTGGCTGACGTCACTGCCTTTATCTTCGTCCACGCCACGAAACCTTTCGTCGGAATACTGCTTTCCGCTGAAATAACGCAGTTACGGCGACCGTGCCCCTTCCCCGCCGGGAACACGAGCCGACGAGAGCTTGGATTACAAGCAGGCGCTAATGCCCGTCCCGGCGGATATTCTCGTCTCCATATCGGACGTGTTCCGTCCTGAAAAATCATCCCCTTTCAACCATCGCCTGCCCTAAAATCCGCTGAACTTGACTCTGGCACGTCGGTAGATGAAAGGTGGCTTGCATTGACCTGGTTACCGATCATCGGATAAGATTTCTCCCGTTCCGTGCGTGTCGGATTTATAAGCAGCCACTTCTGCGCCGTCATTACATCGCGAATTAAGAAACTGGGTCGCGTGTCGCTCACTAGGGTGGCCCTTATTTTCCACCTGCGATTTCTTTTGCTCTCACCCCCTAGTATGGTTCCATTTCGTAAAAAAATAGTCCCTGAAAAAGATTATTGCAATCGGACAACAGGAAAGGTGCCTGAAAGTTTAGAATTCATCAATGGTTTGACTTTGAAGAATTTCTCAAAAATGGTAAGCCCTATCGAAATTTTCTTCAAATAAAGTTAAAAGAGCATTTAATTTTCTACAATTAGTGTATATATAATTTTTTTGTATTCCCAACCAGTTTTTAGTTAACAGCGTTTGAATATAGAGAGGTCGGCACCACGCGCCGTACAGGTGGGACGCGCGAAGTTGCCGATCTGTCTATATTCCAACGCGATTATCTAAAAAGTGGTCGGAAGCACGAAAAAATTATATATACAGTTATTGTAGACAATTGAATGCTCTTTCAATATTATTTGAAGAAAATTTCGATTGGACGTACCATTTTCGAGAAATTTGCAATAAACTTTTTCAGGGTTTATTTTTTTTATGAAATGACACCATTCTAGGGGCTGAGAGTAGAGAAATACAAAAAAGAAATTCTACACGTTTAAATAAGAACCACCCTAGTGGCACACCGAAGGTGCCTGAAGAGTCTGACAGTCCGGCTAGGCGCGGTGCCCATTTTAGGGTGTACAATTACAGCGTTCTTTAAAGTAGAGCCGCGATGTCCCTCCATTCTCTTCTTACGCGAGAGGATTTAAGGTGTTATCTAACGGCAAAGAGGATCAAGCTCCTATTGATCAACCCTGGAGGCTACCTCCGCTAAGCACCTGACACCACAAATCTCCAAGAGGATACATTAATCCCAATTACCATTTCCACTTCCCTGTTCTCAGCAACCGGTCCATCCCAACAGGACGCAGCATCTCGCATCTCACCCCGGCAGCGAGAAGCCTCCGCCAACCCTCCCAGATCAAAAGCAACTCCCCCGTCCCTCTCAATTAAAAATTAAAGCCCGGAAGAGAGCGCCGTTACAACAGCTACCCTGAGAAAGAAATTACACCGCCGTGAAAGTGAACACAGCAGCGCCGTCAGCTCCCGTACACCTTAATAATTCAACCACCAAGCTTCCACCTGCCTCTGGCTCTCCTCCTCGCGCCTCCTTCGTTCTCATGCAAAATTCACGCGAACGCTTTTAGCCCCAGTCTCGCCCAGCGCTTTGACCCCGCCCGGTCGCGTCTGCACGACCCAGTGGCCCGCCGGGACCCGGTTATAGGGTCAGCCCCCGTCGCGCCAGCAATTAACCGTTCCTCCGTCTGGTTAAGGTGAAAAGCGGCACGCCGGTCGTGCGGCCGACGATGAGCCTGAAGGAGGCCGTGCCCTGCAACGAGAAGTCTCTGGAGCCCAGGAGGGCGCAGAGGGGCGACTACTGGGTGCTCTACAACTACGTGCCGATGAGCATGGCGGTGAGATGCTGGGAGAGCGTGACCTACACCACGCACGCGGACTACACGTTCCTGGACAATCTGGAGCCGCTGCTGGAGCGATGGAGGGCGCCTATATCGATCGCGATGCACGCTCCTGGCACAGACTTCGCGGCGACCCTCGACGCCATCAAGTACTCGAGGAACTGTGGCAGCCCGCTGGTCTCCCAGCTGGTCACCTTCCACGTATTCTTCAGCAGCAAGCACGTGCCAAAAACGGTAAATGCGATCTCTAGCTGACCCTCTTTGGCCTTCCCTCCCCCTTGGCCGTAGCTTCTCGCATCCGCTCAGCTTTTTTCGGGGTTGCAGCACATCTCTGGCATGGTTCTCTGCTGACCCGACAGGCTGCGAAGAATATAGCACAGGGGTTTCCCTCTCTTTCGCAGGACTTTTCTTCTGATTTCTTCATTGCGTAGGCTCCTGAATGTTCCATCGGTCTTCATTTGGGGGCTGCGATGCTTCGTGCTTTTAATCGTTGGGCTTTTTAATATTCTGATGCGAAAGTGCCTGCGTCCTGGTAAGATTTTAGTTCGCCGTAAAGAATCTCCTGCGCTGTGACTGTTCCAGTGATTCGCATTGTTTTACGGTACAGAAAACGCTTTACGGAGCATCTGTTCGAGTGATGTTGTGGGAAGCTTAAATACCAGAGTGAAATGAAAGGTTGAGAAAGTATCGATCAGATACAAGAACCAGTTACTAACAGATAGTGATATCCATTTGCTCGTTTCCTTCTCGGCCACCCAATCCCACTTTTTAAAAGAGACTCTGTCTAAACATAGAGCAGGGCCTTCGCCTGTGTAATTATGCCACAAAATTGGCACGCCAGGATTGGCAGTTGCAGCGGAATTCTCGTGTTCTAATTAATTACATGCATATAGCTAGGATACGTATAGTGCAGATTAATAACAGAGTTTCGCCATAGGGACCGTGCCTCTTGCATGAACATTTCGCTTTCCTGAGCGTGTACCACCATTCATTTCCCTTCGCATACATACTTTTCTTTAAACCTATTTATTTTACAGCCATCCAATAGCTTTTTCGTAATAATCCACCAGGAAAAAATAAAATAAAAAAAATTAAAACCGACTTCAAAAAAATAAAATTGCTCTAAAAAGTAAAAAATAATTTTTTCCCTTATTTAATCTACGACTCTCATATTTTTTTACGTCGGCGCCAGATTTACGCAGTGCAAATAATGAGGCACCGACTTGAAAAATATGAGAGTCGTAGATTAAATAAGGGAAAAAATTATTTTTTACTTTTTAGTGCAATTTTATTTTTTTGGAGTCGGTTTTAATTTTTTTTTTAATTTTTTATTTTTAACTTTTTAGTTTTATATATATATTGACACAACATGCTGAGGAGATATGCGCGTCGGTACAAAAAATAATAATTAGGTAACAATAGTCTTTATTATTAACCAGAACTGGCAAAATATTGGGCCAATGTTGATGCAATGTAGGATGGGACCACCGGGGCATCTCCCCCTTTCGAATAAAAAAAAGATCATCAAAATCGGCCCATATGCTGAGGAGTTATAAGGAAACAAACATTAAAAAAAAAACATACGCGTCGAATCTATAATCTCCTCCTTTTTTTGAAGTCGGTTATAAAGAATATTCTCAAGGACAGTCCACATTTTTCACTTCTTGGAGCGCATTTTACCTTTTTCTTCTTCTGCATAAAAAGAAGAAAGGGAATGAGACAATTTTTTTTTAATATTTCTATACTCAAGTCTTTGAAAAATGTATGAATAATTCTGGTTTATAGACTGAGATTTATTTACTCGGCCGGAAATAGGTACCCCCATCCGAGAAAGTTGTGTCCGACACGTACAACTGCACGCTGGGACCGCCGTGGGTGAACGTCACGCTTTCAAAGATGTATAAAAACGAGAAGAAGCTGCTGTATCCGGTGAACGTCGGCCGCAACATAGCGCGCGAGTCCGCGCCGACGTTCTACATCTTCGCCAGCGACATCGAGCTCTATCCGAACCCTAACTTGCCCACGACGTTCCTCGAGATGATCAGGAAGAGGGATCAGCCGGCCCTTTACAAGCCTAATCCGAAAGTTTTTGTACTCTCTATCTTCGAAGTGGATGAGAAGAGTCAGCCGCCTAATAATAAAACACAGTTGGTGAGTCGCAGTTCATTTGACCGATTATTATTTTCCCGGAACCAATGGGGAACGTTAGGTCTCTTCTTTCATAGAAAACAGCGAGAAAGTCTGCTCGACAAGCACACACTTGAATATGTTTGTCTTGGTTTCTAATACTGTATTGGGAATTAAAATAATTTGGCAGAAGCAGGGTAATTGATTTTGTCTTGTTAGAGTAAGCTTTGTCTGGTTAAAAGAGGAATTTATATATTTCATAGGGTTTCTATTGTGCTACTGCTACTTTTTTCTATTCTATGTTACTATGAATTTGGTAATAGGGCTGGTAAAAAGTTTATTTGCGAAGCTGGAATATTTTCATATTCGGGAGTTAATTAAGTTGTGTAAGCAATTTTAGAAAACGAAGCTAATCTTCACTAGAATATTCGTATTTCAATATATCGCATTATTATAAGTATCCTAAGGGCGAATTCGACGTGCGACCAAATTGCTCGTGATTTTCATTAAGGCAGATTTTCCTGTACGCGACTGGACGCAACGTGGAGAGATTCAAAGCCGATTTTCTAAAAAATAAAGCGCGATATCGAAATAAGTTACTCTTTCTTTTCGACTCCTAACAAGTAAATAATTCAAGAAAAAGGAATAAATTTTTTTGATATGGCGCTTCATTTTTAAGAAAATCGACTTTGAAATTCTTCACCTTGGAGAGCCTACCTTAACGAAAATCACCTTGAAGAGTTTCAAAGTCGATTTTCTCCAAAATAAACCGCGATATCAAAAAAAGTTACTCTTTCTTTTCGACTCATAACAAGTAAATAAATCAAGAAAAAGTAATGAACTTTTTTGATATCGCGCTTCATTTTCGAGAAAATCAGCTTTGAAATTTCTGACATTATGTCCAGTCGCGTATAGGAAAACCTGCTATAATGAAAATCAGCTTGAAGAGTTTCAAAGTCGATTTTCTCAAAAATAAAGCGCGATATCAAAAAAAGTTACTCTTTCTTTTCAACTCATAACAAGTAAATAATTCAAGAAAAAGTAATAAACTTTTTTGATATCGCGCTTCATTTTCGAGAAAATCAGCTTTGAAATTTCTGACATTATGTCCAGTCGCGTATAGGAAAACCTGCTATAATGAAAATCAGCTTGAAGAGTTTCAAACTCGGTTTTCTCCAAAATAAAGCGCGATATCAAAAAAGTTACTCTTTCTTTTCGACTCATACCAAGTAAATAAATCAAGAAAAACTAATAAACTTTTTTGATATCGCGCTTCATTTTCGAGAAAATCGACTTCGAAATTCTTCATCCTACCCCAGTCGCGTACAGGAAGACCCTTGTTAACAAAACTCACGAGGCGATTTGTGCTCAATTGGAATGCGCCCTAAGAAGCTCTTTCCCGCAAGAAAGCGTGCATAAATCTCATAAAAAATAAAGAATTCTGCAGGTTATGCTGCAAGAATTGTCTCCGGTTATTACAACAGAGGGTCCATTCACATTTGACATTCAAGCAAAATGAACTTGATTGCAATGAAATGCGTGCGAAAGAGTGCAACAGCGACGTCTGCCTAGTATCCGACAATGCGTTAAATGACACGAATGCGAGGGTCGGTTAATCAATGGCGCTTCCTTTGACCGTGGACCTTGATACGCGCAATTAGTATTGTCGCTGCGAAGTGCAGCTTGCCAGTGACTGCACTTCTATAAAACATTTTAACAATTCGGTCCTCTCGCTTTCCTGTGGCATTCAATTTCACTCGCTTCTGTAATTAATTCAACATTTTACACACACCTAATTCATTCGCAGGAACCATAAGATTTCTTCTTTGCGATATCATTTTCTTCGTCGTTGTTGATTTACCAGGGTCAAATGCTGAAGGCTGGCACAGCCATTCCGTTCCACAAGAAACTCTGCTCCGGCTGTCACAATGTTCCTCGGAGCAAGGAATGGCAGGAAGCTCCAGAGACCGAGGGCCTCCACGTGTTTCACGTTGGCAAACGGACGGGCAGTTTCGTTCACTGGGAACCGATCTTCATCGGGACCAATAATGACCCTCTGTACGACGAGAGGCTCAGCTGGGAGGGAAAGAGCGACAAAATGACACAGGTACAAATCAAGTATAATTCAAACAAACAAGAGAATTCCGCTAACGACTAATTTCCCATTTTCGAGCGCTAGTCCCCTTATTGCATCCGAGCCCTCAATTGTTCAAAGTGGTGCAACTGAAAGACGAAAGGACTGAAATTCTCATACAGGTCAGATTCATATACAATTGGATCGAACCTCTAATGTGAATATAAAGTTTATTTCTTTGTGTTTCCTAATGCTACGAATACTTAACAAAGATTTAATGGAGCTATAGAACAGAATTTCGTAGGGTTTGTCGGTTTTTAAAAATCGGGTTTAAAAAACCGGTTTTTATTTACAGTTAGTAAAAAAAGTATTTGGAGACTTTTTGAAATCGCATAACTTTTTTAGAATTGGTCTTAACGACTTGATTTTTTTTGAGGACCTAGAAGGATTAGTTTTCTACGTGACGTGTTTCGTCGTTTTCGAAAAAATAGCAATTGGTCGGAATAGCGGAGAAAATAGTAAAGGTCGTTTTTTAAACTTTTTTTTGCGAGCTTGTAATGAAAATTCAAAAAACCCATTTGTAGATTGAAGTAAGTTGTATACATGCTGAAAATTTCATTAAAATCGGTTAACGTTGCTCAGAGTTATAAACGCTTAAGCATCGCGGAATAACGTCGAAAATCGCTGATTTCGGGAATTTCGCGGTTTTCGACCTTATTTCGCGATCTTTAAGCGTTTATAGCTCAAAGCAACGTTAACCGATTTTGATGAAATTTTAGGCATGTATACAACTTACTTCAATCTACAAATGGGTTTTTTGAATTTTCATTACAAGCTCGCAAAAAAAGTTTAAAAAACGGCCTTTACTATTTTCTTCGCTATTCCGACCAATTGCAATTTTTTCGAAAACGACGAAACACGTCACGTAGAAAACTAATCCTTCTAGGTCCTCAAAAAAAGTCAAGTCGTTAAGACCAATTCTAAAAAAGTTATGCGATTTTAAAAAGTGTCCAAATACTTTTTTTACTAACTGTATGTATTTCTAAAATTCGAAAACCGGTTTTTAAATTTAAAGGATCGGTTTTATATATTAGAATTAATATGCAGAAATGAATTAATTGTTTAATTAGTAACGCCAACATTTTGAGTTGAAATCACCTCCGACACAAGCATACTGCAGTAGGCAACAGTTTACTCATTACTGCGAAACTAATCTTCCTGAGTTCATATTTTCCGAAGAAAAATACTAAATGGAATAAAAATTTATAATTTGCTACGACTGTAAAAGATTTATATATTTCGTGCGGATTTTAGTTATTTTATTTCTTTTCATTTGGTTTTGTATGCAGTCTATTTTATTGTGTTATATTTTTGTAGATCCATAAATATTAAATGAACTCAAAAATTGTACGAATTTCTACGTATTTTAGTTAATCTAATTTTTATTTATTTATTTGGTTTCGTATAGATACAGTATAGTTTATTTTGTTATATTTTGTAATTCCAGAAATATTAAGGAAACTGAACCTTTTGTAAAATAAGTAAAAATATTTATTTACTATTTTAATTAGGGGAGAGTCGTGCAGTACCGACCAAAGCTAGTTCTCACTTCTTCGACCAGATATTACCACTTTATTTGAAATAACCAATGAAAATCACAATTCTCTATAACCTATTTCGGGGCCATATCGTTTACTCCATTGCTCTCGATGTTCCGAGGAATTAAACGTATACGTTGACATTCAGTGGGTTAAAAGTTATTTTTTAAAGCTGATCTTTTGTTTCTCGTGTAAGTAACTGATTTTGTTCCATTATGTATACTATCTCTAGTCTATTAAGTTTAATAAAACGTCCTAGTTTTGCAATATTTTTTGTACATGATATACCACGATCTAAAATGTTTCCCCGTGTTTGTCGTACAGTACCGACCACCCAACTGTCGCGCAGTACCGACCAACAGACTCTGTCAACCAGTAGAGACGAAATTTTTCTTATCTGTGAGTTCAATCTGTTAGCAACTCGGATTAATTTATAAGATGTTCGTTTAACCTTCCTTCTACCTTTTCCCGCAGAAAAATAAAGTAAATAAAGATAGGTATGATAACCCAACAATCAGGAAGCTAGGATTCAATGACGAAGTCATCCAGTGTGTTATTTGCAAGCAGAGTTGGGCATTAACTAAATAAAAAATTATGTAAATAAGGATGAAAGTTACTTTAACTTTAGATTATTCGACGAATAAAGTTAATTCTTTTATTCAATCAGAATTTATTCGACAAACAAAGATAATTTTTTTATTCCACGAATAAAGTTAATTTTTTATCCGTTATTCGAAATTTTATTTAAATAAAAATTTTTCCCATCTTTGTTTGCAAGGAATCATTTGACAAAGAATAGGTGCAGTGTACCAAATGTGACGGTTGGGCACACGTCGAATGCACAGATCAGGAGAATGTTAATTATTTTACTTGCGAGTTTGTACAAACAAAATTTGAAAAAATCTTGTATCGTACTAATTAAATGTCTTTATTAACATTTTTAATCATTTAGACCTAAAAATCTACTAATTTAATAGTTGGTCGGTACAGGACGACAATTTTTCGTTTCCTAGAAATTACAACTTTTCTACTTTTGCAAATTATCAATTCTTATTATTAAATTTCACAAAAATAATTTCCCCCCTCTTACTAAGTTCCATCTATACTACAAACACGTTTTTGAATTTCTGATTTTTATCGACTCTACCCCAAGATATAACAAAAAAACTTAGAGCGGTCGGTACTGCAGGACTCTCCCCTATATATTTTTTGCGAAAATTCGAAAACCGGTTTAACCGGTTCTCGGGGAAAAGTGGAATTCGAAAACCGTTTTTTTTTAAAATTCGGTTTTTGTATAATCCCTAGAATTTCGACACTTCGAATTTCGGCCGATGTCTAAATAAATAAGGCATTCTCGCCCCACTGTGCTCCGCGAAAGAAAAGCATTTTTCATTCAAAAACTGTCCCCGCTCTCCCCTGCGCTAAAATTCTAAAATGAACCAGAAGCCTCCCTGAAACACTAAAGCCAAACGCCCCCAGAATCCCTAAAGTATTTCCCCAACGAGACTCCCCCGAGCCACCACTGATCCCATTCAACCTTCTCTGCTTCAGGGTTACGCGCTCTGCGTCCTCGACTACGATTTCCTGATCCTGGACAACGCGTTCCTGGTGCACCGGCCGGGCATCAAGATCTTCAAGAAGGATCCCCACAGAGAGATGCTCACCTCGAAAACGAACGCGTTGATCAAGAAGATAATCGTGCCGGAGCTGAAGATCCTTTACGGAACGCGGAAAGGCTGCGCTGTGTAGCCCGTGGAGAATCGAGCGCGACACGTGCTCCACAGGTGTCCCCTGGTGAATTGGAAGCACCCGAGGCCGTCCTCGATGTCCAGGACAATCGAGGGGCAGCGAAAGCTCGCCGGGGCCCGCGACAAGCTTCTCTTCGTCGCGCCTGACTTCAGGGATCGCGTCCACGTGCGCTCCTCCAGCTTTGCCAGCAGCAAGGAGGACCTGAAGAATATTCACTGCGTGTCATAGACACCCCCACCGAAATTCCATCCCGCGGACTGGCCTCGTCGCGCGAGCGAAAACCTCCTCTGTAATTGTTAGTTCCTGCAACGAGTCGCGCGTCGCTCCTTGGTTTCCCTCATCGCCGAGTCGCTCGCAGTACAAAAGTGTGACGGCAGCATTAAGACGGAATGGACCGGACACGTCGACTCCGCGGGAGGAGCGTAGAAACGCTATTCATGACGATCGTGCAGTTCTCTCCGCCGCGAAAGTCTCGTTATACATATTTTTCACCTGATACGTATCAAGGAGTAGGGTTGTACATAGTAGCTCGTGTTTGAAATGGTGCCTCATATGCGGGGTCATCCGTTAAAACTGCAACCTACGCGCGCGAACAGACGAAAATGGCAACACCGCCTCGCGGACGCGTTCCACTAGAACAGCGCTGTCCAGCGTAGGGGCCCCTCACGCGCCTGCTTCCCCTTCCAATCTTTCTTTCGAGCTCAGACGTTACGTGCGATGCCGACCAACGGTGGATGTTCATGTACCAAACATAACCGTAAAGGCCAGTCCAGACTGACAGACATTGTTTGTAGACGTTCTACATACATTGTAAGCCGACACCTGGACGATGTCGCCAGAGAATGTATCTATAGTCCAAGTCATTTTAGAAGGAACCTGCCGACCGACGAGTTTAGACCGGTTCTGCGCATGTTGACGCTCATTGGCTATGCCACAACCAATGGGTTTTCGGCTGCGCATCCGTTCTGCGCCGAAAGCATTGGCGTAGCGCCACTTTCGTATATACCGCGTGTTTCGACTTTTTTCGGATTTGATTGTCTCTTTTTTTATTGCGAATTTAGTAGAATACACGTTTTATTTGATTACTCGGTATATGAAAAAGAATCGGAACGGTGCCAGGAGAGAGGGAAGCCTTGGTGGTAAAGTGGGGGAACAGAGACCTCGCGACAGTCGAAAAGCTCATTCTACATGCGCGAAATGGGTTCCTTCTAAAATGACTTGGACTATAGACTGCAAACGCATGTACGTAATGTGTACGGATTGTTTGCGGAGACATGTCTACAGACAATTTTTTTGTTAGTCACACTACTAAATTATTACAAAAAGCCTTTAAAAATAATGCTTTAATTGGCAATGGATCTATTAGCTCTATGCGTCTACAGATAGCAGTCGCAGCAAATAGCGTGGCAACCATTCTCGTTGTGTTGAATGCGCGAGTCGCAAAACAAAAGGCAACAATTGTATTTACGCGGGAAGCCATCAGATTAGTTATTTTGACTCGGCGGCGACTCCGCGCCATGGTGACGGCGGACGGCGGTGGGGGACAGGTTTTGTCTCTCAAGCAGTGATGCCAGATCGGGGACGGGTTCCCTCGAGAGTTTCCCCCCACCTCGCAAGCACACTATGCACCAATCACGTGCGTGTAAATCACATACGCGACTCCTGCATAGTGTGCATGCGAGGTGGGGGAAATTCTGGAGGGAACCCGTCCCCGATCTGGCATCACTGCTCTCAAGAGCCAAGTTGGACGGCGCTGCACTAGAACAATGCGTCCGCCCGGCGCTCGGAGGGTTGCCAGCGACCGCTGGACAGCGGCGATGCCCGAGCTTCGAAAGTTTTAGGATGGTCTCTTTCAAATTAACGTCGCAAGGAGCTATTTGAAATTTCTCGACCGGGATTGAAGAATTTCGGGCCCTTTTCGTGTAACTTTTGAATTATAAAAGATATCGGAATGCAATTTGCGCCGGAAAAACGAGGAAAGATTATTCCCTCTTAATGATGGATAATTCAAAATATTCTACGTTTACTTAATTTTTCTTTTATCAATTTTTTAACCATAATCGTCGTGAAAAGCTTTTGCAAACTCTTTATTTAATACGCTAGTTGTTTCTGTGTCATTACTTTCATAAATTGAGAAATTAAATTTTTATTCGATTATGTGTTAGTTCTGCAGACCTCAGAATCTATTGTTCTGGTTTTCTTTTTTATAATTTTATCCTTATACGCAGTGCATGCATAGATCAGACGTAAGGAGTAACTAATGTGTCTTTGACGTGTCTTTGATTGTAGCGGTGTTTGAATCTTTTTTCTAGAATTTTTGTGTTCGAACGTTTAACTTTTTAGCCACTCAACGCCACGCCTATACCGGCCTCCGTTAATGTGATTTTTTGGAACGATGCGTCTTTATTGTGGCTTTTACACGCAGGTGGCGAAAAATCTCTCCGTACGAGGGTATAGCGCCGCGGTCAATCCTGTCGTAGCTGAAATTTTTGAAATTAAGACGGCTACGAGATCAGTTGACATTGTTTTCAAACGTCATTACAGTAATCCGGGGTGCGAGTGGTAAACCGATCATAAAAGCGGAGCGCGCGGCTCGCTTACCTGGGCCGGGAAATTCCGCGCAGCTCTTCGCGGCGTTAATTCGAAAGAGACCATCCTAAAATTTTCGAAGCTCGGGCATCGCCGCTACCCAGCGGTCGCTGGCAACCCTCCGAACGCTGGGCCGGTGCACGGTTGCAGTGGAACGCGTCCGTGAGGCGGTGTTGCCATTTTCGTCTGTTGGCGCGCGCGCAGGTCGCAGTTTTAACGGATGGCCCTGTATGCCTGTACGTCTGCGAGATTGCCACGGTTTTCAGCGATCGCGTGCGTTCTATCCGTTACACTTTTCCACCGACAGAGGGATGGACATCTCAGTGGTGCGCTGCTCAAAGTAATCAGAATTAGACGAACCGAACGCCGGAGAAGAAGTAAATACTGTGTATCGAACGTTGCTCGTTTGGACGAGCAAGCTTCTAATTCTTTTGAGCAGCCTGTATCGCGTTAAGTAGCTTGTAACAGCCAAATTTATTTATAATCATCGATCGTATAATTTCGTTCTTTGCCACACTGCCATATCTTATTTCCAAGTCACAAAGAAGCGTAAGAAAAAGCGTGGAACTCTCTGCGCTTTATGTTAGTCGATTCCCTGTTGGCTTTGTTTCAATTGCATTTAGATTTCACGATGGTTGGGGCGGTGCAGTATCGAATGCACATTGGTAACGAGGGAAGCTCGTAGATCATAGTGTTTCGCGCGAGGCAAACATCGAGGTAGAGTTAGACACGCGCAACAGCGCGCATTGCGCGCCGAACACTCGAAATTTCCTACGGTACGAGGTCCTACGTTGCGCGCCAAAAATACATAAAAATCGACTCTTGTAATGGTGTTCTGTAGCGCGCATTGCACGTGTTTAACCGTGCCTTCACGCCGCACGGTCGAGCGAAGTCGCACGCAGAATCTTCTTCGATTTACAGTGATTTAGTTCTTTGACGAATGACGAAAGAATCAAACGGGGACTATCTACGAATCAAGGAACATTTTGCTCTCCAAGACTGAGGAACATTTGATAACAATTTACTGGGATACTTGTCCTATAACGTTGGGGTAATTAACACGTTGGGTCGTTAATCGGTTAATGATTCTTTGATTAAAGAGTTAAAAACGATCAGTGGCGGATTTGAGGAAAAAGGCACAAATGGCGAACGTCGAGGGGCCCATTTTCTTCGGGAAAATGAAGAGGTAGTTTACTAAAAGCGGGTAGATGTACAGAAAAGTGTAGAAAAAAAAGTGCTTGGATAAAACCATAATTTATTTTTGAAGACTGGACCCTAGGGAGCCCACTTTTCGGTAAACTAAAGCGGTAGTTTACTGAAAAATGGGCTCAGTGTAATAATACAGAAAAAAATATAGTTTGGATGAAATCATAATTTTTTTGAACCTTTAGAGGGCTGGCCACCATAGTGGCCACTGAAAATTTTAAACATTGAACTTGTTTCTAAGGATTTTTGATGTCGCTAATCACGATTCTATGGTCAGAGTTAGTGTTGGCTAGAACCGTGATTTGTGTGAATCACGAGTGATCCGATCACGTTCGTTCCCAATCCCGGTGATTTCTCACAGTGATCCGTGATTTTCGTGATCGCTTCTGATTGGTGGATAGCATAACTGCTCTTTGCACGCGCCATATAACCCCAATTTCTACTTTCTCTCGAAACATTCTCAAATCCTCGATGTTCTTATAGAATCTCAGTTGTATATTTTAAATCAATGTAATCGTTCTTGATCTGTTTAAATTAACGAATATTTCTTCACTTTAGTTAAAAAGTATAATGTATGTGTGAATACTTTAGCCAATCAAATCAGTGCGTGCATACATTGACTATTTATGAATGTATATTCTATATATTCGCTGAATTAGCACGCTTCGACTGTAACACAAGCTATATTGAAGTAGTTTATAAAAATAATTCAATCAAGATCAAGAATCACGATCACAGTAAACAATTCACTCAAATTAAAAAAATCACAATCACGGTCGTGATTCTGCGATCACTGTGATAAATCACTGTTAGTGATTTTGCACTCCATCTCTAGTCAGAGTATCGAAACTTTGCGCAGAAACAGTGTTGCCAACCTAGACAAGCTTAAACGAATAACAGCAGATACATTCATATATTATTCTTTCCTTTGGCGTTACGTAGGGCTGACGACGTGGACGTAGAAAGTTTTGTAGCTCTTTTTTTTTGTTTTTGGCGTTTTTGTGTTATTTTTGGGTCGTCGTTAGCCCTGGGTAACGCCAACGGAAAGAATAACATATGAATGTAACTGCTGTTATTCATTTAGGCTTGTTTAGGTTGGCAACACTGTTTCTGCGTAAAATTTCGATACTCTGACCTTAGAATCGTGATTAGCGATATCAAAAACCCTTAGAAACATTAAAGTTCCAATTTTAAAAATTCCAGTATATGCCATACCACAGCCGACTCTACTACTAGCCGCGCTATACAACGTGGCAACACCGCTCATGTGCGGATCGGGAGTCCTATTTTCAATAGTGGAGTTTTGTATTCAGCATTATAATTAACGTTATTTTGCGGTATAAAATTATACAAATATACAGTTTTTTGATTAATTAAATAAGGAATACGGTAGGTATACAGTATTGTCTCCGTATGTGCTCGCTGGTCGGGACCGGCGTTGAACTCCTATCGTGAACAGATCCCTAATTCCGAGTGTTCGTTTCTCGCTCCTTTCTGGCCGAAGGGGGGAGTGAGATGGAACGCTTTGCGTGCGCGGCGACGGGTGCGAGCACTCAGATGGAATCGTGACTGCTCGACGCATGCGCGCCACGGTCAGATAGCCAGGCACGGCACGAGTCTTTTTTGCGCCCTAGGCGAACTTGCCAAATTACGCCTTTTATTGTAATACATTTATTTGAGGTTATTGATAAGCTTACTCTGAATTTGTATTCGTAGTTTAATCCACTTATAGTACAACTTGTAATATTTAATTTTAACGTTTATTTTCCACAATACCAGTAATGAAAATGTCATTTTGCACCTCTTGTCGACTTTCCGCCCTAGGCAGTCGCCTAATTTTGCAGAGTAAAGTCATAAATAATCTCAAATGAATGTATTATAATAAAGGGCGCAATTTGACAAGTTCGCTTAGGGCGCAAAAAAGGCTTGAGCCGGGCCTGCGTCACGATTTTGCGATGCGGTTCCCGTGCTCACCTAAGTGCTTGCGACCATCGCGCACGCTCGTCGCGCACGCGAAGGACGGAGTGTCACGGTGCCCGAAAGACGGAGGGAGACAAAACATCAACGCGTCGTCTGTCTCGTACCGTCCTCGCTCGCTTTCAGTGGCTCTCGTTCCATCTCGCTCTTACCTTCGCCGGACAAGAGTGAGACAGAAGTGGTGGGGGTAGCGACGAACACCTATTGTGTACACCAAACCGAGCACATACGGAGACAATACTGTATATCGAAGCCGGACTCTCGCGGTGTTGCCATTTTGCCTTCAGCACGGCTAGTATTAGAGTCGGCTGTGGCCATACCGTTCGCGGCCGGGCTGGCCACTATAGTGGCCACCTAAGAATTTGGATACTTTGCCGGTCATTTTGGTGGTATATATGCATAAATTTTAAGTAAATAAAATTTACAATTTCAATGAAAAAATCCCGGCCCTCTAAAGTTCAAGGGTCGATGCGAAAGTGCTTTTTTTTTTAACTATCCGCCACTGAGAACGATGCATTTCTTTCTACAATTTCGTCTATTTCCGATAAAGAGAATTGGTGCTTCCGGCGGTAGTAATCGATTACAATAATCACGAAGGAAAACGTTCGCATTACTTCTCCGTCATCTAAGGAACTACGCTTAATCACCATTCATTACTACGCAGCGAAAATTAAGCGAAGTGAAAGAAAGTCCTGCGATGAATCCCATTCGAAGCAAGAGTAGCTATTTCGTATGATTTCTCGCGAAATCCCGCGAGACACAGTATTACGCAGCACTGTACATTAAACGCTGATACTTTCCCACAATAATTACTCGAACGAATTTCGCGAATCCGCTGGGGGAAGGCCTGCGTGCCGAAAAGATTATCGTGCGACCGCAGTTACACGATCGACTTCGAGAACTCTCCTCGGAGTATCCTAAATCGTGTATGAAAGGGGAATGTAAATATATACATACGAATCGTTGAGCGGAGGTATACATAAAGCATGTCGTAACCGATACTATTTTACACGATCGATTAGGAATTGAACGCGAGCCTTGACGTGCTGAAATTGAGAAGCGTGCCGACTTGGAGTGTTCGGCACGCTCAAATTTTCCCAACCAAGTCAAGTAGTTATTTTGTAAGTTGTACAGATTAAATTGCGACGCGATTCTGACGTTACAGACACTTGCCCCGAGTGGATCGAACAATCAATTCCGATCGAATGGAATTGTGGAACATGCCATGACAGTAATCGAGGGGGGGGCGACAAAATGTGCGCGTAGTTAACGCCGTTGAGAGTAGAATTCAGCACCGAATCATCGATTTTTATTACCGAATTCCTAATTTCACGAACTTCTCTCACATTCTGCAACGGTCTTCAGTTCCGCGGAGAGTCAGCGATACTTTAGTTGCGAGTACTCTCGACGCTGCGACGCGTAAACGGTGCGCGCGCACTTATAAATGTTATATAGCATGTATACATACATATATCCACAATATTTTTTTTATCACCACCCCGAGTAATCTGGAAAGCTACAGGTGTACATACTCCGCGCGATAATAAGACTCGACGGACTAGGGAGGTCAGCGAGGAACGTTTTAAGACACGCTAATAGTTTGGCGAAAGAGGGGTACGGACTCATTTTTTGTGATAACCCTAGGGCACAAATTAATCACTACTTACTGGTATAATTATGCTTTATTGGCTGTAAAAAAGAAGTTTTAGGGTCTACGGTAGTGTTACAGCGGACAGTTTCTTTTCTGGAATTCATTCGCAGAGTAAGTTCCTTTTATTCTCTTGCCTCTATTCTTTTAATTTTTGTCGGGGCTGTGTAACCACGTGTACTGATTGCTCGTAAATAATAATGTGTATTTTGTGCCTTATCGTCTTTGTCTCGATGCGTGCGAGAGTGCATTTGAGAGCGGTGTGTGCGTGTGATCTGAACGCAGGCTGAAAAGTCGATTGGAGAGTTAATCGTAATAAGGATGAACGAGTATATTTCAAGGTGCGGTCGATCTTGGGAGATTTCGCTGTTGCAGAAATTGAGTTACATTGGTGACGATGCTAGGGGCGAATTCCACTTACGCCCAAATCGCTCGTGAGATTCGTTAGAGTAGGTTTCCTTATACGCGAGTGGACGCAAGGTGGAGAATTTCAAAGTCGATTTTCTAGAAAATGAAGCGCAGTATTAAAAAATTTTATTCATTTTTGTCGACTTATTTACTTGTTATGAGTCGAAAAGAAAGAATAACTTTTTTTCATATCGCTCTTCGTTTTCGAGAAAATTGACTTTGAAATTCTTCAAGGTGATTTTCATTAAGGCAGGCTTTGCAAGGTGAAGAATTTCAAAGTCGATTTTCTCGAAAATAAACCGCAATATCAAAAAATTTTATTCCTTCTTCTAGACTTATTTACTTGTTATAATTCGAAAAGAAAGAGTAACTTTTTTTCATATCGTGCTTCATTTTCGAGAAAATCGACTTCGAAATTCTGGACGACGCGTCCAGTCGCGTACAGGAAAACCTAGCTTAATGAAAATCACGGGCGTAACTGGAATTCGCCCTAAGTTATCTAATTATTCGTGCTAGTAATTTGTACCCCTTCGACTAGGTAATTTATAAATTTCTATGAAACTTGGGTACGGCGTGAATTTACAGAGCATTTATAGCTCACCGCAGAATCTGTTGATTGGATTGCAAAACGAATGATTCTTTCGTATACCAAGATTCTGGTATCTGTAATTCCCCTTTTGCAACAAAATATTTTCCACGGATTTATAACACCTTAAGGGTTATTTATATTATTATGATCAGCCTGTCGACGAATTCATCGTGTAAATCAGATTTATCTGTAATAACAATTGGAGAGAGAAGTCTTTTGAATGGAAGCAAAGTTTCTCCCCCTGTTTGCATTCAGGCTCTTATTACTACTTAGGTTTCAATGAATTTAATTCTCCTGTACTGAGCTTCTCTTTCTTGACTGAGCACTTCTATGCAAACAAGTGCGAGACTGCAAAAGGACTGCGTAACTTCGATGGGAAACGATAGAAATGAAAGCGCTGTGCATTATGATTGTATGTATTGTATATACTAATGGTTAATGCTAAGAATTTTGGTGTGTCGTCAGAAATGTTGCAACGATATTGCGTGTCGCTGGTGCACATACGTAAGCATCCGAAATTCTTGCGCTACTGCAATTTGTACATTATACGTGTTACAGAAATTCTAATTTTAACCAACGTCAGCGATTGTATTATGCGATTAAGTATTCCCACAATGAAAGTTTCGGATAATTTAAATCAGAATTGTACGAATCGTGTAAAGAATTTTTATGAAACAGGGATACCGTGAATTCTACGAATTTCGCTTCGAAAGAAAGTCTGCCGCGAAGGATACTCTCCGCACGTTCAGTGAAAAGAATGTTTAATACGCGAAGCATTTTACTTATTTATTATATACAACAATATGTCCTGCGTGAACCAGTATTCTGGCGCTTTTTGCATTTACTAAATTGTTGCAGACCGTCGTGGACAATGCATTTAAATGATATTCCCGAGAACGTGATCGTTTCAAACAAGAAGAAAGTATCTCCTACTGGTATTAACTAAATTTAATATTTATCGTCTATATCGATTATGTATATTATATAAATAATGTTTCCCTCGATGGAAAAGAATTTGAGGGACTTTGTATCTTTAATGGGTATGCGTATATGAGTTAAGTGTACTTGTGCGAATGCCTATAAATTATACTTGTGCAATCACGTAAAAGAATATCTGACCTAACTCTGTCTCTGTATATATGTAAAATTGTATTTTTCCAAATAACAGGATAGAAATATAAGAATCGTTTAAGTAACTTTCCTGGGTCCCGTTCATTCCCTGAACCTCACGTTTCAGTTTTATGGTTTTACGTTAGGCTGTTCGAATTAGGTTCATTCGAATATTCGAATACCGGAGAATTTGAATTTGAGGTTAGAATATTTGAATAGTTAGGAGTATTCGAGTACAATATTTTATTTAAATAATAATTCTTTACTATTTGTAAGGAATTAGTCCTTCTATTTATTCGAATAATTCAGCATTATTTATTTGAATAATTTGTTCGAATAACGATCGTAAAACAATTAGAATAATAATACTAAGTAATAATAATGGTGGTTGTTTACGTTTCAAAATTTATAGATTTACCAAATATTAATGAAGTTTCAAATTTGTTCTTTGAAAAATAAATAATTGCAAAGGTCAATATGAAAAGAATTTTGACGATAAAGTGTGAAAAAATATTTATGGTCAAATTCCTATTTGGTAGAATCCGAAATTCAATCACTTCGAATATTCGAAGACTTTAGAAGAATTATTCGAAGACTTTAGAAGAATTATTCGAAGAACTTTCCGAAGAATTATTCGAAGAACTTTCCGAAGAATTATTCGAAGAACTTTCTGAAGAATTATTCGAAGAACTTTCCGAAAAACTATTCGAAGAACTTTCCGAAGAATTATTCGAAGAACTTTTCGAAAAATTATTCAAAGAACTTTCCGAAGAATTATTCGAAGAACTTTTCGAAAAATTATTCGAAGAACTTTTCGAAGAATTATTCGAAGAACTTTTCGACGAATTATTCGAAGAACTTTTCGAAGAATTATTCAAAGAACTTTTCGAAGAATTGTTCGAAGAACTTTTCGAAGAATTATTCAAAGAACTTTTCGAAGAATTGTTCAAAGAACATTTCGAAGAATTATTCGAAGAACTTTTCGAAGAATTATTCGAAGAACATTTCGAAGAATTATTCGAAGAACTTTTCGACGAATTATTCAAAGAACTTTTCGACGAATTATTCAAAGAACTTTTCGAAGAATTATTCAAAGAACTTTTCGAAGAATTATTCGAATATTCCCATCTCCACAACACACCAAGAAAGCAACCCTAAAGTTCATCTACATCACAAATTCTCGAAATATCATCCGGAAAGCTACATCAATAAAATTATCACAACGCGCGACGATTGGAACTTAAAATAGCTACATCTCGGGAGAATAATAACTTCGCGCTCGTTCCATCGTTATCATAGCTCTTCGAGTAATTCCCTCGACACTAAAAATTAAATCTATACATAAACACAGATAACCCGCTCCATACATAATTTGTAGACACATCAGTTCCCTAGATACCGCGGCAGTTAGCTCCCCGATGCTCCGTGAACAGTAAACCAAAGCCATTTGCATATTTCAGTTTATTTAATTAAAATATACAGCTTTTAAACGCGATCACACATTTGTTCGAGTTCGCCTCCTTCGACATATTCTTAACCTGAGATAAACCACTATAAATTTTCGCTCACTATACGTTCCTGTGTCCGTGATAAATTTCCTTTTACGTCGACTCTCAGAAAATACTTGGTTTTCCTTCACGTCCTATATATATATAACGAATGTTAAATCTACAAGCGAAGACGGGGCCTCCCCGCCTCCCACTACTCTCGTCCATTTCTCTATGTATAATATAACTTTTTTTCCTCGTATATAAATAAACGCTAGCAAAGATTTTATTTCTTCTTTATCTCTTCTATGAGCACAATCGTCTACGCTTTATCTACACGTATATATAGACGACTCATAAATATACGTGTACAATTTTTTTTACACATGTATGTATATATACGCGTCTATATATATCTACATACATATTTATATATCTATATGTATATACGTGGTGCCACTTTTCGCCCGCATGCACCAAGAAGAGATACCTTTTCTCGAAGCCTGGCGCCGCTGTATCCTCCCCGGTTTTTACGCGCGCGGAACGTAACTACGCCGATCGCATTTGAGTTCGGTTAAACATATTTCCCTCGCTGATCGAACACTCCTCCCGTTACAACGATGGAAACCGCACTTTCTTCTTGGTCCATGATGTATGAATACACTTTATACATATACATATACACATACACACTATTAAATGGTAACTATTGTAGGCACGTGTCATTATCTTAATCGTACTTTTTTTTCTCTCTTCCCTCTCTACTCTTTGATATAATTTACGTCGCCCCCGCACTGTCTACGGCGAAACATAAAAATATAAAAATATTAATACGTGGACTTTGTGCTGGTCTCGTATAAAGTTAGATATCAAAATTTAATTACTTTAAAACGAATCTTTAATAGCTACCCCCGCACTAAGTGAAAGCAGAACAGTGATTACGTACCTACGCACTACATAGTTTTACGTTTTAATCTTACCGCGAGTTAACTTAACGCTTCGCCTCTCGCTCACGACTCTTTTATTCCCCCGCGAGATTGCGGCGTTCGGAGGAATTGTCTCCACGCGATACGCAAGCATACTCAACCCATTCTCTCGATGTCACTCGCTCTCTTCTTCATCCACCCTCATTCTCGCCGGCGCGCACACTTTATACAATATGTTCATATACCTTCTCGACGCCTCCTTTTACAATTAACACTTTGATAAGCTAGTCGCGTATTAGAAAGCATAAAATAATGGAAGGAGTCTTTTAACAGTAGTTCCGCGAAACTGATTCGTAAGGCTCGACGCGACGTTACCGCGCGTCGGTCGCGATGAATCTAAACGCGGTGCTCGCAAACAGTGGCAGACTGCCATTGAGAAAAAAAACAGGAACAGCGTTTCAATCGTCTTTAAAAAGCGAGAGGCGACAGTGATCTTCTAAGACCAGTGGCGCCCCTTCGCGAAACGAAGAAGGCTACGCTCAGTTAGAGACACGCGCGGAGGAACACTGTGGCGCGTTAAGCCCGCGCGCCGAGCGAAGCAAGCGGATTTTCACTCGCCCGGTGCCATTATTGCTAAACGCTATTCAAACGTGAAGGTATGCAAAAATACGATCAATTTTTCACCCGCAAAAGTGCCGTGGAAGTTCGCGAAGCCGCTCCGCGGCGAGCTCTCGCGCCCCGCAGTGTTCCCGTCGCACCGCGCGATCGCTCGCTATTAGAAGAACAGTTCGAGGAGGTCGCAGCCGCGCTGGATCAGCGAGCGAGTTTCGATCGTCGAAGTATCGAATCGGTTGGTCCGCCGGACGCGAGCACCGGAGCTCCGAGGTGTCTGGAAGGCCGGGACGCTCGCGCTTCGAGAATTGAAAATGCAATGAGGATATAGTACAGGCGAGGATCTCTTCGAAGCAGCGTGCCTCGGGTGGAAAGCGACGCGCGCGCGAAAATGAAGGACAGGTGACGGGTAACGGACGATACCCTGTTGAGCGCACGGTGCAATTGAAGCGTGTGGTGATCTACCTCACTTCCCGAGGCGCTTGATGCGAGACCGCGTGCTCAGCGACCTGGCGCTAGGGTTGTACGGGGACTTGACCCTCTTGGCCATGCCGGAGCTGGAGTTGCAGCCGGCGCCGGCCGGGCTGATAGCGGAGCAAGCCCCGCTACCAGCGTTGCCACCGCTCTGTTTAATACTGGACGAGAGGGAGGACGATCTTACTCTACTCGACTGCAGGAATCCGTTATTGCTGGGCTGCTTTAACTTGCTCGGCAGGGACAGCCGGCTTTGCTTCACGTACTGGTGGACTATTTGCGTCTGGTGGCCGGTTATGTCCACGTTGCGAGAGCGCAGCGTTTTCACGGGCGTGGCAGCGATGGTGTCCGATCTGAAAGAAACCATACCGTGGCGAAATGAAAGCACGATCGGGCGATCGTGGGCGCGCGCGCGCGGGTTTGTAACGAACCTGAGCCAACGTTGGGGGACAGTCGTGCTATCCGTAGAACCTATAATAGACACACTTCGATTTATCCTCCGCTCGCTACAACTATTCGATCGATTACTTCTCCCCTGTTCCCATTCTCTCGCGCCGAGACTGGCGGCCCACAGTTGCTTCAACAGACCTTTGATGGACGGCCTTCGGATCGCCTTCACCGGCGTAGCTTTCTTCCCCAAGCTTCTTTGGAAGGTATTTAGCGAGGACAGTTTCTCCTGTATAGGTACGGCGGTAGCGGTGCCCGCGGAGCGAGTGACGATCGGCTCGCCGGCAGGCCAGCTCGGGCCGCCGCTCGCGTCCTTCGCGCTCTGATTCGCCGGGTCGTTCTCGTCGACAGGGTTGCGCCTGTCCTCCGAGCGGGTTCTCCTTTTCGCGCACGGCTCTTGCACGAGCCGCGTCTCCTCCGCCGCGGTGATCACGCCCTGCGATATTGCACTGTGCCTTCGTTTCGTACCGACCGCGCCGCCCGGCGCTTTGCTCGCAGAGTTCCTCGCGGCCTCGTCCGCCGCGGACACTTTCGCGTTGCGCGACCTAATCCTCGAGTAGGTTTTCGTCTCCGCCGAAGCAGATTCCGCGAGGGTGCCGCGCGAGTGAGAGTTTATACCGCTCCTCACCCTCGCGCTTCTGATCTCCGTTCTGGAGGCGAAGAACAGCGTGTGTTGCTTGTGCCGCGCGCCGTTCAAGACGCTTGATTTTACTTCGCTCTCCGGCGCCGTTTCGCTGGTCTTCTCTAAATTACTATCGACGCGGGCGGCGGAGTGCGCGTCGTCGCATTCGCTGGGAAATGCACTTTGGTGTATCACATTTGAGGTATCGGGTTGGTCGGAGTTATTATCGCCTAGGTCGAGCGACCGCAGCGATTCGGAGACAGTCCGCTCGGCCGGTGCGTCGCTGTGCTCTTTCGAACCGCTCTCTTGGTCGAGGAGCTTCTTAAATTCGCTCGCTGCAACTGTTTCAGGCTCTTTGTTATTTAATTCCACGTTCTCCTCCATCGCTTCGCTCGATATCGTCTCGGTGACGCTAAGAGACTCCTCCGCGAAAGTCTCTTTGATGTGCACTGACACGTGCTCTGATCTATCGACCGCGTTTTCGTCGGATCTTTCCAACTTATCGTCTTCCTCCATGCCGATTGAAATGTCTGGTTCCTTAAGATCGACGCGGTGATTCGCCACCGGAGGTCTCGGCACGCTAGGAGCGACCGAGTTGCATATAGGTTTCTCCGGACTTTCAGTGGCAAGCGTAGTCACAGGCGTGTGATGCGACATCACGCAGTCCTTTTGACTCAGCAGAACCTTCGAAACAGAAGACACTTTATTTGCTGCAAAAATTTGAATCTCGTCCTTGAAAATGTCTCTACTAGGGCTCGGACTATTTGTCGAATCTTTCGGTATTCGAATATTTAAGTAATCGAATATTTAGGTATGAGAATATTTAAGTAATCGAATATTTAGGTATGAGAATATTTAGGTATTCGAATATTTAAGTAATCGAATATTTAGGTATTCGAATATTTAAGTATTCGAATATTTAGGTATTCGAATATTTAGGTATTCGAATATTTAAGTAATCGAATATTTAAGTAATCGAATATTTAGGTATTCGAATATTTAGGTATTCGAATATTTAGGTATTCGAATATTTAGGTATTCGAATATTTAAGTAATCGAATATTTAGGTATTCGAATATTTAAGTATTCGAATATTTAGGTAATCGAATATTTAAGTAATCGAATATTTAAGTAATCGAATATTTAGGTATTCGAATATTTAAGTAATCGAATATTTAGATATTCGAATATTTAGGTATTCGAATATTTAAGTAATCGAATATTTAGGTATTCGAATATTTAGGTATTCGAATATTTAGGTATTCGAATATTTAAGTAATCGAATATTTAGGTATTCGAATATTTAAGTAATCGAATATTTAGGTATTCGAATATTTAAGTATTCGAATATTTAGGTATTCGAATATTTAGGTATTCGAATATTTAAGTAATCGAATATTTAAGTAATCGAATATTTAAGTAATCGAATATTTAAGTAATCGAATATTTAGGTATTCGAATATTTAAGTAATCGAATATTTAAGTAATCGAATATTTAAATAATCGAATATTTAGGTATTCGAATATTTAAGTAATCGAATACTACCAGAATATTTCAGTATTCGAATACTGATGCATTCAAATAGTATGGTGTGACTTATAAATCAAGTTCTTTAGGTTCACTTTTTTACAAGCTTTTATTTAGTTGCAGTTGTGACTTCGTTAGTTTGTCAGGGTGAAATCTTGTAAGCTAATAACTTGATTATTCAGTATTCAAATAGCATTCGAATTCTGAAATATTCGAGTAGTAATCGAATACTTAAGGGGGGAGCCTGGTGTAGCGGGTCGAAGAAATCGATTTTTTTTTTACATAAATCAATAGTTAAACATCACGATAATATGCTCCCAAAGCCGCAAAGTGAAATTCAAAAAATTAAAGCGGATGTAGCCGGTTTTGCTACGGAGCACCAGGTTACCAGAAAACTTGAAATGTGTTTTTTCTCGAAACGACAGTTTTACAAATTGCGGGCAACGTAACTCCAAAAATACTTAAACAATCGACTTGGCCCTGTGCATGGATATTTGTGAACATTTTCTTCACAGAGCTTAGTTATTGGTATAATGATATTGTTTAAATAAACAACTTTTTTTTACACATTTAAGGCAAAATTTCGTTGGAAAAAGTGAACTTTTTTTCAAGAGGCCGCCAATTGTTCAATTTTGCATCTTTTAAGTTATGAATTTATACGATTTGTGCGTACACTCATAAACTAAACGAAAATTATTCGATTTTTGGTATCAGATGAAACCAAAAGACGCTACGTTGCCCACAGTGGAACAATTACGTCGCCAACTGACTGGACATAAGCCCTTATAACTTTGTTACTTGCCGTTCTTTTTTAATAAAACTTTTTTTTTATCTACCTTAACCTGATAATACAATATCCTGAAAGTTTCAGGAAGATCGATTAAATACTTTGTTTCAAAAAAATTCCCGAAGAATGCCTCGATTTTCAGATAGTTACACCAACCTTCCCCGTTAAATCTTCGAATAGTATTCGAATACTTAAATATTCGAATACCCAAATATTCGAATAACAACATTCGAATACCCAAATATTCGAATAACAATATTCGAATACTCAAATATTCGAATAACAACATTCGAATACCCAAATATTCGAATAACAACATTCGAATACCGAAATATTCGAATAACAACATTCGAATACCGAAATATTCGAATAACAACATTCGAATACCAAAATATTCGAATAACAACATTCGAATACCGAAATATTCGAATAACAACATTCGAATACCGAAATATTCGAATAACAACATTCGAATACCGAAATATTCGAATAACAACATTCGAATACCCAAATATTCGAATAACAATATTCGAATACTCAAATATTCGAATAACAACATTCGAATACCCAAATATTCGAATAACAACATTCGAATACCGAAATATTCGAATAACAACATTCGAATACCGAAATATTCGAATAACAACATTCGAATACCCAAATATTCGAATAACAACATTCGAATACCGAAATATTCGAATAACAACATTCGAATACCAAAATATTCGAATAACAACATTCGAATACCGAAATATTCGAATAACAACATTCGAATACCCAAATATTCGAATAACAATATTCGAATACTCAAATATTCGAATAACAACATTCGAATACCCAAATATTCGAATAACAACATTTGAATACCGAAATATTCGAATAACAACATTCGAATACCGAAATATTCGAATAACAATATTCGAATACCGAAATATTCGAATAACAACATTCGAATAACAACATTCGAATATCCAAATATTCGAATAACAACATTCGAATACCCAAATATTCGAATAACAATATTCGAATACTCAAATATTCGAATAACAACATTCGAATACCCAAATATTCGAATAACATTCGAATACCCAAATATTCGAAGTTTACTCGTAGCATTCGAATCCTCGTAAAATATTCGAACATTAAATTATTCAAAAAGTCCCAGCCCCAGTCTCTACCAAGCTGCAACCTCCGCCGCGAAAGCATAAATACGTACCTCGCTGCGGGACGGGCCAGGCGGGTCCAACATCAACGTGACGACGCTCGTGTTGTCCGCGCGTAGCCTCTTCAGCGACCACCTTTCTAAAGCCCTATCTACTAGACTTTTCGACGGATTAATCCACAACTGAACGTTATCAGCTTGCTATTCGAGGAAACAACCGTAAGCACGTTATTAATTCACCCACTCAATCCCCTTTCCCTCCGCATCACGCTGGAACATACCCCGTTGCAAGTTTGCTGAGAGGCGATCAGATGTTTCTCGTTGTGCCTGTCCGCAGCTTGGACGATGGCCACAGCCGCCTGTGGCGTCAACATGTTCCACAAGCCATCCGTCCCGAAAATAAGGCAGCGGTGCGATTCGACGTCGATCGCGACCACCTTAACATCCGGCTCCGGCGACACGACGAACGTATCCAACTCGGAATTGTAACTCCAAAGATCACCTGCGAAAGAAGAGTCGTCAGATCGTTCCCTAAGTCTCGCAGAGCGTAACGAAGACCTACCTAAGGATCTAGCAACGGCGAGAAATGGAATTTCATCTATATGAGTAGACCTCCGCACCGGTCCTTTATGCCCGATGCGAGGTCTGTTCCAGACGACCCTGGGGACTCCGGACTTGCTGACCACTTTCCCGCCGGACTCTCGTATCCTCACCATCTCGGGCCCGCTCTCGGGCTTGTGGTCCTTGGTGAGCGCCTTGGCTCGCCACTGCGGATCGCCGTCGACTTGGTAGCCGAGTATAATCCCGGAATCGCCGACGTGGCCGATATAAATCTTCCCCTTGCGAATGAACGCTATGCTGGCCGTGGTGCCAGCCGTAGAGGGCAATCCAGACGCCGTTCTCGGCCACTTGTCTGCGGCAAAAGTGGATCCCCGTTAGATTCCGGCGATTGAATCCCCGGAACTGTTATCCCGTCGACGGCGAGTCGAAAGGATCTTTCCTTCGAAATTACTTTTTTCGCGGAGGCGGGATTTTTAGGTTAGCTGCGATTACATAACCTAAATTCTAACCTAATCGGGCGGGAGTGGTGGGGGAAATACGCGGGACAATGACAGAGATTCCCCAACGGACCCTCGGCGCGATAGATTTTTCCGTGGAAATCCCCTGGACGATTAGCTGCCCTGGCGTTAGATAGCAGCGGGAAAATTAGAGACGACGGAAGAGGAAGTGGGAACGCTTACCGAGCTCCCGCCACATCGCGTAATGCGTGTTCACGTATCCGTCTCGGATGGCACGCAGCACGTCCTCGTCGCGGTCGCTCCAGAAGTTCTTCTGCTTGACGATCACGTTCATCAGGTGCTCCTTGGCGAAGGTGGCCGCCTCGCCGCCGCCGTGGCCGTCGAATATCCCGAAGAACGCGTACTCCAGATCCTTGTCGTCCGGCGTGGACTGAAAGGCCACGCTGAACATGTCCTCCATGTATTTTCGGCCGCCCTGGTTACAGTGGCCGGTCACTCTTAGGTTAACCCCGATGCTCAGCGGCATGATGGTTCGCGCCGGTGTTGCGGGACGCGGATAACTGCCACCGCCGGGACTATTCGCCTCTTTCTTTCTCTGTGCGCGCTCACGTCGGGCTGCGGGGCACGTACACGGGGAACGGAAGCCTCGTATTTACTGGGCTGGTCCGCGGGAAGCTCGGGGGACGCACGCACACTCCAACGATCATGGCCCCGCGCGCCGCGCAATGACGTAGCGCGCGCAGCGGGGTGGGGGGCGGAATAGTCCCCCACTCCGCGGGCGCTCTTCCCCCGTCGGACCAGCCGCGGGGACGACGTTTCTCGAGAATCTTCAAACGGAAGATTTCCAAGAGGCGTAAGGCCCCCTTCACACTACCGGTGACCCGGCCCGGGCGCAGGATCGAGCGCGTTGGATCCAGCCTGTCGTTCGAGTCGTCGAAGCGCCCGATGCACGTTCGCGCGCCACCGCCCGACTTCTATTATCTGCCTGAAACGCGCCTCGACTGGCTCCGGGATGGATGAATTTGTAAAGGCCAGTGGAAAGTGGCCGGCTTGCTCGGACGTGACACGATGATTCATCGCGATCCGCAGGCTCAGTTTGTCGGTGGACATCGCCGGGCGAACGTGTCCCATTGCCTTGCGAGATCTCGAGCTTTATATGGCGTGCTGCTTTGTTTCAGGGACCTTAGGCAGAATCGGAACGAGTCTCGGGGATCCGGAAATTCAAGGAAGAGGAAACGGGAGATCGAAGATAATTTATTTATTTGTACGGGTAAGGCCCATTTAGTAACAGAAAGAAGGGAAAATGGCAGAGTGTAGGGAGCAAGCGTTGCGACTAAACGAAGCAGAAAGGAAAGAAGAGAAATCTGAAAAGTAATAAGCATTCGGGTTGCTAACTTCTTTTCGGGGAAATGTGATAAACAATATAGTACATCGTGAAAAAATTTAATACTTTTCAGAGGAAAGTGGTAAAAAATAAAACTACATTAAAATAAATTAATACTTTTTTTGTGCATTTTGCATTATTAATTAATTGATTGCATTCGAACGACCAAATTAACATCTTTTTTTTTTAACATCGACTGGCTTTGATTCTCTCTTTCCGCCACTTCATATTCATTACAGAAAACATCCTCTCTGTTAAAGTTTAATTTCGCAAATTAAAGTTTTGACGTTGCCGTGAAATAAAGAGGTAAGTAAAAATTGTAGAATTTGATCAATGTATCGGAAATATAGTATTTTTGCGTACTATATATTTTTGTAACAGTATATAGAACAATGCTATATATATTATAGTACTATAACTAATACTATGTATATTATAACTATATATATTATAGTACGGTTGGCAACCCTAATTAAGGCTCTATAAACGCTGGATTTTAATGCGGGAGATGTAAAAACCAAACCTGAAGAATGATAGACATAGTAGGAACATTAAAGTTGATTAATTCGATTACGCGCGGGTTGCAAAGCGCGCCATTTATAATTTTAATTCTCCTACACTTCAGCGTTTAGACACTTAATCTACACAAAACGAAGTGATAATCATAATAAGGTTCACCTATTTTATAGACTAAGAAGCTTGGGAAGACAGAATTTGTTAACCGAGGTATTAGCGCCGAAGTGTAACTTCGTCAATAGAATTTTTTCCAGGAGGGGCAACTTTGGGATGACGGCGAAAAAAATATAATAATGAAAAAACGAGTACTTTTTTAAACTGATTTTGTAGTGCTAATTTAATTAAAAATTTAAAACTGAAAGAAATATTCACTTTTTTAGTGTAAACTTAATAAAGATCAGTTTTTAAAAATTAGCGATTTTTTTCTCAAAAGCCAGAGGTGGCAACCGCTCTTACGGATTTCGTACGCCTTCCTGCGTTTATGCAACGAGTGAAGAACCGACAAGCGTTTCTTGTTCCATGACGCAAAACCGACCAATTCGCTCGGATGAAGGCTTTAAACTGTTCCTTCGCTGGAAGCGCAGTGTGCACGGCTCCAAGGTCTTAACGCGAGCCGCGGCGCCGAGGGAGCGGCAGTGTGAAGGCGGCTTAACGGGCTTTTCCAATTTTTTCCCCCCAACCCTTGAGCCCGATACGGTACTACTGGGATCAAATGTATACACAAATTTCTCCAACCGAGCACCGCCTTACAGCACTGTTCTATTCGAAACTTTCGAATGCTCTGCGTCGCGAAGTTGAGCACGGATTCGAATCGATTCGCGCGCAGAATGCTCGGCCGCGCGGGAGTATCAATAATGCATTATCTACATATTCGATAGTCACGGTGAAACTTTAGGCGGCATGTACTATTCCCGTTGGTTCTGTTTCCACGAACCATATGCCGATCGAAGTGCAGCGATCGTGGGCCCTAATTGCGCCACGATCGCGGGAGTTCGATTTCCCGCGCTTAACGGGGAAGCTGGATGCGTTCGTGAAATTTCCAAAATCTCTCCCGTAAACAGCAACCCGGTAATATTACCTCGGTTATGTTACGCTCACGGACGGCCCCCACACGCGGAGCGTATCGCTTCTCCCCTCTCGCCGCCACCTGCCCTCCCTCATTCCCCACCACCGTGGAAACTTTTACCCTCCCCGCTTCCCTCCATGCCCCTCCCGCAGCCCCTGACAACGGGGCGGCCCGTCAACGTCGGTGCTATTCATGCCGCGCATCTCGGCTCACGCAGTTGCTGCGTTGCCACGTTTCCTTCCTTTCAGCCTCTCAACTTTCTTGTCCAGCTGCTGAGCTCGACTTTCGCGAGATTCTTTTTCGAAATTGAATCGTCGCTGAAAGAAACAGGACGTTGTAGAAACTTGCGCGATCCATCGGATACACATCTCGTTTGTGGTCATCGGGACGATGGCGATTCGAGGTTAGCTTCCGGAATTATGTAAAACATCTGGGCGTTCGATATTTTGGTCATTCGTGGATTTAAGTTTCCCTCTTCGCTCGATTATTCGCATGTTTAGGTGGCTTAAAGTACGCGATATGCGTGCTAGGCGTAATGCGAATGATAAGACTGGTGCACGTTCGATCGTTGTTTCGTTTAACTGCTTCGTGCCCATTGTTGGTGCCGCGCGAGGAACATTGGCAGCGGATGATGTGGAAGGCAAACATTCTGTTTTGTCGGGCAGCGCAGTTATCTCTTTCCAAGAGCAAAACACGGGGCACGTGTTTGAACTTGCTCGCTCCCGGCAATCTGGCAACGCCGGGACTCGTTCAAAATAGCACTCCCAGCTGGCGGCTTTCGCCTAACATCCGATAGAGGCTGCGATTCGATGGAAATCGTTTCGGTTTGTCGTTAAATTATTGCTGATCCTGCTGGCATTTTATTTTGCAATTCGATTCTCAATCGAATCTGCGAAAAAGAAATTTTGTAATCCCAGGGCGATAAACGATACGATCGATACGTGTCATCGATTGCATCATCTCTCCAAAAAGATGGCTGTCCCCTTCTGCTCGCGAACAGTTATGCCGTGTATACTACGCTAGTCAGCTGTTGCACTACTCTTTTAACACGTTATTAACGTGAAACCTGTAAACCGGATTCAGGGATTCTAAAATGCGGATTATCGAAGCAGGTCCTTGTTCTGCGCGTCGATTGCTGAATAGAATTTATAAAATTGTGAATTTTAAATCTAATTGTGGCTTGAAAGCCAACAGAAAAAGTAGTTGCACCACCATCTACCGACAATTAGTAGAATCATAGGACGGCATAAAAAATTGTACTGCACGCAAAAATGGAGCAGTTTCGATAGAATATCTTAAAGCTGGTTTCCAAAGCTGTTATCTGAAATATAATTATCGTAATGGAACGTATTGAAATTTGCAAATCAGTTTCTAGAAAGTACAAATAATTTAATGGAATGATTGAAACGTTAATTGGCTAAAAAACAGAAATAGTCTCTACTTGTATGAAATAAAAGTGGCGAGCCTTTAATGATAAGGCTTTAATTTCCAGTCGAATGTCTGTGGAGTTTAGACTTTAAACTTCAGGGAATATCGTTTTGCAAACCGCGTGGATACAAGGATTTTAAACGTGGAATTCCGATGCGTCAGGTTAAATCACATGGAACACTCCTTTGGAACAAGTCTGTGCAGGTTCAGTCGTGTCTGGACAGGCATAGCTAACGACATCTTCACAGAACTGATGTGTTATTAAATCGAATGCATCGATTGTGCTCGAGCGCCGTCTGAACTTTCCTTTTAAGTATATGGCGAAATTTTATTTCAAATGCTTTATCATATACTGCTATATGATGCCTTCTCTGTAACTGTTAATAATTTTTTCTTGTCCATATAATAAATAATAAATATTATTTCAATACGACTACTGCAAAATATTGGATAATTCTTTACTCCCATAAGTACGTGAATATTGACAACACGTTTTTATTCTGAACATTATTGAATTTAAAAGTAGGTGGAAATGATACTTCAGGATAACAAATAATGTTAAATGCATTAATTGAAAAGGATACTTGTGCTTGATGATAAATTTCTTTTTATTAGATTTAGTTTATTATTTTAGTAGTGTAGCGAAAAAAATTATAAATAAAAAAACTTTTTATCCGAAGTTTAAAGAAATTTCTTTAACATACCTAGTTTACCGTTGGTTGGTTGGCTAAAATTTCGAATTTTCCATGCTTCGATTCGATCAATAATTTTACAAATAGTTTCATTTCGCATAGAAATAATGTTGGCGAGAAAAATTTTCAGGAAATAATTTTTTACGATTTTAATGTCACTCCCTACCTTATCGACGCAATGTAGTGTAATGTCACAGACGAGGTATAGACCTCGTCTATACCTCGTCTGTGGTTTTGTGACTTTAGAGCCACCTTCAAATCTCCCTAGGGTATTCCCACGACTACGACTCTGTCGGTCACATAGGGAGTGAAGCTCAAATGGTAAAGAATCTTTTTTAAATTGCCAAAAGTCCTTCTTGTAGTCCATACTTTTATTAAAAAGGAAACTAGTTCCAAAATTTCAGCCAATTCGGAGCATGATGGTTTTCGGAAGTTCCGCCAAAATGGCAAAATTAATGTCTGTGTTAATTAACTTTTTATTTCCTCCGTCCAAAATACTTGCTCAAGCTCCGCTCCAGCTCCGCTCCTGCTCCGCTCTTGCTCCGCTCCAGCTGCTCTTTTTTTAAATAAAAATTCTTTTAATACTTCCAATCAGTAATCTTTCATTCGCAACAAATCCCACCTCCCCAGCTTTTCATTTCCACATAGAAAAAAAATTCATAAAGAATGCTTAATTTTCGGCCGCAGAAAAAGCCTCCCCCGGGCTGCGCGGCCGAACGATATAATATCTTTTTCAATGCTAAAAAATCGAGACTTGGTATTTATCAAAACCATTTCATTCGTCTGCTCTTATAAAATAAAAGAAAATTCAAATAAAAAAAAAAAAAAACTGGAGCAATGGAACAGTAAAAATTGCTGCTCCAGCTTCCGACCCGAGCTCCACACTCTGACGCAAAGAACGCGTTGCAAAGAAATCGCTGTGTATGCCACCTACCACAAACATGCCCCGATTAAAAGCAACTCGACCATTGGCAAGTCAGATCAGACGAAAATGGTCGTGAATAATGGGAGGTTTGCTGCGTTTCTGCTGCTTTTGACGTGTTCCTGCGACACCACGTCCTCGGAATGCACGCAGCTGACGCCCTGCTCCTGCATGTTCGCCGACGGGCAGGGATACGATCTGACACAACTCGGTAACTCTGGGTCCGCAGACACAGCATCCTTAACCTTCCCCTGCAACCCACACGTTGCTTCTTACCATGCATATTCTCTTCCAGACCCTTGACAGCGTCCACCGTCAATCGCACGTTCTACTTCCAGCCATGTAAAAACACCCGCTTCAATGCGACCGGTGGAGACGAGTGCTCCAAAGGCAACGGCGTGTCTGTAAGAAACACTACCACGTGGTTCGTGTTTATCGACTCTAAACACGCTCTAACTACGCCGCACTTCTGTCCTAGTTGTGCGTCGCTGTAGGCAACAGTTCGTTCAACCTGGGCACGGCGGAGGAGACAAAGATAACGCACCCCGAGGGTCAGAAGGATCCGCTTCTGACGCTTCGTCACGCAACTAACGTGTCGACGATAGAACTAGTCTGTTGCGCGCATTGCAGCACCGTCATGACGGTCGATTCCGCCAATGACAGGGACTACGTAAGTTAGCCTTTGCCTTGGCGCGCGCAAAGTTGCTCCTACGGTCGTTCCTTGTTTCAGCACCTGACGCTGGTATCGCAGCACGCTTGCAAAATGCTGTTGCACTCGAAGGGCCTGTCGACTGGTTCGCTGTTGATTATCTACTTCATCGTGTTCGCCGGGATATACTTCATCGGCGGAGCGATAGCGCTGAAGTTACTGAGAGGGGGACAAGGTTGGGAGATGGTGCCCAACCACAAGTTTTGGCGAGAGCTTCCTTCGCTTGTCAGAGTAAGTTTCACGAGCACAGCTGCCGCGATACTCTGTAACCCGGTGTGCTTTTGTTTTACTAGGACGGGATCGCCTTCACCTTCAACTGCTGCCAGGCGAGCAGCTACGACAGAATATAGATCTGAATTCTCTTCGGTTTTGTTTACGCGTCTGCGTTCGATCTTGCGGCGTAGCGTTCGATTTCGATGGATCTTTTTTTTTTTACATTCGAGCAGCGAAGGATGCTCGCGTTATCTCGAGTTTCGCGTTGTACATTTCACCGTTGCGAGAGGATAAGAGTATTTTCTACGACATAGAATTATCTGGTACACTCCGAGAAAGCGGCACGTGATATTCGTCGCGCTGCGGTTCCCGCGCGAGTTGCGACGCCGGCGTGGAAAATTCGCTGATTCTTTTTGTACGAAAATTCGTTGATGCACGGTTAGAGGGTAGAGGAAGCGAGCGCGGGCACTCGGGTCGCGCCGCTCGCAGCCAGTGGGCGTATTTAAGCGTGGTCTGTATAAAATCTCGGCGACCTTACGGTGTAATATTTTATTAACGAATGCTAGCGATATAAAAATATAAATACTTATACATACATATATATTTTATATACTTTCTGTTTTCTGTACGTATACGTATGTAAAATTTATAAAGACGTTCAATTATAATGCGACCGTAGGGTAGCGAGTGTTCCAACGAAACCGCGGCACGGATTGATTCATCCCCCGTCTATCCCAGCGAATGGGAAACGAACCACGCGCTACCGATACGGCGGTATAAAGAAATAACGATCGTTACTCGATAGCCCGAGCTTCGGAATACTGAATACATTCGTTGCTGTCGCGTTGCTTCTCGCGCGCGCGCGTAATCAGGAGGGGAGAGGATTATATACAAGATAATTCCAGCGGCGATGGGTTTTCAGAAGCTCTCGATACCATCTACTTCAATCGAGACCTCGCGATCGGTTTGGATCAGGACCCAGCTGCCGTTGGCGTTCAGGTTATGGATGTTGATGGCTTTCGCTGAGAAGCTGTTTACTATCTGCGCCACGTCTTGAATCCCCTTGGCGCGGTACAGGGAGACGGCGTAGTCTGCCAGGGGGATCCCACTGGCGAACACTGCGTCGTCCAGGGAGAGCAGCAGCGGCTGATTGTCGCGGACGGTTCCTGGAGCGAGAGGATGAATCGATAGGGACGTTGATAATTGCAGGGGGAAGCGAGGCGTTACCTTTGATTCGATGGCCTTCCACCTGCACGAGGATCGCCTTCCCCTCAGCCTCCACGTGGCTGCCTTGGAGATCAACGCCGACCTCCCGCGCCAGGGTGGGCGCGTTGATCATGTTCAAGCCGTTCTTCGTCTGCCCGGACAAGATCCCGACGAGAACGGCGGTCTGCACGAACGTCTTCTCCTGCAGCCCGCTGCCGATCAGCTGGATCTGCACGACGGCGTTCAGCTTCCCCTTCATGAACCGCGCGGCGAGCTTGCCGAGCTTGCTCGAGAGTTCTATCCACGGGGCGTTCTCGTCGGTCAACGCGGCGCTTAGGATCGGCGCGTTGACGATGCCCGTGACTGGGAATTCCGTCGACTTCCTCGCCAGCGCCAGGAACTGCTGGGCGATCTCGAGGGCGACGCGTTGCTGAGCCTCGGCGGTGCTCGCGCCTGCGGGCGCCAACAGGCGTTACAATCGGAGATGTGCTCGTATATAACTAGCCTTACTACTCGGCTTTGCCCGTTTTTTTTTTTTTTTTTTTTTTTTTTTTACGGTACCATTCTTCTGGATTAGTCACGCATAATGAGCCGAGGCACATTTCGCGATTCCAGAGTTTATCGTTGTAAAGTTCATAGGCGACAGACAAACACACAAACATGTAGAAGCTTTGTTATTTCTATATTAAGATCTCCCGCGAATCACGATACCGTACCCAGGTGGGGAGTAGCTATGACCTTGGGATGGGCTATGAGCTTCAAGGTGGCGGGGCTCTTCGGCGGTTCCTCGGCGAAGACGTCCAAAGCGGCGCCTCCGCAGTGGCCCGCCTCGAGGGAGCTCAGCAGCGCTTCCTCGTCGACGATGCCCCCGCGAGCCACGTTCACGATGCGCACTCCCTTCTTACACTTCGCCAGGGTGGCTGTGCCGATCAGATCTGCGAAGAACCGCGGGTAATTCGTAAGGGTAGTTTAACGGAGGGCTTGGGGAATTTTTCTGAGCCTACTTCTGGTCTGCGGGATCAGCGGCGTGTGCACGGTGATGTAGTCAGCCACGGGCCATATCTCGTCCAGAGACAGCTTGTCGACGGCCAGTCGGTCGGCCTCCTCGGCGGTCAGTATCGGGTCGAAGGCGACCACGTGCATTCCGTAGGACTGCATTCGTCGGGCAACTTCGCGGCCGATGCGACCCATCCCCAGCACCGCCAGCGTCTTGCCGGATAGTTCGAAGCCGGAGTACTGCTTCCGGTCCCATCGCCCCTCCTTCAGGGACTGCGCTGCCTGGGCGACGTTTCTCGCCAAGGCGGAGATCAGCGCGCACGTGAGCTCGCAGGCGCTGATGCTGTTCCCGCCCGGGGTGCTGCGGAAAAATCGTTCCGTTGAGAAGCTTACCGCGGAAATCCGATTTTGTTTCAAAAGCCGGGAGTAGTATTACTTGAGCACGACCACGCCTTTGCGAGTGGCGGCCTGCAGGTCGATGTTGTCCACGCCTGTCCCGGCGCGACCCACCACGCGGAGGTTCGGGCAGCACGCGAACACGTCGCTGGTCACCTTCGTCTCGGATCGCACGATCAACGAGTCGTGTTTCTGTAATGGTTATCCCCATAATAAAACTTCAATAAAGTAACAAAATTACGACAAGTACATGAAATCAAATAAATCTCAAAAATAGAAGATAATAATAATTACAAAATAATAAAAAAAGATGTGAAATCAAAATAAGCTGCGAGCACGTAAAGGTGTATTCCCGCAGCGTGCAAAGGCGACACTGTGTAACACAAAAAAAAAGATGGCCGGGCCTGGGAGTCAAATACTTCGCGCGGCTAGGCAAGATCAAGGTGTCGATGAATAAGAATTATTGAAAAACCGGAAACTAAGGAAAGTGTTCGCGATGTGTCGAAGTTTTATTTAAATTGATGAATTATTAGCTGTATCGCATGATCAAGGAGTCGTGTTTCTGTAATGGTTATATGACAGTCATACGTAACGTACTTACGTATTACGTATGCTACTTTGCGAGGTAAAAGTGTTTAACGTTAAGTAGACCGAGAGAAGGAGGCACAGTAGGCCAGAATTTTTATTTAAATAAAATTCGAGTAACGAATAAAAGTTAAAAAATTACTCGCCATGTGCCGAATAAAGCTAACTCGGGTTAACAAACGAATCACGAATAATTTGTTTAACTTTTATTCGTTATTCGAAATTTTATTTAAATAAAAAGTTTGCCCATCTCTGCGCTAGGCACATTGGCGAAATGGGGGAAAGGAGAGACGGGTTGATAAGTACAACGACCCGCGCAGTTAACCGGTATTCGCATTCGCCGACTGAACTGGATCCAACCGGATAGATCGCTCGAGCGCGGCAATTAACCGAGACGGCGGAGAGCGAGAGTGATAGAGAATGATACGGACATACATATTGTGTATCAAGTTGGATCGCCACAGCGGGGATTGCGGAAATAATCATGCCTGGCGCCGGTTTGCTGGCGAAAGCGCGGAAACCTGATCGTTGCGGCAATATAGCAAGGTTTGTTTATACCTGAAGCTCCTTGATCAGCTCCTCCTTCGACAGCTTGTATTTGGTGGTGACTGGAATGCCATGGCGGACGAGCAACTCGCCGCACGACGGGTCCACAGGATCGCTGATGAGAACGCTTCGAAACGTTGCGGACATGTTATCCTTGAACACAGAAAGCCCGCGGGAATGATTACACGGAGCAGGCCTGTGTGATGAGCTGACTTGTACTCAGCGTTCGCGTGTTTACGCCGCGTATGCTAAGTTCGCGTGTTTATGCCGCGTATGCTAAGTTCGCGTGTCTAGATAGCTATTTAGAAACACGCAGGACTCCTTTCTTTTACTTCCCAGCGAGCTTCCCGCAGAATCTACTTTCTCTAAGCCGTCTTAGAAACCCCGGAAGGAAAGAACGACGCCATCGCAGGTGTTCTTCGAGTAGTATATCGTAAATTTACCATAGCCTCGCGGAGAGTCGAATGATACACGTCTGGTAAACAACGATCGCTTATGTAAGTGCAGCAAGGTGCGTTCCACGCGACAGAAGGTAGCCGAGGCAGATCGTTATTGACGACGCGTAGAGGATCAATCACGATCGAGAAATATCCGATGTTAACGGAAGACGTACCTCGTGCGAACTGCTGTTGATTGCGACTGTAGGACTCCGGGGAACCACCACAAAAGAAGCCTGTACCGCTCGGATGGACGATCCAACCGTAAACTGTGTTGTTCGCCGGTGATTTATCTTCTTATAGCGGTGTCCCCACTCGGTGGATCGATGGTAAATTCAGTCTAACGCGCGCGTCTAGCGTCTCCTGCCTTACCCACCGAAGGGGCATTATCGAAACGGATCGCAAAAGGTCCTCGGCTGCCCTAGTCACTCTAATCCCCCGAATTTTTTCGCCGCGATCTACCGGATCGATCCGGAGATACCAATAGCCAGCTACCAATAGGAGGTACTTCTACGTTTCATTTCGTTTTCGGTTGGCGAGGGGAATGGGACGGGGGGGCATTCGTTGCCCGAGAATCCCCTTTCGACTGGAAAATAAAAATCGTGGCCGGTGGGCTCGCCAATTTAAGCGTCGTCCGGCGTCAGTTTCGATAAACGAAGAAAGAAGCTGGCAGACGACGGTCGCGTTACACGCGTGCGATACGAGTCTGCTGGAGACCGCAAAATATATTTTCCATTCCGGGGTCATCTGGTGTTGCGTGATGCAACTTCTGCTGGGGGTCCGACTTAGCCACGACAATAATTATTATTACGCCTTTATCAACGGCTCTGCACCCCGTTTCTTCTTCTATCTTCCCCTCCGCTCGTCCCTCTCACCCGCTCTAGCTGATAAATCGAACGCGGTGCCGTTCCATTTAAATCGTCGAACTTTGATCACCCATCAGTCATCGTTTCACCATGATATTTTCTTCCGCCCCTCGCGCCGGACTGATAGCCAAGCTCGACACAGGTCTGCGAAGCCGGTGGCTTGCAGCATTTCATGACCCCCAGCGAATCGCTTATCTTATCTCCGTGGAAAATAACTTTATCGGGGTCGACGCTGTTTTCCCTGAAAGATAGACCATGTCAGCGCCCGCGCGCTCCGAGCGCTAACATTTTCGTCATTGCTGTCTCGGCGGCGGGGAAAAATAGTGGACGTTATTTGCTTCGGACGGACGATGCGGCCGCGTCATTTCGGTGTTTCGTAAGCTTCCGCTCGGGCGTCGCGCGTGGAGCGTTTTTCACGGGACTCAGGAGTCGCGATCGCCGGGCCGGTTGCAATAAAGATCCACGCATCTCGGCGAGGGAAGATCACTCGACGGCCGATAAAGCGGAGCACTCGGGAATCGACGGACTGGAGCGAACCGGTTAGCCAGCTGTGCACCCGTGACCCCTTCAGATAGCGGCCGAAGGAAACAAAAACCGTAGATAACACTCGAATGATTTGGTTGGGAAACAGAGGGAGGCGCGTGAGACAGATAGGCTGGAGGAGGCGGAGTGGCTGCTCGGAGAGAATGCAAGAAACAAATCGAGACGAACGAATCTGTATACGTAACGACGCTCTGTTATCAGGCGTATCTCCGCTGTGCACGTGGTGAATCGCACGGTCCCTAACGATTTCATTGAGCTTCTATATGAAGCGGATGCTCGTTTCTTCGCTAGAGCTCGACATATAAAAGGGATTTAACCTCACGCTTCGGAAAATACGTGCGTGGGAAGTTCGGGGAATTGTTCAAAATTGATGAAACGGTATTAGAACGAGCAGCGAATTTGCGAATGTAGTTTGTTAACTGCATCGCTCGCCTCTGTTTTTCCATTTCATCTACGAGCTCGAGTTCTCATTAAGCATTCACCACTCTGTTTATCCTGCGTAATTTTATACGACTGGATTGTGCCGAGATTCCTTTCGTTCCGAGGCGAATCCCTAGAAATATTCGCGGATGTGAAACGTTCTTTAAAAACACGGCCGGCACATATGGCAGAGCGATTGATTCGTATATATCGAAGTAAGTACGTTAGGAAGGGGAACGGAATCGGTAGAGGAAGACGTCCATGGTTGGTTAGAGTACTCGAAATTGAACTTCCAGCTGGCTACGTTTTTCTCGGAAGCAACGTTCCGCGCATCAGTACCGTCTTTCTAGAAATCCCGAACATTCTGGAACTGGATGGAATGTAGACATTCGGCGTTTGGGAACGGCCTATGGTGCGATTGGCACATAGGTGGGGATAGTAGAGGTCGGAAAGGAGTAGCATCTGAGGGTCGGTGTCAGAGATGGGCGGCATTTTTGTTTAAGGGGCCAGGCCTACCTAGAAATTTTCAAAAATCGATTTTTCGATTTTTTATATTTTCTTGAAGGACAACATCTTGAAAGTGTTCTCTGAAAGTGTTAATCCGACCAAAATTGACAAAGTTATACGCGTGTAAGTAAATAGGTGTTCCTCGGCGTAACGCTCAGTCCCAAAATTTTAAACGCGTTTTCCTCAAAATCATGTTTTCAAAGTCGGTGACACACATAACTAAAAAATTAATGAATCGATTTACTCGAGGCTTTGCACGCTTTTTTCAGGATTAAAAATCTAAGCGCTATCGGGAGCTCTTCCTTTTTTTTGCCTAGATTTTTGTTACACTCGAAAACAAGCGGTTTTTTGCCAAATATCGATGTTTTAACTTTGCACAGCCGCCATTTTGTCTCAAAATAATTTTTCTAAAATCTGGCTCGATAGCGCCTAGATAATTTGATATATTATGTAAAAAAATCAAATTTCCAATTTTGGATAACCCTGCACCAAGCTACTTTTAGCATAAAAAAAGGACGTCTCGGGAATCGCCAATAACTCACAAACCTTTCAATATTTTTTACCACAAAAAATACTGAAATATCCGTAAGATGTCCTTTTTTCAATAGACTAATATTTAATAACAAAAGTTTATCGGCTTTTCTAGAAAAAATTCCCAAAGAAGCATGTTGTTTTGACCGTTCTAGGTAGGCCTCCCCTCTTAAATAAAATTGCGAATAACGAATAAAAGTTAAAAAAATTACTCGTCATATGTCGAATAAAGTTAACTTTAGTTAACAAACGAATAACGAATAATCTTTTCAACTTTTATTCGTTATTCGAAATTGTATTTAAATAAAAACTTTGTCCATCTCTAGTCGGCGTTGGGGGAATTGGTAACGCGACTGGCCAGTAACGCAGAGGATCCGTCGATCTCGGGTTCGAGTCCCATCGCCCGAGCTTTGTTTTTCTCTTTATAGAAAGCTGTTCTCGTCGAAGCTTAAGAGAATATATCTAGAACCCGCGCGATATCGTTCTACGGAAGCCCCCCCACACAACATCCGTGGTGGATCCGGCGATTTAAATTCGATGAAGAGAAGTATAGAGAGGTAAGTTAAGCACGTGCCGCGGTACTAACCTCCCCTTCGTGCTGCAACCCGGCGCGCCGTAACGCTCGGCTGTCGGGCGGGTTGCGGTTTACACAGGAGGGGGGCGGATGGTTCTCTCGAACGCCGTAACGCGCGTCAATTATCGCGGAGAAGCGTCAAGGCCGCTGGTTAAGACAGGTCAATTCCGCGTGATGGATAAAGCCGATACGGGTGTAAAGTGTGGGGTTCCATCGTGTGGCGAAAATCGATATGGGCGGGAAGCGTGGGAAATGCGCAACCCTGCACCTATGTTTAGAGGTAGACCGACGGGGTTCGGTGCGCCTGTACCAAGAATCCTGGAATCCTCGTGCATATTGAAACACGGACACGGCTAGTAACACAATGGAATGGAATAAACGATCTAACCAGATCTTTGCCTCTAGTTACGCCCGGATATACGTTCCAGAGGAATTTCATCGTGGTCCCGCGAGACACTTAGCGCGGCCGTCTCGTCCCTAGATGTCACGGATCAGGTGCTCCTCCCGCGCGAGGTGTGAGCACGAGCGCCGTGGGTTTCCTGGCCGGAGTTGAATCGAACCAGCGAACCGTGCGGAAGATTCGGGTTCTCGTGGCGCGTCCCCGTGTCTCCTCCCGTCCACCCCATCCCCAAGCCGGCTGCACGGCCCCTGGAGCCGTTGCAGGCCAGCACCTCCCTCAAGCCCTTGCGAAAGTTCCGGGAGAGGAACGCGTACAGCAGGGGATTCAAGCAGGAGTTGGTGTAGGAGATCAGGAATGTGGACAATGTGAGGAGAGTGCTAAAGTCCGAGGTCCGGTCGTAGCTGGAGCCCCAGTGGCGCCAGACGATCCGGGCCTGCTGCGGCAGGTTGCAAACGGCGAACATCATCACCACGCCGATCAACATTCTGCAAAATTATAAGTTCCTCCGTTCTCGCGCTTGGTGCAGCGTTCTCTAAAGCTAAACGGTCCTCTCTGTGCATCCGTCACTGGCTTAATTAAACCGTTCGGAATGGGCACCGAAGAGGACAAGCCGCGCAACAGGTGCAATGCGCGACAGTGAGAAACGAGCGACTCACGGTACGTACCTTATGACGCCGCGTCTGGCTCGGAGGACGTTGCTGCTGGAGGCCTGCACCCGGTGGAGCCTGCCGTTCCTGGCCCTGGCCATCAGCTCGGTGCCAGCCAGGGTGGCGCTGCTCCTCCACAAGCCTACGGCGATCCTCGAGTACAGGCAGGACATCAAGATCAAGGGAACAAGGTAGAGGAATATCAGGTTCACCGTCTCCAGGACGTTCTTGTTGTGCTTCTTGATGTTCGCTATGCAGATGATGTCCACGTCGCCGTTGGCCAACCGGTTCCTCACCGTCTCCACGTAGAAGAACCGCGGGGAGGCGTAGATCGCCGCGATCACCCAGACCAGGCCTACCACCAGCTGCAACCGGCTCCTGGTCAACACCGATCTGCACTGGATCGGGTAAACGATGGCCAGGTACCGCTCCACGCACACAACCACCAGTATCAGCACGCTGGCCGTGTAAGAGAGCGCGTGCACGAACATGTACACCTTGCAGAGGAAATCACCCAGCCTCCAGCTGTTCATCAAGTAGTTCGTTAGGGTCTGGTAGACGCAGAACACACCCACGCACAAATCCGCCACCGCCAAGTTCGCCAGGAAGAGGTTCGTGATGCTGCGCATCCGCCGGGAGAAGGTCACCACCACGATCACCATCAGATTGCCTACAACCACGCGACAAAGCGGTGCAGAGCGAGGATACGTGATCTAAGGGACCTGGGGAATCGGGAGATTAGCGGAAGGGGAACACCTTCTCACTTCAACACACTATACGATTTCTTAGGCATGAAGAGAAGAATAAAATTACTCGCCATGTGTCGAATAAAGCTAATTAGGCTTAACAAACAAATGACGAATAATCTTTTTAACTTGTATCCGCTATTCGAAATAAAATTGTATTTAAATAAAAAGTTTGCTCATGTCTCAGTGAGAGTTTAAACTTCAGAAAAATTCTATGGCCACTCCCTTTCTCCCGATGTCCTAAGATGCTTATTTTGCTTATCCACTTGCCATCGGGTAGCCTGACAGCCTGGCCAATCCGCCACTGTAGACAGTTCTATGTGACGTCACGTTTTCCTCACGCGTAGGGACTTGCCTGGCAACTCTGCTGGGGATCGTTCTGCGGGAAATTCTCCGGTCGCCCCAGGGGAGCCGCCGGGTCTAACGAATTTCCACGCAGCCAGCGTCTCATTCCAATCACGTTCGTTCTAGCGAGTTTTATTGACTCACACCGTCGCTGCGACGGTTTGCAAGTTGCGCGCGAGCTCTGAATGACAATGGCCGCGATGACAATCGCCTCGACCATTCAAGATTACGGAATATGTACGCAAATAGGTACCGTGCACAGGTTGGCTCGGCTCGGCGACGCTTTCGCGTCTGAATTGAAACGTGCCACTCAGTTTGCCCGCGTTTAGAGGCTTCGGGCGCCTGGACTCGGTATTGTCCTAGGTTATGGGGTGGCTCGATAACGACAGCGCCTGCATTCTTTTAATCCAGTTCTTTTCCTGCGCGACCGTCGGCGTCCAGTTATGTAAGCCGGCTTTACGTAACCGTCACGGACGGTTAACGAGGAGTTAATAATTAAGTAGGCAGGCTTGTTACGACGGATCGACTTTCTTCTCGGAGGATATTTACTCCGAGGACGTTTATCTTCGGATTGCACTGCCCGACAAGGTTTCTGAACCGTAATGATATATATCGTTTTCGATGAGTTCCTCCTCGCTGAAAACGAATTTGCCCGTGAAAATGGCGTAGCACGTCAGGAGATTGAGAAAATTGAGTTTGGGAAATTAAAACCGACTTCAAAAAATGAAAATATGCTGAGATGTAAAAAATAATTTTGTTTCCTACGACTCTCAACTTTGTTATGTTAGCGCCTCATCATTTGCACTGTGTAAATCTGGCGCCGAATTAAAAAAATTGAGAGTTGTAGAGTTGTTGTAAATAAGGAACAATATTATTTTTCACTTTTCAGTGCATTTTAAATTTTTTTAAGTCGATTTTAAATTTTTAAAATTTTTTATTTTTTGCGTTTTCAGTTACTTAAGTTGTATAACTACATTTATTTAAAAAAATATGGGCAAGCCTACAAAAGGAGCTGCTCGTAAAAAAAAGAACCGTTTGCTAGAAACGGAAGATTCCAATAATAATGATACAGATTTCTTATTTTTGGTGTAACTTCAAAACTACTGAACCGATTTTGACCATTCTTTCTCCACGACCTAAGTTGATTGAAGTCAAACCAAATGCAATAAGTTTCACGCAAATCGGTCCAGTAGTTACGGAGAAATTCGCGGACAAACGTAATATATAATAACATACATACAAATCGAACGTAAAACCTCTTTCTTTTTGAAGTGGGTTAAAAAAAAGCGGTAAGTTCCAGCCAAAATTTAACTAAATACTCGAATTCAGTAAGGAAATACGTACAAAATACATATATTACTTTAAGAGTTGCAATAAATTCTGAGCAAGCAACCGCTTGCGGAAGTTTTAAGAGACTGAAATCTGTGGTTTACGTGACCTTAATATATAAAGCCGGAAGTGTTTGTGTGATTACCTGTCGCCTAAAAACTTTCAAGCGCTAAATTCTGAGGTCACGAAATATGTCCCAGCTTATTATGCCTAGCTAATTCAGACGAATGTGACTATTTTCACAACAAAAATAAATAAATAAAAAATTTTTTTTATTAAATCAGAATTTAAATTTCGGGCGAAGTCAAGTAGCAAAGCCAGAAGATTATATGCCGCACAAGAAACTGGGTAAATAATCCGACAAATTCGTTTAACAACAAACTCTTTTAGACTATCTTTAGTATTAACTCGTGAAGTGTAAAATAATTTTTTTCCAAATGATAGATCTAATTAAAAGAAGTAACTTTTGCCTTGAAACTTTTTTCTGTCTCTTACAGTTCGCGAGCTATAATCGGAAAATAACCGGATTTTCAGGAGTCAATTACACCCTCTTAGAATGAATTTGGGCAGCAAACAAAAATTGCGTTGTAATCAGGAGGAAATTCCCTGCATACTCACAAAGTTTCAGAATTTTTTTAATTCCTAAGTTAAAAAATATTACGAAATCTATTTCCACCCTGCTTTTATCGCATCGCAAAAATGGTCCAGATCACTGTGAGCAGCCTGATAAACCGCGCTCAGTGAGAAATGGAATCGTGGGTTTTTCGCCGGGCTAGGATCCCAGTTCCGTAGGGATTACACGTTCCACTGTTCAAATTAACCGTCCTGTCGCGTCGAACGTGAGTTCGTTTCGATTAAGCTCCGCGCCCTTCGCGCGCTGGAATAAACACTCGAAATAATCGAAACGTTATTTTCTCATTTAACCGCGCTGTATAAAACACCGGCAACCCGCTCCGCCGGAATCTATTGTCTTCTTCTACGGCGCCCGCGTGCCCTGCGAATTTGGTTATTCGATCGAATTCGCGCGGCCGATGGAAATGACCGAATATACGGGCTCGCCTTTCCATTGCCTTCGACGCTCCTCGATGTCTCCAGGTATCGCTTCCATCGAAACACGGCTCCCACATAACCGCGGCATAACCGCCCCCGTCGTTTCTATTATTTTTAGAAGCAATCCCGGCGATGTGGCATAAATAAGCAGGCGGTAAAAGGAGCCGTCCAATAACGTCCCCGTCCCTCCCAGCAGACTTTAAATTGTTTCCAAAAGCGATTGTCACGTTCGCCGTGAACTTTACACCCCTCCCCCACGGCCAGCACCGAGAAACATTCCGAAATTCGTTTGTAAGAACGTAGCAACTTACTCGCGACACGATGCGAGGTGACTACGAGGTACGTGCACTTATCCCCCGCGTTAAACTCCGCGAGAAAGTTCGGGGGAGCGGCAGCGCACTCGGGATTTAATATTGAGGGGAGCCGAGTCGAAGGGATGGAAATATTTTTCATGTAAATTCGGTAGAATTCATTGGGTGAATATAAAAATTTATTTCAAGAATAAAATCCGGGTTTCTCTTCTTCTTACATTACCCCCTCTTTGGGGGGGTGCCATTGAAAAAATCGGATCGTAATAGTGTGGAAAAGTTGCGTACTAAGGCCAATAAAATCAGTAAAAAATTTCAGCGTAATCGGTCAATATCTTTTTTTTTTAAAAATTCCAAAATTCGAGCACTTTTGTGTCGCAGGTTTTCACTAATATTTTCTGTTATTGGGAAGGCAATTGTGGACTAAAGAGTGCATAATAAAATTACCTTTAGCTGTTAGAGATCCAAAATTACATGAAAGAGCGTCGAGATAATACTACTTGAATATTTTTTGGCAGACCTAACCCAGAGAAACTCGCGATCGATCGGATCTCATCGATCCCCGGGTCTCCTCCTCTGCCACGCAGTCCATTGAAATCCTCCCCGCAGATGTTTCTACTTGATTTCCATAACTTGAGCCCGACGGCTGAAGTTGCTTCCTTTCTCCACCGGCGACTTGCTCGCGCGTGAATCCCAGCGTCGCGCCGGCAGTGAATACCGATGATCAAGGCGCCCGTATATTTCTCCCTCGATTTGGAAAAAGTGCTCACGAGCTTCCGTCCCTGCGACGCCGCGGGGAGAAACACGTGTCGCCGTAGGGGGAATGTTTCTGACGCGTGACTTTTAAAGAAAGGAGATATTGGCTTGGCGACGCGGCACGGAATCGTTTCTCGCGAGCGAGTTTGCTCCGCGCTTGACAGTTCTTGTATACGGGATAGATTAAGGGGACTAGGCGGCCGGTTTCGCTCGAGAATCAAGTATTCTGTGCGAATTAATCACTGGGAAATGGAAGCGAGCAGGGACTTCTCCTTTGATAAAATGTTTATTACTATCGTCTGGAGTAAAAACATATTTTTTTTTCACAAATATCTATTTTAGAAATGGCGCTAGATGCGGTTGATTAAACACACAGTGTTTTTTTTAGAAAAAGTGTCTCTGGTCTTGCCATGATGTTGAGCTTGAAAATAAAGTTAAAACGGTTTCCTTGGAATATGTTTCTCCCAGAATCTGTAATTTCAGTCTGAACTTCGGAAAAAAGAACTGAACCAAAATTATTAAAATAGCGATAATTAATTATTAAATTATTAAATTGGTCTTTGAAACCATAAACTGAGAGTCTGATCATAGGAGATGGGAAAACTTTTTATTTAAATAAAATTTCGAATTACGAATTTCGAATAACACATCGCGAGTAATTTTATTACTTTTATTCTTTATACGAAATTTTATTTAAATAAAAATTCTGCCCAACTCTGGTGGTGTAATAGCAACGAAATGGAGTTTAACCCTCTGTGGTCACAGGTTTTTATAATCACAAATTGGTCACATGGGGTTCATGCGTCATTTCTGAGTTACCATTTTCGTATTTTTGAATCTTTCACTTTTGAGTGATCATTATAACATTTGTAATATTCATACAATCGTGCTCTAATAGTCTTCTTCTGGAAATGTGGATATTTGATAGTTGAGGAAAAAGCGATTTTTTTTATTAAAATTCATCAAATTTTCAAAATTTAATATTATGGTCTGAAAATGTTACAGAAATATTGGCAAAGAAAAAAAATTGCCGGAGCTGCGATACACCCCGTGTGACCACGAAGGTTTAATATTGACAAGTGTCACGTTGTAAGGTTTTCCAGAAGATAAATGGTGAAATGTGAACGTAAGGATTTTTTATCACGTTTTCGGCGACTCGGATCACTGTGCAGCGCATGAGAGGGGTCTAGAATATTAATTAATATATTAAGATTTATGCATTTTTCTCTGATCATTTTTTTATAGTCTCTTATAGTTTTTTATAGTGGGTAATCAAAATTTTATATGAAAACTGTAAATTATTCCTGAAAAGTATTCTTAAAAGTGGCTTACTTTCCCGGCCGTCACAGTGATCTTCTCCCTTAAGAGAATCCAGCATAGATATGATAATTTATTTCGAAGTTTATTCGTCCAAGTTACCTATTCAAATCTAGATTTCGTTATATCGTTGTTATCATGTAATTTTATAGTTGATAATCTCGTGTGCCGAAATGTATTTCGTTTTCCATATCGAAAACAATGAGTTTTCAACTTTAGTCTCGAGCTTCAGTGCAGAAAGAGAAAAATTTTGAACGTGTTGAAAAATTTTCAAGTCGATCCACGCCTCTGTTTTCTTATAATCACTGCAAAACCGCAGAAAAAACGGCCACACCTAAGACGACTGTAGCGCCGTCATACACACATATATATATATATCATCCAAAAAAATTTTTTTTACAGTTTATAGTTTTAATAAACACTACCCAAAAGTGCTAGCCACAAATTGTATTCATCTGCTTGCAATTAATTCCCCTAAAAGTACTATCATTAGAAAACCTGAGTGCCTAATTGTAAGTAGTCCCTTTAAAGATTCAGGCGCCTGGAACTGTTTGCCCGGCGTGCAGCACGGTCCGACGGACCGGTGGTCGCAGGCGGAAGGGGTAAAGGGGCGCTTCGATCACTGAAATCACTGGAGCTGTTCCCTCAGAAAACAGACGGCCTTGGGTTAGGTTACAGACCCGCGCCAGCCCCGCAATTTTCTCCAACAACGATTTCCATTCGCGGAACAGGGAACGTTCCCTCCGTCACGAGTAAACACTCCGTCACGTAACGACGTCGCGAGCTCGTCAGGAACAGCTGCCGGGTTGCTCGGCACAAGGGGCCTCGGAGGCCGAAAACGAGGGGACGGAAGTGAATTTCCAGCGATAAAGGCGGAAGTTTTACGCGGGCAGTGGATAAATCGGCTCCCCCGAGTTCTATTAAAACGCGGCGGGAGTGCCGTAATGCGGATTTCGATATTTTAAGAGCGGCGAATGGCGACTCCCGACGCTCCGAGAATAACGAGTTCTAAGGGGGATAAAGCGGAGCCCTTCTTCGCGGAATAATAGCGATTACAGAGATTAAAATGGAAAGTTCCCGGAAGCGGCCGGTATAACGCACTTCGTCGCGAAGCTTTTTGCGGGGCTGCATGGAGAATCCGGAACGAGCGTAAATGAAATATTCCCTCTGCAGCGCGCTGGGCGGGGCAAGGCTGTTGGAGGCTTTCAATTGCTCTCCGCTTCCTTTTCCACCCGAACGTCCAACTCCGCGATTGCGCCGCTTCGAGCACGTGTGTTTGTCGCGCCTCTGGCGAGCAGGAATTCAATGGATGCTCGCTTCCCCGTCCGCGTGACGGTCACGCGTTACCGTCGGCTGCAGGCGTGCGTTCCGTTCCGCGCGAAAAAACGCGGCGGACAAAGGGAAAGTTGGCGCGCGTGGGAAGGGGAACAGAATTTCGTCGGGGCCGTCGCGTGTCGGTTTTAGACTCGCGGTGCATGACGGGTCGCCGTTGCACCCGCGGAGCCCTGTGTGTAATATAACTCGGTATTATCGGCTGTTATTTTATTTACTCAGACGGTAGCGTGGCCATAAATCTTTTGTTCCGCGCTAGGCAGATTTACGGCGATACTGCTCGGCTGAGCGTGGCGAAGGGCTTACCGAAGAAGCAGGAGACGAAGACGATGGTGTACAGCGCGATGAAGATCGCCTTCACGTCGGTCCTGTCGAAGATGTAATCCTCGTTCAAGGACGAGTTGTACAGCAGGCTTTCATTGCCCATCGAGCTCTCGTTGTGGACCTCGTAAACGATCGTATCGCGATCGTCGATCATCCTGAAAGAAGATCGTGGGGGGGGGGAACGTTACGCTCGACCAGGGGCGAGTTAAGATGTCTGGGGCTGTGGAACCTTAGGGGGCCCCATTGATTGAAAAGCGGGGAGGGCGAGTAATTTTTTTTAGAATGAAGAACGTAAATCTTCGAAAATTGAAATTTATTGTGAATAAAATTAAGGGCGGGTGCCAGCAATTTTTTTCGTTTAAATAAGGTACTTAATAGAAAATCTGATTAATGGCATTTGTTATAAATCGTTCGAAGATTAAAAAGAACATTTAAAAAAAAGGGGGCGTTACGTGGATTTCAGCGACTTTTCAGCGGCTTGACTTTTGGGAGAATCTGAAATTTAAAATTTAATAAAAACTGTGTTTGTATAAAATCATAATTTTTTTGAAGGTGGGTCCTTGCGGAGGGGGGCAGATGGCAGCTGTTCATCGGCCGCCGGTTAAATCCGCCACTGCTTGCGCCCGATCCTTTCCAAGGGATTGCTTCGCAATGGAACGATGGAACCAATCCCCGAATGTAGACACGGCGTAAACAGCCTCCCCTCCTGTTTCGTTCAAAATGCCGCGTGAACTGGAGCGAAGTTTAGCTGGGAACACGCGACGAGCGTGATCTCTTAATCCCATTGTCGCGCGTAGCCGCGAGACCTGCTCTACCCCTTTGCGAGGGCAACCCGTCCGGCTAAGGAAGATCGATGGTCCGTCGCTGGCACCTATTTACTCCGTGACGCGAGCATAAATACCCGTCGCGAAGAGTCTGCGAGACCATGTCGATTCTAGGCGTGCAACGAACCCCCACCGCGGTAAACTCGATCACCGCAGCCCCTTAAGGGGACTAGGCAGTCAGGTGGCTTGAAGATTAAGTATTTTTTGCGAATTAATTGCAAGAAGATTGATACAAATGGTGACTAGTACTTTTGGGTAATGTTTATTAATATTATAAACTGCAAAATTTTTTTATTATGTATGTATATGTGGGACGACTGAGATGTGAGCGTTTTTTTTCTGCGTTCGGATCAACTTTATATTCTTACAGCAGGTTCAAAATATATTCCTTTCTGGATTGAGCAAATCTCTAGTTTCCCAGATGAAAAAAATAGTCACCTGTGCACCGCAAAAATCGACATTTATCGAACAAATCGCCTTCTCCTAAGTAGTCACTATTTTAATAATTTTGGTTCAACTCAAACATATTCCAAGGAAATCATTGTATCTTTATTTTTAAGCTCAATATCAGGGCAAAACCAAAGACACTTGTATAATCAACCTCGCCTGGTGCAATTTGTAAAATAGATATGTAGACAAGAAAAATATTTTTTTATTCTACGTGATAGTAATAAACATTGTGTAAAAGGAAATGTCTGTGCTTGCTTTCATCTCCTTGTAATTAATTCGCAAAAAATATTCGATTCTCGGGCGATCTGACTGCCTAAGTAGTTCCCTCAATCGCCGCGGAAAACCGGATGCTCGTCCGTCAATCAAAATTCATTCCGCAACGTCTACTTCATCCACTAAGCTTCGATACGTTGCCAACACTCCGAACGCTACTTGAAAAAAGAGATCGACCGGTTGGCGCTGCGGATATATTTTCGGGGCACCGGAGTGTTCGGCGTTCGGAGGCGATACCTCCCGAACCTGTTTCGAGACACTAGATCGTGTGTAACGAAATTAAGGAAGGGGGAGCGGTGTTGTCTTCGTTCGTTTAAAAGAGGAGCCTTCCTACGTGCTTCGTGTGTCCGCGGGGAATCGATAACCGCGTGCTGAAGCGAGACACGGCAACATTCCGAGTGTCCACTCGGAACTCCGGATGCTCGGATTCCAGGAGCGGTTGAAAGTTACGCTCGAGTTTGAGGAGCCGGGGTTGGATGTCAGCGACAATGAATCCCAATTAACGGCCCGTGAAGATTAATCGATTCCACATACAACGCTGGCATTCCGCAGACGCTGGGGCTCCCCACTTTCGCAGATATAAGCGTCGGCAGCAGATGTTGACACTAGCGCGGACTCGCTGAGCCGCGACCCCACCACGCCGGCAAGGTCGCTCGGCAGTGCCAAACAAGTGTAGATATGTCTGTCAGCGGTCTTGTCGATCGGCGAGTGCAGTGGGGGCCCGGCTTTACGGCGCGAAAACTGGCCGAATTGATTTCCATTGCTCTGCACGCCGTCTGGGGCCGTTAATTTGCCTTTGAAATTTCCGCGGCCGCGCACGTGCCGTTGCATTGGCTTTGGTGTTATGTCTTCCGGCTCTCGTCACGGTTGTTATAAAAATCGGGCGCGGGGGGTTCGGCGCCTTAATCGGGGCGCAATTGCCACTCGCGCATCGAGCGATCCTTAGCCGGGGAATTAATTGGGCAGTGGAGCTGAGCCGTGAAAACAGTCAGCGTTCTATGAAGAGACCGTGGGAATAAGAACGGATGGCGAATTCGTGTGTAGGAATACTTCAACACAACGAATAATGTTTGCTGTTCTCTGGGCCATCGTTATTAAGCGGGTGTTTAGCCGGCGGAATTTATGATTTTCTTCTGGGTGGGGAGAGAAGATACAGTACTGATGCTTTATATACACTTTTATTTATCTTTTGGCTTGTTTAAAATCATGAAGGATGATTTAAAATGTTTACGACTGTCAGAGCGATAATGAACGTCTTGACTGAGCTGCTCCAAGGCTGGCGGCTTTCCTATTGGGCAGAAAAAATTGAACCCAACGGTTTTTTAATCCTTATGAGTGTCGCTATCGCCCCTACTACGATCAGGAATTTAAAAAAAATTCTACAAAATGGCAGATGGTTAAAAATGAAATATGTTTTTCCTAAGGTTTTCGTAACTTTTAGGTGGAAAAAAAATCGAAGCTTAGAAAATATTCACCCGATTTTGGTAGGGGCTATAGCGACACTCATAGGGTTTAAAAAAACGTTGCGTTCAATTTTTTTCTGCACAATAGGAAAGCCTCTAGAACGCTGAAGATCTTAAACATTTTAAATCATCCTTCATGGTTTTAAACAGCCAACAGAAGAATAAAAGTGTCTAAAAAGTACCAATATCCTATTATTTTTCATCGCCTAGAAAAAAAATCATGAAATCGGCTGAAAACTTTTAAGCAATTTTTGGTATTTTTTATAAAGTAGCTGTACAACTTTTTCTGTCAATTTCCGGCCGATTTCGTTCATACGTTAATCAATGTTTCAGTAATGTTTACAAATTTTATTAGAGAGAATAAATTAAAATTTGTGGAAGTGCATGCGGTTATTCTGCTCATCTGAAATAAAAAAACCAAAATGATTCTTAATCAGGGCGAGTTTAGCAACAGCCGGTACCAGAATTAATTCAAAGCCATGTCCTTTCCTTTTTTAGTCCACGAAAGGTACGATAAATATGAAAAAATCGGCAGCCAAGCTTCAAAGTGCAGTCATTTTTTAATTGTCGATTTTCTCTTTTATTTTAGTACCGACTACTGCCAAGCTCGCTCTAATTAAGTATCATTTTCCTTTTTTATTTCGGATGAGCCGAAAAGTCGGAATCACGGCAGCCGAGACTTTTTTACCAAATGTATTCAAACGCTTTCACTGGCACAAATTTTAATTACTTCCGTCTAATATAACTTGCAAACAACACCGAAACACGGATAAATATACGAACCAAATATTGGCGTAAAAAGTTGTACAACTGTTTCATAAATAAATGCCACAAATTGTGTAAAAAAGGCACTGTAAAATCTAACAGTAAGGGGCCTTCCCACTGTGACGACTTGATAAAGTACCGTTGTTTAGAACTTTCTTTTGTCACAAAAAGAATGTGTTTACTAAATTGAAGTTTTTTCTATTTATTAATTTGTGTTTTGGGAATACAACATTTTCCCCCTATTTTTTTAATGCTTGCTTGCCCCAAAATAAGGGGGTGTAATATGCGCTGTGAAAAAAACGCTTCGACTGCGTGATCGATTTTCGAGGAACCATGTATCTGGGAATCACACATTTTCGTTGCTTTTTCTCATCTTTTCAGTCGCAGAATGATTACAAAATTTAACTAATTTTAATAGTTCAACTATGGACGTTCGCCATTTTGTTAATTATTCATCAATTTAATTAATCTTTGTCCCTGCCATAGCGACAGTCATACGGATTAGAAATCTATTTGTTTCTTTTGTTTCAGACACACGGTTCCTCTAAAATCGACCACGCAGTCGAGGCGTCTTTTATTTTACAGCATTAAAAAGCGTTAAAAAAATATGAGAAAAATAATTTTGTATCCTGAAAGCACGTATTAATAAATAGGAAACACATTCTTTTTGAGACAAAAAATGTTCCAGACGAACAGTGGAAATACTCCTTAAGTGGAGAAGCCTATTCTTTGGGTTAAAAACATAGCAAAATTTTGGATTTTTTTTTAAAGAAACCAGTGTTTCGATTCCTCTGAAATTTGGACCATGTTTTAATGCATCTTTGAAGAAGCCATACATTTTTTTTCATTAATTTTTTACGATAAATATAGTAGTTATGCATGAACTAGCAAAAAACAAAAACATTATTGAGCAGTGTGGAGAATTTTCAAGCCGAAAGCTTTGAACCTTTAATTTTTGCGATTCAATTTCGCGTCAATTTCCTTATGTCACAAAAGAAGTACTTAGTATAGAACTTAGCGGTATTCTGGTTCATCAAATCGAAGCTACATATGTACAAAGTAAAATGCCGTTTCATTTTTCTGTTTCAGATTACCTGGAAGGTAAATATCATGCACACCAGCGAACTATAACACACGTAACTCCTATATTTATTATTAAAAATGAATATAAAAAAACCTGCATCTTCTTCAAGGATGTATAAAAATATGGTCCAAATTTCAGTTGAATCGAAATGCTGGTTTCTTAAAAAAAAATCTTAAATTTTACCATGTTTTTAGCCCATAAAATAAGATTCCCCCTTAAGCTTACCGCGAATTATTATTTGGCTATATTTCGCGGGCACATCGATTTCAAAGTAACATCCCTACGCTGCGAACTCGAGCCGTATCTAACAAGACCGATCAGCGATTTATCTGTCACGTTTGCAGGTTTATCGGCAATACAAGCCGCCCGATATCGAGGGAAAGTTCTTGAGCGATGCGATCACTCCCACGTCAATCCGATCGCCCCCGATTACGTCCAGCCGTATTTGCACGCGCGGAGGCTCACGAAAATAATTCCTCGCACTTCAGCGGCGATACTGGTGATCGCTAAGATCGCAATTAAGGATTGTATCGCGACAGTGAGCCACTCTCTGTAATCCCCTAATAAGTGTCAACAAAATTGTACCGCGAAATTCGGTAGCGTGTCGTACGTGCTGGCGCGATTAGCCGCTGGAAACTTCACGGCACAGTGTCCGTTTTGCATAGTAATCGCCCTCCCCGTGCACAGCAAGCGATAAATTCTGTCCCGAATTTAATCAAGCGCCGGACTTTCAAAGGCCCCGTTGCTTATCAAATTAGAGTGCATTTGCGCCTAGGAAGAGTACAGCCGCGGGCGCCCGGCCAGGCAATCTTACCTGGTGGTCCCTTGGCTGAAGAAGTCAACTTCCGCGCGAGCCATGGCACCCTCTCTTCCCTGCAGGTTCCTCGCGAGCGTTCCCTCCTTCGACGACATGTATTATTAAATCCGCCAGCGGTGGCAAATGGGGGCAGAGCTTTTCCTATTCTACCACTCGCCGGTCCGCGTTTCTAATCTTTCGAAAAGGGCACCTCCCGAGCTCGCTTGACGGATAAAGGAAGATTCCAGGCCTCCTCGATCCCTGGTACTACTTAAGCGTGTCGTCATTCATTGCCGACGGAAACGTGGGCAGGAGAACGCGGCGTCCTTTTCCCCCGGATACTGTGCCGCGTATCTCGCGCATATTTTAAAATCGTTTATTAAAACCGCGAATTACTTTCCCGGCCTCTGTCCCGAACAAAGGGCCGCGGGCTCTAAAGGTCGTTTTCCTCTCCGCGGCACAATGGCCCCGGAAGCGCAGCGACGGAAGCGATTATCGTGGCGACGAGGCCGCTGTCCCGCGCGGTACTGAGAGCTTCGCGATTTCATTCATAGCCGCCAGCCCGTGAGCTGACCGAGATGTCCGGGCCTCGCGCAGGCGTTACATCCTCTTCCGACTGCTTCCTTGTTCCGTGGGAAAAACTGGGAGACGAAAGGGACGGCTTGCCAGTTCACGGGGTCCTGTTACAATTCCCAAATCGGCCGGTTCCGGGGATAAACCGATCCCGTGAACGGTTTGCAGCGTCTGGCGGAGAAAATGGCCAGCAGCGTTCTCGAGTAGAATCCGCCGTGTCGGGCCTCTCGCGATCCACGGATCGTCGGATTAAAGATAAGTGGGGACACGGTGATAAATTGCGAAGGGCCCGCATCGTTAGCTCCTCGAGAGCATTGATCGGCGATAAAACGTTAGGATAGACGGCGAGCAGTCCCCACTACGACTCGAACTTACGCGCGTCACGCTGTCCGAGACTTGTACTGCGTAATCGTTCGAGAGGCTACTCGTCGAGGGGCACGGAGGGGCGACGTAGCGAGTGCTTCACGCGATGCCGATCTCGCGCTGAGACTCTCGTGGACGACTTGCGCGAGGAAGGCAGCGCGGAGGAGCGAAGGCATGGTGAGAGCAACGGGAACGTGCGTGTGAACGTTCACCGAAGATCGACGGTTAACTCGTGTGTCGTTGGCTCGGAAGACAAGGGGAAGCGGAACGAGACGGGACGATGAATACTGTGCGCAGGAAACGTGAGTGTGTTGTATAAACGTAGCGTTCTCAGTGGCGGAGTGTTCACTGGGCAGAGTGTGAGCTGACCCGGCGGCAAGTGTAAGGGGGGAAGCTGTTGTATTTCTTTTGGGGGAATTTTTTGTGAGGAAACTATACGTTCTATCTTCTTAAAACTTTCAGGCTATATTATTAAGTATTTCATAAAGTGAACAAACATCTTTTTAGCTGTCGCCAGGGGCCACATGATAATAGGGACCTCCAAATAAAAAAGTCCGATTTTATGGATGTATCGGACCTATCTTCAAAGTGGTACCAAGTTGATGAAAATTTGTGAGATTGTTCTTTTTAATCTTCCTGATGTGTTGCAAAAATTTTACACGAATTTACTAAACGATTGCTGAGTTATAACGATTTTAATTAGCACTGATCTTACACGTACTTTTATGGAAAGAGACGATCTTGAGAGATAAAACAGCTGAAAAAATATTGAAGAAATGGTACCAATGTTTCCAATTTTTTTTTACATATAGTATATGGATAGATGAAAATATCTGCCGAGTTTCAATTTTTTTCACTACACAGTTTTAAAGAAATAAATTATAACTTGAGAAAATTGTGGATTCTGGGAATTTTCACTGCCAAAAGTTTAGGAAATAATGCTTCAAAAAGCATTTGCAATGTGAAAAATACCTCCCTGGGAGTAAAAATATGACTCTAACTGTCGTTCGAGTTCCTTACATCTAGATTTACTATGCGTAAGGCGTAGATATTCGAGTATTTCAAATTTCATATACTTCTGTCTAATATTGTACGTCCGATACATCCTTAAGACGCTTCTCGTCTCGAAACTGATAAGTGCGTTTAGAACTTAAAGGGGCTACATACCTGAGCTTGTACGTTTCCAGTGGCTGGGTGTGATGGAACCGCCTGCATCTCTTACACGAAACGGAGGTTGCCTGTTCTGTCCTGGGCGAAGGCTTACAAACTCGCATGGCTGCCCCAAGACGCGCTGGCTGGCTTCACGGTGGGCCTCACTGCGATTCCTCAGGGTATTGCTTACGGTGTGGTCGCTGGATTGAATCCCGAGGTACATACACGCGATGGCAACGGCGTCCGCGGACTTTTTTCCAGGGGCAGGGCAGTGACGGATTTGAGAAAAAAAGGCCCAGGTGGCAAACATTCTGAGGGGCCCATTTTTTCGGGAGAATGAAGAGGTAGTTTACTAAAAACAGAGTTGGGCAAAATGTAATCTAATTGCAACTTACAAATTACGATTAAAATATAATTGTGTAGTTCATTACACATTATTTTCTGTAATCGTTCATTTAGCTCAGCGTTGTTCCGATGGGCGGTCCGAGAGCACGAGCATCCATCGCGTGTTCCAAAGCTCGCGTGGAAGGGGGTGCTCGTAACCAATGAAGTTGCGCGCATGTAACGGGTGGGGAACTCGGTGTAGGCTCGTACCCTGAAAACAGCATGTAACCGTTACATGCTGATTTCATTGCGATTAATTTGATTTGATTTGGAGAACGCGATGGATGCTCGTGCTCTCGGACCGCCCATCGGGGCAACGCTGATTTAGGTAGTTGACGAAACCAAATGGTCAACTACCTAAATTAAAAATTACAAAAAATAATGTGTAATCAACTACACAATTACATTTTAATCGTAATTTGTAAAATATAATTAGATTACATTTTGCCCAACTCTGACTAAAAACGAGGCAAGTGTAGTAGTACGAAAAAATATAGTGTTTACATCCCTATACCAAATCATAATTTTTTTGGAGATGGGGCCTTGTGGGGCCTTCTGGGCCCCGTTAAATCCGCCACTGGGGCAGGGGCAATTTTGTTGCTCGTTCAAACCCATTTTGCAGCGTCAATTTTCTTAAAAACTTAAAAATATTCACTTCTTTATTATAAACTTAATAAAAATTAGTTTTTAAAAATAAGCGAGCCAAGGGGGTGCGACCATCTCACTCATGCGCGGAGGAACAATAGTTATCGCTGGTAAATTTCTCACGCGAGTTTCTTCCTCTTTCCGGTAGTATGGGCTCTACGCGTCTTTCATGGCGTCCTTCGTGTACATCATCTTCGGCTCGTGTGAGAGCATCACCATCGGGCCCACCGCCATCATGGCCACCATGGTGCAGCCCCTGGTGGCCAGCTACGGGTCCGATATAGCCGTGTTGCTGACGTTTCTGAAAGGTTGCATCATCACGGCGCTGGGACTGTTTCATTTGGGTGAGTGCACGCGGCGGAGGGATTGCCCCCCTTTGCACGATCCACGAGACAGACTAGATTTCAGGCTTCCTGCTTGACTTCATCTCCCTGCCAGTGATTACCGGCTTCACGGCGGCCGCGTCGGTCAACATAGCCGCGTCGCAGATCAAACCGTTGCTGGGCATTCCTGGGAGGAGTGAAGACCTCGTTGATTCCCTAAAGTCAGTGTTCTCTAATCTGCACAGCGTTAGGTACCAAGACACGCTGCTGGGACTTGGGACTGTGGCCGTCTTGGTTTTGTTTAAGGTATCACAAAATCGAGTCACAAATCCTCGTTCCTCCTTTACTAATGTCTTATTTGGACTGAAACCCTTTCATATCGTAAATAATCATTTTTTTTATTGTAGAAATTTAATAAGTTCTTAAAATATTCAACCGTAATAATTAAATGAACTGAGTTTCATTTCTGTATGCTGATTTCTTGTAAATATGTGATATTGGGTCTTTATTTGTCCGTGGAACTTTACAAATTCCGTGAAAGCGTTAAGCTATCACGGGCCATTCTCAGAGTGCAGTCAGCCAACTAACTGTACCATTGAAATCTCCCTAAGAACCTGCCTGGACGTCGAACGGGAACATGGCCGCAGAAGCTCGCGTGGTCTGTGACGTTGGCGCGCAACGCTCTGGTGGTGGTCGCGGGAATCATCATGGCGTATATTTTCCATGAGAACGGGCAGGACCCCTTTAAGCTGACTGGTGAGCATACGATCGCGCGCGGCGGAGGAAACGGACGTAGAAAAAGGGTGTTATTTCTTCTCATGTTTGCAATAATGTATCAACAGGGTTATACCTCGTTAAGAATAATAATAATAACTTGGTTATGAGGTATCGTATCGCCGGGCTTCGATAGTTCACGCGATAGAACCGGAAGGTAGTTGGATTCTTGGCCGGCGAAAGAAATTTTTTATTCGAGCTTGAATCGATCCCAGCTGCGTGATCACTTAGCGATAGCTAATCGCTTCAATCATGAGAGGGAGAGAGACTTTGCGGCCCGCGCGTGTGTCTCTATACACGGTACTAACTCTCCGTGGGCACACTGGGTCGTTTATGCCCGAGTAAATTGCTTCTTTTCTCAAACTTCCTTCCGAAGTATTATTTTTCTTAATTAATCCTTTAAACATTTGACTCCAAGAACGATTGTATATCAAAGTAGAGACTTCAATAAGTATCCCATAATTTCTTCAAATCTTTTGAAAGTCGAAAACAGCCATGGACATAAACGACACGACAGTGTGCCCACGGAAGGTGCGAAAATAAGTTCGGTGAGTTAAATTCGAAGTGAAGACCTCCAGGTCACTGTCTCTGATCCCCCAATTTGCATTGCGTGGGATAAAGAACCACATAAGAGGGAGCTCGGAATGAGAGTCCTCGGAGAGTTCTGTTTCGGCGGAGTTGGTTAGGCGTCTGACCAGTACGCAGCGGATCGGAAGATCGCGGGTTCGAGTCCCACCACCCGAGGTCTTTTTTTCCGTGGGTCCAACGCGTCAAAATTACAGAACCTATCCCTACAGAGGAATCCCGATGGTTCTGCTATTTTAAAAAAAGAGTAACGATTTTTCAGGAACGATGGGCGAAGGAGTGCCGCCGTTTGGCCCGCCGCCTTTCTCGATAGCTGCCAACAACCGAACGTACAATTTCCTGCAGGCGACGGCCGCCATGGGGACGACGCTTTTCTCCCTCCCGATCGTATCTACGATCGAGCACATGGCGATAGCGAAGGCTTTCGGTACGCTGCGCGAAATTGGGTTATATACTAAAAGGGTACACGAGCGATGATAAAATAAATAACTGTGGATCGATCCGTGTGTTTAGCGATGGGCAAGTCACTGGACGCCACTCAGGAAATGTTCGCCCTGGGGGTCTGCAACATATTCGGCTCGATGGTGCGATCGATGCCAGTCACTGGCTCCTTTACCAGGACGGCGGTCAATCACGCTTCTGGAGCGAAGACGACGTTTGGTGGACTGTTCACGGGTCGGTGTTTCCAAGCTTCCTCCACGCGGAAACCACATGGTTGCAGGAGATTCCTCGTGGTGATGATTAAAAGGACTCCGTTAATGGCGATGGTGGTTCTTTTCAGGCTGCCTGGTGCTGCTAGCGGCCGGCCTGCTGATTTCCACCTTCCGCTTCATCCCCAAAGCCACTCTGGCCGGCGTCATCATATGCGCCATGTACTATATGCTGGATTTCAAGACGTACGCTATGTTGTGGCGGGCGAAAAGTGAGCGGAGCGAGATCGTACAGTAAGCGGAAATAATCCTAACGCTAGTGTTTCAACGCGGCTCTGTTTCAGAGATCGACTTTCTGCTGATGCTGACCACCTTGCTGTTCTGCGTATTCCTCAAGCTCGAGTGGGGAATCATTATTGGTATAATTCTGAATCTGCTGCTGCTGCTGTACTTCTCCTCGCGACCTTCCGTCCACACCGACATCGAGCAGGTACAGCGGAGGTTAATTCGACGTGCGTTACGAAAAGTACCGCGTTTCAATTTTTTTACGAAAAGAATTTTGCCACGAAAAGAAGCACGTTCCATCGTTTCTGACGAATATTAGCACGTTTAGTCTTCCGCCGCGAAGACTAACACATTTCGTACTGTTGCGGCGAAAGCTAGCACGTTATACTGTTTCGCCACGAAAAATAGCACATTTGGAAATTTGCGGCGAAAACTAACATATTATCCGGTTTGCAGAAACTATCACGTTTCAGCGCGTGGTCAGTTTAAAATAATTCAACTGTTGAAAATATTGTTCAATAAATAATAATTCTATCTAAGCTCCAAAAGGCAACACATATGAAATTTTTAATCACGTGGCAAACCGCTCAAACGTGCTAGTTTTCGCAGCGAAAACCGAAACGTGATAGTTTTCGCGGCAAACCACTCAAACGTGTGCGTTTTCGCAACGAAAGAGGAAACATGTTATTTTTCGCGGCAAACCGCTCAAACGTGCTAGTTTTCGCAGCGAAAACTGAAACGTGATAGTTTTCGCAGCGAAAACCGAAACGTGATAATTTTCGCAGCGAAAACCGAAACGTAATAGTTTTCGTGGCAAACTACTCAAACGTGTTCGTTTTCGCAGCGAAAGAGGAAACATGCTATTTTTCGTGGCAAACCGCTCAAACGTGCTAATTTTCGCAGCGAAAACCGAAACATGCTATTTTTCGTGAGAACGAAGGCAAACGTGCTACTTTTCGTAAGAAAATTGAAACGTGCTACTTTTCGTAAGAAAATTGAAACGTGCTACTTTTCGTAAGAAAATCGAAACGTGCTACTTTTCGTAAGAAAATTGAAACGTGCTACTTTTCGTAAGAAAATTGAAACGTGCTACTTTTCGTAAGAAAATCGAAACGTGCTACTTTTCGTAAGAAAATTGAAACGTGCTACTTTTCGTAAGAAAATTGAAACGTGCTACTTTCCGTAAGAAAATCGAAACGTGCTACTTTTCGTAAGAAAATTGAAACGTGCTACTTTTCGTAAGAAAATCGAAACGTGCTACTTTTCGTAAGAAAATTGAAACGTGCTACTTTTCGTAAGAAAATTGAAACGTGCTACTTTTCGTAAGAAAATTGAAACGTGCTACTTTTCGTAAGAAAATTGAAACGTGCTACTTTTCGTAAGAAAATTGAAACGTGCTACTTTTCGTAAGAAAATTGAAACGTGCTACTTTTCGTAAGAAAATCGAAACGTGCTACTTTTCCCTACTTTATCCCCGTGCGAAATTGCAGGTAGGAGATGACACTGTGATACGCGTTATACCCGAAGAGGCTGTCACGTTCCCAGCCGCGGAGAGCTTCAGAGCTAACATAATGAAGCTGACTGAAGGGAACTCGTGCAAGGTGGTGCTCGACTGCAGGAATCTGAAGAGGATCGACGTTACGGTTGCGAAGGCAAGTACTTCGCATAGAGCTTCCTTCCCAAGCTCTTCTGAACGCAGTATCTACCGATACAATCGTTAACCTCGCAGAACCTCAAGCTGCTGGCCAACGATCTACGGGCGCGCGGACAGAGCATCGTTTGTACAAACTGCCAGGGCGACGTAGGGTCTGTATTGAAGACCGTCGCCCCGGATCTCGAAGCGTATTCGAGGGATAAGCTCGCACCAGCCCACGGAGACCGCGACGTCTCAGCGGAACGATGACCATTGTCTTAACTAAGAGATCCTTTGTCGACAGTGCGCCGAAAGATGAAGCAAACAATGTGTAAGACAGCTCGTTGAGAGAGAGAGACGATGTTATCGAGGGTAATAAAAGATAATCCGTAAATCGATCCGCTTGGGCCACGTGCAGTTTCGCCGCGCGCGTGCGAGATTAGGAATGCTATCGGATAATCGGATCTGGCGAACGCGATCCGTAAGAGTGATGGAGGGTGACTCCGATCGATCACGCGGGAAACACATCGCTGCTTGGGTCGAACGTTTATTTCAGGCGAATTTAAATGTAAACAAATGATCGGCAGGCTCGTCGGCATGCGTTAGGTATTCGTTACGATACCTGGATCCGTTCGATGGGCGACCTCCAGGTGCTCCTCCATCGTTTCGTTCTCCAGTAGAATCCAGTAGCAGTGCTTGCAGTGCCTTCGGCGATGGGACTTCACGTGCGTCGACAGCGAGAGCATCGTGGCGATCTGCTCGCCGCAGAAGTTGCACTCGAAACGCAAAGCTCGGGGCTCTGAAAGCTACAATTCCACAGGGAGCAATTATGAATAACTAGCTTTACTACTCGGCTTCGTTTGAAATTTAGATTCTGATTTTATAAAAAAAGTTTCAATTATTTATTTTTTTTTTTTGTGAAAATTGTAGCTGGATTGGCTAAAAATATTTTAGGAGATTAGCTGGGCAAATGAGCTGGGACACATTTCGTGACCCCGGAATCTACCGATCGGAAGTTTTTAGGCGACAAACACACAAAAAGTTTCTGCTATATACATCTATTAAGGGGGTAGGTCACCCTGGATAGCCCTAAAGCAGGCCTTTTTCAAACGCAAATTGTAAAGTGGTAAATAACAATAGAGACAACGTTTTTGTCTAGTTTTAACCGTTATTCTATGAGCTTTAGTACAAAAGAAGAAAGGTTTAAATGTCTCTATGTACATAACAGTTGTAAGTAAAAACGTAAAGACGTGTACGCGGTGCACCGTTTGATGGTGTACATAAAATCTCGAAAACCGCTCCAACGATTTGGATGAAAATTTAATGAGAGATGCAGAAATCCATTCCCTAAGATGTGTCGGGAGCAGAATTTCGAGATAAATTCTTAAAAAAAAATGAAAAATATTTTTCATACAAGAAATCGATAAAATCGTATTTTTCAAAATAAAAATTGTATTATTTTTTTTTCGAAAATCTGCTCCCGACAGATCTTAGGGAATGGTTTTCGGCATCTCTCATTAAATTTTCATCCAAATCGTTGGAGCGGTTTTCGAGATTTTATGTACACCATCAAACGGTGCACCGCGTACACGCCTTTACGTTTTTACTTATAACTTTTATGTACATAGAGATATTTAAACTTTTCTTTTTTTATGTTAAAGCTCATAGAATAACGATTAAAACTAGACAAAAACGGTGTCTCTATTGTTATTTACCACTTTACAATTTGCGTTTGAAAAAAGGCCTGCTTTAGGGCTATCGAGGGTGATCTACCCCCTTAAAATTATGAATAACAACACATTTTACCATTTTATATTTTCTGTTCGCGTACTATTTCTTGGGCTGTTGAAATTTACTATTTTAATTTTTACACCCCTAACTCCACAATCAGGAAAAATTTACTCCGTCGACCCTACTCGTGATACTTACGTCGATAGCGTCGCCGCCACCGCCATGGTCATCCTTCTCGCAGATTACTGTGTACTGTGGCGTCTTCGAGTCAGAAGTTTGCCTCCTTCGTAGCTGGAGCGGCAACACGATCGGATATTTCCCGTCTTCCAGCTACAAACACCGTTTCCCTTCATCGTGACAAAATAAACACCGCAATGTGCCTCGCAGGCACATCGTTTGTTACGCCCGATACTAAGTCAGCGAACACGCGAGATTTCAAAATATGATTGACCTTCGGACGGATCGAATGGCCACACGGAAGGCGCCGCCTGAGTCAGCTTAGACCCGTAACAACTATCCTGATATACGCTTTTTGAACGGCATTCTTCTTCTCGGAGCAGTAGAGAACGTAATTCTTTAGATTACCGAGTTTGCTTACTACTGATAGTGATGGGCTCAAGACACGTCCGATTCGCTTCGAATTTATAACGTAAGTTTCGAATCGCTTCGAATTCATGACGTAAGTTTCGAATCGTTTCGAATTCAGAGGGCAAGTTTCGGATCGCTTCGAATTCAGGGCGTAAGTTTCGAATTGTTTAGAGTTCAAGGCGTAAGTTTCGAATCGCTTCGAATTTAGGGCGTAAGTTTCGAATTGTTTCGAATTCAGGGCGTAAGTTTCGAATCGCTTCGAATTTAGAAAGCAAATTTCGAATCGCTCCGAATTGGTGTCGTAAGTGTCGAAACATTTCGAATTTAGGGCGTAAGTTTCGAATCGCTCCGAATTGGTGTCGTAAGTTTCGAAACATTTCGAATTCAGGGCGTAAGTTTCGAATCGCTTCGGAATCCTGGACAAAAGATTCGAATCGCTTCGGAATCTTGGACAAAAGTTTCGAATCGCTTCGAATCTTAAACATAAGTTGTTATAATTATTTATTCCACAGGTAAAGAGCCTTTAGTTTACAATAAAGAACTCATAAAGTTAACAAAGAAACAATGTGAAAGAAAAGAAAAGAGAAGAAAAAGCCAGTACAAAAATAAAGAAACAATAATACAAGGAAATAATGGGACTATGTATTCTCGCTACGAAGACTTTCAAGAAATTCTTGTTTCGAATAAAATTCGAAGCGATTCGAATCATCACAGTATTAAATAACCTCGAATCGACTCTAAACTGATACTCGAGCGCCCATCACTCCTACTAGAAACTTGCTAACTTGTATCCAAAAAGAACGAGAAGAAAGAAAAGTAGCTCCCCGATCTTACCGCTACTTAATCCCCAAACATCATCCATATTTCTTAACCTACAAATCGATTCAGAATTTACCAAGAATCTAAATTACATCCACAGACTTTCCTTTCAATTACCGCTACATTATCAATTCCATTTACGACCCTGCCTATAATATTCGAGAGCCAGCGTGTAATATTCACCGAGCGTATTCCAAAGCCCGTTGAATCTGTGAACGCACACAAGGTCAGACGCGCGAAGTAATGTTTTGGTTGACTGTGCGCCCGAGTCCGCGACTCGGCCGAGGCGAGCGACTGCGCAGGCCCGTAGCACAGTCCAACCGTGGTTTCAGAGGAGTGCGGGTCGTTTCGAAGCCTCCCGCAAGTTTCGTCGCTTTTCGCGAGTGATTTTCGCTTTCATCCCCGATTCACAGAACACGTTCGATAACCAGAAGCACGCTGAACCCTAACAGAGTGAATTCTAACCCAGTCCCGTGTAACTAGCGTAACAAATTCGTTAAAAAGTGGTCGCGGGTGGGTTGGACGCCATGTTGCTCGTAATCGCATAATCTCGATTTCAAATACTATGCACGTTTCCTTTTCTCGCTCCCGTCGACTCGGGGCGATGTATTCTGTCGCAGCGTACACGCGAATTCATTTATCCGAGCGAAGGCTAGAAGCTGCGCGTCTCCGAATCCCAGGGCATTTAAAGAAGCATTGGGATATGGATTTAGACGGTGGTGGATTTGTCGCGGGCAAACGGACGCCATGTTTGCTCGCTGGTAGCGTCACCTCGAATTCAAATTCCAATGGTTTCCCGCGTTTCGGCGTGCAGGATTCTGCCTGACCGCCGTTGACGTTCGCCGTGATTCGTGAATGTACGTGCGATTAACGTGGACGAAGGATGTCGAGTGCTCACCTTCCTGCAGCTCTGGATGGGCGGACGGATGTCGTACACGAAGTCCTTCTTCGTCATCTTCTCGCTGATGTTGCGGTTGCACCGGAGATTGTACTTGCCGGCGTCCCCCGACATCGACGACTTCTTGCAGGTTTGGTGAGTGCTCATATTTTGTTTATTCTGCTGGGAAATCTATCATTTGTCCTCGCCAGCCGTGTTTTCATTCTCGACGGTCGTTTGTTCGGGGGATTTGCGGGGTTTGTAACCAAACAGGGGCGGATTTGTATATAACCTAATCGGGCTGCAAATTTTCGGCGAAAGAAATTGGATAAGGTAGGGAAATGTTTTACCGGCGACTTTTTAGTCTTCTCATCGACGATCGAAGCACAGATTTCCGTTGTAAAATAAAATAAAACACCGAGAGGGGTGGTGTTTAAACACAGGGGTGTCGTTCAACTTTGTAAACAATAGTAGCGAAACAGCAATAACCTATACGCGAGTTGTCACATCGAAATAATTTTAGAACCGTCTCGACTCCTTTATATTAAAATATTTGAGGATCTTTCACGGAAGGGGTGGCAGACGCTTACCCTAGGGGCGGCAAATCTCCAAATCCGCCCTTGTTACGAAACGTATTTATTTGTCGTAATGGTAAATTACATAACTTAATTTAACGATCGTGGTAATATTAATGATAGTTGCTTTATAGAATCATGTCCATATAAGATTTTCTTAGAAAAGAAAAGAGGTTCTTACGTGGCTTTGATACGCGTTACTGTACTTCGTTCGAGGGTAGAACGTTAGTCGCTTGTTTCGCGCCGATAAAAGTCGGCAGTCACGATTGGACTTGCACGTAAAGAAAGAAGTCCTTGGTCGCGTGGGAAGCCGCAGGTTCTTTGAAAGACGGATGCCTGCGCCTCCAGCTAGCTGCACCGGGACCATTTCTTAACAATATGGAGCATAGGCGTGCGTTCGTGTCCCTCGAGAACCCTACCCGTTAACCGTGTTCATCCTGCCACCGTGTTTATCGTATTAGAGTAATTATACGTAAGAAATAAATAGTCGTTTATGCTATGGCTCGTGTTTAATTTCGTGTGACTAGAGAATCGCGGCATCGGAAACCAGTGTTCTCTCGATATAGGCCCTCGAGGCTCGCGCGCGCTCGCCGAAGACTCGCTCGCGACGTTACCAACGACGAGAGAAAGACAATGAAGAGTGAACGAAAGGGCGCGAAGTACCGTCGCGTCGCAGTCTTTGCCGTGGCGAGCCTTTAAACCGTGTTCACCTCCAAGATTCTACAGCGAGCCTATATCGAGAGGCGACTGTATACACAATAAAGCGCCGAACACAAGCACCGTATTCAGCAATTAAACGCTAGGATATCCAGTTCCTTCGTAAAAAAAATTCGTACAGATCTGTTTGCCCCGGTTGGTTAGCGCGGGAGCAACAACTTGGCGATTAGTCTTGATTATCCTCGTGCATTAGGCCCTCGACGTGTCGGAGTAGGCGATTCGAAGTCGTCGGCCAATCCGAAAGCGTTCTCGACAATTGTATTCGCATCGACAACACAGATTCTTAAACGTCCCAGCTGTCCCAGCTACGTAAAATAAATCACACGAGATCTTCGTAGTCGTAAAGCGGTTAAAAACATTGTTTATTCTCTTAGAAGCGTTGAAAATCACTGCGGGGAGGATTGTTCAGATGCTATCTAAATGAGCGTTCACGTTGTACGTCGGTTCTGTGTTATCCCTGACCGAGGAATCCTGATGGAGCAGCAACGGTGCTCTCTCTTGCCTGTGTTCCGGAAGCGTGGCAAGCTCTTGGACAGGGCTTCGCTGCCATATACTCCTCGCGGCCGTTTCCTGATAGCCATATCTCTTAACCTGCAACGTCACAAAGTTCCACGTTTTTATCCCTGCTTCCAAGTCCCCGTAGAATTCGCCGGCGCGATTGGTCTCGTCGAGTATACTTGTCTATGGTGGAGCTCGTGCAGGTACAACGTAGACAGGGAAATATCGGCGGCGGTCAATTCCAGGGGCACGGATAGATCTGTGGGAAGTTCCTGGCCGGACCCGAAGACGGAAGCGCCCAGAGATTGATTCGACATCCCCTGTTGGAGCCCGTATAGGAAGCCTTTCTCGTTATGAATCGGGCCCTCCGCTTTGCTCAAGCCGCGTCGAACCGCGCGGGGCATAAGCTCCGATCTCAGGCTCAGAGACTCGTCGACCGCGACCGAGGCCGAGGTTCCGGGCTGCGTGGCGAACATGTCGCTCGCGGTCGGCGCGCTGAAGTGGTTCACCATTGTGCTTCTGATAATATTGGAGACTATGTCGTTGTACTGAAAGGACAGGAGGAATAGAGTTTTACAGTTGCTTGATAGAACCGCTAGTAAAGATTCTTTGGAACACTTACGCTAGGTCCCAGGCCGGACAAGCTGTTCAGGCTCGCCAAAAGGGGGTTGATTTCGCCGGGCGCACCCTGCACCTCTTTCTTAGCCCTCTCCCTCAAAGCAGCGACGAAATTCTCGGCGTGGCTCGGGGGTTTCCACTCGGGGTTGGTCAAGGTGAAGTGTATCAGGGACAACTCGGTTTTCCCGTCCTCCGCTTGAGTGTACTGATTCGACACGGGGATTCGAAGCTTGCCCGGCTCCATGCCGTACAGGTTATCGTAGCCCGCGCTGCGATCTTCGATAGGGCTCTCGTTGATCGTCTGCCACATGGGGTTACCATGCTTCCTGACGTCCATCTGCGCGAAGCTGCAGACGTCGCCCACCCCTGTGACCTCGATGGTAAAATTCCGATAGAAGTCGACGATGTCCAGGGCTCGGTGCCTCATGCAGAAGCACAGGATAATTGGCGTGAGCAGCGGGGAAGTTAGTTCTTCTAGAAGGTGAATCGCCCGGTACTGAAACAACTGCGCGACCTGGGCCCTGGTAGTCTCCGTGTGAGCGTAGCCTCGCCAGCTGTCCGGTCTGTAGTGCGTGTGCGCTAACACCGCGGTTAGCAGAGTCTCCGGGCACCAAACCAGGTTCTCGTCCGGGATAAACGCTCTTGCTCCGGCTATTATTGTTCCTAGTATGGTCATGGTAGTCAGCACGTGCTCCACCGTCAGCACGTCCTCGTCGTACACGGTCAACAACAGCAGTACCACTAACATGCTCCCAGCAACGAAGGTAACGTTCTTGGCGATAACGGTTATAATGGGGGAGGTGAATATACTCATGTATTTTGATGCTGGACGGTACGCGCGATTCAGGCGCGCGTTCAATTCGTGATCGAGCTCGTTGAAGTGGCGGAGGTACAGTCGACCGTAGAGCGACCACATTCTCGTGCCCAGTGTGCCCGGCTCTCGCTTGATTATCTAGTGGAAACAGAGACTTGCACTATCATACGATTGTATTATTCGACGTGCGTTACGAAAAGTAGCACATTTCATTTGTCTAACGAAGATTAGCACTCTGCTCATTCTGACCACGAAAAACAGATTTTATTCTCGAGAAGTAGTATGTTTTCATTGATCGCCAGGAAGAATAGCGTGTTATGCTCTTTCGCGACGAAAGGTAGTACATTTCGGTACTTTGCTCCGAAAAATAATACGGTTTGCCTTTAGCCGCGAAAAATATCACGCTTCATAGAAGATCAACGTCGACTGTGAACTGTTTTGAAACTGAAATATTCTACTCTTCGAAAAACAAATAAAACGTGCTACTTTTCGCTGCAGTGTTTGAAATGTGCTACTGCTCGTGGCGAAATGTGAATCGTGCTTGTTCTCGTGGTATATTCGAGACATGCTTGTTATCGGCAGAAAAATTGCAACGTGCTTCTTCTCGTGATAGATTGAAATGTGCTGCTCTTTGTAAGACAAATGAAATGTGCTGCTCTTTGTAAGACAAATGAAATGTGCTGCTCTTTGTAAGACAAACGAAATGTGCTACTTTTCGTAACGCACGTCGCATTGGAATGGATGGTAGGCTAGTGAGACGAAGGGTGTTGCCGATCGCGTTAGCTACTCACCTCTCCGTAATTGAAGAATGAATACAGTATCTGCCAAAGTAGAATCAACGGGCAAAGTACCAAATTCGCTATTCCCACCCAGAGAATGTGCTTGGACAATGCTCTAGCGAGCTCCTGCCTTTTGTTCAGCTTTTTGTAATCTTCCTTGAGGTGCCAATTGTTTTCAAACGGAGACCAGGGCCCCCCTAGGCGAGAAACAGGTGACGATAAAGAGCGAGCGTGGGTTTTAGTTCGACGCCTATCTGTACGTCTAAAAGCTTACAAAACAGAAGCAGCTCCATGTTGTACTTTAACCCCCTGGTCATGAAAATAACTTCTCCCACGACCGGGACTTTGAACCGTACAGGCAGCAGGGACTTATTGATCATAGCCACCATATAGTTTTTGAATCTTAATATCCTATGGTATATATCTAACTCCGTTAGCTCTCTTTTGTGTATGCACATCTCCTGCTCTTTCTGCACTTCCCTGACCCGCTTCTGCACCTCGTGCCAGGTCACGTTATCCAAATCGCAGTCTTCGATTTTTAGGGCGGTGTTAAAGAACAGCTTTATATCCCAGAATTTCGTGAGATGGCATAAAACTTTTACCGCTCGCAGTATCCAAAAGATAGTTGCCACAGAGATACATATCCAAGTGATCAGGCCCATAGACGCCATACACTCTCCCCAGGACAACAGCGCGTCGTTTATCGACGTTTTGTGCGTCGTGTTGTCAGGTACTTTGTCCCTGGAAAGCAAACGCGCCCGCTGTACAGTGTGGTCCTTCGTCAGGGTTTGTCGGTAGTGTGCCGTTCGCGAAACCTTACTTAAAGAGTATGGAGTAATCGACGCAATGAAAGAGAAAGGTTGAAAAAGTAACTACGAAAATGAATTGTCCTAGCTCGAGCATTTCTTGAAGCATCATACAAGCGAACCCATGGTTTTGGTGGTAGTGGTACATTCTTGTAAAAAACGAATCCAGATCTTCTATGTGGTTCCACCTGGCCTTGTTCCCTTCGGGCACCACGTGGATCATAACGCCGGACTCTTGCGGCGTCTCCTCGCGGTCGTCGTCGTCCTCTCCATCCTCCTCCTCCACCTCGTAGGGCTCCATCCGTTGGTAGCTGCCATCCAATACCGTTGTCATCTACGAACATGGTTCGACATCAACGTTCGCGGGGCGACGCGCGTCGAATAGAAACAGACGGACGTTAGAGGCTTGATCTAACGGCGAAATCGACGCGCACATCCTAACAGACTCTGAGCCTTACCGTTTTTGCTCGTCGGTTTGGCTCTACGCAGGTAATGACAGTTTCTCGTTTCATTCTCTCATGTCATTAAGATTAATTAACTACCGGTGGACGATTGCTCCGCAAGCATCTAGAACGTAAATCACCCACCGAGTGAGCAGGTTGACGCCGTTCGGGGGCACGACTGGCTTCGCCTAGCGGCTACTCTATTGCGTCTACTCCCGCCGTAGGGAAACACAAGCGTCTCGCAAAACCAATCTTTTGTCTACCTCTCTGACTCGCGACGATTCAGCTGTTATCAGAGGATTAGATCAAGATGTTTCCCAATCGACCGCAATCCAACGATGGGTCATCCTGTATTGTCTACGGTAGCGCGAAGCTAACACTTTCAAATAGGCATTTAGAACGGACAGATCTTGAAAAGAATACGCACAAGATTACCACACGAGGATTATTGGAGCGCGAGCTAGCGCTGTGCTCGGGCGTTAGAGATAGATCTATAATTTTGAGAGGGGGCATGCGAGTAGAGTTTAGCTGGACAAAGGGCAGCGACGGGCCGAGCAGTCGGTGGACGCGTGACAAAAGATTAAATCCACTCTCCTTATAGGAGGATGCGTCCCGTTTTTTTTTTACAATTTTTCCGGAGAAGTCTAGCCGAGATTTCTTGGCGCTTATCGATGCGATGTCCAGCTAAACGGCGCGTGTCGCCCGCGCGTCGAGCGTCGCTTTGTCTTTGCATTCGGCTGACCTTTATTCGACGAAAATAGAAGCGTCGTGGACGAGGCAGCAGCGAAAGCGATAGGAATGTTTGGTAACATAGCTGATCTCTATAAACAAAGCATCCTGTCGTACCTTGGTCTCGCGCGAGTTACGTCCCGCACTGCTAACTGACACGCGCTTATCTCTAACAGACGCAGAGTCATTAATCCACACTCACATATTGACCGCGGCAGCGACAGCGACGATCATTCACTGCTAATTTAGACATAGGACTCGTCAAAACCGCTCCACCACTTCTCCGTGTCTCGCCATCTTTGCTGACTATTCCCTCTATTCGTAACGCACCTGAGTTCTGCTTGTCACGATCCGTACGTTGACTTCTGGAAGCATTGGCTTCTTACCATCAGCAGATAACAATGTTCTCTTCGTTACCGATCGTCGTTAATGCGAGATAGCTACGTTATCGATGTATTACGAAGTATTATTCGATGTATTACGAAGAATCTTTCCGAATATAACCTCCAATCGAGGAACGGCTTGGATTGGATATCGTGCTTTAGTAAAGTTGCGACGGTCGCGTTCGATGGGTAAATCGGCAGATGGATCAATTTTTCACATACGTTTAATTGCGATATCATATTTACAGCGTATCGTGGAACATATCGTAATTACAAAAGTATTGGTACGATCCAAAGTACGTACTCGGGCGGTGTCGTTTCCAATTCTGATTGGAGCACGCGGTCGAAGTACCGTTCAAAGGATGCGAGCGACGAAAAGGTAGGCAATCTGTAGCACTCGATCCCGGAGCTCTTCCGATTCCCTTGGCCGAGCGCCTCGATCTTTCGTTCCCGATGCATCTAAACGGTACTTTCGACGGTTTCGCGGTGAATGAGTGTCGTTGAGAACGGATTCTCGAACGCGCCTTAATTTAGTAGCCGAGTGGAGGGTTTTAAGGAGGATCAGCCGAGCTAATCGAGCGGTCTCCTCTCGGCTATCTTTCGTCCCCGTCTCCGATGAGAGACACCTATCTATCTCCGACTCGTAGGCTGCGTTTCGATCCTGGGCTCGACGGATGTAAGCTTTTAGTGATCCTCGAGCACCGAGTCCGCTTCTAAGCGGGCAGTCTGTTTCTCGCCTTTATTATTCTCGAGAAATAATCTGCCCAGGACGTCGGGGCGTCAATCTGCGCCTGGGCGCCAGTAATCCTCCCAGGCCTCTGGTCTCTTCGTGCTTAGTGCTCGCCGCGGTGCTGGTCTCCGCGGAGGTAGCTTCGGTTGACTCCGTCTCGCTGGACGATTCTGGCTCCTCGGACACCTCCTCCTCGCTGGTCTGGGCCACCGGTGCTTCGGTCACCTTACGGCGAGGCAGCAGTGGCGATCTCCTGGGCGCCAGGGAGACGGGTGACCTGGTGGTCGTTTTGGGATGGACCTGCAGTCTGTTTCGGTTGCGCAACTTGTTCAGGGGATTCGCTGTGGTAGAGCGCGTCGGTGGGGGGCTGGTCTCTGCGGGCGCCTGTAAAAAAAAAGACGGGATTGCTGAGGATGGGATCGCGGGCTCGTGACTCGAGGCCAGGTATGCGGGCTCGTGACATTTTGCGAAAGGCCATTCGGTGAAAGCGCGCCACGCGGGCAACATTGACGAACGATCGACTATCTTCACTCTTCCTACATTGAAAGGGTGCTGTAGAATATCAGCCTATGATATTAATGGATTTTGCAAGTTCTGATGCATAAGCAAGATAAACGCCATGCGATTTTGATAATGCAGATATTATAAGAGACCTCGGAGGTTCAGCTTCGGTGGAGCTGGTTAGGCTACTGCCTAGTACGCCGAGGATACGGGGATATCGTGGGTTCGAGTCCCATCGTCCAGGTCCTACTTTTTTCCGTGAATTATAAAACCTGTTTATACACTAGGAACACCTGGGATTTTGCGAGAAGAGAGTTATTTATCTTATAATAAAATTTAAATATTAAAAAAACGAGTAAAATACACCTCACAGCAAAATCTGAAACGACGCGGCCTCGTCAGCCTACTGGGTACAAAACGAAAACCTTGAGGTTGGAGGTCCCGCGAAATTTTAGTGAGCTTGGAAGTGTTGCATGGCAAACTTTAATTGGGAAAGCCTAAGTATTGGCCCCCTGCCGGTCTCGATATTAATAACAATAATATTCACCTCGTGGGTTTCCTCCTCGGTCCCCTCCCCAGCAGGCTCGTCGATAGAGGGTTCTTCTGGGGTATCCGCCGGGACTGCCGTGGTGGTCGTAGTGGTGGTCGCCTGTCCTGGTTTCTGTCTTAAATTCACTCGGACTCCGCCAGGTTTAATCACTGGTCTCGTACCCGCCGCTGCGAGTCGAGGTCGAGGGGTGGGCTTGGCCGCACTAGTCACTGCCTCCTGCACAATAGCCGTGGCAGCTTCCTTGCCGGATTCTTGGCTTTCCTCTGTGGCGTTTGGTGAGCTGGTTGTTGGTCTTCCACGCCGTCTGTTGATGTTCAGTTTATTAAACGACGGCCTGGATATTCCGGAAGGTCCACTGGCCGCTGAAGTTGATCCGCCATTGGCTGGGGCAGATGTGGTCGTCGAGATTGTCGATCTGGTCCCCGTTGGCCCGCGGAACCTTCCGCGAGTGCCGGAGGAAGGTTTCTCCGCGTGCACCGTGCTGGAACTCTCCTTCTGCACCGCGTCCTCCTCGACGGGCTGCTTCTGGCCAGGTCGGGCTCTCTTGAAGCCACCCCCGTTGGCGCCGTTGCCACCGAAACGGCCCCTTGTGCGCTGCGTTGGCTCCGCAGACGCCTCGGTGGTCGTCGTGCTGCCAGCTCCGTTCGATTTAAACCTGATGGGCAACAATCGTTCCATCAACCTCCTAATCCCTTTTCTACCCAATCATTCCAAGCTCACCTGTTTCGAGAAATGGCGGGTCCTCCTAGTCCTGGTCTACGGAACTTCCCTCTGCCAGCTGGCAGCTGGGTGGTAGTTGTAGGCGGTTCCGTCGTTGTGGTGGTCGTAGTAGTAGTGGTGGTGGTGGTTGGCTCTGTCGTAGTAGTGGTTGTCGTGAGCTCGACGGTCACCGTGGTAGACAATTCAGTGACGCTTGCCAGGTCTGTGGTCGCCTCGTCGTCTGACAGAGTGGTCCCAGCTGACGTTGTGTCAGTAGCCTCGCTGCTGGACGCGTCCACCAGGTTATTCTGGCCCTGCTGCACGAATGCATAGAGGTCTAAGGCGACCTTGTCCATCGCGGAGGGATACTCTGTGGTCGGACTCTCCGTGGCGGTGGAAACGGTGCTGGGGGAAATGGAGGACGTCTCCAGTTCCTCAGATTCCTGCCTTTCCTTGCTTTTATCCAACGAAGACGAGGCTTCCTCCTCACTGTCGCTTTCTTCGGACACTCGCGAGGTTGGGTCCCTAGACGAGTTTTCTTCCACCTGAAACACGCGAACAGTCACGCTCTCGTTCGCCCGCAAACCGCCGAGAAGAAAGGAACTGCACTATTACTTGAGGCGCGGCAGTGCTGATGGGCCTCCTCCTAGTCGTAGGAGCAGGATCGTCCTCGACATCCTCCTGCACGGGCGCAGGCTCCTGGACCTTCTGAGGCCTGCCCCGGCCCTTGCTCGATAGTTTCTCCTCGTTCTCCTCGTTCGGGGTGACTCCTAGGAACCTAACAGGCCCTTTAGGCAGAACTTGAGGGAACTCTGGGCCCTCCTGGTGGGTCCGGAAACTGCTCGAGTCTACTAGATCCAAGCTGGGCCTGGGTCGGTTCCCTCGCGCTCGGGAAGACTCGGTGGTCGCTGTATTGTGATTCGACCGCGATCTGCTTGTGTAGGAAGCTCAAACTATTACTCGAATAAAGGTGGTGGGAGGCGTTTGCGGGGCTGGTCTACGCACCTCGGTGGGAACCTGGTGTTAGTCGGCAGCCTCTCCTCGGACACGTCCTCGGCCTCGGTCAACTGCCTTGCCCTGTTACCACTTCCGTTTCCATTTCTATTCGGGATCACTTCGTTGCTCGCGGGTTCCACGGTGCTCGATCTTTCCGCGCTACTGTACTTACTTCTGCCGCTGGACGATCCGCCGCGCCTAGGCGCGGGCGTCGTTCTAGAAGGAACGTCGTAAGAATTGGTGACGGCCGACCCCGCTGTACCCGCCTTATTCTCATCCTCCTCGTCATAGTAATAATATACGTACTCGTATTCGTAGTCCTTTCCGTTCGGCCCTTTCTTAACCTGTTTCACGAGCATCGAGACGTTTCAACGTTATTCTATGCACGTCCCCATACCATACGATCGATCATTCGCTCGCGCGTGCCAAGATAATAGACAGGCGGGATCGCTTACCTGGATTCGGGAGTTAGTGCCAGCGGGTACTAAACTGACGTCGCTGAAGTCTCCGAAATTGCGGTCGCGGAACGAGGTCTCCTTGCCGTCGTCGCGGATGATGTTTACGGGCACAAAGTCGAAGCCACGTGCCTCGCGCGGCGTCGTTAATACAGGCATCATGGTGGTCGGGTATTCCTCGCTGGGTGGCAAGGTATCGTAAATTAATATTTCAGCCAGCATAAAATAGGACGGGAAGCTATAAAGCTAAGGGGGCATTTCTCAAACGCTAGCGCCAGCCAAAGTGTTTCGCGCCATGCTAGAGATCTAAAAGTAAAAATCGTTTAGAGGGAAGGCATTATCACTGTAGGTAGTGCAGGCATTCTGGAACGGCCTACTTTGCGCTTGGCACATAGATGGCGCCGCGTTAGTTTCGGTATTTATGGAGCTCGGAAATGCGTAACATTGCAGACCTGGCGTTGCACAGTGGCATATTCTGTATGAAAACCTGGCCAAATGTGAAGAATTTTTTTCTTGATTTTTACAGAACTATGTATTGCCTTCCATTTATGACTTATCAAAGTGTGATTCTTCACTAATACCAATTTTTATTGTACAATCCTCTTAGAGATATGCGATCTCAAAGTTGCTAGTGTTATGATCTGGAACTTTTAGACCAGAATTGAAAGTAACTTTTCCATTTAAGGTAGTTCCTGAATAATCTACTAAATTCAAGAATTCTTTCAAATTTCGTTTAAAACTAATTTCGAATACAAGAAACCCTTGTACAATGTTTAAAATCGATTTACCACATAGTTATCGAGAAATTGTTAATTAAAATTGATGCATTTTAACCCAGTGGAATATGGCAGAGTCGAAAAAAGAGGGTTATAGTTCCAGTTTTTCTTCTGAAACAGGAAAACTATATTTAAGAAGTGTACCAAAATTGGCACAAAAGTACATCGAAATGTCACGAAATGAATTTATTAATTTCTGTAAAACTGACCACATGGTTTCTTCGTAAATGACTATAAAAAATAGGTTTACGTGCAATTTTTTTAGAAACTACATAGAACAGTCAACGTGAAGACGTCGCACAATAGATATTTAAATAGCGAACGACGATTCAAAATCATATGAACATATTTTCTGACATTTTGTTTATAAAAGACGCTCCGAATGAATGCGCCGTTGTCAGATCTGCTGCTCCAATTCACTGCGCTAACCAATTTAATATTCTATATTCGTATTGAAATTATTTATATTAACATTGAACTTTTTAAATATAACATGATGTTAAAAATTATTATTATTATTTATATAGTATCATACTACTTTATATTTATTGTTTATGACCAAACTCTAATTTGACTAATATAGTTGGTTAGGAACTACCTTAATATCAAATTATAATCAGTTTTTTTTCTGTGCTGCTTGCCATCTGACATGCTGTAAGTTAATATATATTCTGGTTTTATTGGTTTATTTCACTTTTTACAGCTATGATAGAGGAGGACAGATGACCTATATATTTTTTCACTTCCCCTAACGAAATAGTTATGTATCAAGCGAGATCAAGCGGCAATGTTTGTTGTAAAATAAAGTTTGAAGTTTCTTGAAGAAAGGTCCGTGGCATTTTCCTACGATAAATTGCGATCTTATGAGTTATTGCCATTTCTTTGCCGCCCGCATCGTTTATTGAGGGGTACATTTATGGCATAGGATCGGAATATCGCGTTTCCAGTTATCGTGTTGATGAAGATGAAAAAGAAGAACAAGGAGAAGAATATTATAATTAATTAATTACAATATAATATTATAATTAATTGACATTATATTGTAATTCATTAATTACAATATTCTTCTTGAAAATTATGTTAATTATCTGAACCTAAGTATAAAAATGTAAAATGCATTCTACTTCATATTTATTAATTAATTAATAATGCGCCTGACATAGGCTGGCTAAAAGTAATATTTTTTAATCTAAGATAGATTGTTGGAATAAATTGCAATACTATGACTCTAAAATGATAATAATGTACTCTCTAATGTTAAATACTGAATATAAACATAATGATAAATAACTATAAGTATAATAATTTAAAATACATGACGATATCAAAAGGCGAAGAATATTATATTTAAACCTCTCGCTACGGCTTACATTTCCGCGAAAGTGATTTTAACTCATTTTTTTTTATTTAAACTATTGGAGATGTCGACTAAAATCGGCGCTAGGAACGACGGCTCGTTCCGTGCTGCCGGATATATCCGACACTCGGCCACACAGGTTATCAGATGGCTGCCGGATATATCCGGCGCTCGTAGCGAAAGGATTAAGAGTATAATAATCTTCTCCTTGTGATGTCTTCACGTATTTTAAATTTTTATACTTATAGTTAATTATCACTATTTTTATATTCAATATTTAACATTAAAAAAGTACATTATTATCATTATAGAGTCATAGTATTGCAATTTATTCCAACAATCTATCTTAGATTAAAAAATATTACTTTTGGCCAGCTTTCCCTATAAACACGCGACTGTGCGTTGGGTGAATTGGTAACCCGACTGGCAGGTAACGCGGAGGGTCCCCGAGGATCTTGGGTTCGAGTCCCGTCGTCCTCGGTTCGTTTTTTCGCCTACAGTAAATATTTAACTGGAGCAAGAAAGCAAAAACACGTGGTTTCCTCACCTAACGTATACCCCAGGGATCACGGAATCCCTCTGCCCTTCTAATCGCGCCCTGTGCGCGTCCGTTCTTCGAAGCCCATCTTCCTGCAAGACACCAGTGTCGCTGAAGTTCTCCAGCTCCACGCGAACTTGTCGTTTGTTTGTTCTACTATCCGCTTCGCCGAAATCGAACCTCCTGACGGGGTCCAGCTTCTTATCGGCGCTCTCGATCCGCGAGATCACTTTCTTCGCGTGCTTTCCATCCTTGGCGACCGCCTTCCTCTCCACATCCACGACGTCGTCATCGTAGTCCAACGGCCTCGCGACGCTCTCCGGCAGTTTGTGGGCCGTTACGTATTCTACGGGCGATATCCATCGTTTAATCACATTACACGGAGCGAGAGTGTGCATGTCTAATAGGGAGGTTGAGCACTGTACCTTCGACAGAGACTGCTCTGCTGGGTGCATCCTCCGCGAGGGTGCACGCAAGGACGCAGCACAGCCTGGGCAGAGGAAGAAGGTCGTTAAACTTGTACCTAGATCGTCTCGAAGCGCTGGATTCGCGGGCGATTAGAAGGGGACATTGTAGAATGAAATTGCCAGCGAGATCGAGCGCCCGCGGAGTGCAAGACAACGCTCGGCGCGGTGAAAGTTCGTGTCTGGCTGGCTGGAAGCTGCAACCAACGCGGCCTGTTCTCTTTCAGCCGGTACCCGATCTTTAATGCACTCCAACTGGCGTCAAAGTGTGACCACTGAATGGGGAAAATCTCGCCCGAGAAATTCCCTTTCAGAATTCGTAGCGGCGAGGCATGCCTGTTTCTGCGCCAGGTCCGCGAGGCTGGGCAGGGCAGGCGGTGGAATTCGATTTCGTGGAAAGCCTCGAAGTGAAAGGACCCGTCGCTCTCCTTGACGATCTCCGAAAGTAGCTTCCCTCGGCCCGGCCGCAGGAAGAGCAATTTTCGCGGCGGCCAAATAATTTGATGGAAAGAAAAAGTCAAGGCCGTCTAGTAGCCTGCCTGGGGGTACGAGAGAGCGACCTCGTCCTCCTTTGGCTCAAGGTTGTTCGGCCAGGTTCGCCGGCAATCCGAAATTTTGAGGGGATCGAGAGCTGCCCCTCCACCTCCGCAACGGAACCGTCGTTCGGTACGAATCTGTGGAGCGTGCAGCCTCCGATTTCTCGATCTCCCAAAGGGCAAGAGAAATAACGGAGCCTATTTGTCTACGAAGGTGGTGTCTCGATTTCGTGGCGCGGACCCGCAAGGTCGATCGGGTTCCGATCGATTTCCTGCGACGAAGGCGAGCGACTCGTGAAATTGATGGGATCGAGGGGGACACGAAGGGCCCCGCGCCGCGATCTTTCCTCACCGATAGAAAGTCCGCCGCGACATTTGCCAGCGCGATTGAAAGGAACGACATCCTGTTCTGCGCGCAGGATCGGCCCGCCGTCGCCTTGCATCCGGGACGGGAATGATTTCTAGCCGATCTGCGCAGTGGAGCTACTCTCGAAGAGGCCAGACAATGGGTAACTGTTTTGACGAAGCCCCGACGCCGGGCCTGGCCCGAGCTAGCCCGGCGCTGGAATCCATCGCGTTTCCATATGGAGAAAGCTTGTCTCGGTTACGGGCAAACGTATCTGCGTGAACGTACGACACGAGTTCTCTCCAGTGGCACGAGACAGCCGTGTTACGTAACGCACAACATCACCGTGAAAGCCTATCGCGGGCCCGTTAATATCTTTTTCTCGCACCTACGCGGAGCCAGGTTTCGCAAATGCGCCGAGATGTAACCGTGGGAGCTTTCTATTTGATTTGCGAGGATTTAGAAATCCCGCGGCACTTCGCTAGCGTTTCTCATTATCCCGCCGGAGAATTCAGCCTGTCGAGCGCGGGGAGGATGTCCCCTCGGACGATCCAGCAGCACTTTCCTTCGCGCGTCCAGATGCACACACGAAGGAAAGTGGGGGAGGTATTGCAGTTTTACGCGGCACTGGCGCGCTAATTAGCATCGCCGGAGGCGTCGTTGCCGGCGAACGGGAGCGCGATAACGCGTGCTCGCCCCATTGATCGCTCCCCCGAGCGAGACGGGTTGCGAAAGCATCCTTAATTAGATGCCCGTGCGGCGGTACCGGGTTCGGTAACGGCAACGATCGCGGGTTCCCCGTTAGATCACTAGCGGTACTTACAGGAGGGTGGTTTTCAGCCACATGTCGGCGTCGCCCTTTCCTCCGGGTGCCTTTGAGTTTCTTGGAGCTGGCCTCCGCCCGTAGAACGTCCAGCGGGAGGGTAGGTTCCTTCGCGAGGGATCGGTTGGCGTAGTACGCGGTCACTAGGGGATCGGTAGACGGTCGCGATATCGCCGAGGTACTGCGAACGAGGACACGTATCGTCACCGGACACTCGCGACCATCGTTACCCTCTCCTCGAGACCAGGCTCGTCTTCCAGGCGGGTCGGAGCGATCGCGGAAAAGGTCCGCGTCCGGGCACCAGGCCGAGCGACACGTACGTACACTATGCGAAGCGGGATCGGTCCCCCTGGCTCTCTGGGTGCTCTATGGTTCCCCCTGTCTCGGCTCGCCTGCGGTACTGCGCTGGGACTGTGCGCCGCGGCGAGCGACGGAGCCGGGATAGCACAGGGACGGGAGAGAAAGAGAAGCGAAAAAAGACGCGGAGTAAAAGTAAGAGGTAGTCGAAGGACGTGGTGAGGGTATGAGAACGGCGGCGAATGCAGGCCTCTACTTATACGCCACCCACCACGGCCACCTGGTGAACACCCCACCAGCCCATGAAAACTGGACACCGCGGCGTAGTCGGACTCGACTCGATGTACGCGCGTTGTCGGGGATACAGGGACCCGAGTGTTTGACTAGCCGCTCGGGCGATTCATCCGCCGCTCGCTCCGGCACCCGCGCCCTTCGGGATCCTTGAATTCTTGCCTGGGAATCCCGTGGCGACGCCGAGTGGCCTGGCGGTGAATCAGAGGTGCTGGTGAATCAGAGATATTTGTTCACCCCCGGTCCAGGGCGCGTTCCTCGCGCGATTGCTACCGTAGGTGTCAAGGCCCGGTAAAGGCGCGAGTTCCGTAACCGTATAAACTATCCGGCCCGAAGCGCAGCGAACCAGAAGGTAGCTGCCGCGTTAAAGGTCTTTACGTCTCGTTGCGCAAGAAGAATGTCGACCCATTAGGACCAGGCCAGGCCGCGACACGGTAATCCGCAAGTGGTTGCCGGGAATACCGAAGCCTGACACGAATCTTCTTCAATTTTGCCTGCCGGTAGGAGGGATGCCCGAGAGTTTGTTAAACCTCCGGGCATGCTCCGCGGCGATTTAGTTAGTATGCTAGGGAGGGCGAGCGGAACCTTGTTCCTGGCCACGTTCTAGTCTAGACCTAGGCTGCGCCGTGGAATTCTGATCGATCTCGAATAGTGGGGGACGGCTTCCGTGCACGTCGGCCCCGTGGTCTGTTGTAGGGCGATAAGGGCGCAGGGCTCGGCGCCGATTATCCTCGAGGAGTGGTGTCTCTTTCGCGCTAGCGTCAAGGTGGGTCTTCACCAGCGTTCGCGAACTGTTCACGAACAGCCTGGGAATTGAATTTCCTAGGAATCGTCTGTTCGCGAACTGTTCGCTAGTGAGGACGCATCTTTACACGAGCAATGGTTATAAAAAGTTTGCGCACAACTTGCGAGCATTGTTTGCGAACAGTATTCACTGGTGGAGACCCACCTTCCGAGGACACGGTCCGCGGTAGGCGTTCGAGCTGATACGACACCCACAGAGGCTCACGCGTATTATATCTACGAGACTTTCTCTCGACAAGGAGAGCACCGGTGCGCCCCTTTGCAGAGCTGGCACGCGAAACGACACGGAACAATGTCTTCTCTCGTGACTCTTTCAGCGAGTAGATTTCGTCGCGCGTGAACTCGGTGTGTTACGCTCCCAGTGCTCGTATATGGGCGACGAATTAACAGAGGCCGATTACCATTCAGCCTGGCGCCTACTATATCCGCTGCATCGCGGACCTTCTGCGTACAAATCGAAGGCTAAATACGGCCGGCCATTGACTGTCCGCTGCCGCGTGCCTGCCCCTGAACGCAGGTGCTCTGGGCAGCGGACGGGCACGGCCAGCTGGGCCCTCTCGCGAGATGGGCCCACTGAGCGAAATTCTGCTCCCTCCTTGGGATCCTACGCTCCTAATCGGGATTGTCCTGCTTCCTTGGGCCCTTAGTAAAAGTTGCCTGCCTTTGTTGAGCCCCGGGTCGACATTCTGTTCATTTTTTGGGCCCCTGGTACAAGTTGTTCTCCTTCATTGGGCCTCTCGTTGAAATGGGGCCCGTTCCTTGGCCTGTAGTAGAAGTTACGACCTCTCTTGGGCTCCTAATAGAAATTGTTCTAATTCCTTGGGCCTCTAGTAGAGGCTGCAGCTCTTTTTTGGGCCCCTAGTCAACATTGCTCCACTTCTTTCGACCCCTATTAGAAGTAGGGCTGTAATTATTCGACTATTCGAATATTCGAATATTTCGAATAATTTCGAATAGGAATAATTTCTTCGAATATTCGAATATTCGAATATTCTGATCTATGGAATTTCTGATTGTACCAAATAGGAATCTGAACATGAAATATTTGTTCACAGCTTATCGTGAAATTCTTTTCATATTGGTCTTTACAATTATTTGTTTTTCAGACGATAAATTTGGAATTTTATTAATCTTTGGTTCTATGAATTTTGCAACGAAAAGTATAAATTCTATTTAAATTTAGGGACCTAGTGTATTTAAAATATATAATGTTGAATCATAATGCTTATTAATAGCAATAGTAGTAATTTTATTCTTTGCTTCCTTTTACGGGATAATATTGTATCATTCATACATTTTATCCTTATTCGCTAAGGTGTCTTATCTATCTTACTTTACCCCCGCCCCTCCCCCCCTTCCAATCTTATATACACATTCGCCCATACACATACCTATATCCATTTACACATCCACATTCACCTCACTTAGCTTAGATGTTAACTATCCTATTTACAATTATTTACAATGTTTACATATTTTGTCGTCGGGATTGTCCACTCGTTATTATAAAAATAATAATACTAATAACTGATGGTTGTTTTCGTTTCAAAATGTATAAATTTACCAAAGATTAATAAAGTTAAAATTTTATTCTTTGAAAAACAAACAATTGTAAAGGCCAATATGAAAAGAATTTCACGATAAACTGTGAACAAATATTTCATGTTCAGATTCCTATTCGGTACAATCAGAAATTCGATAGATCCGAATATTCGAAGGTTCGAAAGTTCGAATATTCGAATATTCGAAGAAATTATTCGAATTCTGTGGTATTCGAATATTCGAATATTCGAATACTTAGATTATTCGAATATTCGTTACAGCCCTGATTAGAAGTCGTGCTTCTTCCTTCAGAGGGGGAGACCACTGTAACGGTCCGAAATGTAAGGGTGTTTTCGGGAATTTATTTCAACCAAACAACGCAAGTAAATCAATGTATTGCTTAGCATAGTTTATAGTGTACATATTGAAGGGTAAGAAAAATTTTTTTTCAATCAAATTCATAAATCCGTTTCCTGTATACTCTTCGTCAAAATTTGCGCTGCAGCAAAAACATGCTAGTCGCGTTGACAGTGCCCAGGCCATATGGTTAATCCGAATTAAAAAAGACAATAATATTTAGAAACTAGAAGCCTGTTTCTATTAAATGACGGTCGAAAAATGTCAAAATTGTAAAAAATAACAAAATGGCGGACCACTGAAAAAAACATCATGTTTTCGGGGTACAAAATTGGGGAAATGTAGATAAAAAAATATAAGGAGGTCGTTAATTAAAAAAAAACTGATCGTCAGGTAATAGAGACGGGTTTTCCGTACAATAAATGCCCTTGCTCGTGTCAATTGGACGTATAGTTTTCTCTGTAGACTGTCAACGCGGTTGAAAAATGTAATTCTGAGGAAAACGCGTTCAATGTTCCGCGCGGCTCAGTCGCGCGTTTGACACCGCTTCACGGAAAACACCATATCTCCGTCAATTTTGCGAATTTCTTCATAAAATTTGGAGACAGCGTTCTTGAAACATGCATCTTTCAGAAAATGTGAAAAGAAAAAATCGATTTTTCAAATTTTTTACAGTGGTCTCCTCCCTTAACGTTAAACTCGAAATTGCGTTTCTTCCTTGGGCCCCTCATTGATATCGCGCCGCCTTTTTGGATCCGTAGTCGAAATCGTGCTTCTTCCTCGACCCCCGAGTCAAAATCGCGCTCCTTCGCGGAATCTGCTCGGTGATGAACATCGGGTGTTGCAATTGAATTGATTTTTCGCGTTCCACGCGCAAAACGGTTGCAAAAGGCCGCGTGACGCATCCAGAAAGTAGCCGCGCGCGTAGGCACATGCCTCGTCTGGCACGAGGGCATGGAAATCGCCGAGGAGCGAGTGCTCCTTGAATTTGGATTCTGCTGATCAATATTTACTCATGCGCGGGATGCTCGGCTGGCAGCCGAGAACCTTGGCTGCACTTTCGCGGGACTCGAGCCGCATTTCAATCGACCTTTACGGTTCACGCGATTTCTCGATACACTTTCCAGAGACGCGACCAACTTCTAAGAGGACGACGCCGGAATCCGTCCATCGAAATTCCATCCACGGTGGGCGGTTTAACGCTAACGGGTTACACCTTCTCGCTCCGTGTTTCACTTTCTCCGTGTTCGCGATCTAGGTAGTATTCGTAGCCACGTCCGACTTCTCGTCGATTCTCAGCCATGATATCATCCGAGATCGAAAGCAGTCGGGCTCCGAGCGGCTCGATTGCACCAACCGATCCGTCCCGTTAGCCCGACGCTCCCCCTTGGTTTCCAAGTTTCCTCGTCTATTCAGATCCCCGCCGCGTGAAAGGCGAGCAGGCAGAATCCCAGAAGACCGCCGGCTTCCGTCGGCGCGATCGATCATCAACGGGGCAGATAACGCGATCGGAATAGAAAGCAAGCGATATCGTGCAACGCGGGAGGTTACACGAGCAATTATACGAAAAGAAAAGCGGCGGCAGCCAGCGAGAAGAGCCTGTAAGCGGCAGCGAGGTGCGATACGCGTTCGGTTTCTACTTCAAGATTCGCTTTTACGAAGCTCACTTTCTCTGGCCACGGGCGTGCTCCGCGCTCGGAACCATCGGCAGGACGTGATCGCGATCGTTATTGACGATTCCCGCTCGCAAGCCTCCCAGTCCCTTCGCTCCCCTTTCCCCGCAAGCCCAAGCGATCGGCCCGATTTCGATCGTAGAAACCTCCCGACGCTCCCCGTCAGAGGGGGAATGCAGGGTATCCGAGTGAAATCTCCGGAGTTGCAAAACATCCTCTCGACGTAAGGTCGGACACGACCAAGCCCGTTCAATGTTAAGGACAGCCGAGAACCGGAATCTAAGATACGCGTAAATATCGGCGATCGCTTTCGCTCTCGAGCACAATGGCACGGCCCCGGCTCGTCCCCCTTTTCGCCCGAAAATAACACGCCAGGCCGTGGCGCGGCTCGCCGCAAAGGTTGCCCAAGCACGCCGTAGTTAAAAACACTATACACCGCGAGGAATGCATCGACGCTGATAGTTCTCGATTTCGTTGGATACGCGATGATGAAACCCGTCGAGGCGCCTCGAGGAATTTCATGGAAAGTGCCTCCCATCGTCATCGATTCTGCCTCCCACCGATCCGCCGTTCAACCGGTCCGAATACCTTTTTCCTTTATCTTTCGGCGACCTGTTGGACTGTTCTGCCTGGCGCGGGTCCTAGCCTCCTAGCGAGCTGCCCACTGCGGTTGCATAGCTCGAGGTGCAGACGGGCCAGCGAGGGATCCCAACCGGCAGATATTCCGGTTTGCGCAGAACCGGACATCAACTTGACCCACATCGATGATCACGAAGCTCTGCTACACTTCGTTACGCTCGCAGCGATGAGCGACCTTAACATTGGCTGTGGCACGGTCCAGGGCCGCCGAAAAAGTAGCTGCGACGATGCGGCGGTTGGACCCGGTTCGGCTAGGATTCGGGATCCCGTTGTATCGCTAGCGCGGAGCTCGTTAATCCCCTCTAAGCGGACTTCGAAGGACGTTGTTCGGTGGTCCTTGGTGACACGAAACGGATGCGCGGCACCAGCGAAAGCGAATAAGGATTCCTACCCGGGAGAAAGTCCTTCCTCTTCCTCCTCCGCCTTCTTCTTGCCCAACGTTTCGTTTTATTCCCGACGCTCGGCCGTCGCCGGTTGCTTCGCGCGTAATCCTCCTATTCCGAGTGCCTCGGCGCCCGTGTGCTCCTCGAAAGCTCGACTAAATGAAGTACAATTACCAGCTACTCTCCCAGAGACGTGTCTCACCGGGCACGTTACAGTTTGTGCAACAAGCTGGGAAATAATAGCCGCGCGCGATGCATTTCTATAATCGTTTCCTCGTTTCGCAATAGCTTTCCGTTTGCGACAGCGCGTCGTTGACGCTCCTCTCGCTGGGTTCACGCGGGGACGTTTAATTGCAGGGGGCATCCGCGACGCTCTAAGAGGACTCGCCGGATCACTTGCTTCTCACTTTCTAATATTCGAACCACCCCTGTTGCGTAACTTCCTTCCGTCGCCGGCTCTGCTGCGCCGAGGTCGATAATCGAGCCTCGGTCCTACGAGAAGGCGCCCCGCGGACAGGTAGAAAGCATCGTTATTATCGCTGCATCGGCATTACCGTAAAGGTCAGCGCGGGACCGGTCGCCGTTCGCCAGGGGCGTGCTTAAAAGTCGTCGCACGTAACCCGTGGAGCGCCTCTCGGGTCACGTAGCCGCGACACGGTGCTTTGGTCGCGATTGCCGCGTAATTAATCATAGTAAATGGTAATGACGGGGACTTTATTGTGTGACGAATTCTTACAGGCGATTTAGTTACGAATCGGCGAGGTTCGGTGCTCTTGATGGTTTGAAAGTTACAAGGGAGGTTAGGCAATTCGGAAATTCAGAAAATTGTGCAAGTAGAGCAATTATTCATCCGTAATACGAAAGTATTTTTTAAATTTTCCCTTGAAAAGAATGCAGAGTTTATCACGGAATATCTCGAGAACGGTGAGAGATATCGAAAAGAAGTTTAAACAAAAGTTGCATCTTTTTTTATAACTAAAAAACTGCGTGGAATAAATTGTCGAATTAAGGATTGGTGGTGGGGGTAATTTGGAAAGTATGGATTTTTCGATAATTATTTTTACGCAGATTTGTAGGCATAAAAAAAAGATGCAAGTTTCGTTTGAACTTCTTTTCGATATCCCTCACTGTTCTCGAGATAAGCGAGGGCAACAAGGGGTGTTATCAAACTTTGCAGAAATGTAGTTCATTTTTTGTTCCGGCAATGAAATGGTCCTAAGGGTGAAAACTTCTTCAGAGATATTGGGATTCTTTATTTATACCTATTATCGTAAATAATTCAAAGTTTTAAGGTTCTTGATATTCTAGAAAATGGTGATAATGAGTTTTCGAAGAAAAATGTGGAGAAATTAATGTATCAAAATATTATAGGATTTCAAGAATCATCAAACTTTAAATTATTTACGATAATATACAGAAATTTCTATGAAGAGGTGTTTTTACCCCGAGGACCGTTTCATGGCCGCGGCAGAAAATGGTTACGTTATTAAATCTCTATTTTTAATCTTCAATTTTTCTTGAATCTTCGAGGTGCGGAATAAACGGGTGTCTTCAGTTTTAAGTGCTTTATGGACAAAGCAGTGGAGGTGAATTGGGTCAAGTTATGTAAAAAGCTCATTCGAAATTTAGTAAATTTATGTCGAAGATTTTAATTGTTAAAGAAAAGTAGCTTTATTTCTATATGATATATTTTATTTCTCGTTATTGTTTTACAATGTTTTTAATGGGTAATTTAAATAGTGAGTAGTATAATCAATATTAAGTATTTTAAATTTTCTGTATTTTTTATTTTTTAAACCTAAAATGGAGGCTTAGTAGTTTTAATAATTCTATAAGGTAAGACTTAATTTACGAGTTGCTAATATTTTGCAAAATAAACATCACAGAACTATGGGATCCGTATTGCGCTCAGTTAATTTTTAGAGTTTCTGCATAAGTTGATAGAATCATCCTCGAGGGGCCCGGGCCCAAATCTACTGCATTCTACAGCATTCTGCAGCAACGCTAGCATAACCTTTGCAGGAGCAGCCTGTCCCTATTACGCCTATTAAATCGTAATGGAGCAGAGGTCGGGAGGAACGGGAAATCGGTGTCGGAATGTGGACTCTCAAGGATGACCGGGTGAATAGGTCGTTCCCCAATTGAAGCTGCGTTCCTGCGAGCTGCGCTCGGTACAGCCGAGGTGAACATTCCGAGGCCTCTTCCTCCTCTTTGTTTCCCTTTCTTGGTCCGCGCCAGGCTCGCGGCGATGTCCCCCCGCGTTATCAGGAATCGTGACGCGACTCGGATGGTCTTTGCGAGTGAAATGTTCCTCGCGAAGGCTTCAAGGCCGACGAGATACTGCCTCCTCTCACTTTCGTGCCTCTCGCGCCTATGCACGTATGTACATACTCCTACTGGTCCTCGGCCTGTCCGCCTTTCTCCCTTGCTCCTCTTCCTTTACCTCGCCTCCAACCATACCCACCTTCAGTCCCAAATTCTTGGGGCCCTGCGCCGAACGAAACCCCCTCTCCCGCGAGCAGTTGGCAGTGTCCCAAAAGTGGGATATGCGGCGGGTCGGCGGTACAGAATTTCGGGAGTGGTATACGCGCGGGCGTTGTCGCGGGATGTATAAAAGATGAGGAGACAAGAGTGCAGATGAAACACACCCTCGGCATTCCGAGGGAGCTTTGGAATTTCTCCGGCTGATACATCCCGCCTCTCCCACACGCGTATGCAAAATAGGCCGCGTATCGAGAGAAGCAATTTACGAGATAAGGATCGCGGCAGCGTTTCCTACGCCCGCCAAGGTTAAACCTATCGCCGGGCACGCAAGGTTAGAGCACCTCGCTCTCGGATTCGATGGAGTGCGGTGTTTTGTCTTTCGCAAATTTTATTGTCGCATTAATTTACATTTATACAGTGGGGTACCTCGAGCATTCCGTGAATGGCAGACTTCTTCTATATACACGTGGTATGATCTTTTCTTTCGTTTTCTTTTTTTTTGGTCCATTTTTCCTTTTGTAAAAAGCGCTTATCGATGAGAACGCGGACGGCATTCCACTCCGCGTCGTTTGTCGCGCCCGAGGAGTGGACGCGGCTGTCGCAAGTGTCGCGCGGTCGTCCTGGAGGGGATCCGGCTCGCTAGGACGAGGCTTCTGGCGGCCGTAGTTCGGTTTCGTTTGATCCACTCGGCTGAGAGAAGCTGGGAAATTTGCGCATCCCCCCTTGGTCGGTCTATCCTCTGCGATAGGGCTTGGGCTTCACTTGCACCTCCTCCCGCTGGGTCTCCTCCACCTCCTCCTGCAGGGGCTTGCTTCCCCTGGACCCGCCGAACCTGCCGCGGCTCGACGTCTTCGATTCCGCCGCGCCGTTAGTTTTGCTGCGGCCGCTGGTGGTCGCCCTGAAACAAGGACGTTGTCCATCAACCCTGGATGCTCCCGGCAGAAGCGTCTGGACTTGGCAATTAAAAAGGGCACTCGTTACTTGGACTTGGGCGTGGTGGGTTCCACCGAGGCCTGGCCAGCCGAGGTCTCCCGATGGCTGGGTCCGACCTGGGCCCTTCTTCTCTTCAGCGCGGCCAGCAGATCCTGGTTTGATCTAGGGTCACAGGTACACCTTGCTGAATGCTTTCTATCGAAAGATAACGCTGAGGAGGAGATAGTTACCTGAAAGGTCTGACTCCGCCGCGAACCTTCTTGGAGGACTCTGTGGTGGTGGTGGGAACCTCCTCCTGCTGGTCTTGGTTCTCCTCCAGCTCCTCCTCGCCCTCCTCGTCCACCTCCGCTGGCTGCTCAACCGGCTTAGCGGTCGTCGACTGCGTCTGCAGAAACGGGAATTCATTTTGGTTAGAGATATCTACTCAGGGACTTCGCGACGATGGACGAGTTATTAGAACTATTAAATACGCAAATAGGTAGAAGAAAAACGAGTCAGGTTTTTTGAAGTTTCTTTTCGCAGCTCCACTTACTTATTTCTCGAGAATAATTTAATAACGTAAAAAACGTCCTCCGTAAGAAATAGAAATCAAAGGACTGCGCAATGATGGAAGAATTGGGTACCCACGGTTCCCGTCGCTTTTCTGCCAACGTTGACACGCCCCCGTGGAGACAGCAGCCCTCCCAGCCGCCCGGAAGTGGACCTAGCTGGCGCTGGGGTCACAGGGGCGGCCGCAGGCTCTTCCTCGTAATCGTACTCCTCTTCTGCCGCTCTGGTCACGGCTACCAGGCAGCCGATCGCCACCAATCTGTGAATCATCCATAGATAAAGCCACGCGGACCTGCGCCTCATTTCTCTGCTGCAGTATGCTGCAACGGCGGAGTAGACGAGGTCGAAAAGCGAAGATTCCGAGCGACAGTGAAAGGCGGCTGTGCATGCAAACGATCGTTGCCAGCTAGGAAACGCTCTCCTCCGCGATTAATGCCAGCGGACCGAATAATCGGCGGCAGCAGGAAGCTCGATCTTTCCCTATCCCACCGCGAGAAATCCGCCATCCCGGCGTCCTGCTGGCTTTTCTCGCTTCTGCCTACGCGTGGCGCTCTCCGCGAACCGAAAGTTCATAAAACGCGTTCGATCCGACAGAAAGATTCCGCTGGTTAGGGAAGATACAGGTAAGTTCGGTCGGCGAGTGGCTCGTCGAAGCGAAACGGAGGGAAACTCGTTCCAGATCGAGCGAAGGCGTGCGAGCTCGCGAGCGGCCGACTTCCAAACGCTTGTCCCCGAAAGGTGTGCTCCACACCTTTCGGTATGGGCTTAAGCGAGGCGCTCGCAGGATGGCCGAACCGTCGTGTGCGCGACGGTCGACTTTCCCTCCTCCCCGCCCGGCAGGATCGAAAATAGAAGCCGAGGACGCGACGTCCTCACGCGGCCGGGGGGGGGGGGGGACGGAGGGAGGCTGTTTACGAGCCGAAATTCTCGGTATAGGGGCGAATCGAAGTCGGCTGAGCGCAGGGGAACGCTCGGTGTCGCTGTAGATCCGCGTATACACCGGCCGTATTCTGACCTGTGACATTCACGTACGAAACTCACTTTCTCTGCTTGGCTCGTGCAACAAGCTACTCGCGGCGATTGGCCGCGGACGTCGTCTTGTACTACGGCTGTACGTGACGCGGCTAACAAATGCCACGAAAACGGACGGGAGCCCTGGCCCGCCTCTCCTCAAACCGATTTCCATTTTCTCGCGAGGGTCTGGACGTTTGAAAGCACGGCTTGCTTTCTCGGTGGGCCCGCGCCTGACGCAATTTCTATTGTGTCAGGACGTCACGGTGGTTCGTTTCCGTGGTAAGAAGTAAGGCGGTGAAGAAAAAAAAAACGTGGTAACCGTAAACCGGAGGAACGGGGGCTTTCGATAGACTCGCAGAAGGTTGCGCAAGCGGCTCGTCCCGATCGATCGTTTTCACCGATCCGAGTTTCCGCGGCCGGCTGGCTGGCTTTCCTCGCGGGGACTCGCCGAGATACCGCTCGAATAATGTCAAGGAAAGGCAACGGTAACCGAGAAGGTGTCGCGACGTAATCGGTATTTTTAATCGGCCATCGATTAATTTCAACGCGGCGATAGCGCACGGAGCGGTCTGCCTTCTCGGCGGCCGCGTTTTCTAATCGATTTCCTGGTCCGGGTACCGGGCGCAGCCCGTACAGGTTTGCATAACGCGGCTTTCTGCATCCTGTTATTACTCGGGCCCGTTCGGGCGCTCGCGCGCGGCTCGCCTCGCACGCCCAGCGGGATCTGTCCCTTCGTGGCCCGCGAAGGATATCCGCGGAGCGGCTCAGTTACGGGCTACTTGCGACAGACACCGAATACCAGCAGGCCGGAGCAAATGCACCTTTCGACTCGCGCGGCCGGCCTTGGAGCTGGCAGAGCGGACACCGCCGATTAGAAAAGATATGCAGCGTTCAGCGGGCTCGCGGCGCAACGAAATCGCGCGGCGAAAATGGCGGGCCTCGGCTCTCGCCCGAACGAAATTCCCGTCTCGGCGTGTGCGCGGGGAAAGTCTCTCGGCACGTCGCTCCGGGCGAAAATGGCGGTGGACAGAAGGGAAGCAGCCTTTGGGCAAGCAAACTGGGGAGGGATGCGAGAGGGCGAATGATACTCACAGTGCGAGCTTCATGGCGTGCGTCGGTAGTGCTCGAGGACGGAAAGCTCTGCCGTTGTTGCGGCTGGTAGCAGCGTGCGGCGTGCCCGGTGCGGAATGGAGGACCCGATCGGCCGACTGTTACCACGGGCGCGAACCCGCGAAGAATGAATATCGGAGCGGCTAGGAGGTAACCGAAAGCACACCACTGCAATCGCGGAGGCTGTGTACTTTGGAGTGCCGAGGCGAGTTTCCCCTTCCCTCTATATATATGGCACTCTCACTCTGCCAGCAACCACCCGTGCCGAACCCATCCACCTATCGTACCTCTGTGACTTTGATATATCCTTCGCGATACCTGCACACCGGCGCACGTATCCGTGCCGTTCTTCTGGCCATGGAATTCCACAGGACGAATCCTCCATCGAGGCAGGCTGCTAGCGGCGGATCCTCTTCTGGTATCTTCTGCGTAGAGGCGCGCGTAGCTCGCCGGTCGCCATTTAATTCCCTCGAGCGGGCATATTGGATTCTAAAAAGGGGGAAACCGACGGACGTTCCTCTCCTTGTATGTGCAATCGCGGACGAGGCAGCTTCCCTTTCATCTCCGTCCCTCCTCAGCTATCCTCACCTTCGTCATTAGCGTCTATTAATACCTCGCGAAATTTACGGCGTTGGAATGCAACCAGCGCGGCGATATCGTCGAGCGAACATCGCGAATGGGAATCTCGTGTCCGCGGCGGTGTAGGGCCCCGTGAGGCCCGGGCCGATAACGCGGAGTCGATCGGTTCGATCGTCCCCCGAAACGAACGGAACGAAGCGAAACGAAACGCTTTGGACGTGTTTTATAGTTAGATCGAGCGTAAGAGGTGAAAGTAAACGCGGCCGGCTGGCCGAAGGCAAGAATGCCAGCCACCCTGCTGCCCCCCCGTGTCCTATCCTTGTCCTGGCTAACCCCGAAACGCCATCGTCCTCCAGGGACGATCGACCTAGCTGCAGGTCGGACGACCGCGGCCGAGGTAGCTCGAAGTTAGACGCTGTCCGGGAGCGTGTTGTCAGCAGCCATAAATTCTCAGGAGCTTAAGGGAAGCGCTCTCGGTCGTTTTCTTCGCTATGCGGCGAGATTATCCTTGAAATTCCGCCGTCTGCAGGATGCGAAAGCAGTCGCGGAGAAAAACTTATTAGGAGCGATCGTTTATTTCTTTTACCTCGAGACGCCTGCCTTTGTCCTCGAAAGGATCTGCGGAGGATTTTTCAGACACCCGCCGAACCGCTCGTTTCGATCAGCTCAGCCGTGACGAGATAATGCGCTCCGTCATGTCTCTGGGTCCATTCAGATCAGAGTGAAAAAACGCGTTAATCGCGTTCGTTGCAGCTTGTGCAACGACCTGTAGCCTGTACGCGCGGTCCAACGGTCTACGAAAGCCGCGAGCGTGCTGACCCTCGCGAACCAGGACCGTTTTTCTTCGACGATAAAATCAATTCCAGACGGGTCGCCAGCCTCCTCCGTGCGACGTCGCGGATCTTCCGCGTGTAAATGTCACGAGGTATTGCGGCAAGGATCGTACGAATACGTGTCGCGTGCTTCGGTACAAGTATCTTTATTCGCGGGACGGGGAGAGGAGGGGAGGTGTCGATCTACTAAAGGGGTTTATATCCCCTTAATTGACAATCGTCATCGAAATCCAGGAACGAAGTTAACAAAGTAAACTGACAATGAGATTAGTCAAAGGGCCCAACCATTTCACATTTGCGAAATACACCTTCCATAGATCGCTGGAACCTCGATCGTCTGCGAAACTAGTGCCGCCATCTGTCGGCGAGGTTCCGCAGCATTAGGAGGATTTCTCGCCAGGTGGATTTACCATCGCCCTGGGATCGATCCCGAATCGAACTACGCGCGCTTTCTCGGCTTCCTCGGCTTCCTTTCTCTTTCCGAATCCGCGGATCGATATAGGCGCTCGGGTACCGGGATCTTTACCGCCTCTCACGGCGACCACGGCTGCATCCGAACGAGTATATACATTTAGAGGCAGGATTTTCTTGTAGCTATATATAAATCCTTCCCGGCCACGGATCCATGGATCCCATTGACTACACGCGGCCCGTGGGCGCGCACGGGGCCAAGGCGCATGGTACTACGCCGAGCGCTAGCGCCGCCATGGCAGAGTAGCCGGGCGAGGAACTAACGGAGGCGAGGAGCTTGTCTGTCACTTGTTGCATCGCCGTGTCGGCTTGACGTTGGCTTGCTGCGGGCCCGGCGTACCCGCTCAGCCCAGCTCGCGCTCCTCTCCGCACATTTTGGCCATTCACACTGGATCCCACCGAATCTTTCCGTTTCGTTAGTGGTCTCCGATGCACACCGTAGCGAGGCGGTACGCGCGATAGGACACTCGGCGACTCGCGAGTTCTTGGTGATTTTTTCTGTGCCGTCGATCTCGAGGATCCTTGGAAGATCATCAGGCTTCTCTGTTCTTTTTGCGTCCAGCGCGCATCATGGTGAGTAAGCAATCGGGATGATCGCTTCCGCGTCGAGGCTACCGTCGAGTATATACAGGAGGATTCAAACCGGAGGAGGAGCATTTTCCGCTCGCTCGTTCGATTCGTCACGCTGGCGGGTAATTTTAAAACCCAACGCCGCGCGTGCATTCAGTTAAGCCTCGCGATTCCTCGAATCTGTCGATCCGAGCTCCTTAACTGAAAGGATATTCGCGGGGAATCACGTTGCTCCTGCGAGGGGAGGGGGAAGACACACAATGGCCGTGTGCAAGCGGTTCCCAAAAGGGCCTGGGCCCGTTCCGTGCCATTATCGCTCGTTTTCGCGTGGTTCGTGGCAGCACGCGTCTGAAGCGAGGTTGTACACCGTTGGCCCTCGAGGCCGGAGGAACCCGCTCGCCTCTGCTCGATCGAAATTCCATCAGGCTCCTTCTGTTCAACTCGCGACAACTCGTTATCTACCGGCTCGGGTGCCAGGTCTCTCAGTGTCCGCTTCAGCTCCTTTGTTTCCTGGTCTACCTCTGCCGCTGTGCCCCACGTCCATTTCTTCGCCGCCCTCCCTCCGCCCTCCTGCTCCTTGCTCGCCGACCTCCCCCGTCTCCTTCTCCGCGCGTGCAAGCGCGTTCCCTGGAAACCAGTTTCCAGCTGTCAGCATCCAGTTTCTCGTAGGCACTAGGATATTTTCTGCCGGCGTTCGTATGCCGATCGCCGATTTTCCGTGTGGTTCCGCCAGCACGGAGACGAGCTAGGACCGCGGCTGGAGAAAGGAGCTGGCTTCGACCGAAATAATTCTCTCCCCCAACGAAGATTGTGGGGCGAGTCTGGACCAAAATAGGCGGTTATGCGCGGGGAGGTGGGGACCGATGCTTTACGTTCCCGAATTCATTCATGGTAGAGAGACGCTGGTATGGCCGACAGGAAGAGGCCCGGGCTGGGGGGACGGCGAGGGTTGGGCGGGCGGTCGATTCAAGTGTGGGGGCTTAAATTCGTCGTGGCCCTCGACCCTCGTGTTTACTCTTAAGACTGCGGGGTTTCCTCGCTCGCGGAAAGGGATGGTTCCTTGGAATTGTTGCCTCTGGGAATCGTCCTCTTTTGAGGAAGGCATGCGGGGCGGCAGATGGCTGCTGAGGGTACGGGATCAGGTCAAATCGCTCTTGGGACCGAGACTGCTCCAAACTGCGCATTCTTCCGCAGGTATATAGCAGGAAATATCCCTGTATCTGCGGACCGACGTAAAATTCTTCCTTCAACGATTTACGACCCTCTATGGTGCGAACTTGGCCTTCGTGTACTATCCCCGGATTTGGAAGCCTCGTACCGGAGGCTTGTAAATGTTTGCACAAGTATTAGAGGTTGCCGGTTCAACCCTGCTACGGTTTTCAGTTTACCTACGCATTTCACGCAATGCCAAAGAATTAGAAATACACACATTCGGGACAAGTTTATTAGATTTTCTTGGAAATTAAAGGAACCCTTAACAACATTGGGAGTTTGGGACAGAATTGGATGAAAAATGGCACGTGGGAGGTAGTTGGGGTAAGGGCCCATTTCTACAGCTTTGTTTACGACCTCCCTGTTTTTTTTTTTATGAAGGGTAAGGGGAATAACAGTGAATGTCCATTTTTTGTCATTTTGCGATGTAAAGCATATTTTGTTGGTGGGAACTGTGACAACTGAACTGTCAAATCACAAAGGGTTGTAAAATTCAAATAGAAAGTTCTGTCGTCAAGGTAAAACAAGAAATTATTTAAGAAGAAAATTATGTAAGTAAGTTAATCCTTCTTTGACACACCTCCTTTTTCGATCAACTTTGACATACCTGGGTGGCTGATACTCAGAACAATATTTTAACAATTGCCATTTATCATCTAAAGAATCCACTCGTTTTGAAAAAAATCATGGGTCAATTTCAAGCTCTCTGGAATGTATTGCAATAGTTTTTTTATTGAAATTTTATCACAATTTTGGTGAAAAAATCTAGATTAATGTCTGCAGTCGAAACAGCACGAAGAATGTCTTCAAAAAATTGTAACTTTTACCAATTTTAATAATAGAAGTTAACAATCTACAGAGTTGTTGTTCGGATATAATATTTTCAGAAAAAAATTGTTTGTAAGTCGGCTTTGGGAAAAGGGTATTTATTTTTATTTATTTATTTAGTTATTTATTTAAACGGAAGCCCTTTGATTTTGGATATAGAAGGTACAGGTGGCAAAATCAGGTCACACCCAGAGTGCCAAGGAAGGGTTAAATTTATTGAACCTTGTCGTTCTTACAGATGGACCGAAGTATTGAAATTAAATTTTTTCTATAAAGCGGTTTTCTGACATTCCCTGCTTTTCTCTTTACCCTTCATATGTACTCCCTATTAGAGCTGCCACATATTTGAAATTCAAACCGAGTAAAACTCGTTATTTTTTTAACCGAGATCAAATCGTTCAGAAATGATCGATTTTTTCAAATCTTCCTTCAATAATTAAGCTACTTCGACATTCGAGTACTTGGCATAGTTCGACTGATTTGACTCGAATTCAGATTAGCTTGAATTTTCAAACTACTTCGTACAGCTCCACTCCCTATTACCAACTGGAGCTGTAAATATTCGAATAGTTGAACTATTCGAATAATTCGAGAAATTTCAAATACAAACAATTTATTCGAGTAATTTCGAATACGAATTATTTATTCGAATAATTCGAGTAATTTTTAATACGAATAATTTATTTGAATAATTCGAGTAATTTTGAATACAAATAATTTATTTGAATAATTCGAATATTCGAATAGTACGAAGTATTCGAATAAATCTGAGTATTCAAATAATCCTGAGTACTCGAATAATTCTGAGTATTCGACGAATTCTGAATATTCGAATAATCCTGAGTAGAATCCTACCTGAAGAATTCAAAGTGTTCGAATTTCGGATTATTCCAGATACGAATCTAAACATGAAATATTTTTTCCCACTTCATTGTGCTATTTTTTAAATACTCGAATACTCGTAACAGCCCTATTACCAACGCACGGGGAGCAGCGCGTAGTTGCGCGCGTCGGCGTTCATTATGCAACGAGTAGCTTTTTCCCGCGTAATTGCACGCTTTGGCCCTATGAATATTAACGAACAGCCCAAGGAGCGATGCTCGCCTAGACAACCAAGCCTCGAGGTAAACTCGCCGCGTTTCCGCGCTACAGGCTGATCCAGGCGGCGATCGTTTCCAAGTCAGTTATCTCGGCGGAGTTTCGAGGGAAAGCGGGCGCAAGACCGGCCGAAGTAACGCGCCGGCCTTATTACCGCATCGATATTCTTCTCCCCTCCCCCTACGGCGGTTGCACAAGCAGTCGTTTACCTTGCAGCCGAATCGCCGCGACGCCCCAGGCAAAAGTCGAACGGTTCCAGCCATCGCGAGTGCCCTTTCGCGAATATTATCCGTGTCGAGGCCGACGAACACTTCTTTCCAGCGCGAAAGGTTATACGTATCGAGGGAATCCGAGATGATCGCGGCGAGGAGGCTCGCCCGGCGGATCTCCAGGGTGGGACCTTATCACCGCGTGCAGACGACGATAACTTATCTGGGACAATGGTTGTGCAAAATTTATTAACTTCTCTTAGCTCCGGATTCTTCTGTCTCTAAGAGTTACGCAATAGCGGGGTCGCTTAATTAATGAGTATGATTACGACGCGATTCTGTTTGCGCGCAACAGTTGGAGGGGGATCTTCTTGGAGATATGTGGGTATAGTCCCTCGCCGAGATATAGCGACCTCGTAAACGCAGCGGGCGCTCAGGTGGCGCGTCGAACGCACAGGGACGTCTGCATTCGATGTTGCACATGTATACTTTTAAGTAAAATTGTTTGAGGTCCTAGCGATATCAAAGCAGGCGAAGGCATTTCTTATCTTCTTAAGGTGTTAGGCCACCAAAGGCTCGAGAATCATGTGTAAACTTCAGAGTTTTTTTGGGCGAAATTAGAAAATAAATGGAAAAACTTTTTTGGGGAATTTATTCTACGTGGATTATGGTATATAAGAAAAATTGTAATTATTTTTTTAACAAAATGGCATTGCTAGGGCTCTTCCATTCTTACTGAGAAGCGGCGAAATTTAAGAATTATTTTCTCAACAAACAAAGCGAATCTTCCCAAAACGTTAAGAGTGCTTTACTCTATATTCAGACAAGGATTTTCTTTTAATTAAAAAGTAATTTATTTAACATTTTTTTGGTATATCCTAGCTGGGGAATACAATCCCGTTTTTTTAAAATATAACAATTCCATTTTATATATTTTAGTTTTTCATAAAGTAACTCACCTTTTAAAAAAAAAAACGAAATTCTGGGGATTTGTTATATCAAATCCCGGGATAACCATCCCGATTGTATTCCCGAAATAAAAGAGCCCAAATTTTTCTTAATCGTCCTGAATTAATATCGTCGATGTACCAAAAAAAAATAAAAAATCTAAAATTGACAAACTTATGTAAGGATATAATAAAAACTTCGAAATTTTTCCGTCAAAATCGGAACATTTTTTTTAAAGCTCCATAACTCGGTATAGGTATTGAATATACCAATAAAAAGTAATTTATTTAACATTGTTTTTTGGTATACCCTAATTGGGGAATACAATCCCGTTTTTCTTAAATATAACAATTGCATTTTTATATATTTTAGTTGTTCATAAAGTAACTCACCTTTAAAAAAAAAAAAACGAAATTCTGGGGATTTGTTATATCAAATCCCGGGATAACCATCCCGATTGTATTCCCGAAATAAAAGAGCCCAAATTTTTCTTAATCGTCTTGAATTAATATCGTCGATGTACCAAAAAAAAAAATAAAAAATCTAAAATTGATAAACTTATGTAAGTATATAATAAAAACTTCGAAATTTTTCCGTCAAAATCGGGACATTTTCTTTAAAGCTCCATAACTCGGTATATTGAATATACCAATAAAAAACATTGTTAAATGAATTATTCTTGAATAAAAAAATTCTTGTCTAAATGCATGTACAGTAAAAGTTAAAAGATTTGTAAAGATTCGCTTCATATTTGTTGCGAAAATAATTCTTGAAAATCTCGATTTTTCAGCGTCCTAAATCAGCCTCCCCCCTTAAGTGAGATAATCTCAGTTTATTCACCGAAGCGGTGCACGGTTTTCCTGGCAGAGGGGGGATCCAGGGTCGAGGGACCGCCAGGAGGGGATGTTGAGAGCCACTGTAGTGGGCCGCTGATACGGCGATGCGTCATAAGTAAATACCCGCGTACCTGGGACTCGTTATCGGCGCGTTAATGCTCGCGTCGCGGCTGGATGCTAGAGCTCAGTCCGTCGCGCGGAGACTCGAAGCGTTCGGGATCCATTCTCTCGTTGGTTTGTTCCAGGCACCGTGTCTCTCTTTCCCTCGAATCGGTCCCCCACCTTCTGTTTCACTCGCTCCACGCGCATTACACCGACGACTCAGCAGTCAGTCTCCAGCACTCCGCGCAGCCGACCAACGTCGACGCGCCGTCTTTCTTTCCCTTTTCGTTTCCCTTTCGCTCTCCGCTCGCGATCGATCTCTCCGCCCGTGGATCGTTCACGCGCCGCGCTCAGCAATTCCGTCGATAACAGTGCTGCTGGCCAGTGCTCCTCCCCGGACCACCATTTATCAGGACTCGCTATCGGGCCCGCTGGGGATATTCGATGCCGCCGAGGGACCGCCGCTGCAATCCACGGAACTGGTAATTGATCTTTGATTCGCTGCTGTAGCTCTGTGTGAATAAGACGCGTCACTCGCCGCGATTATCGATGACGTTCCTACAGATTACTCTGCCAGGCGAGGTAGATACGCTCTGTCCAGTTATCTTCCCGGAAGTTTGAGGTGCTTACGCTTATCGCAGCGGCTAGTGCACCGACGGTCGCGCAGGCCTACCCGCGCGCGGCAGTCCTAGAATCGCTAAAGCAAAATAAACTTCCGTCGATGCGTGGACCTCGATGTGCCTGTCGCGGCTACCGCGTTCCGCGCCACTGCCGGGTCTGCAGAAAAGGTTCGTTGCTCCGGGAGCTCGAATCTCCCGCTTTTTTTTTTGACCCTCCTCGAGATCCTCCGAGTTTACGCGAATGCCCCCTTATGGAATGCCCTCGCCGGCGCCTGTGGCTTACGTAAGCCGCTCGGGGCAGCGATTATCCGAAGGATTCGTACGCGCAGCACGCGGCAGAGGTCGAGAGCGCCAGCCAACAATGCAACGGCGCATCGTCGCGTCCTGCAGGCTGGCGCAGACCGACGGTCGGCAAACGGCAAAGGAGTTCGCCCTCCCGATAGTATCCGAAGACGATAATGGGATAACGAGGCTAGCGATAATTAACAGAACTGCTCCGGTGCTCGTTGAACTAATCAGCCTCGTCGATTATTAGACTCGTCTGGGATCATCCGCCTTCCACGTAGGCGGGCACTAGCGCGCATTTAAAGGTCCAGGCACATGTGTTTTGTCAGTGTCAGTGGTAAGGAATATCGTTTCCCTGTTTTGGGATGGAGTTGTTCACACTTGCCTAGGTTGGAATTCGTTGGCCACTATCTTCAAATAGGTTAAATGGAGCCTCTTTTTATGAGTATCACGGTTCTCGCGTCGGATCAGTAAACAGTAGAGTCATAAAGACAAAGACAGGGCGTTCAGTAGATAATGAAAATGCTAGTTTCTGTGTTTCGTGTTAAGGCGAAATTACACATTCGACCTTTGGCGAAATTCGATTTCGACGAGTACCGAATATTCGCCGAATGCCGAATATGTGATTCCGCCTTAAATTTCAGCAAAGGCTTGCTGATGTTTTTCTGATGAGAATGACACCAAACATGGCCTAACTCTGATCAGTTTTAACGATTGTAATGGAAAGGGTATTTGAATTCTGCGCACAACTGATATGCGTCCATCCTCCCGCTTAAAAACGCTTTTACTTTCCACTGCCCCCCTTCCCCAGGAGCACTTTTCTCCGCGTTTTCCAATTCGCGTGCACGGAATCGTTGCGGCAGGTCCCGCTGCGAGCGTTGTTTATGTAATCGATGGCGACAGCACGTATTTTTCATAATCGCGGGCGTCGTAAGTCAACACCGGCGTATTAATTTCTGCAGCGAATATTGCATTTCCCTGGTGTCTTTCGTTCCGCCGCGATCCTGCCTCGTTCGGGTATCAGCCGCGAGTTCGCGGAACCGGCGAATCGTTAGAGCCGCGGAGAACCTCGCTCGAGTGGCGGCGAGCGAAAGGAGTGGCAACGAGAGCGCGAAAAAACCGCGCTGAAAACTGAAGAGTCGCAGAAGGAATCGGTTACGGTCGTTGCTCTTGGCCGCGCTGTCATGGCTGTAGTAGCTTCCGCTAACTGCGAAGACGATGACCGAGCGACACCGTGGAATGGGGTAGCTTCGACCACGAGAAACAAATTCTTCTAGCGTCCATTGTCTGACAGGCATTATCCTCGAGGCGAGCTGCATCTTGAAGTAGGTAGTTAAATCTATCCAAGGTAGAGCTGGGAATATTTGAATTGTCGAACTATTCGAATAATTTGGATCATTTCGAATACTCCCAATCTTTCGAATATTATTCGAATCTCAAATTCGAATTCTACTGGTATTCGAACCACAAATTCGAAATCTACTGGTATTCGAACCACAAATTCGAAATCTACTGGTATTCGAACCACAAATTCGAATCACATATTCAAATTCTACTGGTATTCGAATCTTGAATTCGAAGTCTACTAGTATTCGAATCTCGAATTCGAAGTCTACTAGTATTCGAATCTCAAATTTGAATTCTACTGTTATTCGAATCTCAAATTCGCACAATAAATTTGAATTCTACTGCTGTTCGAATCTCAAATTCGCATCACAAATTTGAATTCTACTGGTACTCGAATCTCAAATTCGCACAACAAATTTGAATTCTACTGGTACTCGAATCTCAAATTCGCATCACAAATTTGAATTCTACTGCTGTTCGAATCTCAAATTCGAATCTCAAATTTCAATTCTACTGGTGTTCGAATCTCGAATTCGTATTCTACTGGTATTCGAACCACAAATTTGAATTCTACTGGTATTCGAATCGCATATTCGAATCATAAATTCGAATTCTACTGGTGTTCGAATCTTAAATTCGAATCCCAAATTTAAATTCTACTGATATTTGAATCTCAAATTCGAATTCTACTGGTACTCGAGTCTCAAATTCGAATTATAAATCCGAATTCTACTGGTATTCGAACCACAAATTCGAATTCTACTGGTATTCGAACTACAAATTCGAATTCTACTGGTATTCGAACCACAAATTCGAATTCTACTAGTATTCGAATCGCATATTCGAATCATAAATTCGAATTCTACTGGTGTTCGAATCTTAAATTCGAATCTCAAATTCTAATTCTACTGATATTTGAATCTCAAATTCCAATTCTACAGGTATTCGAATCTCAAATTCGAATTCTACAGGTATTCGAATATTCGTAGCAGCCCGATTTCAAGGCACTTTATCTGGCAACAATTCCTTATTTTCTGCGCTCAAAGTTATCCCATTGGACGATACCGCGTCCTTCCGTTCCTCGGTTACGACCTTAGGGGTCGTCCCTAAATTACGAAAGGCTTTTTAGGGAGGAGGGGGTCGCGAATTTCTTAAGTTTTCTTACAAGGGGGAGTCAGGTAGCATCTTACGTAATATTTTTTAACCCAATTTTCAATAAATACAAATTCTATCATTGATGTTCCAGAAAAGTTGTTTTAGTTTACACTTCCCAAAACCGAGTTAAATGAATTACATAAACCTTTAAAAGAATTTTAATAATTGCAAAAATTAATAAAAAATATTACTTAAAAAGGGGGTTGCAATATCAAATCTTACGAATTCTTATATTAAGGGAGGGAGGGGGTAAGAAATCGCCAAAATTATCCTTACGTAATTTAAGGACAGCCCCTTACACTGTCTCGGAGTGTTTCCTATGATAAACCGTGAATCTTGACGCTCTCCTGCCACGGTCGCTATACATTGCGCAGATCTACGAGCAGGAATAGGCAACATTCTTTCGGGGTGCAATGAGGCACGAGTCACGTAACCTGGAAGCTGAGATGGACACGCGGCTAGGATCGGTTTCTCGTAATCGGGGTAAGGCGATATGCAGCAGCGACCGCGACCAGCATTATATTATCCTGGCGCCTGCATAGCCGCTCGGGCGATTCGCTGCCTTTCGTTTCGGCCTCGAAACCGTTCGACTCGATGTAGCACGGAAACTGGAGGCATACTTGGCTGTAACACTTCGCGCGGTTCTGTGTTTTGGGAAATGCACTTTCCAGTTGGCTGGGACGGTTTACAGAAAATCTGGTCGGCAAAACTCGGGGCGCAAGTCCCTCGGCGTGGAAACACGCCGACGCCAGATGAAATGGAGTATTCGGAAAGGAGGAACATTGAAAGTTTGCTTCTTCGTTTCTTTTTTGATTAGAAGCAATGTTTGGATCGTTTGCATTCCAGGCGTCGGTAGTCGGTGCCCTGAGGGACAAGAAGGATGGAGGCGGCGGAGGAGTTGGGCGGTGAGGGGAGACCTGAAAGAGAGGACGTTCGAGTTCTGTCGGTCGACAAGGTGACCGTTGAGAAGATCGTCTTGGAGTCGTCCACGGGGTCGAGGGAGGTGCTGCTCACGAAGAACGAGAGCTCGAGGAAGCTGTCGATAAAAAGGGGCGAGGGAAAGAAGCCTGAAAGCCCCACCAAGTCGAAGAATATTCCTGACGACGGGTCCACGAAGAGGATCAAGCCCATCAAGTTCACGAAGCGCCCCAGCATCGGTAGCATCGTGGTTCCGGGCTTGAACTTGGCGAAAGTTCCTCCGAAGGTGCCCCAGAAGCCAATCGCGAGGATCATCGAGGAGCCTGCTAGTTTTCATGCAGAAGAAGAAGAGCACGACGATAGGGACGTTCCCCTACAGCTTGAAGAAGACGAGCAGAGGGAAGGGGAGCAGGACATCGCCGCGAAGGATCGTTTAGAGCAGAGTCGGACAAAGATCGAGGACCTGCAGCAGAATCTTGGCACCAAGATAGACGCCGACACGGCGCATAGGTACAAGGAGAAGTTGCTCGAGCTGCGAGCGAATTGCGCTCTCAAGCTGCCCGTCATCGTCGACGCGAACGCCAACGAGAAGTCTATCAGCGAGATTGTGTTCGACGAGGGATTCCTGCGCAAACACGGCCTAGACGAGAGGCTGAAGATCGAGGAGAGCAGGCTGCTGGAGACGGACCTGGACCATGTCTCCGAGGACCTGGACGAGCGCATCGTGACGACCAGGGCCAGCAAGCCTAGCTACAGCAAGAAGGTGTCCGAGGTGGAGAAGAGGTGGTCTGGGGAGTTCCTGGAGCGCCACTCGTCGGAGTCCTCTAAGTCGTCGTACGTCGAGGAATTCGGCAGCGTTTCCTCGAGGGAGAGCGTCGCCGAGGAGCGAGCTCGAGAACCGTTGCTCTTCGACCAGGGAAGTCGTGAGTTCGAAAGTGAGCAGCTGTCCGTCGACGAGAGGCAAACCTCGGTGGAGGTGCTGGTCGATAGTACCGACGTCAGCACAGTCGATTCTGATTCGTGCGTGGAGGACAGGATCAAGGCGGCGGAGGAAGACATCGAGGGAGCTGGTAGCGAGGTTCGGGAGAGCCAAGAAGCTGAGGATGACGCGTGGAAGGAGTCTGTCCGCTTGAAGGAAGAGCCTGAGGAATCGGAAAGGAGCGCGGGCTCCTGTCAGGACGCAAATACGAGCTCCACGGACTCCATCAACTGGACGTTCATCGCCCAGAGGAGACAGAGGGACGGGTACGCGAGTCTGATCAGGGAGTTCAGCATGGAGGCCGGGTCATCCCGCGTGAAGAAGGAGGAGAAGCAGAAGAAGAAGCTCGGCCTTAGACGGCTGCTGCCAGGCTTCTTCTCGCCGAAGGACTCGAGGAAGGAGTACAAGAAGAAAGAAGCCAAGGAGAGGAAGAAGCACGACGACAGGCACTTCGCTAGATACCAACAGAATGGCAACTACACGAGGTCGCCGGACACGATGAACCTGAACGAGGACATCAAGAGGAACGTGAAGCTGGATAACAGTCTGAACGGGTCGATAATAGAGGAGAGGCTCGACGAAATTAAGCGGGAGCTGTTCCCTGAGCAGGGCCCTATAACAAGCACTCCGGATCACTTCGCGAGGGATGACGATCGGGGTCTTCTCAGGGACCGAGCGGGTCCGCCTAGATCCTACGCGACCGACTCCAGCCTCAGCTCGATCGCTCCGGACGACAGGTGGGGCGAGAGGAACACTCACCTGGGGATATCCCCGGACATTCGGAAGTTCGAGCAGAGGCACAAGCGCGAGGAGCTGGGCCAGAGATACGGGCAGTTGGAGAGGAAGCACAGCCTGCAGGAGGCGAACCATGTGAGTCGCACGTACTTCTTTCACAGGAACCATGGGCCATCTGGTAGAATCTCTGCACCGCCGACCGAGAGGTATCTCGTTCGACCCAGGGCGATCCACCCGGTGGACAGGCCCCTGCCAGCCATCCCGCACTCTCGAACAGAGCTGGCTAATTACGAGAACTATCTCGAGGAGCAGGAAGAGAGCATCGACAGGACAGCTAGGTACGGGAAGGCTGCCTACGTCGCGGAGAAGCCCGAGTACTTGAACCAGCCAGCGCTGTACGCGAACGAAAGCTCGTCCGGCTTGATCCTGAAGTCGGTTTCCGCACAAGTGAAGATCACTCGACAGCCCATAGTGAACCAGAACCAGAGAGCCCCTCTGGTCGGTAGATCGCCCAAGTATCCTTCGTCGGGGTCTAGCCAGAAGTCCGGTGATTACGCGGACTCCAGTTGCACGCCGAATTCCAGCCAGAAAAGCGAGTTCTCGCCGTCGAGCTCCAAGAGCGGGGAGTACTACCTGCATTCCCCGCGGGACAGTGGTTCTCCTAACGTCGAGGACTTTGACGAAGATCCTCGCAGAGAAGGGATTTACGAGAACGAGAAGTCGCCGTCTAGGTCGTCGACGAGATGCATGGACGACCGTATCTACGACGAGACGCCGTCGTCGCCTTGCGAGCACCCTGCCGCTAGCTCCAGTCGCTTAGGACGGTCTATGGAGGAATGTCTTGACAAAAGGGTTGCTCCTACGAGTCAAAGTCCTCAGAAGAGTTTGCAGAGTCCGGGGAAAGTGGACGACGGACAGAGACGAGGGGATCCAGGGAACCAGGGTGGAGCGTGCAGCCCTGCGTCGCCTAGTGGGAGCCAGGGGAAGATCGTTTCATCGCCAGGACGAGTCCGACCGCCGTCCAGAAGAGCCCAGCCTAACGAGCAGATCCTGATAGCCTCTCCCAAAAGGGACGTTGCGTACGAGACGAGGATACCTCGTCCTTCGAACGACGCTAGACGCCGCGGGGTAGAATCCCCTGTGCATTTAACCAACTCGCCACACCTGTCTTCCACTAGCAATCCTCTGGACACGCGAACCCAGGAGCACACTGGAAGCCAGGACTTCCCCAGCCCCAGGATGACCACTACTAATTTCTCCACAGAGATACCTCGACCAGAGCCCATTTACGGACACAGGAATCAACCCGTTCCTAGTAAGAGGAGCGTAGCTTCCCCGTCGCAGAAGGACTGCGACGACAGGATAGCCTGGGTGCAGGGGCAGGCGTCCTCTCCGGGCAAAAGTCCTCAGAAGTCGGAGAGACTCGGTGTGCAATCGAACAGCGGACGATCTCCCGATTCCGAGAGCAATCGTCAGCAGGGACAGCCTGTTCAGTCACAGCGATCTAGAGCCGCTGTTCAGGAGAGAACACGTTCCGCTTCGAGTTCTGGGCAGACGGAGGCGCAGCGATCTCCAGAAGAGCCCGCCGCCTACGCTCAGAGGGTTCCCGAGCCGGTATACGGGCAGAGGGGGGCCCTGTCGCCGTCGAAGCAACAGACCAGGCAGCATCTGGAGGCGTTCTACTGGCAACAAAAGGCGTTAGAAGCGCGCCGGAAGTCCCTCGCGTCTCCCGTCACCACCAGCCCTAGACAGATCGGGAGAAAGATTGACTTGCCCGAGGTGAGGGAGGCGGTGTACTGGCAGCAGCTGAAGAAGCTCGATGAAGAGCAGCAGAGACGCATCTACGAGCAGAATCAGATGGAGGATGGGCAGCGATCGACCAGTGGGCCTAAGAACACACCTAAATCGACAGCCACTAGGCTGGGGCCGGTTCAGATTCCCATGACCACCGACCTGACGATCTTCACCGGAGACCCTTCTGCCTGGACCAGCAACCTCCGTCGGCCTAAAGCGAACCCCACTGGTAAACCGCCGCTGATGCAGAGCCAGAAGGGTCAGAACCAGCCGGTGCTGATAGTTAGGCCTCAGCAGGCGATCCGAGACCGCCGGGAGATACCCTCGAAGCCTCTGAATCCTGCCCGTCAAGAGACGCAGAGGTCGAAAAGCGCATCCCCGCACTTGCATCGGGGGGACGGGCACTTGGTGCCGCGCAAGCTGGAAACCCTCTCGACTTACGAGGAAGATGCGAACGATATCGACGGGAAAACAGCTCCTCCACCTATATTCAAGAGAGGCAGCCTGGTTGGAGGGGAGTCTGTGGAGTACGGGACCGCTGGCGCGGCGAAGAGAGTGAGTTTCTCGAATCAGTCGGCGGTGGGTCAGGATTTGGCTAGCGGCAGCTGGCCCACCAAGCACGGAACCGCCCCTGAACCGCCGACGCGCAGGAACAGAAGCGAGGACAGTGCCTCTGACACCGACTCTGTCTTCTTCCGCGACCCCCACTGTCCCGAAGGCCTCGAGTACGACGCGGATAGACCTCTGCCGCCTCTGCCCAAGGACCCAGCCTCCGGTATTCCCAGGCTCGCACCTCCCAGGAACAACCCCTACGGCGATCCTCGATGGAACACCGGCACCGCGAGTCCAGTCACCGTGGGCATCGATCAGACGCTGCGGACGCTTCGAGCGAAGGGTGAGTGAATCTTTGCTTCTTTGTTTTTTTTTTTTACCGAAGCTGTTGATACGCGGTCGAAATTGAAGTCGTTCCCTGGCTGAATAATTCATGGATCCTTTTCGCGATCGACGATCCTTTCGCGTCTGCGGAGCTGTTCCCTGGGCGAAGGAGGATCGTAATTTCAGCCAGACGAGGCGCGAACCTCGTGGCGCGGGGTATGACCGTGCATTTCAATGAGCCTCTTAAGGCGAACCGGGAGAACCACGTCGCCGCGGAGGCACGTTCTCGCTCGATGCAGACAAATCTCGCTCTTACGGAGTAAGCCTCTTTCCGAGTAAACTTAACGGCGATCCTTCGTCCTGCTGCCGATCTTCGGGGAATATGTGATAGTTTCAAGGAATTCTGTGCCTCTTTAAACAGTTATTTCTGGGGAATAATTTGTGATAAATGTGCTAAGGTCTTCTATGATCCCTACTGCTGGGAAATAAGACCTTCTAAGGTGACGGTACCTAATATCGTCTAGCAAAAGTTAAATCGCTGACAGTTGAATAATAACACTAGTTCAGCCATTTTGCACAACAGATGCCACTATGTTTTTTTTTTTTATGGAAAATGAAGTCTAAAATTTTTGTATGGATACGTTTTCGAGATATCGATAGGAAAACTTTTTACCTGCCTGTCAAAAAGGTGATTCCACATAATTGCGAATATCTCGTGTTGCAAATAACCGATATGGTCCGAAATTATATCAAATTAAAGATAATTGAATCACCAACAAATTCACCTCACAAAATTTTCAAATCAGTTCAGTAGTTCGGGTGAAATTGATGGAAATATGTGAAAAAAGTCATTTTTTTCGACCGAAATTGACGTCGACAATTCTATTAATCATCTGGGAAAAATCGAAATCGCAAAAATAGGCCCAGTTTCAGGTCTGTGAAGTTAGCACCCCCAAACGCGATTTTTTAAAAAAAACTCGATGACATGCGTTTGTCCATCGTTTGCCCATAAAAAATTTTCGTTTGCCCACCCTCCAAAAAAAAGTTATGGACAAAAAAAATTTTTCACCAGCACCCCCATGAAAACTTTTTAATGATTTGACAGTGGGAAATGATTGTCCATCGTTTGCCCACGTTTGCCCACCCAAAATTTTCGTAGGCAAACCATTCAAAAAAAAGTTATGAACAAATTAAAAATTTCGTCATCCGCACCATCCATGAACATTTTTCAATTTTTTACAAGTAGGATACGATTGTGCGCGATCTGGCCACGTTTGCCCACCGAATGATTTCGTTTGCCCACCCTCCAGAATCGAATTATTAATAAAAATCGCGAAGAGAAGGGTACTGGTGAAGCGATCGCGTTAAAGTTCGATTTTTTTCAAAAATATTATCAAAATCGTTCTTTCAACGATGCAGTCCGTTAGTTTAGACGTAGAAGAGATTTGCCCACCCAATAATTTCGTATGCCCACCCTTCAGAATCGAATTAAAAAATAAAAACCGCGAAAAGAAGGGCCCTTGTGAAGCGATCGCGTTAAAGTTCGATTTTTTTCGAAAATATTATCAAAATCGTTCTTTCAACCATGCAGTCCGTTAGTTTAGATGTGGGAGAGATTTGCCCACCCAATAATTTCGTATGCCCACCCTTCAGAATCGAATTAAAAAATAAAAACCGCGAAAAGTAGTGTCCTTGTGAAGCGATCGCGTTAAAGTTCGATTTTTTTTCGAAAATATTATCAAAATCGTTCTTTCAACGATGCAGTCCGTTAGTTTAGATGTAGGAGAGATTTGCCCACCCAATAATTTCGTATGCCCACCCTTCAGAATCGAATTAAAAAATAAAAACCGCGACAAGTAGTGTCCTTGTGAAGCGATCGCGTTAAAGTCCGATATTTTTCGAAAATATTATCAAAATCGTACTTTCAACGATGCAGTCCGTTAATTTAGATGTAGAAGAGATTTGCCCAACCAATAATTTCGTTAGCCCACCCATCAGAATCGAATTAAAAAATAAACTTCCGCTTCTGACAGGAAATCGCTTCACAAGGACCCTTCTTTTCCTGGTTTTTATTTTTTAATTCGATTCTGAATGGTGGGAATACGAAATTATTGGGTGCGAAAATCTCTCCTACATCTAAACTAACGGACTGCATCGTTGAAAGAACGATTTTGATAATATTTCCGAAAAAAATCGAACTTTAACGCGATCGCTTCACAAGGACACTACTTTTCGCGGTTTTTATTTTTTAATTCGATTCTGAAGGGTGGGCATACGAAATTATTGGGTGAGCAAATCTCTCCTACATCTAAACTAACGGACTGCATCGTTGAAAGAACGATTTTGATAATATTTTCGAAAAAAATCGAACTTTAACGCGGTCGCTTCACAAGGACCCTTGTTTTCGCGGTTTTTATTTTTTAATTCGATTCTGAAGGGTGGGCATACGAAATTATTGAGTGGGCAAATCTCTCCTGCATCTAAACTAACGGACTGCATCGTTGAAAGAACGATTTTGATAATATTTTCGAAAAATATCGAACTTTAACGCGATCGCTTCACAAGGACACTTCTTTTCGCGGTTTTTATTTTTTAATTCGATTCTGAAGGGTGGGAATACGACATTATTGGGTGGGAAAATCTCTCCTACATCTAAACTAACGGACTGCATCGTTGAAAGAACGATTTTGATAATATTTTCGAAAAAAATCGAACTTTAACGCGATCGCTTCACAAGGACACTACTTTTCGCGGTTTTTATTTTATAATTCGATTCTGAAGGGTGGGCATACGAAATTATTGGGTGGGCAAATCTCTCCTACATCTAAACTAACGGACTGCATCGTTGAAAGAACGATTTTGATAATATTTTCGAAAAAAATCGAACTTTAACGCGATCGCTTAACAAGGACCCTTCTTTTCGCGGTTTTTATTTTTTAATTCGATTCTGAAGGGTGGGCATACGAAATTATTGGGTGGGCAAATCTCTTCTACGTCTAAACTAACGGACTGCATCGTTGAAAGAACGATTTTGATAATATTTTCGAAAAAAATCGAACTTTAACGCGATCGCTTCACCAGTACCCTTCTCTTCGCGATTTTTATTAATAATTCGATTCTGGAGGGTGGGCAAACGAAATCATTCGGTGGGCAAACGTGGCCAGATCGCGCACAATCGTATCCTACTTGTAAAAAATTGAAAAATGTTCATGGATGGTGCGGATGACGAAATTTTTAATTTGTTCATAACTTTTTTTTTGAATGGTTTGCCTACGAAAATTTTGGGTGGGCAAACGTGGGCAAACGATGGACAATCATTTCCCACTGTCAAATCATTAAAAAGTTTTCATGGGGGTGCTGGTGAAAATTTTTTTTTGTCCATAACTTTTTTTTGGAGGGTGGGCAAACGAAAATTTTTTATGGGCAAACATGGGCAAACGATGGACAAACGCATGCCATCGAATTTTTTTAAAAAATCGCGTTTGGGGGTGCTAACTTCACAGACCTCCCAGTTTCTCATTTTTTGCGTAGAGTCTGCACTTTTACGAAGAAAACAAGCTATTACTGAAGAAAATCTATGGATAAATACCGAAGCTAGAGGCAATTGTGTGAAAACACTAAAACTTCGTTTTTTCTCGGTTTTTGTGTTTTTTTTTCAATTTTATTGTGTTATTTCAATTTTTATTGATTATGTAATTTTTTCAAGTATTTTGTTAATATACATGTGTGTTTTAGAAACAGTTCTGGCTCTTTCCTTGTCTTTTGTCCGTTTTAGGATTCGTTTCTCTTATGAGGAACCAAATAAAATCACCCATCATTGTCTCATCCCAAAATCCATGATATCGCCGCTCAGTACCCTTCATATTCTTATGGAATCTCTGTCAGTGCTCATCATTTACTTACGTCACTAAGATTTTCCGGAAAAAAAATCAAATGAGAATACAAGAAATGGATCTTCAGGGATATATTTACGCCTGTTGGAAAAATAAAAAAAATGCTTGTAGAAATATGTAAACTGTTTTAAACTATTCTAAATTGCGTGTAGAAATATATAAAAAAAATTATGTTAAATGATTTTATTAAAAATGCTCCACGATTTTATTTAAAATGAAAAAACACCATCGAAATTGTAGTACGTACAAGAAAAGAATTATTTTTTAGTTTTTAATGAATTTTTATTATTTCTGAAACAAACATATATTAACAAAATACTTGAAAAATGTACAGAATGAATTAAAATTGAAATAACACAATAAAATTGAAAAAAAAAACAAAAACCGAGAAAAAGTGAATTTTTAATGTTTTCACACAATTGTCTGTAGCTTCGCTATTTATTCATAGATTTTCTTCAGCTGCAGCTTGTTTTCTTCGAAAAAGTGCAAACTCAACATAAAAGATTAGAAACTGGGCCTACTTTTGCAATTTCGATTTTTCCCAGCTGATTAAACGAATTGTCAATGTCAATTTCTGTCGAAAAAATGACTTTTTTCACATATTTCCATCGATTTCTCCCGAACTACTAAAACGATTTGAAAATTTTGTCAGGTAAATTTGTTGGTGATTCAATTATTTTTAATTTGAGATAATTTCGGACCATATCGGTTATTCGCAACACAAGATATTCGCCATTATGTGTGATCACCTGTTTGACAGGCAGGTAAAAAGTTCTCCTATCGATATTTCGAAAACTTATCCATACAAAAAATTTTAAACCCCATTTTCGGAATCAGCGGGCCATTTTTCATAAGAAAAAAATAGTGGCATCTGTTGCGCAAACATTTTTTTTACTTTGTAAACTAATATAATTTGTCTTTACTTTGAAACGAACGGCATGCAAAAATAAATATCAATTATTATTCAATTTACAGCGATTTAACTTTTGCCTGGCGATATTAGGTACAGTCACCCTAACGAGTGGCGATATTAGGAACATTAGGTACGGTCACCCAATATATCCTGAGATGCCTACTAGTAAATACTGCTAGGAAATACTTTGTAATACCTCTTTTAAGGTCTTCTATGTCTCCTCAGATATCTGCTGATACGAAATACTTTACGATACCTCTTTTAAGCCCTTCCACTTACGCCCCCTAAGACACCTAGCGTCAGGGAACTTTGAGGTTTGGTTTATCGGGATGTGGATGCAGGGCGCGGGGGGAACTCGTCGGAACGCGTGCGCGAGTCATGGAGGAAAGTATTTACGCGCGTGGTGGTGCTGGAGGTCAAGATTTTCTTAATCCCACGGTACGTGGGTAGGGTTGCGTCATCCAACGAGGCGGTTGCTCGCGGAGCAGAAACGTTCTGTCGCGATTAGTTGCCCTTCTAGTCCGCCACGAAGGTCGCTAACCTTGCACGCCTCCACCAACCTCTCCTCCACTTAAAACCGCGTGTGACCACCATCTCCCTGTCACCGTCTCTCACCGAAAAATTCCAAGCTACCCCATTGCAGATCCACTGGTATTAAACCACCCTGGCAGCAAGCTCCCCAGCTCGCTCACGTAAAAGCAAACGCGTCATTAAAGTTTCACCGTTCCGAAAGTTTCGCAGCTTTCCTCGAGACATCCCACCTTCGCGCTAGCGTATCCCCGTAATTAAACATGATTCGTCGATACGTTAACCCTCGCCTGGCGGATAATTTGATAGATGAGCTTTCACCTTAAGCTGCAAGAAGTAACGCCGCTAACGAGCTCCACATATACCTCGGGGCCATTTATTTGAATGCCCGATTCATCAAGTTAATCACCCCACGGACATAAAGAGGGTCGTTGGCGCGCGATCCCGCGAAACTTGGCCACGCACCCACGCACCCCCGGTCGGGCGATCGCGAGGGGACGGGGCAGTCGAATGTTTTCCGGCCGGCGAGTAGCGAGATTTGGGAGGATGCGTTGGCGGGATGGGCGCTCGGGATCGATCCCCGACTCCATTCCCGTGACGTCACGCTAAGGGAAGACTGAAAGGGAGCGAGGACAGAGGGGCTGCCGGCGGGGATGGGGTGGGATAGGGAGACAATGGCTGAGGATTGAAGCCGGCTCGGGAGGGATGGCGAAGAGGAGGGGGTTTAGGGGGAGAAAGGAAGGGATGGCGTAGCGTAGGGACTCGGGGCAGATCCAGGCGACGACGTTTTTGGACGGTGGTGCCGCTGCTGCTACCGGCGCTCGACGCGCCCTGTGAAACGACGCGTAGGTGGTGGTGACACGGTGGCGTGATGGTGGTGGTGGTGACGGTTGTGACGGTTGTACCGTATTTGCGACGTCCAGCGGCTCGGAAGCTCGAGAAGTCTCTTTCCTAGGGGTTGAGATCGATCGCGACCTTCGGGGACGCGTGCCCGCGAAGGAGAAGCACGCAGCGATGTTAGTCGCGGCCGTTCCAGCGACGCCGCTCGCGACGTGTCGGAGAGGACGCGGCGATATCCTCGAATTCGGGGATCGCCGGGGGTAGTGGTGGTGCTGCCGTCGAGCCGGTTGCCCGTGAAACGATCGCGCCGTCCCTCGATTCCTCCACGAGTGGTCCAGTCGCGTTCCACGTACCTCGGCAAGCACATAGAGTCTCCCATCTCTGCTAGCTCTCGGCACCTCGGTCCGAAGAAGCTGAAGGGTTCCATTGTGTCCATTGTCCCTGGGAAATTGCAAGGAATTCGGGCTCTTCCTCACGAGCTACTCGAAAGGTTCGCGGGGACGATCCTGCTAATTAGCCCAGTGCGGGAAGGAGCTGCGGCGTTACAGTGAAACCAGAGGAGGTGGAAGGGTCGCTGACCTTTATCCTCTAAACTCTAACGGTTCGCGCGCAATACGCGTGTCAGTTCATCCTCGATACCTATCAGTGATCCTGTGTCTTGAGCAACGGCCGCATCATGAGCAGGATACATCTGGTAATATTCCTGGTCTTCTTCCTGCTGATCATCTTCTTCTCCATTCTACTATTCTCCTTCTTCTTCCGAGTGATCCTGTAACCGTAGTCCACCCCCGCCGGACCCGCCCCCGCGACCACTCTGCGCCTTTTCTTCTCCCGGATGCCCGAGAGCATCCTACTACCAGGGACGTGAAGTGAAACTCGAAGGTACGCGCTATATACACCTGCGGGGAATGCTGAACCCTGCATCGATCCAGCTCGCTCCCTAATTGTATCGGTGGTATCCTGCGTGTAACCTGCACGATCCACTGTCAGTGCGAGAGATCCTCCTGGACCTGCCGTGCCGAGTCCTGCGCTCTCGAGGTGTGCGTTTCGATCGACCACGAAAAGCGAGACGGAAGGATGCGTTTTTCCGGTGACTGACCCCGAATCTGACGTGGACTCCAACCAGGCTCGTGGTGCGCTAGTCTACTGGGACCGCGGCGAGCGTCCCTCGAAGGGCCGCTCGGCGTTCCTTTGACCCAGTGATCCGATTCTGCAACACACTCGAGTACACCCACCCTCGGCGAGCGTTGGAACGCTCCGCGACCGGAAGATGGCGACGTGACGGGTGCCGGGACGCCGCGACCACTGTTGCGTTCGCTTCCCCCCGGATCCTTGCCACGTCCTGCCGTCGTAGTCGCGTCCACGAGCACCTCCGCTTCTACACTGTAGACGATCGACTGGCTAGTACCCTAAGGAGATCCCAGGAGCGGGCCGTGACCAACGACGACGATACGTGTGGCTGTCTGTGATGAACGAGGGGCGACGAGACCGCGTGAAAAGTCACGCACCAGGTCGCCGGGGATCGGCGCCGCGATCGAGTGGCAGCCGCGAGTCGTGAGGGCGCGGGCGCGACCGATTCCCGCCAATGACACGGTTCACGCGCTTCGGCCGACGTTCGAGACGCTGAGACGCATCCGAAACATGCTGACGCGCTGGAAGAGCAAGGACAAGGGCTCTGGCAAGGGCTCCTCTTCCGCCGCCGCAGGCCTCGGCAAGAAGAAGCGGAAGTTCGGCAGGGAAGGTAAGGGACCCTTGATGTTCTCCACGATTCCGCTGAAGGGACATGAGGTCCACTGACCGAGTTTAACGAACACGCGACCCGAACTCGCGCCACCCAAAGTGGCAACGGAATCTCAGTTTAAGTCTCTATTCCCGCGGTAGATCTTGTTCACTCTGAAGGAATTAAAAGCGCTAGGAACGTCGTTCGCTCGCGTTTCCGTGGTATCGATAATCTCCCAAGCGTGCGGCTTGCCGTGCCTTCAAGAAGAGCACTTAGGCATTTGTCATTTCCCCGGATCGCGTCCCTTTGGCTTCCACGATTCGATTTAGAGGGCAATGGCTGGTGACAGTTGTACCCTGAATGCGGTACTGGTGGCAAGGATTGAAGATAGCTTCTCACCTGCCTGGAGGATGGAAGGTGCATCTGAAGGGGGCAGGTTGACAGTGTTGAGCGGCTACACCCTGTCACGGTTTGGCCGACGCTTGCGCGCAGGTTGCGCACCCCCGTTCCTCCTTCTTTGCACCTCTGCCTCTTGCTGCCTCCTCTCTTCTTTCGTTTCTCGCTCTGCTCTTGTGTTCCGTTCTTCGCCGCCGCTCTCAGTGGTGTCTCGGGTGTGTGCACGGGGGTCGCGCGCGCGCCCGTATCCGGCACTGGTGGTCGCGATACCACCACTGCTACTATCAGTAGCACCTACGCCGGCAGCAGCAGCGGTGTCGACCGATCTGTCCCGCCCTCGAGAGCAGTCTCGTCGCATCGCTCCGCCGCGTAAGATCGTTATCGCGACATGGGCCTAGCGCGGGGACCGCGCGGGCCCAGCCGCCGTCAGGCCCTCGCGCGTGCTCGCTCGCAGTCCAAGACGGACAACGCCATCCCAGAGGACCACTGCTAACGCGTCGCACCGCTACCCTGAGGCTTGGATCGCGCGTGTCTCGGACCATCGATCGCGAGATCCACGTTGCACGCGAGCCACTTGAAAACCGCGGCGCTCCAGAGATGCGTATATTCGCCTGGAGGCATTGCGTGTCGTTGGACGGTAAGGAAGTCGATCTACTTGATACATTCGCTGAAAACGCGGCTTTCCTCGAGGATCGTAGCTCGGGTGCTACAAGACGAACCGAGTTTCGTCCACCCAGGTGTATCCCGTGAGGGAGGATAGCGTCCTTCGAGAACACCTCCGATGAGATTATCTCGCGGAGACAGGGCGCGGTCCAGTTACCCTGATTTTTTAATCCCCTAACGAGGGTTAGACCCGTTTGCTCCGCGCTAGGGGCGGTTTATTTTACGCGCGTGGAAATTGCGCCCGCTAGTGGCAGTCACTTTACGACGCCGTTACGGGGGTATGCACTTTGGGTTTACAGGGTAAACGGCCATTTGTGGCGCACGTCGCGCTGCATCCTGCTGACCCAGTTATCGCGCGCGAACTTGGACCGTGACTCGAAGATCGAACCGCGGCAGCTAGCTTATTCCCATCAAACGAGAATTACCCTCCCCCGACCACCCCGCCCCTCCTGCCTGGGTCAAAAGCCACGGATATAGGTTTCGGTTCGGCGAATCGGTCTCCGCGACGACCTACTTCCATCAGCGATATTTCCCAAAGGCGGTTCTCGTTAGTTTTACTTTGAACAAACGGCCAAGCGCCGCTCTAATTACGCGGTGCCCCGCGTCGCTCTCGACGTCTTGCCGATCCAATTACGCCGCGGACGTCGCGGCAGATTCATCGGGCCCCGAACATCCTCGATCGCTGACCCACTTGCGGCGCGCAAATCCTGTTTGGAAATAGAAGGAGGACGTCAAGCAGATGTTTAGAGGTTCCTCGAGTAGCACCGCAGCTTCGTCTTGAAATTAATTTCCTCCCGTAGCGAATCGCGCTGGCCCAAGCGAGTTTCCACCTCGCTGGGGTAAATTGCGTTCGACCTGAGCAATTTATGCAGCCTGTGTACAAACTGCAGCGGAGTTAGAGCAGGCTGAACCACTCCACGGACCTCGGAGCGTCCTTGCTTGGGGACCTGTAGCCCCGCGCGCTACGGGGTCCACACGCCCGCCCGCGGAGTCGCAGGCTCTTCGAATTGCGTCTCGTTGGAAGCGGAAAGGTGGAAGCTTGATGGAACAAAGGGGAAGATCGGTGCTGGAATACGCTTGGATCCGTTTTCCTTTCCGTATACCCACGTTCGATTTCCTGCCTCGGTATTCGCTGCCTCTCCATCCCAGCCGCATACGTGCTCGGAAAGCTCGAAAGGCTGCAGCTCGTTTCCCAAGGGTGGAGAATTTCCTTCCTCCATCCCAGTCAGTTTGAAGCCACCCGGCCCGTATTCCACTGTCCCGGAAACGCGGCGGATCTCGTAATTTCTAAACAACCCCGGCGTCTCCGTGAGATGGAATCGAGGAGCGAATAAATCCGTTTGTAGGGCAGCCCGTTCATAATTGATGAGGACACCGCCGCTTGAAATATGGATGGACGGTGTGGAGACAAACGGGCTCCATCTCGCCGACGGGTCGAAAGTGCAGCGCGAGGCTGGCGTGTATTTATAATGGGCCAAGCGGCGACCCGTGCTTGTAAATAAAAATCCTTTCCTCTTTTTTCCAAATCAAAAGAAGCGGGAGGCTGCGAACCAGGCCAAGGTAGTCCCCCATCGATGCCTCGCATTTATTTTGCAGCGCGATGCAGTCGAATTACGCCTCCCTCGAGAAGATCGCGCGCGGCTCGAAGCGGATTAAGAATCGCGAGTTCAAAGACGGTGGATTTTGACTAAGCTTCGGGGGTGGGTAGCTCGGAGGCCGTAAACAGTGCTCGTCGAGCAACAGTTTCCATTAGGTTCTCCCCAATAACTGGGGTTGTTGGAGGGGTTGAGCGAGATCTACTCGCGGCCGATGCGTGAACGCGTTCTTCCCTCGGTTATCGCGTGTCGCCGGTGGGAGGGGGATGGCGCGAGCAGGGGTTGGGGGTGGAAGGGGTGGGTCGGTGACTCTGGCGGGTGCTGGGGGGTTGTACCGAGGTCGGGGTCGGGGCTGTGGGGCAGGAGAGATGAGGAAGGACCGCACCCACCCCGGTTTATCGACCGGGTTACACCCTTAGCCGGCGCTCTCGCAAATTCTCCTCCTTACTTGCTCTCCTCTCTCTCTCTCTCTTTCTCTCTCTCTCTTTCTCCTCCCACCTCTCCCAATTCTTCTCTTCCTGCTCCGGCTTCCGCTCGTTGCACGCTTCGCCTACGCATCCTGACGTCGATTACCCTTTCCTACACTTCGGCTGCCACTCCAACCCGTCCCAACCCTCTCCGTCCCGTTTTCCCCCTCGTCCTGGGACAATCGAGTCCTCGTTGGTCAAGAACTCCACGAGACACCGGCTGCGAAACTGGGTCAGCCGCGGCACAAAGTGCAAGCAGGTATCGTCAAAGGACGCGAAGGGGTCCCGAGCGTCGGCCCGAGAGTCCCGCATCCTGGCGGAGACGCGGGCCTTCGCGTATCTACCTCTCGCGTCGATATTCTCGGCACCGTGGTCCGCCACTCAAAGGGCCGTATTTGCAATCGCTAGATGTTATTAAGATCAACTTAAGCATTAGGCATTCTTTACCAGTTTACTAGTAAATCTGAAGCTTAAGAAGCGACTGCGAATACCACTCAAAGCCTTCTTCCTCCGCGATATTCCGCGCGGCGGTCTGGCTTCCACCGCGAGGTCCCTCTTCCCTCCGTGACAATCGTCGCCGCGGCGGGAGGAGCGTTTAGATGCACGACGATGCGACGCTGCGTTTCACCCCCCCGAGTTTCCCTCGAGTGTTTTTTCCTCCCTCCCGCTCGTTTGTCGCGGTTTGCCGAGCGCGCTTCGCCCTTTCTTCGACGGTGTCTCGCGGACCGAGGGAGGCCGATAAAACGCAGGCCATCGAACCGGCGCTTGGACCCGTGCCAGCCTCTTCTCAGTCCTTCGAACTCGTTCCGCCAAGTCCTTCTAGGATACGAACGGGAGAATCGACCGAAGTAGCGCCTTCAGACGGTGCTCGTGGCTCTCGACTTTGCCAGCGACAATACGCGAGGCGGTAATCGCTGAAACAGGAGGAGAGGAAACAGATCCTTGCGGCCACTTCCGTTCGGCGTCGAGTTTCGCGGCCGAGGGGCGAGACAATAGGGGGGGGGGGGGGAGACGCGGGGAGGCAGGATGTGCGAATCGAAGCGGAGCTTTGCTAGCCCAGAGATCACAAGAGACCAAAGACCACTGATCGCCGCTCGGTTTGGACCCTCTCGCTTGACCTTCCAGCTGAACGAACTTCCGTCGGGGCAGCGGGAGTGGAGCCGAGACGCAGATGCCGCTGGATCCGTCTCCTCGGAGATAAAGTCCACGCGGAAGACGCTAATTCGAAGGGAACTGGGCGGCGGGGAGGGCGGGCGAGCGTGATGAGGGGAGGGAGTAGGGCGCGGAGAGTGCGAGGCAGCGCGGGGAGCGGCGGGGGAAGGCGCGGAACGGCGCAGAGAGGAGAGAGGAGCGGAGAGGAGAGAAGAGGGTTCGCGGTGCAAGCTTGTAGGGAGCGTCGGTGTCAGTGTGCACGCGGACGCCGAGTTGCTCGCGTCTAGTCCGACCGTGTTCCTCGCCGGGCCGATTCTCTGGATCCAGAGCCGCGGGGGACCAAACTCGATCCTTCGCGCGAGCGATAGCGATCGATTTCGCCGGTTCTTTCGGCGATAGTGAGAGTGCAACGCCGTGGCTGCCAGTCCGCCCCGCGGAGTGAACGTTCCCTCCTCGCGGTACCAGGATATTTCCGGATGCGGGGCCCTTTCGAGAGCCGATAATCGATAGACGCGTATTTTTGGACGACGCTGGGGAATGTGACGAGTGCACGAGAACAGGTTCTGCCCGCGACTCCGCCAACTTCCATCCTCCAGCCGCTCTCCTCTATTAAATCTCGCCTGGCGATCTTGGTACCGCTTCGCGTCGATCGGCGAGGTTACCACGGGTCCTTGGCAATTGCCGCGCTCCTCTCGACGCAGGCGTCGGCTCCGGTCCTCTTCCTGTCCAGTTGATTCCCCTTTCGCTGCGAGGGTTAAACGGTCCCCCGAAACGATCGCCCTTGACCCAAGGCGTATCCGTTGGCGGACTTTCTTTGCCACCGTGCAGTGGCGTTCAGGCGGCACGCTCTGAGGCGTGGTATATTTAGACCCTCGACTCGTGTTTACCCTAGAAATTCGCCTGGACAGGACGATCGTTTAAAAATAATCGCGCGGTGCGATTTGTCCTTGACCCGGGGCAGCACGCTCGGCTGGACGAAGCGGAGTCGCGCGACCCTTCACGCTCCAAAAGTCCGGTGCACTTGATTGTCAGAGGAACGCGTCAGAAGAATGGGTGGGCGAGACATTGGCGTGGGCGTTTTCTCGCGCCGAGGGATCCACCGTTTTCCAGAAGTCTACCGATCAGCCGCCCAGTTTCCCTTTCGCTCGCGACGTGTAAAGACGCGCGACGGGGGGGGCGTTCATTGTCCGCTGGCGGGCGCGATTATCCCGTCGGTTGATTCGAGGGTGTAGCGTGCGCAGCGATTCGGATTTTAATGGAGAACGATGCACCCGCGGGGCCGCCGCGCCGGAACGGGAAAGAACGGGAAAGGAGGAAAAAGGGAGACGCGACGGGTCGGGATATAAAAAGAGTCGCGCGCGTCTAGCGACGCAATCGACACGCTTGCCAAAGGGAGCGGAAACGGCTTTCCACCTCTGCTCGGGGGTTCGCGTTTTCGCGTCCGCGGAATACGATTATCGACGAGCCTTCTCCTAAGCGCTAACGACGACTTTGCGAACCCGGCTCCTCGAGGACCCACACCCCGAGAAGCACTCAGTGGCGCGAGATTTTGAGAAAACTGAAAATGGTCTCATCCAGAACCGAGGCCCAAGTGGAACACCACTTTGAGCATCATAATGCCAAGTTTCTAAGGGTGAAATTGCACATTGCTACCAGGGTTGCCATTTTATCGTCATGTAGATTCCGGATTCGAATATAAACTCGGAGTCGAAAACGGTTCTCGAATACACGGAAAACAAATGTGCAATTCTTTTAAAGATTTGGGAGAGTCGTGCAGTACCGACCGCTCCAAGTTTTTTTTGTTATACCTTCGGGTAAAGTCGATAAAATTCGGAAATTAAGAAACGTGTTTGTAGTATAGATGGAACTTAATAAGAGGAGGGAAATTATTTTTGTGAAATTTAATAATAAGAATTGATAATTCGCAAAAGTAAAGAAGTTGTAATTTCTAGGAAACGAAAAATTGTCGTCCAATACCGACCAACTATTAAATTAGTAGATTTTTAGGTCTAAATGATTAACAATGTTAATGAAAACACATTTAAGTGGTACAATACAAATTTTTTTTTCAAATTTTATTTGTACAAACTCGCAAGTAAAATAATTAATATTCTCCTGATCTGTGCATTCGACGTGTGCCCAACCGTCACATTCGGTACACTGCACCCAATCTTCATCAAATAATTTCTTGCAAACAGAGATGAGCAAAATGTTTATTTTAAATAAAATTTCGAATAACGAATAAAAAAATTAACTTTATTCGTCGAATAAAAAAATTAACTTTGTTCGTCAAATGGTCTACAGTTAAAGTGACTTTTATTTGATCCTTGTTCACATAATTTTTTATTTAGTTAATGCCCAACACACTGGATAACTTCTTCATTAAATCCTAGCTTCCTGTTTATTAGGTTATCATACCTATCCTTATTTATTTTATTTTTCTGCGGGAAAAGGTAGAAGGAAGGCTAAATGAACATCTTATAAATTAATCTGAGTTGCTAACAGTTTGAACTTAAAGATAAGAAAAATTTGATCTCTACTGGTTGACAGTCTGTTGGGGTCAGTACTGCACGATAGTTGGATGGCCGGTACTATACGACAAACACGGGGAAATATTTTAGATCATGGTATATTATGTACAAGAAAATATTGCAAAAGTAGGACTTACACGAGAAACAAAAGATCAGCTTTAAAAAATAACTTTTAACCCACTGAATATCAACGTATACGTTTAATGCCTCAGAACATCGAAAGCAATGGAGTAAACAATATAACCCCGAAATAGGTTATAGAGAATTGTGATTTTCATTATTTAATTCAAATAGAGTGTTAATATCTGCTCGAAGAAGCGAGAACTAACTGTGGTCGGTACTGCACGACTCTCCCCTAAACAATTGAGAATTTAAAAATATCAGTCTTTTTAAATTCATAACTCTTATTGTATACAAAATATATAAAAAAAATTAAGTTACACGATTTTATTTAAAATGCATTAAATCCAAAAATAATTATTTTCTTATACTACAATTTCGATGGTGTTTTATCACTTTAAATAAAATCGTGGATTTATTCTGTTTTACATTGATTGATATTCTGTTATGAAAATTTTTCTGTTAAAATTGAGTTTCCAGATTTGAACAAAACAAAAAACAAACAGGGGATTAAAGCGGCATAAAGTCGCTTAAAAAAATCGTACTATTTATACTACCACAATTTTTTATTATTACATTTTTGTCTACAACCCGATAACTTTTTCAGCAAACCAGAGAGGTGGCAACCCTGATTGGTACTTTAACCATTGTACTATTTCATAAAAAAATAATCCCTGAAAAAGCTTATTGCAATCGGACAACGGGAAGAGGTGCCGAATCAGGCCTTAAAGTTTAGAATTCATCGATGGTTTAGATTTAAAAAATTCTCAAAAATGGTAAACCCTATCGAAATTCTCTCGAAATAATATTAAAAGAGCATTCAATTTTCTACAATTTATTACTGTATATGTCAATTTTCCGAGCTTCTAACTATTTTCCAGATAATTGCGTTTGAATATAATGATGGTGTGACGTACAAATATTGCCTATAGTCTCTATAGTCAAACGCTATTATCTAAAAACTGATTGCAAGCACGAAGAAATGATAAATACAGTAACTGTAGAAAATTGAATGCTCTTTCAATATTATTTAAAGAAAATTTCGATAGGACTTACAATTTTTTACAAATTCTTTAAATTCACACCACCGATGAATTCTAACTTTACAGCACCCTTTCCTCTCGCCCGGTTGCAATAAACTTTCCCAGGGATTATATTTTATGAAATGGAACCATGAGAAGCACAAAAACAAAATTTCGCGTCGTACAAAGAAAGGCCATCCTATTGGTACATAGGTGACGCCCCGTCACTCTCGCTATTAGTAGAGTTCGGAAAAGAATAACATCGGTGAGTCAGCTTCGGTGGAGTCGGTTAGGCGGTCGCCCAGTACCCCGCGGGTCGCGGGTTCGAGTCCCGTCGGTCGGGTTCGTTTTTTCCTCCTATACTACCGATTCCACTTGTCAACGGGCATCAGGCGGGAATGCCAATGCCCCGACTCACGGGCGCTCAGACTACGCTGCAGGTTATTGGTTCTACCGTCGCGTGTCTCCAGCCTGGTCCTGTGCATTCAGCGGCGGTAACGATCTCTTCTAAACTACTCACGGGCCGGTGAAGGGGCAGGGCGCGTCGCGGAGACAAAGGGGAATAGCAGCGTCTCGCGGACGAGAAAGAACGAGCGGCCAGTAAGCGGGGAGTGGGGTCTCGTTTCCACTCTCCTCTCCACCGCCTCTTCTGGGTTCCTCTTGCTCGTCCTACCCCCGCGGAGGCCTGTCTGGCGGTGGTTCCCGCGCCCCCGGATGCCCGTCGAACGCAGAGGACGCTGCAGGAGGCGAGAGAGGGACTTGCACGGGCTAATTCGGACGGGAACGAGGGAGGAGGCGGCGGGGTACGTCGTTTCCAGGGACGGTTAAAAAGACTCTCGCGGAAGTGGGCACGAGGAGAGCCGAGAGAGGCAACAACACAACCGAGTTAAGCTTTGGGGCCTAGGGAAAAGAGGCTCGCGTCTCCGATTATTATTATCCAAAGGCCTGAGTTGCCGCGAATCTGTGTCGCGGAGCACTCGCCGACCAAACACACCGCGCCAATTCCCTCGCCTAATTATCCCCCTGAAAGAGAGGGCCTTTGATATCAATTCCCACCCCGCCCCGGGTCCACTTGAACATCCCCCCGTTTTCTTACTCCGGGGATCTCGGGCCGCGTGACGGCGAAACTCGACTCCGGGCTCTCGCGTTTCTTTGTTCCCGCTGTTATCGAGCGAGGCTGAACCGGATCCATAATTCCTCGCGGCTTTAGAGAGCTACCCGGGGTCTAATTGTCCGCCACTGAGAGCAGCAATGGTATCGATTGCTATCGGGCGAAAAGCGCGGCGGAGTAAAGCGATACGTCGCAGCGGTCGAACAAAGACGGACCCGCGACGGTGCTCGAGAGAGCTGGCTGCGAAAGTGTACCGCGATGTATGATAGGCACGCGCGCGTACCGGAAGGGTAGCATCCTGCCTCGGATGATCGGTAAGGAAGCGGCAGGATTTATGGAGCGCCGTTGCGTCATCCGTCATATTTTCACGCGCGCCCGAGCAGCACGCAACGCGGATTAATAACATCCAGCTCGACGATCGCTTTATCCTTCGGCCGGTAACCGGACACCGCCGCTCCCCTTTCCAGATCGCGCGTAACGCTCAACTCCCAAGTACCAGCCGTCGAATAATACGTCCGACCGTTCCGTCCTGTTAATTACCGTCCTCCCAGCGACGCACGCGGACGCTCCGCGAGCCAGGGGTTACGGGGCGATCGATCGGCCGTTTTCAACGGACCCATTATTAGCCCGTAATTAACGTCACCGGGAGCCGACTCGCGTCCTCGGTGATTGCCAGGCTGATGAGGCTGAACGGTGCAGGACGCGGCGTCCGTTTCTTGGAAACGGTCGGCCGATTCGATCGCGGAAGGAAAGTCGCTGACTGGCGTTCCCGGGTTCGTCACCCGCGTAATTCTACCGATCTCGAGTTTCTTCACCTCCTCCCCGGGTTCGACGGTCGCGATTAAAGGCCGTTCCACGAGGGCGGCGCGCTTAACCCAGTTTCCGAGGCGAGTTTCCAACGGGCGCTGCGAATTCCGGCAACCGAATTACATCGAATTTCGGGGCGGTGGGGCGGGGGGGGGGGGGGTTTGCGCGCGTCATCGCCGCCCTCCAATCCCATTATTCTCGGCGTGTACGCGGCCAGTCCCGCAGAATGCCTCTCGCGTAATTGCGAAATTGCCGTCGTTGCGTTCGCCGATCGATTCTACGTTTCGACGGGGCCCCGGTTGACACTTCGCCCGGCGTCAAAGGGGATTCGCGTTGTCCGCGTCGGGCATTAGAACTATTGCTCGAGTGTCTTTGAATGTTTGCGTGGGGAGACTTGGTCAGAACGGTGTCTCGCTCGACGTTACGTCACCCGGAGCCGATTTCTCTTAGGCGACGCCGGTACAAAGGGTTGCCCCGATATTTCTGGATCTCGTTCACCGCCCACGCGATTAACCCGGGCTCTGCCCGCTAGCTTTATCGTTTCTGTTCTCCCCACCCCCCCCTCTGGCTCTCTCCCCGAACTTCTATTTCGCTTTAATTATTTCCCTCCGCGAAAGCGAGCCGCGGTGGCTTTAATGCCCGCGGTCCACCTGCAAATGCAATTTCGGGTATCGGAACGAATCCCGCGGCTTTGCCTTTAACGAGGACGAACCGGGGGGCGTGGCCACCGAATCGGCCCTCGAGCACGACCACCTAGAGACAACGAGCTTTTATTATCATTTATCTGTTTAACGGACAAACGGTTGGACACGTTTCAGAGTACGCGCGAGTTTATCCGGGGATTACTAAACCACCCTGCGAGTGACGTTCTTACTAAATATTGGTGAAAACATACGACTTTAAAATGAAGGACTAATACTTTTGATAAAATATAGTTTGATTCAAGTAGGCACGTAGATTTTACTTCTTTGGGCCGAAGAGATCGGAAAGCGACTTTTTTATTCGGCAGAGCTTGACATATTGGTTGTTATTTTTTACCGACTTCAAAAAGAAAGAGGTTCCCGGTTCGATGTGTTTGCATGTATTATGTTTGTTCGCGAATTTCTCCGTAACTACTGGACCGATTTTCGTGAAATTTATTGCATTTGGTTTAGCCTCGATCAACTTAGGTCTGGGAAAAAGAATGATCAAAATCGGATCAGTAGTTTTTAAGTTACACCAAAAATAGGAAATCTGTTTCATTATTATCAGAGGCCATAACTGTTATAACCCAAATTTTAAAAGTTCTGGCATAAGAATTAATATCTTTCTTTAAATGATTTTGGTTATGAACAACCATTATTGTCGACGGAAATATTTTTTGGTCACTAATAACCGTTATTGTTGACGGAAATATTTTTTGGTCACTAATAACTGTTATTGACGACGGAAATTGTTTTCGGTTACGAATAACCATTATCGATGACCAGAATTTTTTTTCGGTTACGGATAAGCATTATCAATGACCAGAATTTATTTTGGTTACGGTATAACCAATATCTATTGCGGGACTTTTTTTTTGGTTACGATGTAACCAATATATCTTGCAGGAATTTATTTTTGGTTACGGTATGACCAATATATTTTGCAGGAATTTTTTTTTTGTTACGATATAACCAATATATATTGCGGGAATTTTTTTTGGTTACGGTATAACCAATATGAATTACGGGAATTTTTTTCGGTTACTATTGAACTATAGAATATCTGGAATGCGAACACGGGACGGAGAAACCCGGACTGGCCAGGCCGAGAGAGATAGTGGCATTGAATGGATGTCTATCCTGTATTATACACCATCCTGTAGTAAATGTACTTCTATCCTGTAGTAAATTTGAGTATAGACAGGTATAGACTTGTGTGTAAGAGTGAAACAGCATCCCACGTAGTGCAACTATCTCTTTTCAACAGCGCGCCGCGGCTCCTAATATTCACAATATTCCAGATATTCTATAGTTCAATAGTTATACCATAAACAAAAAAAATTCCTGTAATCCATATTGGTTATACCGTAACCAAAAAAAAATTCGCGCAAGATATATTGGTTATACCGTAACCAAAAAAAAATTCGCGCAAGATATATTGGTTATACCGTAACCAAAAAAAATTCCTGCAAAATATATTGGTTACACCGTAACCAAAAAAAGTCCCCCAATAGATATTGGTTATACCGCAACCAAAAAAAATTCTGGTTATCGATAATGGTTATTCGTAACCGAAAACAATTTCCGTTGTTAATAACAGTTATTAGTAACCGAAAACAATTTCCGTCGACAATAACAGTTATTAGGGACCAAAAAATATTTCCGTCGACAATAATGGTTATGAGTAACCAATACAGATAAGTCTTAATATTTTTTAATCACTTCATATTTCGGAAAATTTATGCAGTATTTATTGAAGACTGACTTCCATTTGAATAAAAATGAACATTTTCTGAATGATTTTTTTTTAAAAATTTAAAAAATAACTGTTATTTCTGGTCTCTGATTATTATTGAAAGCTTAAGTTTCTAGCAAACGGTTCTTTCTTTTACGAGCAGCTCCCTTTTGTAGGTCTGCCCATATTTTTTAAAATAAATGTAGCTATACAACTTAAATAACTAAAAAAATAAAAAATAAAAAATTTAAGAAAATTAAAACCGACTTAAAAAAATAAAAATAGATTGAAAAGTGAAAAATAATTTTTTTCCTTATTTATTCTATGACTCTCAGTTTTTTTAACTGCTTTCAATTTTTTACAATTCCCGAACTGTAAGAGATAGAAAAAAAGTTTCAAGACAAAAGTTATTTCTTTTAGTTAGAGATATTATTTGGTAAAAAAGTTATTTTACAGTTCACGATTTATAACCGAATTTTCAGGGGTCTATTACACCCTTAGAATGAATTTGGGCAGCAAACAAAAATTGCATCGTAATCAGGAGGAAATTCCCAACATATTCACAAGCTTTCAGAATTTTTTGATTTCCGCGTTCCGGATGTTCCCTTGTTAGTCGCAATAATGTCTTCCAATAGGCTGTACTAATCACATAAAACAGGAGAAATTAATTTTCTTTCAATGTGGGCTAGTCCGTTTTTGCTCTTAATGCCTCAACTACAGAAATCCAATTCAGTTAGCGTCGTACTTGAAATGGGTATCACTTAAGATGGAAATTCTGTGTATGGGATCACTAGCGCAGAATCTCGAGACACAGCGATGCGGCTTGACGGTGGGGCAGCCGGAGAAATTGAAGTTGATTAAACTCGTAATAGGGAGATTGTCGACGGTGACCATTACTGACTTTGAACAAGATGTAGTAAGTCCACGATGATGGTCCTCCATGGTCTCCTGAGTCTACTCTTAATCTTCCGCAATTTAGCAACATAGTCATGATTATTATTACCTATTTATCTTCTTATTTATTATATTATTTACTAATATAATCGTTCTGTTACTGATTCATCACCGTCCAGCCGAAACCGCTGACCCTAGAAACATGAAATTCGCAAGGTAAATTCCTTTTGCGACATAGGTGCTCTACAAGAAGGGACTTTTTGAAATTCCAAACCGAAGGGGGTAAAAAGGGGTGAAATATGTTTTCTCGAACTCCTTATTATTTCTTACGCCCGATTAGATACCCGCTTGATTTTTACTTACAAAGGTTACCTACATAAATGCCTAAAAACCAATTTCAGGATTTTCCCCTAATCAACCCCCAAGAGAGTGAAAAGCGTTGAAATGTGTTTCCACGGATTTCTTAAAATCTCTTCGGCCCGCTTAGATATCAACTTGATTTTTACTTCAAAAGATTATCCACACAAATGCCTAAAAATCAATTTCAGGATTTCGTCCTAATCAACCCCTAGACGGTGGTGAAAAGAAGCGAAATGTATTTCTCTTAGGCTCGAAGCGAAGAACGGGGGTAGTTCGCTAGTTTATTTATACACGGGTAGACATAGTTTTTAGTTCGAGGTACAGTTATTATTATGAAACTAGAGATCTCCACAAAAGAGTCTCACGCGTCAACAGACTTAAGGGCTCTTCATCGGACGTGATCACGGCCGACGTGTGGTTCGATCGCCTCGAGGGCTCCCCCACCCCCTCCCAGTAACCGATCCGACGTGCCGCGAGCAGAACCCGCGGAATAAGTGAAAAGTCGTTTTCCATCAGGGTGATCGCGCCTAGAAGGCGTTCGAGGGAGTCGGGGGTCGAAAGTGGCACCCCTCGATCCTCGAACTTCCACCCTCCCCATTGAGTGGTCGAGTGGGTTGCTCCTCGGCGGGGCAACGGGACTCGGGCTGTCGGTAGCGGGTGATTTCGGGCGGCGTGGCAGCGAGTCGCGCCAGAAACGTGCATCGTGACGATCCTCGATAAACGACGGACTGGCAGAGACCCTTTTAAAGACGGTCTCCGAGGATATAGCGCGCGGGGCAGAATGTGCAGCAAGTGCAGCGAGTGTTGCCAAGGATCTAGGCACAGCGTGGACGCTAGCCCCACGCCAGGATCAGATTCCGAGGCTTCAGGTAACCACAGCGGTTTTTAACAGCGCCCGACGGCGCAACTCTCCCAGAATCTTATCTCATCGGGAGGGCGGTCGAGCACCCTCGAATCTTATGTAGGGTAAACTGTACAATAATTGGCACCCTAAGCGGAAATCCCAATTGGAGGGTCCATATTTTTTTGTGGAGGTTTTACATGGCCCTAATTTTGAGTTATTATCGATGATTATGGATTTCTCTTTAACCTTTTAACTTCTAGATTTGCTCCGGGGCAACAATTATTTTAAAAATGCGTAAATTTCTATCGCCCATTTATATTTAACTTTTGTTAGCAACCATCCGAAGTTTTCCTGATGTTAAAGTAGATTTCAATGTTCTTGGATTCGAAAATCAAACGTTTTCTAAAAAAAATATTGTGGATTATTAGAAAAAATAAAAAAATTGATATTTTTCATTTCACGATAAGAAGATACAACATGTGTATCAGTCTTACAATTTGGAAATAACGATTCAAGGCTCTGAGTGTTAGAGATTTAAAATAAAACACCTTGAGTATATCTATTAAGGTTTTTATTTTAAAAATATTCAATGCAAAACACTTAATAAATCATTTAAATACCTACAATGCTTAATAAAACGCTTAAAACTCAGCTCTTTGCTCTAGCATTGCTTTTAAGACTTTTTTGTGGTGTTGCCAGATGCAAAATATGTTGTTCGACTAGTGGAATTTGCGGTGTTGTAGTGGAAGAAAAATAAAAAATTGTAAACAAGTACTTTCTAAGCACGTACTTCTTAATATTTGGCTTTTTAATGAGGAGTGCCAGTGATTAGTGGAGTGCCAGCATTAGTGCAGTTTACCCTACTTTGGGAGTTGTAGTGCACGCTACTTCGGGCCATTTTGTTGAGAATTCAGCTCCAATTTTCAGCCGCTTGTTTATAATTTGGTTTAAAGCTTCTCGCGCCAGAGGCACCCACTATCTTTGGAAGAAGTAGCAACGCACTTTCGTAGCGCAGCGATACCATGTACAGGGTGTGTAAAATGTAGTGGTCACTGATTTTCGGGGTGAATCTACACCCCTTTAAGGGTACCAGACAGTCGTTTTTGTCGAAAATGGTGCGTTTCTTTTTCAACTTATTATAAAGAAATAAATCAAAAGTCAGCCTTGTTCTTTGATACAAATGGGTCATTAAAGAGGTGTTTTAAAAAAATTTCTTTGATTTTAAGCCACCAACCACCTCGAAAAAAATTGCTCGATTCTTTGCCATTATTATGTTCATCCAAAATAAAAAAACTAAAAAGCTTCTTACATTCTTCAGGCATGCCAATCGTTGTTAGCAGATTTGAATTGAAATTTCAAAGATTCTAAAAATGGCTGCAATTTGAACATGAAGTGTCCACCTTCACGATTTCTCTTCGTCTTCCTCGGCTTATAAAATTGAAAAAAATTAGAAAAGAAAAATATTTTTGTCTAATTCTGCTAGGGACGATAGCAACACATCTGCAGAAGATGTGTGCGCAAGATGAGTCCAATTGTTCAAGTAAAATTTGAGATATCGTGGCAATCATTTTATAAAACACCGTTTTTTGAAAAACGCTTTTAAACTTTCGCAAACAGTTCTAGTGAAGAAAATTCTACTTTCACCTAATCTGCGACGTCTGGCCCGTAATAAAAAGCTTTCCTTAACCCTTTCGCTGCGTATTTAAATTTTCAGAGGATTCTCGAAAAGTGTCAATTTTACATCAATAAAAAAAGTTTTTAATTTTCAGTTTTTAATTTTGTTCGGAGAATATTGCGGAGTATCACAGTACAAGAGAAATACATTTTTTTAATGCGTGGATTGTAATGAAAATCCGCAGCGAAAGGGTTAAGTCCACTAAAATATTCCCGAAAAAAGTTAACAAAATCCCTTAATTCTCTCCAAAATTATTTTGTAGTAATGTACCTACACTGCAAGGTCCCGAAGCACAGAGAAAATCCGAGGGGACCACTTGACCGTCTTCCGTTGTTAGTACATATATACATCCCACTATTCCCACTAGTCGAGGAGTGCGGGTCAACGTTGACCCAGCCTCGCCGGTCGCCAACTTCCATCGTCCCTTCGCGTACCTTCCCACTTCGAGAGAAAGAGACGCCATCGATCCGCCTGGGAACTCGCGGCGCATTATAGGACCAAGCCCGGCGCAAAACAAAGGCTCGTTTACCTCGCCGAAGCGCAAAAACCGCCAAGTCTTTCGGCAGCCGTGGATTCGAAGGCGATCCTCGCGCGTCCACTTAATCTCCGCTTAACTCCTTTCTCCGAGGCATTTTTCTTCCGACCAGTAATCCCTGCGGGTAAGGGAGAGCCGCGGTGTTCAGTGGCGTCGCGATGCCCCCTCCCCCATCTCCGTTTCACGCGCTCCGTTACCCCCGAAACGAACTTTTAACCTCCCGGTAGGTACCGTTTATTTAAGTTGCCTCTCCTCGACTTTCGAGCTCGCTACTATCCGTTGCTTCTTCCGTCCCCACCGCTCCGCCTCGCTCCCCTCCACCGCCCAGGATTAACACGGAAGATCAGTGTCCCTCGAGCAACCGATCCGCGCCCGAAACTGCGCAGCGAATGTTTCCTCGCGCCAGTGTTGCCAGAAGTAGGGCCGACAGGGACGGGTTATGACGTATCGCGTCCCCACTTCTGGCAACGCTGCCTCGGGAGCGGGCAGTTTCGTCGGCGTATACGTAAACAAAGTTACGAGGGCTGAAAGTGGCCGGGCGAAAAAGCACGCGCTGCCTCGAGCCGTCCCCTTATACACACCTCTTCCCCTTCCACCGGCGCAGTTCGTAAATACGCGGACCTTTTGACTTGTAGATTCCGTTGGACTTTGAGAGGGGCTTATCGGGCCGTGTTCTCGCGCCGGATGTTTGTCATGGAGATTCGCGGACCGGGCCAGGGCTCGATTTTATTAAATCGTTACCATCCCGACCAGCCTGCTGGATTAGCGACGGGAGAAGTGGGTCGGCCGGGCGTGACTGTTTGAAATTCATGCCTCCCGCGTGGCTAAGAACGTGGAAGCATATACCGACACCGGGATGCTGCGCGCTGATAAATTTACGCGGCACCGTGTAGGCTCCAAGGCAGCGGCAGGCGAGCCCCCATGGGTGCTCGTGAAATATGCACCGCCACTTCGTGACCTACACACGCCTGCCCCTTTCTCCTGGGTCGATGTTTCGGGGCGAATTGATATCTCGCCGAACGATCCAGGCATCTAAGTAGAAACTGAGAAGATGGAGTTGTCATTTATTTATTTACTGGAGAGAAGCTCGCGTTGTTACGACGAGAAGAAAAGGGGGATTGGTCAGTCACATTTAAATGTATATAGGTGATCGGCGATTAGTTAGGAAAATGTCTATCGTGTAGGTTTTGGCAGACAGATGGCGCTCCGTTAGTTGGGTTAGTATGTTCACTTGGGAGAAGGAGAAGAGTCGTTGGGTCTGCGTAGCGTAGTGGTTAAAGCGCTAGCGTGGCAAGCGAAAGGTCCCCGGTTCGATTCCCGGCCCAGGTAAAAAAACCCGGATCGGGGTAGAGACACTTTTTCTCCAAATAAATAAAAGGAGAATACGTGAATCAAATTAGGCAGGAGAAGACAGACAGAAAATATATTTATTATATCTCGTGTAATTGCATTTATGTAATTAATTAATTCAGAATTGCCCCTTTCGATGGCCCTCCGGCTAATAGACGCGTATTTTCTTGTTGCAGAGGAGGAGTGGAATCCGGATGGCAAGGGTCGGCAGTCCAACGACACCGGTGAGTGTTCCCTCCTCTCCGTCGAGTTTCATTTGACTCTCCGATTCTTTCAATTCCGTCGAATCTCTCGGCTGCTCTCAAGTAGACGCGTTACAAGCTTAGCTTAACCCCCCGGAATCGGCGAGACGTCTGTTAGGTTTCCTCGGTTCGAGTTTCAGCAGCGGCGCCTGTTCCTCCCTTTCGGCCTGCTCCTCCTCGACGCGTGAAAGCGATACGAGAACCAAACCCCGAGCCCACGCACAAAGGGAGGCAGACCAACGTCGTCCTTCTGTCCGAGTGCGCCTAGGCAAGCTTCCGCGAACCCGCCGCGCAATCCCGAGGAATCCTACGACGAGAACGCGCCTCGGTTCCAGATTCCCGAGCGGTCGGCGGCGTCGCGGGGACGGCGCAATCGCGATTCCATTACGCGCGTGTAATTCGAGCGGCACGGGGGATCCAATAATCGAATCGGACGGCCTTAATTCCGAAAAGCGGATTCCCTAGCGATCGACCGCGTCTCCCGTCCCCCACCCCGCGAAATCTTTTCCAAACATCTCCCCTCGAAATTGGCCCCGCGGGCCTCTGGATCACTCCGGACTAACGGAGTACAAGCTCGTCAAACTTTGCGCAAAGTTTCCCGCGGTTGCCTCGCCGAGCGAGGGTTGCGAACTCAGTTAGAATCGTTGCGGGTACTCTTTTCAAAGGGGAGTATAATTTCGATCCACTTGCAAACTTTGCTTGGGACTCGCTCCAAGCTCCGTTTAACCCTTAACATAATGCCAAATATTGATAATAATATTTATTGATGGGTACTGCACTTTGGTACAAAAGTCCTAGCTGACTGACTGACTGACTGACTCATCAACGCCCAGCTCAACCCGTTTAACCTAGGAACGTGAAATTCGGAACGTTTTTCTGGCATAGGCACCCACTAAGAAAGGATTTTTAGAAATTCCATCCCCAACAGAGTGAGAAGGGGTAAAATGTATTTTCTCGGACTCCTTAATATGTACCCTAGTAGCATTTGTTGTTGGCATACAGTTGGGCCACGCACATAATAATATTTGGCCAACAGTTAGATTTGGCACTTTTTTTTCAGGTTGGGCCAACAACAGATGGCCAAAGTAGGCTTTCCTACTGTTGCTCAATTATTTATATTCTTTCCAAAAGACGTCTTAAAGACGTCCAGAAGGCGTCTTAAAGATCTTCAAAAGACGTTGTAAACACGTCTTCTTCAGGCCTGGTTTAAGAAAAAAAAATCGCGGGTGAGGAGAATCGAACCCAAACTTTCCGCTTACGAAGCAACCGCTGTTCGCACTTACCCAACACATTTCCTTGTAAACACTTCTAATTTCTAGTTACATAACTAGTATTAATATTTTATAAAAACTGTGCAGTGACGCGAAATATTCTAGAAAATATCATCATTCGACCTTTAGACTCATTCCTTAAAATTTCACATTCGTTTCAATTATTTATGTATTCACATTTATGTATTCACATACATAAATACATTACGTATTTATAAATAAGAAAAGAAAAATCACAACTTGGAATATAATACCAGGGAATATAATAAAATTTTCTGACGTTTATAAGATGTCATTTAATCATCGTTGAAAATATTTTTGTTAATTAACCAACCATAGTAATTGTAGGCCCAACATTGAATATTCGTAGGCACACTGTTGTAACGTTTTATTAATTAACCAACCATAATAATTGTAGGCCCAACATTGAATATTCGTTGGTACATTGTCGTAATTTTTTTGCCGTAGGCTCTATGTTGGGAATTTGTAGGCAAAAACACTAACTATATCCCAACTAATTCCCAACTGTTGGCTACCGTTGGCCAACCAAAAATGCTACTAGGGTATCTCTTAAGCCTGATTCGATACCAACTTGGTTCTTACTCACAAAGATTACCGACACAAATGCTTAAAATAAATTTCAAGATTTTGCCCTAACCAACCCCCAAGGGGGTGAAAAGAGGTAAAATGTATTTTTACGAATTCCTCAAAATCTCTTAGGCCCAATTCGATATTGATATTTGATTTTAGCCTAACAACACAAATGCCAAAAAGCCAATTTCTATGTATGTTAACCTAATCAATCCTTAAAGGGTTCAATCTGGATCTGATAACACATCTTTTTATAACATATACTAAGTACACATTGAATTGGGACGTCTTAATTTTTTAATAGTAGGTGTAAATGAAGATATACAGAAGTATATAAATGTTCGTTATACAAAGATTACTTTACAGAAATTAGAAAAAAGAAGTACTTCAGAAAACAGATATAAAAGTAATTCCTTTTAATTATTCTACTGCAGCGAAGCACGGGTATTTTGCTAGTACATAATATAGAATTTATATTCTGAAAATTGAGGTCTCATTACGTCGTAATAATAATACAATAGGTATAAAGTGGACGTCAAGTTACGTAGCTATTGGAGTGCTTGAGTGCTATAGCAATATTAGCGACAACTTCCTACATCTCCCTCGAAATTAAGAGAACCCTTAACGCTAGAACCGCCGCACTGGTCATTTCAACCATATTTAGTTTTTCTGTCTTCATAATTTTCATAATTTTCCAACTAAATATATGTGCGACTGTGACTTTTCTTTAAAGTAGGTAATCTTCCATGCCGTAAAAAAAATGTCTACAGCAATGAATGTGTTGTGTAGCTATGTTAATAAATTTAAGCAAATATATACTTACATTACTTGTTGGTAAAAATTAGCGCCGGTCAATATGACCGGTGTTGACGGTTTCAGCTAGGTTAAACTTTCGGCGGTTCTACTACTAATTGCAGAAACGGGTGGGTAAAAAAAGACTCGAGGTCATGGTAGGGTATTAAAGAAAGTGGGTGAAGAAAGAATTGAAGCACACAGCAGAGTTAAAAAAATATATATAAAATAAAATTAAACGATTTTATTTAAAACGCACTAAAATCTAAAAAATATTTTTTTTCTTGTACAACAATTTCGATGGTGTTTCTTCACTTTAACCCTCGTACAAAGAAGGCAAGGTCATTTTGATCCATCTGTGACAAAGTCTATCACGATGCTATATTTGTGTTGGCAATGGCAAAAAATATATATATATGATGCCTAAATTGCAGTAACTTTATTTGTAAAAATCATACAGGAGATACACCTATTTTATGTGCCAAATGTACATAAATAATTTTTTTATGTATTTCTTTATTAATAAATTTTACTTAATTTGAGAACTTTTAATTATTTAATTTATTTTATATTCAATTTTTTCGTGAAATCGGTGTACCATAGAAATGTTGGTATGGGTCAAACTGACCCTGCATTCGTCTCACGCGACCATATCCACCATTCGTCTTTCGAAGGTTAAATAAAATCGTGGAACAGGATATCTCACAACAAATTCATTTCGACGCTTGATTCTGTATAAAATTGATTCATATTCTGTTATGAAATATCTTGATCCACAATTTTATTATACGTGAAAAAAAAAATCGAAATTGTAGTACGAAACAATAATTATTATTTAGTTTTTAGTGCTTTTTAAATAAAATCGGTTAACTTAATTTTTATATATATTATTTTTGTTATTTACTTTATAGTGTAACTTTTTATTTGTGGGTTTCATGTCGATTGAATTGATTTGATTTTGGGTTATAGGCTGCTTTCAGTTCATCTGGATTTGTAGTTATGTATGTATTGATGAGTGGGTACTTTTTTAAATCCTCAAGGAATCTTTTTCGTAATTTTCTATTGCCATCCAAACTATGTACGCCTGTAAAGTTTCAAATCTACTGGATAGTTGGAAGTGGGTTAAAATTGAGTTTCTAGATTTGAAGCAAACATACATACAAAAAACAAAGAAACAGAGGATCGAAGCTGAATATAATTAAAAAGAGTCCTTATCAGCTAGCAACTTCCATTCCCCCAATGCCTTCAATTCCACTCGAGAACCACCCCCGTCGGCGTAGACAGCGGGCAAGGTAGAACGCCGCGTGAAAGCGCGCGAAATCTCGATTGGTAAAACGCTTGTTTCCCTCCGTCGGTGCATGATTCGCGTCGAAGCGATATCGTGGACGTCGACGAGATGGCGCAGCGCGCGGCGCAGAGACGTCGACGGGCGTCGCGACGGTCGTGGCGCTCGTGGGCGCCCCCGCCGTCGGTGGACGCCGGTCGAAGCGAATCGCGTGCCAATCTTTTAAACCGTTCTCTCGCCACACCCTGCCGCCAGTTTGCGAGGAAAAAAACGCGCGTCTCTCGTCGGATTCTCCTCCTCGCAATCCCCATCCCTGCGAGTGTGCTCCCGGCCCGCCTGATCCGTACTCGCGTGTGCAATACCCTCCGATTTCGCGTCTGGGTTCTATCCCCCTGCCCGTGTGCTCGACGATGCGCTCGTGCATCGAGCACCCCCGCGCGAAACGATGACGCGACACCAAAGGATGCCCTTTGCTCCTGGAAAGGAAGGACGTCGGGATGCAAATCGAGGCCGAGGATTCCGGAGGTGCGTTCTCTAGCGAACAACCCTAACAGTAAGTGACCAGCCCCCCGTGGTAATTAAACCGCGAGCAGTGCAAGCCTACCCTCCGATCCCCAAGCAGATCGGCTCTGAGCCGCGCTCAGACCGTGTCTAGGGATCGGTGAGGATCGGTGGGTCGCATCGAGCAACGTGCATCTCTCGGCACCTCGCTCCGAGCCGCAAATCGCCGGTCTCCCTCTCTGTCCCTCTCGCGGGCGTCCGATGGCGACGCTACGCGGATACGTCGGCAACTAATATTGATTCTAAAAGCGGCGGAGGCAGCGACCGAGGACTGTGGCGGCGGTGTGCTCTCCTTCGGCTCGGTTTCCTTCCGCGAACCGGCAGTAGTGCACGCGCCACGGGAACAATAGCGTCGGGCCCTGGAAGCGCCGTTTTATTCCTGCCAGTGTTCCGTGCGCGGTTCGTTCGGCCCCGCGCCGAGATGTAAGTAAGAGGAATTCCCGGCCGCCTCGGTCTTGCTGCAGAACTCGGTAAGTGACCGATCCATCGGCCTGGCGATAAACAGTGTAGAGTGAACGGGCCGACGCGACGGCAAACAGGTAGTCGGGATACCCGTGGATATCTTCGGAGGGACGCGATCGGCTCAGCGGAGTCGTTGAGATCTGCTATCGCGACGGGGCGCGATTCTCGGAAAGGGGGAGCGAGGAGGGCCGGCGACACGTGGACGGCAGCCGCGGGGGGAGGCAGCGCGCCGCTAAATAACGTAGAAGCGTGCCCTCTCACGCGCGTAGTCGCCGCACGCACGTGCTCCACCACGCAGAACCCGCTCTCTCCGGCTGCAAATGCGATATAGATTTTTTTTCTGCCCGCGCGGGCTCGATTCGGCAGCACGCACACACGCACCGGGAGGGCGTCCGTCCGCACGCAGGCGTACGCCTCGCGAGAGGGTTGAAATTAAAGGAACGCGCCACCCCGCGAGACTCCGACCCACACCTCTGGCCTTTGGCCTTCGCTCTCCATCTGCCGCGGGCCTCTGCGCCCTATTCATCCCTTTCTTTCGATTAATCCGACCATTGTTCGACACGGCGAGGTATTCAGTAATTACCCGCGCCGGCGATTAGTCGCGACGGTTTCGATCGAGCAGCGCTGCTCTCAGCCTGCGTTGGCTTCCATCGGAAACTAAATGCTAGTTGGCCAGTCCCGTTGCTGCCTCGAACAATTACGGTTAATTAACGCGCGTCTTGGCCAGCTGTCCGGTTCGCTGAACCTTCCCAGTTCGTATGTACGAATCTGCGGATCCCAAGGGCGCCGGTCGCCGTCGCCGAGGCGATCCGGTTTCAATCGCTCTCGGAGGTTTTGGAAACGTCCGCCGGCTCGGCGGGCTGGGCCAGGGGACGAGCAACGGAAGACGAGAGGGTCGGGTCGAGTGGCAGGGAAGCGGAGGAGGCACAGAAGCGCACTTTCGTGCGTATTTTTGGCCAGCGATAATCGATAAACGGCCTGCAGACGCCGCCGAGCAACTATTGCCCGTTCCATCGCGCGGAACTGTCCAGTACTTCCCCCGCGGTCGAGGGCAAATCGGTTACGTTCCATCGATCGAAATCGCTTCCCTCCTATCCCAGGAAACGGGAACAATCCCGGCGCAAAACCGATTCGCGAATTACTCCTATCCCATTCTCGAGGGCAACTGCCAATTCGATATCCAGACCGCCAGCCTCCCCCGCGCTGGGAAAATTGGCTGAAAATCGCGTGGGTGGAATTGTTCCTCTCCTCTGTGGCGGGGTTAACAGCGCCAGTTCTGCCGTTTTTGCATACCGTAGTGCCTCGATATTCAAAGTTCTTCACACTGAAAGTGTTGATGTAATACCTAGATCCTTCACCTGGTGTATTCCCTCCCTTCGTTTCGACCATGACCACCCGACGGTGGAGCGAGTCCAACGGTTCAGAGTCTGCAGGTATTCGTACAGTTCCGCCGCAAGCATCCACGGAAATGCTCGCGGGTTCGTGGCTGGGAGGCCGCGGATTTTCGTGGCGAGCAACAGTTGAAGCCCAGCGAGGTCAAGGAACCGACGTGGCTGGCGTCAGCTCGGCAACCACGTTCCTGTCGTGCCGTAATTGAAACGGATCGATCGACGGGCACACGCACCGCCGCCGTAATCCTGATCGCGCACGATCGCTGCACGTCCGCGTCCGATCGATCGCAGCGAAAGGATTCCTGGAGAGGACGCTCCTCGACGGTCGTCGGCCCTCGACCGCGGGGCAGATTGTTTCCACGGCGGTCCAATAATAGCGTCCTGGCTCATTCACGCCGGGATCCTCTTCCCACGCTCGCTTTTCAGCGAAATCTCACCCGTTCCCGTATCCTACATACCCACCCTGCCGTCTGGCTATTTTTACGGGCCCGTATAATTAACCGCGGGTGCCACTGCTTTCGCGTAGGTGACGTCTGGCCGATGGGGGGACGTTGAACTTGTAAATAGTGCTCGGGGAGCACGCCCAACTCTGCTGGGTTATTTTCCTTGGGGTCTTACGCTGGCTCGGTCTCGTTACTCCGACAGGAAAGCGACGTGCCCCAATTTCCGGCGCCTGATTCGCCCGAGAAGAACGTATTTACGATCCCCGCGCGCCGATTCTTTCTACCCGACTGTTTACGCGGAGTGACGGAGCGCGACATGTCCTACATTTGGTAAAGAGGCAGCTTCCGCTTCGGCATCTGCCTAGTATTTACGGTTTCAGGTAGAAATTAGGTTACTGTAGCAGGCGGTAGAGTGTGGCAGCCATCTCTAGCTATATATGAATTAGGAGACGAGTAACCGTCGGGTGCTCGCGCAGCTCAGTGGCAAGAGCAGTCGCTTGGAAAGCGAAAGGACCCGGGTTCGATTCCCCGACATCGCTGGGAATTTTTTTCTCCCTACATTGTGTGCAATATATTCATACCTACGTTGTTTCAAGTTGAAATCTGTGAGAGACACTAAAGCGGGAACTAATAAAATTGCATCTTTAAAAAATGTAGGATATATACGTGTGCTGGGCTCCGCGTGTATTTGCGGCTCGATTGGTCGGAATCTTATCTTCCAGCGACGAATTATCGGCCATCCGTGCGTTAGATTAGATTTCTCGGGGGACGACGGCGAAGGGCAATCGACGGTTGGCGGTTCGCGCTGGGTCGGGTCGCACGCTAGCTGACGCTACTCTGAAAATAAACGCGTTCGAGGATCTCGCGGTGTCGTGGTCGACAGTGCTGGTCGTATCGTGGCGCGCGACGCTTCGGGTTTTATCGAACCGGTCGTTGCGCGAGTGTGGTTGTGTATCGTACGCGATCCCGGTCGTCGATACTTTGTTCCACGTCGCGTGTCGCGTTACTTTCCTCGTCTCCTCCGCCGTGACTCCTAGGTGGAAAGGGGGCAATCACTGGGAGAGGGTTGCTCGGCGAGGAGAGTAGAGGCGGAGGAAAATCGATTCCAGCGGGATCGATCCTTAATTTCGCCGGGCCACCGCGGTTGCATCCGCGCCGGTTGTCGATTTTAATGGATCTCGATGCGAATGAGGGGGGACTATGGTTATAAAATTTTCCTGGGTAATGGATTTCGTCGGTCGCGCCCGTCGAGCACCGCTCCACGGAGATAAGTCGACGAGCGACGTTTCAATTCCGCGTGTCGATAAAGGCGCGGAGAAAAATAATTGATAGGCAGAACCGAGGGCTCTTTGTACGGTTACCGAGCGGCGGGAGGAGGACACTGTTGCGGCTGGTCGAGGAGCTTGGAACTATTAGAAGGAAACCCGGCGGTTCGTATTATCGTCCATTTCCACCGCTTCGGAAAGCCGTCGATTAAAGGGGGATTTCGTGGGGAGTAAACTACTGACTGGATCGTTCTCAAATTTTACACATGCACTGTACACGTTCATTGACTGCGAAGCTGTCTTCCTCTAAACTACACTCTTCGAGGCATAGAGTCTTTTTGCAGAGGCGGATTCAGGAGGGGCGAAATATATAAAAGTACATAAGTACATTTTTTAACCTTCTTTTACAACATTTAAAATCTGCTAGTAATTTATATTTTAATATCTCTGTCTGATACTACAGTCTAAATAATTAAATTCACATTAATTATGTGTCGCCCCACTCTGGATCCGCACCTGTCTTTTCGGCATTCATTTCCTTATCGCGTAGAATGGGAGGGACCGAAGCGACTCATTCGTCGCGGCAACAGCGGAAGAAGTGGAGGGGATAGCGATCACCTTCTTTCGAGACGCGACTGTATCCAACTCGTACCCACTCGCTTATTCTCCGTAAATTCATCGCCCAGTGTACGAGGTGCTCAACTTTAATCCGTGGCTGGAATCGAGCTCGCCCGTTCGCGTACACGCATAGGCTTGTTTCCGCGTAACGGTACGCACAAAGTTGCGATCCCGGGTCCGTTCCGCGCCGCTAATTATGGATCTCGGCCGTTGCGCGTCTCGGTGAAGCGCGATCGAGTCGACGTTCCATCGACGTGGACGCAGCCCCGCGCTGCTGCTTGGCTAATTACGAGGGGGGGGGGGGGGGGGAGACCAACTCGTCGGGTTCCGAATCAAGGAGGCGAACGCCTAGGCGCGCGTACGTTTGCTCTCGAGTAGCGGAATTCGAGGCTCGTCATTAATTGGACGTCGACGCCGACCGATCCCCTCGAGCGGGTCGACCAGCGGCGCTCTCGCTCGCTTGCGACCTACTTTCGCCTCCGCGAGCTTCCACCGTCGTCGTTCCGATTAAACGCGTCTCCCCAGCTCCTCCCGTGCCGCATCCTCCGCGGCGTTGCGTGCCATTCGAATCGCGAGCGCATACGTTACACGTTCATCGCTGCTCCCGGGATACCTGCCCCCGTAGGTGGCTGAGTCTCTCTTGGAATGCCAGGCAAATCTCTCTAGACAACTCTCCCCGGGAGGGGCGGGCTTCGAGCATATTTACACTCGCCCTGTCCCCGAGCCCCGTTTTGCTCGACGAGCGCCAAAGTGGAAGGATATACCCGCGCGCGGTAATCCTCTCCACCAGCGACGGGCACGAGTCCCGCGTATCTGCTGGCGTCCGCTATTTCCGGCCACTTCCGCGAACTCGTTATTCTCGGGCCGAGTTTACGCGCCGCACCGTTCTGCCAAATAGGTCGCCCCAGTCGGGCGCGGACGCGGGGATTACCCCCGACGGCCACTTCTACCGAAAGTCGGTACAATCCTGCGGGAGTTCCCCTAGTGCCGGACGCTTATGGCTGTTCTCAAGAAAGAAATAATATTAAATAAACCTAATAGTTGTTCTTAATAGACATGTTTATTATTTTATATTTTGTACAGTTAGTAAAAAAAGTATTTGGACACTTTTTAAAATCGCATAACTTTTTTAGAATTGGTCTTAACGACTTGATTTTTTTTTTAGGACCTAGAAGGATTTGTTTTCTAAGTGACATGTTTCGTCGTTTTCGGAAAAATTGCAATTGGTCGGAATAGCGAAGAAAATAGTAAAGGTCGTTTTTTAAACTTTTTTTTGCGAGCTTGTAATGAAAATTCAAAAAACCCATTTGTAGATTGAAGTAAGTTATATACATGCCTAAAATTTCATCAAAATCGGTTAAAGTTGCTCTGAGCTATAAACGCTTAAAGATCGCGGAATAAGGTCGAAAATCGCTGATTTCTGGGAATTTCCGCGATTCTCAACCTTATTCTGCAGTCTTTAATCGTGTGTAGCTCGGAGCAACATTAACCGATTTATATGAAATTTTCAGCATGTATACAACTTACTTCGATATACAAACGGGTTTCTTTGAATTTTCATTACAAGCTCACAAAAAAAGTTTAAAAAACGACCTTTACTATTTTCTTCGCTATTCCGACCAATTGCAATTTTTTCGAAAACGACGAAACACGTCGCTTAGAAAACAAATCCTTCTAGGTGCTCAAAAAAAAAATCAAGTCGTTAAGACCAATTCTAAAAAAGTTATGCGATTTTAAAAAGTGTCCAAATACTTTTTTTACCAACTGTATATTCTGTTACTTTTAGTTAGTTTTGTTTTGTTTTCTTCTCTTCATTTTTGTTGCAAAGCTGTTTCTCTACTCCGCGTCTTTTTCACCTTCTTCCGTCATAAAATGGGTCTTACCCGTTCATGTGGAGCTAAATAAATAAATAAATAAATATCAGATATAGTTAATGCCCTGCGTTAGGTGTGGTCCGGCGTTAGGGGAACTCTCCTATGCCCCGTCTCGGTTTGTGCCAGGAATGCGGAGGATTAAGGGAGCATGTGCTACTTGTTTTGCAGGTGGGTCCGGCAGGGGGGAGGGTGAGGCAGGCTCGAACGAGGTCCCAAGCGGGAGGAGGGGAGGCGGTGGCGGCGTGGGTAGCGGCCTCGGCGGCGGAGGGGGTGGAAGCGTGTTGGGCGTCGGGGGCGGAAGCGGAAACGGCAGGAGCGGCTCCGGGGGTGGCGGCAGGTCGAGGGACGAGCCGAGGAGGCACACCCTCGGCGGCGATCATCAGCCGTCCCTGCATCATCAGCAATTCAACGCTGCTCAACAGTTGCACCCCCTTCATCCCCATCATCTGCCGCCGCCGCACGGCCAGTACGGCACGCAGCCCGCGCGGCACACCACCATGGACCTCGAGGTAAATCTTTGCTACCGCATCAACGTAAATACACACGTTCGCTCTTATTGTTCGCCACCTCGTTACGATCTCTTTTAATCCCCCCTGTACGAGCGCGCCCGACCTGCTCCCGGACCAACGTGCCGGGAGTAGTCCGCGCTCGATGCACGATCCCCCGATTCTTCGTCCCTATTTTCTCTACGTTTTTCTTCCTATTCGTCTGAAACGCGGGGGCAGGCACTCGGCCACCCCTACGGCTCCTGTACACCAGCGAGTATATTCAACTGGATGGGGGGAATTGAAGAGGGAGGATGGAGGAGCACCGGGATCTCCAGGGATACTGGAAAAGTAGCGGTAAATCTCGTTACTTTCTTCCGCGATGGCAATACAGATTAGCGGATCGCGTGCGGCGATTACGCAAGGGGGTCGATCTCGGCCGAAGCATCCGACGACGGAAGGCGAGTGGCTTTAACGGATATTCCCGAGGTCAAGAACCGGGCGTAACGAAGGGAAGAGGTTAATTAAGCGGCATCCACCTACGCCGTCCTCCTTTCCCGTCTGCAGTCGCCGCTCGCGCGTCCAAGTGTCCCGGAGGTGGGTCCGATCGAAGGAAAAAGGGAAGCCACTGGCCTGTCAGCCCCCGCGCGTGCAATTTTTCACTCTGTACCCAGCACTATCGTGAGCCAAACCCTCTCACGTTAGGGACCGTTCTTAAATCGCGTAAGGGTAACTTTGGCGATTTCTTATCACCTCCCACTCATAGTATAAGAATTTGTAAAATTTTATATTCCACCCCCACCGCCTTCCTTGTGTAATATTTATTTGTTTATTTATTTACCTTTGACGGGAAGACCCCAATATTTTTTCCTTGCATTTTTTCAGTTACTAAAATTCTTTTAAAGGTCAATATAATAGCTTTCAGGCTAATAATATCGAAAATTTGGTTAAAAAAAATATTACTCAAGACGCTAGCCGACTCCCCCTCCCCCTTTATGAGAAAACGTAAGAAATTCGCGTCCTCTTCTCCACACCAAAAAGCCTTACGAAATTTAAGGACGACCCCCTATATCGCGCACCGACACAACCATTCCTGCTCGTTTCGTTTCCTCAACGATTTTTTGCTCTACTCGTTTGTTCCCCCTCTACCTTCCTCGGGGCCTCCCAAGGGGCGGGGCATCACCAGGATCGTTTTAGGCGCCGCCAACCACGCTGAGTCTTGGCGAGAGAATCTCGCGATCGGCGACTTCTCCGGGTCGGCGGGGAGCAGGAAGTTGGCGATCGCGGGAGATTTTTACAGGACTCGGCCCAACGCTACTGCCGGGAGTACATTTCCCAGCAACCCCCCTTTTTCTCAGCTCCATGCATATACACGTCTAACTGGTTTACTTCTGTGTGTGTGTTTCCGTGTACCCGACGCCGCTAACAGATGGGGACCAAGTCTCGCCAGAGAAAGGTAATTCTTCCATGCGTTCTTCTTCAACCCCCGCACGATGGCATGCCTGTTCTCTGTAGCCGTTTGCGCGGATTAAATCGCGCGCGGAGGATCGAGCGAGAGGGGCGCTGACCGGCGGACCGTTCTGTTGTTTTTCCAGTCGCCTCTACCGCGCGGGTACCCGCCACCCTCCTCGACGATGTTGTTCGACGACGACCCGGGCATCATGTCCGAGGTGGAGACATCGAGCACCGGATTCCGGCGGGGTGGCAAACAGAGAAGCAGCCTCCCCGTTGTACGGACCCCCAGTAAAACGTTGGAGAGACCACTAGGTAACTCACGACCCGCGGTAGAATTAGGAGCGTCTTGTTGCTGCCTCGCTGCTCCGTGCCCTTGTCGGACATTCCTGACGAAACGATGCGTTTCTGTGGACGATTCCATAGGTCTAGTGTTCCTGCAGTATAGGAACGAGACGAAGCGGGCGCTCCTGCCCAACGAAATCACGAGCATAGACACCGTCAAGGCTCTCTTTGTGAGAAGCTTCCCGAAACAGCTCACCATGGAGTACCTAGACAGCCCGCACGTCAAGGTTTACATACACGACAGCAACAAGGACATGTTCTACGAGCTGGAGGACCTCAGGTACGGCGCACGCCGCCTCCCCGAACATGTTCAGGTGAAGGTAGGCGCGTGGCGCGGCGAGCCTGAGCAAACCGAGGCGACTCGCTGACGAGGGAATATCCCGAACCCGGAAATTCAAAAAATTCTGAAACTTTGTGGATATGTAGGGGATTTCCTCCTGATCGCAACGCAATTTTTTTTGCTGCCCAAAATCACTCTAGGGGGGTGAAATTAACCCCTGAAAATTCGGCTATTTTCGGATTTTATTTTCTAACTCGCAATCTGCAAGAGATAGAAAAAACATCTCAAGACGAAAGTTACTTCTTTTAATTAGATCTATGAAATAGTCAAAGTTTAATCAATTGTTTAAACAATTAGAAAAAAGTTATAAACAAAAATGTTTTCTAAAATTCGTTTTTTCGTGTGAAATCGGAACTGGATGTTTAAATAATTATGAAACAGCATAATTCATATTTTTTCCCTACAATTTCAACTTTTGTTGTATCGCTGATATGTGTTCCTCGACAATTTTCCGACCTTGTATTATTGTTTAATTACGATGTGCAGCTAAATGCAAGGAATAATGTCATTTAATTACAGTCTCTTATTCATAATCAACTTTCATCACCAAAGTATCGCGATGTGTTTGCTTACGCGTGGTATAAAAGTGGATATATTGTTGAGGAGCCAAATCAGTTTGAAAATCCAGTAGATTTGGCTTTTTCACAACAAGATTTCATACATCCACCTCGTTGTTCCATATGCGGTAATTATGTGTAACCAATATCTATGTTTCCAACATTTTTTTGAAGAGTTTCATCGCCATGAAGAATAATTCATAATAATCACACTACACAAGTGTTTTCAAAGTTGTCCTGTGAGCAAATAAGTGAAAAGTTCGATAATTATGTTAAAAATAAAAAGTTCTAATAAGGATAAGTTATATCTAACAGTTCCCTTCACAGGTTATATCTAACAGTTCCCTCAACAGTGCCCCACGTGTAATTAGAGACAGAAGTATATAAATTGTCTAATTTTTTTCCACGCGTTGCGTATTATTTCCTAATAAACGTTAGAAGAACATTGCTCGTCGTGCAGCTTCAGGTACGTTGCAATGGGATCTAGAAGTCCTTCGATTGTCGAGGAACACATATCAGCGATACAACAAAAGTTGAAATTGCATGGAAAAAAATATGGATTATGCTGTTTCATAATTATTTAAACATCCAGTTCAGATTTCACGCGAAAGAACGAATTTTAGAAAACATTATTGATATATTTGTTTATAACTTTTTCTAATTGTTTAAACAATTGATTAAACTTTGACTATTTCATAGATCTAATTAAAAGAAGTAACTTTCGTCTTGAGATTTGTTTTCTATCTCTTGCAGATTGCGAGTTAGAAAATAAAATCCGAAAATAGCCGAATTTTCAGGGGTTAATTTCATCCCCTTAGAGTGATTTTGGGCAGCAAAACAAAATTGTGTTGTAATCAGGAGGAAATCCCCTACATATCCGCAAAGTTTCAGAATTTTAGGAATTTCCGGGTTCGGGATCTTCGCTTGTGAGTCACGCGCCGTCTAGCTTCACCTTTACAGCTCCCGAATACAGTTACACCGATATCAGGAGCCCGAAGAATCCCCCGTTATTATTCGTCCGTGGGTCCGTGGCGTTTGTACTGAAGAAGGCGGGCGCGTCTGGTTCCAGGTCACACCTCAGAGACATACGGGACCGCAGCGTCCTGAGACTGTTCGAGAGCAGCGACGGCGTGACGGGGATGCCCGGGCCGCTCGGGATCCCCGGAGGCGGCTCGGGCCTGCCCCCGCACTGGGAGGACCAGAGCTACTTCAGCGAGCCAGAGTTCGACAGCGAGTACCAGCACCAGCATATCCACAAGAGCAAAGTGAGTCTTTCGATGTTCGCAATATAGATTTATTCACAGACTTCGGGATACAATAATACTGTTGCGTGTGGGAGAATCAGGCCGAATGTGTCGTGGGCCCACATCGCCGCCGGGCTACTCTAAATAAATACGATTCGATTGCGCGGCGATGGGGGTACGGGGGGATCGCGAGCTTAGGAATTGACAGCCGCGGCTGTTTCAGGGGATCAATGGCAGGTGAATGAAAGCGGAGGCGCTTTAACGCGCGCGACCCTCAGCGGGGCTGTGCATTTTCCCACGTTCTTTTTCAACGTCCTTGGAAAACATGTTCACTTGCCCGGCGATTTGACCCACTACCCTATTTCTCCGTCACTCGCAAATGGGCAAGGTCGGGGCCAGTCGGACGTAAACGTGAACATGTTTCGAGCAAGTGGGAAAAACGTGGGAATATGGGGGCCCTACGAGGGGTCGTAAGGTGCACACTGGGTGTCGCTAAAATAGTGGTGCGTACATTTCTCGATTGGGGGCTTGGGTCCCAGGAAAAATTGCGGGAATTTTTCCTGACCATGAGGACGCGTACATCTGACAAGGAACACTATTTAATTCTCCTTCGGATATTAAATACAGAAATCTAAGACACACGAGTCTTTTTATTTTCGCCTAGACTCAATGCTGAGAGGTAAACAGACCCCTCAAAGTTCGATGAAATTGATCATTTTGCAAGTAACACCATGTATTGTTTACTCGCTTCATTTCATTCACAAATGGAAAGTTTTACGCTTTCAGTTTTTCTTTAGTCACTTTTGCAACCTGTTAACGCATAGATCACTTTATAATATATATTTCAGATCGCTTCGTTTTGGAAATCGATTTTAGAACTTCGAAGCACCCTTCAAAATTCAGATTGGACGAAAATAATGAAATACGTGTCTTTTAAGATTTCTGTGCTTAACAAAGTATTTTGAGGAGAAACCGATCAGCGCCGGACACTTTGGTAGTGCCCCTTGCGAGCAAGAATTGGCAGAATGCAATAGTAAATATAGTACAACTGGGGGTAAAATGGATCATTGTAGAAAAATAACTCTTGTATTTTCGCCTTATTTTTGCACAAAGATTCGTGTTACCTTTTTCACTTTTGCAGTCTGCCAATTTCTACCTACAAGGAACATCACCCACCTGTTACACTCCGAGTTTGACAAGCTTTACGTAGATTATAGTTCCCGCAAAAATATTTGACACGATTTTTTTATCGCCAAACGCCCATATCTGTTGATGAAATCAACCCTCAAAGTTGGGGGTGCGAAACACGTTTGTCCCAATATCTCGGAAACTATGCACTACAGATAAAAATCTTCCAGACAAAAACGATTTATTTTTTTATAACAAATTCAGCCACATAATCAGATTCAATGAAAACTTACTACCTTTTAGTATATTGTTTCAACAAGGTGTGCTTCAAATTTGATTAAGTGGCAGAATTTTTCATAAAAAAAATCCATCATTTTCGTATAAAAAATTTTTTCTCCAAAGTGCATAGTCTCCGAGATATTAAGACAAACGTATTTTTCGACCCCACCTTCTATATCTGATTTCATCCCCTAGACATGAAAGTTTGCCGATAAAAAAAAATACTTACGTGTCAAATATTTTTGCGGGAACTATAATCTACGTAAAGCTCGTTAAAATCGAGGTCTAACAATGGTGAAATATCCCTTTCCATTTAGATATACACGTACGGTATATTATTCCCCATTTCTACATATCTTTTCGCAAAGGAATCACCTTTCGTCCTACACCACCGTTTCGGCGACACTGCGCGTAACCCCTCCCCTCGCCCAATCCGAATGGACTCCATAGGCGCAGCCTTGCCGAATTCTAGTAGCTCTCCCAACAGCCAAGTGTTTTTACGATCACGCCGGACCTCCACCGCCCAGGTGCGCGTTCCTAAACGCGCTCGGGAGCTCCCCCGTGTAATCGATCTCGCGCGTGCAATCGGCGTAATCGAGCCAGCGTCTCGGAGGCTGGCCTCGCAGCACGTAGTAGGGATCCTGTGTCAGCGATAGCGAGTCTTTCGATGACGACGGCTCCCTAGAACGCCTTGCACGCCGGCGTGGCTGGCACATGTAGCGCGCCGGAGTAGAGCTTCTTAGGCACCGACCTCCACGCCATGATCAGAGCCTTCCTGAACGGCTCTTCTTCGCAGCCGTCGCAGATGTCCATGATCATCCGGACCTCCGCCTCGGCGGGCTCTCTCTCGTCGTCCTTGTTCTCGTACTTTGGCAGCTGAAGGCCAAAGTTCGTCAGGCCCGAGAAGTACTCGTTGTCCAATCCCTGGGAGATGTACCCGTCGTCCACTATCAGGCCGTCGCCCAGCTGCACCAAGCCCCTCTTCTTCTTCTCGGAATCTCGCTTCTCCAGCTTCTTATCTTCGCTGTCCTCTGACTGTCCCACGAAAGTCACCTGCGGGTTCACACGCGTGCTCAGGGACTGTTAGGGCACTGTTCTCAAGTGGAGCTTAAATGGGTACGTACCTTTTCCACCGGCTGCTCGTCTTCGGTAACCGAGTCCGCCTTCCTCTTCCTGATCGACTGCTCGGTCACCTCGAGGCCCGAGTCGTCCAGCTCCTCGCTGGCATTTTCGCTTGAACGCGAGTCCTTCTCCCTCTTGAAGAGGTTGCGGTAGGGACCGTCCGCGAAGCTCACTCCGGCTCCTGATATCCCGTTGCTCAGGGGCAGGTTTATCGTCGGCTGCGGGTTGCCGAAGAACTGCGAGGATTGCAGAGGGAACGCGGTGGGGATGTTGTCTGGGTTCGCTGGAGGGAGAGGTTGAGGGGGAGGGTTCCTGGGGATCAGCGACGGGTGCCTCAAGGTGACCCCACCTTGGACGATTTGCAGGGGTGATCCCGGATTGATCTTCACCTGGAAGTCACACTGTCGGAATCCGTCTTCGCTGACCTTTACTTCGAAACGAACGGTCGTTACCTGAGTGTTAATTTGCCCCCCGGTGAGGAAGGGGCTCTGAGGCAGCGGACGCCTCGTGATTGGAGGTCGAGTGGTGGGTCTGGGGGTGTTGTTGTTGGTGTCGTGCTCGTAGTGGTGGGCGTGGTGGTGCTTGTGGTCCTTGTGCGCTTTCCCTGCCGTCAGGGCAACTCCGTACAGTTGCACCATCGTCACTTCGCCCAGGTAACCGCCAGATCCTGGAAACCCATCGTTTGGGTGAGACAGAGGATCATAGCGGACAAGAAAATTTCCATTTCTCGATCTGCTTTAGTTTTGTTATTTTTTAACATCCACTTCGAGCTGTGGTATGTGTTTAAGGGGTCATTCTACTGTGAAAAATTGTCATTTTCTAGGATTTATTTTCTAGTCAACGGAATGTTCAACGTAAATAATAGTTTGTCTACTTATTAATACACTTATTGACAGTATAACAAAACCGGTTTTAAATTTTTAACACTTTTTTTTTAAATAAATGTTGCAAATATATATTTGCAATCACCTGCACCAGTTGAAAAAATGTCGTTTTGAAATAATCATGTTTATTATTTTGAAACAAATTAAAAAAATTCTTTTAATTTTTTTTGTCTAATGTAAGAGTAGCTTAATGAATACCAAAAAGATTTATTACATTATATGTTGTATCTATGGAGAAAAAAATCTTTAAAAATAGCTTAATTTTTCGACCTCAAAGTAGAATGCCCTCTTAATATAAATATATATATTCCGATGGAGAATTTGGAACTGTATAAAGCTGTTAAAGTTGAATTTATTTAAATAAAAAACAAAACGGGGCAACACATTTTTGGGACCGAAAAAGGAGTTGCTATTTTTGGTGACTTTTTAAGTCACCCTGAAAGCAGAAGGTGCCCCCACAAAATATTAGATTTTTTATTACATTTTGTGTTTGTTAGATAAATAAATTCAAATTCAACTGGGTTTTATACAGCTTTTAATTCTCTATCAGAATATGTATATTGAGCTCAAGCTGCAATTTTGAGTTGATGTTAAAAATTAAGGGAAGTAGAGCGGATCGAAAAAATGGTAACTTTTTTCTCCGCTACTGTAGGTGTCGACCTCGCGCGGTGTCGAACGTCTTACCTGCAGGCGCACCTTCGCCCTCCAAGAAACCACCGCCCAGTTGATGCTGCTCCTGCCCCGTGATCGCTATTCCACCCCCTTTGATCACGTGGCCCACCAACTGCGCGTAGCAAGCAAAGTTTAGCGAATTACTTTTCACCGGCGCGGGGATTTAAATAATTTTAATTTCCTATTTTCAAATGCAACATTCGGGGAATCCGGGAGAGATCGGCGCGGAAACAGACGCCCGAGTGTAAAGCGTGGCATTAATTAATGCTACGAGAATTATGTTTCTTCGTGCCACCTTTGCCTCTCTATCGAGCAGAAAGATTCGATTCCTTTCCACGCAAGATTCCTTTCACCGCACTGTCCTCCCTACCTCGCGGGTTCACGCTCATCCGTTCATCGATAACGTTTCCCGATTAATGACTTTACCGAGGCGGAACACGTTCTTCTGGTCTTAACGGAACTTCACGCGAACGGATAGCGTAGTCGTTTATTTAATATGACTTAGTAACAGCGCGAGATAGAAGAGAACTTTAAATATTTATTTATCTATACAAGAAAACTGGATAGGAGAGAAATTTGAATATTTATTTATCTATACGAGAAAACGAGATAGGGGAGAAATTTCAATATTTATTTATATATAGGGGAAAGCTAATGCATATAACCAGAAATGCAAGAATGAACAAAATAAAGGGAAAAAGAGTAGTTCCTAGATAGAAAATAACCCAAAAAATATAATAATTCTTCAGTTTTCTATGCTCTGTCACGCTACCGAAAGAAAAACACATGTGGGATCTTGAACCACTATAAAAGGGAGTTCTGAACAAGAGACTTTGAAGCATCGGTTTTGGCGGAGTTGGTTAGGCGACTGCCCAGTATGCTGAGGATCCCAAAGATCGCGGGTTCGAATCCCGTCTTCCCAGGTCGTTTTTTCGTGGCTCCAAAAAAATCGCAGGAATTAAAAAAATTAGTTACATCAAGAAAACAAAAACAAACACGGGTTTTTCACCCCTCCAGAAAAAAGAAAATTGCTCTTTGCACAATCTCAAAATATGCTCTACATTCAGACGAGGGTTTGTGTTCAATGAAAATCGGGATTTCCGAGTTGAGTAAGCCTCCTTTCTTTCTCGGCAGTGAAAATTCCCCGCGCGATCCGCATCGCAGAGATCGAGCGGGGCGGTTACGTGAGCGGGTTGCACGAGCGTGCAGGAGAAATGTGTGGATTCGAAGCTGGACAGACAACGCTTCCGAAGATCGCTTTCTACTCGGCCGCCCGCGTCACGCCGTGCACCCGTCCGACTTTCGAGAACGTGCCTTCGCAAAACGATAATCGCGACCGCGAGCGTTGGCATTGCCCGCGTGTTCCGAGTTCCCCCGATCAGAAATCGGTGAAGCGGGTTGCGAGAGTGAGTGCAGCCGAGGCCAGCCGCGTAGAATCCAGAGCGCGTGCGGCAAAAAAAAAAAGAGCAATCTTTTCGTGCCTTTCGCCGCGACGTGCATATTTCCCGCGAACGCCTCGTGACGCGCCGCTTTCATGGTCGCCGAGCTTCGCCGAGCCATTCGAACCATGCACGCTGTGCTATCCCCCCCGCATTGTGTTTGGGGCACGCTGCCCGGTGCATTCCGCGGTTTCCAAGAGGAGCAACTGGCATTAGAGGCTAAAGGAGTCGCTTACCCTGTTGTTGAACCCGCGACCCACGCGCTCGTCGTTGACCCAGATCTGCCATTCCCCGGTGCGGCCGTTCCAGCTTTGGCAGGAGTGGTACCACTTGTTCAGGCGAAGCGGGTAATTCAATCTGTACAGGTTGTGCCCGTCGATGTTCATCATGTAGTAGGAGCTCCTGGCGGTGTTGGCCACCCAGGACAGTATCCCCCGCGGCTGGTCGCCGACTTTGAAAAGCGCAGGGAAGTCAGTTGGGTAGCCAATGCGGAACGGAATCCGTCCGTTTCGAAAATTCCAGGCCCACCCGAGGCTCGACGGTTGCGCGATCGTTGCAGGGTTAAGAGACTTAGAACGTTGGCAAGAAATGCAAAAGAATGTGCGCACGTTTGTTGCGGTCGTCTTGCATAACATTTTCCCAGATCGTGTTATCGAATAATTAGAATGGGGCATTGGTTCGATTTGTTTACTGTTGAATAATTTAGCTGACACGAGTTCCCGGGGCGTACGAAGATTGATGCCAACTTTTATGGTCTCCGAAACTCACGTGGGAATTTTTGAGAGAGGCGTCCAGCCCCGGCGGACTTTCGCTTTCTCCTCCCGTTCGAGCGTGTGCAGGGTGAAAAAAGGGAGGAGGTGAAAGGAAACGAAACTGGACCTCTTACCTGCGTACGAAAACAGAGGATGGTCGTTGGTGTGGTTGTGGAATTTCGTCCACATGCACAGGGTGAACTCCTTCATGTCCGCCAGGTCCGTTTTGTACTGGATGTACTGCGATAAAGAAGCATCCGGCGTCATTTCATGAGGAACACTGTATTTCTCAAAATCCCAGCCTAGCAATTAGTCGGCGTGTTAATCCCTTCGCGACGGCAGATTTTTATTGGTGCGAAAGCTAACCTCAAAGTCAAATAGGTACCCCCACTTTTTCGCGTATAACTTCTAAAGCACCAGAGATAGAAAAAAATGTTTCAAACAAAAGTTTAATCGTGTAATAAGCTCTGCAAACTTTCGTTATCAAAATTATTAAAAGAAATTAAAAAAAAATATCTAACTCAAAAAAAATTTCAAAATTTTGTTGACGCAAGTTTGTAGCGCTTAATGCACCATTCAACTTTTGTTTGAAACATTTTTTTCTGTCTCTTGTACTTTAGGAGATATACGCGAACCTCAAAGCTAACCTCAAAGTCAAATAGATACCCCCACTTTTTCGCGTATAACTTCTAAAGCACCAGAGACAGAAAAAAATGTTTCAAACAAAAGTTGAATGGTGTAATAAGCTCTACAAACATGCGTTAGCACAATTATTAAAAGAAATTAAAGAAAAAATATCTAACTCAAAAAAAATTTCAAAATTTTATTGACGCAAGTTTGTAGCGCTTAGTGCACCATTCAACTTTTGTTTGAAACATTTTTCTCTGTCTCTTGTACTTTAGGAGTTATACACGAACCTCAAAGCTAACCTCAAAGTCAAATAGGTACCCCCACTTTTTCGCGTATAACTTCTAAAGCACCAGAGATAGAAAAAAATGTTTCAAACAAAAGTTTAATAGTCTAATAAGCGCTGCAAACTTGCGTTAACAAAATTTTGAAAAGAAATTAAAAAAAATATCTAACCCCCAAAAAAACTTTTTTCAAAATTTTGTTAACGCAAGCTTATTGCACCATTGAACTTTTGTTTGAAACATTTTTCTCTGTCTCTTGTACTTTAGGAGTTATACGCGAACCTCAAAGCTAACCTCAAAGTCAAATAGGTACCCCCACTTTTTCGCGTATAACTTCTAAAGCACCAGAGATAGAAAAAAATGTTTCAAACAAAAGTTTAATAGTCTAATAAGCGCTGCAAACTTGCATTAACAAAATTTTGAAAAGAAATTAAAAAATAGCTAACTCCAAAAAAAAACATTTTTCAAAATTTTGTTAACGCAAGCTTGTTGCGCCATTACACTTTGGTTTGAAACATTTTTATCAGTCTCTTATATTTTAGGAGTTATACACGAAACAGTGGGAGTGCTTATTTGACTTTGAGATTAGTTTTCAGAGCCTTAACCACAAAGTTGCGTTCCAATCAATGAGCGCGGGTTCCCGGTGTTCCCTTCTTAGTGATACAAGCGAAGTTCGTTGCAATCGTTGCCGATAAGCGCCTTTACGCGCCAACAGTAATGAAAGTGTTAATCACCAACGCGCTAGACGCAGCCTACAGAGATTACGCGATTGTGACTCGTTCGCAGCGCAATTCGATTGCAAACCACACCGAAGCAGTCGGCGCCTCGACTTCCTTTTACAATCACCATTTTCCCGCATTCCTCGGGCTCGATCTTCCGTCTTCGATTTTAGCGCCCCAGCTAGAACTAGATATCTGCAAGGCGTACAATCGTTCCCGCGCAAAAAGCCAGACGGCGTAATCGCCTTGCGTTTCAGAAGAGCGACTTCCGTCTTCAGCCGCGGTTGCGCAATGCTCGAGTTTCGGTCTTGCGAGATTTAGCCATTTCACTGGAACAAGGTCTCTGCCGCGATTTCCTAGTTACGCAACATCCCCGCGCGCACATCCGCATTGTTCCCGTGGAAATCCTCACGAGAGGATCGAGCGCGAAGATCGTTGTCGCGGCTAATAAACGCTGGAAAAAACGGCTCCCACCCGCGAACGATCCCAGCGACCAGGTCCCCTGAAAGAGAGTGACGTCCCCCAAATGGAAAGCGATCCCCGCCCGGCAATTTCGCGATGTCTCGATGCACTTGGGGGTTGCATACCGAGCGGTTCCTCGAGCGTGCGCCTCGTTGGAAACGTCCAGCGGCCACGCTCCGGTGCCCGCCTCGAGGGACATCGTTTTCGTGTTCGTTAACCTTGATAGAGCGAAGTCGGCCGGCGGGATAGTAGGCGCGATGGCCGGTCGAGGAGGAAACCCGCGTTTTCTCCTACTTTCGTTGCCGCGATTCGTGTCATTTTGCTCGCGCCGTGCTCCCTGGAGCGTGCAGCCTCGCGCCGAGCGTAGCACGCCCCGATAAAGAAACATGCTCCGCTATCGCAACCCTCTCGGTCTCCGCTCCGCGGACTTTCGCGAGCTCGCGTCGATCGTACCTCGAAGTACAGCTGCTGGTTCATGGAGACCTTGTAAAGAGCGCATCTGTCCTGGTCCTGCTGGCCCAGGATCGACTGGCCCTCGATGTCGAACAGGGACTGGGACGGTCCGCTTCCGAACGTCGGCGCGTCCTGCTGCAGAATGCTGGACGCAGGGAACGACGGTCTCCACGCGGTGATGGCCTGCACCCTGGTCCACGCGAGCAGGGTGCACAGCAGCGGCAGCGCCGGGGCCATTCTGTTCAGCGGGAGCGACCTGGAAGCAAACGGGCAGCACCCCGCGGGTCGTGTGACGATTAAAAGATAAACGTCGAGGCAGGAAGTCGGCTGCTCGATCGCGTTCCGCTAAACGTTCGCACTGTTACGCGCCGCGGGACCACCATTGCGAAACCTTAATCCACAGTACCGGAACGGCATCGCCTGCGGGCCTATAAAAGTCCGCATTTTCATCGATCGCCCGCTAGAAAACCGCGAGCGAGTTCGGTTCCCCCTTGCCTCGGGTGTGGAAATAGTAGGAAAGAAACTGGGGGAGCGCCCGGAAAAATGGCCACCGTCTCGGGTTTCCCTCGAGCAACAAAGTAAGTGGGCACTGGTGCGAGCTTACCGCGACCGAGGAAAATTCTTTCTCAGGCGACTCCTGGGTCCCTTTAGAAACTCTGCTTGAACACCACCCACTCGATAGCGCGTGCCTCGTTGGGTCTGATCCTGACGTTGCTGTGGAGCCTGGCGAATTTCTGCAGGGGTCAGTGACGGGCCTGGGGGAAATGGCCACTGAGTTGTCAGCGTTGAACTCCGCGCGGTGGAGGAAGGTAGATCCTCGCGGGCTCGGAACAGAAAGGTAACTGTTCGCTCGTTCTACTCGGCGTAGGCCTCGTAAGCTCGTAAGAGGTGTGCACACCTCCTACCCGATTCGATTGCCTTTTTCTCTCTCCTCTGCTTGGCTTACGGTCTCGGACATCCTGCGGTCCCCGAGCCACCGGCTACCCGCAGTTTCTTCGTCTATTAGGTCGCTCTTCCTTCGCTGGGCTTGCTCCAATTTGTTCGTCGGTCCTGGTCGGTATAAATGAACGCTGCTGCGAGGTGGAAGTGTTACAGCCAATCGGTCGAGCTTTCGGTGCCGATGACCGATGGCTAGGGGGGAATTCGCAGCGACAGGCCGATTTGGAGCAGCGAACGGCGTCCTTCGCGGATAATGACAGAGCCGCGTTAACCGTTCATTTAATTCGATCGATCGCCGATCGGAAATGTCAGCGGCAACTCACCTAGCCGCGTAATCGGTCCAGTGAGTAGGGCTGCAAATTGACGCGAGCGCGCGCAATTAGTCGCGGCGAGCCGTTCCAGTTCTCGTGCTGGAGAATTTCGAGATCGGTGGAATAATAATAATCTGAATAATTCATTTGTTTATTTATATACGGGTGAGCACATTTTGGTGAGGGGTACAATATACATAACGGAAGATGAAAATGTGTAACACAGTGATTCTCAATATTTTTGTTTTATTATTAATTATTTTTTATTCTTATTGTTAGAATTATATTCTGAAATACCCATTTTTATTGTTTCCTCTTCCTTATTAAATTTACTTTGCGTTATATGGAAGGGGGTCGCAGGTTATTTAGGGATTACAAAAGGGGAACGGTTCTTAAAAAAGGTTGGGAAATACTGCTCTATTATAACTATTTCATTGCTTATAACTTCGCTCTTCCGTCATGTAAGCAAAGGGTGACTAATCGTTTAATAACAATACAAATTTAAAAAAAATTAAAACCGACTTTAACAAAATAAAAATACACCAAAAAGTAAAAAATAATTTTTCTCTATATTATCTACGACTCTCCATATTTTTATGTCGCCGCCTCATCATCTGCACTGTGTAAATCCGACTTAAAAATATTGAGAGCCGTAGATTAAAGAAGGAAAAAAATTATTTTGCAATTTTATTTTTTTGAAGTCGGTTTTAAATTTCTTTATTTTTGTACTTTTTAGTTATTTAAGTTATAGGTATAACTACATTAATTTTAAAAAATGTTGGTAGGCCTACAGAAAGATCTGCTCGTAATAATAATGAAGTCGATTAATGAATCCGATTTCTTATTTTTGGCGTAACTTTAAAACTACTGATCCGATTTTGATCACTCTTTTTTCACGACCTAAGTTGATCGAAGCTAAACTAAACGCAATAAGTTTCACCAAAATCGGTCCAGTAGTTGCGGAGGAATTCACGGACAAAATAATACACACAAACACATCGAACTGAGAACCTCTTCCGTTTTGAAGTCGGTTAATAAAAACATTCCTACTCTACGGTAAACCTTGATTATCAGGACTGACGTGAGTTGCATGGAGTATTCCACACTTGAAATTTTCCTGTGTGTGAAATTCCACATTCTGGAATTTAAGCATTTTACCATTTTTAATTTGTTAATTTTTGACTTTGTTAATTATTGGACAACATAATCAAACTAAAAAGCTTGGAATATATTACACCAACTTTTTTTTAAATAAGCCTTTCTCTAAAATAAGACATTTGTTACTTTGTCCCCAGCCCTGGGAACGATTGAAAAATTTTAAATGATATTTTTATTTATTCCGTAGATAAATGTAAACCTAAATAAAGAGTGTAAATGCCAAAATTAAAAACAAATTTTATCACAGAATGTTCTATGTGCCAATGGTAAAACTATATTACAGAATTTGATTTTTGGCACTTACAAGGTCTCTTCAATTAAAAGAGAAAATACAAACTTACCTTTGCTATAATACTTATGTATAAAGCGAGGTAATAACAGTGGTGAAAAATATTTAATCTGACTGCAATGCCACGTTTCGTCCAGGCACAGCAGGTGTCCTAATACGAGCCTACATCTGCGCTCCCAATCTTATGCGTGAGCTGCAGAATCCAGCTTCGCAATCCTCCACCACGACGATTGTAAAACCCAAGAGACACAGTCGATCTTATATATTTTTGCGTCAGCTTTTCGACCCCGCGGCGTGGCAAGTCCGCCAGAGGGAGAATTTGCGAAATTCCGCCCGCAGCTTCGGTAAGCGGTTCGAGGCCGACCTCTCAAAACTTCCTTCCCGATCGAGTGACCGGTATGGCAAGGCCAGAAAATTAGAACAGCCTCTCTCGTTAACGCTTCCCACGATCGGCGCGGATCGAAGTCGATCTCCAACCCCGGCCCTTTAATTCCAGGTCGAAACCTCCGCACTTTCACCCGTCCCCCATTATCCACGCTGAAGCCCCTTTAATCTCCAAGAAAAATACCCTCTTCCGTTTCCGCGTCGCGTGTCGACGAGCCGCGAGACGAGGACGAGTAGCGTCGAAAGAGACAATGCTCGGTAATACCGGAAGTCTGGCGGGGACATTCGAGGAGAAGAAAGTATCGACGGGTAAACGGATACGCGCCGAGTGTCGGGAAAAGCGCGGATGGCGGGGGTCAAAGAGGCTCGGAGGAATAGCGGGACCGCTGGTTGCATTCCGAAAAAAAATGCACGGCTCGGTCTCCCTTCCCGAGCGATCGCTGGGCCTTTCTCCTCCTCGCCGGCCGGGGCCCGTCTTCTTCCAGCGAATTTCGCCGACGCTTACCCCTTCCTCCTCGGCTGGCCGCCTTTCTCCGGTCCCCGGGCTCCGAGGACCGGAAGGAAGGAAGGAGCGGGGTTACGGCGAAAGAACGACTCACCCTGGAAAATGAAAGTCGAGTCTGCGGACGCTGCCTGATGGGGCCCTGTAGAGACGCGGCGCGTGACACTCCGGAGTTTGCGCAGGGCCCGATGTAAATGGCTCTTCCGCCGCTCTAGGCAAAAATCATTTTTGCCGCACTTTATGTTTAATTACAAATCAGTATTTTAAAATATAAGTTTTGACAGTGAGGGATTTTTTGTAGGTATTTGTTGAATAACAAAAGCTTTTGGTTTTATGTAGAATTTAATATTCAGAAATTGAGGACCTTGCAGTAATAGGACCGCCACTCTATTTTTGACAATTTTTTAATTATGACGTGGAATATACGTAAAAAAGATTCTGTATCGTTTGGTGCACGGTTGACGCAAATCCGATAACAAATTTGCGATTTATTGCCAATAAATAAAAATAGAAATAGAAATATTATAGAAATTATATAATATTATTAATTCTATAATACAAATGTTAATATTAATTTTAATACTTTAATTATAGAAACGTTAATATTAATATTAATACTTTCATTATAGAAACATTAATATTAATATTAATATTAATATTTTTATTATAGAAAAATTAGAGAAATTATAGAATATTATTATTTCTATAATACAAATGTTAATATTCATATTAATACTTTAATTATAGAAATATTAATATTAATATTAATATTTTTATTCTAGAGATATTAATATTAACATTTTTATCACAGAATTTTTTTGCTAAAAATAGAAATAAAACCTTATCAACTTAATAACTACTACTTATTATGTAAAAAAATATATTTTTCAATTAATGTTCTCCTTTTGATGTTACATCAAAGCAGTAATTTCATAAACAATTTTTTCTGATTTACTCGAAGCTGGTAAAGATGGAGCTGCACCCCCTTTGCTGCAGTGCACTCGATTACCAATTAACCAATTTTGTCTATCCAAAATTCACCGCTCTGAGCATTTGCCCCTCTTGCGTCCCCGAGATCGGGCCCCGAATTTACGAATTGAGCGACGCGTGGCCTTCCGGACGATCTCTGCTGCCATCTGCGAAGTCGAGTGGGCCCGATCATTCGCGACACAGTTCTGTCTTAAGGTAGGTTTTCCTATACGCAACTGAACCCAACGTGAATAACTTCAAAGTCGATTTCCTCCAAAATGAATCGCAACATCAAAAAATTTTATTCCTTTTTCTCGACTTATTTACTTATTATAAATCAGAAAGAAAGAATAACTTTTTTTGATATCGTGCTTCACTTTCGAGAAAATCGACTTTGAAGCTCTCCACGTTACGTGCAGTCGCGTATAGGAAAAGCCACCTTAACGCCGCTGGAACTCGGTGTGTTCTCTACCGGCCGCTTTCTCGGGCTCGTTTCCAGTAGCTGAAAAGCAGCGTCTAAAGCGATCGATCTTGGTCACGGGTTGTTTCACGACGAGCGGAGGGAATTCGGTAACCGTTGCGCGATCGCGGTTACGCGAAACGGCGCCGGGAGGTGGAGATGTGATCGATTAAAGTCATTATACGGTTAATGAGCTTCTTCATGAAGCCTGTAAAGTTAGCTATACATATGCCGCTTGACGCCCCGGGCGGGATCTATCGAGCGTACTCCCGGAGGGCGAGAGCGCCGAGCGGGCTAGGTTACGTGAACAAGGGCCGGGCGATTTTTCGGTGAAAGTGAAAGCAGTTCGGGGAACGGCGTCTGGGCGGCGGAGAAACCGAAGTTCGCGACGGGGCAGACGGGTCTCGTGACTGGCCCTCGCGTGGCGCGCGCCCGTAAACAACCGCGCCGCGGGTTTCGACGGTGGTCAGGGTCGATATTCGCCGCGTTTAACAAGCCCCGTTCGAGGCACCGAATCGGCCGATCCGATCTCGTAATCGCGCATTGGGAAATATGTACTCTCGCAGCGGTGAAAGCCACCAGATACATCCTGGTCAATTCGGACCTGCCTGGGCGGATGTGGCATTCCTGCGTTGCGCAACGACGCATCTGTTACATGTAACGCTAGCAGGCTGTAACAGGAGCGCTACGCCCGGGCAAAGTGGCCGCCAAGGCATGTAGGTACGCGTTTGTCGCGTAGGAAACGATCCAACCACGTGCGAAATTAACCCTTAAGTGACTGGCGATGATCGCTTTAGAAAGTCTCGTGCAATCTGCGACGGAATCCTATCTTCCACGGTTCGACCCTTGGACGGTGAACAGTTAAGCTGTTAGGAGGACATTTTACCTTGGCGGCAAATAGGCGATTTTTTTGTAGAAAAAATTCGCAAAGACTCACTTATTTTTCAGATCCACAAGGTAGAATTTACAGCTCGGAAAATGGGGTTACTTTTGTCATTTTTTTTTCGTATTAAAAAACGTTATATTTAAAAACCGAGATATACACATTTTTATGTATAAATTAAGCTGTATTCTCTTCAAAAAGGAAAATTGGTATCGTAAGAAATGGTGCCATAGCAGCCTCTTTTCCAAAAGCCTCTTCGTAGTTACAGCATTTGCGGTATCAAAAATATCTCACAGATTATTGGACCGATTTAAATCAAATTTTGCACGAATATTCTTAAGACTACAATCTACTTAGTACCTACTTCTCGACTTCGATTTTAAAGAAATGTTTTTTTTTAGAAATAGCAGCTACTTAAAGTCTAGCATGTGGTTTTCGGCCTGTATTCATCTTCTTTTGTTAATAAAAAATAACAAGACACAAATAGAAATATGGCAACTCAGTATTTCTGTTTTTATTAATCAGCAGTATGGAGTGTGTAGTACACTGGTTCTCAACCCGTGGCTCGCGACTCCCAAGGGGGTTGCGAAGTGTTTCCTGTGGGGCTGGCGCGGTTATTTTTATTGAAAATTTCATCACTTATTTTCACCACTTAGTTATTTATCACGTGAGGTTGCTTTACCAAACATTCAGCCGCGAATTTTGAAGCTGGTAGCTCGGACGCAAGTGCAACCATCGCATGAAATATTAGTTTAGAATTAATAATATTCTGAAAAATAATTTTTTTTGTTTTTTATGCAAATGTGAGGAGAGAGGTGCGTGTCCGGTTATTTGGCTATTATAATAGGAAGTTGCGACTGAAAAAAAAATTTAAGAAACACTGGTCTACGATGGAGTATTGAAAATTTTACTTTGAAATTCCAGAGGTTATGAAAGTTGTGCACGTTTGAAGAGCTCTGCGTGTCTAACTCCGAACGTGTTCTTCTGGTAACTATGTTTCTCAACGTCGTGGCGCAAAGAATTCAAAATTCTGAGAATGTTTACACACGAACAACCACGGTAATGATATCTTCGTTGCTTTTTCTTCGGTGCTTGAAAGAAGAGGTATTTTTCTAACAGAAAACGTTCCTTGTCTTCAGATCCCTGCCTTTTTGTTAATTATGAGACTTCTTTAATTTCATAGTTCGCTTCATTTCTTCAATGAACTAAACAAAAAATTTCGAATTTTTGCTTGCAAATAAATACACCAAATGCAACGTTGTCCGCCGCGGAACAATTGTGTCGTTATAACTCTGTTATGTGCCATTTTTTTCTAATAAAAAAATATTCATTTACCTCAATCTCACGATAAAATATCCCGAAAGTTTCAGGAAAATCAGTTGAATACTTTCTTTAAAAACAATTCCTGAAAATGCCTTAATTTCCAGCGAGTTACGCAAGGTTTCCCTTTTAATCGCTCGTGAAATGCAGCTGCCATTTGATTCCCACGCACCTCACAATAGTTCCATAAATTAGATTCTAATCTCATGCTCTCAAGAAACAATATCAGTAACAAATAACGAGGGTTAAGTTCAAGTTCAGATGGGCAAAATTTTTATTTAAATAAAAATTTCGAATATCGAATAAAAGTTAAAAATTATTGCTATGTGTCAAATAAAGTTAAACCGGATTAAACTTTAAACATTAACTGGGTTTTTTTAAACTTTTATTTATTATTCGAAATTTTTATTTAACCCTCCGTTGTCACACCTATTTTTTCGGACGAAATTGTCATACCGGGTCAATTTTTAATCAACTGCTGTTTAGAAACTATCTGTTAAATTAAGTCGCAAAAAAATCTCAGATAAACTTAACTACCATCATATTTAAACAGTAGTACCATTTTCAATAACGCGTTAAAAATATTTTATCTCAAAGTCAAATTGTAAGCCATTTTTAACCGACTTCAAGAAGAAATAGTATGTCAGTTCGATGTGTTTGTATGTGTTATGTTTGCCCGCGAATTTCTCCGTAACTACTGGACCGATTTGCGTGAAACTTATTGCGTTTAGTTTCGCTTCAATCAATTTAGGCCATGGAGAAAGAATGGTCAAAATCGGATCAGTAGTTTTTAAGTTACACCAAAAATAAGAAATCTGTTTCATTATTATTGGAATCTTAAGTTTCTAACAAACGGTTATTTTTTTACGAACAGCTTCTTTTGCAGGCCTGCCTATATTTTCTAAAATAAATGTAGTTATACAAATTAAATAACTAAAAAAAAGTAAAAAATTTTAAAAAATTAACACCGACTTAAAAAAAATCAAAATGGATCGAAAAGTGAAAAATAAGTTTTTTCCTTATTTAATCTAAGAATCTCAATTTTTCTTAAATTATGAGGCACCGACATAAAAAAATTGAGAGTTATAGATTAAATAAAGAAAAAACTTATTTAGCACGTTTCAATGCATTTTAATTTTTTGAAGTCGGTTTTAATTTTTTAACCCAGTGTGACAACCGATCGTTAAATAAAAATCATTCCCATCTCTGAGCTGAATCCACCACGAATCCCTATTCCGAACCCGAGGCACCGCGATCTGTAAAAACACTACGCAACAGTTGCGCCGTTTCGCAATAGGCCGCATAATCCGCGCGTTATCTCGCCGGAGCCGAACTGCTCCGCGAGTCGTCGCACAAGGGGAAAAGAAACGCGCCTGCCCTACATGGAGACGCGGAGGTAATGTCCTGTCCGCGCGTAATCCGCGAGGACCGTTGCGAAACGTCGATGTAACGCCTCGCAGCCGTCGTCCTCTTCCCGTCTTTCCGTGGCGATCGGCGAAAGCTTGCGCCGTTAACGGAGAAAGCTCCCGGTCGCAGCCGGGATCCGACCTGGAAAACCCGATCCAATTCGCGCGCACTTTTTCCTCGGCATCGCAGGGTTTTGTAACGTCGCGCCTTTACTAGGCCGAGTTTTTCCGCGATTGCGGCAACCTGTCCTCGGGATCGGCACACGCAACACCGCCGAACAATGGCGACGCCTTTCGTCGAGGAATTACGAGCGACGCGGTTATTCAGCCGGAGGTCCGTGGGTTACTCCGGCCGCGATACCGATTCGCGAGGCTCTCCGCGTTTGGGGCGACGATGCTGGTCGAATCTGGAGCGGTGTTTCGACATCCCGCTCTGGACGAGGCTCCGGGCGGTTTCTTAGAAGCGGCCGCAGTCGCTTTTGGCGTTCTTGATCACGGCACCGCCGAATACGCGCACAGCTGTCCTGGTCCACGAGATCAGCATCAGGGGCCCGCCTATAAAGGGACTGCCCCTGCCTATTTCGCAGCGCACGTACGACAGCTTCACTAATTGCAGGCCCAGAGGGTCTCTCGCCTGTCTTGGCTGCGCGAGCGTTGTTACGTCGGGCCAGGGGTTCTCTCTGTAGCGGCGGATTCGTTGACGGTGGTTTGGGGCGAACGCGTAGATCGGTCGCCTCCCATGGTCGACGCTGCGCTGCACGGCTCTGGGCGGAATCCTTGCAAAAATCGGCACCGTCGCGTAACTCGAGGCGGAGGGCAGTGGGATCGATTCGTGGGGGGCTTCGTGGGGATCGAAGGCGGAGGCTAGGAGCAGGTTGAAGCCCAGAACCGAGCCCTCGATGCCGTCCTCCAGCCCTTTGTCAAAGTCAGTGTACTCCTGGCCCACAACTATGTCCCCACCGCTCGGTATCACGTGGCCTGCAGTCTGAAAAGAGGCGAGTTGATAGCACTGGTTGTGTGAACACTGGTGGTTGTGAATTGAACATCGTTGGAAGTCGTTGGTGTTGTAGGATCAGGAGTCTCTATCAACGTGCAAATTCACGACGGGGCAAAAATATCTTGAGACAAGTGTTTCATTGTTTTATTATTTTTTAATTATTTCGTCACTAGTTTCATGAAACTACTTAGGCTCTCACGAGACATGTTTATATTGATACTAGCTTTACTACTCGGTTTCGCCCGAAACTTAGATTTCAATTTTATATAAAAAATATTTTTTTATTTATTTTTTGTGACAATAGTCACATTCGTTTGGATTTACTAGGCATAATGATACACTTTTCGTGACCACAGAGTTTATCGTTCGAAGGTTTTTAGGCAACAGACAAACATATAAACACTTTCTGTTTTATATAGTAAGATATTTTCAAAAATCTAGCAATCTCATCTCTCGCGGCTATTTCTGCTTTTACATTTAGTTGTTGCTGAGATTTTTGTGTGGTGATAGAAAAGTCTCATGTAAAATCTCATCGTGGATTCGCACGTTTAGAGGGAGCTTGGAGTGTACAGATTTCGGAAGGTCGGTTTGGCGGAGTTGGTTGTGCGGCGGACCAGTGCGCAAAGGATCCGAGGTTCGTGGGTTCGAGTCCCGTCGCCCGAGGTGCTTTTTTCCGTGGTTCACATACATAGGAATTACGAAACCTATTCGTACAGTATTATACCATAATTTGTTATAGGAAACAGTTAGGCGTCAACTATAAATCAGTCAGAAATATAGAAAACACATTTACTATTTCATCGCCCGAAGTTAAGTTCTCAGCAACGTAGCTGGTAGCGAGTAAATGGCGTGAAAATAAGTGATAATACCGTATCTCCAGTATTATAATAATAATACAATGGGTTGGACAAAAATTAATGGAAGAAAACATTGCTTATAAGTGGTGCAGCAATAAAGAAAATTGTGACATCTTATAAGAAATCAACTGCTGTTAAAATAACTTCAGAGCTGAATTGAGGGATGCAGCACGCCTCTTCAAAATCCTGTATCTACCAAGCGGGAGCTGCATAAACCCAAACAAAATTCTCCCAATGTCCGCAGTGTCTCCATTAACTAGTCGAACCCCTGTAGCTCAGTGGTTGAACCTTAAACCCGACCCCGAGTGCCCTTTTCAGAACCGTTGTCGCTTATGCACCTTCTCCGAGTGGCCGTGAACCCATAGCTGTCCGTTGATCCACATGGCGTAGCGCCCAGCTCGGTTCTCCCAGCTTTGGCACACGTGGTACCATCGGTTCTCCCTTATATCCGCGGCCGCCGCGAACACTTGGGTCCCACCGATCTCCAGGTGGACGCTCCTCCCGTGCGGCGAGATCCACGCGCGTACCAGCCGATCTTTCTCGTGCTCTGTCAGCAGAAAATCGTTCTCTGTATTCCGCGCGCCTACCGCAAAAGTAGGTGAATGAAAAGCGGCGAGTTACTGGAGTGGCACCAGCCCGCTGATCCCCCCTGCGGAGAAATTTCTTATCGCGGCGACTTTCTGCGTCAGTTGCATAAGCGTAACGTGATTTAGCACTCACTCGAGTAGGAGAATATAGGATGGGGGTGAGTGAGGTCCACCGACTCGAGCCACAGGCAGAACGTGAACTCCGTCAGCCTTGGCACCGGCAGCTCCCATCTGAGGAACTGAAAGCACACCGATTTCATCTGAGAAGCCCTGCTCGCCGAACCCGGTCGCGTACCGTCGGCGCGCCACAAGGAGACCCCCTAATGAGCGATTATTAAAGCCGCGCGAGACTCTCTTGAGCAACGCCGCGTCGCGCATAATCGACTAGGATCGCCGAAGAGCGTGCGGCCGATCACTGCCAACTCGGTTCGTTTCGAGGTCTCACAATCTGGCCAGGGAATTACTCGGCTGGAATTCGCGGCAGGAGCAATAAACTGGATCAGGGGCATCCCGCTGGTATCGCGTGCGCTGCTCGACCGTTCCGTGCATAACGAAGCAGCCCACTTTCTCGGCTTTCTTCCACGCGATGCTCACCTGTATGTATCCCTTCTGAGTGAGCTGGACCTTGTGCATGGGCGTCCCGGCTCCCTGTCCCGCCGCGAACAGACACGAAAGCGTCGCTAGACAGGCGATCGAGCGGACAGGGGCGAAGACGCTGCCGGGGATAGTAATCTTGGGCTTCTCCATCCTGGCTCGTTCACCCCCGCACCTCGGTTCAGCTTCAAAGGCTCACTTCGAGCTTCCTCTTGCCTCTGCCTCCTGCGTCGTCCCTCTCGCTCAACATTTGCCTCCGGCTTGGCCCTCCCCGGCTCGCAAATCGATAACGGACCCGCGGTTGAGAGCCCCAGCAGCAGAGGACCGGTGCGGCGAACAGGCAGCGTGAGTAAACAACACTAAAGCAAGCCTGGGTGTCGAGGCGGGCGAGCTCGGGTCTCCGCGCGGTGGGCACGTTCGGCTGGTAAGAGGAGGAGGAGGAGGAGGAGTAGGACCTTGCCTCTGATGCCACTTGGCGAATCGTTTGGCCGTTTAACTGCGACCTGCACCTCGAATCCCGAAGTGCGGGAACTACCTCCCTACCGGACACCCGCATTTGCGGTCGCTGAGGACTTTCAGCCGAAGCCCTGCCCTTCTGTTTGTTCCGAGTCCACTTAATCAGGCAAACGATGGATGGACACCTCGAGTGCAGGAAGATTTAGATGAACGTCCCTCGCGCGGACATGCCGAACTGTCTACCCGAGGATCGGCGAGCTATTAGAAGCACTTAGAATTCGTCAGGTTCGGTGAACCTGTGGGTATCCCTAGAATAATTCCAGCGCTTTGTTCTCCCGCTGATGACCGCGCGATACGAAAGCGCAATTAGCAACGATCGATGTGAATTGTGTAACGTGCGGGATTATGAAATTTAAGTGGCGGTGTGTTAGGTAATAGACAATCCACCATAGGTTACTTCGCTCTAATGCCCAACTCTGACTGAGAGGTTTGATATGCCTACACGCGCAAAGTAAATAATTTTAAATAAATAACAGAGCAAGATTCCTATCGACGGTCACAAGAAGCTCGCTTCCGTAATAGCGATCGGCTGCTAATTCTGACACCCAGTGCCATATAAAACGCGAGATGGAGAGTATTATTCGGTCGATCACACCTGCGAAAGCTGTTATGAAAGCGCTTGTTCCTCGCCGCGAGCCTCTTCGGGATTAAATAAATCAGTCCTTTACGTAAGGCCCTTTTTTCGTTAGTCCCCGCGCATGCGTGAGGTGACCGACGATCTTGAGGTCTTCGAATCGTGAAGTCTCCAAGATATCTGCGAAGACGGAATGGAAACGCGAGTTCTTCCTTTCTCTCCCGAGCGCGTCGCCGCGGAAATTTCAAGCTGCGGCCAAGACTTTTGCGCTGCACCTGCGGATGGTTTTTTGGAATACTTTCTAGCTCGCTCCTCGGACTTTTCACCGAGGTGTTTGCGCAATTCCTTCGATTCCGTTTTTTTCCTGGTGTGTTTCTAAACAGGCGAGATAGAATCTAACATTCTCCTTTCAGTGGCCTATCGATCTTATAGATCATCAGGTGTTCCGGCACAAGGGGAAGGCTAACGTGGCTGTACGATTTCTGTTTCAGACGGCGAAGAACTCGACTTCCGGGAGCAGCGGCTACTACGTCGGCGGGAGCAGCACCCTGCCGAGGGGAGGGCAGCTGATGAGGGCGTACAGCCCGGCGGCCTCTTCCGTGGTCGGCGGACCGACCGCGACACCCACGCAGCCCAAGCCTCTCGCCACCCCAGGTACACGAGCATCCGCGACAAATCGGCGTTCTCCGCGGTGTGAAATTCGCGACCACGCGAGGCGGGACGGGTTCGAGAATCTTTCAGCCTCGCGCCACACGTTCCCTACACGCCCATGCTTCTCCACGCTGGCTCCCTCGCAGACTTGAGCACCGATACGCAATTGGCCCTAGTCCTCGTCTAGATAATGGGAAATCGGTAGAGGAATGAAGCTTCGCGTGCTCTCTGCTTCCTCCTTGCGCGCCTACTCGGTTCAGCAGTCTCATCCAGAGTTCGAGAATAAGGTGACCATTCCACTCTGATTTCCGGGGATAATATTCGGAACACGATTTGTGTCCCCAATTTTGAATTTAAGGTAATCAGTTGCCCCGATTTTCGGTAATAGTCAACGATTCTCTATTGTTTCTTTAAAGCTACAGAATAATATTAAAAATTCTTTGTTGCACTAGTAGATAGTTCGAAAATAACAAGATAAAAAAATATGTATAAGAAAACAAAAAGGAGAAGAATAGTAGAGTTAGAAATTATATAGTATGTGTAAAAGTAGAAGTAGAAGTAGAAGTAGGAAAGTAGAAATAATCAATATGAAACCGAAGTTACAAATTTGCTATTAAAATTCTAAAATTCTAAAATTCTAAAATTCTAAAATTCTAAAGTTCTAAAGTTCTAAAACTCTAAAACTCTAAAACTCTAAAATTCTAAAACTCTACAATTCTAAAATTCGAAAATTCAAAAACTCTAAAACTCTAAAACTCTAAAATTTTAAAACTCTAAAATTCTAAAATTCTAAAGTTCTAAAGTTCTAAAGTTCTAAAACTCTAAAACTCTAAAATTCGAAAATTCAAAAACTCTAAACCTCTAAAACTCTAAAACTCTAAAATTCTAAAATTCTAAAATTCTAAAATTCAAAAATTCAAAAATTCTAAAATTCAAAAATTCAAAAATTTAAAAATTCCAAAGTCCCAATGTCCCCAAATTCTAAACAGAAAAATATCTCACGTCCCCGAAAACCCCAAGTAAAAAATGGTCACCTTATTCCAAAATCAACATATGTATACTGCCTTGCAAAAGTATTAGGACACAAAATATGATATGTATTTACTAGACATTGAATCCTTTCATTGTGTCTATTGTAAAATTTGTTAGAGTGTGGTATCAAGAAGCCCGATAAAAGGGAGCTCGGAATAAGAGACCTCGGAGGGTCGGCTTTGGCGAAGTTGGTTAGGTGTCTGTCCAGTACGCAGTGGGTCCGCAGGTCGCGAGTTCGAATCCCGTCGCCCGAGGCCGTTTTTTTCCGTGGCTAAAATTGCAAAATCTATTCCCACAAGCCTCTTCAAGACATTCGTAACATTTTCAGAATTATTCAATAAAGAATAGGCGTCGTCCTAATACTTATACACGGCAGTGTATACGCAGGGGTGGGTCATGGCACATGACAAAACTCCTCGTGCGAAAGTGGATAGAAGATGGGGCAGATCTCCTCCTAGTTTTTCTCATCCTTTACCGTAGAACGCAGTGGCGCACTCGTTCGAGGCTTACACCGCTACTGAATGGTCCCAGCTTTCATGCTACTAGGCCGCAAGCACGATTCCCCAAGCAATCATATCGCCGCGCTCGATCCTCTCCTCTCTTGTACGCCGTCCGTCCGTTCGATCGTCGATCACGGGGGTGGGTCGACACGAGACGCGGTCGCCGGGTGACCCGTCTCGCGTCTTTGCTACGGCGCGATGGGGGAGGAGTGCACGGCCGCGGGGCAACGCGCGTACATGGAATTCCATCGGAAACAGAGACACGTGGGCGGTTCGTTTCGGCTGGTGCACCCCCCGCCGCGCGAATTAGCAAAGTAACTGAATCAGGGAGAAACGCGACGCGCAGCGGTACAGCTGGGTACATTGGTTTCTGTTTGGTTTTTCCGGATGGTTGGATAGGTGGTGGCGGGGTGCCGCCGGCCAAGCCGCTTCGCAGCTACCAGTGTGGTAAGAGTCCCCTTGGAAGCCTCGGGGGCTCGGCTCGCTTCTCTAGAGACAGCTCGGTCTCCCTCTATAGTATAGCAGGTCAGTAGTATCCTTAAACACCCCTCGGAAAGCTCGTCCACCCGGCCTCTCATTCGCTCGGTCCTCCCCCACCGTTCATCTTTGATCGCGACAGGCCTGACTCCCCGATCTATCGACCCCGGTCGCCGTTCCCTCGGGTCTCCCCAACATTTCAACACCTTGGGGGCCTTTCAAAGTCTTGGAACGAACGGTTCGTTACCCCCAGAACGGGGAATCGAGCGGAACTCCGCGTACAGCGAGCTGATTCGACTGCGACCGCTCCAGCACCCATGCGCGGCTCCCGTCCAGACTAATATTCACAAAAGATCGTAGAAATTTTTGCGAAACATGCGAAGTGGGCCGCGCGCGTACATCGAAGCAGCCGAAATCAAATTAGGTAACTGTACCACGGCGCGTTCGGGGGCTGAGCGAAAAGGAAGGAGGTCGATTTTCATTGCACCTCGTCGGGACCGCGGTTGCTCGGCTAGGCGAGCTAACGGAGGCGGTTTGGTCGAGACTGAATTGGCATCGGCCACTTCCCCGGCTGGCAGAGAGAAGCTTTCCCGCGGAGATGTTCCCGACGCTCGGTCGAACGGGACGTGCTACCCCTTCGAAGACTGAAAGTATCTTGCGGCGTCCACGTTACCTCCCACGCGTGGGAGGTGTAGACTACTAGCAAGGGAAGAACCCCCAGCGGAGAATTAAAAAAAGTATGAAACTTTAAAGATATGTAGTGGATTGCGCAATTTTTTTCTCGCTGCCCAAATTCACGAGGGGGTGAAATTAAGTTAGACTTATAACTCGCAAACTGTAAAAGATAGAAAAAAGGTTTTCAGACAAAAATGACTACTTTTAATTATTTGGACTGTTATTTGGTAACGAAATTATATTTCAGCTCGCGACTTATAACCCAAATGGCAGGATTTTCAGGTGCCAATTTCACCCCCTTAGAGGGAATTTAGGAATCAAAAAAAAATGTGTAATTTTTATAAATTTCATAATTTTTTTAATTCGCGGCTTGGGGCTTTCCCCTCCCAAGTAGAGCATCGCCCGTCAACCCCGGTGTCGCGTCCGCTCCCACCGTCGCCGCAGACTTCGCAGGCACACTCTGACGCATACGAAGCACGCCCGCGGAGAGGCGCGTCCCGTCCTCCCGACCCAACGCGCATCGAAAGCTTGAACCCCAACTCTAGGCGTATTTCTCACCAGCTTCGTTCCACTAACTTGTGTGCGTTCCCGCAGATCGGTTGCACGGCGAGAGCGGCTACATGAGCAGTCCGGAGCGAGGCGGAGGCGTCGGCTCCGGCACAGGAAGATACCCGCCAGGACCATACAGCGCCGGGAGCAGCTACGAGGAGTCGTACTACTCGCAGTTCTCCGGGACCGTGACGCCAGTGATCGACGAGGAGGCCAGGTAACCGGTGTTCCACGATCACTTCCCACCCTCTCGAGTGTCTACGCGCCCGACCCCTCCCCCCCGAATCTCAACAGTGACCCGGCGGCCTCGCGGCGAGTCTTTGGCTTCACGCTTCAACGAACCCGAGTCCCCGGCGATTGTCCTCGCCGATGGAGATCGTCGGCGCTCCGCTATCGCGAAAGGGGACGCGTTTAATCGTTCGGGCCGGCGGGTCGCTTTAAAGAGATCGGGGGACGGTGGGAGGGGTATGAAAATAATTCGAAAGTGCCGCTAAGAGCTGGCAATCGTTCCGCGAGGTATTTGAAAAAAAAAGCTATTAGAAACGCGAAGAAACGAGTGCTGCTTTCTTTCTCTCCTCTCGAACGACCGAACGCGCCGTTTACGTAAGCGGAATAGTGGCACGGGAGAGGGGGGAGGAAAGATCAGCGCGAGGGAATAGAAGTGTAGCGCGAGACTCGCTGACGCGTCTCTCCGTGGATGGCTGATAGCGCGGATGCGTATGTCTCTGTTGTGGGTGGTGCAGCGATACGGAGCTGGTGGACGAATCGTACAGCCTGTACGGTGTGAAACCGCCAGGTCGTCCGCCGTCCGGTCCTCCGCGGTCCCCGTTCCCTCCAGGGGCACCGCCTCTGGCCCCCGGTGGTCAGAGCTACGACGCCACTCGGTACTGAGCCTGCCCCTTGTCTTGCCTTGCCTTCTCGTCGGTAGAGCGCGGGGCCCCGGTCCCGTCCGGGGAGCCGGCGTCTGCACGCGGACCGTTGCCTCTGCTTTAGATACCCAGAATGCGCTTGCGAATGCGTCGTGTACGTAGATGACGCGGCCACCGTTCACGGGGGAGGATCAAATGCTTCGTTAACGAAAGGAAAACTTCGGAGGCGGTCACATGCGGTTTAAAACAGTGGTTCTCAAAACGAGCGCTGCCACTCTCTTAGGGGTGTTTTAATTGTCTTGGGGGACATTAGGGATTAAGGCAGTGGTTCCCAACCTGCGAGTCGCGAAGCGTTTTCTGAGGGGTTACATTTTTTTTTTTTTTTTTTTTTTTTTTTTTTTTAATAAATATTATTGAGTTTTTAATGTGTTTTCTTTACCTTATTTTAAATGGAAGTGGAGGTCCCAGGTTATTTGAATATTCTGAAAGGGAATCGCGAGTTAAAGAAGATTGGAAAACACTGGATTAAGGGAAAGATTAGGATTTTAATAGCACGAGGTTGTACACGATTACCCAGCACAGTCCATTAAATCTGCAAAACTGTAAATGTTAGGAGATTACTGCGTGGAGAGATTAAAATGGCAAACCCTGTATATAGCAAGGGCGGTTGGAATAATTTTATACAGACATCCTAACTGTTATAAGACAAATTTTCAAAGTTTTGGTATAAGAGTTAATATCTTTAGTTAAATGATTTTGGTTACGAATAACCATTATCAATGACCCGATTTTTTTCCGGTTACACCCGATCATTGTCAATTATTCTTATTAATATTATTGGTAATTAGTATTATTGACAGCATGAAAAAAAATAATTACAATCTTATACATTTAATCAAGCAAAAAAAAAATAGGGAATTGTAGTACAATATCTTTTGTCTTATTCTTTGTTTCATATATTTTCATACCGGTTTTTTGCTTAATAAAATATATAAGTTTTGTATTTAATTTTTTTTCATGTCGCCAAGAATACTAATTATCAATAATATTAATAAGAATAATTGCCATGATCGAATGTAACCAGAAAAAATTTCGTCATCGATAATGGTTACTGGTAGCAAAAAATATGTAATCATTCAAAATGGTTAGTTATCATCAAAACAATTAAAAATTAGTATTTTTTAATCCTGTCATTTTTTTTTAGAAATTTCCTTGAGTTTTAATGACAACTGTCTTCCATTTAAATAAAAGTTAATTTTATTAAATAATTTTTCCAAAAAATTTTTAAAATATCTGTTACCTATTTTGGATCTCTGATTTCATAGAACTAAGAGGGTGGTCTGAAGAATTTTGAGAAACACTAGTCTAAAGCGAACGTTCGCAACCCTGAAAATTCTGATCTCAATGAAGCTTCTTGCGAATATAGAGCACCTAGGAGTTTGCAAGACGCAATTTTTCTTCCTGCAGAGATTTACTCGGCGATGGTGAAATCAGCCCTCGGAGCTCAAGGTTATCGGTGTGTTTCATACACCTAAATTTATCTTTCTTTCGGTAGTGCCATCGAGCACAGAAGACTGAAGAACTCTTAAACTCTCGTTGTGCATCTCTGTGTCACAAAGTTATAGTAAAGAAACGAGTGTGCTCTACATACGCGTGAAGTGTCATTGGAATCCGAAGAGGATCCTTGTGAGATGGCGGCTAGCCATCCCTCGGCGTCCATCCCTCGCGGTTTCGAGTCCATCGATTCCATTGACCCAGAAGAAGCTCTTAACCCTCGCGACTCCGTTCTCGGTCGCTCAGAAAGATCCAACTCTCCCTGGAACGAGCGCCGCACGTTGAATGCATGTGTGGTATGCGTCGAGACATGCACGGAGGTAGGCTGCGTTCTAAACGGACGCTCAAAATTCTGGGGGACCGCGCAACGAGTCCCAGCCATTCGAAAAGGGCCGCTAGTTTCGCTCGGTAGATTCGTGGAAACGGATGCAACGCGGCTTTTCGCCGCGGGCTGCGGCCGAAGGAGAGGACGCTCGCTCGCCACTGCCTTCGTCGAATCACGAAGAGTTCACAGAATTTGCAATCTACCTAATTCCTTCTGCATTAGTCGTTTAGGTGGATTCGGTGTTTGGTACCTCGCGTAACACCGTGCAAGTGTTGCACCGTGATTTCGAGTTCCTTTGTGCCAATTTTTCGAGACGTTCCCGCATATTTTGGGAGAGGTTTCAATTTTTGTAAGAAAGGCTTTTCAAGACATTTTGACACAAGTGACATTGCGTTTAATTAAAACCGTGGGAATATAGAAGTACTTTATTAAAGGCGAAATACATTTGAAATAAGTATTTTGCGAGAGAACTAGTTTTCCACCACTTCTTGAAAGTTGTTTTGGATGCGCAACTTTTATTACAATTGCTCCTTTTTTTTAATAAAATTTCGTCGCGCCTTTCTGGTCACGTGAATGTTCGATAAAATTCGATTCGTTCAGCGAAAGTTATTGAGTGTCGCACGAAAGTAATCATAATTAAATACACTCCTCAAAATAAATTCAGGAACTCGAAGAAAAGGGAGCAAGTTCAAATGGTCATACCTCCGGCAAAACTGGTCTCATCGACATCTTCAAAAGATCGTTTGAAAGTATGGAATCTCTACTTTCAGCTGTTTTTTTTCAGATTCGGCTGTATTGCTTTCCGGCAAAGTTATAAAGATGTAAAGAGCACTTTGTCGATTTTCAAAATTTTTCTTCAACTTCGAGATGTTCCACGGGGCGAATGAAATTTTTCACACAAGTTACATTTAAACCAGTCGAAAGTAACGACTTTCCTGTGTAAAATCAGTGTTCAGAGATTGCAGTGCGATTTTTTTTGGCTGAGTTATTCAACTTCGAAGCAAAACTGGTTCTTTTGACTTCAATTACCTCTAGCAATAAATTATGACCATTTCAAATTAACCCCTTTTTTCGGGTTCCTACAGGAGATCCCTTAATTATTTAGAGGAGTATATCATCGACAATACTGGCCTGTTTATTACTAAACAGTGAATAAACAAGAACAGCTATCCAAGTGTCCAAAAAGATTAAACAAAGTTGCAGAAAATATCCCACTAGAATGCCACAAAAATGAGACCTTCAGTCTCTCCTACACAATACTTTTGAGCGGCAGTGTATATCCAATAAACCTGGAAGGGCATTCAAAAGCGCTATTCGCGCAAAGTGACCTCGGACGTCGGTGCATCTACCAAAAAAAGTCAGACAGCTTGTTCAGCATTTCACTTTCACTTCGCCGCTGAAGAACATCTCTGTCCCGGCAGCTTTCGCGCGTAGGGCATCTAGACGCCACCTTTATCAAACCTACGACTGATAGAACCGGTTCATTAGCAGAGCAGTAAAGTCTTTCCTTCGGCAGCGGGCGGCGCGAAAGGTCGCTGGAATGTGGCATGCCGATTAGCAGCCGTAGAGAGAATGCACATGGAGCGCTTCTGTGTTGTCCAAGACGGGACGTCTACGTAGCCGGTAGCGTCGCGACTTATTTCGGGATAGACGTTGCACGCGCGCCCACTTTGTGATCGTTTGTTATCCATCGTCCGTCCCCTTAGCGTACAGTATATATGCGTGCATCCTGTGGAACGCTTCACCGTGTCGTCGTTTAGCTCTCGATTAGACACTAGAGTCTGTTTAAGCGAGCCACCCCGGCGAGGGCTACTAATTACTGCTTCCCCGTTCGTTGCCCTAGGATAAGGGTAGAGCACATGGAGAGGCAGCTGGCCAACCTAACTGGACTGGTGCAGAAGGCTCTGACGCACGCACCCCACACGAGCCCGTCGCCGCGAGATTATTTGCAGGTCCCTGCGGGTCGCGACCCCTACGCGAGAGGTCCAGGTACGTTCTCACTTCGACTCTCTGGCGTCTGTTTCCTCGTCAGACGCGCTCTCCTCCGTCTACTCTCTCACTCTCTTTCTCTCTCTTTCTCTCTCCACTCAGCGAAAGGAACTCTGCCCCTTGGTTACCGCCGCGTACATTTTCTTTGCCGCCCCCGAACCCCTGTTTTATTCTCTGTCTCTTGAGTTTCCGCCACGGTCCCGACGAGGAGTTCGGGACCTACGATCGCCATTCTTTTCGAATCGATTCACCGCGAACCGGCCGGTCACCGGTTCGACCGCAACTTTGAGGTTAAGGACGCGAAAACTAACCTCAAAGTCAAATAGGCACGCCCACTTTCTCGCGTATAACTCCTGAAGTACAAGCGACAGAAAAAAATGTTTCGATCGAAAGTTTAATGGCGCATTTAGCTCCACAAACTTGTGTTAACAAAATTTCGAAAAAAGTTTTTTTTCGGTCAGCTTGTATTTTTTTTAAACAGTTTTCAAAATTTTGCTGACGCAAGTTTGCAGCGCTTGTTGTGCCATTAAACTTTTGTTGGAAATATTTCTTTCTGTCTCTTGTACTTTAGGAGTTATACGCGGAAAAGTGGGAGTACACATTCCACTTTGAGGTTAGTTTTTATAACCTTAAAGGGCGATTGGCCGGGAACAAAACACACCGTTGTTCTTGTCCCGAGTCACTCTATAAACCCACAAAGTTGCGGACCAACTGGTGAGGCAAGGGTTCGCGGTGTTCCCTTTTTGATACGCGTCAGCTCTGGCAACGCCGACGAGACTTTTATTCTGCGACGCTTTACCGCCTGGTCCCACCAATCACCACCAACCCCCCCGCGCGAGTGTTCGTCTCACCGCCCACCCTCTGGCTTTCATTTCGTTCATGATGTCTGTACTGCGCCGGCCACGTTCCTCGCGACTATCATCGCTGCCGCGACTCTTCTGCTGTCCCTTCTTTCTATTTCTTTATTCTAGATTACGTACGTTTTAGACGGTCGGTTGTGTCGATGGGAGCAACAGACAGCCACCGATGGCTGCCAATGTGCGCCTCGGTTAGATGTAAACATACGTTTTGTACCGTGGTTTATGCGGTAGCAGCGGTACGGCGTTCGGGATGCGGGTGGCCGAGCCGCGAATCTCGGTGGCCGTCGTTGCCGCCGCCGGTAACCGAAACCGGGCGGAGTACCGGGACGCAGCGTTGCCGGTAAGTGGATTCGCAGTGGAGGGGGAATAGTTCGCAGGAAGCCATTTCCCGGCAACGCTGCCGGGACGGGAGAAACGCGTACCGTTGCTACGTGTCGTAACACGGTTTGAAATCTCCTGAAACCCTGCTGTACAACTGCTTTGTTATTCCGACTGACGCGCACACCAGGCGCCGGGGACGAGTTCGACAAACATTCTAGCTCCAGCTCTGCCTCATTGCCAGGTGTGTCTCTTCATCTTCTTCTATCTTCTACTCTCCTTCGGATCACTATAACCTGTAACACTCTGTATACATACGTAGTTACATATAGTTACATATACATTACATTACGCCGTATTTATGTATCCATATATTTATATATCTATATAGTGCTACATACGCTTGTACGTTGAAGCTACTGTGAAACGTTTTACAAATAGCCGCCGTACGTTTTACCACTGTGATTAAAACGGTTCTCCTTTGTAAAATTCAAGTGTCTCAACCTGCCGTTACAGATGACTCGTACTTAAGGACTGACGTAAAGCCACCAAAGTTAGGCAAAGGTGCGCCACCACAAAAGTATACACGTATTTCGTTGCCGCGTAACACCAAGCGCATCACTGCCGCCTACTGCATCGATATTTTATTACATTGTGATTGTCGCCGCACCCGCACGCACCATTCGCATATCACCGTTGCCCTCCGCCTCGCCTACTTTCTCCTACGCTTCTTTCGTTTCCGCATCGACCTGCACCAGCGCGCCACGCGTGTCTTCTAACAGCACTTGCCGCTGACGCCCCGTTACCATCTGTCGGTAAATCGGTACCGGTGCGCCTAGCTTGCAGCGTGCCCCGCGCGAGCCACCTGTCCTGCTCCAGTTTCTTTTTCTCACCCAGCACCGCCAACCGTGCCTCTATTATTTACGCAGATATTTTACGACCGCGAACCGCACTCCAGCTTGGTACACGCCCCCGCCCCTGATCGCGCCTCGACACTTTAGCGCACCGTTTCAGTTTCACACCTTCGCCGCGCGCACGCTCTACTGCTTTAAGGCGGGCGCCCACGGCGCGCGCTCGGCGAGCCTCGTAAGCTCAGCGGAACCGAGACGAGTAGTTCGAGTGGTTGACGAATACCTCGAGCGCGGCGCGGTACTCTCCGAGCCGCGCGCCGTGGGAGCCCGCCTTTACTAATGAACCTGGCACCAGACCACGAGATGTACGTTTTTCATCGACGTCTATTCCAGACAAGTCGGTGTCGTTCGAAAAGTCAGTGTCCTTCAGTGACGAGCCGCCAGACATGAACTCTCCTAAACAGCATTCCCCACAGCACGCAGGTAACGGTTTCCGCACATTGCTCTAAGCACCTACATTAACGCTCAAATGCATCTCATCGCTTGCTACAGGCACGTCTGAGGAAACAGACAATTATAACAATCGTTTCGTTATATTTTGTTAGTGTAACAGTGGCTTTCGAGTTGCAGTTCGATTGTTATTGGTATATACTGTACTAAACAGCTTTACTACTCGGTTTCGCTCGAAATGTAGATTCTGATTTTATAAAAAAAATTTAATTTTTGTGAAAATAGTTACATTCCTCTGGAGTAGTCAGACATCATGAGCTGAGGCACATTTCGTGATCCCACAGTTTATCGTTTAATAGTTTTTAGGCGACAGACAAACACACAAGCATATAGAAGCTTTCTGCTTTATACATATATTAAGATTCACCCCTTAAGTACACACTAAATTTTAGAAAAGCGGTAAAAATATTACAAACTTCTTTATGTTTCTATTTTACTATGTAAATGTGTATAAATTTGGATGACACACTGTTTTTCCAAAAATCATTTATTTTTAATTCTGTCGAACGTAATATTACGGGGGTGGAATTTTAAGAGTGTTTGCAAGATGCGTAATATTACGGAGGTGGGTCTTAAGGGGTTAATTAAAGGATCTGAACAGTTGAATCGCATAAAAAGTTGAATTAATAACCTCTTCTACGTATAAAGGCTGGACAACAGTGTAATGGCCCGAAAAGTAAAGGTATCTTTGAAAATTTATTAAAAGCAAACTGCTTAATCTTTTTGAAACTTTCAGGACTTTTTATTGAATACTTAAGTTATGCGATTTTTTTTTAATTTATTTAAAATAAATTTATTAACTGCACAGGAGCAAAGTCCTAAAAGTTTCAAAATGTTTCATTAAGCAGTATGCTTTTAATAAATTTGCAAAGATAGGTACCTTTACTTTTCGAACTATTCTTAAGACAAGCAATAATCGACAATGGTAACTTTTACTCTATCTTCGCCCTTATCGAACGTACACGTAGCAAGTGATCAGATACTTTTGAGCGGTAGTGTATATCGATATCGTGTACAATAACACTTTGAGTGGCGCAATATTTTCGCTCAGTTTCGCACAGAGTGGAAACAGGCGGGCGCCACTCGAATTGATAAGCCTGTTCGAGGAGACGATGAAGCGGGCCGATCCTCCCACGATCTTGCCTGCCCTTTTGGAAATTATAACGCTCGACCTGGTGGATCTCTAATTTTAATTGCCTCGTTACCGAGCAGTCGAATTACCTTAATTCCCTACTTTCCCGCTGCACGGCTCGCCGGTAACGGTTACTTAATCGATCGGCAGCGATTTTGCAAACGATCCGGCGGCTCCATCGTCCCTCGAGCGTATCGCGCCAAAAGGATAGACCGCATTTGAGGCCTAACGAGCGATAAAACCCCGGCGGAGTGGTTAATACTAACGCAATAATCTCTAACGACTTCTCGTGCAATGCCTTCCACGACTAGCGGACACAAAACCAACGAAACCAGCGATCAAATCCTCCACGTTGCCGAGGATGTCTTCGCAAGGTAAAGCTGCCCCGAGTATTTACACATGTTCGTGTTTGTCGACCCCCGATCCCCGTCCCTCTGTTCGTGTTTCGTTCGATTTATCGCCGCCCCCCATCCAAGTACATACGGTGTCTCATTTCCGTTCATCCCCGAAGCTCGTACGTGCGCCTGTACGGTCACAGGGAGCTGCGTTCGAGCTGAGGTAAGCGTGCGCACGTCACAAGATCGGTATGCGAGTCTGAGGAAGTCCCCGGCTCGACCGCAGGTCGCGTGACCGTAGCTGGAGATCTCTCTGGGACAGAGGGTAACTCGGAGGAGGTAAAGGAACGCGCGAGCGCTGGTCGCCTTTCTTCCCGCCTCGACTTCCATCGTCGAGGCAATAAAAACGCGCTGACAGCGAAATTGCACGACCCTCACCGCCATCCCCACCCTCCTCACCCTTTGATCGTGCGAAAGGCGTCGCATTTAACGAGTGACAAGTGGCGTCAGCCGCCGAATTCGATCGTTGTCCACGATTCGCTCGAGGTACACGCGGCTTTGCGTACCGAATCGTCCCCTCCCCCACGAGTTCCTCCTTTACCCCCTCCAAGATACCCCAAGGAGGCGAGAATGAAAGAACAATCGAGTCGCGGACGATTTTCGCACGGATTAACGGGCGGAAGTCCCATCCTGTATTTATGTGTGCGTGTATGACTCGGAAGGGGGAGGGTCCGTGGTTGTTGAAGTCCCGGGTGGATCGTTTCAGAGAGGGACAGGCACAAGCCGACCCCGCCGCCGAAGCCAGCGTCGCTGGTCGCCGGCCAGTACGTCTATCGGGACCTGGCCCTCACGCCGGAAATGTACAATCAGCTGAGGGGCCTGCAGAAGAAGGCCAAGGATCTGAGGCAGGAGGTGCGGAACCTGAGGCGCATGTCCCAGGCACAGGCGCACACCGTGCGGGAGACCATCCGGGACACGTTCATCACCATTAGGTGAGCGGGAAGGGATTCAGGGATTTAACGGGGTATTCTGGTCTGACGAGGCGTTTTCGTCGCGTTATTTCGGAATTTTTTTTACAAAGAAGCCAGAAATTTTATTATTATTTAGTTTATTGCTACATGTTAATCGATATTTGAACTCTCTTTACAAATTTTGTCAATAGAAAAAAATTAAAATCAAACGCAATTGACTGTTTTAAAGTGATGGTGGAAAAAAGAACATGGGGTCACGGTGACCATGATTGGGCTCGTTCTAGTGATCAGAAACAAAAAATGTAAAGAGATTCTTTATTTGTATGCCTCTGGCTATCGTTCCTACCAGAATGATAAAAAAATATTGAAAATTAAGCAAATGGCGGCGGTTTGAAAATTAAGTTTCGATTTCCGCATATTTTTTCAACTTTACAGGTCTGTGAAAGTTTGAAAACAAAATATTTTATCATAATTCTGGTAGGGACGATACCCACACGTGTGCTGATAATATATGCAAAACTTTGACTGAGTTGGTCCAGTCGATCTTGATATATCATGGTCACCGATTCGAAAAACGTGGTTTCGAGAAAATCGCGTTTAAAGTTTACTCATCGTTCGAAGCCAAACTAAGTTGTGATCTAGGAGAGTAACGGTTCCTTTGTAACCAAATGGTCGATTTTTGTGTTCTAAAAGGCACAAAAATGCACAACCCCTCCCCTCCCCTCCAAAAGGAACAGTCCGCCGAAACTTTGCCGAAATACACTTGCAGGAACAAAACTGTTATGCGTCGCCCGTCCCGCTCAGTGAGCGCGCGGTATAGATACCTACCTATTCTGCACCCTGTAGCTCTGCAAATATTACGAATTGGAAAAAATCCTTTTGCACACCTATTACCCATATAATGTACCAGTAGAAAATGCAAAGAAAAAATTTTTTTACCCGTCAGACCAGAATACCCTCTTAAATGTAGCTCTGCTTGGAGCCTCTAACGTGTAGTGGTTCACAGGGCCATGCTACTGTCCGGCGGGGACGCCGCCTGGTCCGCCGGGGACGCGGAGAAGATTCGACTGAGCCGCGAGGAAGACCTCTACAAGCAGGAGATGCTGAGGCTGGAAAAAGATCTGACGTAGGTTTCTTCCGTGGCCTGTAGAGCGCCGGCAGGCATCTTTGGGTTATGTGAATTAGGAGGAGAGGAATCGTGGCCGGGCCAGGTGGCTCAGTGGCAAGAGCAACCGTCCGGAAAGCGAGAGGACCCGGGTTCGGAATCCCGGATCCGCCGGATTCTTTTTCTCCTACACTTGTTCGATTAAATGATTAAAACACCGCTTCCTTGCTGACGATCCGTCATTTCAGCGAGCTGGAGAGCACCGTGGAGGAACTCCGTGGCAATGTGATCAACAGGAAGACCAGGGTGAACATGTCGGACGTGGAAAACATGGCGTTGATACTGAGCAAGTCGAGGTGAGAGGCTGGCCATCCAAAATGGGGATTCCTAGGATCCTGGGTACCCAGAAACACCCGGTTTTGCAATTCGTGCTTGGCCCTTTCTTCCAGCAAAACGGTGGCGGACCTGAAGGTGCGGTTCCCGAGCCTCCAGGAGGGCATGAAGGGGCTGCTGAGCTCCGAGATGGAGAAGGTCGTGCGGGAGGAGAAGTTCCTGAAGGAGGAGCCGGAGCGGCTGGAGTCCGCGCTGAGGCGTTGCAAAAAGCTCACCGGCACTCTCGTGACGCTCAAACGGTACGTAACCAACTCTCGCGTCCTCTGCTCTGTCGGGTGCTCGGGGTGCGTGACGAAGGTCGGATATCGGGACGAAACGAAACGGGGGTTCGGTGTCGACTAGTGGAACGTGTCTGTGTTGTTTCGCAGCTTGGCGTCGGTGCAGGAGCAGCGATTACCAAACGCAGCGAGCGTAGACGCCGAGGAGACGCCGCCGGTGACACCCACGTCTGCCCAACATTCCAAGGTAACGCTTCATTTGCCCCGCTCGCTCGCTCGCTCGCTGTCTTCTATTTCTTTTTCACTTTCAGTTTCTCTGTCTATCTCTCTCTATATCTCTGTCTTTCTCTGATCTGTCTATCTCTCTATCGATCTATCCGCTCCCGTCTATTTATTTGTCCAGCTCCCTCGATACTCGAACGCCCGAAACACCCCGCCCTCTATCTGGCTCCATCCCCTCCGACCAATCCCACCGACCCCGATGCATGGAACCTCCAGGATCTTACCCACGATCCCGATCCCAGTTTGTCGCGCTTTGAAAACCTCTGCCCCCTTCCGAGAAGGAAGAAAAAAAGAGAAACATTTCGATCCGCGGGGAATTCGACGAACGGTCGCGGACTTGTTTCGAGGTGTCTCCGAACTCCCTTCTTCGTCGCTGGTCGTGTCGCAGAATCTTGCTCGGCGGGACGCGACGAACGATACGCGGATCCTCCGCGTCTGTCGCTAATCTGCAGCCGATACGCGTCACGGCACAGGCGGCACAGGCAACCGAGCAACACTTTTCAGCTTGTCGCCGCACCGCGTGGTATACTTATCCGTACGAATCAAGTCCTCCCACCCAGAGTCGCGAGGAATTCGGTGTAGCATCGTCCACTTCTGAGCGCATCTTCGAACCGGCGCGCCGGTGAACACCACTAATCCACGCTTTGTAGTTCTCTCTTGGCCTAACCGAGTACGTTGAACCGTCGTTGGTATCTTGCAGTGACGTCCGTATCAAGTCCGACCACCGCTTACCCCCGTATCCTATTATGCTAAACAGCGCATGCAACGAGTGACATAGAACTTTGTCTACACATGTTTACATATCTCTATACATAAACTATATCTACGTACATACTTACTCTTTGTATCCGTACACGTATACGTACCGGGCCACCCACTTACATAGACGTACGATGGCACCCGAGCCGCCGGAATTGGCGAGGAATCCTTTGGACAGGAGTCGGGTTGCTCGCGGACGCGTAAAGCTACCCGGGTTGTTTTTCAAAATTTCCAAAGCCCCGCGACCCAGGGTCGCTGGTAGTCGGACCCGTTCGGCCGCCGCTCTTCTCACACACGAAATCTAATGTAAACCTTTCCTCGACACGGGACGGGTAGCTGGTTGCGAGGCTTTCGCGCCGAAGGAATTTGGGCGGTACGGGGGGTCCCCGTTTCGACTCCGGCTAGCCGACACAATCGCGCCTCTTCTTAGCCTCTCCCTCCTCCAAGCGATAAAAGACTACGAAAGAGAAGCGGACTCCACAGGCGACGCGCTCGACGCGTCTCGCGATTACTTCTCCTCCAAACTTGTGTCTCTTGTGTGACATGGACCCCTCCACCCTGATCAACCCCCCACAACCAATATTTTCAGTGTTTGCTGTGTCCCGATAGTATAGATATTTTTTATACATTTAGCGTGACATGATGCGACAAAGCCGGCGCCCGGTCGTCGGCGCTCGACGGTGCGGCCGCTCGGAGCGCCGCGGTTCGCGCCACGGGCCCCCGAGTGCCGGCGACCGCCGTTTGTCGAGTCATTCTCAGTGTTAGCTGTGAATTAAGGAACTAACGGAAAATCCGCGTCGCGACGGGACACGAACTGTGGACGGGCCCAGTGTCTCGTTCGCTCTCTTCATTTCCGCGCGTCGATCTTTTGTACGCGCGCGCGCGCGCGGGGGGCGAGGATCGGAGGCGGGCCCCTCTCCTTCCCCTCGCTCGCAGCTCCACTGCTCTAAATGACTCTCGAGAATGCACGAGCGAAGCGAGAGGCTCCGTCGGTTCTGACACACGTCGTGCTCGATCTCTGTCGCGAGCGAGATGCCTCTACTCTCCGCGCGGTGGGGCTCGCAAGCGACGCGGCTTGCGGCAAAACGAGCTCTCCTCGTTCAGAGGCTTGACTGTCTCGCTGATTAACCGAATATATTTCTATATATATACCTATCTCTCTTTTTTCCTTTTTAAATAATGAAAAAGAAAAAGAAAACAATCTATGAACGCAGGTTACAGGCTACAGATAGTGAAAATAATATTAATTTTTTAGTATGGCTGGAAGTGGAGTACTAACTTCAAGGAGGCCATACAGACCAGTCACGAGTAATTTTTTAATGATTCATACTTATAAATTATTAATTATTATTATTATTATTATTATTATTAATTATTCTACTTATTATCATTAACTATTATTATCGTTATTATTATTATCATTAATTATTCTGTACTATTTTATATACTATATATATATCTATATATATGATCATACAAGCCACCCCAACACACACTCGCATAACATTCACATTCACCCTCTCTTTCTCTTTCTCTCTCTCTCCCTCTAGCTCTCTGTCTCTATCTCTGTCTCTGTCTCTCACACGTATACACTCACGCATCACACGTACACATATGTTTATACATATTATATATATATATATATATTCTTTTTTTTGTCGGTATGATGTCTGCCGCACAAATCCGTCATACTGTTCGTAACTGTCTCTCCTTCACAACGCTCGAAGCATCCTGCCAAATCCTGAACACGCTCGGCGACAGAACGGTCCCCCGCCACCGTTCACATTTTGGCGGGATCCTTCGAGGAAGCTCGCGAAGCCACGCGATACATGCTACCATACCACCCATTCACTTGAACATCGATTCATCGCCACCCGCCCCACACACTTCAAAATAACGTGCTTGCTCCGAGATCGAATATATACATCATTTTCCATGCGGGATGAAAGCGGGCTCTATCAGTCGTCGACGCCATTCCGTTCGCTCGCTCGGAGACCGCCATCTCCCCGTCACCCGCCCGACCAACGCCGCGCCATAAACTACTCAGCATCGCCGGGCGAGGGTCTCTCTACCGCGCGTCACGTTGTTGCCTTGCATCTTACCGACACCTAGAGCTTTTTATCGTTTCCCCCGCTACCTCCCAGCGCTTCCGCGAACACACAGTACCGCAGAACACCGACGCGTGTCGACGGAGGGCGCGCGGATTACTTTCCGCCCGAATCTTTTCAACGCGCGCCCGATCCTTTCTCGCTGTGCTGCGCGCTCTGACACTTCGCCTTCTCGCATATACCTACTACTCAACTTGTTATACTTTTTGTACCCCGCGAGGCATCGCTCTCTGGTACGCGCGCGCTCTCGCGGCCGTTCCGCCACCTAGCCTCGCCGATCTGCCGTCGATCGGTGCCGCGTTCTAGCAGTCGAAGCACGCTGCGCGGGCCGTTGCAACGGATCAGTCGTCGGATTAGGGCCGCGAGAGGTCCTCGCGACCCTAATCCCAGCCAGCGAAAATAGTCGCGACCTCGCCTCGTCAGACACACTCGCTCCAATCCATTTCTTATAGTAAGGTGTGCCATCACCCTCGCTGCCCCCAACCCCCCACCCCCCACCACCCCCCCCCTCTCTCTCTCAACCCATATGACCCTGTTCTCGACACACAAGGTTTACATTGGATTTCCCGGGGGACCAAGACCACGACGAAATTGCACGTGATCATCGTCGACAGCGCAGATATCAGCTCGCCACATCCCCCAGCCCTCTCATCAACCGCACCGTTACCGAGAGGATAGAATGTTCTCGGGGCTGTCGATGATTTTAGAAACTGAGGAGGATTGTGGCTGTTCTCCAAGCAGAGGGGAATGTCGTGCAACTTCCCCTCTGCTTGACCGAGGACTGCGCCTCTCACGGTCTCCAGAATCGTCCACCTTGCGATCTCGACGCAGGAATCTTTTTGTTCCCTTTTTGTTTTTAAAGAAAATTCGAACGCTAGTCCGTCTTATAATTTTCGTACCCGTCTGGGCATTCCCCTGGCACTGTCGATCGCCTCGCCACCCCCTCACCACCCCCACCCAGAGCACGTAACTTTCACCAGTTGCCCACTCGGGTTTTTGGCCATTCGAGTCTGCGTCTCGTCACGTTGCTTCCGACCATCGTATGGAATTGGCTCGCAGCTGGTCGCACCACCCTCCCACGCTTCACCGTCCAAATTTCACCACGTCCAGCCCCGGACGTCGACGGGTAACGTCGATCGCGACGTTGTTCGGCACATTTGTACGATACACGACTGTATTTTGTGAATTACACACGTTCCTCTTCTCTTTTTCTTCCTTCCTCTCTCTGTCTATATCTTTCTGTCTGTCTGTCTCTCTGTCTGTATAACCGCGTGCATATAACGGACGGCGCGCGCGCACACGCGTGTACGCAGGCGCGCGCGTGCGACACGCTCGCCTCTGCCTCACTGTCGAGTCCGTGACTATTCTACCGCCTTACTATAAGGATTGGACCGAAGGTTGTGTTTACTTTGATTTCCGCCACCATTTCCGTACATTACTTTACCGTATACCTGCTCTGGTCACTTCCCGACAACCGACGAGTCGCCCGCGCGCCGCACGGGGCGCGTGCTTCCTCTGTGTGTATACGTAAAGGAATGTATATCGCAGCATGCGGCATGTGTGTTGCGCGTCGCGCGCACCCGCTCACGTGATTCTGTGTGCTTGTACAGTGTGTGCACGTTTGGCCCGAATGTAGCGTGTAGCCTTGCATGCCCGTTCTCAAAGTTTCGTTTCTATCGCCGAAAAGACGAAACAGCGCGAGGCGTCGCGTCGGCCGCCCGAACGGCCTGGCCGTGCGATGCGGCTCGGAACCGCTCGCGGCCCGGCGACGCCCAACGCTGGCTTTCCTTCTCCGTACACAAGACCGACAAAAGAGAATACGGATGAGACGAGTATGGGACGGGAGTCGCGGAACGACGATGCCAGGCTCGTCCCTATTCCCCGACAACCGAAACTCGACACACTCGCGTCTGCGTAGCGGCCGAGCAACGGCGCCCAGCAAGTCTGATTTTGGATTTTGGATTTTTGGTTTCTCTGTTTTTCTTTTTTAAGTTGACTAATACTGGACAACAGTCGATGCCAAACGTAAAAGAGCCCCAAACGAGTACTGACTTGTAACACGCACAACGCACGCACAAAACGTATAACACCCGACCGCAGGTAACTATCTAACGGAAGTAATACGTATTCTATTACAAACCATTCAGTTTACTTTCTCATCGACTCGCATCGAATCGATCGACATATATCTCCGGGTCATCCTCTTTTCGCCTTCTGTCTCTTTCTCTATCTCTCTATCTGTCTCTCTGTCTCTATCTCTCTCTCTCTCTCTCTCTCTCTCTCTCTCTCTCTCTCTCTCTCTCTCTCTCTCTGTCTCACCAGTTTTTATTTTTGTTCGATCACTCTCACGCTCTAGCCACCCAACTCCACCCTCAGCCCCCCGCCACCCGCCCTCAGTCGCCAACCATTGTCTCACCGGCATCTTGCATGCGAACACATTCGCGCACATTTTACTATTTTACTGGCATGACGTAGACGGTAAGCGAACGTTCGTCCCCGCGACAGCGGTGCGTTCAGTCGAGTCATCGTAGCCGATCTTGCCATCATCACACGCGACCAGTATGTACATCTTGAACTATCAAAGGGCTCTCGATGACGCCTCGACGCACCGACCCTCGAGGACGCGCCTTCCACGCCGCCAGAAGCGGCTGGTCGTCGTTCTGAGCACACACCGCTTCTCTTCTCACGCATCCCGCGCACACCGACTTCTGGCGAGCGTCCGAGGGCCCGTCGGAGCCGTGCTCGCGCACGGGACCCACCCCTGGACGAGCCTCCGGCGGGACTCGTCTCGCGAGGCACGGGGAAGCATGAAGGGAATCGGGGGAAGCGTTGGTAATCGGAACCGTAAACGTGTGGACCGCAGGCAGCTGCCCCTGTGCCAGCGGAACGCACTGTCGTGGGGTCAGCGAGCGTCATCGGGGGAGGGGCCCACCCTCACGAGCCATCCGCCACCCATCAGCAGCGTCCGGAGAACGCACTCGACGCTCTGCTAGACGAGCTGCAGACGTTCTCAAGGCCGAGCTCGCAGCTGGGCCACGTGGCCCCGGGGTCCACGACGATCCTCGCCGATCTGGGAAGATCGGGGAGCAGGGAGGTCGCCCCCGTGGCCAGCGCTGCCTCGGTGCGTCCGCCGAGCATCTCTGACATAGGGCGAAAGGGCAGCGTTGATTCATCGAGCGGGGTGCTGGCCGCCGCAGCGGCGACTCCACCACAGACCGCCGGAGGTACTTTGCGCAGACTGCACTCGTACCCTTCCAGCTCGGACACGGACACGTCGCCGCCGATCGCGAGACTGCAGGTCTCCCTGCAGGAGCAGCCCAGCCTTCCGGTGCTGCCGCAGGGCTTCGTGCCGGGGCAGAAGCCGCCGGTACCAGAGAGGAACGCGGAACTGTTGCAACTAGCCACAGCTAGGAGAGTACCGCCGCCTCCTCCACCTCGCACTAGTTCCAGGTCACCCTTGGCCAGTCCCACCAGCCCCCAGCTGCCCCCTAGAAATCACTCTTGTAATCTGCAAAGCGGTAACGCGACGCTGCGCAGACCGCCCGCTAGGGGCAACCTCCCCGTGAAGGAAGGCAAGCCACCCATGGCTCTTCCCGCGGATGCGAGCACCGGCGTGGTGCCCACGCTGGAACCAGCGTCTGTACTCCTCAACTCCTCCTCTCAGTCGTCCACCGTGCTGTCCACCAGCAATTCCAGCTCCTGCGAGAGCGTGAACTCGCAGGAGGGCCTGCAGAACAAGAAGGGCAGGCAGGAGCAGCTGGAGCAGCGACACCAGGAGCTGCTGCGCAAACAGAAAGCGCTGCAGGAGCAGTACGCGCGACTCCAGCAGCTGCAGAGGAACACGGCTGGCCTCACCACCGTACCGCCGGCCCCGCCTGATCTGCTCAAGAAGACCGGCTCCGAGAGCAACCTGCTGGCCAAGATGGGCCTTGGGCTCAGCACCGCCAGCTCCGGATCCTTGACCAGCCTCACAGCGAAGTCCGCCTCGCAGGAGACCTCCGTGGATGGTAACCAACTGCGGCAAGAGGACCTCGAGCTGCAGATCGAGAGCGGCAGCGCCAAGATCGTGAACTCAATGGCAGCCGCGGGGGCCATCATCACTACCACACCCTCTACCGAGTCCATCGTTGGACAAACCCCCACCGCGAACTCCATATCGAACGCCGCGAACATCCTCACCGCCGGCACGACCGCCACAACCACCAGCAAGATCTACGAGACGGATATTCTGTGACCGAGAAGCCGCTCCTTGATCGACTCCACCGTCAGCAAGGTCGCCGAGGTCGTGCTCGCGAGTTAACGTTCCCTCGAGCCAGACTGCCCGCGCGATGGTCCAGGGAGAGACTCGCTGACCAAGGTAGAAGTCTGGGGTATCGTGGTATCTTTATCGACCGGGCGCGAATACGGTGCCCAGGGGGCGCCAGGCGCGACGAGCGCGATCTCTGGCGGCGGACGGTGTCAGTGACTTGGATAGACGAAGGAACGGTTCCGCGGTAGTGGGAAAAAAGCTCGACGGAGTAGATCGACGGGCGTCGATCGAACAGTAGAGAGTACAGCGTAGAGAACGTAGCGAGTCACGCGTAATTTATAATATCGATTATCATAATTAACGATAATAGTATTAATAATCGTAATGGTACCGCGCGAGGGGACCGCCCGCGTCTCCTCGTCCCCGATTTTACAAGATTTAGGGAGGAGGTACTTGGCGTCGGAAGTCGAACAGTTCGGAGGTCTGAGCTCCCGTCCTAGAAATCGAGGCGGCTCGGGTCCTCGGTACGCAACGATTGTGCCAAAAGCTGTAGGGAGATAGGGAAAGTGGGACGAGGGCGAAGAATGGGGAGTATCAAATTCTCAACGACCGCGCCACCCGCCGACCGGCTCCTCCGCATTTTCGACTCGTCCCTCCGTTTCTTGTTCCGAACGGAATCGAAGTATTATGTACTTGCATATATGGATACTTACTGCGTCTACGACGGAGGAGCGAGAAACTTCTATATGTATGCATATAGAATTTCTATATAAATGAGTATCTAAGTGGATAGTTAGGTAGATAGACGGGCAGCATTATAGCAACGCGTCGATATCGTAAAGAACGCCCACCTCCCCGCCCAAACCCCCGCCACACGGGAACGACGGTCTCCGAGCATTCCCGAGTATCGTCGCTCGCACAAAGCGCACTTCGCGGTCGTTCCCTTCGAGAAGAGAGCCAGGAGCACGATATATCCTGCTCGCGTATTTCCCCTCCCCGCCCATAATCCACGGTATGAAAGGTTCGTACGTTTCTAGGTAGCTTTAATTAAAGGAGGAAGACAGGGAAAAAAGAGTCCAAGAGGCGTAAACCGAGACTACGTAGATAATAGTCGAGCGAAAATGCGAAGGAGGGGAGCGAGGCCCAACGGTGTGTCGCTTCGAGGACGCCCCGAGAACTGATCGATTTATCTTTCGATGGACAGAGGCAAAGGTTACAAGGAACATTGCTCAATATTTACTGAATCGATACGCGCACCTTGCGCTGCATACAGTACCAGACGTCCCGCGGACGTCTCACGCTACAGATTCATTCCTACTTCGATTAGCCGATCGATTAATTCGCTTGAATCGCAATCAGTTCGTCAGAGATTGTCGAGGATCTCAAATTTCTGTCGGGCCCTGCGCGACCTCAATCCGCCGTGTCCAGGCGGATGTGTGAAGCTGGAGGGGTTTGCTGGGTCCGCTGCGATCGGCAGATGGGAAATTTTGGAGCGTCCGTGCTTCCCAACGATCGACAGAAATTCGAGGTGTACACGCGTACACTGGCACACTGACACCTATATTATAATAATCTATACACTCGCATACTTTGCTTGGAGAGGCCTAATAGCCGATAGATTCGAATCCTTCGTGCATTCACTTCGTTCGCCCAACGCCCCCTTTCGTTAGTTAGCGCGCGCGATCCTCCCTCTCTCTCTCTTTCTCTCCCAGTTTCTTTGATCGTCCCGCTCGAGACACGTAGTGCATTTAGCGAGGAGTCTCGTCTATCGCGCTCCTGTTTATTTATTTCCCACGTACACGCCACGAGAAACGCATCTATATGGAAGTAATAATAACATATTTAACGATAAGAGTAATACGAAGTAAGATATTGGATAAATTGTCGGTCGATCGACGAGTCGGAGACGGACGGTACGCGATCCCAGGCGAACAAGCACTTTGCGCTCGATCCTTCATCGATCGAGCCTGTATATTGTTCCATTCACGACAATGTAGGTACTTACCACACGATCTCCAGCCCGCGTTGCATTTGTACAAAGCTGCTTTCTCTATCGATGCACCCTCCTCGCTCTGTTTCACCCGAACCCCCCCCCCAGGTCCCTCGCCCCCTTCTCTCCTTCGTTCATCCCGGTTTATTTATTCCAGGTACCGTGTTACGTTACTTTCGACGCGTACGTCTCACCCCCGCCCATCCCAGTACCCAAGTGAAAACACGCATTCTCTCGAGAGGCGCGAAAGAGAGAACACACCTGTCGGCCGCGCGACGCAAAGCGGGACCCAAATGGAATATATATTCTGTTTTATCCGTAAACGTTTAGCCAATTTATCGATATGTAATGTTTCCCGACGATCCTGTACGCCAAATCGAATTGACTTGTTACATTTGTAAATGTTTGTAAGTACTATCACGTAATAAAATAATCGATTAATTAATCATCGAACTCGTCGTGACTGCTGCGAGGAGGACTGGCGGTGTTGGGAAAGGATGGCCGGTCCCAATGCGCGACCGGCGGCTGCAGCCGGCGACGATCCCACTGGTGCAAGGGAGAAACAGATGCACGGTTCTCCTAGCGAGACCGCCGCCGGCCGCAGTCGCCGGTCGCGCATCGGAACGACCACCCGAAGAAGCTGACCCACCATTCGTGCCGCAAATTTAACTCAATTTATTTCACCGTCTCTGGCTGAGCCGCGGTCGCGTCCAGCCCGTGCGCCTTCTTTATACCTTCCTCCACCTCCTGCTTCTCATTCTCCAGCTTCTCGTACATGAGAACCGCGTGCTCCACGTTGTTCCGCTGCGCGGAGTCCAGTTTCGCGTAGCGATTTATCAACGCGACGCTCCCCTCGTCCTCCACCGACGCTGCTGACTTGGCCTCCGGGTGGATCCTGTGGTAGAGCCGTATCAAGGACACCGCCTCGTCTATCCTGCCGCCTTGAATCACGTCCACTAGCAAATTGTCGATGTTGCCGTGCCAGGCAAGGTGGAACGCCAGAGGGCCGAAGTGCCGCGTCGAGCGCAACAAATCGAACTTCCTGCCCGCGTTCACGCAGAAGTACACTTCCTTGGTGACCCGCTCGTACTCCAGCTCGTCCGGCTCGAACTGCGTACAAGCGCGATCCAGGATGAACTCGTACTCTTCCCTGTCCAGTAGATCCTGCAGGAGCAGATACGATTTACAGGGACACGCCCTGCGCTCCTTCGAGTGGAGAGAACTTTCGAGATACTACCTTGAAGTAGGGATCGTAAAACATTTTTGGCACGTGCAGCTCCCTGCCAGGGGTGGGAAAGTATACTTGGTTCATTCGGCTCCTCTCCACTTGGTTCACGTGTCTTAAGCTACCATCCAGGTCCCGCACCGCTATCAACCTGTCTCTGTTGCACCCTCCGTAAGATATGTCCGTGAAGACGTATTTCGACTCGTCGTAGCCTTCCAATTCAGGGGTCTCGGCTATTACCCTCGCCGTATTCTGCTGGGTCTTAACAACCGGCGGCATCTGGATGCGCATGTCCACTTTGGCCATAGCCTCCTTCCGGTAGTCCTCCAGCTCCTGGTCCGTCATGAATTTGAACTCCGGGGGGGATAACTTTGACCCATCTTTGCGCACCCTGAAGACACGTTTGTAGTCGATTCGAGTCAGAGTTTTCAGTATCTGCTGTACGTCTTTACTGAAAAACAGTGGCGCGGGATCTGCGGATTCTGTGAAAGACATGGGTGAAAATAGTTTGATTAGTGGTGGTTTTGGTTGTGGATATTTCATTCTTGAGTAATTATTTGCTTAGATATTTGAATGGCGCGTTTAAGTTCCAGAAATTTCATTCTATTCTGATGCTACTTGGTATGTAAGCAAACCTAACCTATACGCGGCAGCAATCCGCGAGATAGCGACTCACCTTCTTGCTTGGAGATTGTCGAGCAGAAGCGACAGCTCCAGCTCGAGCGTTTATAAAATTCTCTTAGAAACAAATTCGTTCGACTGGATATCATTGTTAACAATTGCAGGCTTGGGCTGTAAAGTTAGACCGGTTTCTACAGGTTACGAGCTCTTTAACTAGCGGTGCCGACTTTTCGCGCCCAAAGTCTCCATCATTTCGTGTAGGAATATTTGAGACTATCGTTAATTAACCCTTTAACGACACGCTGGGGTTTTAAGGGGATTTTGGAAAACGGTAGAAAGTTACAACGCTTTTTTTATGTTTCTATTTTACTATATAAATGTTTATAAACTGGAATGAAACACTGTTTTTCGAAGAAAGCGTTCGTTTTTTAGGTTATCGTACGTAATATTACGGGGGTGGAATTTTGAGACTTTTCGAAAGAAACGTGATATTACGGAGGTGGGTTTTAAGGGATTAATCGTCGATTTCAGTTGAATTAATGGGTGCAGGTGAATCTCCAGCATATACGACTGGTATAATTAGTTACAATCAGAGATGGGAAGAATTTTTATTTACCTAAAATTTCGAATAACGAATAAAAGTTAAAAAAAAACTACGCGCCATGTGTCGAATAAAGCTAACTCGGGTGAACAAACGAATGGCGAATAATCTTTTTAACTTTTACTCGTTATTCGAAATTTTATTTAAATAAAAATTTTGCCCAACCCTGGTTTCCCTCAGCCCGCCTTTGCAGGAGGTCCGAGATTTTGAATTTCGAATAAATAAGGGAACGGACAAATTCATGCGTTTACTTAGGTCGTTTTTTGCTGATAATTAATGAAGCTTCGCAATTGCTACTGAAAACGTAAACCCTCGACTATATCCTGCTAGAAGATTTACAAGTATTTTGCACGAAGGTAGATAGTTATTAACAATTTCTAGATTATAGTTAGGGTATGCAGAGTTTATAATATTTATCCAGAGTTTATCCACTTTCCACCAACAATCCATGCGTATTTAGAGTTCAATATTTATAGAATACCTTGGTGGCATATTGATTTACTTATTTCCCTTCTGCTGCTTATCAATACATACATTTTAAACGTTTCAATAAACAGATATTGCATTTACCGACATTGAGATGCTACAGCTTCCTTACGGAGAAATGGCGAACTAAGCTACGTGGCCATTTTGATCAGGAAATTCTGAAAGTTAGTCGAGTCGGTATGTAAAGAAAATCGGGGGTTTCCATTTAAACAAAAGGTGCACCTCCATTTTGCAAGTGTACCGATGCATTTTCTGTGATTCCCAAAACCTCCATACTCCAAATTGGCTGAAATTTTGAAAACAGGTTTTTTGTTTTGACAGAAATGACGATCGCAGGAAGGATTTTCGACGGCTTGAAAATTTTTTTACCATTTAAGTGTCACCTAAAAATCGTAATCCACAAAACCGAGTTAAATAAATCGTATAAACCTTTAAAAGAATATAAAACTACTGGAATATAAAACCAGTAAGGTAGGGAATGACATGAAAATGGTGAAAAAACTTTCAAGTCGCCGAAAATCCTTCTCGCAAACATGATTTCAACGCAAAATGAAACCGCTTCCAAACTTTCAGTCAATTTGAAACAGCGATTTACACTATACTCTCCTTGAATTTCCCACGAAATCCTGATTGTCCCAAAGCGAACTCACCGCAAAAAACTCCTTTAAACACCGTCGATAAATCAGGAAGCCACGTTACCGACCGATCGATGCTGCAGATTCGAAACGAAGGAAAAACGAAGTGTTCGAATGTCTATATTGACAATGTAGTCACCGTCGAGGGTCGAAGTTGCTCGAACTGGCCGAAATTGGTGGAAATAAGCTGTTTCGAAAGCTCGCGTCAAGCGGAGGAGGGTTTCCCGTCGAGGGGCGGCTCCGGTTCCCGTCTCTTTCTCCCGCTTTAGGGCCAAAGTCTCGAAAAAGAGCAACAAGATGTGATGATTCAATGAGGAAAGTTTCAGCCCGAAATTTGCTATGGTCCCGCACGAAGATCGCTCTAACGAATTCCTAATTACGCGTCCCGATGTATTTTGCCAATATGCTGCGGATGCGTAGGTAAGGCTGTCCATCCATCCGCTTCGTTGCGTTTTCTCGGCGAGAATGTAAACATTTTGTGCCTGGCCACACGATAACCTTAGCAGCTCTACCCCCCCGTTTCTTTTTTTTTTTCCCCACTGTCCCGCGATATCGATTACGTTGCCTTTCGTCATGTCGAGCGAGCATAACGACGAGTAAAATGTCACCCTTTCGAAGGAAAAAGTCTGGAAAATCTTTCCCCGTCAAAGTCTGTACGTTGGATGCGGAGCTGGAGTTTAGCTTGGAGGTTAGTGCGTCTCGCCTTTCTCAGGCCCGCGCCGTCGCTGGGATTTACTAACGACGCTGCTCCGTTTACAGTGGAGGTCGACGGGACGAGATCTCTTCGACTTGGTCTGCCGCACGATAGGACTCAGGGAGACATGGTACTTCGGCCTACAGTACGAGGACGCCAAGGGCTTCATATCCTGGCTGAAGCTGGACAAGAAGGGTGAATAAGCTTGCCGATCGAGCTCCCTCCGCTTTCCGTCGACGGGGAATGTATGACGAGTGTGCTTTCAGTCCAAGACCAATGTATTTCGCAGCAACCGACGACGCCCTTCATGTTCCTCGCCAAATTCTACCCGGAAGACGTCGCCGAGGAACTGGTGCAAGAAGTAACGCAGCACTTGTTCTTCCTCCAAGTGAAGCAGGCCATTCTGTCGATGGATATTTACTGCCCACCTGAAGCGTCGGTGTTGCTGGCTTCCTACGCGGTCCAGGCGAAGGTGAGCTTTCGTACGTAGCCTTTCGGGGACGATCCTCGAGGCGTCTGGAAGAATTGTTGTCGACGAGTTCTAAGTTTTGATTTCTTTCATGATCGGCAGTTCGGGGACTACGACGAAGTGTCGTACCGTCCGGGAATGCTCGCCAGCGAGGACTTGCTGCCGCAGAGGGTGATCGATCAGTATCAGATGACTCCCGAGATGTGGGAGGATAGGATTAAGATTTGGTACGCGGATCATCGCGGGATGTCCAGGGACGAGGCGGAGATGGAGTATCTCAAGATTGCTCAAGATCTTGATATGTATGGTGTAAATTATTTTCCTATTAGCGTAAGTGTTCGAGATCGGTATGGTAAATTTACTAAGATTTAGTTCCTTCGAATAGAAATTTTGACGTGATTATTTAAGATCGAAGTTAATTTCAAACACATTTACTAAGATTTAGTTTCTTCAACTAGAAGTTTTGACGTAATCGTTTAAAATCGAAGTTAATTTCAATTAAGTTTATGAAAATTTACTAGAATTTGTTGAAATCGAAATTACTTTCAACTAAATTTATGAAAATTTACTGAAATTTGTTGAAATCGCAGTTACTTTCAACTAAATTTATGAAAATTTACTAAAATTAGTTGAAATCGAAATTAATTTCAACTAAATTTACTAAAATTTATTAAAATTAGTTGAAATTGAAATTAATTTCAGCTAAATTTACTAAAATTAGTTGAAATCGAAACTAATTTCAACTAAATTTACTCAAATATACTAAAATTGGTTGAAATCGAAATTAATTTCAGCTAAATTTACTCAAATTTATTCAAATTAGTTGAAATCGAAATTAATTTCAGCTAAATTTACTAAAGTTAACTAAAATTAGTTGAGATCGAAATTAATTTAAACTAATATTGTCTAAAATTTACTAAAATTAGTTGAAATCGAAATTAATTTAAACTAAATTTACTCAGATTTAGCTCCTCCAACTAAAAATTTTGACGTAATAATTTAAAATCGAATTTAATTTCAACTACATTTATTAAAATTACTAAAATTAGTTGAAATCGAAATTAATTTCAACTAAATTTATTAAAATTTTGCTCCTCCAACTAGAAATTTTGACGTAATCATTTAAAATCGAAGTTAATTTCAATTAAATTTATTAAAATTTACTAAAATTAGTTGAAATCGAAATTAATTTCAACTAAATTTACTAAAATTAGTTGAAATCGAAGTTAATTTCAACTAAATTTATTAAAATTTACCTCCTTCGGCTAGAAATTTTGACGTAATCACTTAAAATCGAAGTTAATTTCAACTAAATTTATTAAAATTTATTCAAATTAGTTGAAATCGAAATTAATTTCAGCTAAATTTACTAAAATGAACTAAAATTAGTTGAAATCGAAACTAATTTCAACTAAATTTACTCAAATATACTAAAATTGGTTGAAATCAAAATTAATTTCAGCTAAATATACTAAAATTTATTAAAATTAGTTGAAATCGAAATTAATTTCAGCTAAATTTACTAAAATGAACTAAAATTAGTTGAAATCGAAACTAATTTCAACTAAATTTACTCAAATATACTAAAATTGGTTGAAATCAAAATTAATTTCAGCTAAATATACTAAAATTTATTAAAATTAGTTGAAATCGAAATTAATTTCAGCTAAATTTACTAAAATGAACTAAAATTAGTTGAAATCGAAACTAATTTCAACTAAATTTACTCAAATATACTAAAATTGGTTGAAATCAAAATTAATTTCAGCTAAATATACTAAAATTTATTAAAATTAGTTGAAATCGAAATTAATTTCAGCTAAATTTACTAAAATTAACTAAAATTAGTTGAAATCGAAACTAATTTCAAATAAATTTACTCAAATATACTAAAATTAGTTGAAATCGAAATTAATTTAAACTAAATTGACTAAAATTTACTAAAATTAGTTGAAATCGAAATTAATTTAAACTAAATTGACCAAAATTTACTAAATTAGTTGAAATCGAAACTAATTTCAACTAAATTTACTAAAATTTATTAAAATCAGTTGAAATCGAAATTAATTTCAACTAAATTTACTAAAATTAACTAAAATTAGTTGAAATCGAAGTTAATTTCAACGAAATTTATTTCCTCCAACTAAAAATTTTAACGTAATCAATTAAAATCGAAGTTAACTTTCGATCGAAGGCTCCGCATCTTTAGTTGATACGTGAAATTTCAGAACAAGAAAGAGACTGACCTGTGGCTCGGAGTCACGGCCCTGGGATTGAATATCTACGAGAAGGAGAACAAGCTGGCCCCGAAAACAACGTTCACGTGGGCGGAGATACGGCATATTAGCTTCGACGACAAGAAGTTCGTAATAAAGCCGGTGGAGAAGACGTCGCCGAACTTCGTCTTCTTCTCGCAGAAAGTTCGCATGAATAAACTGGTAAAAAAACAGTCAGATGTTGGCAGCTGGGTGAAGGGTTTGATAGCTTTAGGGTTGGACGAGCATGACGGTGGCAAAGCTGCTCACATATTATTTGTTAAGATCCTAGACCTGTGTATTGGCAACCACGATCTGTATATGAGGAGGCGCAAGCCGGACTCCATGGAGGTGCAGCAGATGAAAGCGCAGGCCAAAGAAGAGAAATCCAGGTGAGCGTTACGACTCTTCGATCTTTTATTGCATCGATGCAACAAGCTTCTAAGGTTCTATCGTAATATCAATTATTTCTGAGAGTTACAGTAATACTTCGAACATTAATCGAGCGCGATACGTCAAGGCGAATGCTTTATTAACAATTATATAAGGAAATAATGATTATGAAACATTTCTTTCGCATCATTGCTGCGGCGCATCGTTTGTAATTACACGCATGCGATTGAATTGCGAAGCCACAAAAATTCGTCTCCTTTAGCATTTATCGGCCGAGTCCTAACTTCGCTTCCCTTTTCCTCCTCTCGTTTTAAATTTCGTAGGATCAGTGCTTAAGAGAGACTAAGTAAACGTTGATACAGGTCAGTACTCCCATTTATAAAGCGATTTGTTTCTTGAAAAACAAGATCGCTGAATATCTTCGCACGAATGCTTTTTTAATTCCTAAGTAATTATAGAATTATTGTATTAGCTAGGTTTCTCTATATAATAATTTTATTTCGTTAGGAGGCAGATCGAACGAAATAGACTGGCGCGAGAGAAACAGCTGAGAATGGCAGCGGAGAAGGACAAAGCAGATATGGAGCAGCGTCTTCTGCAATATCAAGAAGAGATTCGTTTAGCGAACGAAGCACTCGTAAGACATCAGCCACTAACAAATTCACCCCGTCACAGTTCTATTTATCAACGCTTGCCCGTAGAAGTCTAAGAAGCATTAAATACAGAAAAGACACTGAATATATTGCAGAGGAGGTCCGAGGAGACTGCGGACCTCTTGGCTGAGAAGAGCCGCGTAGCCGAAGAGGAGGCGATGTTGCTGAACCAGAAAGCTTCGGAGGCGGAGCAGGAGATCACGCGCATACGATTGAATAACATGAAGACGGAAGAGGAGAAGGTTCACCTCGAGCGGAAGACCAGGGAGGCCGAGCTGCTGACAGAGAGACTAGTGCAGGAGTCGGAAAGAAGAGCTGCCGAGGCTGAGAAACTGAAAGACGAATTGCTGCGCGCTCGTATCGCGGAGAAGGAAGCGAAGGAGAAGCTACTCGAGTTCCTCAGCAGAAATGCTTACGCCAACGCTATAACTGTAAATATATTCCAACGCCTAAGAACAAATCCCGCAACGTCAAAATTAAATCCTATTAACGCCTTTGCCCCTCGCAGCCGGTGCCGAATCTGTTTCCATCCACGCAAGTGCTTCCTTCGAATCTGCAAGCGGACCTTCAGACGCTGCAGCTGGACGCGGAGCCTCTGCCGGCCGACTTGACTTCGTACGACCTGATCGCGGACGGGGATGTCGATCAGCTCTCGCTGGAGATCGAGAAAGAGAGGGTCGACTATTGGGAGAAGAGCAAGCACTTGCAGGAACAGCTGAGAGAGCTGCGCACGGAGATCGAAGTGATGAAAGTAGGGGAGAAACAGTGCGAGCTAGATCAATTACACGAAGAACAAGTGCGGCTCGGTGAGAACAAGTATAGTACATTGAAAAAAGTGAAGTCCGGATCTACGAAGGCTCGAGTCGCGTTCTTCGAGGAATTATAGTTTCGCGCACAATCCGAGGGGTCGAAACGGCGATGCGCTCTGTGGATGCGACCGGGCCGAGAGTAATACATGAATCGGGTATGAGAGGCAATGAGATTTGCCGATCATGCAGGCGTGCGCGTATGTATACATTGTAGAATACCGAGACGTACGCTTTACCTACACGTAACGATGTACATTTTTTGCTTTATCGTATACATAGCGACAGATCAGTTTTGCATGCTAACGTTTTAAACGTCGACATAGTTCTCGGACTCATCGTTCAAAGATAACCGCGGCGGAATCTCTTCTTTCTCTTAAGCGCACCTTCGTTCTTCGCTCCAAACGCCCGCTTCGCTGGGCCGACTTTGGATCCTAAATTTCTCGGCAACATAAACGATTAGGTTCGTACGTAGAAATCAAAATTATGACTAGGATCGATAGATGTTAATGGTTAGATCTAGGCAATTCTGGAAAGACGTCGATGCGGTTGTCAACTTTTACTGATATCCCGCGCGAAGTAGAGGAAGTTTAAGTCAGCGTAGGATTTTAAATTGTCGATTCGAAGAAGCTGCGATTACGCACGCACGCGTGTTAGAGAATTATATATATTTTTTTTAAACGTTATCGGTTGGATTTTAGCCCTGAATATTGCATGGATTTCTTAGCGCTTCTGTAAGTTTTGATATGATTGTTGTAGTGCATGCTTAGATACCGTTGCTGCCGCAAATGTCGGTACTCTCGAACGTGGAATTATTGAATGTGCCTAATTGCGCGTCATGCATCCTTTACACTGCATGATTACGAAAGGAATCTTTTATTGGAAGCACGCGTAGCTGCAGTCTGCTAAAAGAGGTTTCTAAAGCGAACTGACTGCTAAGCAGAAACGACACGGAGGCAATAAATATTTTAATCGAGCTGTAATTTTGAAAACGTTTTAACAGTCTGAAATGCAGGTATCGTAGAATGTGACGCATAAAATTTCCGAATTATAAGGGGAATTATCAATTTGTAAGAAAGTTTTTAAATACGATGTATGTTGACGAAACATTTCAGTGAAATAGCGACGATGATATTTTAAAAGTCTGACTGTGGCAAGCACTGTACGCACTTGTGCATCGGCCAGTTTGTATAAATTTATCAGCCGCTGCGTAATTTTCTAGAATTTACTCGACTCGTGTAAGACCGTACAATTTTTGTGTATAAAAATTTGATCAGCGTACGCGTATGTACAGCGATAGTTTCTTTTATTTCGTTTTCTTTTTGGAAGCCTGTGTGTAGATGCGACGCAAGACATTGTTATTGATTTCCATGCCATGAAACATGACTAACACGCTACGTAGTTAGTTTGATTAGACTAGAGCGGTAGAATCTTTGCTCGCTAATTGTGGCCTTTGATAAGACGTTCCTATCAATAGAGAACTCAGTGTTCGAGTACTTCGTCGTAGGGCTTTACAAGTGTTGTAGCGCAAGTAGAGGTGTGCGGGAAACTGAAAATAGAGGGTCGGGAATTTCTCTCGGGATCGGGACGGGTTCCCGAGAATGTCGGTATTCGCGAAAGTGGCGGGGTTCGGATTATTAGGATTGACGGATGTTTGTAGTTCGGAAAATCATCAGTGTCTCTAAATTTTTTCTTACGATGCGTTGAATGTGTGGTGGATTCATTAAACGGGGCCTTGGAATTTTCGGGAGTCCCGACACTTTCGGGAGTCCCGACACTTTCGAGAATTCCGACACTTTCGGGAGTTCCAAAATTTTTAAGAACCCGACACTTTCGGGAGTCCCGAAATTTTTAAGAACCCGACACTTTCGGAAGCCCCGAAATTTTCGAGAACCCGACATTTTCGTGAGTCCCGACACTTTCGAGAATTCCAACACTTTCGGGAGTCCCAAAATTTTCGAGAACCCGACACCTTCGAGAATTCCGACACTTTCGGGAGTCCCGTAATTTTTAAGAACCCGACACTTTCGGGAATCCTCGACACTTTCGCGAATCCTCGACACTTTCGAGAATTCCGACACTTTCGGGAATCCCGACACTTTCGGGAATCCCGAAATTTTCGAGAACCCGACACTTTCGGGAGTCCCGAAATTTTCGAGAACCCGACACTTTTGAGAATTCCAACACTTTCGGGAATCCCGAAATTTTCGAGAACCCGACACTTTCGGGAGTCCCGAAATTTTCGAGAACCCGAAATTTTCGAGAACCCGACACTTTCGAGAGTCCCGAAATTTTCGAGAACCCGACACTTTCGGGAGTCCCGAAATTTTCGAGAACCCGACACTTTCGAGAATTCCAACACTTTCGGGAATCCCGAAATTTTCGAGAACCCGACACTTTCGGGAGTCCCGAAATTTTCGAGAACCCGACACTTTCGGGAGTCCCGAAATTTTCGAGAACCCGACACTTTCGAGAATTCCAACACTTTCAGGAATCCCGAAATTTTCGAGAACCCGACACTTTCGGGAGTCCCGAAATTTTTAAGAACCCGACACTTTCGGGAATCCCGAAATTTTCGAGAACCCGACACTTTCGAGAATTCCAACACTTTCGGGAATCCCGAAATTTTCGAGAACCCGACACTTTCGGGAGTCCCGAAATTTTCGAGAACCCGACACTTTCGGGAGTCCCGAAATTTTCGAGAACCCGACACTTTCGAGAGTTCCAACACTTTCGGGAATCCCGAAATTTTCGAGAACCCGACACTTTCGGGAGTCCCGAAATTTTCGAGAACCCGACACTTTCGGGAGTCCCGAAATTTTCGAGAACCCGACACTTACAAGAATCTCGACACTTTCGGGAGTCCCCAAATTTTTAAGAACCCGATCCAACCCGTCTCGACCTCGGGTTCCCGACATTTCCGGGTTCTCGCACACCTCCAAGTGCAACAGATTTACGCGGTTTGTCAATTCGCAGTCCTATCGTTTGCCACTTCCGACACGAGCAAGCTAGGCATCGAGCGGGAGAGATATATAAATAAACGAACCTAATGTAGAAATAGGATAATCGTTCCTAGACACGAACAACAGTGAAGCAAATATATATGGTACTTTTTTTTAAGAAAGTATTGCAATTTTTAAGTATTGTATACATTTTACGATCCTGTTCCCTGAAACTTCACCTGCGTATTTCTTTCGCCTATCAAAGTTTCCCTCTTCTGTTTCTTCCCCTTCGTTGATTCGCGACAAAGTAGATGTACTTACGTCTACGATATCTGTGCCATATATTTTAAAGAATATATTATCAGAAATACTCCAAACTTTTAATATATATATCCTAAGACTCTTTAAGTAAAGAAGGAACGCTGATTATTTAGTCGATTACTTCGACGATTCACGAACAGTAATTCTTGATTTTATGCAAGCCGCCGGAGAGCTCTATCTCGAGCAGAATCTAGCGTTCGGATTGTCCGCTGCCACAAAGTGCCTTATGTATTGTCGACAAGTGCATAGAATTGTTACTCGAACACTGATCGTTGATAAACACGAATCGTTAGTTTTTAAACATTGCTCTTCTATTTTACGGATTATTTTTTCTCCCAGCGTTCTAGAGAATGTTGGACGTATAGTATTCAGTATTGAATAGATTATTTCGTGTAAGATCCTTGACCAAAAATTCTTGGTGCGAATGTTCAATCGAAATCGATAAATAGAACTTCCGGCGCCGTTGTCTGTGATTCGCGTACGCGAGTATATTGGATGCTAATCGAAAAGTGCTTCGGCCGTAATCAGTATTTTCTGTAATTATATAGAAATGTACCTGTAATTGTTATTCGCCACTGCTTATTCAATTTTAATGTACTTTACGATCCATGACATGTTTCTCCTCCCTGGAACCCAGATTAATATTGAAAATTTCGTCATAATATCGTACAATAAATATATGAATATTTCCATAATAAGGAGAACAGTTTTCTTTGCCCTGTAAACATTTCGCATCAAGTAAAACCGAGGCGAAAGACTGTTTTAAGGGTAACAATTCACTTTATTTACATCGCCATTGCATCGTTTAGTCTAAGTATAAACGTATCAAATCGTCCTCCTTGGCAGGATAATTTGTTACCGGACACTTCCCACTTTTGCGTATCGCAGGAAGAATGCACTGGTAGCAGAACGCGTATCTGTAAAATATAGAAATGTAACGGAATTCAATTTTCTTCGAATTAAAATTTCTAGTTGGAGGAGCTACATTTTTCGTGAAATTAGTTGAATCTAACTTCTATTTTAATTGATTACGTTAAAATTTCTAGTTGCAGGAGCTAAATTTTTCGTAAAATTAGTTGAATTTAACTTCTATTTTAATTGATTACGTTAAAATTTCTAGTTGCAGGAGATAAATTTTTCGTGAAATTAGTTGAATCTCACTTCTATTTTAATTGATTACATTAAATTTTCTAGTTGCAGCTAAATTTTTCGTAAAATCAGTTTAAATTAACTTCGATTTTAAATGATTACGTCAAAATTTCTAGTTGGAGGAGCTAAATTTTAGTAAATTTAGTTGAAATTAACTTCGATTTCAACTAATTTTAGTAAATTTGGTTGAAATTAATTTCGATTTCAACTAATTTTAGTAAATTTGGGTAAATTTAGTTGAAATTAACTTCGATTTCAACTAATTTGAGTAAATTTGAGTAAATTTGGTTGAAATTAATTTCGATTTCAACTAATTTAAGTAAATTTTAGTAAATTTAGTTGAAATTAACTTCGATTTCAACTAATTTGAGTAAATTTTAGTAAATTTAGTTGAAATTAACTTCGATTTCAACTAATTTGAGTAAATTTTAGTAAATTTAGTTGAAATTAACTTCGATTTCAACTAATTTGAGTAAATTTTAGTAAATTTAGTTGAAATTAACTTCGATTTCAACTAATTTGAGTAAATTTTAGTAAATTTGGTTGAAATTAATTTCGATTTCAACTAATTTGAGTAAATTTTAGTAAATTTAGTTGAAATTAACTTCGTTTTCAACTAATTTTAGTAAATTTTAGTAAATTTAGTTGAAATTAATTTCGATTTCTACTAATTTTAGTAAATTTAGTTGAAATTAACTTCGATTTTAAATGATTACATCAAAAATTCTAGTTGCAGGAACTAAATTTTATTAAATTTAGTTGAAATTAACTTCGATTTTAATTGATTACGTTAAAATTTCTAATCGCAGGAGCTAAATTTTTCGTGAAATTAGTTGAATCTAACTTCTATTTTAATTGATTACGTTAAAATTTTCTAGTTGCAGGAGCTAAATTTTTCGTGAAATTAGTTGAATCTAACTTCTATTTTAATTGATTACGTTAAAATTTCTAATTGCAGGAGCTAAATTTTTCGTTAAATTAGTTGAATCTAACTTCTATTTTAATTGATTACGTTAAAATTTCTAGTTGCAAGAGCTAAATTTTTCGCAAAATTAGTTGAAATTAACTTCTATTGTAATTGATTACGTTAAAATTTCTAGTTGCAAGAGCTAAAATTTTCGCCAAATTAGTTTAAATTAATTCCAATTTAAATGGTTTACATTAAAATTTCTAGTTGGAAGAGCCAAATTTTTCATAAATTCTTGTAACTTTCTACACATACGTACCCTGACACAGAAAGAACTGTGTGTATCCTGAGCGGTTTGCAGCAAATTGGACACACGCCTTTGTATCGCTCTGCTATTCTTGGAATCTAAAAGTAGTAGTAACACGAGATTAATAAAGAAAATATTTTAAACACTTTACGAGGCATCGTCGATGCCTTCAACTATCTGTATGTTATTTTCTTTACCGTTGGAGGTGGGGGAATAGGTAACGTTATCAAATTCCTATGATAATGTTCCTGCGTCCACCAGGACAAGAACTGGAGGAAGAACGCTCCAAACTCAAGCGACGTAGTCGCCACTCGTTGAAGTATATGCAGCCCGTCGCCGACACCGAACGAGTTATTCCTTATTTTCCTCAGCAGATCTGAAACGCTGTCTATCGGCTGTGGTTCGGCGTACGTCAAGGTGACGAATAACAGCCTGAGGAGTGGCGACTGGTACACCGACTTCCCCGAAACGTACAGAATGTAACTATACAGGACCATAAACTCGTACGCCATGAAACTCATCGTGGATCCTTTCACGACAAGCTTGCGATACAATTTCTGCCATTTCTGCGGTGAAAAATGAAATAAATTCTGCGTTCGTCTTCCAGTTATTCCTCAGCGATATATACCGTTCGTGGTGCGCAGCCGTCGATCTCCTCGAGCTTGTACCTCTGACTCAGATCGAGGAGCTTATTCTTTAAGTAAGGGAACAGAACTATCAATATTAGAGACAGTTTCTCTTGCTCCTTCGATAGCTCGGATTTAAGTTTAGAATCCGTTACTGCTATGCGCTTTAAACCGTAGAAGGTTTCGGAAAAGGAAGCCGCTGGGGAAAACGTGTCTTTGTGAGTATTTATTCGGTCGTGATCCGCTTCGGGTTTACTTACAATATTTCTTTAGATAATACCGCTGGAGGATTATATTGAAAATTAAATAGCCCTCGTCCGCCCACCTAAGAAGGTGTCCATACCGTTCGAGATCGAACGATGCGACGAACTAGAAAATTGTTCAGAATTAGCGGAGCTAAAGCTCGTCCTAATTGTCGAAGTGTTGCAATGTGGCGAACGAGAGGTTTGAATTGTTACAGGTATCGGGGTGCAGAAATTTTAAGGCGATACTCATGTGTGTTTATTTAAAAGAATACAGTTCAATTTACACAAAAATAGGAGTTTCTTTAAATTAAACTTTGTAGAAATCGTTCGGAGGGAAGCAAAGATGTGGACTTTTCCTCCGGGAAGCCTTTCTTTCGAGCCGGAACTTATATTTATGGAAAGTACTTGTATCGATTTTGAGGTTAGGAATGTTTTCGCTGAAAGGTTATGAGACGAAAAAGGAAGAATAAAGTTATGTTTTTAAAAATTAATGAAGGTGTTTTGAAAAAAAGGCTTTTTTAGAGCAAAGAGTTTGATGATAACAGGGCCTGCGTTTCCGGAGATGTAAAGTGAGTGACCTTGAATCTTGAGCCTGAGCGCCTAACCTACCGACAGAAGTTTTTTAAAAGCCGGCTCGACAGTTGATGCAAATGATTCTTGAGCGACGATTTCGAAGATAGAAGGTTTTATAAACGTAGTTCCAGTTAAGTGAGCTCCTCTCTCAGCCATGTTACTTTCTTCTTAATTACCACTGCTTAGGCATTCATTATGAGTGATTTGATTATTATGAGTGTGACCTATGGACCCTTGACAATATTTCGTGTAAATTACTTTACGATCCTATTGAACAGTGTTACTGTCCCACGGACAGTGTTCGTCCGAGATTTTAAGTCCAACATTCCAAAAAGAATTTTATTTATAAATATGACTTTTGAGGATAATGGTAAAATTGAAGTTTAAAAAACTCCGAAAAGTTAGTCCCTCATTTTGGAGTATTGGGAAGTGATATCCGTCACCATGACATCTGGTGGTGAAAGTAGAGGCGCTCGTTGGTACACATTAATCCCTCGAAATACACGAAATTCATCTTCTATAAAATTCCGCTGGGCAGGATTTGAACCTTCCGAATCACATATACTTTGCATAGAAAGGAACATTTTCGCAAATAACTACAATTCCGCAAATATCTTGTAACCATATCGGCGCCATTTGCATTTGGGCTAGGCCCCGCCCCCATGTCACTTCCCAATATATCAGTTTCTGTTTTATGCAATCGATTGTGCATCGTTTGTACATCTTTGTTCGCTTATTTTTATTACTTGTTCACAAGCAATTGTTCTATCGTATTTTCTATAATACATAAGTCAGGTTATTAAAAATATTTTTCTTTATGTTATAGATAAATCTTGGGAATATTTCTCCGTGGACAGAAACTTGAAGTGGGACGGATGATGGAAAGCTGTTAACCTCAACAATGTATATAAGAAGACAGTGATTTTATATGTAAGTAAAGTGATTATATAGACTAAAAGTGAAAATATATTTATTATTTATATGTACACTTTTTTGTAATATTTTGAACATGCATTAAAAAAAATAAATAAAGACAAAAATACTATACAAAACTGTATTATCATTGCAAAAACCCTCTTCTCGCGAAAAACACACAAAGTTGCAAACCGAAATTTGGCTTCTCGCGAAAAACACACAAAGTTGCAAAACGGGATTTTATTTCTTGAACACCTCAATTTCATTTGCAACAATGTCGAAAAAATTTTGGCTTTTGCAACTTTGTTTGGCCTCTCGCGAAAAACGCACAAAGTTGCAAACCGAAATTTGGCTTCTCGCGAAAAACGCACAAAGTTGCAAACCGGGATTTTATTTCTCGAACACCTCAATTTCATTTGCAACAATGTTGGAAAAATTTTGGCTTTTGCAACTTTGTTTGGCCTCTCGCGAAAAACGCACAAAGTTGCAAACCGAAATTTGGCTTCTCGCGAAAAACGCACAAAGTTGCAAACCGGGATTTTATTTCTCGAACACCTCAATTTCATTTGCAACAATGTTGAAAAAATTTTGGCTTTTGCAACTTTGTTTGGCCTCTCGCGAAAAACGCACAAAGTTGCAAACCGGGATTTTATTTCTCGAACACCCCTATTTCATTTGCAACAATGTTGAAAAAAATTTGTCCTTTGCAACTTTGTTGCATTTTCGCGGAGCGCCCAAATAGCTTACCTGAATACTTACCATATTTGGCGTGATCATAAGGCGATTGCGTTGAAGTCAATAGAGTTGGAGAGTAGGGAATGTCATGTTTAAAATAGTACGTTAACGTAAAGATTTTTAAAAACAGTGTGGAATCATTTTAGGTGTTCTTTTTAGCATATCTTTTATATATGACTTGGAATCGGGAGGAGTAAGTATTGGAAGGAAGGCTAGTTAAATAATAATACTCTTTTATCATTTAGCTGCATTTTATTGAAATAAATAAAATGCAATACAATCAAATCTGACAAATGCGTTCGTAATATAGGAGATGCATGTGCTTCATAATTCAGGTAGATCCAAAATCGCTTTTAACGCCCTCTTATGTAAACATTCCTTACCTGTGAAGCAGAAATATACACGATTAATAATCGCACGACTTATAATACGTATTTTAGGCAAGAAAAAAAAAGTTAACTTATTCGCGAAGTATGTAAATAAATAAAATCGTCTAACATTGAAATTCAAATATATCCTAAACGAATAGTTTTTTGGCCCAAGTAGCTTAATACCTTTTCATAGCAAATAATAATCTGAATCGATCGATGTATTAAAAAACATACAATGCCATTTAAAAAAGTCACCTAGACCTTCATATACCCCCCACTCCTTCACCCACGGAAAGCTTTAACACTCCAAATAATTCCTCCCTCGAAACCACACAACTTCTATCCGAAACATTTTTCGATAAAATCACCAGTTTCGAAGATATCCGAGGGGATCGTTTTAAACGACACACCCTGTATAATTACATGCCTCCATAGTCACAAGGAACATGTTCGTAAAATCGTAATAGGGTAAACCAACCAGTAATTGATCGTATACCAGTGAACGACCATTAGGCAAAGAAATGTCAATTATAAATTTAAAAATATTATATATTTACCAATGGAGTGTAGTTGCGCTTTTAATATCCCATACTTTTAGTCACGCGTATTAAGCAAACATTAATAAGTACAATTCTTATTAAAAGTATGCGGTCATTTACCGTGCTTCTACACGTTTTGAATTTTATAATCGTTTTTTAAAAATCACGATAAGCATAAGTAATTATTTTTATAGAAACTTTAAGAAAAATAAATTTAAATGCAATTTCAATAGTTGTTTTGTTGTTATACATAAATATATTCAAGTATTAATCTGAAAGGTCCATAAATTCAACAATTCGGTCATTCACTGATTGGTTTACCCTAGTTATCAAAGAATTCCCCGGCAAATAGAATCCCCGATGCGAGGGGATTACCAAGGCCAGCCGCGAACTCACGCAGCGTCCCTTCGAAATAAATCGCCACAGAGGTTTTCGCGCGAGAACGCCGGCACTGCGAGCGCAGCCTTATTTCCACGAGAGCGTAGCGCGACGAGGGGGGCCAGGAAGAAACAGCTGTTCTGCTGCTGCTGGATGGTTGCTTTGACAGGCTGGCCGAAGGATAAGCGAATGTTTTATCTACACCTCACGCTTTTAAATGATATCGCGAATATTCCGTGGGGAAAATGAAAATGCCGCGGTCAAGAGAAAACGACAGATCGACACGCTGAAGATCTTCAACGACAAGTAAGGAAGAACTAACTTCGCCTGGTAACCTAACCTCCCTCGCTCCCTTTCCCGTTGTCTGTCTACTTAACGAGACCCTCGCGTTCTATTTTCTCACGTCGAAGGAAGCGACTCGCGAGTCTCGCTCGAAACGCGTGAAATTGAAATTTGACTCGCGACTTTTTTTTTCCGAGAATAAAGCAACCAACTCTAGCGGAAAATCCGTCATTCAGGAATTAATGATATCATCGGCCTTGATTCACGCCCAATTCGCGGGCGCCTTTTCTTTTCCTTACTCGCTCTTCGTCTCGAATTAAACTTCTTAAGTCTCTCGTTTCAAGGTCGCTTTTCAGATTTTCGAGTCGTCGCGCACGGAATGCTTTCTCCTCGATTCTCCTTATGTTTCGCGTTCGTTGACTCTGTTCCAGCAGCGTGAGAGTTGACTGTGTTCAGAGTCGAAGAACCTGATTATTACTCTAGCGTCCGAGTTCGTACTAACTCGAAATTGCGATTTTTCCATGTTGCAGTGTAGTAGAACTGAGGGAAGATGTGGAATACCAGGTGCAATTCGACGCCGGGGAAAGGAGAATGGCTATTATGGTCTCTTTGTCGCCGGAGTTTCCGCTGGAAAAGCCAGTGCTCAGGGTTTCCCCTCCGATAAATCACCCTTGGTGCAACGAGCACAGCGAGATCACGAGCGCGCCTGGGTTACTCAACGTACGTCTCCTTACGTAATTAATCGCATCCGCTAGAAGCTGCGAGACTATCGGCTTTGTACTTTAGTTCACAGTGCACAGCGACCTGGGCCGCGTCGTCCAGGCGATCATCAGGGAGCTGAGTAAGAACCCCCCGCGGTTGCTGCAGGACATTTCCCCCGGGTCTGCGAAGTCGCACAGAGGCGAGTACATTCCCAGAGGCCGGTCGGACGCGCGGGAGCGGAATGCTGTGTTTAACGATACCGTTACAGATTTGCCAGGAAGGACGTCGCCGTCGTACTCCCTGCAGCAGTATCCGGAGATCCCAGCGACCTCGTTCAACTCGTACTACAGCGCGCAGTTCCCACAGTATTCATCCGCCAGCGCGAACACCTGCGTCTACAGCTACAACCACGCGAACTCGACTACCCCGTACGCGACGGACGGCCACACGAAGTTCGGCTCTCCGTCTCAGCACTCCGCGTACATCACGAGCTCCAGAGCCAGCTCGCTTCACAACGCGGACCACGCCAGATACAATTCGAACCAGCAGGGTTCATACCTGAACTCGCACTACTCGAACGCGAATTACCAGTCGTTGGCCAACCAGGTGCAGAGCAAGCCCCGACAGAGCGTGGCCTTCCCCGAGCTGAACAGCCTGACCAACGAGGAGCTGAGGCTCCTCGGCGAGGACGACGACAGGCTGGACGAGTTCCTGGAGAAACATTCCGATCTGAAAGACATCAACGCGACCATCGACGGCGCCATCGATTGGGTCCAAAAAACTGCCGGTAGGTGAGAGAGCTTTAAGGGGGAGGCTACTGGGACGGCAAGGATAGATAGGTAATCGTGTGATGCGAATTGCGGAGAAACTACGTAGACGATTAAATTACGGTTTAGCATTTGATTTTGGGATATTGTGAAGCAGGGTTGACTAACTGGTGGCTCGTGAGCCACCCGGGGGTACCTCCGCCTTGCTGCTCCGCTGAACAGCTCCTTTTATATCTAGCAGATTCTGATGGTTGCAGTCGAGAAGAGTAGGGCTGGGACTATTTGTCGAACTTTTCGCTATTCGAATATTTGAATACTTCAGTTGCTCTATTATTTGGCGAATATAATTCGAATATCCAAGTATTCGAGTACTATTCGAATATTTAAGTATTCGAATACTGTTCGAATATTTAAGTAGTCGAATACTGTTCGAATATTTAAGTAGTCGAATACTATTCGAATATTTAAGTATTCGAATACTGTTCAAATATTTAAGTATTCGAATATTGTTCGAATATTTAAGTAGTCGAATACTATTCGAATATTTAAGAATTCGAATCGTATTAGTATTTGAATAGTAGAATGTGAATTATAAATCAAGGTCTCTAGGTTCATTTTTTTACAAGCTTTTATTTAATTTCAGTTGTGAGTAGGGCTGGGACTATTCGAATATTTTACAAGTATTCGAATGCTACGAATAAACTTAGAATATTTGAGTGTTCGAATGTTATTATTCGAATACTATTCGAATACTGATGTATTTGAATTATTCGAATACTGATGTATTTGAATTATTCGAATACTGATGTATTTGAATTATTCGAATACTGATGTATTTGAATTATTCGAATACTGATGTATTTGAATTATTCGAATACTGATGTATTTGAATTATTCGAATACTGATGTATTTGAATTATTCGAATACTGATGTATTTGAATTATTCGAATACTGATGTATTTGAATTATTCGAATACTGATGTATTTGAATTATTCGAATACTATTCGAATACTGATGTATTTGAATTATTCGAATACTATTCGAATACTGATGTATTTGAATTATTCGAATACTATTCGAATACTGATGTATTTGAATTATTCGAATACTATTCGAATACTGATGTATTTGAATTATTCGAATACTATTCGAATACTGATGTATTTGAATTATTCGAATACTATTCGAATACTGATGTATTTGAATTATTCGAATACTATTCGAATACTGATGTATTTAAATTATTCGAATAGTATAGTGTGGAGTGGAGTGGGTAAAAATTAGCTTACAAGATTTCACACTGACAAATGGACCTAAAGAACTTGATTTATAGTTCACAGCATACTATTCGAATACAACAGTATTCGAATACTTAAATATTCGAATAGTATTCGAATACTTGGATATTCGAATAGTATTCGAATACTTAAATATTCGAATAGTATTCGAATACTTGGATATTCGAATTATATTCGCCAAATAATTGAGCAACTGAAGTATTCGAATATTCGAACACCGAAAAATTCGACAAATAGTCCCAGCCCTACTCTGTATCTCCAAAACTAAGCTACATTAATATTTCAAACCTTCCGCGTGTCATTCTAGAGATTTCCAACTAATATTTACGCGAGCAAAAAAACTTCCAATTTGTCGACCGTTTTATAGTTCTAACTTCTTAAATGCCCCCTGATTAATCGCCACAGACCCTGTTAGTAAAGAGAATTTTTTTTGTCAGAGGCTAACGTAGCCAAAGAACCCGAGCTTAGAGAGCTGCAGTCTGACGTAGCGAATAAAGTGCAGACCGTCGCCGCGCTGAAGGCCAGATACGATCAGCTGATACAACGGTACAACAAGCTGTCGGAGGTGTTCACGCCGGATCATATCAAGGAGTGCCTGCGACGAGCGGCGGACGAGAGCCACGAGGAGAGCGAGAGGATCGCGGAGGACTTCCTGAACCGGAAGATCGACGTGGAGCGTTTCCTCAGCACCTACATCGAATGCAGGAAGCTGGGGCAGGCGAGGAGGACTAAAGAAGAGAAGCTGGCTCACCAGCTCAACGAGCTTAAGCGGGCTGGCTATTAAATATCGGACATATAACCACGCAACCTTTTCTATGAATCGAACAAACCTGTAAATAACTCGCCTAGTTAAATTAAACGATACTGTGAATTCGAACGGCATTCGTGTTTACCAAATGATTCCGCAAAACGGCTGGGGGCACTCGCTGGAAGAGAGGACACTCTTTTGTATTTAATGGACCGCTAACGTCGCCATCGCTGCTTGTTACTCGCGCCCGGGTCGTTCCTTCGCGAAAGGCAGAGTAATACCGCGTAATACTTGGATCGATTCTCGATGTACTTACGCGCCAGCTCTCCGACGGAGCGCCGCTCTTTGCTATGTAAAGAAACGCGCCGGGGGGGGCGGAAGTACGATTTAAACGGGATTTTTTCAACGTTTGCTATTCGGTGATGTTAATCCTCTAATTACTTATCCTACGGATGTTCCTAAATATATATCGTAACATACCGGAGAGCTGTGTAGGCGCGCGGAGCCCGAGGGACGGAGGGAAGAGGCGCCTCGTTCCGTTTCCTCGTTCCCTGTTAACCGTCGCGATATGTAATTCCATTAGTCGGCTCGGCGGTGTGTTACTTAAACGCGCGCGGCTTAAGTTTTCGGCGGAGCGGGAGGAACGATTTAACTGTGTAGAAATCGTAAGTTGTACATAAGTTAAGGAAACACGAGTTTTTAATAAAAGAAAATGCTGAGAGAAGGCGGCGAGTCCGATGGATGTGATTATTTCGACGGCGTGGGTTGAAATGAAACCGAATCCTCTTTATTTCCGTACAAACACTTGCGATCACTAATTGTCCCGCGTCTCTGCGTTCCCGTGTTAGAAAAATAACAGCGACAGGGGGAGCGAGCCTCTCCTTAAACGCGCGCTCTGCTCGCCTCGGCGTTAAGCTCGCAGCTAACGTTGCTAGCTGGTAATTTGAAACGTCTGTACGTCCACTCCTCCTCCTAGTAGATAATACGTCCCCTTTTCAATCGGCGTCGATGCCCGACGATCAAGGATCGACGAACGAAATCATGATGTATCGCGTGCCGTTGGTCACTCGCAGCCCTTCGTGGTAGTGGGTCAGTCTTCCGGGATGCATCAGCATCCAGCCCGGCTTCGTGTCCGTCACCGAGCAGTTGTAGCGAATGAATCGACACCCTCCGCCCTCGTAGTCCGCCCCCGCCCTGTTCAGGGCGATGTTGATCGTGTACGTTGAGCTGTCGTGGTGTGGCTTCAACAGCGGCTGCTCGTCCGGGCGATAGCGCACGACGAAGTTCATCAGGGCGCGCGGTGGCTGTTCATTTGCACAGAAACAGGGGGTTGTTGAGGCATTCGTTTTGGGGCGAGGCTGACATAAATACACTGTTCGAAGGAACTAAGGCAGGCTCTCACTACGCCTCGCTTCGGCTCATTTTATTCTTCCTATGCTTTTTTTTATGTAGATTGACAATTCGACTCGCACTGCGCCTCGCCTCGGCGCGACTCTGAGCCGTGGATTCTTCCTCGTGAATATTTTGAGGAAGAGAGGCGAGGAAAGTGTAGTTCAGGTACGGAGAAACCGTGGCGACGAGAGCCTAGATGCGAGTGCGAAAAGAAGTTGCGCCGTGGCGAGGCGCAGTGAGAGCCTATCTTTAGAGGAGTACTTAATCGAATGATGCTTCGATAGGTAAAAAATTGTCACGCGTGTATTTTGCCTCGGGCATTTCACACGGTCTCCTGTATTCCTTCGAACTGTTTCGAACAGAAAGGAATATTTGAAACTTAACCCCTTAACGCAGTTTTTTTGAAAAAAAAAAAAAAAACCAGCCAAAAAAATCCATCTTTTTTTATGTAAAAAAACACAATTTAGACACATTGTCTTGGTAAAAAAATGAAAAATTAATGTGAAAAATTATAGCAGCATAAAATACAACGCCGCTCGAATTATCTCGAGTGTGCACAGTTTGGCCGGTTTAGTGCGCTCGAATTAACTCGAGCGTACCAGTTAAGGGGTTAATTGGGTAGTGATGGGACCAAGCGCACCGCGAGTTACTTCGAAGTAAGTTAGTTTAGATAATACATTTTAGACAGCGAAGTGATTGGATGTTTATACGCATTGAGCTTGGTCTCATCGTTAGATAGGCGCTGAGAATGAAATTGGAGGATCAATCAGAATTAGTGATGGGATCCGAAATAGGGCTGGGACTATTGATTGAATTTTTCGGTATTCGAATACTTCAGTTGCCAAATTATTTGGCGAATATAATTCGAATATCCAAGTATTCGAATACTATTCGAATATTTGAGTATTCGAATATCCAAGTATTCGAATACTATTCGAATATTTAAGTATTCGAATACTGTTCGAATATCCAAGTATTCGAGTACTATTCGAATATCCAAGTATTCGAGTACTATTCGAATATCCAAGTATTCGAGTACTATTCGAATATCCAAGTATTCGAGTACTATTCGAATATCCAAGTATTCGAGTACTATTCGAATACCCAAGTATTCGAGTACTATTCGAATATCCAAGTATTCGAATACTATTCGAATATTTGAGTATTCGAATACTATTCGAATATTTGAGTATTCGAGTACTATTCGAATATCCAAGTATTCGAATACTATTCGAATATCCAAGTATTCGAATACTATTAGAATATTAAAGTATTCGAATACCATTCGAATATCCAAGTATTCGAATACTATTAGAATATTAAAGTATTCGAATACTATTCGAATATCCAAGTATTTGAATACTATTCAAATATTTAAGTATTGAAATATCCAAGTATTCGAATAGTATGGTGTGAATTATAAATCAATTTCTTTAGGTTTATTTGTCAGGGTGAAATCTTGTAAGCTAATTTTGACCCACTTCACACCATACTATTCGAATACTAATGTATTCGAATAATAACATTCGAATAATAACATTCGAATACTCAAATATTCGAAGTTTATTCGTGGCATTCGAATACTTGTAAAATATTCGAATATTAAATCATTCGAATAGTCCCAGCCCTAATCCGAAACACTTCGAATCTACGTATATGACGAAAACTTCGAAGCATTTCGAACATGATTCGAAGCTTAAAACTCTTGAAAGTCTCGATAAGTCTTGAGTCCTGATAACTACCAAGCTTTTGAAGCAAGAGTTTCAAGACTTCCAGGACGATCAAGACTTTCAAGTCTTCCAAAACCTATAAAAACTCAAGCCTTATCAAGAGTTTTAAGAGCTATTTATCAAGCGCTTCGAATCGCGTTCGAAGTGCTTCGAATTGCCCGATATTCGATCCAGATTCGAAGCGCTTCGACGCGCTTCGGGTGCCACCACTAATCAGAATACGAAGCCTATCACCAGAGGAGAATGCAGTGCGGCAGATTCGCAGAAAGGGTGTTCGCGATTCGAGATCTGTGCATGCGTGACTAAATAATCTTGTGCAGCCAGCAAAAGCCTATCCCCGAGTCCGCACAAAGTTGTTTCTGTTAACTCTTACGCTGGTATTGTAGCCTATAAAAACATGCTCTTGCAAGGGGCCGACATAGTCGTTAAGAAATTGCAACCAAGACTCGTGGAGGCCGACTTGTCTCAAGTGAATGTCTCTTGTCGGGACGGCCTCGTATCCGCCATCGATACGTGGATCCTGAAAACGAGCGACGGATTCGTTAAACCAGTGTTTGTGGCCTTACATCGTGATAATATCCGGTGAACACGAGCTCCTGCAGAGGCCTGGCGTACTCCTTTAAGAAGTATAGCCACTGCGATTCATAGTGCACTTGAGTCATGTGAATATCGCGAGTTGGTACGTTTTCGTAACCACCCGTTAGTCTTGAATCCTGCCGAAGAAATTGCATTATAGTAGCGCTCCCCGGTCGCTCTGAGCCGCGAGGGTTCAGAGCAGAGGATTGCCTTGCTGCGACAGGATTAACTTATCGGATAAAGGAGGAACAGAATTCTCGTACATGGTTCGATCCGTCCGACCACTTGCCAAACGCTTCCATGACCGCCACCAGTTCCTGCGTGAACTTCTCGTTGACTATGGGGAACCAGTATACGTCTGGGCAGGGCTGCGGAGGAAATTCAGTCAAGTTTTCGATTAAGATTCTTATGAAGAGTAAGGAAGTATACACACTTCGCGTGAAAATTAAAGGAACGCTATACTTTCCCGGCAATTTTCGTCATTTTCAAATGGCTATACCTCTGCGAAAAATGGTCGCGAAAGAATCTCATTAAATTGGCAACTAAAGGATCCGAAAGGAGACTTTCTTAGCTTTCCAAAACAACCATGAAAATTTGTTTACGACCATGAGTTCGCAAGTTATAGGCGTTCAAAGCGAAAACTACCTTTTTCGCTTTGATCGCGAATAAATCGGTAAATAAAAATCATACAACAAAATCAAACAGAACGAAATTAAAGAGAAATGTTTGCTCTATAAGATCTCTTCGTTGGATTTACCGGAAAAAAATTCTTTTGGCCCGTGCAAACGTTCAAAGTAGGCAAAAACTTCTGAAACTTCGTTTCCTACTCTCCATCTTAATAAAACAGTGTCATAATGGATGAAAAAAAAATAATTGAGTCCTTGATTCAAAAACTAGAAGCTTCGAGCGTTAATATGCGTTTTTTAAATATTTTTTGCGACCATTTTTCGCGAAGATATAGTCATTTGAAAATGACCAAAATTTTCGGGAACTTGTAGTGTTCCTTTAATTTTCACGCGGAGTGTATTAAGCTTGCCTGCGTGGGAGTTTCTTTGGGATCGAAGTTCTTTGAGTAATTCTGGTGTATGTATTTCCTCTCCCAGTCCAACTTATTGTCGATGATCTGGTACAAGTCAGGATAGGTCATCGTGACGTCGTAGCTGTCCGCATTAACCAGATGCCCGAAGTCAAGCCTGTTGCTGACGTACATGAAGATAGACCTCTCCCTGTTAGCGTAAGCGAAAGCCATGTCCGCGTCCAATTCACCCTCCGAGTACGACGGACGGGTCTCCTTGTTCCTTATCAGCGTAGCGTTAATTAGGTAACAGTTGCTGATGAACGGCACGTTCCACAGTCCCCTGGAACAGAGAATTTCATAAGAATGTGATTTCCAACGAAGTAACGATAGTCCTCTCCTTTCCCGAAGCCTTCCAACGCTCGTTTATTTAAAACAATCGAGGAGCACAATTGGGCCCGACTGAAAAGGGCAAATCATTCGTGACTCGTTGACCACATTGTGGGTACCTGGTCGCTTCGATATTCTCAGGGGCCTCAAGGCCAGCGAAGGAGCAGACGCATAAGCAGCGATTGTTTGCTTGCCACGCGAGGCAGTGTTGTTTTTCAGAGGCGATCGCTTAAATGTTTTGTCAGGCAATCACTGTGGTGTGGTGATTGGCTGTTGGGCACGCTGGCAATGGGTTTATGGATAATTATCCAATTGAGATTCATAACTCTGCCACCCGGTGACAGGCATGCCCATCTAGCGCAATCCGCTTATATTTTAGGCAGTAGGGACAGATGGAGGCTCGAAGCCACCAATTTCGCTTGGAGGAGGCATCTCAAAAGCCGCGTCGCTCTTGGCGCTAGCTTTCTCAGTGGAGTTTCACGTTGAGATGCTGCCGGTGCGTCGCAGCCACCGCTGCCAGAGAGCCTAAGTGTTACGCGGAGAGGTTCTATGTGACTGAACGAGCCTAGCGCGAGTCGCGGAAGACGAGACACGCCCGAGTGAGCCTCTATGTACCTGAAACAAATGAGGAGATGGGGGTTTCTGCGCCTGTTCCTGTTCGTCTCTCTGCTGATGAGCCCAGCGGCAGCGAAGGGCGGAGGTGGCCGAGGGAGCAGCAGAGGGCGCGGGGGGAGAGTGTACAAGTCACGGATGCCTATACTGATCCCCCATCGGAATCCAGCTAGCGCAAACTACTACGAGAACAAAGATGTAAGTGTGAACTCCAGCGACTTCAACGAACCATACGCCTATAAGAACTCTAGCCTGCACTCCTCTGGCATGAAAGTTCGCTGAGTTCTTGAAAATTCCAGGGGGCCAAAATAGTGAAAGCCTCTCACTTCGAGTTAGACTACATGCTAGGCAGGAAGATCACCTTCTTCTGCATGGCTACTGGGTTTCCGAGGCCAGAGATCACCTGGCTGAAGGACGGGATTGAATTGTACCATCATAAGTACTTCCAGGTACTCCTACCTCTTAAACTTTGCACAGTGGAGGCAACGAGACTTTACGACGCGCGGTTTGTAGGTGCATGAATGGCCGGTCGGTAACGACACGCTGAAATCAAAGATGGAAATTGATCCTGCCACTCAGAAAGACGCTGGATATTACGAGTGTCAGGCGGACAATCAGTACGCGGTCGATCGACGCGGTTTTCGAACAGATTACGTCATGATCTCCTATTAAAATCCATACCTCCTTTCAATTTTCTACAGACTGTATTCTTTATGCGGCACTTGAAAGTAGGGCTGGGACTCTTCGAATGATTTAATATTCGAATATTTTACAAGTATTCGAATGGTACGAATATACTTCGAATATTTGAGTATTCGAATGTTATTATTCGAATATTTGAGTATTCGAATGCTATTCGAATATTTAAGTATTCGAATATTTAAGTATTCGAATACTACTCGAATATTTCGAGTGAGTTCGTGATTTATAATTCACATCATACTATTTGAATACTGATATATTCATGCTGAATAGTATGGTGTGAATTATAAATCGAGTTATTAGCTTACAAAATTTCACCCTGGCAAACTAATAAACTTACAACTGAAACTAAATAAAAGCTTGTAAAAAAATGAACCTAAAGAACTTGATTTATAATTCACACCATACTATTCGAATACATCAGTATTCGAATACTTAAATATTCGAATAGTATTCGAATACTTGGATATTCGAATACTTAAATATTCGAATAGTATTCGAATACTTGGATATTCGAATACTTAAATATTCGAATAGTATTCGAATACTTGAATATTCGAATACTTAAATATTCGAATAGTATTCGAATACTTTAATATTCGAATACTTAAATATTCGAATAGTATTCGAATACTTGGATATTCGAATACTTAAATATTCGAATAGTATTCGAATAATTGAATATTCGAATACTTAAATATTCGAATAGTATTCGAATACTTTAATATTCGAATAGTGTTCGAATACTTGGATATTTGAATACTTAAATATTTGAATAGTATTCGAATACTTCAATATTCGAATAGTATTCGAATACTCAAATATTCGAATAGTATTCGAATACTCAAATATTCGAATACTCAAATATTCGAATAGTATTCGAATACTCAAATATTCGAATAGTATTCGAATACTCAAATATTCGAATAGTATTCGAATACTTGGATATTCGAATAGTATTCGAATACTTGGATATTCGAATATTCAAATATTCGAATTATATTTGCCAAATAATTGAGCAACTGAAGTATTCGAATATTCGAATTCCGAAAAATTCGACAAATAGTCCCAGCCCTACTTGAAAGTAAAACGGGGGAAGTTGAACACTGAAACCTGGAGCTTTGATTTCCAGAGCTCTTAATGACGAAAGCTACATTTTCTAGTTCAAAAGAACAAGGCTTCTTGTTTATAAGAAAGTAGAATCGTGGAGCGCGAGCTAGTTCAGAAATCAATCTGCAAGAAGTTACAGAAACCGAAGACTGATGAGACACGCCTGTTGAATTCCCTCAAGCGATCGTTTGCTCAATTAAAATGTAATCACTGTGGATTTATGTAAGTAAATCATACGAAACAGCTCGCTGCTTTCTTTAATGCACGCAGCCCGTCGTTATTAAGAATCCCAGCGCATAACGGTGTACTTGGAAATTCAGAGTTCCCCCAGCTCTTATTCATTAAGTCACAATTGACTCCCATAAAGGTGGTGCGTGCGCTCCGCGAGGCATAAAACATATTCAAAATAGCTCTCCGTTACGAATCCATCGAACGAATTATCGGCCCGCGCTTGATCGAGAAGATCGCCCTGGAACCAGGCGAGTCTAAGCAACCGTCGGAGCAACAAGAATTAAAGCTTGCGGACAATTGGAATCAATTGGCGCAGATTTATCGGCCTCCTAAATAATGGAAATTAATCGAATCGGAGCGCTTAGCTGCGGCGAGTCCCACTTTCATCGCACTCGATTCCAGCTTGTTTAAACTTATCCGTACCCAGCCCTGCGCTAAACATCTAGTTAGCGGATTCGCAGTCCCTCGATGACCGAGTTGAAATAGGTGTCAAAGAAATAACCAGCACACGCACAGGCCACACACGTGCGGCCCGGTATTATCAGTCTGCACGTCTGTAATAGATAGGAGAGGACACTAGGGGAGTAATGAGTAGGTGGCTGTCAGTTGCATCGGAGTTCCGTGTGATCGCCGTACGTTGCCTGCACTCGGTGAGTATCCGCAGCAAGTATTTAAAACCGAAACTCCTGTCTCGGGAGCCAAACGAAGAAATCGCCGAAGAAGATACCGAGGAACCCAGGTCTCGTTAAATACCTCAAGTCCCAAAATTTCCTTAAGAGATGCGGAATAACTAACGCAGAACAGCTTCGCCGAAACCCTAAATAACGATAGAAATCTGCTTCTAAGCGAACCTAAACTCTACTAATTTCACGACACGCTTTCATTCGCTTCCGCCAGAACGCCATGCCGCGCTCTACGATGATGCTGTTTCTGCTAATCGCGCTGCTGCTGAACAGCCAAGAGATACTTGGCCGCCGAGGAAGAGGCAGAGGTAAAACCAAGTCGCGAGTTCAAATAGGATTGCCTATAACCGGCAAGTATCGCGACCCGGAGAGCGATCAATACTACAACAACCAGAACGTACGTAGGACCACTCGGTGTTACAGCTTCTCAATTGTTCGATCCTGATCTTAAAACTGGTTACCCAGGGCGCGAAGATAATTCTGGCGTCCCACTTCGACTTGGAGTACGTGCTGGGGCACAAGATCGCCTTCCTCTGCGTGGCGCGTGGAAACCCCCGGCCGCACATTACGTGGTTCAAGGATGGAGCTGAGATCTACACCCACGTCTACATGCACGTTAGTACGCTCGATCCTAGCGCGGGGGTGACAGAGGCCGGAGCAGCGTGACGATGTGAATTTCGCAGGTGCACGAGTGGCAAGTGGGAGACGACAAAGTGAAGTCGAAGCTGGAGATCGACCCCGCCACGCAAATGGACGCCGGAGTCTACGAGTGCACGGCTGATAACATGTACAGCATCGACCGTCGATCGTTCAAGACCGACTTCTCTATCGTCTTCGATTAAGCTCTTCCGCGCGGAAGAAGCGACCGTACATGGCAAATTAGCGCGATGGAACCGCGCGATGTAGTTCTAAAAATGTATAACCCCTGTACACCAAGTTGGGTGTTAAAATAAATTCAGTTCGTTAGAAGAGCAGCCCAGGTCTCGCGATCGCTTACCTCCGCTCGTTCTTCACGATCTCCACGTAGTCGAAGCTCCTCGCGTAGAACCCGTCGTCCATTATCGCGCCCCAGAAGTTGCTCCACATTTTATACGGCCTGACCAGCAACGGCGCCACGATCCCTCGGTTCTGGTCCACCAGCAGCTTCAGCGCGAACTCGTTGTCCAGATGCGAGATGGAGTCGATCGAGAAGTAGCCGGAGCATTCCATCAGCACGCAGTAGTCCCTAGATTTCAGTGTTTTATTTTAACGCGAGTTAAGACGATTCCCCAGTCCGAGGAGATTCTTACATGGCCAGGTTCCTCGCGTCGACCTCGCTGATAGCGTCGCCGGGGACGATTTGCTTGTTGCTCCTGTACTTCTTCCCGAAGCGCTTCACGAACTTGTTCACCGCGTCTTGGTGGTAAGGCACGTTGTTGTGGACGAACAGGTGGAGCTTCGATTTGGGATAGATCTGCTCGCGAATCGCCGCGAAGAATTCCTCCAGGAAGGGAGTGGGGCTTTCAATGAATACCGCGATTACCAGAACGGGAAACTCGTCCGGGACTGTTTTATCGATCTCCATGGTGTCCTCCCAGCACATCACGCACCCCTCCTCGGGGTTCCAAGCGTTAGCCAAGTAATTCCCCAGGGAATTCAGGGACAGCTTGCTGTAACCGTTCCCGTGGAGGATCAGCGGCTCCGTCTTGTAAACCGTGTTCACGAGGGAGGCCTTGCCTCCCTCGAATTTCAATTCCACGTCAGCTGTGAAACCCAGTGTCGTTAGTACGATAGAACACTTTTACGAGAGGACGGAGCTTTTGGTCTTCGCTTACCTACTACTCCGTAGAGGTTCTGGAATATCTCGGACCTGTGGTCCAGCTTGATCTGGTGGCGCTCCCTCAGTTCCTCGTCCAGGTACACCCTGGTGTAGAACAACTGATCGTCGTCCTTGTTTTCTATAGGGGCGTGCGTTAAAATTGCGTAGACATCAGAGGCGTAGCCTGCGAAGCCTCCAGAATTTAGGAAGCGCTTGCCACGAGCCACCAGCGGATACTTGGAGGCCAGCGATCTGTCCGGCCAGCAGGATCCTTCGGCGGAGAACAACACTCTGGCGTTCGAGCTCTTGAACTTATCGATGATCTTGTCCAAGCCGCCCAGAAATATCACGTCGTAGCTGAAACGGAGAGTAGACGCTGAAGCAGGAGTTGAGAAACGAAGGTATAAGAGTCTGCGGGGAAGTAACCTGTCTGTGAATATCACGATTCTTTCTGCGTCGTCTCGATACTTCTGCAGAGCCTCCGCTAGCAGGTTCACTTTGTATCCTCCTCCCACGCTGGTCTTTATATTCTCTCCGCCTTGCCAAGGCTCGCCCACTCCCAGCACGTTCAAGTTATCGAGAAATCCGTAGACACCGACGGACCTGCGGTATCTCTTGTAGCCGTCCGTCTCGTTGGTGGCCACGGTGAACACAAGGACATCTGGAAGGCGAGGGGGATAAGCTTGATTCGAAGAAGAATCGCTGCATCGATTTATTATTCGTGGCTGGAAACTGTTAAGGGTTTACGCCAGCTCGGTTGCATTTAGAACGAGGTAGGATTCTGAAATAATCGGTTGCGTCTAGCAGTGGTGGATTTAACAGGGCGGCCGATGAGCAGTTGCCAATCGGCAAGGCCCCGCTAGGGCCCCATCTTTAAAAAAGAATTATGATTTTATTGAAACTATATTTTTTTTGGGGTTATTACACTGAGCCAGTTTGAGGTGAACTACTGCTTTAGATTCTCGGAAAATGGGCCCCTGCTCAGAAGGCCCCAACTGGGCCCCATCTTTAAAAAAGAATTATGATTTTATTGAAACTATATTTTTTTGGGGGTTATTACACTGAGCCCGTTTTTGGTAAACTACCGCTTTAGTTTCTCGGAAAATGGGCCCCTGCTCAGAAGGCCCCATCTTTAAAAAAGAATTATGATTTTATCCAAACTATATTTTTTTTGGGGGTTATTACACTGAGCCCGTTTTCGGTAAACTACCGCTTTAGATTCTCGGAAAATTGGCTCTGGCTCAGAAGGCCCCAACTGGGCCCCATCTTTAAAAAAGAATTATGATTTTATTGAAACTATATTTTTTTTGTGTTATTACACTGAGCCCGTTTTCGGTAAATTACCGCTTTAGTTTCTCGAAAAATGGGCCCCTGCTCAGAAGGCCCTCTCTAGGGCCCGGTCTTCAAAAATAAATTATGATTTTATCCATTTTCTTTCTATACTTTTCTGTACATTTACCTCCTTTTAGTAAATTACCTCTTCATTTCCCCGAAAAAATGGGCCCCTCGACTTTGCCACCTGGGCCTTTTTTCTTAAATCCGCCACTGGTGTCTCGCAAGGCGGTATTCATGAAGAGGAGGATGCTCGAAGAAATGGTCTTTTTTCAGATAACAAGCGCGAATTACTGGCTGAGAAGAGTCCATCATACAGAAAAGACTAAAGTACCTATACGATCTCAAAAATTCGAGGACCGTGTTGCTTCTTTTTTGTAAATCGTAGCGGGGTGTATTCAAAGGCAGTTAGTCTATTTTTAAGCGTAATAGCATGGGCTTGCTACCGAACAAGCAAACGCAACGTCGTGACTTTTTCGACGTGACACCATGATCCAAATATAACGCGCAGTCTGCTAACCGTGCTAGGAGTCACGTCATCTCGCATGCGAGGCCGTCGATTATAATTCTCGGCTCGGGAGTTGCTGCGAACTTTACCAACAGACTCGCAGAAAGGGGTTATGTCTAGTCAGCTGGCAAAAAAGAACGCGATTTTCGGGAATCTTTTGTGGAATATCTACAGTATATTTGTTTACAACTATTCGCTTATTTTAAAAGCACATATATGGAGAAACTTTCAGTAATTTTGTTAATAAAAAATTTAAAAAAATTAAAACCGTCTTCAAAAAAAATAAAAATGCACTAAAAAGTAAAATATACTATTACGATTCTCATATTTTTTAAGTCGGCGCCTCATCATTTGCACTGTGTAAATCTGGCGCCGACTAAAAAAAATTGAGAGTCGTAGATTAAATAAGGGAAAAAATTATTTTTTACTTTTCAGTACATTTTTATTTTTTCAAGTCGCTTTTAATTTTTTTATTAACAAAATTACTGAGAGTTGCTACATACATGTACTTCTAAAATAAGTGAATAGTTGTGAAAAAATATACAGTAGATATTCCAAAAAAAATTCCCAAAAAACGCGTTCTTTTTCGTCAGCTGACTAGGCATAACCCCTTAATACAGCTGTCTCAAGTTTTCTAGAACGTTTACAAATGGGCCAGAAGCCCCCCCCCCTCAAAAAAATCCTGATGTTATGCAATATATTTTCTTATGTTTTCTTAATTTTCCCGAAAAAAAATGGCCCCCCAGAACGTTTGCCACGTGGGCCGTCCCCCTTAAATCCGCCACTGCATCTGTCTTCTAAAAGCAACGGCATAAAAATCATATTTCCAGATTTTCCAGTAGACTGAAAAAAGCAACGTTTGCATGACCGACTGACGCGCGAGCGCGCAGATACCACTGCCCTAGTAGCGTTTGAATGTGGGCGATGATCGTTCTTCCATAAGTCGAATTACCAAAAAGAAATGGTAGTACAATTAGGACAGAAGATGGAAGAGCAGAAGCATACACTGGCAGTGACTCGCGTGTACCAGAGCGATGCAACCGGAAATGTATATCAGGGCGATGCAACCGGAAATGGAGAGATAACGACTCCACTGTACGGTCCAGTTATCCAGCCGTCAGAGGAGATGCAAGAATTTAAATTAGAAAAGCAATTATCAAGCGTTCCTCCCGTGCAATGCGCGGTCAGTGCGCTACGGTAACTGTGCAGCGGTTTATTTCTCGTCAGTAATCGACGGTTGGAGGAATGAGCGCATGGCAATTGAACTTGCGAACCTAGAAAACCAAGCAATCGTTTCGAGCGCAGTCTTCGACGCTGTGGGCGTTGAAGGCTGAGCTCCGCTATGCTGCGATTTTTTATTGTGCCAATTATCGCCGCGTAATGGAGCCGAAAGGAGGGCAAACCATAGGTTCGTTAACGAAACGTCTGCGAGACCAAGTCTGAGAGGACTTCGATCGTGGGCTGGAGTGGATTTGAAACTGGAACTTACGTGGGTTTGGAGATCGCGAGAAGTTGGAATGGAAATGCTCTTAGAGAGCGAAATACTAAAGCTTTGGAATTAGTAACGAATTGAAGTAGAATCGCCTTGAAACTACTAGCGAATTAAATTACTAAAACTTCGAAACTAGCAAGCAGTCCAAATAAAAATGCTCTGGATTCAAATACTAATATTCTGAAGCCAGAGACGAAACAAAATACTATTTCAAAACTTCCACATTTAAATCGCCAAACCTAGACATCCATTAATCCCAAACAATTACTTACTGCAATTACAACTGCCCGCAATTGCTCGCAATTACTTTGCATTACTTCCCGTGGGCCCAACAAAGAATCACCATGGCGAGATAATTGCCCCATCGCCGCGAACAATCGCCAAGAGCGAGCACGGTCAATTTTTCCGTTCGAAATCTGACACCATATACGTGGCCTCTTTCAACCCCCATCAAGGTTCCTCCGATTTTCAACGCACCGCAATAAAGCAGCGGCTACAAAACGTTTCCCTTATCCTTGCTCCCAGTAAAATTATTACGTCACTGACAAGAATACGCGATCCCGCCTGCGAGGGCCTCGAAAGGGGTCAAGCGACCTCGGTCCAGTTGCCTGATAAACGCGATAAAACAGCGTCCAGGCGAGCCGCGGGCCGAGACGAGCACGGATACATCTCCAAACGATCGCAATCTGCATTCCGTGCCACGGAGATCCGCGGACTTGCAGACGACGCGGTCGAGCAGGCTCGATAATCGAAGGAACTTGCGCTCTTCGGGGTCAATGTACCGAAAACTTTCCCTACCGGGCGATCGCCGTAAAAGCAGATTTATTACGACCGTTAATCTACGAAGCACCGTTAAGCCTAACGATCGCCAAGCTTCCCCCCGCGGAACGCGAGCGCCCGATAATTTCTGCAGGCCCAAACGAAGTCCATTCAGCACCGACACGCGAGCGCTTTCATTCATGATTCGGAAGATTCTCGTAGCCGTCCGACAGTGGGGTTGTAGCGGTTAAAGTGCTCTAGCTACGCACTCGGAAATCTATTTTATGGGATTAGAGATAAACAGGATTCCACTCGTACGAGAATCGATTCAAACGATATTTACGGGCGCGATAAATATCCACCCTGCTGATCGAAGGCTCGAGGGGAATTGCACGGAGGCTTTTTACCGTCTATACTCGCTGGAGTCTCGCTGACCACGTGGTACGTGAGGAACAGGCACCAGAGCAGGCAGCATCCAACCTTCATTTCACGCATCTCGAAAGGACAAGGACCGCGTACGCGCGCACGAACACATCGAACGCACTGTGCAGACTAAACGAGACTAAAGGCCAGAGCGGAAAGCTTGCCGCTACTCCCACGCCGCCTCCCCCCTCCCCGTTTCCAAAAGACCGCGAGTGGACTCTTGTAAACATGATTGAACGCTCCTGTAGAATGTTGCGAGCATTTAATTAGGCGAGAAACGCGTGGAATTCGGGGCTCGTTCGTTCGGTGGCGATTGATCTGCACTGCGTGCGCACTGGCGGCTTGCGCTTCGACGAGGCGCTTAAAACTCGCTGGGTCTTTTCGGACCCGAGTGTAATATCGGCAGGGGAAATTTGAGAAATTTATAATTCTCTAATGTTTTAAGAAGCGGAGTGTGACACGGGTATAGTAGGGTAGTTAATATGGGTCAAATTCACGCAGGAGTCAATCTCCGCGTGATCAATTGAATTGCCCGCCATCCGAGGTTTAAGACCGAACATTTGTGGGAAATGGATTTGGGGAAGCTTGTTTTTAATTAGAGACGATTACGGTGCACAGTAAGCATTGAAACTCTCGAAGGTTTCGAGCTCCTTTTAGGTTAGGAATGAGGTGGATGCTATGTTGTACCTTTGAGGCGCTCCAAGCTTCGCAGATGGAAATTAATAACATTTCGTGGTGGAAAATCGCGGGACACTTGTTTCCATGCACGTAGTGCATTGTAAACTATTATCGACTGAACAAATAGTGATACGAGTACTCTGAAGATGACGCTTTGAGGAGTGCCAAATTAGAGAAACGAAAATTAACGATGAATTCTTCGAAAGAGATAATATTAAAATTTAGAAACATACGTATTATACTGGGCGAATTCCATTTACGCCCAAATCGCCCGTGATTTTCATTAAGGTGGGTTTTTCTGTACGCGACTGGACGCAACGTCAGGAATTTCAAAGTTGATTTTCTCAAGAATGAAGCTCGATATCCAAAAAAGTTACTCTTTCTTTTCGACTTATAACAAGAAAGTAAGTCGAAAAGAAAGAGTAACTTTTTTTGGTATCGCTTTTCGTTTTCGAGAAAATCCACTTTGAAATTCCTGACGTTGCGTCCAGTCGCGCATAGGAAAACCTACCTTAATGAAAATCACCTTGAAGAATTTCCAAGTCGATTTTCTCAAGAATGAAGCTCGATATCCAAAAAAGTTACTCTTTCTTTTCGACTTATAATAAGAAAATAAGTCGAAAAGAAAGAGTAACTTTTTTTGGTATCGCTTTTCGTTTTCGAGAAAATCCACTTTGAAATTCCTGACGTTGCGTCCAGTCGCGCATAGGAAAACCTACCTTAATGAAAATCACCTTGAAGAATTTCAAAGTCGATTTTCTCGAAAATTAAGCGCGATATGAAAAAAAGTTACTCTTTCTTTTCGACTTACGACAAGAAAATAAGTCGAAAAGAAAGAGTAACTTTTTTTGGTATCGCGCTTCATTTCCGAGAAAATCGACTCTGAAATTTGCGTATAGGAAAACCCGCCTTAATGAAAATCACGGGCGATTCTGGCGTAAGTGGAATTCGCCCACTATCATGCGAAAACAGTAATTCTCTCCTAACAAATTCGGCAAATATTCCAATAAATAGTTACAACTGTGAATGGTTAATAAATAAAAAGACATTTAAAACAGTTGGTAACACTTCGTGGATAACTAGACCGTTGCGAAAGCCTTCATTACCGACCACCGTAACCTTTGAATATCAAAATAAATATGTTCGCTCACCCTTTATGGGGATGTCTGATGACTCGTCTTTCTTTTTATGCCTTTCAGCGAGAACCTGCTCGAAAACGTTCGACGATAATCCTTTACACGACGCGTTTTCATTGTTCTCCCGACTCGAACTGAAACAAACTTCCTCGACCGCCGCGGCGAAGCTTACGTAATTTGATAAAAGAACAGCGAAGAGTAGAACGCCTCCCCCCCTGCTCACCATGTCCCTTCGCACAAGGCACCCACGGCGACCAAGTTCCTCAAATCGAATGACACACTCTAACAGCTTCTGGATATAGAAATATTAATAAATACACGCCCCGGGATTCCCCGTATCTATTGCCTCTAGACACGTGACCCTTCCTCAGAAATAAACGGAGAAGAGAGATGCCTGTTACTTCTACCTTTCCGCAGCTAACAAGCCGAGTCCCTCCCCGAAAACTGTCCGACCGACGAACCAATAGAACTAAATCGATCTACACAGTCGATGGAATCATTTATAGGTGAAATGGGATTCGAAAGCGCGACGGATTACATCGTTTTTGTCAAGGGAAAGAACCGAGGGCCTGGCGTACCGTGACCGCGGGGTTCTTTCTTCGTTTCACTTCCTACCAATTTCAAGAGACTTTTTTCCAGGAGATTCGGAGAGATCATTTATCGATTCGAGCTTCGCGGTGCCCTCTTGCTCAATATCGCCGATTGCGATCGCGCCGCGAAAGATTACAAGCGATTTAATAATAGGGGTTATCGTGTATGTAGGTAATTGAGTTAGCCGGGAGAGCCGAACTAATGCCCAACAAATAGGATTAAGCATTGACTTAATACGATTAACTGGGGCAGTAGAGTGCACGATGCTGAGGCTTCTTTCGCGTTTTCATGGGAACTCCCTGGCAGTGTCCGCGCACCCGTTATCCTCGCTGCTCCAGCGCTGTAGCGATTCCCGAACAGAGCGAGGCTCCGCCAGAAGATGGGGAAGGATGACGCCGAGACCGTGGCCCTGAAGCAGGAACTGGAAGAGCTGATCAACAAATGCAAGGTTAGAGAAAATCAGGCGAAACCAGCTTCCAGGAATAGTAGCAGCGTGTATCTATTCGCCTTTGACAACGATCTTGCTTCGTTATACGACAGGAGGACCAGAAGAAGCAACAGGACGCGACTCTGGAGGACGCGTGCAGCGGCGTAGCGGATGCTCCGAAGGTGAAGTTAAGCACGAAGAAGTTATTAAAGGGACACATCAACAAGGTGAACTCGGTGCACTACAGCGGCGACAGTAGGTCAGTCTCGACGGTCGCTGAATTTACGTAAACGGGAGTTCGCGGATTATGCGAGAAGAGACGCTTGCTTGCAGGCATTGCGTGACAGGCTCGCTGGATGGGAAGCTGATCATCTGGGACTCGTGGACCGGGAACAAGGTCCAGGTAATCCCTCTGCGCTCGGCATGGGTGATGTCCGTAGCCTTCGCGCCGTCGGGGAACTTCGTCGCCTGCGGCGGCATGGACAACATGTGCACTATCTACGACGTGAATAACAGGGACGCCACGGGGTCAGCTAAGATCGTCAGGGAGCTGCTAGGATACGAGGGGTTCCTCTCCTCCTGTAGATTCTTGGAGGACACGAAGATCATCACTGGCTCCGGCGATATGAAGATGTAGGTACGGCGAGTGATCGTGGCTGTTCGGCGATCATTTTACGGAATTCTTCTAGCTGCATATGGGACTTGGAGGCGAACAAGAGAATCTCAGACTTCTGCGCGCACGCTGGCGACGTGGTCAGCATCAGCTTGGCCCCAGACATGAACACGTACATCACTGGCTCGGTGGACAGAACGTGCAAACTGTGGGACATCAGGGAGGAGAAAGCCAGGCAAACCTTCTTCGGGCATGAGGCTGACGTGAACTCTGTTTGCGTAAGTGGTGCAAGCTTCTTTCAACCCACTGGTTAAATAGTTTGAATCGAATCAAATGATGCATGAAAGGATGAGCGCTAGGGCTGGGACTATTTGTCGAATTCTTCGGTATTCGAATATTCGAATACTTCAGGTGCTCAATTATTTGGCGAATATAATTCGAATATCCAAGTATCCAAATACTATTCGAATATTTAAGTATTCGAGTAGTATGGTGTGAATTATAAATCAAGCTCTTTCGGTTCATTTTTTTAGAAGCTTTTATTTAGTTTCAGTTGTGAGTTCGTTAGTTTGTCAGGGTAAAATCTTGTAAGTTAATTTCGAATATTCGAATAGTATTCAAATACTTAAATGTTGGAATAATAATATTCAAATACTCAAATATTCGAATAGTATTCGAATACTTAAATATTCGAATAATAACATTCGAATACTCAAATATTCGAATAGTATTCGAATACTTAAATATTCGAATAATAACATTCGAATACTCAAATATTCGAATAGTATTCGAATACTTAAATATTCGAATAATAACATTCGAATACTCAAATATTCGAATAGTATTGGAATACTTAAATATTCGAATAATAACATTCGAATACTCAAATATTCAAATACTCAAATATTCGAATAATAACATTCGAATACTTAAATATTCGAATAATAACATTCGAATACTCAAATATTCGAATAGTATTCGAATACTTAAATATTCGAATAATAACATTCGAATACTCAAATATTCGAATACTCAAATATTCGAATACTCAAATATTCGAATACATAAATATTCGAATAATAACATTCGAATACTCAAATATTCGAATACTTAAATATTCGAATAATAACATTCGAATACTCAAATATTCGAATACTCAAATATTCGAATACTTAAATATTCGAATAATAACATTCGAATACTCAAATATTCGAATACTTAAATATTCGAATAATAACATTCGAATACTCAAATATTCGAATAGTATTCGAATACTTAAATATTCGAATAATAACATTCGAATACTCAAATTTTCGAATACTTAAATATTCGAATAATAACATTCGAATACTAAATATTCGAAAAGTATTCGAATACTTAAATATTCGAATAATAACATTCGAATACTCAAATATTCGAATAGTATTCGAATACTTAAATATTCGAATGATAACATTCGAATACTCAAATATTCGAATAGTATTCGAATACTCAAATATTCGAATAGTATTCGAATACTTAAATATTCGAATAATAACATTCGAATACTCAAATATTCGAATAGTATTCGAATACTTAAATATTCGAATAATAACATTCGAATACTCAAATTTTCGAATACTTAAATATTCGAATAATAACATTCGAATACTAAATATTCGAAAAGTATTCGAATACTTAAATATTCGAATAATAACATTCGAATACTCAAATATTCGAATAGTATTCGAATACTTAAATATTCGAATGATAACATTCGAATACTCAAATATTCGAATAGTATTCGAATACTCAAATATTCGAATAGTATTCGAATACTTAAATATTCGAATAATAACATTCGAATACTCAAATATTCGAATAGTATTCGAATACTTAAATATTCGAATAATAACATTCGAATACTCAAATATTCGAATAGTATTCGAATACTTAAATATTCGAAGTTTATTCGTAGCATTCGAATACTCAAATGTTCGAAGTTTATTCGTAGCATTCGAATACTCAAATGTTCGAAGTTTATTCGCAGCATTCGAATACTCGTAAAACACTCGAATATTAAATCATTCGAAGAGTCCCAGCCCTAATGAGTGCCAGTTTCTTACAGTGCAACGAGCCTCAAGTATTTATTAGATTAGCCACTTTAGTGTCCCGTAAGCTGGTATAAGAATGATAACTTACAAACTCTTTAAGAATCACTTCTCGCGCGTTCTGTTCAGTACCATCCCTCGGGGCAATGTTTCGTAACAGCGTCGGAGGACAAAACAGCGAGGTTGTGGGACTTGAGATCCGATCAGCAGTTGGCTGAATTCAAGCCACCTAATTCGAAGCCCGGCTACACGTCCTGCGGCTTATCGTTCAGCGGCAGATTTATATTCTGCGGCAGCGACGACAATTACATCCACATATGGGACACGTTGAAGAACCAGTACAACGGTGCGTTCCCCTGAAACAACGCTGAATCAGACTCTGAAGGGTTACAGTGTTTTTTGTAGAAATTATCCTCGACTTACCTTTCGTTCGAAGGTGTGTTGTCGGGCCACGAGAACCGAGTGACGTCGCTGAGCGTCTCCGGCAACGGCATGGCCGTGGCCACCTGCTCCTGGGACCAGAACGTGCGGATTTGGGTATAGAAAATCGGAGGAGCGACGCCAGAGAATGCCGGAGGAGAGAGAAGGAATGAAAGAGAATGATCCTGCTTTCTTCTCGCTGAAACATTTCCTCGCTCGCGCTTTGCCATCCTCCAGTCAAGCTTTTGATACAGGGAACAAGCGAACTAATATATCATAGTCGTTAAGCAACTACTGATACCCGATGTTAATTTATATGTGTGAACCTCTAATGTCTCTGGAGGTTTCTGTTCGCGAGATACGGGGACCGCTCTGCCCAAGGAGAACTTGGTTTCGTTTTCTCAGCTGAAAAGTAAAGAACGTTAGAAGAATATGCTAGGGCTAGGACTATTCGAATATTTTACAAGTATTCGGATGCTACGAATAAACTTCGAATGTTTGAATTTTTGAATGTTATTATTCGAATACTTAAATGTTCGAATGGTATTCGAATACTCAAATTTTCGAATAATATTCGAATACTCAAATATTCGAATACTTGAATATTCGAATACTCAAATTTTCGAATAATATTCGAATACTCAAATATTCGAATACTCAAATTTTCGAATAATATTCGAATACTCAAATTTTCGAATACTTAAATATTCGAATACTCAAATATTCGAATACTCAAATATTCGAATACTTAAATATTCGAATACTCAAATATTCGAATACTTAAATATTCGAATACTCAAATTTTCGAATAATATTCGAATACTCAAATATTCGAATACTCAAATTTTCGAATAATATTCGAATACTCAAATATTCGAATACTTAAATATTCGAATACTCAAATATTCGAATAATATTCGAATACTCAAATATTCGAATACTTAAATATTCGAATACTCAAATATTCGAATAGTATTCGAATACTCAAATATTCGAATAGTATTCGAATACTCAAATATTCGAATAGTATTTGAATGGTACTCGAATACTTGGATATTCAAATTATATTCGCCAAATAATTGAACAACTGAAGCATTCGAATATTCGAATAGCGAAAAATTCGACAAATAGTCCCAGCCCTAGAATACGCGAGACAGAAGGCGAGGCGGACCAGAGTAACTGATTGCGAAACACAGACAGCGTTCCTTTCGTTCCATTTATATTATTTATATGTATTTATAAATAGTGCACATGGTATTCACAAAGAAAAACTGCGACTCTAAACAGCGTATTTGAAAATATAGTTATTACATTTCCTGAATACATCCGATCCGTGGGAATTTGATTCTTGAGAACCCTCTACGGTAGCCTCGTAATGTGATTTACAATTGCATCAATTTATTTCTACATTATACATGTAACATTGCCTCTGCGCAGACGTTGCAGAGTGGTGCTTCGAACGGAAATGAAAGAATAGAAGAGTGACAGACAGAGAGAAAGAGAGAGAGAGAGGAAGAGAATTTTTCTTGTCCGTGTTCCTAATACTTAAAGAGATTCGGTATTCGTTAGGCATAAATTCTTAATGACCAAGAGAAGGTGCTCCTTTAATATAACGACGAACCTGTTCGACATAATCCTCCTCGCCGTAAACCTAGGCCAGTGGCTACATTAACTGTATAACATAATACGCGTACTATGTATTTCGATATACGTGCTATCGTGTACTATCAACGAACCGATCATTAAAGAATGCTTCGATGCGACGGTTAACGGAGTTACACCTATCGTGCATCTTCCTTCCAATACTGCATGCTGAATTACGCTCGAACTAACGAAAAACCTTAAAAAGACCGCTCGCCCGTACCGAAGTAGTACCTAGCGCAGAATTAAACGTGAGTGTACACAGAGCAGAGATTCGACGGAATAATTGAGGATGAGAAATTGATGTTTGAAAAGTCTTACGGCAATTGTATCACGTTATTATAATGCTTATGTACATTCGTTTATCCTCGAGAGAAAGTTGCGGCTCCGCGCGGCAAGCTGCGAGAGTTCGAACGAAGTTCCGCGCTCGTGGCGCGCGGGTTAAAACCCGTCGAGGTGGACTAGCAGGGCCACGATCACCGTGGCGCCCGCTTCTTTGGTCGCCCATTTGCTGGATTCGCACTGAGGGTCGTTGCCGTCTTTCCCGCCGTGGCTGATCGTGTACGAGCCGGGTCTCACCAGCAGTTGGAACGCGGTGGATGCGTTCAGTTTCTTGTTCGACTGGGTGTCGATGTATCTGGGGAACGCCAGGCATTTGGTAATAAGAGGGTGAGTGACACTCGGGTCGAAGGTACTTACGGATACTTTCTTGTGAACTCTTCGGACGCCGCGTACTTTATACTGGGAGAGAAGACCACTTGGGGATTCTGATCCTTGCTCTTTATGTTCATGGTGAGGTTGCTGACGTCCAGTTGCTCTTTCGTCATGAGCTCTCCCGTGTCCAGGATCAATCTGTAAGTAACGAGTGAAGTGAATGTGTTATTTTAATTGAAGAGCCGGGTGAAATAAGGGACACTAGCCCTTGAAAATGCGGAAAAGCATTGTTCGAACGATAAGAAAGATTGGAGAATTAGATGCTAAACTGTGTTTTAAAAAATATAGTCTTGTGGAGCTCGTCGCGACACGCATTTTTTCTCTGTACGTTTTTTTTATACAATCATTACTAGTTGAGATAAAAATTGAAAACGGAACATTTTTCTTCGTCCGGAGTCCGAAAAGAGGCGAAAGTTTGTGATTTTTTTTTGAAAAAGCGGAAGCATATATTTTTAGAGAACTTTTTGCAGTTAAAAGAGCAACATTTGAAGAACATTTGGTAATTTTTTTGTAGGAAAATAGTTAAGTTTATAATAAAATTACAAGCGACATCCAAGAAGCCTTTTTACAAAGTAAAAGTTCGCGGAAAAATCAGGACTTCAACTTTAAATAGCCGCCATTTTGTTTTAAATTAATATTTCGGAAATATTATATATTATATAACTTAAACAACTAAAAAGTACAAAATAAAAAAATAAAAAAATTAAAACCGACTTCAAAAAAAAAAAACGCTAAAAAGTAAAAAATAATTTTGTTCCTTATTTAATCTACGATTCTTAATTTTTTTTAAGTCAGCGTCAGATTTACCCAATGCAAATGATGAGGCGCCGCCATAAAAAAATTGAGAATCATAGATTAAATAAGGAACAAAATTATTTTTACTTTTTAGCGCATTTTTATTCGTTCGAAGTCGGTTTTAATATTTTTAAAAATTCTTTTATTTAAAATCCAGTTTATCATTTAATTCTCCAATCTTTCTCAGCATTTTCGCGCGCCAGCCCCGTTACTGCCCCGGCCCTTCAATCCCAGTACCGCACTCCCAGCATCCATCTTCGATTACCTGACAGCATCCAGGCGTATACCGTAGAAAGTGACGTGCCACTTGTCCGTGGTGCTCTGCGGAATTTGATTGGCATTGATACTTTGCTTCAACGGGAACCTGGCCCAGCCGATCGGCACGGCGAACTCCGCCGGCGGCTCGCCTTTCTTGCAGGTCGGACTGTCCCCCTCTACTTTGTAACACCCGCTGCAGTAGCACAGCACATCGTCCGGGGAGAAGAACTCGTCCGGCAGAACCAGCGACTTCTTCAGCCTCACGCACGCCTTCAAGTATTCGCACTTCTTCGAGGACAGAGTATTCGTCCCAAGCGGAGTGGATGGCAGCGACGGGGCTTGCGACAGCTGCAGCGACGGGGCATTGTGATCGAGCACCGCGTCCTGCCCCGACAGATCAACATCCCCGCCAATGGAGTTGTCGATGGGCACGGTGTTGTTCCAGGACATGCTCAGTCGCACCTCGTTGAAATTCGAGGTGACGGTGTTGGAGAGCTCGGAGGCCGCGTTGCTCAGCGTGTTCTGCGAGGAGAATGTCTGAGAGGAGCTCAGCACGCTCCCCGGCGCGTTGTTCTGGTGGGCAGCGTTGGACGCTATACTTTCGTTTATCGCGTTGTTAGGGTTCGAGCTGGTCATGGCGCTGTTCGCGGTGCCGTTCTTAATATTAATGTTAGTCGCGTTATTTATCTCTACGTTTGTACATTCGTTCCTAATGCTCGAGTGCTCGGACTGGCTGTTGTTCAGCTGGTTCGAGTTGTCGTAGCTCTTGTTCTTGGCGGCCCGCGCGTCGTTGCTCACGTCCGCGCTCAGGTCCAAGTGATTGCTGCTGGAGACGCCCGGGGCCGGTTTGTTCTCGACGCTGTTCGCGAGATGGGCGTTGTCGTTGCACACCGAATACTCCACTATGTTCTCGTCCTTAACGTTCGAGCCGCACTGGCTGGGCACACACGGCGAGGTGGAGCAGGACAGGTCCGAGGTGGTCGCTGGGATAACGTTCTCCTTCACGTGGCACTCGAGGTCCGCTTTCTCTCGGGAGTTCTCCGCGTCCTCCAGCTTCGTCCTGATGCTCTCCATGGCTATGGTCGTGGCATTGTCGACGGGCGCGGAGGAGAACGGCTCGGAGGAGCTCCCGACGATGGAGACTTGCTCGCACTGGCCGTAGAGGTCGAACACGGCGTAGGCGTACGGTGGCAAGTCCGTGGCAGCTACGCCTTGGTCCACGCCGTTGATTATTAAATGCAACTTGCTCTCCTCGTCGATGAACAAACCTACCACGGAATTCGACTGGAGCCCTTCCAAGCCTGCTCCGTACTTCGTTTTTACCTAAGGGGCACGGCTCGAACGGTACATTGCTATTTGCTTTATTACACTCCTCGCGTTAATTGAAGGATCACCTTTAGGAACTCGAAAATAGGGGCAAGTTCACGTGGTCATAACAACGGCAAAAATGGTCGTATAGATGTTTTGAAAATATGGTTTGAAAGCTTGGAAACTCTACTTTTAACTACTTTTTTCTGATTTTAGCTGCATTGCTTTTTGGTAAAGTTATAAGGATAGAAAGAGCACTTGGTCGATTTTAAATAAATTTCTTCAACTTGCGAAAGTTCTACGGGGAGTATGAAATTTTGTCGCAGCGGGTTTCCGGTGGCACTCCAAAGAATCGGCAGACTCTACGCTTTAAAATGATCTTAAGAGAATGATGTTCCGGTTATCCCTCGCGGAGGTACAGCGAGTTGAAGAGAAAATGGAATTTGTGCAATTTTCAAGCATATTTTGGAGAGGACATCAGAGACCGAAATTTTAACCGAATCGAAAAAGTCGAAGACGCGTCTTGAAGAGGAAAGACTGATCTTTCTATTGCTTTTTTCAAGACCTTTCTATGATAATTTCTTCGCTTGCTAGAATCAACTAAAATAAAAAAAACGGTTCTTGCTTCAAAGTTGAATAACTCGGCCAAAAAAAATCGGACAAGGAATTTATTACTCTCTTTTTACACAGGAAAGTAGCCGCTTTCAACTGCTGTAAATGGAATTTGTGTAAAAAATTTCGTACTCTCCGTGGAACTTTCGCAAGTTGAAGAATTTTTTTTAAAATTGACCAAGTGCTCTTTATATCCTTATAACTTTGCCGAAAAGCAATGCAGCTAAAATCTAAAAAAAAAGCAGTTGAAAGTAGAGTTTCCAAGCTTTCAAACCATATTTTCAAAATATCTATACGACTATTTTTACCAAAGTTATAACCACGTGAACTTGCCCCTATTTTTCGGGTTCCTAGAGGTGATCCTTTAATTAATACGAGGTGTGTGGAATTCTGATCGATGCTCACCCTGATGCCATTGTGAGATACCCAGTCGCTGCAGATAATCCACGAGTGCTTCTTAAAGCCGAGAGCGGTCAAAGGGAAGTTAGCTTTTTCCGGAGAGATACAGCTTACTCCGCAGAGAATATTCGACACCCATCGCTCGTTTATCTTCTCTATTTTTACTAGAAATGGCTTGCCCTTTATCACAGGGCGACTAGACATCACCACCCCTGGAAAGGTAATGAGATATAGAAAATGCTGGGAAGTGTTAGACGTAAGTACTAGGGCTGGGGCTATTCGAATAATTTAATATTCGAATATTTTACAAGTATTCGAATGCTACGAATAAACTCCGAATAATTCCGTATTCGAATATTTCAAGTAAATTCGTGATTTATAATTCTCACCATACTATTCGAATACTTAAATATTCGAATAGTATTCGAATACTTGGATATTCGAATTATATTCACGAAATAATTGAGCAACTGAAGTATTCGAGTACTCGAATACCGAAAAATTCGATAAATAATCCCAGCCCTAGTAAGTACAGACGATGAACGGTACCTTGATTATAACTCGCAACCCTTCGCGCGGTGGTCTTTGTTTCCAACTGAATATTCCTTCCGTGGTTCTCGTGGAACTCGTAATTCCAATCGCTCTCGCCGACCGAATTGGCGCCGCACTGCGTTGGCGTCAGTGCCGCATCGTTTACCAGCTTCGCTTCGGATATATCTGCCGACGTGTCCATTCCAGCATCGCTACGGACAAAGCGGTAAGAAATGTGCCATCGAGGAGCTATCGAGCTGCGCCGATCGAAACATACTTCCGCAATACGGGTGGCATCGGGTCCAGCAATAGCTCCAGAGAATCCTGCAGCCTCAGGCTTGCGTTCGGGGACACTGCTGGGTTCTGTTGCTTACTGCTTGTGACATTTACGGCCACCGTACTGCCAAACAATTCAATCACAACGTACACCATCTCTGGTATGTTGGACGTAGCTACGCCCATGTCCTCTCCGTTTATATAAAACTTTAAGTTACCCTCATGCGTGCGTTTCATTCCAATTTTATCACCCACCCGTAACCATTCCAAGCTTGGACAGTAATTCATGCACAGCACGTACCCGTTATGCCTCACCTCGTTACCTAGGGGTGTGAAGTTTTAACGAAATGTCGAGGCTAGTGAGCTAGCTTATCCCTGGTCGCGGGTCGGAGGGAGAACTGACTTGGACGGCGGCGACAGTTTCGGGTCCCAGTGTCTCCACTCTCGGCAGTTCTTGAATTATTTCGGACTAGGGCTGGGACTATTTGTCGAATTTTTCGGTATTCGAATACTTCAATTGCTCAATTATTTGGCGAATATAATTCGAATACTATTCGAATATTTAAGTATTCGAATATCCAAGTATTCGAATACTATTCGAATATTTAAGTATTCGAATATCCAAGTATTCGAATACTATTCGAATATTTAAGTATTCGAATATTTAAGTATTCGAATATCCAAGTATTCGAATACTATTCGAATATTTAAGTATTCGAATATCCAAGTATTCGAATACTATTCGAATATCCAAGTATTCGAATACTATTCGAATATTTAAGTATTCGAATATCCAAGTATTCGAATACTATTCGAATATTTAAGTATTCGAATATCCAAGTATTCGAATACTATTCGAATATTTAAGTATTCGAATACTATTCGAATATTTAAGTATTCGAATATCCAAGTATTCGAATACTATTCGAATATTTAAGTATTCGAATATCCAAGTATTCGAATACTATTCGAATATCCAAGTATTCGAATACTATTCGAATATCCAAGTATTCGAATACTATTCGAATATCCAAGTATTCGAATACTATTCGAATATTTAAGTATTCGAATATCCAAGTATTCGAATACTATTCGAATATTTAAGTATTCGAATATCCAAGTATTCGAATACTATTCGAATATTTAAGTATTCGAATATCCAAGTATTCGAATACTATTCGAATATCCAAGTATTCGAATACTATTCGAATATCCAAGTATTCGAATACTATTCGAATATTTAAGTATTCGAATATCCAAGTATTCGAATATTCAAATATTCGAAGTTTATTCGTAGCATTCGAATACTTGTAAAATATTCGAATATTAAATTATTCGAATAGTCCCAGCCCTATTTCGGACACTTGGAAGGTAAGCTATGCTTTGCTAAGTTTTAAAAAATCTAGCTTCAATATATCCTTGTGGAACCGTTTCCACCGGAAGCTAAGCTAATCTGTGCTTTGTTTATTTCGGAAGCTATGCTTTGCGATTTTTCGGAAACATAAGCATAGATTCTGAAATAAACGTAGCAGAGCTTAGCTTAGCTTCCAGCTGGATTTCCGGCTTAAGCAGTTACGCTCAGTCAGGAAGCCGGAAAAGGTGTGATTTTTCGGAATTTTTTTCCCGGAAACTAAAGAATTTTATTCAAAAAACATTTTTTTGTTTGCAAGGTAGTACATTTAGATATATCTTTGAATTTTGGCGTTAAGAAATATTTATTAATAACAAAGTTATTTACAATCTCCTAGATGCCTTGTTCGAAAGAGGGGTTTGCCGTGACCACGATCACTCTGATAATATATTAACTAAAAATTCAGTTAATATATTAAATTATTTAGTCCTTGGACGAAGGATTTTTGTTTCTAATTTCTTTTTTAATTAACGAAAATTAAGTGCGATTGTGGCCGAAAATTGACATTTATGTTTGAGCATTTGCCATTTTGTCGTAAATAAATATTTCCAAAATCCCTTCATCCAAGAACTAGATAATTTAATACGTTAACTAAATTTCTTTGAATTTTCGATTTTAGATAATCCACTTCCGAGTAATCGTGGTCACCACAAACCTCTCTTTCTGCCAGGACATCTAGGAGATCGTAAATAACTTTGTTATTAATAAATATTTTTCAACGCCAAAATTCAGAGACATATCTAAATGTACTACCTTTCAAACAAAAAAAAGTTCTCTGAAAAAAGTTCTATAGTTTCTGAGAAAAAAATTCCCAAACATCACCCCTCTTTCGGCCTCCTGATTGAGCGTAACCCCTTAAAGGCCGTCGCGCATTTTGACGAAGCGAGTCGAAGAAATTAATAATAATTAATTGCCGCCGCGCTTCGGTCATCAATTGTTTCTAAACTTTTCTCCAAAAAAACGGGCAGAATTTTTATTTAAATAATATTTCGAATAACGAATAAAAGTTAAAAAATTACTTGCCACGTGTTGAATGAAGCTAACTCGAGTCAACGGTTTCATTCCTTATTCGAAATTTTATTCAAAGAAAACTTTTACCCATCTCTGTTTTCCTCTTCGCTGCCTTTCGGCCTAGTAAGAGCCTGCCTTAAGCCATCCAAAATCACTTCTCCCTCCATCCGGAGGCTCCGCAATTACCTGTTATATACCACGCGTCCGCGGGAATGGATCTCATACCAGGCACGAGGTTCATAGACGCCAGCCAGTTCCCGTTCTCGTTACTTACGACGCCTATCCTCAAACAGCCGCTCCACTCCCTGGCGACTTCTTGAATGGCAATTTCGAATATCTCGTTATTCTCTAGCGGCGTCTCGCTTAACAGCACAGCGTTATTGTACTCCCTACACCTAGTCGCTATCGTCCTGTCGCTATTCAACTGAATGTTCAGCCCGACAGACTCGTGGAACTTGTGCATTATCTCTGCCTGGGCCTGGAGCTGAATCACGGACGTGGGCTGCTGACTAGTACTGTTCTCCGATGGCAAATACTGTTGGGTGATCGGGTCCCTGCGCTCCGGCAGTACAATCGTCACCTGGAAAATGCACGCGCGTATGAATAATTCGCGTCTCTGCCGCGGTCTCGTTCGAAAGAGGAAGGAGCGGGCAACGCACCTGGACGCATTGACCGTACAAATCGATGACGGGGTAGACGTGAGAAGGCACGCCCGTGCAGGCAGACCCTTGGTCCACCCCGTCCAAGTAATAATGCAGGCTACCGTCCGAGCATCGCATCATGCCTATTCGATTGCCCTCCACCAGCTTGTCCAGGTCGCAGGCGTAGTTATTCCTCACGGTCACGCCGTCCCTTATAACGTTCGAGCCGGAGAGCATCCAGGTGTCGTGATCTATGTCCGTCATCGTGGATGGGAAGTCCAGCTCGTCAGGCCTTATGAGAGTCAAGCCTGAAACACTCTACTGTTTGTATCGATGTTTAGGAAGTGTGGTCGCGTTCCTGATTTCTCGATATTTTTTCGCGTCTCGAGAAATGAGAAATCAGATTATATTTCTCGAGAATTCTCGAGAAATTAAAGAAATATGGCAAAATTTATATGTCTGGAATAATGTTGTTATTTATCTAAATTTTTATTCGCGTATAATTTAGACAAAACTTGTGTAAATGAAAAAGAAAACAGATGTTAAATATAATTGATAAATTTATTTTATTAGCAAGGCGAAACATTACTCTTTCGTTTTAAAATAGTTCTTTAAAAAGCACAATGCGTCTAATGTCGCGTCAGCCAATGTGCTTCTTTTTTCTCACAAAATCTGCGGCTGTAGAAAAATTTCTTTCATTTTCGGTGGATGTTGGTTTAATTGTATATAGAGAAAAGTTTAGAAAAAGTCGCGCAATTCTTCGTATGTATTGCTAACATTTATTACAGATTGCAGAATTTTAACCAGGGATCCGGAACGGAACAGAAGCGAAAAGAACGAAATATTTTTCCGCAACAGAAACAGAAACGCAACGAAATTCTTAATCCTGTTGCAGGAGTGAAAACGATATAACCGAAATAAAAATTCCGACTAATAACGTTCTGTACACTCCAGATTAAAAAATTTAATTTAAGCGAGCCCCTTATTTTGATTATGTTTCGTGTCGGTTCAGACCCCTGATTGGGCTGACCGTTAAAATAAGTTTATACGAGTTTTTCTTTATAAATGAAATAACCGGTTCGGAACAAAATTAGTTTTTCGTTCAGATGGAAACGAAATATTTTTCAGCAGGAACGATATTAACCGAAACGAAATTATTATTATCGCAGCCGAACGGAACCGAAACGAAAGAACATTTCGTTCCAAGTCCCTGATTTTAACTGAAAATTCATTTCTGAAAACAAATGGGATTTATAATAATTTTCATACACTTAAGTTTCTCGAGAACTGCTCTAATTTCTCGAGAAACGAGGAATTGTAAAATTTCTCGAGAAATTCTCGAGAAGGAGCACTAAGTATAGATCGGTATTTCTGAGAAATCTACCTGCTTCGATGGCGCCTGTCCATCGACCGACCATTTTATCAATAGTCACCTCGAACATCTCGCCATCCCTGAGCGCGCGATTCGCTATCACGATCGCCTCGTTGAATTCGCCGAGAGCCCTGGGCCTCAGCGCGGTCAGCCCGTTGTTTATTATCTTCGCGTTCTTACCGTGGATGTGGTGAAACCTCAAGTCACTGCGGGGCACGATTAATTAGGAATACCACCCGAGATTGCAAAGTTCTCCGAATGCACGCCTACGAACCTGTACAAAGTCGTGTTGCTGAAGCTGGAGTTGTTCGTGGCGGGGCTGTAAAAGTCTGTATTGTCAACTATGGTCGCCTGCGCGGCTTGCCCGTAGAGATCTATCACGCCGCAGACTCTTTCAGGCACGTTTATTGCGGCGACTCCTTGGTCGGCGCCGTTCACGTAGAAATGCAACGTCGCGTTATCCTTCCTCATCACGCCGACGCGATCGCCGACCTGCAGCCCGTCGAGGTTCTGGCCGTACTGATCGATTATCGTGGTGCCGTTGTGCATCACCCCGTTCTCCGTCATCATCCAGGTGCCGGATCTGCAAGGGACATGACCACCTTCGAGCAATAACGGGGGCGATGAACTTGAAGTGTATTCGAGGGGATGCGATACGCCACAGGCAAAACCTGGAAATGTTATTTCACATACCTAACGTTTGTCATCGTGAATGGGAACTCCAGCTCGGTCGGAGAGTGGGTCGTTACGCCGATTTCGATGGAGCCTGCCCACTTCACCACGATCTTGTCCAGCCTCACTTCGAACAACTCGTTCGGCTTCAGCGGCCTCGATGTCAGCACCACTCCGTTGTTGAAGTCGTCCATTACGCTGGAAAACGGGAGCGTACAGTATCGTTTTAGTTTTATTTGTTTAACGGGCAGTATCCTTTGGTTACAATAAAGCGCGTGGCTAAGTAAGGGGCGGTTTGTAGTAGAAAAATTTACGGAGACGTTTCGCGGCGTGGAAATGTTGGAAACGGTGTTCGTAAGAGGAAAAGTAAAAGGGAAAGTAACGCTATGGTATACAAACTTAAAAGTCAATGCTGTCGGCGCACAGGTTCGGTCTATTTATAATAAATTTATAATAAATTTATAATAAATTTATAATAAATAAATTTATAATAAATAAATTTATAATAAATTTATAATAAATAAATTTATAATAAATAAATTTATAATAAATAAATTTATAATAAATTTATAATAAATTTATAATAAATAAATTTATAATAAATAAATTTATAATAAATAAATTTATAATAAATAAATTTATAATAAATAAATTTATAATAAATAAATTTATAATAAATAAATTTATAATAAATAAATTTATAATAAATAAATTTATAATAAATAAATTTATAATAAATAAATTTATAATAAATAAATAAATTTATAATAAATAAATTTATAATAAATAAATTTATAATAAATAAATTTATAATAAATAAATTTATAATAAATAAATTTATAATAAATAAATTTATAATAAATTTATAATAAATAGACCGAACGTATGCCGACAGCATTTACTTTTAAGTTTCAAAAATTCTTTACGGTCGAAATTCTAATTATGTTATTTCCTATGGTATACAGTCGAACCACGACAACTCGAAAACATCTGTAAGACGAAAGTTTGCTTTAGACCCTTCCGCTCCGCTGTAAACACCTCTACAACTCGAAATAAAAATTCTTTAACTCGAACTATATTATATTTTTGCACCTTGAATTATTGAATATTTCACATCTACAACTCGAATTTAAAAGAACTCCGACCTCCACAAGTCGAAGTTTACTTCCACATATTGTATTACGAAATTTCGTAGAATCTCAAAATATTGGGGAAAATGTTTTCTCTGCATTATTCACGATTAAAAATGCTACTGCTTTACAACACACTAAAAGACGAGCACAAAGCAAAATCACAATTTTTTTTAATATGTAATAAAGAGTAATATTTCGAGCATAAAATAAAAAAAACAAGAATGTTCTTATTTCTGGTATAATTACATTGTCGATGAACCTAACAAACGAAAAAAAAAGTTAAAAGTTGGCAAGTTTGTGGGACTTGAAAGAAAAGTTACGATTCTGCTCCAAGATATTTCGTACTATTTATAGAAAAAGAGTTGTTCAATTTATTTATCAAAGTTTTAGGTCCATCGACAATGTAATTATACTAGAAATAAGAAAATTCTTGGTTTTTTTATTTCCGGGAAGAATTGGGGCCACCATTATTATAATCGCAAATTTGCAACTCCAGCGCGGAAGTCCTAACTGACGTGTTCATGTATCTCAATTTCCATCGAACTCTTCGTAATGAAAAAAATATTTTTTTATTGTCTGAATGTGAACTAAAATACCCTGAAAGTTTGGAAAAGATCCGCTTAACAGTTTCTTAGAAAAAAATTCCCAAGAATCACCTTATCCCTAGTGTCTTAAAAAAAAACTAGTGTCTTGAAAAACTATAACTTTTCAACTTACTTAGGCCTGTGCGCCGTGCGTCCATTGTTAATAACTTCCACATGGGTGCCGCAGCAGGAATGGAACATAAGCCTGTCTGGCGGTTCCTCTTCCGTTTCTGAAATGATGAAATACTGAGATCACAGTAGTCGACTGTGACGTATAAGAATAATAAACTCACCGTTTAGTCCTTGCAGGTGCAGCGTATTCCTCCTAGTAACTAAATTCTGCTCCTCTCTCTCATCCCGATCGACAATTGTCACTTTCACAGTCATCCCATAAAGATCGATAACACCCCATACGCCAGTAGGTACTTTCGCAGCGATACCTTGGTCCAAACCGTTAATTAAATAGTGAAGATTCCCGTTGCTCCTCCTCACCATGCCCACCCTGTCTCCTTCCTGGACACAAAGCTTCATTAACACACCGCACCCTAGAGGATGCTAAACTTTATTAAGGATGTATCGGACGTACAATAATAGAGAAGAGTATATGAAATTTAAAATACGCGAATATCTACGTCTTACGCATAGTGAATCTAGATGTAAGCAACTCGAACGACAGTTGAAGCCTTATTTTCACTCCTAGAAAGGTATTTTTCACATTACAAATGCTTTTTCAAGCGTTAGTTTCTAAACTCTTGGCAGAGAAATGCCCGGAATTCACAATTTTCTCGAGTTATAATTTATTTCTTTAAAACCGTGTAGTGAAAGCAATTGAAACTAGGGCTGGGACTATTTGTCGAATTTTTCAGTATTCGAGTATTCGAATACTTCAGTTGCTCAATTATTTGGCGAATATAATTCGAATATCCAAGTATTCGAGTACTATTCGAATATTTAAGTATTCGAATACCATTCGAATATTTAAGTATTCGAATTAGGGCTGGGACTATTCAAATAATTTAATATTCGAATATTTTACAAGTATTCGAATGCTACGAATAAACTTCGAATATTTTACAAGTATTCGAATGCTACGAATAAACTTCGAATATTTTACAAGTATTCGAATGCTACGAATAAACTTCGAATATTTCAGTATTCGAATGCTACGAATAAACTTCGAATATTTCAGTATTCGAATGCTACGAATAAACTTCGAATATTTCAGTATTCGAATGTTATTATTCGAATACTATTCGAATACTGATCTATTCGAATACTAATGTATTCGAATACTGATCTATTCGAATACTGATCTATTCGAATACTGATCTATTCGAATACTGATCTATTCGAATACTGATCTATTCGAATACTGACCTATTCGAATACTGATCTATTCGAATACTGATCTATTCGAATACTGATCTATTCGAATACTGATCTATTCGAATACTGATCTATTCGAATACTGATCTATTCGAATACTGATCTATTCGAATACTGATCTATTCGAATACTGACCTATTCGAATACTGATCTATTCGAATACTGATCTATTCGAATACTGATCTATTCGAATACTGATCTATTCGAATACTGATCTATTCGAATACTGAACTATTCGAATACTGACCTATTCGAATACTGATCTATTCGAATACTGATCTATTCGAATACTGATCTATTCGAATACTGGTCTATTCGAATACTGGTCTATTCGAATACTGATCTATTCGAATACTGATCTATTCGAATACTGATCTATTCGAATACTGACCTATTCGAATACTGACCTATTCGAATACTGATCTATTCGAATACTGATCTATTCGAATACTGATCTATTCGAATACTGATCTATTCGAATACTGATCTATTCGAATACTGATCTATTCGAATACTGATCTATTCGAATACTGATCTATTCGAATACTTAAATATTCGAATATTATTCGAATACTTAAATATTCGAAGTATATTCGTAGCATTCGAATACTTGTAAAATATTCGAATATTAAATTATTCGAATAGTCCCAGCCCTAATTGAAACTCGTCAGATATTTTCATCTATCCATATACTACATGTACAAAAAAAAAAATGGAAAGTACGTGTAAAGTCAAAATCGTGAAAATTAAAATCGTTATAACTCAGCAACCGTTTAGCGAGTTCGTTTAAAATTTCTGGATCACCTCAGGAAGATTACAAAGAACAATCTAAAAAAGTTTCACCAACTTGCTACTATTTTGAGGATAGGTCCGATACATCCTTAGACCCTCGCAATCTTACTCTCAGCTCGTCCAGATTGAACTCCCCATATTCGCGACACATGCCCTTTCCGTTCACCAGAATCCCACACCCGGACATCATCGTGGTCCCCGAGCGCATGTTAGTCATCGTCGCGGGGAACTCCAGCGCCGTAGGGCTGTGCATAGTGACGCCCACTTCTATGCTCCCCGACCATTTGTACACGAGCCTGTCGATTCTCACCTGCACAGAAGCCGTCCGTTAAGAAATCCCTCGGCTACCGATCCACCTCTCCCTTACCTCGAACAATTCGTTGTCTCTCAACGGCCTGTGAGTCATCACGACTCCGTTATTAAATTCGTCTAAAGGCCTCCTCCTCTCCGCGGTCCTCGCGTTATTCGACAACTTCACCAGAGCGCCGACCCTCTCGTGGAACCTCAGTCTATCCTCTCTAATAGCGGCGAGGCTTGGGTTTTTCGGTAAATTAACGTTTACATTAACATTTAAATTAACATTCAAGTTAGCGACTAGATTAGTTGTAGAGGAATTGGACGCTTCCCCGAGAGCGGAGTCGTTATTAATCTCGGCGACGTCCTTCGGCTCGTTGCTCAGAGTCGAGGGAGCTTGCGGGCAAGTCATAGTCACCTGTACGCAATCGCCGTACATATCTATCACCGCGAAGATGCGGTCTGGGATATTGGTGACGGCTACGCCTTGGGAATAGCCGTTGATGTAAAATATCAACTCGTGCTGGAATCGGAAGAACGCCGAATTATAAGCAATCCGATTAAACGACGGAGAACGCCGAGACTCACGTTGCGCGTTCTCACTACGCCCAAGGTGCTCCCTTCTTTCAGAGCGCTCAGATCCATTCCGTACATCTCTACCATCCTGACGCCGTCGTGTACGATGCAAGAGTTGGCCATGATCCACGTCCCGTGGCAGAGATTCGTAGCGCAGGCTGGCAGCTCGATCATCTCCGGGTCGCACTTGGTTACGCCGATCTCTATGCTGCCGCTCCACGATATCATCTGTGGGAAAGGAGACCGAGTCGATCGCGGCGCTTCGCTTGGACGTTCCAGCTGCCTGGGCAGCGGCGCTAGCAAATTATAAGCGACGAGATTTCTACGAGCTCGTCGGACGGCGGAGACGATAATGCGGGGGTGTTGAATGGTTACGGGGAGCGGGTCACTGTCAATTTGCTGACAGCATTTCGCGTGACAGGGTTCGTAAAGAACGGGGAGGGCGACTGAAGCGCGGATAGGAGGGCGGTGAGTCGAGAGCTCGGTGCTGCGGAGTTTGTAAACAATAGTTTGACAGATGACGGGGGCCGCGAGTGGATGAGCACCCCGGGTGGAGCTGGAAGCTACCCGTTTGCTACCTTCTTGTCGATGCGGACTTCGAAGAGCTCGTCGTCCTTGAGCGGCTCGGCGCTGAAAACCAACCCGTAATTGTACTCGGAGAAATCCCGCACCGCGGTGCGGTTGTTGTTCGTTAAAGTAACACGATGACCGCATCGTTGGTGAAACATGTCGACCATTTGTTGTGTCGACCGACCATCGACATATCACCAACCGTGCGTCACTCCCACTCCCGACAGTCGGTCTGTCTCTCTTTGGGTAATGGTTGCGCCGCGCGCGCTGCCTCGCTTTGTCTCCTTCTCTCTCGCGCCGCCAGGCGCAGGCTGCGCGGAACTCTAATGTTGTCTCGTGTCATCCCCTCCCCAGACTTCGTTGGATCGCGGGAAAGGGTGGGAATTTGAAATAGTAGATTTAAAATTAAATGATGTGGGAGTATAAAATTGAGAATTGAAATATAAACGTTTTGTTTCTCGAGCTTCTTCGGGCGAAATTTACTTGCGCTGAAATCGACCGTGATTTTCATTACGATGGGTTCTCAGGGACGCGAGTGGACGCAACGTCGAGCATTTCAAAGTCGATTTTCTCGAAAATGAAGCGCGACATGGAAAAAGGTTACTCTTTCTTTTCGACTCATAAGAAGTGTGTAAGTCGACAAGAATAAAGACCGTCGCGCATTTTCGACCGTCGAAGAGAAAAATTTATACACAATTGATGACCAAAGCGCAGCTTGAATTTCTTAACTATTATTCATTTCTTCGATTCGCTTCGTCACGAAAAATGTGTGTGTCAGTCGCGTAGCCTCGAAATTCCGAGCGAGATAAAATATCATTATTCTTTCTCTCTTTCGTCCCCTCTCGCTCGCCCTCGCGTTCTCACACTTCCGACCGAAGAATTCCAAGAAGTGATGAGGATAGTAACGAGCGCTTAACGCATAGTTGAGTTCAGGGACGAAACTAGGTTGTAAGCGCCCCGGAGCAAGGATTCTGTTTGGCGCCCCACCCCCCTCTCAACATTTTACCACCTCCTATTGCCCACCTTAGGAGGTTGAGTCCACACTTTACATATAAAAGACATTATAAACGTGTTTATTAACTGGTTTCAAACATACTTTAGGTACCCTAATTTGTTTGTTGTTTGATAACAGATAAATAAATTTTAATTACTTTTCCATAAAATGTATTTCTCCTTTATTCCTGCTGGAATAACGTAATACATAAATTTGAATAAAGCCATTGATGTGGCTTTTCAAAAACTATGTTTCTTCTTTATAAAGATTTCTCATTTGGCGCCCCCCGAAAATACTTTTCCATAAAATGTATTTCTCCTTTATTCCTACTGGAATAACGTAATATATAAATTTGAATAAAGCCATTGATGTAGCTTTTCCAAAACTATGTCTTTTCTTTATAAAGATTTCTCATTTGGCGCCCCCCGAAAATACTTTTCCATAAAATGTATTTCTCCTTTATTCCTACTGGAATAACGTAATATATAAATTTGAATAAAGCCATTGACGTAGCTTTTCCAAAACTATGTCTTTTCTTCATAAAGATTTCTCATTTGGCGCCCCCCGAAAATCGGCACCCGGGGCAGAAACACCCTTTGCTCCCCCCTAGACACGTCCCTGGTTGCGATGAGCCCATAACGAGAGTTAGCTTACTTCAGCTCCCTTCATTACCCACCAGAGTTTACCGATTCCCCTGCTTTCGATGGTAAGTTGAATTCTCGAAAATCGAAAGTCCAAATCCCGAGCGTCGATCTTCAGTCTCGAATCTCGATCGCAATCGCTCTGGAGTCGAACGCCTCGAGTCGAGAAAGTGTTCCGTAAAAATGCATCGCTGCTCGTGGCCCATCCCGTCGAAAACAATGAGTTCGCAGTAAACAATCTCTTCGAAAATAACATTCCAGGGAGCTTCTCGACACCGGGAGTATCTACGAAATGAGGATTTCGCTATTTTTCAGTATGTCCACGGAAGTAAAAAGCACCCGCTCGGACGCGTGTCTCTGCGACCATGAATAAGTTACATAACCCCATCTAATCTCGCGAGGCACTGTTTAAATTTGAATATTCACCAACGCTGATATGAGAGAGAACCTTTCGGAATTACCCTCGCCCACTGATATTTCGATTGCAAGGAGGACGCCTGCGAAATTCGGAGCATGATAAGCCCGTCGATGGCGAACGAATCACCTGTGCACCTACGCGCGAGATTCTTCGAAAGATACTGGACTATCCGGGACGCGTTAAGCAAATAGCACCGCTTATCTTGTGGAACGAGTCATGTTGGCATACGGGCGCGAAAATGAGTAGAGTGAAGCATAAAATATGGTTAGCAATCGTTGTATCGGTAAACAAGCTTCGCGCGCATACAGGCTTCTTCGATTTAATACCCAGATGATCCCAGACATAAGAATTACTCACGCGTATTAACTGTTGCAGCATGGTCTCGGATTTCTTCTATCCCAACATGGGGGGCGTCGAGGAGCACATTTTCAACTTGTCGCAGTGTCTACTCAGGCAGGGGCACAAGGTCGTCGTGCTGACGCATTCCTACGGGAATAGAGTCGGAGTGCGCTACATGACGAATGGCCTGAAAGTACGTACTTCCACTGGAACTGAAAATACTGGTATTTTTCAGCTGCATCTTCGAAACGTTTATGGAAACCGAAATACGCAAATATCGGTGTATTTGTCTGTATTGACCGGTAATTTTTGGGGTTTTTATTGCAGTTTTTAAAATATTATTAGACAAGAATCTATATGGTAAATGTACACTAATGTATTGGTATTTTTACGAAAAGATATTGCTTTACGTTGGTGTTTTTACGGCAGGAATTAATAAGCGTTACGAAGGTATTACTTTAAGGGGAGGTTCTGGTTTGGAGCTAATAAAAATAGGTGATCTTCAGGAATTAATTAAAGGAAAAGTACTATATATAATTTAATGGGACTTTTTGCATTGTATTAAGGGTGTGTTGAGTTATAGAAATATATTTTTTGTTTTATAATTAATCGTTGCAGACGGCACTGGGGAGTCGTTAAAGTCGAGGCGTCGAAAGAATCGTACAAATCGGTGGGAACTGTATGTCGAAAAGTTATTATCCGATTCGAGTGAAACTTTTATTTCGAAGAATATACTTTTGGCTAGGGGAGAGCAGAAAAATTACAAAAATGACACTTTTTTTTGGAAAATAACGACACTTGAAGTTTGAAATCACTATTTTTTTCGTCCTTTCAACGCCTTTAAAAATGATAAATTTTCAATTTTTTTGTAATTTTTTCTGGTTTCCCGCATAGCCAGAAGTATATTCTTCAAAATAAAAAAAGTTTCAGTCGAATCAGATAATAACTTTTGGAGATACAGGTCCCACCGATTTTGAGAACACTGTTTCAAGAAAAACGCGTTTAAAGTTTTACGTGAGTGCTGAGTGGCTGGTTGTTACTAGGGCTGGGACTATTCGAATAATTTAATATTCGAATATTTTACAAGTATTCGAATGCTGCGAATAAACTTCGAATATTTGAGTATTCGAATGTTATTATTCGAATATTTCAGTATTCGAATACCATTCGAATACTACTCGAATATTTCAGTATTCGAATACTATTCGAATACTACTCTAATATTTCAGTATTCGAATACTATTCGAATACTACTCTAATATTTCAGTATTCGAATACTATTCGAATACTACTCGAATACTACTCGAATACTACTCGAATACTATTCGAATACTACTCGAATACTATTCGAATACTACTCGAATACTATTCGAATACTACTCGAATACTACCCGAATACTATTCGAATACTTCTTGAATATTTCAGTATTCGAATTATATTCGCCAAATAATTGAGCAACTGAAGTATTCGAATATCCGAATACCGAAAAATTCAACAAATAGTCCCAGCCCTAGTTGCTACCCATGCATTTGCCGCTACTCAAATGCCTATAACTTCGGGAATTTTACGAATTTCAACAAATTCTTTTAAACACGTGTTCCCAAAAGTTTCAGCATTCGAAAAATGAAATAAAAAACGATTTTTAGACCGAAACCTCCCTTTAATCTACCCCGTCACCGAAAGAAGAACCGGAAAAATACCGGTATTTATTTCGGTTTCGGTACTTTAACGATTTCGGTTCCATAACAGTTTCGGTATAGCTTCGTTGACGTAATACCAGTTTGAAGTCCCTGGTTTCATCACTCAAATACAGACCTTTCACTATTCGAATATTCGGGTATCCGAAATTTAAATACTGTTTATAAAATTATTGCTTTGACTTTTGAAACACATATATTTTCACAAAATAAGTAGTAATTATTGAGTTGATAAGTTTTTATTTCTATTTTTGTCAAAAAAGTATTCTATAATAAAACTATTAATATTTCTAATAATATTCTCTAATAAAAATATTAATATTTCTAATAATATTCTCTAACAAAAATATTAATATTAATATTTCTAATAATATTCTCTAATAAAAATATTAATATTAATATTCTCTAATAAAAATATTAATATTAATATTTCTAATAATATTCTCTAATAAAAACATTAATATTAATATTTCTAAAAATATTCTCCAACAAAAATATTAATATTAATATTTCTAATAATATTCTCTAATAAAAATATTAATATTAATATTTCTACTAATATTCTCCAACAAAAATATTAATATTGATTTACTCTCGTTCTAACATCCCATTTTCCCTTATTCAAGGTGTACTACATACCAGTAAAGGTCTTCTACAACCAATGCGTCCTGCCAACAATGATCTGTTCGCTTCCTCTCATCAGATACATCTTCGTGAGAGAAAAGATTCAAATAGTCCACGGGCATTCCGCGTTCTCCGCCCTCGCCCACGAAGGGATGCTGATCGGCCGACTAATGGGGCTGAAAGTAAGTCGACCATCGCATCCGAGGTGATTTAATCCTACCACAATCGCGCTCGCAATTCCAGACCATCTTCACGGATCACTCCCTCTTCGGTTTCGCGGACGCGTCGGCGATCCTGACGAACAAATTCTTAGAAATATCCTTAGCCGACTGCAACCACTGTATCTGCGTGTCGCACACGGGCAAAGAGAACACCGTGCTAAGAGCGAACGTACAAAAGGAGAAAGTCTCCGTCATACCGAACGCAGTCGACACGACGTTATTCATGCCGGACGTCACCAAACGGGACGGCAATTTCAGTAAGTCCCGTTACCGGCTAGCGATCGTACAGTGGTGCGCGGTGTTACTAACAATGCTCATTATTAATTATAGTTACGATAGTGATAGTGTCGCGACTAGTGTACCGCAAAGGCGTCGATTTATTAGCTCGCATTATACCCGATATTTGTAGTCGACACGCGGATGTGCACTTTTTGATCGCCGGGGACGGTCCCAAAAGGTGGCAGATCGAAGAGGTGCGGGAGAGAAACTTATTGCAGCACAGGGTGACGTTGCTCGGGAGCCTGGAGCACTCGGAGATCAGGCACGTCTTGAACAAGGGCCACATATTCTTGAACACGAGCCTCACCGAGGCTTACTGCATGGCGATCGTCGAGGCAGCCTCCTGCGGGTAAAGATGAGACTCCACCGTGGCGTCAGGGTGCCCGTAAATCACTAACGCACTCTGTTTATTGCAGGCTACAAGTCGTGTCGACGAAAGTCGGTGGTATCCCCGAAGTGTTGCCTCCCGATTTAATTTACTTAGTAGAGCCGACGGCGCTCGCCCTCGTCGAGGGGCTGGAATCCGCCATCGCCGATTACAGAGGAGGGAACACTAGGTGCCCGTTCGAAACGCACAGGAGGATCAGCTTGTTCTACAACTGGTTCAATATTACGAAGAGGACGGAGGTAGTTTACGATTTAGCGAAGCGAGAGAAAAGGAAGAACCTCGGCGAGCAGCTGGCGAGTTACGTTAGAAGCGGGGTCTTGGCGTATCTGCTCGTCGTGTCGCTGTGCTACATTGTCCTGCAAATTTTGGAAGTCCTTGTTCCGAGGAAGGTGAGTCGCGCGATCTCCGCGGACAGGCGCGAAGTGTTCCGAGGCGTTAATTAACGATCGCTTCCAGTACATCGACGTGGCGAAGGACTACACGGAGATAAATGTACATATTCAGGGCGAAGGGAAAGAAGAGTAGCGCTTCGTCCGCAAAAGGCGGAGTAAGGTTCAAGCATTTTATTTCCTTCACGCAAGACATTCCCATCGGTTCGTGGATCATTAGTATTTTCTACTCCGACCTTTCCGCACAAGAGGAACATGTATGCCTCTCGATACCTTTTTGATGAGACACTTTTATGCCGTATAAATGTATGGAAAGAAGAAGCACAGTGTTCAGAGTACAAATATAATTGTTAGCGAAAACCAAGTGAATAAAAAGCAATTTTATTGTTACTCTCCTATTTTCACAAACAATGATAGCGTGTGGCAAGTTCGATCGCACTGTCCATAAAAATAGTTTCTCGTACGTTTTCTTACTCCTTCGTTTTCTTTTTTTTTTTTTAGAGATCATTTATTGTGATACGTAACATCGTATGAATTGGTGTGTCTGTATAATATCATAACAATTGGTAATAGTCGCAACGCTTATTCACACGTAGAACGTATTGCATCATCGGCATTGAAAAATACCTACGTTATATGTATAGGAATCGCTCGCAGTCGTAATGTAGTCGAGACGATAACTCAAAGCGACGAAAATACTGTGATAAATTATTCATATATACCGGTGTATGAGTGTGTGTGTGTGTGTGTGTGTGTGTGTGTGTGTGTGTGTGTGTGTGTGTGTATATACGCGTATGCAGCGTGACTGTGTATTTACATTTCGTTACATGACAACTAGGGCTGGGACTATTTGTCGAATTTTTCGGTATTCGAATACTTCAGTCGCCCAATTATATATTAATATCCAAGTATTCGAATACTATTCGAATAACCAAGTATTCGAATATTTAAGTATAGTGTGAATTATAAATCAAGTTCTTTAGGTTCATTTTCTTTACAAGCTTTTATTTAGTTTCAGTTGTGAGTTCGTTAGTTTGTCAGGGTGAAATATTGTAAGCTAATAACATAATTTATAATTCACACCATACTATTCGAATACATCAGTACTGAAATATTCGAGTAGTATTCGAATACTCAAATATTCGAATACTTAAATATTCTAATAATAACATTCGAATACTTAAATATTCTAATAATAACATTCGAATACTTAAATATTCTAATAATAACATTCGAATACTTAAATATTCTAATAATAACATTCGAATACTTAAATATTCGAATAGTATTCGAATACTTGAATATTCTAATAATAACATTCGAATACTTAAATATTCTAATAATAACACTCGAATACTTAAATATTCTAATAATAACATTCGAATACTTAAATATTCGAGTAGTATTCGAATACTTAAATATTCTAGTAATAACATTCGAATACTTAAATATTCTAATAATAACATTCGAATACTTAAATATTCTAATAATAACATTCGAATACTCAAATATTCGAAGTTTATTCGTAGCATTCGAATACTTCTGAAATATTCGAATATTAAATTATTCGAATAGTCCCAGCCCTAATGACAACCAAATTACAAATAATAAATTGCAGCTTGCATCGCATAAAACAAGAGAGTTACCGTAGAATGAACGCTAAAATTTTGCCACTTAAAAAAGAACGTATAAAAAAATAAAAGGGTCAAATGGAAAATATAATAATATTTATTTATGTTGTACGTTAGATACAATAATAATATTAATACAATATCAATGATCTGTTTTTGCCTATTTAATTATTCTTGTATTTACTGTACATTTATCTATTTATACATAAATCTTTCACGGTAAGGATCTGTGGTCTTCTCCTAGCTGCGCCTATTTCCCAGCACTAAGAGAAGATCAACGGAACCTTAATTAACAACCATTATAATAATATTAAGAGCGGTCAGATCTGTCGCAACATTCTCCGCACTTTTCTCCGAATAAAGTATCCGGCGCGCAAGCTTTTAGTCCAAGTATATCGTGTCGAATTGAAAGAAAAAAAAAAAAAAGAAAAAGAGAAACACAAGATGAAACAAATCAATACTTTTCCAAGACGTGCTAAAATTCTCTCCTTCGACTCCTTTTATTAGAGGGTTGGCGGGGAGGGGGCAGGGACATGTACACTTACAATTAAAACTTTACAAAAGATACTGCTCTTTAAATATTGCGTTAATTAAATCGTACGTGAGTTCTCTCGTTTAATGGTTATCGTTAGATCGACCTCGAGTGTCGTAAGAAGGCTATGCCGACGAGAGTGAGATCCACGCGTGGGCACACGCAGCGCATCGATCCGGAGCATCCTTACGCGCTATGTAAGTTTCACGAGAACCGACGGTACGCAGTTCTAACGTTGCGACGAGCTTACTTTCATAGGTCTCCTTTCTCCTCGTGCGCGAAAAAGAAAGTAACAGGAGTAACGGAAGATAAGTTTCGCTCTCTGCTTCATAAATCGTACAACACGTAGGGTATCATATTTTTTCTTTCTTTTCCATGTTTTTTTCTTTCGTTTGCGTCATTGTATTCAAAGCATTAAGAAAGTACAAGAGGTTTTTCGCGTCTCTTCTCGCAACGTCGCTGTCCGGAGACGCGCGATCCCTTTCTAACAAGTATCGTTCCATTTCTCGTGGCTATATAATACAATATGCGAATATCATCGTCTTCGAATTGTCGCTTACATTCAACCGTTCAGTCAAAGTATAGTTAATCGCTCTTAAAAACATCCGTAAGTGGGTCAAAAAAAAGAAGAAGAAATCTCGAATGCATCGAACGTAACGCAATCGAAACACAGCGGCGAAGTGTTTTAATCCAACTCGTATCATAACGTGATGCTGCGATAAGGCAAGAAATCCATAGGATTTATATGTATATATCATACTCCGTGCCCTCGGTATATCTTAACGCCAAGTTGCACCCCGTCGACACACTGTGCTCGATCGGCTGTTCTCCTCACCACCAGCGCACACATATTAACAACGTTCCTCTCTCTCTGATCCTCCGCCACCTAAGCACACCTCGGTCCATGAGCACGTATTGCTTTCAACCGCGATGTTTTCCGCGTGTACGAGTTGCGTCATCGGCATAATCTCTTTATCCCACGGCGATAATGACGAGATGTTACAAAATCTTTTCGATACTATGCATACGTGTTACAGTCGGAGCGAGAACTGCAGTGAATGCGCACCGCTCGCCGGTGGACATACATACCTGCTGGTTGATATCCGATAAAACCGCGGTTTAGACGCTAGAGCTTAACGCTAACGCGGGTAAATTAGAAACCGAGAGTTTCCGAAAGTTCGGCGATCTGATTTCCGACGATACGAGGCGTCAGGCTTAAATAGAAACTGAGAGATGTTGGGTTCGAGTTAAGCTTTTGGAAGAGCTTAAAGATAGGAGATACATTTTTATAAAATTAATACATCTTTATGTAACCACGTATGCAATAAGATACATTTACCAAAGTGTGCCAGCAAGTGTGTACATTGGCCAAGAATCGAATACACTTACTGCAGTTCGCTATTCAGCTGTAATATATACATATGGTGTGTGTGTCCGTGTGTGTGTGTGTGTATATATATGTATACGTATTTATACCGCGTAAATAGAAGGAGATGAGTCTGTCTTGAGTCGTGTGAAATACGTTTTCCTTTTCCTTCGAGTTAATATATACAACAGAGCTTCCTCGTAAGAGTGTCTTTTTAGTTCCATTCAACAAGGAAATAATGCCACGCTGTGATCGGCGTCTAAGGCTCCCATTAATGCTAGTAGGACACAACGAAGGGGAGGGAGTGGGGGGGGCACATTATCCTTGCACGCGTGATCAATAGAAAAGTCTTACATGTACATTCGGTCTCGATGAAGTACTCGCAGCTGGGCTCCTTAGAAGCTTATTTGGCATCTACAATAAATAAATAACGAACCATCTTGTCGGGCCGAGCGTTGCAAAATTTCCGCGATCTGCTGGTCGAGAATCGTTCCGGGAACTAATTCAAACACCTTCCCCATAATCGCGATCGCCCACGTTGATCCGATCCGGTGCTGCGGTCACGCTAAAGCCAAGAATCCTATTATCGACTTTGTACATTTTTCCCTTCTTTGGCTTCTTCGACTTTCCCTGAAACGAAAATTCGGTCAGATGTCTTTTCAGACGGAAGCTTTGGAACGGCCAAGCTTCGAATGGGGATCTGTGGCTTCTAAGTTCAATGTGGAAGCTTTGTGATTTTTAACTTCTAAGTGGAAGCTTTGTGATTTTTAAGTTCCAAGTGGAAACTTTGTGATTTTTAAGTTCCAAATGAAAGCTTTGTCATTTTTAAGTTCCAAGTGAAAGCTTTGTGATTTTTAAGTTCTAAGTGGAAGCTTTGAAACTTCTAAGCTTCAAGTGGAAGCTTTGAAACTTCTAAGTTTCAAGTGGAAGCTTTGAAACTTCTAAACTTCAAGTGGAAGCTTTGAAACTTCTAAGCTTCAAGTGGAAGCTTTGAAACTTCGAAGCTTTAAAACTTCTATGGTTCAAGTGGAAGCTTTGAATTTTCTAAGCTCCAAGTTGAGGCTTTGAAATTTTTAAGCTTCAAGTGGAAGCTTTGAAACTTCTAAGCTCCAAGTGGAAACTTTAAAACTGTTAAGCTCCAAGTGAAAGCTTTGAAACTTCTAAGTTCCAAGTTGATTTGAAACTTCTAAGCTTCGAGTGGAAGCTTTGAAATTTCTAAGCTTCAATTGGAAGCTTGGAAAATTCTAAGCTTCAAGTAGAAGTTTTGAAACTTCTAAGCTGCGAGTGGAAGCCTTGAAACTTCTAAGCTCCAAATGAAAGCTTTGAAACTGCTAAGCTCCAAGTTGAAGCTTTGAAACTTCTAAGCTCCAAATTGAAGCTTTGAAACTTCTAAGCTCCAGGTGGAAGCTCTGAAACTTCTAAGCTCCAAGTTGAAGCTTTGAAACTTCTAAGCTTCAAGTGAAAGCTTTAAAATTTCTAAGCTTCAAGTTGAAGTTTTGAAACTTCTAAGCTCCGAGTGGAAGCCTTGAAACTTCTAAGCTCCAAATGAAAGCTTTGAAACTGCTAAGCTCCAAGTTGAAGCTTTGAAACTTCTAAGCTTCAAGTTGAAGCTTTGAAACTTCTAAGCTCCGAGTGGAAGCCTTGAAACTTCTAAGCTTCGAGTGGAAGCCTTGAAACTTCTAAGCTTCAAGTAAAAGCTTTGAAACTTCTAAGCTCCAAATGAAAGCTTTGAAACTGCTAAGCTCCAAGTTGAAGCTTTGAAACTTCTAAGCTTCAAGTTGAAGCTTTGAAACTTCTAAGCTCCAGGTGGAAGCTTTGAAACTTCTAAGCTCCAAATGAAAGCTTTGAAACTGCTAAGCTCCAAGTTGAAGCTTTGAAACTTCTAAGCTCCAGGTGGAAGCTTTGAAACTTCTAAGCTTCAAGTAAAAGCTTTGAAACTTCTAAGCTTCAAGTGAAAGCTTTAAAATTTCTAAGCTTCAAGTTGAAGCTTTGAAACTTCTAAGCTTCGAGTGGAAGCCTTGTAACTTCTAAGCTCCAAATTGAAGCTTTGAAACTGCTAAGCTCCAAGTTGAAGCCTTGAAATTTCTAAGCTTCAAGTCGAAGCTTTGAAACTTCTAAGTTTCAAGTGGAAGCTTTGAAACTTCTAAGCTTCAAGTGGAAGCTTTGAAACTTCTAAGCTCCAAATTGAAGCTTTGAAACTGCTAAGCTCCAAGTTGAAGCCTTGAAATTTCTAAGCTTCAAGTCGCAGTTTTGAAACTTCTAAATTTCAAGTGGAAGCTTTGAAACTTCTAAGCTTCAAGTGGAAGCTTTGAAACTTCTAAGCTCCAAGTGGAAGCTTTGAAACTGCTAAGCTCCAAGTTGAAACTTCTAAGCTTCAAGTGGAAGCTTTGAAACTTCTAAGCTGCAAGTAGAAGCATTGAAACTTCCAAGTGAAAGCTTCGTACTTTTAAGTTCCAAGCCTTGTAACTCCCTAGATCCAAACGCAATCTTAATAATTTCCAAGATTCCAAATGGAACCTTAGTAACATCTAATTTCCAAATACACGCGTCACAAATTCAAAAGTGCCACTCTGCCTTCCACCGACCGTTACCTTGACTTCCTGAAATTCCGTAGGGGCATTTGGATTGACTGCAGGCGCTGGTTTGCAGAGATCGTCCGCCTGCGCCTGTGGTCTCTGTGAGGACCGCCACTTGCTCCGTTTCTCTAGAAACTGCTTGGCGAATTCCGAGCTCTGCTTGTTATCACCGAGGTAATCTCTGACGTACTCCTTCACCTCGTACGCGGACTCGATGTCGCGCAGGAACCCAACGAACGTCGGTACTTTAAACGTCGATGAATTAGTCAGACCGTTTAACTAACTCGCGCCAGCAAACGTTCTACCGTAACTTACTATCCACCGACACCTGCAGCCCGCTCAGCGCTTTGTTGCACCAATGGGTGAAGTCGTCCATCTTGGCAGTGTTCTGTTCAAACAACTTCTTCACCAGCTCCTCCTCCCTCTTGTTCTTGCTCTTGTTGGCCTTGTTGCTCTGCTGCTGCTGGCTAGCAGCGGAGACCTTCATCGCCGCGGCCTGTTTGGCCGGCTGCTTGGTGGTGGTCGCGGACTTAATGGGCGTGGGATCGTCCCAGAAGCCGCTGGTGCCACTGTTGCTGGACCATGCCTGGCCGCCGCTCGACGTGCTCGAGTTAGCCCAGTTCAGGCACTGGGAGGCGGTGCCCCAAATCCCAGCGTTCTGCAGCAGACTAGCCGCCTCCTTCTGCAGCGCTTTCTCCTGACGTTCCCTTTCCTGCTGCTACAGAGGGTCAACCATTAGTCTCGCGCAATTATCCCCCGCCACCGGGCGGAGACACCGAAATATCAAGCGGAGTAATAAGTACCTTTACCTTGGTGATGCGTTCCTGCTCTTCCTGCTGGATCTGCGCGAGGCTCTTCACCTGCAGAGCCTTGCTGGAGACCGTGGCCTTCTCCGCCCACTTGAACTGCAGCCGTTTGGAGGAGTCGCTCGCCGAGGCTTCCTGAGCAGCCTCCAAGGCCTTCTGCTGCGCCAGCTGCTGCTGCATTATCTGCTGAAACCGCTGTTCCTCCTGCAACCAGACACGGTGGTTCATGTAGCTCCGATCTCGCGTGTTCTACGGGAATAGTCGGGCTAGATCATTCTAGCGCACCGCTTTCTTCTCTCGCTCGAGTCTCTGGATCTCGGCGAGCGAAGCCGCCGGAGTAGGGGGGGCCGGCGCGCAGGGCGCCTGAGCCCATGGCGCTTTGCTCCTCTCTTGCAGCTTGCGGAGCGCCTCCGCCTCTCGCCGCCTCTGCTCCGCTCGTCGAGCCTGCTCCTCTGCCTCGGCCTGCTTGCGCGCCTCCGCTTCTTTCCTACGAGACAAGGAGCACCGTCGAGCCAAGTCCCTCTATCGATCGTGTCTGATAATAAGCAGAGTTTATACCTTAACCTTTCCTCCTCGAGCCTCCGTTGCTCCTCTTCCAATCTTTTCCTCTTCTCCTCCTCCTTCCTCTGCTTCTCTTCCTGCTTCTTCAGCTCCTCCTTCTTCCTCTTCTCTTCCTCCTGCTTCTTCCTCAAGCTCTCCTCCTCCTGCTTCCTCTTCTCCTCGCGCTTCCTCTCCTCCTCCTTGCGCTTCCTCTCCTCCTTCCGTTCCTCCTCCTGCTTACGCTTCTCCTCTTCCTTCCGCTTCTTCTCCTCCTCCTTCCGCTTCTTCTCCTCCTCCTTCCTCTTCCTCTCCTCGTCTTTCCGTTTCGCCTCCTCGGCCTGCCTAGCCTGCTCCTCCTTTTTCCTCTTCGCGCTCTCCTCCTCGACCTGCCGCTGCAGCTCCTCCTGCTTCCTCAGCTCCTCCTTCTTCCTGTCCTCCTGTAGCCTAAGGTTCTGCTCCTCCTGAAACACCGAAACCAACCTTTCACACTCTGCCCTGCAACACGTTGCAGGTTCGCCGCGGTCGACGGTTTACTCTACCCACCAGTATCTGTTGCTCAGTCTTTATTTCCTTAGCGTGTAAGTCCCACAGCGAGGTGGGCAACTGGCCCGGAGGTACTGCTGGTATGGGCCCGACCTGCGAACCACAACTCCCGTCAGGCTTCCGCATTGCGAAAAGATCGAACGAAGCCTGTATACCTGTGCCAGCCAGTTCTGCGCGTTGAACTGCGGGTTTATCTGAGGCGGAGGCTGCGGCCAGACGCTGTCCATGTGCGGGGCCTGCGGATGCCCGTTCACGTTGACGTTCAGCTGGCGCAGCAACGACTTGATGGGATTGTCCTCCTGCGTGGCCGCCGGCGTCGAATTTATACTCGTCTGCTGGATCCCGGGTATATTCTGCACGCCACCCATCTGCTGGATCAGCTGCTGTATAGGATCCACCGCGGGGGGATGGGCTGGCGGGGTGGAATGCTGGTTCGACGGCAGGTGAGCCTCCGGCTGTGTCTTGGCCTGCAAAACGTTCGTATAGTCACTCGCTCCCGGCCGAGCGCAGAGGCAATCTAGCTCGCGCCAAGTCTCCCACAAACCTGCTGCATCTGAGAGAATAGCTGCATGACAGGGTTGGAGGCCTGAGACGGTGGTAGGTGAGGTACAAACGGATTCGAGGAGATTGGCACCTCTGGGATCTCTGAGTCCTGTATCACATACTGATAGATCAGCTGGTTCTGCTCCACGGGGCTCAGCTGGGCCCAGTGCTCCGACTGGGACAGCTTCGCTATGGCGGACGTTCGCATCTGCCTCAGCAGCAGCTGTTGGTTCTGCAGCAGCCGCATCTGCTGGTACTGGAGCAGAAGCAGCGGGTCCTCTATGCTGGGCTTCGGCAGCGCGGACATCCCGGCGGGCACGGTGTTAGGGGCGGGCGATATCACCTGATCCGTCAACTGAAAAACGCGCGTTCAAGCGAATTCGTTAACGTCGGACTTGCGCGAGAATTATTCGAAACGATGGATTAATTGGAGTCACTTTTGGTTTAAGGGATCATGCCTAGTTGGCAGGCGAAAAAAAAGGAGGTTTTCGGGAATTTTTTGGGGAAAATCTAATGTATACTTTTTATAACTATTCGGTTATTTTAAAAGTACATGTATTGGGCAACTCTGAGTAATTTTGTTATAGGAAAATATTAAAAAATTAACGAATAACAGCCACTCTCCCGGGAAGCTATATTTTTTAGCGGTGAGCACGATTTGGGCAGAGTGGCTGTTATTTCCTTCATTCTTTAATATTTTCTTATAATAAAATTCCTGAGGGTTGCTGAATATATGTACTTCTAAATTATGGAAATAGTTGTAAGAAACATACATCACATTTTTCACAAAAAATTCCTTAAGGTAGTTCCTAAACAACTATGTTATTCAAATTGTAATTTTGAACATTATGTATGTATATTTTAAAAAGTTCAGTGTTAATATAAATAATTGTGATCTGGAGCAGCAGATCTGGCAACGTCCCATTCATTCGGAGCGTTTTTTGTAATCAGAATGTCAGAAAAAATGTTCGTATGAATTTAAATCGTCGTTCGCTATTTAAATGTCTAAACATATCGATTGTGCGACGTTGTGACGTTCACTGCTCTAAATACGTAGTTGAATGAACTCATTTTATATGGGCATTTACGAAAAAAACCATGTGGTCAGTTTTGCAGAAATTAATAAATTCATTTCCTGACATTTCGATGTAATTTTGTGTCAATTTTCGTATACTTCTTGAATATAGTTTTCCTGTTTCGGACGAAAAACTGAAACTATATCCCTCTTTTTTTCAACTCTGCCATATGCCACTGTGTTAAAATGCATCAACTTTAATTAACAATTTTTCGATGACTATGTGGTAAATCGATTTTAAATTTTGTACGAGGGTTTCTTGTATTCCAAATTAGTTTTGAAGGAAATTTGAAAGAATTCTTGAATTTAGTAGATTATTCAGGAACTACCTTAAAAATGATTCAGAAAAAGTAACTCCGTGCCGAACCGAAGGAATCATTTCGAAATGAGCTTTTAGTTTTGACAAGTGTTTAAATTTTACTATATAAAGCAGAAACTGTTTGTGTGTTTGTCTGTCGCCTAAAAGCCTTCGAACGGTAAACTCTGGTGTCACGAAATGTGTCCTAGCTCATTATGCCTAGCTAATCCAGAAAAATGTGACTATTTTCACAAAAAAATAAGTAAAAAATTTTTTTTACAAAATCAGAATCTAAATTTCGGGCGATGCCGAGTAGTAAAGCTGGTAAAACTACAGATGGTCTTCGGGACTATCCTGGTTTTAAGTATCTCTTATTGAAATAAAAATAAGGCGAGAAATCGACTAAATAAATAAATAATTCAGAGAAAAATAATTGCGCGCTTGTTCAAATAAATTAACCCGCGTTTTGTTCAAACTCTGCCCAAGTTAGGTTGACACAAAATTTACTTTCGTTGAATAAAAATTTACTCTGTAATGCTAAAAGCGATAGAAAATATGTTTGGAGAAAATAAAAACTAATAAGATTAAAACGAACTTTTAATTAGTCGAGCGTATTTTTTTTTATACCCCAAGAAAGCAAATATACGTTAGTTTTCTGCAAAAAAAAAAAGGTGGCAACCCTAGCCAGTCCCCGAAATGTGTAGGCTCAGAAATAAGAATCTTTCGCGGTTCTAGCGACGCTCTTGTTTATAAATTCGCAAATTTTAAAGCGTTCGTAATTCCAAGTGCCGACTGGTGACTCGCGTGTTTGCATAAAGCGACGAAGCGTTACCTTCAGCGGGGGTATCTGCGGGCCAGGTGCGAACGGTATTCGCCCGCACATCTTCATCAACTCTCCGAGAGTGGTGTACCGCTCGTCGCAGGTTCGCCTGACCATCAAACCTGCCGTGAAGTAGCCCGCTTTACACCACTCGGCCATTTCGCTTGCTAAGAACGGGCCCTGAACTTCGCCCTGTGGATCACGGTAAAACCATTTCTCCTGTCCGTTCGTCGGTGGAACTGTGGAAGGTTGGTTACCGATAGAAGGCGGTACGTTAGCGCTTTTCTCCCTGTGACTCTCTTCGTCGGCCATCAATTTGGCGACCAGCGCGTCCGCCTCCTCCTTCATTCTATCCAAATCGTCGTCGTTTCTCTGCCTGGCGTTCTCCGTCCCATGCGCGACCTTAGGGGGCTCCATAGGAGCTTGCCTCTTGCTCGCGATCGGGTCGACCTTCGCCTCGGCTTCCACCTCCTCCCTAATCTGCGCTTTACTTGGTGACTTACTGCTCCCCGAATCGCTCGGGGGTATTTTCTCCGGCTCGGGCTGCTCCGCGCTCGCCGGGCTCCGTTTCTTCACAGTGTCCGTAGACGCGGAAGGTGTAGAGGTTTTAGTAGGCGTGCCAGTGTCCGCCGCGGCGGCGGGCGGTTTCACCGGGGTGCTGCTCCTCCTCTCCTTCTCCGCGGTCTCCTTCTTGTCGTCGGCCGGGTGCAACGGCTTCGGCCTCTCCTTGCTCGCTGTGGAGGTGGTGCTGTTGCTGCCGCGGCTCGCCTGGCCCTGCGGCGAGCTGTAGGACGAGGGCTTGCCCGCGGGCTTCGCTGTGTTCGCGCTTCCCTCGGACACGCGGCGAGTCCTCGATTCCTGAATGCCGCCCGCGCTGATCACCCCGTCCTCGTCGTCGTCCGAGTACATTCCGCCGTGGAACGCGCCCGAGGCGTCGAAGCTACCTCCACTTTCACTGGGATTCTCCGTGGCCCTGGATGGAAACGTTAATCACCCATCGATCGGCAAACTGGGGGGCTCAACTTTGAAGGGAGCTAAAGTTTAACCCTTCGCGGTCACGCGGGTTAAATTTGTACCCCAGGAATAATTTTTTTAGTTAAAATCGCGCGCCTTTACGACTTCTAACGTGGATTTATCGCAAGAAAAAATAAAAAATCGCTTTTATCTCCCGCAACCGTGGAAAATCGCTCATTTTCAACTACAAATCATATCGAAATTTACATTTCTAGAAAAATACTAATCGACTACGATCGTATAAGTATTACGAATGCACGATTATCACTGGAAAGTTAAAAGATTCAAAAATACGAAAATGATAATTAAAAAAAAAATGACGCTGGGGTGCAGCGAACCCCGTGTGACCAACTTCTGATTATAAGAAGGCGCGACCACGAAGGGTTAATGTCCGCGCTTTTACACCGCGTAAGGAACCTAAAGCTAGACATTGCGCTTCGTTTTGGCCACTACTGTGCACAGTTAACGGTAGAATATAGTCACCATTCAGGCAGGTTATCATGATTGTTGTCATGATGATTCGACTCCCAAGTGCGAGCAGTTCGCGGAGGAGGGTGATGTGCCGAGTCGTGTCCACCCCTGTGACTTCCACGGTGCTCCCACCTCCCGCCACTGCTCCTTCCCTCCTCGCCATCGCCTTCGCTCCTATCTAATCTATCTCTGTCCACGCTGCCGCCTTCGCGCCAACTGTTTCTACCTGATAAACGACAAGGTTCTTAGTGTGCGAGAGATTCCTCGTAACGCCTCAGGGTCTGATAGAAGTCGTACGCTTACCCCCCCATTTGCGCCAGCCGTCATCGTCCTCTGTGCCGCCACGATGACGCCGCCAATTACTCTCCATTAGGGAGCTACCGCTAGCCCCGCGGCTCAATTCCTTCCGGGGACTGGTGGAGCCGTTCCACTCCCCCGGATCTGAGGCCCCGTTTCTCTCTGACCATCCACGCTCGCTTTGAGATCTATCGAATGGGCGGTTTCTCCCCTGGATACGAAATACAGTCGATTAACAAAAGCTACTCCCCTCTTTCGCACTTATGTCACCGACGAAAGGTTCCTCGCGCAGTTCGCAAAAGTCAAACGTTACGTACTTGAAACGGTTGACTGTCGATTCGTGCTCCGTCCCCTGAATCGTCGAAGCCGACTCCACGGGAGTAATGGGACGAATACAGGCTACCCCTTCCGTTCCTCCCGCGCCCTCCGCGATCCACGCTTCCACCTCTTCCTCGGCTACCAACACTGGCTATTCCTCCATTCCACATTCGCTAAACGGTGCATTTCGAGTTTAGTCGCGGTCGAGCTCTCGGCGGGGAAGTCGCCGAATTTTTAATAAACAAAAAAACAGCCCGGCGAAATTCAGAGCGACAACAAAGCAGCGACGATTATGTAAAGTACAGAAGAGCAGGTAGGATGCCTCTACGAAGAACTGGCACAAGGGCTCCAGTGTGTTGTATTTTTAGATACAAACTCAGTTCGTCGGGCAGTTCCCAATATAGGATGCGATAAAGGTATACAATAATAATCGGCGAACAGAAACAGGCGCGCCAGGTACTCGATCGACGCGTAAGTATCGACGCGTTTAATTAGTTACCGTTTCATCCTCTGTCATCTGTATGAGAGCCAACGGGAGCTGAGTCTTCTCGATATATAACGGCGAGAAACCCGTTAGTGGTTCGGGCGGCTTGCAATTGCGGTCGAACAGAATCAGCATCTCCTCTCGCCCGTATCTATGTTCCGCTAACTGGTAACGTGGAGTAGTTAGACTCGTCGTACCTCCGCCGCCGCCACTATTATTGCAACCGTCTCCAGACAGATTGCGCAACCTGTTCATCGAACAAACCGTTAAGCCACACGAATGCAAAACTCCGAAACACCCGTATCCAAGTATTACAAACCATTCTGGACCAAATTTCATAGAATCCGTCATGACGGGGCTATTTGCTGAAAAACCAAAGACGTTACATAAACACGAAGCGCGTTGAAACGGAAGCGACGCGAGCAATCGATCTCGTCGACCCGAAGCGGAAGGGAAAGGAAAGCTCCGTCGAATCGCTCCGAGGACCGAGATAGCTCGTCTAGCGAACGCCTCTCGAGGGCTCGACTAAGTAACGACGCGAGGCTCGGACGAACAAAGGGGTGTGGGAATAATCGCTGCTAAGTGGTCCGCGCGTTGGAGGCCTGCACCGTCGGAGGACGGCGTCGAGGGTTTATACCTGTTGCTCGACGGAAATCGAGCAACCCATGTGGCTTCGCAGCGGACGCCGGCGGTGGCGTTGCTTCCTCGGGGGACGCGAAAGGGGAGCGACGTTAAGTAGGGTGTAAAGTAAGGGAGCACGACAGACGGTGGCGAAAGCAGCTCTCGTCGATAGCTCCGAGTGGCTTCGCTCGCTCGCGACTATCGGCGGTCGGAGCGCGGGCGCAGGGTGGCGAGGGCGGAGGCGTTAGACACGCTACGGGCGGTCGGCTAGATGGGAACGGTGCGCATTTATTTATACATGGTCCTAAACAGACCGATCTCCGTGAGCCCAGGTGGCAACATTAACCAAACTTTTTTTTTCGCTCGCGAACGTCACGGAAGCCGACGAGCGGCGAGCGTGCCGTGGCGGATATCGCGTCGACGGTCCCGATTGCTCGCGGGCCAACGGGTACGAGGAGAAATCGGCCGTTGAACGAGAGAAATACCTCACTGATCGTCGAAATTACTGAGGACAGCGATACAACACACCAATATGGCTGATGGTTTTTTCGGAATAGAGCGCATGCGGGGACCGCTGGTACACCTGGCGCGACGAAAGTCACTAGGCTGCTCTTTCCAGCCACCATCAGCTGAAGAAATCTCTCTTCTTTGCGGCCCCCACCCTCGCCCGCTCTGGGTTCCCCAAACGACTTTCTCCGAAATGAGACTTTGTTCCAGGGGACTAGGTAGTCGAAAAATTGATTTTTATTGCATTTTCTGAAAGTACTATCTTTTCTGAATAAAATGCTGTTTGGTTTATAGTAAAATTCGCGAAATTGTAGATTTCGCAGCTGAAATAGTTAAGCGGCAACCTGTAGCGTCGCCTTTGATCAGAAACTTTCAACGCGTTTTTCTCGAATATTTTTTTATTTTCGTTTTTTACTGATTGCGAACGAATGGAGGTTCAGCTCGAGTTGGAGAAAATAACAGGATGTGTAAAACATGTGCCATTTCGGTGCAAATCTCTGATGTGGTCTGTAAAAATTCGAAATTTTCGTAAAATAATCCGGTGACTTCTAAGTTCAAAGTGGAAGCTTTGTAACTTTTAAGTTTCAAGTGAAAGCTTTGTGATTTTTAAGCTCCAAGTGGAGGCTTTGAAGCTTCTAAGCTCCAAGTGGAAGCTTTGAAACTTCTAAGCTCCAAGTGGAGGCTTTGAAGCTTCTAAGCTCCAAGTTGAAGCTTTGAAACTTCAAGCTCCAAGTTGAAGCTGTGAAATTTCTAAGCTTCAAGTGGAAGCTTTGAAACTTCTATGCTCCAAGTGAAAGCTTTGAAGCTTCTATGCTCCAAGTTGAAGCTTTAAAACTTCTAAGCTCCAAGTGGAAGCTTTGAAACTTCTAAGCTCCAAGTGGAAGCTTTGAAACTTCTAAGCTCCAAGTGGAAGCTTTGAAACTTCTAAGCTCCAAGTGGAGGCTTTGAAGCTTCTAAGCTTCAAGTTGAAGCTTTGAAACTTCAACCTCCAAGTTGAAGCTGTGAAATTTCTAAGCTTCAAGTGGAAGCTTTGAAACTTCTATGCTCCAAGTGAAAGCTTTGAAGCTTCTACGCTCCAAGTTGAAGCTTTGAAACTTCTAAGCTCCAAGTGGAAGCTTTGAACGTTCTAAGCTCCAAGTGGAGGCTTTGAAGCTTCTAAGCTCCAAGTTGAAGCTTTGAAACTTCAAGCTCCAAGTTGAGGCTTTGAAATTTCGAAGCTTCAAGTGAAAGCTTGGAAACTTCTATGCTCCAAGTGAAAGCTTTGAAGCTTCTAAGCTCCAAGTTGAAGCTTTGAAACTTCAAGCTCCAAGTTAAAGATGTGAAATTTCTAAACTTCAAGTGGAAGCTTTGAAACTTCTATGCTCCAAGTGAAAGCTTTGAAGCTTCTAAGCTCCAAGTTGAAGCTTTGAAACTTCAAGCTCCAAGTTAAAGATGTGAAATTTCTAAACTTCAAGTGGAAGCTTTGAAACTTCTATGCTCCAAGTGAAAGCTTTGAAGCTTCTACGCTCCAAGTTGAAGCTTTGAAACTTTCTCAGCTCCAGGTGGAAGCTTTGAATCTTTTAAGCTCTAAGTGGAAGCTTTGAAATTTCTAATCTCTAAGTGGAAACTTTGAAATTTCTAAGCTTCAAGTGGAAGCTTTGAAACTTTTAAACTTCGAGTGGAAGCTTTGAATCTTCTAAGCTCCAAGCTGAGGCTTTGAAATTTCGAAGCTTCAAGTGGAAGCTTTGAAACTTCTATGCTCCAAGTGAAAGCTTTGAAGCTTCTACGCTCCAAGTTGAAGCTTTGAAACTTTCTCAGCTCCAAGTGGAAGCTTTGAATCTTTTAAGCTCTAAGTGGAAGCTTTGAAATTTCTAATCTCTAAGTGGAAACTTTGAAATTTCTAAGCTTCAAGTGGAAGCTTTGAAACTTTTAAACTTCGAGTGGAAGCTTTGAATCTTCTAAGCTCCAAGCTGAGGCTTTGAAATTTCGAAGCTTCAAGTGGAAGTTTTGAAACTTCTAAGCTCCAAGTGAAAGCTTTGAATCTTCTAAGCAATCTAATCTTCAAGTGGAAGCTTCGAATCTTCTAAGCTCCAAGTTTTGGCTTTCAAAATTCGGTGATTTCTTAATTTTCTTCGCATCATCATTGTTTGTGCGCTACTAAAATCCGGTAACTTCTTATTTTTTTTATGAAACTCTCGAATTTATACGGTCCATATCAGAGATTTGCGCCGAAATGGCACATGTTTTACACATCCTGTAATTTTTTCCAAGTCGATCTGAACCTCCATTCGTTCGCAATCAGGAAAAAATTAAGAGAAAAAAGTATTCGAGAAAAACGCGTTTAAAGTTTCTGGGCAAAGGCGACACTACAGGTTGCCGCTTGACGTTTTCAGTTGCGAAATCTACAATTTCGCAAATTTTACTATAAGCCAAGCGGCATTTTATTCAGAAAAGATAGTACTTTCGGAAAATGCAATAAAAAAATCGATTTTTCGACTGCCTAGTCCCTTAATGATGGAATTGTAACGATCGATTTTATTATTCTATACTTTAATGTACCGCACTCGTAAGTGGGAATCACAATGCGTGTAGCTTTTCATTTCGTCAGCTGAAGGGGCTATAGAATTGTTTACTAGAATGGAACGTAATGTATTTTGAGTCCTTGCGGTCCTGCGAAACCTGCTACGTACACAGTTTAAATTACATTTGCTTTACAATCTTGAATTCGCTCGTCGACCCAGCGTTCTTCGTAACTGTGAAGCCGGGAATTCCCCGGGAAGCTAAGTTGCGCTATGCAACGCCACGTTTTAAAAAAATTAGCTTCAATACATTCTTATGGAACCATTTCCACCAAAACCTAAGTTAAAACCTAGCATCGCATAGCATAGCTTAGCTTCCCGGTGGATCCCCTTCTTAAAGGTGCGTTTACACCAAACGAACGAATGCACAATCGCCCCTCGTTCCGACGAAATTCGTGCTCATTTAACGTAACCAGCAATCTTCACTTGCAACTTCTTGAATTTTCTCGAAGTGGAGAGCAAACGAGCACTCGTTCGTTTGGTTTAAACGCACCTTAAGGAGAGCTGTGGTGTCTCAGTTCTCCTTGTTCGCGTGTAGGGAGGTCCCGGAGAGATAAATAAAGATTCGCAAGGGGAGAGTAACGACGCGAGGCTCCCGAATCAAACGAAGTAGTGCGGCTTCTTGACTACGATTCCGTATTCCGCGACTGCTGGGGTGAGATCCTCCATGGTCAACGTGTAACGTCGGTCCTTGCCCTTCGTCTTTGTGTTCTGGTTCGCCCCGCGCGTCTTGCAGTGCTGCAGAGCGTCGTTCGCTATCTCGGAGATGAACTTCTGCGCCGCTAGGGAGACTAGGCGTACTCTGAAATTGAAACGAGCGTCGTTAGCGAAGATCGAGCAGCCTGATTTCACCGCAAACTGCTTACATTCTGGGATCAGTCGCGTTGAAGCCCGCAGTGTGCAGATAATGTTCGCTGATCGCATCGGGCACCTGAAACGGAAGAATCGGTTGTTACGCTGTTCGGAAAGCGAGTGAAGTACGATTAGAATTCTCGATGGAGCTACCGTGGGTGTGTAGTCTTCGAGTTGCAGAAGGAAATCTGAAAGAGGTTGGCCAGCGGTTTTCGAGTCTTCGTTTGCTGCGTACATTGGCGGTGTATCTCTTCCGAAATCTTCGGACATTTTGACTAAGCGTCTTTCGCTAGAATGTAACCCTGTGATGGAAAGATTTATGTAGGATAGGTTTGGTCGTAATCATTGAGGACATCGGATTTAAATGACGCAAGCTCTAACCTCGAATTAATGGGAGTTCTACGGTCTCTCGCAGAAATTCCGCTTTCCTTACACGATAACGATGATTCTGTTAATTCGATTCTTGTAATTATTCAGTAATAATTAAAGAAGCTATATTAATCTTTGCACGTCAGCCGTAAACAACGTCAAACTGTGCATCGGTAATGTCAATACGATGTATTATTGTCTAGGGAGAATTTAAAGTCTCGTCTAGGGAATATATCGATCGGTTTCCCGCGCTTCGTTTGAATATGGGGCGAGTTCCACTTACGCCCAAATCGCACGTGAGTTTCATTAGGGTAGTTTTTCATTTGCGCGCATTTCAGAGTCGGGTTTGTCGGAAATGAAGCCCGATATCGAAAAATTTTATTTCTTTTGCTTGAATTGTTTAGTTGTTATGAGTCGGAAAGGAAGAGTAACTTTTTTTCATATCACGCTTCAGTTTCGAGAAAATCGACTTTGAAATTCTTTAAGGTGACTTTTATTAGGGTATTTTCCCTATACGCCAATTTCAGAGTCGATTTTCTCGAAAATGAAGTGCGATATCGAAAAGTTTTATTCCTTTTTCTCGATTTATTTACTTGTTATAAGTCGAAAAGAAACAGTAACTTTTTCTCATATCGCGCTTCATTTTCGAGAAAATCGACTTTGGAATTCTTCAAGGTGATTTTTATTAGGTTAGTTTTCCCTATACGCCAATTTCAGAGTCGATTTTCTCGAAAATGAAGCGCGATATCGAAAAATTTTATTCCTTTTTCTTGACTTATTTACTAGTTATAAGTCGAAAAGAAAGATTAACTTTTTTTCATATCGCGCTTTATTTTCGAGAAAATCGACTTTGAAATTCTTCAAGGTGATTTTTATTAGGTTAGTTTTCCCTATACGCCAAAATCAGAGTCAATTTTCTCGAAAATGAAGCGAGATATCAAGAGACTTTATTTCTTTTTCTCGACTTATTTACTTGTTATGAGTCGAAAAGAAAGAGTAACTTTTTTTCATATCCAGCTTCATTTTCGAGAAAATCGACTTTGAAATTCTTCAAGGTGACTTTTATTAGGGTATTTTCCCTATGCGCCAATTTCAGTCGATTTTCTCGAAAATGAAGGGAGATATAAAAAAATTTGATTTCTTTTTCTCGACTTATTTACTGGTTATGAGTCGAAAAGAAAGAGTAACTTTTTCTCATATCGCGCTTCATTTTCGAGAAAATCGACTTTGAAATTCTTCAAGGTGACTTATTAGGGTATTTTCCCTATACGCCAATTTCAGAGTCGATTTTCTCGAAAATGAAGCGCGATATCGAAAAGTTTTATTCCTTTTTCTCGATTTATTTACTTGTTATAAGTCGAAAAGAAACAGTAACTTTTTCTCATATCGCGCTTCATTTTCGAGAAAATCGACTTTGAAATTCTTCAAGGTGACTTTTATTAGGGTATTTTCCCTATACGCCAATTTCAGAGTCGATTTTCTCGAAAATGAAGCGCGATATCGAAAAGTTTTATTCCTTTTTCTCGATTTATTTACTTGTTATAAGTCGAAAAGAAACAGTAACTTTTTCTCATATCGCGCTTCATTTTCGAGAAAATCGACTTTGAAATTCAAGGTGACTTTTATTAGGGTAGTTTTCCCTATACATCAATTTCAAAGTCGATTTTCTCGAAAATGAAGCGCGAAATCAAAAAATTGTACTCCTTCTTGTCGACCTACTCACTTCTTATGAGTCGAAAAGAAAGAGTAACTTTTTTTGATACCGCGCTTCATTTTCAAGAAAATCAACTTCGAAATTCTTGACGTTGCGTACAGGAAAACCTAACTTAACGAAAATCACCAGCAATTTATGCGTAAGCGGAATTCGCCCAAGTAAGTTCTCCCCTGCAATACGATTACGTTTCCTTTCAAACATTTACCCAGCCCGCGATACTAACCAAATCCCTAAACCACCCCCTTTACCCCTCTGCTTACTTCATTTTAATAAGAACCCATATCTCCGCTAAATAAGAAAGTTTAGTTTAATGCACCGCTGGAAAGTATTGGAAAGTCGGCTATCTACATAGAAATGCGTACAATATGAACAACTTATGACATTTGCAGTAATGATTTAAATGGTAGCGACGGTATCACAGACTCCGACTGTATTTTCTCGTATTTCAGCTTATTTAGAGCGACGCTTTGACTGATTTGATCAGCCGTATGTGTCAGGCCATAGTAGTCTACAAATAAACCGTCTGGGTCCACCAGATATATGATGATCGTGTGATCGACCTGGAATAAAACGTCACCATCATTAAACCGACCAGTTCCAACTCTACAAAAATAAATTACTGACGATGTAGTCGGCATCCTGGTCCTTGGGCCCGTTGCTGTAGTATACCCTGTACGCTTTGCACACTTTATTCACCTGCTCCTTGGAGCCAGTGAGACCAATGATTTTATCGGAGAACTCCTTAATGTATTTGCCCACAATCTCCGGCGTGTCTCTGTCCGGGTCCACGGAGATGAACAGAGGCTGGACTTTGAGTTTGTGTTCCTTCTCTGGAATTTAACGCATATCACTTAGACAGCGTATTTAAAGCCCCGTACGAAGAAACCGATTCTTTCGTATACCGAGCTTCTCGACGGTCAACGCCAGCTTCTCGAGTTCGTCCGGGCAGATATCGGGGCAGTGCGTGAAGCCGAAATAAATCAGAAGCCACTGCCCCAAGAAGTCCTCGGACTTCACCAGCTTCCCTTCGGGATCTACTAGCTCGAACGTTCCCCCTATCGCCGCTTTCCCTATTTCGCGCCTCCGCTCGCGTTCCATTAGTAGGTCCTTGGACGCTTTCAAGTAATACAAGTACCCCAGGAAAGATCCTCCCATCACGGATGTGATTATTAAGCTCCTCCATGTGATGGGGCTTCTAACGAAGAAGTCTCGCTTCTTCTTCGGCAATGTGCTTATGCTGTCGTTCTGACGCAACGCTCCGAATGTATCGAAGCATCGCGCTTGCGGGTAATACTGTTCGTAGCTACGCAGACTCTGGAAGGATGCCTGGAAACCATTCGAAAGAGTAGTTTTCAGCTAACTCGGTAATCGTAAACTGTTTTATCAGCTAAGCTGATGGCTTAAGTGAGTACTTCGCTGATATAAGGATATGTGAGTTTCGTGAGAAGTTATGTGAAAATTGTACTCACTTTCTTAAAAGCTTGACTAGAACACCTGTTTAGGAGGATAATTGATTGGTTGATTAAACTTGACATTATTCTTGGGAGAGAATTTAATCAATTTGAAACTCCAAATAGGTTATGTTTGACTGCTTCGAGAGGTGCGCCGCTTTTTGGCGCGCAATTTGAGGAGTTGTTCTTAATTTGAAATTCAAAAAGTTCTGAAACTTTGTGGATGTGTAGGGGATTTCTTACTGATTACTACGCTATTTTTGTTTGCTGCGTAAATTCACTCTATGGGGGTGTAATTGAGCTTTGAAAATCCGGTTATTTTAGGATTTTGTGTTATAATTCGTGAACTGTAAAATAAGTTTTTTTAGCAAATGATAGATCTAATTAAAAGAAGTAACTTTTGTTTTGAAAATTTTTTTCTATCTCTTAGAGTTCGCGAGTTTTAACAGAAAAGCGGAAAATAGCCGAATTTTCGGGGGTTAATTTCACCCGCTTCGAGTGAATTTGGGCAGCAAGCAAAAATTGCGTTGTAATCGGGTGGAAATCCCCTACATATTCACAAAGTTTCAGAATTTTTTGAATTTCCGGGTTCGGGGTCTTCCCTTGGAAGATAAAATGAATAGATTTTGTGGAAGGTTAGGGTTATCGGCAGTGGCAGATTTAACGGGCGGTCGATGAGTAGTTGCCGCCTGCGCCCCACCCAGAAGGCCCCCCAGGGCCCCATCCTAAACAAAATTATTGTTTATTTTATTATTCTGTACTACTATACTTAGCCATTTTTTTTAATAAACTACCTCTTCATTTTCCTACAAAATGGGTCCTAGCCCAGAAGACTACTGGAGGGCCCTATGTTAAGAAAATTATGATTTTGTCTAAACACTAGGTGTATTTTGTTATTCTGTATTACTACACTTAGCCATTTTTTTTTCTAGTAAACTACCTCTTCATTTTCCTGAAAAATGGGCCCCAGCCCAGAAGGCCCCCCAGGGCCTCATCCTAAACAAAATTCTTGTTTATTTTATTATTCTGTACTACTACACTTAGCCATTTTTTTTTTAGTAAACTACCTCTTCATTTCCCTAAAAAATGGGCCCTAGCCCAGAAGACTACCGCAGGACCCTATGTTAAGAAAATTATGATTTTGTCTAAACACTAGGTGTATTTTGTTAGTCTGTACTACTACACTTAGCCTTTTCTTTTTTTAGTAAACTATCTCTTCATTTTCCCGAAAAATGGGCCCCAGCTCAGAACGCCCCCTAGGACCCAAGCTTAAAAAAAATTACGTATGATTTTATCCAAACACTAAGTGTATTTTATTATTCTGTACTACTACATTTAGCCCTTTTTTTTTAGTAAACTACCTCTTCATTTTCCCGAAAAATGGGCCCCAGCTCAGAAGGCCCCCTAGGACCCAATCTTAAAAAAAAATTACATATGATTTTATCCAAACACTAGGTGTATTTTATTATTCTGTGCTACTACACTTAGCCTTTTTTTTAGTAAACTACCTCTTCATTTCCCCCCAAAATGGGCCCCAGCCCAGAAGGCCCCCTAGGACCCAATCTTCAAAAAAAAGATACATATGATTTTATCCAAACATTAGGTGTATTTTATAATTCTGTGCTACTACACTTAGCCTTTTTTTTTAGTAAACTACCTCTCCATTTCCCCCCAAAATGGGCCCCTCGGAACGTTTGCCACCTGGGCCTGTTTCCTTAAATCCGCCGCTGGTTATCACGTAGTTATACAATATTCCAGGAGTTGATAGTAAAAGTAATGTTAACAGTTTATCACTTCAAAGTTGTTGGATTCACACCTGCGCCATTATCTGCCCTTTTTATTATTTCTCTTCATATCTGAGACATGGCAAGAGAAAATGATAGAAGCTTTATTGCAACGCTTTTCCGTTCACGCGATAAATGCAGGTTTATCTTCACGGAGAAATGCATTGTCCACGTTGCAACACCACTGATCTTTCCTTCCAGTTCACAGCGGTGTTCGGGGTACAATATTCCCACCTTTGGATGAAAAAAAAAAATCGGTGAATTAGAACTCCGTGGATCCATTTGCAATAGGGATGAGTTTCAACAAACTTAACATGCCTGTTGCCTTTCTGATCCTCCAGAGCGAGCTTGTTTATCAGCAACGTATCTGCGTAAGGATTTTTAATCGCGTCTTCATTGATTTCATCGATGAGGGTCTGATACCAAATGTGCGCCTCTACGGTTGATTGATCGCTTGACAGAGATTGAAACTCTCCTGCTGCGATATTGTGGAGAATCCAGTTGCTCCTCCTACTCAATACTCTGGAACAAATATTTACCTCGTTAAGATTGCTTATTCTCAATCACGACTGATAGATAATATTTATCATCAAAGAATGGCCATCTGATAATCTGAGGTCTCATCTTACATGCATCGGAGTTTGAAAGTGGTGGAATTGCGCTGGTCAATCTTCAAGTACAACGTGCCCGAAGTCCTTGGCGTATCCTCAGAGATGGTCACCGAGGCCCTCAGAGGCTGACCTAGGTAAAGCCCAAGAAAGAAGATCAAGCTCGACGAAAATTTGAAATCATCTTCGTCATCCATACCACAGAATGGTTCCTCGTCCCTGGTTGGCAAATAGTAGATCCCTAAGGGGCCGATATTAGCCCTGTAACCCATCTCTTGTGTCCACGCCGTGTCCTCCATAGGGAAGCACAACCCATTGACGTAGGAGGTTCTCCCTTTCGGACAGGGCCAGGCGATGAACCTGCAGGATTCATTCCCACCTCCAATGCTCTCCAGGAAGAGTCTCCAGGCCCTCAAGTGGCTGCACGCGATCTCCCTGGTCAAAGTCTCCTCTGGAACATGGCTAACTATGTAGCTCACGTTTCCTACCAAGAATCTTGGAACGAGAAACAGGGACTCACCGTTCAAGTGGCTGACAACCACGGAGTTCTTCACGTCAGTGCAGCCAGGCTGCTCCCTGCCGCCGTTGGGGAAGAAGTCGATGTGGCCGAGAGGCTTCAGCAGCCCGAAGCCATCAGCGAAGTCCTCGGACCCATCTGTGTGTATCACGTCCACAAGCTGAGCGTCTGTGGCGTCCAGCTTCCTTGCCTTCTCCCTGAACAGGTGGTTTCTGAAGAAGGGAGACGCAGGGTCCAAGCCTGTTATGCGACCCAGGAGCAGGCCCCGCTTCTTGAACATTTCCGAGGCGCAGCCAGCCACGTGGGCCCCAAGACTGAAGCCGATTATGTGAATGTCTTTTGGGGAAGTCCCTAGGTTAATGGCGTCCTGGAGGACCAGAGCTAATTGGCGACCTACTAGCTCGGTGTTTGCCACTGCCGCTTGGTAGGTGGTCGCTGCGCCTCTTGTCCAGTCGAGCACCAGGACGTTAGCGTCTTCCTGAGGGGAATTACGTGGCGATTGATCTGTCTAGGACCTAGGCGGACTCTAGGTGATGGGACTTTTGGCTTACAGAGTGGGGATTTTATATCGAAAGCCTTTTAGTTCCCATGGCGGAGTGAAGTGTTTGTAGAGGGCAGTGTTTGAATTTTAAAGAGACTTATGGTGGGAGGGATTAGGAGGGTTCCTTCGGGCGAGCGGGGATTCTTTCTGCTACTGCTGTGATTCAGATGGAGGATCTTATCGAAGGAGAATTCTCTGGGAAGTACAGCAGCTCGGAATAAATATTTTTGTGGATGATAATACAGCTAAGGAATTAAAATAAAATAAAAAAATAAATAAAATAAAATAAAAGTCTATTTCCTAAGTAAAGATACTCTGAATTACCAGGTCCAATAAATCCCGTATTATGAGAATAAGTCCAACATCGCTCCCACTCCCCTTGTACCCATGAATGATAATTTTCAGGGGCTTGCTGCCATCGAATTTCGACTTCTGCATGGACTGGGAGCGGTCTCCGTACTCAACACTCTCAGGGGAATCCCTCCCCAGGCGGGTGTACAACAGGAATCTAGTCCGAATTACGCTGGGATGTTCCGGCGGCCGTTTCAGCGTCAGATGTGGTAGAGGATCGGCGAAGCAGCCGAGATTATCTGAAACGTTCGTCTGTTATAAACGCAGATGACGAGAGAAATCTTCTAAAGTGAATACCGTAGCAGATTTTGGGCTTGACGTCCTCGCGCGTAGCTCCGATCTTGCGCAGCACCGCTCTGTTCCTCGCCATGAGCAGCTTTACTGAAAGCAGAGGAAGAAGCTGAATGAAGACTCCTTTTTAAACAGAGCCTCGTCGCTCACCAGAACGTTTCCCCTCAGCGCCCCAAAGAGCGAGGAATAGGAGGGCGTAGAAGACCAAGGGTTTAGCGTGCCGCATCTCGTGTCGTCGAGTTGGATTGTAGTCTCTCAGCAAGCTCGCTGCATTCCGTGTCACCTTCCTCTCTCTCCTTCCTTCCTTCACGTCCCTTCCTCCGTCCTCGGGGTCTCTTTCCTCATGAATATTCCCCGCGTCGCCTGTTATCTTCCTTCGCACCCGCAGCAGGAAACTAAGTGCGGCTGGCCGGGCTGCTTCCACCTGGCAGCGAAAGAGCGCGCGATCTCTTTGCGCAATTGTCTTTACGCTGGTGAACACGGGGCTTGCCATTCGCGCGGCGATTGCGGTGGAACTGCGACCATGGAAGCCACTGCTGTCGCAGCTTCCGCAATAGCTGAAGGAACTTGTGCATCACTGGCTGTTTAGGACTCTAGGAACCCCTGCTTCGAGTTCTCTCGTGGGATATGGTTCCAAAGGACTGCGCTAAATTGCGATTAACTGCAGCTTGGGCTACAGGTAGCAGAGAATGGAGACAGTGGCCATCGATGGGACGGGAAACTTCATGCGCATTGATTGCCAGTGTGTGGACAGAACGCACGTGCAAAAAAAACGCTGCACTTTCCCTCCACGACGATTGCACGATCCCCTTTTGCACCATCGAACATGATGTAATACTTGTGACGTCCAGCGAGCGCAAACAGTGGCTCGTCGACTGCATCGAGGAGTGCTGCTTTCACTCAGAGGCTTCAGCAGGATTGTTTGCAGAGAGTCGAACGGTTATACAGCCTGTTAACGCGCTTTGGCCTACATTTGCAGCTCTCCACTGGCGGGAATCGTGGGATCGGACCTCTGCAGGAATTCTAGCTATTGCGGGACTCAAACAGATTGGCTGGGGATACTTGAATCCTTGCTTGGGGAAGTGTCCCCCATTTCTGTTGATAAATTATAAGCTTGTTAATATTTTATTTACGATGGTGGCTGTATCTTGAGAAAGTCTCGCACGTTTTGAAGTAAAATTCCCGGGAGTTTTCCTGAAAGGAAAGTTTTCCTCGTGAGGAAAAATTTGAAGATAAATGTCTACGGTTGAAACACTTGGTGGCATAAAATTGATTTTCTATTTTCATTAAAGTGGGGGAGAAATGGCAGACCTGTTGACTCTTCTTCCAGTTTGCTGGACAGAATGATGAATGATTCTCTTCCTTGGATAGTAATTGACTATGTAGACAGATCCAGTTCGTCGTAGAATTTTCAGAAAATAGGAGGGAAGCTATTGTAAAGGAGAAAGTTAAAGCGTAATTGATTTCGAAGTAAAGGTTGAGTTTAAGCCGTGGAAAGTCGCCTGACTTTATTCTCGAAAGGTCCAGCAAACCGGACAGACGAGTTTACGATTCATATTTACGAAGCGGTCCGATCAGACCCGCCTTATCCATCTAATCTACATCTTTTGGAGATCGTTCAAAGATGCTGATACGACTGAAAAGATTGAAAAACAAAATTCTGCATTTATCTGTGCCTTTCGAAATCTGTAATCTCTGGAAATAAACCGAAAATGCAAACGGAACTAGAAATAAAGAAACTCGACTTTTGTTAGTTCCCATGTCCTGCCCTCCTCAGCGAAGATTCTAGATTCTATGATCCTAAAGATTCTAGAATAATTAAGGAAAACGATCTCTATGGAAAGATTAAAATCTATAGAAAAATTTGCAAGCGGATTATTACAGGAAAATCTTCCTCTCTGCGAGAAAAACAACGGAAAAACAGTTCACCAGTTCAGAGTTAGAAGGGCATATGCCGACGCACTTTAGCGCGCGAAAATTCTATTTCCATTTAAACGTATCTACGTTAGTTTTATTCTCAAATCAACAGATTTTTATTTTGTGAACCTGCGATTTTAACACATCTCAAGCGGGAACCGTCTAAACTCGCTTCGTGCGTATTATTATTAAAGCGCGGGAGCCGAAAGCACCAGCTTCAGATGTGTTAAGTATTTAAATAATTGTGATAATCTAAACATGATGGATTCTGAACAGATAAACGTTAATACTTTTAAATTCTTTAAATCTCGGGGGAGTGGCACACGGTAAGCTGAATTGTTATCTGTAAGAAAATCATGTTTGTTTATGTGCCTCTCGGCCTTCTACCTCCATGCAGACCAACAGATGATCGCTGGAACCGCCACACAAATTGTCTTAATTTTATCAGTATGGTCATGGCTTTAAATTTGCAAATGATAATTTCATAATCTGGCCACTCTTCGCGACTATAAATGGAGGAGGCTCTTTACATACAGTTAACTGGTCCGAGATCCATTGTGCATCGCGGAGATGTATCGTTCGGCAACAATGCTCGCGATATTTTCCATTTTCTGCTGCGTCGCGACGGTGACACTCGGCGTGCCCCTCGAAGATAAGAATTACAAGCTGAGCTTCCCCTACAAGGTTGCTTACAATGATTCCAAATTCCTCACTTCTGCGCCAACTCCTGTAAGTAGATTCCTTCAACTACTTCGACACTCGACTGGCACATTCCTTGAATATCAAAGACTCAGTGAACAATTCTTTAAGGGGGAAGCCCCAACGACAAGCGCAAATTTATATGAAAATTTGTGAGTGTTTTTTTTTTCGGAAACTAAGCAGAGGATTCGGCGACTATTCTATTTATCTGAAACAAAAAAAAAATATGTTTGTTCTGTAGGAAATTGCGCAGGTAACGATATCGATCTGGAGCTAAAATTGCAAAGTTAACAAAATGGCGGTAGTTTGAAAAAATGATCAATTTTGACGAAAAATTGATTTTAACCCCTTAACTTGTACGCTCGAGTTAATTCGAGCGCGCTAAACAGGCCAAACTGTGCACACTCGAGATAATTCGAGCGGCGTTGTATTTTATGCTGCTATAATTTTTCACATTCGAATATAATTTTTTTAATTTTTTTGCCAAGACAATGTTCTAAATTGTGTTTTTTATATAAAAAAAATTGATTTTTTTTGGCCGGTTTTTTTAAAAAAAAAAAACTATGCGTTAAGGGGTTAAAAACGATTTAAAAAAAAAACGAAATTTTCGTAAAAATTGATCATATTTTCAAACTACCGCTATTTTGTCAATTTTTAATATTTTTCTCCAGATCGATAGTCATTGCCAGCGCAATTTCCTACAGAACAAAAATATTTTTGGTTCAGATAAATAGAACAGCCGCTGTTCAGCAAATTTCGGAACGAAGCGGCTGACAATTGTATTAACAAATCTTCGAATTAATATTTTTTTTACCGATAGTTTTTTCTTTTCTCCATATAAGTATAGCAAACTACCCTCACAATTTGAAATGAATCCTCTACTTAGTTTAAAAAAAAACACACAAATTTTCACACGAATTTGCGCTCGTCGTATGGCTGCACAAGGAGCTGTTTTCGGCGCCTAGCGGCGAGCAACCCGCCTGTCCCGCCGCTAAAGTTAGAATCGGTGAGGAGAACTGCAGTAGTGTATGTGCGTGCCCGGAGGCTCGTAGCGTAACTATATATAGCTGGGTTCAAGTCATACCAAATGCACGTACACTACTGCAGTTCTCCTCACCGATTCTAACCTTAGCAACGGGACAGTTGAGTTGCTCGCCGCTAGGCGCTGAAAATAGCTCCTTGCGCAGCCCTGTCGTATGGGGTTCCCCCGTGAAACCTGAGTAGCCACCTTCTCGGGGCAATTAAAGAAGCCCGAATTAAAGAATACCTAAAAGAGTAACCGACTCAGCATCAGCTTAACTCCTTCTCTCCTTCGTACAGCAAGAACGAGCAGAAAAATTAGGGTACACCGCTGAGACTCACGATACGGTCACAGAGGACGGATACATCCTGCGACTGTTCAGGATCACAGGATCAAAGAAGAGCCCCAAAGCCGACAACAAGCCTGCCGTGCTTCTGGTTCACGGACTCCTTGACTGCTCCGCCTCGTGGGTGCTCGCCGCTCCTAAAAATAGTTTAGGTAATTCAGAAAAAGAATAAGAAGACAATAATAAACTATCCCCAACATTCGCTCCGCCTCTTAGCTTTCCTACTAGTCGATTGGGGGTACGACGTGTGGTTGGGAAACGCACGCGGTAACAGGTACTCGCGGAAACACAAATGGATGACCACGCAGGACAAAGAATACTGGACGTTCAGGTAAGACCCTCGCCTCGCTATCTCCAACGAAGAGAAGTTAACAGCCTACGCTGCTAGACGTTAATTACTCGGGTTGAAATCGATCAACGTGAGATCAACGAATGCTTCGATTATCCGAGCGGCGTCGAAACGATAAATTGGAAAGATTACGCGCAAGTCACGTTTCCATGTAGTTGGCACGAGATCGGAGTATACGATCTCCCAGCGATGATCGACTACGTCCGGGAGGTGAGCAAGCGGGAGAAGATCCTGTACGTGGGCCACAGCCAGGGAACCACAGCGTTCTTCGCGATGGCTAGCGAGCGGGTCGAGCATCAGGCGAAGATCGAGGCTATGTTCGCTTTGGCGCCAGCCACCTTTATGCCTAGAAACACGAACCCCTTGATCAGGCTCCTGGCTCCGTTTGTTAACGATATCCATGTAAAGTATTAGTAGCGGAAAGAAGTTCACGCTTCCAGCGACCGACACGAAGAGACCAGATCGTTTCAAGTAATCGTTTGAATGATCGTCTCGCAGAAACTGGCAGACCTGATAGGCATGTACGAGTTCATGCCGTCAGATGAGTTGATGCAATCTCTGGGACAATTGGTGTGCGGCAAAGAAGCGATTACTAAGCCGCTGTGCGAGCAGATGATACTCCACTTCATTGGAGTCCATGAAAGAGATCTCGACCTGGTAATCCGATACATCTATTTCGTGGATTCTTCCTAGCGTTCCATAATGTGACTGGACGATCATTTATGCGCAGGATCTTGTACCCGAGGTGCTGAAATACGATCCTGCTGGCGCGAGCATGAGACAACTGGTGCATTATGCTCAGCTTATCAATTCTGGTTAGTAAAGTCGCTTTGGTAAATGGAACCCTGTGGCGGATTTAGAGAGGGGGAGGCGGGTAATCCCCTCCCTCAAGGATAAAGTACATTAATTTCAAAATACTTATTTTAACCCTCTATGGGCCGAATTTTTGTTTTAACGCCAAAAAAATTGTGGGAACGAAAAATCAGAAATTATGAAAACAAATTTTTGCGTTTAAACAATTTTATTGCGATATATTCGCTACGCGACTTTCAAGTCACGCCGGCCTATAAAGTTTGCACTTCTGTGTATAATAACTCATACGTGGAATCCCATAAAACAATTTGCATTTGGTGTTAAGCATAAATGTACATTACACTTTGAACATTTTCTTTTCGGAACTCGTGAATCTCATGAAAATAGCTATAATTATTTTGTAAAATGTCGATAAATTAAAATGTGACCTGAAAGTTACACGAGCCCATAGAGGGTTAACTTAGCAATATGAGAGAAAATATGATAAATTGATACAAAAAAAAAACATTTTCATTTAGCAGGAAAATATTATCGGGAAAAGTCCTTGGTTTATTTCTCAGACCTATGCCCCCCCGCCCTTCTCAAGAAAATCTTGGATTCCCCCTCCTTAAAATCCCAAATCCACCCCTGATGGAACCGCAGGATGAATTAATTTTGGCTCCTTTCTCATAGGCAAGTTTCAAAAATACAACTATGGCTTGGTTGATAACTTGAAGAAGTATGGCTCGATCTTTCCCCCTGATTACAAACTTTACAACATCGAGATACCTGTTTATCTGCACTACAGTAGCAACGATGAATTTGTTAATACATTGGTTTGTATCTTGCACACATTTTAAATTTATATTATCGTTTGTACACGTAAATCGACGCTTCGTTTGCAGGATCTGCTTACATTATACAAGCATCTACCCAACGCCCAGAAATTCCGGGTTCCAGACCGGTGGTTCACACACGTGGATTTCATTTGGGGCAAGCATGCTAATATTATGGTGTACAACAAGCTGCTGGGGCTGATGGAAAGGCACCGTTCCTAAATCTTCCTCCTAATAACGCGAAGGAAATTTCTTCCACCCTGTACATAATCCAACAACGTTAAACCATAACTGTTCTCTCAGGAAAGATATATGTATGTATAGAAGGAAAACATTTAGGTGATTGACAAGTGTGCGAAGAGTTGTGAGAAATAAATTTTACGCAAAGTCTCTGGAATTTCTTTATTTCCCTACTGTTTCCTAAATTATCCGGAAAGGTCTGCGAAGTCTTTGGGCTCTGCAGAAGGAAATAATTATGTAAGACAGTGGGTCGAGAAGTGTTTTTCGAAGGGTCGCCATGGTTATTTTTTAATATTATTAAATTAGAATTATATTCTGAAATACCTATTTTTAAATTGTTTTCTTTATCTTAGTTAAATATTTGGGGAGAGAGGAGCTAAGAAATGGCCAAAATTACCCCGAGGTAATTTAAGAATGGTCCCAAGGACTCTTTCTTTCCCGAGAAGAGCTGGAAACTGGAGAAGGCGCGTCGAGCTTCGTCTGAGAACCAAAGGGTCGCATCTCGACGCTCTTCTCGCGCGCTAAACTCTCCGTCGATTTAAACCCCGCCACGATATCGAATCAAATAAATTCCAGAGTTGAATGTTTAAACAAAGGGATCTTATAAATTTGGAATTCCAATTCTAATGCACGCTGTATTTTCGAATTTCTGCAGCTTGATGACGACGATAAATTTTACGCACGTCGAACACCTGCTCGTTAATGATCCACTATCTGTTTTCAAGCTGATCACACATCTGGATCCTCGATAAAACTTCCTTCTGTTTAGTACCGTTCATTGTTTACCCGCGAACAAGCCCGATAAGCACGCATTCGAGAAAAATCAAGAGATCTTTGCATCGATTTGATCACTGAAAGTATGGCTGCTTTGACATTCCCCGTGATAAGCGCGCAATCGGGGGCATTTTTCGCGCAGACATATCTGGAGAAGAGCTTCATATAAAGCCGTTCGGTACGAGATCGCGCGTGCTTCTCGTGGGTCTATCGTTCTGCTACCATGCTCGCGATATTTTCTATTTTCTGCTGCCTCGCGGCGGTGACACTCAGCGTGCCTCTCGAACTAGAGGATTACGAGCTGAGCCTCCAGTCTAGGATCGCCTACGATGATTTGATGTTTCTGAATACTGCGCCAACCCCTGTGAGTAGATTCTATCAACTGCTTTGCGAAGACTCGGTGAGCAACTTAAGGGGCTGCTCCGGTCTAGAGCCCATAAAAATAGGCGATGTTTAGGAATTAATTAAAGGAAAACTACAACATATAATTTAATGGAACTTTTTGCATTGTATTAAGGATGTCTTAAGCTATAGAAATATATTTTTTGTTTTATAATTAAACCTTGCAGGCGGTAGTGGGGAGTCGTTAAAGTCGAGGCGTAAAGGGCGTGAAACTCGCTCGTGGACTTAGCAGTGAAAATGATAAAAAATTACATTTTTTTTTTAAAAATAACGACATTTGAAGTTTGAAATCACTTCTTTCCTATACATTTCGTCCTTTCAACTTTTTTTTTAAATTTTACTGGTTTCTTCGCGAGCCAGAAATATATTCTTCAAAATAAAAAAAGTTTCCACTGATTTTAACAGTACTGTTTCGAGAAAAACGCGATTAAAGTTTTTAACTTCGGGTTCAAGTGCCTATAACTTCGGGAATTTTACGAATATTAAAAAACCCTTTTAAACACGTATTCTTAAAAGGTCGAACATTCGAAAAATGAAATAAAAAAAAATTGAAGGGACCCGATCCCCGCAGCAGAGTTGGGCATCATTCGAAATTTTTATTCGAAGATTATTCTAATTTTATAAAGATTTATTCGAATAATGCTCTGCCTCGAAAATTCGAAACAGTAATCACTCAGCATTAGCTTAACTTCTTCTCTCCTTCGCGCAGCAAGAACGAGCAGAAAATGCAGGGTACACCGCTGAGACTCACGAGGTGGTCACGGAGGATGGATACATCCTGCAGATGCACAGGATCACAGGATCAGAGAAGAGCCCCAAAGCCGACAACAAGCCTGCTGTGCTTCTGGTTCATGGTCTCCTAGACTGCTCTGCCACGTGGGTGCTCCCCTCTCCTGAAAAGGGCTTGGGTATGTCAGAAAAAAATAAACCTCCGATTACAATCTCATGATAAACAAAAGGTCCTTGTAAAAAACACTGCAAGTGCCAAAATGAAATTTGTTTCCTTTATCAGAAAATTTAATCTTGAGGGAAACCAAGTTGAATAGATAAAAATATTTTTAATGCAAATTCAATAAAATTCATTAGGTAATTAGAAAAATTCATTTAAAGAATAAAATCTAGTTTTCTTTTCTTTTTACAAAGCTCTCGAATTACTTCAGTCACGGTTACATTAATCTCCCTTTTCATTTTCTTTTATTATTCTCTAGCATACAATTTCTCAACCACAATTCTTAGGCTTCCTACTGTCTAATTGGGGGTACGACGTGTGGATGGGAAACGTTCGTGGAACTAGGTATTCCAGAAAGCACAAATGGATGACCACGAAGGATAAAGAATATTGGTCGTTCAGGTGAGATCTTCGCTCTCAATCAAAATTCTCATTTATCATCAGAAAAAAAAGGAGAGAACCTTCGGCTATTGTCAGCGATCAATCACGGTCAAGATCATTGATAAGCAGCTGTGATTCCTTGCTCCCATGGCACCACAATGATAAGATCGGCGTGCGATTGAAACGGATTGTTATGTCTCCATGAAGCTGGCACGAGATAGGACTGTACGATCTCCCAGCGATGATCGACTACATCCTGGCAACGAATAAACAGCAGAAGATCCTGTACGCAGGCCACAGCCAAGGGTCCACTTCGTTCTTCGTGATGGCCAGCGAACGGCCAGAGTACCAGAAGAAGATCGAAGCCATGTTCGCTTTGGCGCCTGCTACGTTTATGTCCAGGAGCACCAGTGTATTGTTCAGGCTATTGGTCCCCTTCCGCAACGACATCAAGGTGAAGCATTAGTAATCAAGATACCATGGAATCTATATCTCTCGAGAGCTCTTAATGCCCGTTGTAATAATGGGGGGAGACTCGTGCAACTCGACGAAAATCAGGCGAGACTTGTGATTTTTTTTCAAAGAAATGGTACGATATATCTTCTTCACACTTTTGGGACATTTAATTGAACATCTAAGGAAGTCGAGAAAATTTTGTTTTCTGTAAGAAAATTCGATTATTGTAAACTGTGGAAGTATTTCTATTTTCTTCGCGTTTTCGTTGTCGAAGTAGTGAATGAAGCGATCTTTGTGATTTTTTTTTAAAGAAATAGTACAATGACACTTTTTGGATATTTCATTGAATATCTAAGGGAGTCGAGAAAATTTTGTTTTCTGTAAGAAAATTCGTTTATTGTAAACTGTGGAAGTATTTCTATTTTCTTTGCGTCTTACAAGGAGAGTATTTTAGGTGTCCGCCTCCGATCATTTTGATTTTTGGATATGTTATAGAGGACCGAAAAATAAGAAATACGTGTTTTTTTATTTTTCCCCGTTTTCATATTTGGGGGGTGAAAACTGCGTTCAAAGTTAGGGTTGAAAAATCATTTTTGTGGAATATCTCGAGAACTATTAGAGATAGGGGAAAATCTGGTGAGTCAGTCATATTTCGCATTCAAGGACACAAAATTCGTCCATTGACACTATTCCACTATCTCTAATAGTTCTCGAGATATTCCACAAAAATGATTATTCAACCCTAACTTTGAACGCAGTTTTCACCCCCCAAATATGAAAACGGGGAAAAATAAAAAAACACGTATTTCTTATTTTTCGGTCCTCTATAACATATCCAAAAATCAGAATGATCGGAGGCGGACACCTAAAATACTCTCCTTGTTAGTGAATCGGCGTGCATTCTACCGTTTGTTGAATTCTCTTAAAACAAAAATCCCTGGATATTTCACATTCCTTATGAAATTACACGTCGGATGAATATAAATATGGAAAATTGAGCAAACGGCAGGACTTTAAAGAAAAAGTTGCAATTTTTACGTCAAATTTTAGAATTATTATGCCATAGGAGTAATTAAAATTAAGAATGTCATTAAATATGTTGCTTGATCCTGCGAGGAATATATTAATCCACGTGCTTGCGTAGGGACAAATCATTCGGTTGAATAATTTTTTAGTTATGCTGCACGCCGATTCACAACTTCGAAAATACCTCCACAGTTTACAAAAAACGAATTATTCTGTGGAAAACAAATTTTTCTCGACTTCCTTAGATGTTCAAATAAATATCCTAAAACTGTTAAAAAGATCCTTTGAACCATTTCTTGAAAAAAAATTCACAAATGTCGCCTTATTTTCGTCGAGTTACAAGATGCTCTCTTGGCCGAAAAATCGGCCACTTTTCGGTGATAGTTTTTATAATGAAATAAACACTTAACGTTTTTGAATTTCTGGGTGTATATTCTACCACTTTTGAAATACAGGAAAAATTTTTGTTGTTTGTTTATTTCATTTGTTTACATAAATATTTCGCAGTGAAGTTGGCGGCTCCAGAATTGCTGGCGGTTGAAATTTCGGACGACTGGATCATCAGAAATAAAAAACCAAACATATTTCTAATTCGCAGGAGTATGATTATCTCGCTTTCTACGAAAGAACAATTTTGGACCAAAATTTTTAAAATGCCAGTCGATCAAAATTAAAAGTACCGAAAGCGGCACTTCTTTTCTATATTTAATTGATATAAAATGTGGAGAAATATTACAAACCTTCAGATATTTGTGGTTAGCGAGAAAGCCATATTACCTGCAAATTAAAAATATCTTTGGTTTTTTTATTTCCGATGATCCAGTCATCCGAAATTTCAACCGCCAGCAATTCTGAAGCCGCCAACTTCACTGCGAAATATTTATATAAACAAATGAAGTAAACAGACAACAAAGATTTTTTCCTGTATTTCAAGAGTGATAGAATATACCCCCAGAAATTCAAAAACGGTAAGTGTTTATTTCATTATAAAAACTATCACCGAAAAGTGGCCGATTTCTCGGCCAAGAAAGTAGAATGTCCCCTTAAGTAACCCTACTGATACCTGAATAAAAACAGTATCTGAGGTGCCGCAAAGTGTTAACTAAAATCGAGAGGCTACCAGAAAAATTGTACACCAAAGAAGCTTACATTTCCAGCAAGAGAAAGGACGATAATTAATAATTCCAATGAACTTGCAGGCACTGACAGACCTAGTAGGAAAGTACGAGTTCATGCCAACCGGCACATTCATACAGGAGGTTGCCAAACTAGCATGCAAGGATGGTGCGATTTTCCAACCATTCTGCTCAAGTATAATATTCCTCATCGGGGGACCTGGCGATGTAGAATTCAACAAGGTAATCGTCTCGTTCCGTTTCCCACGTGCAATCGCCTATTAATCCCCTCAGTGACATTTTATTTACAGACCCTTATACCCGATATCGTGCAATATGATCCCGCTGGCGCGTCCACTAAGCAATTCATGCATTACGCTCAACTTATAAACTCTGGTTAGTAAAAAAGGAAAGTTACACCCGCTATAGTGACTGGGGATCATCGAGAGATTAATGCTGATTTGTTACTGCAGGGAACTTCGAGCAATACGATCACGGGCTTCTTGGCAACTTGAAGAAGTATGGGAAGATCCACCCCCCTAAGTACAATCTCGGAAGCGTTAAGATACCCGTTTATTTGCACTACGGTAGCAAAGACGTCTTCGTCAATGTCAAGGTTTGTACAGTGTTTATCTTGTTCTTGAATGAGTGTTATCTAATCTTCGAATTTACAGGATTTGTACCAGCTCTACAAGGCGCTGCCCAACGCGCAGAAATTCTTGGTCCCGGCTGAAGCATTCACGCATCTTGACTTCGTTTGGAGCAAGCGCACGGACACGTTGGTGTATAACAGAATTCTCAGTCTTATGCAGAAACACCGTAATGGTTTGGCTTGAATCGGAATTTCTACAAGATCGGTACTCAAATTTTTTTGCGAAGATTCTGAATACCCTTCTTACGAGAAGTAATGGAAACACGAGTGTCTTTTATGCAGAGAGAGACGAAATGTATAAACAAAGAAGTGAAATTTTTTAATCGGATTAATATTCTCAATTTAATCAATAATTATAGTTACTAAGGTCTCGAACCTTGTCAGAGGAGGGTCTAAGTGTAAACTATGTCTTCTTTGTTTACGCATTTAATTTGTTAATCCAACTTTTTGTTTCGGGCTTATAAAAAGAAATCTTTAGTCTCTATACGAATATTGAAAGTTTTATTGTTTTTCATTCCACCAACCCGATCGTTCTACAACTTTTATACACGATAGTTACATAATACAGTATTATCCTTGATTTTTTTGGTGGGTGCCACTCAAAGGGTTGTTTGCAAAAACCACCCGCAAAGCTAAATTACTTTTTTTTACCCGTAATAATAAGATTTACATGTATAAAACGTGAAAATGGCGTTTCCAGATATCTTAAAGATATCTCTAACATCTGGTTTCAGATATCTTTAAAATGTATGGTGCTGTGTAATTAAACAGCTACTTAATAATTAAAAAATATTTGAAAGGAAACAAATAGAGAAATATAACACGTTGTTCCATCTTATTAAAAGTCATCATAAATTCCTATATTTTTAGCAAAGTGTTAATAAATAATAATTTTAAAGAAAAGTATCCGAAACCCTTGGTAGTTTTAGTATTATTAATTAATTATTAGTATATATCTATGAATCGATCACGCGATATTGTTTGTCGTAATAAAATTGTCTTGGAAAAGCATCGGGGCTTTTGTCTTCCATAAAGTCCCTGTTTGCTTTCACGCGAGCACGGGAGCTCAGGGGTTTTTTGTTTATGATTTTTTATATCACTTGATTAAACTCTTTTTATGTTTAATTTATATAATCGGAATCAATCCAATTCGGCACAGCAATGCCAAGGCTGACTCACGGCAGAGATGCAGTAAAAAAACTACCTCTCATCAATTTCCAAAAATCAAATTAAGATTCCAATTTCCGGGATCTTACTGTATCAGATACCCAGCTGATAAGAACAGATAGAAGGTGTTTATTACCATTAAGATACCGCTGAAAGTTTCGATATGCTACTTATAGCTGCGAGGTAAGAATATCATTCGCGAGAATATACGCCGCGTAGCGGCGACAAGGCGAAGCACAAACGTTTTTCACACGTGTAAATATAGCACACTAACGATAAGGGTGTAAATGTTTGAATAAACGACACGTTCGGTATATATATATTTAATAAACTATTGTCGATAATGAAATATGCACACGCAATCGACCTTTCTCATTTCCAAGATGCTTGGGACCGAGGTAGTTCGGAAATTCGAATTGTCCGAATAATCGAACAGTTCGGAGAACGAAGCTTGCAATTTTACACAATTTACAACTATAAGAATTCCACCTAAAATTACTTATTATTAACTACAACAGTACTACCGCGTTAATTTATATTACATAAAAGTGAATCAATCAATCGGTAGCGCTACACTAGACTTCGAAGAAGTGGTGGGGATAGCGATGATGCAGCATTTTGGTTTGGATAATCGGCGGTTCGGATAATTAACAAATAATAGTCGCATACTGTGCAAACTCTCATTGAACATACACGATGCAACCTAGCGACTCGATAATTTAATTCATGCCTACTCGAAACGCAATGTTCCCGAAAAAAATGTAATTCCCCTGCTTCCCCTTCCCAACTTCTCTAACAAACGTATCCGAAGTTCGAGGAAGCGTGGTTCGCTGGATTTGCGCGAATACAAAAAGGCCACGGAATCATTATCGATACCGACGTGGAGTCGAGAGATCGCGCCACTCGATCGCGACGACGTTCACGTATTACGTGTACGATACTGGGCATAACAAATTTGTCGTGATGTGGGCAGCGATTAAATTTAGATAACGCACAGTGTGGCGAGCAACATGTGACGGTAAACTGCAAAGGCGAGACGTCTGGAAGAAATACTGGTCCTTGGGTGTACGGAAGATCGTAATAACACGCCAATGGCCTTCCAAACTTTCCGGCAGGAGTACATGCAAACGCCTGTGGTGACACGAGCTTATACAACAGCTTGTGTCATCACGACCCTTGCTGTGGTTCGTAGAACAACTTCTCCGAAGGAAGCACCTCCACGTGCGCGGGCCACTTATCCCCGAGACGGGACCGTATAAATCCCGGTTTTCTCGTTTCAGCAACTCGACCTGGTGTCTCCGTTTCGGCTGTACTTTAATCCGACGCTGATAATCGAACAGTATCAGGTAAACAAACGCTACGAAGTAAACTCGAAATAATTGTAGACCAGTAGGCGCCTAGTAGCTACCAATGTTATCTGATTGTTCTTTCAGCTATGGAGACTAATAACCACGTTTTTATTTTTCGGAAATATGGGTTTCAACTTCTTTTTCAATATGATCTTCACGTATCGGTACTGTCGAATGTTGGAAGAAGGATCTTTCCGCAGAAGGACAGCTGACTTTGTAATGATGTTCATTTTCGGAGGCATATGTATGATCGTATCCTTTCCGTTAAATCCGAAACACCCCTGTTACATTTCAAAGCCGCGCAAGCTTCCTCAGCTCTCGATAGACATTTGCGTTCGTCGTTAACATAATGTTTTTAGGCCACGCGTTCACAGTTATGTTGGTCTACGTTTGGTCGCGGCGAAATCCATTCGTCAGGCTCAACTTCTTCGGGCTCTTGAACTTCCAAGTAAGCGCGCTTCTGTGGTGGAGCGTCGATTATCCGAGGCAGTGCTGCATCATCGTTAGCCCTGCCACTTCTTCGAAAGAGTAGTACTCTTGTGTTTAATAATTTTGAATGTATACTGCGTAAAGTACGTGCTTGGTTCGTTCTAGGGCTGGGATTATTTGTCGAATTTTTCGGTATTCGAGTATTCGAATACTTCAGTTGCTCAATTATTTGGTGGATATAATTCGAATATCCAAGAATTCGAATATTTAAGTATTCGAATATTATTCGAATATTTCAGTATTCGAATACTATTCGAATATTTAAGGATTCGAATACTACTCGAATATTTCAGTATTCGAATACTATTCGAATATTTAAGGATTCGAATACTACTCGAATATTTCAGTATTCGAATACTAATCGAATATTTCAGTATTCGAATACTATTCGAATATTTCAGTATTCGAATACTAATCGAATATTTCAGTATTCGAATACTATTCGAATATTTCAGTATTCGAATACTATTCGAATATTTAAGGATTCGAATACTACCCGAATATTTAAGGATTCGAATGCTATTCGAATATTTAAGGATTCGAATACTACTCGAATATTTCAGTATTCGAATACTACTCGAATATTTAAGGATTCGAATACTAATCGAATATTTCAGTATTCAAATACTAATCGAATATTTAAGGATTCGAATACTACTCGAATATTTCAGTATTCAAATACTATTCGAATATTTCAGTATTCAAATACTAATCGAATATTTCAGTATTCGAATACTATTCGAATATTTAAGGATTCGAATACTACTCGAATATTTCAGTATTCGAATACTATTCGAATATTTAAGGATTCAAATACTACTCGAATATTTAAGGATTCGAATACTACTCGAATATTTCAGCATTTGAATACTATTCGAATATTTAAGGATTCGAATACTACTCGAATATTTCAGTATTCAAATACTAATCGAATATTTCAGTATTCGAATACTATTCGAATATTTCAGCATTTGAATACTATTCGAATATTTAAGGATTCGAATTCTACTCGAATATTTCAGTATTCAAATACTATTCGAATATTTCAGTATTCGAATACTACTCGAATATTTCAGTATTCGAATACTACTCGAATATTTCAGTATTCGAATATCATTCGAATATTAATGTATTCAAATAGTATGGTGTGAATTATAAATCAAGTTCTTTATGTTCATTTTTTTACAAGCTTTTATTTAGTTTCAGTTGTGAATTCGTTCGTTTGTCAGGGTGAAATCTTGTAAGCTAATAACATGATTTATAATTCACACCATACTATTCGAATAGTATTCGAATACTGAAATATTCGAATAGTATTCGAATACTGGAATATTCGAATAGTATTCGAATACTGAAATATTCGAATAGTATTCGAATACTTAAATATTCGAATATTCAAATATTCGAAGTTTATTCGTAGCATTCGAATACTTGTAAAATATTCGAATATTAATTTATTCGAATAGTCCCAGCTCTACTTCATTCTCCGAGCTATTCGATTATCCAAACAATTCGAATTTCCGAACCACCTCGGTCCCAAGCAGTTCGGATAATTGACTCTCTACCGTACTTTCTTACTTAGCGATCTCGCGAGAGAGGCGGATGGTACTTTCAACTGTGCGTTGTAAACAGGCGCCGTACATGCCCTGGATGCTTCTTGGCTTCTCCGTGCTCCTGGGTAACACGATATCGGTAGATCTAGTTGGTATGGCTGTAGGGCATATGTATTACTTCGCGGAGGATGTATTCCCGCGTCTGAGGGGAGGTTTCCGTGTCCTTAAGACTCCACAAATACTGTAAGTCCCTTTCGAACGATACTATCGTAACAAAGGTACTACGAATCTAGTCACACGTTCCACTTGTCCGTAGTAAGACTCTGTTCGACGCACATCCGGAGGATCCAGACTACACTCCACCGCCCGAAGACCGTCCCGGTGGATTCGATTGGGGTCCAGACGTTAACGTGCAGTGATTGGAGCTCCTGCTTCCGAATCATCTCTCTCTCTCTCTCTCTCTCTCGTCGGTGCATCAAGTAAACTTTTATATTATTACCTACACAACATTGTTCCTTGATTCCCCCAGTTACTAACAGAAGTAATCACACTACAAGGAACCTATATCGACGCTAAGACTTCCAATTTTTTACAGGGGTTACAATTTTTCACACGGGCCACTTCGGTATTGCGTGTAATAACTGTATGTTTTTAAGGGAATATTGCGCAAGAGACTAGTAACTAGAGACAGTGTTTCTGAAGTAATCGGCTATTGTGATACGATTTTCAGAAACGAATACACGGAAGAGCGGAATAAAATTTCATACTGATAGGGAGCTTGTTAGAATCAAGCTTCGACACCTTTTCCGTTTGTTTAACGATGGTTTTCGAAACACCTACAAAGTACAAAATTTAAAATATACACGTAACACAACAAATTCGCATTGCCTCGTCCTGCGTTTCTTCACCGATTTCTTTGAGTTCGACTGCCCTCCTCGCGATTGTCATAAATACTGTGCACAGTATGAATGTTTACTACAACCTCGTGCCTGATATGATATACAGTTTTACCTGAGCGTAGAAAAGCTGCGGTCTTCACGTCCTCGTTTTCCGTGACGGGTTTCGTTCGAAAGGAAAGCTGGCGTTGTAAAATACAAGTGCTGTTTCCACGAAGCTATGAAATTGAAACCCCTGATTTGAATGAGCGATCTATTGCGAAACCGAGCGCTGTAAATATTCTTATTTATTCTCCTATTTTAGATAATCCCGTGGTCTTTACGTAATACAATATTTCACACCAGATTTGTCGACGGAATGCGTAATATCAATGGTAGAATACATCACAGTCCTTTCTCATGGGCATTTCGAGACCGGAGAGTGTTTAAACGAATCATAAAATAGCATTCCCTTGTTTGTAACTCGCGCGCATGGATGAGGAGCAAAGTCTAGCGGTCTGACGCGTCGCGAACGATGTGTGTACATAATTCCGTTCAAACGAAACACGCCTGTTTTAGGTATATCAGGTTGCGCGTAGCCTCCGGGTGGACGCGATCCTCGGTCGCCGAGCTCCGTTCCCTTTTATCCCGCGATAGGATCCACCGCGGCTGCTTGTTTGTTTTAGAACACCGCGCTGCCCGTCGTACTGTGATGTATTCGTATTAGCAATCTAGCGATCGCATTCTAACGTATATTAGAGCGGTACATTGGTGAGATCTATTCGCGACGGGACGAGCGCGTCGCCGACAAGCCAAAGCATTACAAATGAATTTCCACTCGAATTATTTGTGACTTATATAGTAATCGTCTTGTAAATACTAGGTAAAAATGTTATTTATACGAGCATCGCAGTTAAATAAAATGGTACCGGTTTAGTTGTACGCATTGTATGCCATTAATCTGTATGTAGTGCTACATATCGATTTCTTTTCTCTCTTCTTCTTCTTCTCTCGGGTGAAAGAGCTGATGCATTTATTTGACCTTCGATCGAACTTTTATATGGTAGCTTTGGAGTTTTATTACAGCTTTTTGAACGTTTATTATACGGTAACTAGTTATCGTTTACCGATAACGCGTTACAGTGTTGCATGGTTGTGTTGTTGTGCCATAAATGCGTAGTTGCGATTTCAGTGCCGCCAAGAGGCAAGGTGATTGGAGAATTTTAGTGCCCTCGTAAGGGGCGTTCGTAAATTACGTAAGGGTGATTTTGGAGAATTCTTATCCCCTCCCTCCCCCAGTATAAGAATACGTAAGTTTTCATTTTCCAACCTCTTCTTTTTCTTCAGTTATTGAAATTCTTTTAAAGGTTTATATACGGCGGCGGACGAAAGTAAGTTTACACCCTTTAAAAACGCGTAACTTTTTTAGAATCGGTTCAAACGACTTGAGTTTTTTTTTTAGAAGCTAGGATTAGTTTAAGTGACGTGTTTCGCAGTTTTGAAAAAAAATGGTAATTGGTCGGAATAGCGAAAAAAAATAGTAAAGGTCGTTCTAAATTTTTTTCTGAACCTGTAATGAAAATTTAAAAATAACAAAACTCCGAAATCAGCGATTCTCGACTTTATTCTGCGATCTTTAAGCGTTTGTAGCGCAGAGGCGCCATACTAAATCCACAAACGGGATTTAATTCTCATTCCAGGTTCAGAAAAAAAATTGAAAAAACGCCCTTTACTATTTTTCCGCTATTCCGACCAATTACATTTTTTTTTTCAAAACGACGAAACGCGTCACTTAGCAAACTAATGCTTCTAGCTTCTCAAAAAAACTCAAGTCGGTTGGACCAATTCTAAAAAATTCATACGATTTTAAATAGTGTAAACTTAGTTTCGGGAAATTTAAACTAAAACTACTTTTCTGGAACATTAATAATAGAATTTGTATTTATTGAAAATTAGGCTAAAAAATATTACAGAAAACGCTACCCGACTCCCCCTTATAAGAAAACGTAATAAACTCGCGAGCCCCTGCCCCCCAAAAAGCCTTACATAATTTAAGAACGAGCCTCAAGTAAGTTCAAACGAAATTCTTATTTGCACGCAGATCGATCGTTAACATCCCTCCCTTCGAAATACTATTTCTTTCCAAAGGTTGTACAGGAGATCGGCGAGGTAAAGAATGATTTACAAAACCATTTATTTAGGGTTTAAATAATAAATGATTCTCGTAACGGGATATAATGATGTATAACTAGTTACATATACGCAATGACATGGACTATAATACAATGATCAAGACTCTATTGTACATATTTTATTATATCGCCACCGTTGCTAAGAGCACTGTAATGTCATCTGGTTTACCACCTGTAAAATACAAAAGCACACGCTGTGGGTACATACTTTTCCAATTCATTTACATTATCCTACGCTACGCTTCGGCAACTGAAGTCTAAAATCAGAAACGAATAGAAGTAAATTGTTTCGCTTTAATTCGCCCACTCGAAATTCATCGTTCAATCCAGTCTGATGCCACCGCGGATAAACGAAACGACAGTTATGTACATAACTTACGAGTATCATTTATCGTGATTGTTAAACTCCAAGAGAAACGATAGATTTGTTAAGGAGAGATTGTTCTAGTTGTAAGAAGGAAGAATGTGTTGAAAATGCTATAGAAAAGAGAAGCAACCGCCGATACAAAGTCGCCACCAAAGTATAAGACATAAGGAATTGTGAAATGTATCCTATAAATAAATTGAATATATATATGTTTTATTAATCGTGCGTACTGCAAGGGTCTCGGGGCCACTCGACTTCGGCGCTGATACCGATCGGACTCACGTACCTATAGTGTCAATTCCATTCTCTCTAGCACTTTGGGCGAACGGAGACATAAACGCGCCGTCGAAAGCTAAACTACGAGCCATCCAGGCTATCGAATTAGCGACTCCCTGGATCTTCGTAGGATCTCTTTCCCCCTGGACCTTGCGCATCTCCGTGATGAGCAGCCCGTCGGGCACGTTGTCGAACACCCCGTCCGTTGCCAGAAGAATCACGTCGCCGTCCTCCACTCCGAAGCTCGAAGTGTCCGCGGACTCCGGGCTGAAAGCAAGAAAGGCGAGAGATCGAGGCGTCTCTTAGGCTTCGAGGGACTCTCCTTCCGGTTAATACCTGTCGCTAAGTACCAGACCGGAGTGTCCCGGGGGCGGAAGAGACAGCTGAAACGGAGTATTGAAGTAATGCTGCTGCTCCGAGGAACGATGGACTACCTCCCCTTTCCTTACAACTACGAAACCGCTATCGCCGATATTAGCCGCGTAAATGCTGCTGGTCTCTTTGTTAAGGACTATAACGCACGCGGTGCTGCTACCTGAAACGAGCGTCGCTTAGTACATAGGAGACTAAAGATTAGAAAAGGCGTCGGAATTAATTGTACTTTGTACCTAATATGGGTTGTTTATTTTCTAGTAATTCGTAGTAACTACGCGCCAGCAACCCAGCTGGTTCGGAGGCGGTGAACCTGCCCATGGAGACCAGCCTCTCGCACGTTCTCATTAAAAAGCTGGAGAACTCTCCCGGGTCGATCCCGTAGTGTCGCCATCCGCCCACGCCGTCCGCTACGCCTGAAAATATCGGGCGGTTTGGAAATTGTTTTTTCCGCGTTTTTTTTGGGTAGTTCACGTGTTTCTCCGAAGCGTCGTTGCGACGTTGGAGATGTGCTGTGAAGCCGACGTTACCTATGACTTCCACAGCCTTGAATTTGGCACTGAACCAGGCATCGTCGCCGAACTGACCCTTGCGCATACGTCCCCGCGTGAAGTCCTTCGGGAAGCCGCAGACCGCCGATATAAAGGACGGCTCGCGACATTTGCTCACGCTGGGATCGGTGCAGGCTGTGTAATTCGACAGGCCGTTCCATATCGCTCGGGACAGCAGCCTGCCCGTCCAATAAATGGACTGCATCGCGCGGCGGAGCTCAGAGTTTCGCGGCGCACATCGTTAGAAATCGAGCGACGAATCCGCATGAATCGTCCAGTGGACTCACGAGCGTAACGCGGGCATGCTTCGATGACACTGTTCACGCGAGGTGCATTTAAGTCCCAGCGAGCTTACCGTTGGCTGCTCTCGCCGCGCTCGACAGCGGCCCCGGTCGTTTTCGAGGGTCGATCCGCTTCCGCGGGGACGAGGAACGGCGACGGTATTCGAAATGGAACTATCTACTCGGACTCGGGACGAGAAAGTGTTTCTATCGCGCTGGTCCTCTGCTAACGAAGCGACCTGAACTGAGAGTAGTATTGCACCTAACGTGCGTAACTGTATCGCCTCGCGGCTAGCTTCACTCCGATCTTTGGCGGGCAACGTTTTGTTGAGAGAGAGAGTCGAAAGAGTTTTTGTTAGTTAGGAGGGAGTATGGGGTTAGTTAGAAGCTTTTTGAGACGCCGGGACTTTCGAGTTTTTAGTATTCTTTAGGTGAAAGTAAATCCTGTCGCTTCGACTGCGACATGGATGAGAACGATAGCGCGGTTGTTTTTCGACCCGTTGACGTCATTTCTTAGCCGCTGTCGTAGATATCTATTTTTGTTAGTATATCTTATCTTCTATTTTCGTCAGCGCTAGGCGCAACGTCGTTTCTAATTAGCGGGGAATATAAAATCGGGATCGGGATCGGGTGATAATAATCGGGTCAACGAGGATCGTGAAGTTAGCTGCGTGAATCTAAAGTGGTGCTTGCGATTCTCGAACGGGTGTCGAAATTTTAAAGCACCGCTGCAAGGTTACGCGTCTGCCGCCAGTGTGCTCGCGGAAGTGAAAGTGACGTGTAGGACTGAAGTGCGATGGGTCACGGTAAACTGTTTCCGAAAATCGACTGGAGTTTGGAGACGTGGACTAATGTAGAAGGAGAACGTTAGCGAGAGCCCGATGCAGCAGTGATTGGTGAGCGGATACCAGTTGTTTCTCGATTTATTGTCTATTTAACTATGATGCGCGGTACGTTGATTCGATTTGGATGGAAAGGGGGCGAGGAAACGTAAATTAATGAGAAAGCAGGCGATTCTTTTTACCGTAAGAAAGTACAGGCATTAGATCGAGAAGAAAATGTGAAAATTCGAAGCTAATTTTGAAATTCTCGAAACTTGAATCCAGAACTTTTGTAAGGCTTCGTAAGTTTCGAAAGTCGAAACTGTGTAAAGTTGAGAAAGCCACCCCTAGGTGAGACGATAATGTAATTGGTTAGTCGAATCCCGCGCTTTAACACGCGCCATATTGGATTTGTTATAGACGCATGCGCAACATTCTCGCGGGATTTACATAATTTTGAAAAAACGAGCGGGAAAGGATGCTGGTAATGAAAGCTCGACACCGGGGAGGGGGGTTACACAAGAATAACAGCGACCCGTTCGTTTGAGTAAATCGCTTTACTAATGTTTATTAATAAACATTTCATATAGATTATTTTAATTCATTCATAATTTCAATACCTGTCTGCTTGCTGTTGTTTCTCTTGTTGTTTCTCGATGCCGCAATCAATGAGTTTTATCGTTATTTACACTATTCAGTATAAAATGCGAGTTCAGGATTAAATCACACCACTATGTTTGATGGACACTATCTGTCATCGATTAATAATCATCAATGCTTGTACTCGGGAAAATGCGTAGAGGGCAGTAGGGCAGTATTTTCGTTATCACTAGTGTTGTTGGTATTTAATTCTTTAGGGGAATCATTATTTATGTTACATTCTAGACTAAATGTATCGTCTAGTGGGCATTTGTTAATATTAGGCAAGTGATTAACATCGATTCCACGAACTTCGGGGAGGAGCTTCTCTTCCTGTTCTTCTTGTTCTTGTTGATGATGGGTTTGAGCATTTTCAGTCTCGTCGTTGTCGAGACCGTTGTCAGTGTGGGGCGGGGATGGATAATAGCCGCGCTGTTGTATTGGCAGTTGCTGTTCCACCGGCAGTTGGTGTTGTTCTTCTTGCTGTTCTTGTGACGGCGGCTGCAGCTGTGCGTCCGGCAGCTGCACGCGATGGTGGTGGCGGCGGTGAGGCTGGCGCTGGTGCACGCATTGCGGGTGATGTAAGTGATGGCGCTGCGTCATCGTGCCCATCGTACCACCACCAGTGATCGCGGGCGGAGGCGGCGGGGGCGGGGGCGGCGGCTGCTGCGGTGGCCGGTGCTGCACTCCGTCCTCGCTACTCCACCGGGCTACTTGTTGTTGAGCTTGAATAAATGCATCACTAGAAAATAACAAGATTACACGAGGCCATTGGATCTATTCCACGACCACTAATGCGCACGTCGCGCCGCGCGGTATGCACGCTCGCACGCGCTCCCGACGAGCTCCTGATCGCCAGACCCTCCACTTACCTTTCCAATACGATCCTCGTGCAGCCCCCCCCCCCTCCCCCCCCCCCGCCCCACAGACAGCGCGAAGCGTTACAATTCCATTCTCGACGGAAGCGGGGCACAGTTCGAAGGTAAATTAGAAACGCTTCGCGCGTGCCATCCCACAGTGGAGCTCCGTATTACCGACAGCTAGTGCGCCGTCGTTGCGCCGTTCCAAGGAGAATCTGGCGCTGCAATCGACGGATTAACGCGTGCATATACGTCGGCGCGTCGCGTGCACAGAAAGCGTTCTAACCAATGATGCGCGCGTGCGAAGCCTTGCAATCGCGGCCACGTGCAATCTCCTTCATCGGACCACGTGCTTCCCCGTGCACGTTGGAAGGCTGTGATCGACGAGGAGTAATACCTTCAGATAAGGATAAGTGCGGGTCGTTCTGACGCGTGACAAACGGCGAATAATCGCGGGTCGGGTACAGATCGCTCTGTAAAGAAAGTGATTCTAGATCTCAGCGTACCGCGCGCGAATATGGAGTGGGCACGCTACGGATGCTCGCAACGCTTTCCAGGCATTCAGCAAGAGCCATAGGCAATCGTCGCCATAGCTTGCAGCACATTCACAGCGCATTGCGGAAGCAGCTAAAACAGTAGAGTTGGCATGCGGAAGTTTGTGTGTATAGGGCCGGTCGGATGCGGTTCGTTTGCGGTTTCGCTTGGATTTAGTTCGTAGACCCGGCTAGAGACCGAGCTGCAAATTTCTCATCGGATAGAAATGACGAAGAGGTATGCCGAGTCTATTTATATTCCGTTCGTACGACGATATTTGGGATAGTATTACATGATCGGTCCCGAGGCTCGTGAAAGGAGTTTATCGCGGGCGTGCACCAATCCTTATCTGAATGCGCGTTCACGGCAGTGATGGGAATAATTAATCTTCTCTGAATGTCCCCCTCGAGAACCCGGTTCGTTTCGTTGCAGCAGAAATTTCGATTCCCAATCACTAGTCGAGGCACGCGTGGACTCGTAGGGTGTGCGGGGGTGGCTGGGTCAGTTGCACGACGATTCACTCTCTCTCTCTCTCTCTCTCTCTCTCTCTCTCTCTCTCTCTCTCTCTCTCTCTCTCTCTCTCTCATTCTCTCGCTCTCTCCCTATGTATATCTCGCTTTATCTACGAAGCCCGCGCTCGGTATTGAAAGAATCTGCGATACCTTTCGCTATCGGGCGTTTCACCCCTAGCGTTTGAGCCTCTGTCAAGATCGGCAGTTTCATAGAAACCCTCCTCCACGTGTTGGGCGGGCTGGAGGGTGCTGTAAGGGCTTCGAGACGATGGCTGACCATATCTACTGTAGGTATCGTCGCGGCCGCGGCCGTACCTTCTGCTTCTACGTAGGAAATCGAATGAGTTCAAGTTAAACCGTGGCCGTGTCGGGTCTCGTTCCCGTTCTCGGTCCCGTTACTCGCCATCCGTTAATATCCCAAATAGCTCCTCGACGCGGGGCATCATTCTCGTCGCGCGACTCTACTCGGCGTGTGGCACGGTATAAACAGACTCTGCATGTGTTTCGTCGAAGCTCTACGGTGCAAGTGAAGATCGCCGAGATAACGAGCGACGCTCGCGACGCGACGTATGAGGCATACGTATACGCAGGTCATGTGTCCGGCCGCGCGGGCGCTGACAAAGTATCGCTGCAACGGGGCTACGCTAATTGCTACTGGGTGCCCGGGCACGTGTCTCGGATCTGATCCGACGCAGCTGTATTTGGCGCAACTTTCAAAGCACAAGATACAAAAACATAAAACCAATTGGCGAGAAGAAGAAAACAAGATGGTAGATAAGCAATGACGTATCGATGACAGGCGAGTGTGCCGGCATGCGGCAGTGTGAGAAGTCTGGCCGAATGGGGGGCGCAGTCCCCGGGCCGTCCGGCGAGCGGAACGGCAGGGAGGATGGCGGCTGATCGCGCGATGGAAGGCGTACGCGTCTCGGTAATCGCGGAGGACACGCGCGCCGCAGGCCGATGATTCCGGACCGTTCCGAAGCGTTATGCAAGACAATGTATGTACAATCCGATCGAACGATGGAAGCGATGAGAAGAACGTCGAGAAGAAGGAACGTAAGCATGGCGAAGCGCCTATTCCGCATCAGTTCTTACCCTTGGGAGGACTCGCTACAAACGGAGGAATCTATCCCGCAGTGGTGATCGTGGCCATCGTTCTCGGAGCCGGTCGGACTGACGCGGATCGACACCGAGTGCCGCTCCAGCTGCTTCTTCAGGTCGTCGAGATTCCGTATGCGGAGGGGGCCGCACGTCAGCTTGCCGAGCTCCGTCTCCTCGTCCTCCTGGCCGCCGATGTACGCCTGTTTGTCCATGTTCTTGCAGTACGCGGTCGGGTAGCCGCATTCCGTCTGCGGCTTGCACACCGCCTCTCCCTCGATCAGGTTCCCGCTAGCGGAGGGCGTGCCCGGCAGGTCCCGATGGCTCGCCGCGTTCATCAGGGCCTGGATGATGTCGCCGTGGTACCCGTTCAGTTGGTCCAGGGTACGCTCCAGGTCGACCACGGTGCCTCCTCCTGGCCCTGATTCAATCGTCGTTCCGGTTAACGTTCAGCCTTTTGAATATGCACTGTATATACCCGTGATCGTGCACGGCGGGTCGGTGCAAGCGGCTCGACCTCATTAGTTACTTAATCGCAAGCATCCTGTTCAGCCTAGCCTTAGATCTCAAATTGGAATCGAGCGAAGAACGATCGAAGCCGTTGCACCTTCCCTTCGTGGATTCGAGAGCCAACTACCGACTCTTTCGTGCGACTAGTAGTCATTACAATACCATAACCACCGTGTTTCTTTAAAATTCCCTTCTCAGGCAACTTTGTGAGATTGTTCGGTTGGAGGTCAATGAAAGCGACAACATCCTCCGCCCCTGTATCCCCGTCCTCGTCGTTTATGCCGAGCCTGTTCATCTGCGACTTATGCTCCCTGAAAATGGCCATTTAGAGGAACGGTTGGTCTCACCGTCGAATCGGAAAGACTCGGGGATGAATCACGCGCCCAACGTTCATAGGTGTGCCAAGAATTATCCGCGTCTTCTCCATCAATTCCTCTCGATTACCTCGCGACCAGCGTCGCACCTTTGAACGTTGAGGCTCCGAGGCCTAATGCAGACCCCGTCTCCCGTCGTGTTTCTCGTTTCGGCCAGTCTCAAAAGGGGCCGTGAGAAAACGGTTCGTGTCCGTGTTTCGTGCTGATTTAAAACCGCGACACGAATACGAACGGACGCGAGGGACGAGGGCCCACGTATCCGTGGTTCTTTTCGTTGGCTGGCTAGGCTCTCGTCTACCGACATCATCGGGTGCAACTAGCAAGCGAGTAGCGTTTCGACTGTTCTGGTAGGGTTGCAATCGTAGTGTCTCGGAGAAAGTAACGAACGAGGCATGCTGGAGAAGGTGCCCATGGTGCGAGCCCTATCGATGGAGCTCGGTAAGTACGAGTGTGCGCTGCATTCAAAAGAAAAGTCATGCGGTGCCAGGGTGAAAAGACAACGGCAAGCAACTGCTACGCGTGCACTCTCTGCCCTCCTCTACTTGGACCGACCACAGCGTGTGTGTTAGGAACGTGGCGATGTACAGGTGACGTTGATTCGGTCATGTTTCTTCGAGCCTCGATGTACAGAGGGCGTGAAATTCGGTAGAACGTTTGCGATAAGTGAAGGAGGCATAGCTTAACCGCCAAGTGAAGCTCTGGCTGTGATTCCAGTTGGATGAATGAACGAACGTGAATGTCAAGGCGGAACCACGCATTCGGCAATAACGAGAGTTCGCCATTCGGCGAGCGGATTTAGCGGCGTAAGCCATTCGCCGATTATCGAACGTTTACGCGAGCTTCTGAACGGATGTTCGCAGTTCCCGAGTCGAAATGCTCGGGTAAGCGCATAGCGCGAAGGTATACGCGGGCGCTTCGGTATACCGAGTTCGGTATTCGCCGAGTACCGAGTGTGCGGTGCCGCCTTTACGCAAAGGAATTCGAGCCAAATGCATCGTGCCGTTATGCGATACGAAAAGTCCTCTGAACGCTTGTTCCACCAAACGAAAATCCTTATGGTAACATCTCGGGTGAACCAAACAGAGGGGCGGGGCAAAAGAAACGAAAGGGCAAGGTGTCGGAAGAGAAGTTCGGCTTGTGATCGTTCCTCTGGGTACACGATCCGCGCTTCTGAATCCCTCAGGTAGTTCTCGCCGACTGTTACATTGCTAATCGAGGGCTCTCGACAAGAATTCGACCCTCCGTTGTCGCGGCCCGTCCAAGTGTGCGCGCGTGCATGTGTGTACACGTGTTTGCCGTTGCGCACGAGGTACAACATTGTTCGCGCGGACAAAACGAGGCAGGCCAGCTCGAGGCGATGTTCCGCGCCGCTTCCACCGGCGCCAACGGTCTCTCTCGTGCCTTCTGGGAACGATCTACGACGAGCTGAGCTGTTTCGTTGCCGTTCTCCGGTCGGTGTGTTTGGGTTTCGAGATGATCGATAAACTATGGTGACATAACGGCGAGACACATGAGACTTACTTGAATCTTGGCCCGTCTGCGGCGGCGACGTTAGGGGGTTGTCGAAACAGCACGCGCTGGGTCTCGCCGCGGCTAGAAGTATACTAATATAGGCATGCCGCGGGTATTTCACGGTTTTTCAACCCTTCGTGGTCTTACTGCTTCCTCCTCGAGTTCGTTCGTGTGGCAAGGTGGCGAAGATACACACAGACTTTCCTTATCACCGACATATGTACGTACTTATGTATGCATGTACACTCCCGTCCACAAGTCACCGGACACCACCTTGTCTTGAGCACACTGATCATTGTATATAAATTTCTAAAGTGACTTTATTACTTTATTTTGATGTATGTACTTATCTTACGCTAGTACTTCGATATAAAATTAATAACACACATGTATAATTTAAATAAATATTTAAAAAGTAAGAATGCACAGTATGTTTATTGTTCCCATATTCACTATTCGTGCGCTTTGGAAGTTAAGGATCGACTGAAGGATGCTTCTACACCATTCGGAAGTGTTAAAAAAATTAATCAAGAGGATGCCACTGCTACTTCAACTTTTTAAGTTAAGATCTTTAACGCACAATTTGAAATATGTATTCTGTATAAATAAACGTCAACTTTATATCACTATGTATCATTTCGTACCCCTTTTACCAACTGCGCTAAGTGTCCGGTGATTTATGGGCGGGGGGTGTATGCGTCTACCTATCACGGGCAGAAACTTTCTGCGAGACCACAAAGGGTTAAAGCTGTTCAGGAGGCGCGCGTCGAGCTGTGTTCTCGGTTGCGAGAGAGACGGCGCGGGGTCCCGTAGCGTCTCCGTTCTCCGTCGTTCGCGCCCCTTTCATCTTGCTCGAGCGCTCCGCGCGAGAAATCATTCATACAGAGGAGTTCGTCGCGCAAGAAAGTCTCGTTTTCTCGATCCCTTCCGAGCCGGCGACATTAAAGGGCCGCCTCGCTGCCTCGAGGAGACGAGTGGGGCTGGCTAGATTCCTCGAGCTCCGTGGAACGACGGGACGAAGACGACTCCGCCACTACCGGAGTGGACACAGTACCGCGGGCGGGGTCGGGTGGCTTTGTAGATGTGGAATGAATGCCGTGTGACATGGATTCGTGTGACGCAAACATTAATGGAAAACCAATATATAAGTAGAAGCGAGATGTGTCTTTGGCGATCGTTGATGGATCCTTTTGAACGCTAGTTGCTGGGGTCTTCCCTAGGTTGTCTCTTAGAAGCGTATAATGTGTATATACATACATACATAATACATACATACACACACATATATATATATATATATATATATATATATATATATATGTATGTATGTATGTATGTATATATGATCGTTCGTGATCTCCAAACTTTGGCGCGTAGCGTTTAAAATTCATCGAACGTCCTTTGGACGCTGCTCGCAGCGAAAGATTAATTAATTGTAGGCGAAAAAACGAACCTCGGGGTGGCGGGACTCGAACCCAAGATCTTCGGTAACCTCTGCGTTACTGGGCAGCCGCGTTACCGATTCTCTCAAAGCCGATGCCCCGATGCTACTCATTTCCGAACTATACAAATACCCAAACGCCGAATGCCTACATAATCAACAGGACAATCTCGTCGAAACATCGTAAGCGGAAAGTTTGGATCCCTCGAGCTTTCAAGCTAACGCGCGAGAAAGTCTATGAATCGTCGGACAGATCTAATTAACGCGGCCGAGAGTGTGGCCTAAAGTGTCGGTGTGTGTGTGTGTGTGTGTCTAGCCGGATAGGTGGACTGATAAGCAACGAAATGACCGTCGTACCTGCAGTTAGGCATACTGTTGAAGTTGAGGATCTTGCTGTGCACGTTGTCCAGGACCGCGTGCTCCGGATGGTGGTTCCTGGACACGCCCTGGTAACCTCTCTGCGAGGGTTTTTTCGCGTACGGTTGATCGTACTTCTGGACGGTGCTCTTCCTTCTGCGAGAAAACGATCGATTACGGTGGTGTCGGCGCCGCGTGCGGGACAATCAGAAAACGTCGTTAAAAAGCGCATGCAAGCTACGAGTGGGACTTGGGGGGTGGTTTGGGGGCGGGGGGTGGTTTTGGGGGCGGGAGGGGCTGGGGGTTTAGGGGAAGCTTGAGACGAAGACTCCTTCGTTTTGTCCGTCGTCGAAGAGTATCGCCGACAACGTACGCGCTCGGTTACATACTTGGAGGTGGTCTGTTGGAGGGGTTACATACGTTGTATGTTGCCGTCGAGTCTCCTTAAAAAGTACAACTTGATGGAACGTGCGCGATACTTTACGAGAAATCTCGACGGTGTGCCCGGTTCAACATTGCGATCAGTCGGTGGCGCAAGGTCGACGCTACTTTAGCCCCTAGACACTGTGGGACCAACAATGAAGCCAATGACTGGTCGTGCGGGCGTTGAAGCAGGACACACCCGGACGGATGTTATTCGAATGTCTACGTCGAGAATGGTTAGGGTCTAGCAAAGCAGGCGCGTCTACAGGGGTGAGCAGGGAGCCGTGTGGATGCATGCATTAGAACGAAAACAGATAACCAGTCGAATGGTACACCCGCAGCTGGCCTTGCAGCCACCCGTGTGGGATCGCCCTCCGCTGCAGTACCCATCGAGCGAAATTGGCTCATAATCAAACGGTAACGAGTGAACTAGGCAATGTGTCTTGAGAATCGAGTACGTTCCATGGCGGGTGGGTGGGCGGGGCGGGGTGTCGGGGTATGAAGTTAACTGTCTCTTCGACAGGTTGCTGCGGTCGGTCAGCCTGCTGCGGAGCCAGCAACCATTTCGACCGACTCGATACCATGGTCCAAGGGGGGACGGTTTGATCGTCGTGGTCGCCCCCGGCTCGCTGAGGGATAGTCGGGTTAACGTGTTACGGGGCACCGAGTTTTTTCGTTTCACTTGCGAGAACGGGGCTGCGCATTTCGCGAGGAGCGGTCCAAGTGAATCTATGCACGTGTGTCTGGTTCTGCTGGGCGTCGTGGACGTGGCAACGATCGGGTAGAGAGGGGCATCGGGGGCCTCCGGCCGTGATGGATCCCGCGGACGAACGTGCGCGGGCCGGCGCATGTTTGTCCGTGAACAGTCCAGGGGCAATGGTTTCGTTAAACCGCCGCGCGTCCGCTCCGCAAATACATTCGCCAGTGGTTGCGGCGCGCAGATGCGTCGCTCCCCTGGCGTCTTATCGGCGCGATGATCAACGAGCAAGTAGAATGGAGACGAGAGAGAGGAAACGTACGGAAAGAAATAGTAAGCGCAAAGAGAAAGACAGTAATAGTACGGACTCTAAAGAAATATACATGTAAATATATATGTACGACGTGTGATTGTAAGGAGGAGAAGAGACATACATATATATGTGCATATACATATATATATATATAAATATAAAGATATATATATATATATAGAAATACGTATATATATACATATATGTATATATATATATATAGATATATATATAGATAGATACGCATACAGAAAAGTATCTACGTGTATGTTTCTGCACACTAACCTGAGACAGAGGGAGTAGTTTTTATGTACTACGACTGACCTGTAGCAGAGAGCCATCAGAGCAAATACTACGAAAACACCCCCTACCACCGACATGAGCACACCAACTAAAAATACAGTGTTAGAGCCGTGGTAGTTCTCTGTGACGATCGGGCGTGATAAAGTATTGAGTTTCGAGTTACATCGTTACACGTTGCAGTCGTCGTCGTCGTTGTGTTGTGGTAGTTTTTTTTATTTTTTTTTATTATTAATATGTTGTCGTAACGGTTTATCAGTGATCGTCGGTATCATTATATCATCATCGTCGCCCATCATCATCGTCGTAGTCGTCGTCGGTCGTCATCATCGTCATCGATACGCACGGTATCGTGATGTAGTACCATTGTTTTTACGCACGGTGTGCAGTTACACGGCCAAGTTATAGGTTTTCGGTATCCGAGCGTCCCACAGCATGCAGACAGACAGAGATGCCAGTGACAGACAGAAACAGACAAGAAACAGAGAAGCCAGTATCAGCACATATACATATATCATACATAGGACGGTATATATCGTCTCTAGGCAGCCGGCCATCGATCGGATCAGCGGGACGCCGTCGGCCGATTCCCGCCGATACGATGCGCCCGGGGCCGTTCCTCGTACTTTATAACAGTTCGCCTCTTTGTCAGAGCTTCGATCGATTAGTTAGAGACGAGTCGGATCGTCGGTATGTATCCGTCGTGTCTCGCGACCGTCGCCGCAACTCGAGCGGCCAGAGATCGTCTATCAGCTCCGTCGAGTTGGACGGGGCCGAACGTCTGGCTGGCATTGACGGAGACACGGCTCACAGATCTACTCGCGACCAAACTGACTCGCCGGGAGGCACGACGGTCGGGCTCTAATATAATCGGCAATTCTTACAAGTCCTCGGTTCATGCTTTTATAGGGCATACAAGCAGCTGGCACATTGGCGTTACGTTCACGGTGGATCGTGTGTTAGATATCGCACTCGAAGGGACAACCTTGTATGTACGCACAGTGCTGGGCAAATGTGTTCGGGAAAGCTGTTTCCTCGGTTCGCTTTACCGCGACCGGATACTATTATCGCTCGCATTTCTGTTTAGTAGTTCGAAATATCTATTTCCCGTCAAAATTTGTTGAATCTGGTAATGCAACTTCTTTAACATCCGGGCCTCTATACACTATTCGGTTGCCGTAAGCGGAGGTTAGTTTGTAGCTAATGGGGTTACTTAATTCCCTCCTCAGTGCAGGGTGACTTTGTGAAAAATTAAATTTTTTTTTCTAATTTAACTATAAAGGTAGGGGGAGTTTCCCTAGTGCTTAAGGTTTTTTTTCAAGTCAGCAGAAAGAAATAATATTAAATCAATCTCCTAAGTTGTGAAATGTAATTGTTGTTTTTTTTATCCCTTCTATGGTTTCCGCGGAATAACGGCTCGGTAGCGTTTCAAATATCACAGATACAGGTAATGCCCGGTATTAGGCGTCCTCCGACGTTAACGAAACTCCCCCTAATCATAGCTTAAACTAGTGATTTTGATTCGATTTGAATTTTTATTCTATTTGAATATTTGAAAAAATATTAAAAAGTATCGCAGCGTCACCTCGGCTTGCGGTAGGAATTTTTGATTTTCAAAAAGTCACCTCGTTAGTCACAAAGTCATCCCCGCTTGCGGTAATTTAATGTTAATATATTGAATCGTTTAAATATCTTCAAAAGAATCGTTCCTTCGAATACACATGTCCAGATACTGTATATATGTATGCACATGTTGTTAATTTTTCGTGATCGTTTCAGACGCGGTTGGAAGTTGCGTCCCTTTGCGTGCGACAACCGTTGAAATGTAGTAGATCTGCCTCCCGTGCTGCATATACGCGATCACGCGTATATGCGAGCACGAGAATGTTCAGAGCATACCATCGGAGAAACAGTAGGTATATAGTATACAGTATATAGTATAGTATAGTATAGTATATATATATATGTATATATGAGACGAACGCATATTCGTCACGTGTGTGTATATATACGTATACGTATAGATATAGATATATAAATGAACATCGAGTAAATAGGCTAAGATGAATGAATATCATGAGAGCATTGACGGCCGCGTGCGATGCCTCATCATCCAGCTAGCCACGAATTACAAGATTGACAACGACAGGCGTCTGGCTCGAACCCACACAGCGGGCTCTCACTTTCCAAGTACTTTGATTTTTGCTACTGTACCTGTAGCAAACGGCCATTAGTGCAAAGCTAATGAAGACTCCTTTGACCACACCCACCAGGATTAATACCATCATCCCGGTACTAAGGGTGTTGTTTGTTGCTTCTGAAACGACCAATTCACTTTGTATCCTACGCGTGTCAGGCGAGTCGATCGAGACCGCGGGAGCTTCGATCACGCGTGTCACTCACGGATCCACTCCCATTGTAATCTTCTCAAACCACAACGATACAGAGGCGGATTTGTACGTGAGCTAAGTGGGTTGCAAATGTTGGGATAAAGAAATTGGAAATTGGACTTTAAAAACAATTCAGTTTTTTTCTTCGTTTAGAAAATTAGTTTGCGGGGTGTCACGGAAAAGATTTCTCGGGCGACGGGACTCGAACCCACGACCCTCAGAGTACAGGCCAGTCGCCTAACCAACTCCACCGACGCTGATTCTCTGAGTTCAGATCGATCCTACAACTCTTATGAGGTTTGCCATATTGAATTAAATATAAAATCGTCTCAACTCTTTCGAATTAAAATTTTTGACGATACTTCACGAACAGGGCAGCACACACTTGAATCCTCCAAATCCACCTCTAACGACTCATGGTACACATAGTATTATACATAAAGCATTGCACATAATGAAAACCGTTACTTTGGACGAGGATCCGTTGCCCGTAAACATCCCCTGAAGGGATCGCCCCTGAAACGCAGCGGGGCCAACATCACGTGGAGTGGACACCTTTCGATCGATCGATCTAGCGATCCACATGATCTTGGCGAGGAAATGAGATTCTACGATGAATGGTGTGTACGCGTGTTGGGAGCGAAATGGATTACACGCGTTATCGGGGGTAGGAGTCTACGATCCCGCAATCGTAATCCATTCGACTCGGAAATAGTGTTTGTAGGCGAGACAGAGTTCTCCGGAAGAAGGCTCGTCGTAGCCTCATCAGGCGTCGAGGTTGCCTGATAAGAACCGCCATGAGAGACATGGCGGGAGCCGCTGCGAAGCGTTCACCTGTAACATTCGATCGTTCTTTTCTCTCGAGGGGAGTCGCGGTATATAGGTGGTCGTGAGTCGAAAGTGAAAGAGTGTGAATGAGCGAGCTTATCGGCCCGTACTATATGTACATGTACATGTCTGTCTATATATATTTATATATATATATGCATGTATACATATATATATATATATATATATATATATATATACAGGGAACGCATGGAATTTTATGTGCACAGCTGATGGTATGACCCCAAATAATCAGGCGGCTAACGGGCATCCCGGCCCAGAAAAAGGGACGAGTCTTTGTCTTATCGTGAATCGAATACACCTAGACGATCGAAAAATGTCTGCCTTTTGAGATCACGGGCTACAGTAGAGTTCTCTCTTAGACTGTTGCTTCAGAATAATATTCGGTCGACCCTTCGTACCAAGAACGGGATTAACATTGAGATCATCTACGGTACCCCAGTGATATGTATTCTTCTACTCGTATCGTTTATCGAAGAATTATCTTATTCTACTGTTATCCGTCGAGCGGGCAAGAAATTGAAACGGTCGTCGGCACGAGCCCGTGTTATTTAAATGTTCCATTGTTTCGTCTAGCATCGGGCTCGGTTCGGACAGCTTGAATTTCTCGGCTCTATCGAGGCTACTCTAAGTCGACCGTGTCGCAAACTAGATCTGCGAATCACAACTTACCGTAGGGGGTCTCTTTCTTGATCATTTTAAGATCTGTACTTTTATTACCGGGTGATTCGGTAGTGAGAGTCATCGGTGGGTGCGTCGGGATATCTTGCACTATGGAGCAATCCGTTCCGCTCCATCCGTCATCGCAGTAGCACTTGTTTGTGTTCGTGCAAACCTGCGAAGTTCCCTGGTATTGTACTAGTTCGATCACGATACTCCCCATCGAGGGATCAAAGGTTCACGCTTACCCCGTTTCCCGAGCATTCGTTGTTGTCGTGATTGCTGGGGCACTTGCCATTGTCTATGAACGGGAAGCGGCTGGTGCAAGTTTGGTTCACGCAAATCTGAAACGCAGAAAGTTACGCAGCGTGTACATCAGCGCTGTTCCTCCGCGGCCGGATCCCCAAAGCCACGCGGATTGAAAGCAAACAGCCCTGTTTGCCTACAATCGCGGCTCCCGGGAGTCGAGGGCTTTGCATAATCCGGTTTATAGCGCAGTCATTAACGTGACACCGAAAACTGTCCGCCGTTGAGCGCGCCGCCTCATTTAACACGTTGCCGGACGTACGCGCGGAGATCCTAGTCTCGAGAACGGATTAGGGAACTCACCAAATTATCTCCGCAGGATGTTCCGTCGTGAACCAATCCCATCCCTGGTTTCTCGGAGCCTTCCACTTTTCCAGTCGTTGACCTTGCCGAGCAAGCAGAACCAACGGTTACTCCGTGCCATGAAAGAGTGCGATTAATGGGACTTCGAGCAGTTGCGTACTCACTTGCACTCGTACTCCGCGCGCTTGATGGAGATTATGGTCCTGGAGTGATCCATGCCGGGTATCACTGGCTGCTTGCTGCCTTGCTGGCACTGCAGCGAGCCGCAGCGGACATTTCTGCGAGAGCGAAACGAAGGGGGGTTGAGTGGGTTGTAGGGAGAGGTAGATGGAACAGGAGCGTCCACTTACTCGAACTCGCACTTGACGTAGTGGCCGGAGGTGTCAGTGCCGCAGTGTCCGTTCAGAGCGCCCTTGGAGTTGAACTGCTCGAAGCACTGCTTGTCCGCGACGACGCCACCGTAGCCCCAGATCTTCTCGCACTGGAGGTCCAGGACCGGACAGTCGCCGTTGTAACAGTACCCGGCGTTGTCGGCGCAGGGGTAGCCGTTCTTCTTGTGAACGTCCGGCGGGCATTGGCCTGCGCTCCCGGAGCAGACCTCCTGCAGGTCGCACTCGTTGGTCGCCTCCCGGCAGACCACGTTGCGCGGCTGGAACTGTAATCGCTTCATTGGTTCAATCATTCCCGTCAATGATTACCGGCATTATCTAGCGACCCTCACCTTGCAGTTGCTGCAGCATGGCCCCGTCGCGCACTGCGCCTCGCTGTACAGTTTGCACGTGATGGGGTCGCAGCAAGGATCGTGCTTCGGACACTCGTCGATCGAGCCGCAGTCGCACTCCTCCCCGTCGTCTATCACCTTGTTCCCGCATGACTTCCTCGCGTCCACCTGTTGCCGAAGAAAGAAGCGCAAGGCTTGTTTACAATTTCCCGTTCACGTTCACTTGTCCGTGCTCACCTCGTTCGGCTTGTTGTGAAGGCAGAAGCCGTTGCCGTGTTGCAACAGCTCTATGTAGTCCGCCTGGCTACACTCGGAGAACTTGTACGGCTGAACGTCCTCCAAGCCGACGATCGACTGCATCATGATGCACCCGTGCCAGTCGCGGCAGACGCATTCGCTCCCTGGAAGAAAGCAGCAGCGATTATTACGCGGCGGGCGTGGTTTCCTCAATGGCAGAGGTGCGCAAACAGCTGCTCGGAGCCGGAAGACCTCTTTGCGGGTCTGGGCGCCGGGTCGGAGCTGAGCGTGGAGCTGTTGTTAGTCACAGCGCTCGATTCTGACTTGGGTCCCAGAACCTAAGGAGGTCTTCGGCTCCCGACCAAGCAGGCCTGCTCTGCGGTTAGTCGGTGTGGGGACTGACTTCCGTCGTCGTGGCTCATGCCGATGTTGTGGCCGATCATATGGGCCATGGTGCCGGCTAGAAGATGGAGCTCGTAAGTGTTGAAGTCCACACTGATCCCTACGGACTTCTGCTGACAGATGGTCGACGGCTCGGCGATCCCCCATTCGCCGCCCGCAAATGTTTCTCCCCTGAAAAGGAGGATGATCCTTGTTGCGTTATCTGGATGCTACGATTAGGCAAGTGGTTTGAAACGGTATCGGGGCAGTTGGCGTCGTTTTACTCACGTGAGCAATTGAGTGGTGTCGGGGGCAGTGCGCAATATATTCCGCATCGCGTAATGGTTCAAGTTGGCCAAAGCGCGATTGATGTCCATGCTTTTGTCGATGTCGGCCTGGTTCTTGCCCTGCCAGGTTTCGATGTATACGACGGAGATTCTAGTGTTTAACGTACGGAAGTACTGCAAGGCGGAAAGGGCGCAATTAAGCAGAGGGATTAATTAAAAGCGGGTTAGGCGCCTTTCAAAGGAGCATCCCGAGGAGCGGCTCCCCCACTCACCAAATCCGCGATATTTGCGACTTGGATGGCATCGTGAACAACCTCCGCCCTGGTGCTACCGTTCCTCTTGTCGAACTGCCACGGGTACGGGGCAGAAAGAAACGTTTCCGTTCAGTTATTTATGCGCACGCGGATCGTTAGACTGGATCGCATCGACCAATTTTGCGCCCCCCGCGGCGCGACGTTCGATAACAATCGCGGCTTGAATTACACCCTCGAACGAGCTCAGAGGGAGTCCCTTGAAAGGTCGTCGTCGCGTTTCCTTCTAACGGTTATGTCGACGACTTCCACCCACTCTCGGAACTCTCTCATCCTCGTCGGCCGTCGGGGATCGCGCGAGAGAAATAGAAGGCTGTTATTGTTACATCTATTATTATCATTGTAATACTATACCATAGCCTTGTCGATAATGATGGCAATTTCGATGTATTTGGTCGACAGACGGACGTCCCTCTTATATCGATCGGAAATGGTCTCCGATAGCCCGAGAACATGCTTCTGCCGGTGACTCTTTCCATGCCACTCAAGATTCCCGGTGTTGGCGCAGCCTCTGTTAGCCTTTGTTCGAGCCTCAAATATAACGTGAGGATGTTGCTGCTAAAAGAGAGGTCTGCATATAGTTTATCTCCACCCTTCGCCGCCTTGCGCCTCTCTAACGCAGCATTTTTCTCCCAACCTTTTCTCAACTCCCCCTCGGGTGAACCCATTACCCCGCCCCCGCGAAGATTTCAAGGAACCAGCGAGCATTCCCGGGAACGAACGATTATCGGTTTTCCGATCGGTAGCGGCTGAGTCGTAAAGCCCAGCTTCGTAAAATTTCATAGCCCCAGGTTGGCGGGAAAATAACGACCCCGCCTCCGTTGTGACTTTGCCGCGACACCCTGGCCCGAGACGCGTATCTTTTCTCGCTCTGTTTCCGTCATGATCTCGCGTCGAGATGTCTTCGTGAATAGTAACAAAGCTCATGCATATAAGAGTAACGCCTGCACTCGACTGGTGGCCCTACTCCGCTTCGTCCAGTCGCGCGGATGTCGCGAAGGATTTTGGTTATTCGGCGGCCGAGGTACCTGGAGCGAGAACGATAGGTGGAGGACTTAGCGCGCCGCCTAGCGATCGCTCGGTTTACTAGTTCCCGAGGGGACTCGGTGACGGTTTAACTGGATCCTCCCGCTTCGCATGACTTGCTAACGAAAGTGCATCGAACGTCCGACGTGTTTGCATCGGGGGAATGTCCTCTCGAAGGTATTGGAAATTGGTAGATCCCCCGCGATGCTTTACAGAGGCAATTCAGAATCCGGGGCTAACTATTAGTTTGGAGGTTAGAGGTTAGAGTGTACGGTGCGGGGACTCGGGAGGCTGTTAGAGCGGCCCTGCAATAGTTAAACTGACCGACATATCGCCGCCGTAAAACGGATGAATGACGAAGGTCTCGTTGCCTAAGTGAATGACGCCGCTGAGACCGTTACACGTGTGAAAAGCAGCGCTGGCCCCTGGGTAATCCTTGATGGTGCCGTGATAGTAGCAGTGCTCTATCTCCTGCGAACATTCCGTGGCGAGACTCTCGGTAAAAGAGCGCGCGATATATCGAGGGATCTCGATGTCGTCGTTACCTGTTTAGATGACTGCTCCGCGCCGCCGACTAAAAGGTCTTTTTGTATAAAATTCGGAGCTAAAAGTTGCCTGCAACACACAACGTTCGCCTGCGTCACGAAATTGGAGGGTGCTGGATCGCACGCGCTCGACTCTCGCGCGCGAACAGTCCCCGCGTGCAAATTCCTCTGCACCACACTCGAGTCACTTACGTGTTTAATTCCAAGTCTAGGCGGAATCTGTGACTAAAGGCCCTGATCAGAAGAGACGTCCGATGATAGTGCCTCCCCGTCTGCGAAACGAAGAAAACAAGGATCGATGAGTGGCCCGCTCGGGCGAAACTTGCCTCGTTAGAATCGCCGCGGCGCAAACTTTCCGCGCTCCACACTTACTCTCATTCTGCTTCTAGGATTTTGATATCCACCCTCTGCGTATCCTCTTTGAGGGAACTGAAACGTGACAAAGTTCCCGAATTAATGCCTGGCACGTCCACGTCGGGTCGCGGGTGATCCTTCTTCGCCGCGTCGAAACTCGATTGCGGGGAAACTACGTGTAGTACCAGGCCATTACCTACTCGTTCGACCACTCATCGAGATCGATGCCGATTACCTTGGACATGTTGGCTTCTCTTGTGGATATCCCCATTTTCTCGTGATGCCGCAACTGTACCGGATAGATGATCTGATAGTAATGAGCCCCTATGTTTCGTACTAGCTCTTGGTTCTGTCGATACTCTCGCAGTAGTCGTTCCACTTCACCTGAAATCAATTTCCCCGCTCAATTGAACGCCATAGCCTCGTCTGATTAACTCGGGGGGTAGTGAGCGTAGACCGCAAAGTATAACATTTGAGCTGTGTGGGCGAAAAAGAGCAGCCTCAGGCGATGGGACTCGAACCCGAGATTTGCGGGTCCTCCGCGTACTGGCCAGCCGCGTTACCGATTCCCCCAACACCGACTCCAAAGAGGAGATGTAATAAGAGGCGTCACTCGACAAGGACAGAAATAAACTAGGGAAATCACTAAGACAACCAATTTAAATGCCCATTCGGCAATGATCGGTAAACTTCGGCAATAATCAGCAAACTGCGGTAAGGTTAAAATATTTCGTATACTTTCTGTTTGCAGTGCCCAGTGATTAATGCCTAACACGTTTGTTTTCTCTCTTTCGTGAAAAAAATGGGATCTATCGAATATGTTAGAAACATTTCCGGCACGGTCCGGGCGATCCGGGCCGGTCCGGGCTATCATAAACTGCAATAAACTGGGAATTTCCCAGGTCAGCGTCGCGAAGGGGCAAGTTTACCTTTCAGCTATGGTACGATCATTCCTTTCGGAAACTTTTAGACGTGCAGTTCGGACATTTACTTACTGTGTAGTGTTTCGCGTGTGTGCATTTAAATGAAGTATTTTCCTATATTTCCTTTTTACTTTCACCTTTTCTTTTCTTTAGTGCAGCAGCCTTTTCCTTTTTGAGTAAGGTGCTATTATCTCACACTTTCTTTTTTTTTTCTTTAGTACATATGTATTATTGTTTCTTTATTTCTCCTTTCTATTTAAATATTATATTCTCCCATTGTGTTTTTTTTCTCTGATACATACAGTCTTTTATTATAGTTTCTTCTTTCATTTTCGCTTTCCCTTCTCTTTTTTCCTTTCTCTTCATTTTTTACAGCCCTTATTACACCATTGTAATGAGTTCCAAAAAGTGGGGTGGTATTGTATGATCTTACAAAAATTGTAATAATGCATTTAATCGTCAAGAAGAAGGAACTCATTTTTTAAGATTTCGTAAGGATGAGAATTTGTAAGTATTATAACAAAATTTTTACATGACTTATAAAACGATTAATTTAGCATTAAACATTAAGTGTCTTCTGGTGATTGATTTATAGGAATTATGATATATTTGCAATGATTTTAGATGTAGATTGTGGCTTCAAGCATGTGGCAGAGAGGACCTTTCAGCATCGGAGTATTTACATTATTATAAAACGCGCCGAGTTTGCAGCAAACATTTTGAGGGCCGAATGTACATGGGTCCTTCAAAGATCAGATTGTTATCGACAGCTGTGCCAAAGCAAATTGAATCAAGTATGTTTTTTGCTCACATACTGATATAGTATTTAATGTAATATCGGATAAAAAATTAAGCACATCTATTACATATTTTTTAATATATATGTATATATACTTATACATTATACATTGTATAGGGTGTTGCGTTAAGGTGGAAGAAAATTTAAAGGGTGGAAGGGTAACGAAATTGTGATTTGAGGCATCAATTTTAATTATAAGCGTTTAAAGATTTGGTAAAATCTGCCTGGAACCCAATAAACTGCCTAGCACCATTACATGCGACAGAAGTCAGGCCATAGGTAGACCAATCGCGGTCAAAGTCGCTATCGTGCACGCTGAAACGTCTCATAGTAGTATCAAATCATGTTGTTTTCACTATGGATTGATTTTGTGTTTTCATTTTAGATTAACAAATATTAATTTAACAAATATTATTTCATTTCAAATTAACAAATGTTAACAAATTCATAAAATTTATCCAAACACGCAGTTTCTATAATAATTGAGGGCTCGGATGCAATAAAGGGACTAGCGCTCGAAAATGGGAAAAATTATTGTCCAAGCGCTAAGAAATATTGGAAAATTAAATGTTGTTAAACTGTATTTTGAAAAATGTAGTGTTGTAAAGCTCGTCATGACACACATTTTTTCTATTTACAGTTTGTTTATTGAATCATTACTATTCGAGCTAAAAATTATAAACAAAAAATTTTTCATCGTCCAAAATCATTATTTCTTTAAACATAAATTACGATAACTTGAGTAAATAATAAAGGATCGTTATGAGATTTAAAACATAACTTCAGAAAACTCTAGTGAAGCCGTAAAATGTATGCACAAAACCCTTATGTTAAAAAATGTAATAATATTTAATTAAAAACAAATACTGGACATAACCCATGTTTTTCAACGTTCGCCGTTAAAAAGTATCGAGGCAATTTTGAGGTACATATAACTTGCAGCGACAAAGTTTTTCCTTAATATACAGGGAAGATTTTCACCAATTTTCACACTGATTAATAAATAATTGTAGAAGATATTTTTTTACTCGCGTTTTATCACTCGCGTTGACTGGTAAAAAAAAAGTTATAAGTATATATATATATATATATATATATATATATATATATATATATATATATATATATATGTAATATGTATGGGGTTTGTGCGGAGGTCTGTACAGAACTGTGTTTTATGCAAATATTGTAAAAGCGAGTTCATTTCTTGGCAGTTACATTGAAATAAAGATTAAGTATATACTTCTTTAACATATTTGTACACAATATGTATTATTATAATTTATTTTGAATAAATATTCTTTAATTCATTCTCAATGTATACTTTTGTTGTACATTTTTAATAAATTTTTATACATTTGTGGTGCAGTGTTTAAAAATTTAGCATTTTTTATACGTATATGTCACTGCAACCTTAAACTTTTCAAATCTAAAAAGTATTAATATATTTTCACGAAAAACAGTACCGATAATATATAGAAAGATTATAACATAAAATTGTAATAAATAGAAGTGAAGGAAAAACCGTATTACATTTAGTCGATTTGAATATCCTGCTCGAATAGACAACCAATTTAAATGCCAAGGTCAAGTAAGGACTTCAAAGATTCCGCCAAGCGTAACGCCTCTTATTATATCTCCTCTTCGGTTTCCGCGCGTCTCCAAAGGAGAATAGAGACAAATGCGATAGGTGTCGCGGCCACTGTAATTGGCACGGTCCCGCGGAAGGGGCGAGCCTTCTTTGGGTCTCTTTTCCTCGGCAGTCGCGGTAAACTGTTGATGGCAGCGGCGGTGCGAGCTCCCAGCTACGATTCAGTCGAGATAATCAGTGAAGGGCCTCCTCGAAGCGTGTGTAGTGTCTAGTTTACCCCTCTTATCGACTGTCCGGGCTTTGCCCGATTTACCTCCGCGCCATTCAGAATGAAGTGCGCGGATAATTACTTGCCACGCTTCTTCACCCACCTCCCTACACGCCCGTCGACGCGGCGTCGCGTTCAGAGTCACGCGTAATGAATTATCACCGTCAGCCCCTCGATTCAAGGGCCGCACACTCTTCGAGCCGCTCACGTTCCCGTGTAGCCAAATATCCGGCTTCCTTATCGCTCGACTCTGCAAGCGTGATTCCCCCGCATCAACCACGATTCCCGCGCGGTGACTTTGTTGCTTGCGAGAAAAAAAGTTTAATCCGCCGATGCGCGACACCTGTTGAGGAAATACGTGTCGCGTTTGGCCGAGACGTTAGTCGCGGAATGGACGTCGTTTAGCCGAAGCCCGTGTTAGCTGGCGATAGCGGCTATGCTAATCCGCCAGGGTGACCCGTTACGCCGCGTAATGCTCCGACGTGCGGCGATAAAATTCAATTAAACTTATTAAATGAATATGGATGGGGGCCCGCCGTCGTTCCCCAGCGCTGAAAAGCACCGGCGCGGTTACCAAGGGCCTGGAATCTCGCAGTTCCGTCGTGGATAAATAAATAACCGTGCAAGCCCGGCGGAAAAGACGCGGCGCGAGTTCCTCGCGCGTGCTACCATCGATCCAAGAACCGGGAGCGTAACTTCATCCGGGCATTCTGCGCGGCCCTGGGATAACAATGCAAAGATGTAAAAGTTCGCTGCCTGAGAGCGTTGGTGCGCGAAATTTCCGCGATTCGGTTCGCGCTGTAAAGTTCGATTAAAAGGGTTATGGGGGCAAGAGTCCTGGTGCTTTTACCTTCTGCTTTCCCCACCAGGTGGAATTAGTATTTACTGGCTGGGAGCAGGGCCAAGTTAGACTTCGCGAGCCATGAACGCGTTGGGCGAGATTCTGAATGCGCGTAGTGTACATAGCGACTAAGGGGAGACCCACTCGAGTGGTGTGCAATGGATACCATTCGGGCTACGAGCCGCTGAATGTGTCCTTCACTATTTGTTACGCGGCTGTATTTATTTGGTTACGTGTGCTTTCTTTCTAGACTGGCCACCGAAATACTCGAGTGCCCGCTGCGTTTACGGACTTCGGCTGGCGCAACCGGCGCTTCGGCTAACCGAGCGGTGGATCGTCGCGAGTCCCGATTAATTTCTCACGGTCGCGACGAGTTATTACGCTCCTCGAGGGACAATCGCAGGCGGATTTACTTTTCCGCCCGGCTGTGCGCGGTCGCTCGGCTACACGTGTAATTAAATACGAGCATGAATATTAATTCCAGCCGGGGCGAACGCGGCGAGGGCGCTTTAGCCCCGTCGTTTGCAATTCAAATTTTTTCCCAAACAGCGGGGCGAAAAGAAGATCGGCCGCGGAGCCTCTCGGTTAAGAGATCTCGGTACGCCGCGGCCCGCTCACCCTGGTCTCGTTTTATGCCCGGACGCGTTGTCCTCTCGTCTAAAATTTAACCCAATTTAAGTTTCGCGTTTCCAGCCAATCACCGCTGTTGACTTAACAATAAACCATTCTCCACGTTCGACGAGCGGCGGGGGAGGGGGGGCAGGGGCTAGATGTGTAACCGCAGATCGAGTTTCCGAGAGGGAAGTGCTGCAATGCGGTCTCCCCCCGTTGTCTTCCTTTGCGTACATTTCGTCGCGTTTGCTAGCGGATCCTTGGAGAGCGAGCCTCGATGACGGTCCCCCTGTCAACCCCTCCCCTCGCTCCCGACAAATTGATTCCCCAGTTTCCGAATCGCTCGCCTCGTCGGGAGAATGCGGCAAGTCGAGGCGTATTTTTGCCGCTGGAGAATGGAGGCGGACTTTGTTTAAGGGCAGAGCGAAGGGAGAGAGGGTGGCGTTCCCTTTCGCGCGATAACATTGATTCCAGTATCCCGCGGAAGGTATGCAGGCTGCGATTAGCATCTCTCCGCCGCGGCTGAGAGGCACGATGAATTTTCACCGTCGCCGAGGCAAGCGGGCCGCGCTTCAAAGGGAGCGGACCGACTTTGACGACAAGTTCGCACGCATTGTGTATTTGCGCGATCGTTTCTCGCAACTTCGCGTGCGCCCGCTCTTTGTCCCAGCCTCAAAGGGTCTGGAAGATACGCGCTTCGCCCGGCAATTAAGGGCAAGACTTTGCAGCGCGAGGCTTTCGGAGGAACGGCTGGCTGGCTTGCAATCGAGTGGCTGAAGCTCGCGGGCTTTTGAAAAGTAACCGGGCGTCCACGACAATCGGGGCCGTTGATTAAGCTCCCAGTTAACCAGCGGGATCTGCCCGCGCCCGGATTCGAGACACTTACCAGCAGGAGTCTCCTCGTTCCAAAAGGAGTCATCTAAAGTGTAGTCGGCTTCTGTAATCAGACGAATGGAAACAGGGGATTAGCATAGACAGTACGAGCTAGCAGCTAGAGCGCAAGCGATGAGGCGTGCACGCGTTTTTAGCGTAGGGGTACGGGTGTTGGAGCCTTTTCGTGGAAAATTCTCGAACTCGCGACGGGAATTCCTACAGGAGCCGTCGTTCTGCAGCGAAGCCAACTTCTGTCCCGAAGGAATTTTCCACGGGTTACCCGGGGGAAGGAATCTCCCACGCGGAGGGAAGCTTCGCGAAACTTTCGGAGTCTGCGACGCTCCCGAGAAGATTGCCAGAGACGTTTTAATTTTATGTAGCCGAAAAAATATTTTCGGGGTGATGGGACTCGAAACCCACGATCTGAGGTTTCCTGGTCAGTCGCGTTACCAATTCCCCCAGGGCCGACTCCGCAACGTTACTCATTCCCGACCTCTATACATATCGAAACCAACGCCACCTATGCGCCAATCGCACCGTAGGCCGTTCCCAAACGGCGAGTGCCTACATTTATATGCGAACACGGTTCGAGTGCTGAGTTCAACAGTTTGCTAAGACGTTCGGCTCGCTCCGGAGCAAGAAGCGCCACTGCCTGGCCGCTGTATCGAAGAACTTGGCTAATCTTTTTCTCACGGTTGGATAGTGCACAGTGAAAGTTTCGCCGCGTAAACAGGGCCATCGAATCAATCAAATATTCTCGCGGTGCTGTACAGTCTTAGCGCGGAGTTCTTCCAATTCCCCGGGAGCTGTGTTGAAAGTCGCGCGAAAGGAAAAGATCCCCCTGAAAAGGAGGGCAATATCCTTGGCTAAGAGCATTCGCTGGATCGATCGAGATCCGAAAACACCCCCCGTCCCCGACCTAAATCTCGACAGGATTGCGGGACGATGCTGAACGCGGCGTTTTCCAACTCGCCTCCCTCTTGCTTGTAAACCGTCACGTTCGCGTTCCGCTGCACCTACCAATCAGTGACCGTCACGGTTCGCCGAGTCTCTCCGTGTATAAACGCTCGACTCCCCTCCCCCTCTCCCGTCGTCGCGTTTAGTACGTCGCGTCGGTCTCGTCCCCGGCAAGGCAGCTCGCAACTTGCGAGTTGCAACGTCTGCGAAAGCTCGCCGTCACGGTGTACCGACTCCGCGATAGATTCCCTGGCTCGTTCCTGCGCTCGGTAATAGACGATATTCCGGGCTCGCCTCCCTCGCCGATTCTCCCGAGGGAGAAGTCGCGGTGAGTACACATGTATCCGGTGGAAAAATATACACTGGGTGGTCGGGGGACACCGCGTTGAAGGGTTCTGGGTTTGTCGCGGCTCGCAAAGGGGACGAAGAAGTTCCCCCCCCCCCCCAAGTTTCATTAAAGCCAGCGAAACTTTTTCATCTCCGTACAAACCGTCCGGGGGGGGTTTCATAAAATTCATAAAATGGACGGTGGCGCGGATAAAAAGACTCGGTTTCCAGTGGCCTAGTTCCTCCTCCTCGGCGGTATACGAAAAATAAGCCCGCGGCGAGGAGGGCCTCGAATAGATGATAGTCAATGACGGTGTTTCTATAGGGGCCGTCTCAGCCCCGTGGCGCGAGGGCGACTCGAGCGTAGGAATTCCGCCGGGGGTAATCGACACGCTGGAAATTACTTGTGTCTCCCCGGCCGCTGTCTTCTTTAATAACTAATCGCGTCGAGTTACCGACCGTTGCCCCCCGCAGCTCGAGCCGATCGCCAACGATCCGCGCGACCTCTTTGAGCGCGCCACGCAGTTCCCCCCGGAATTTCTGCCGAATTGGAAAGCGGCTGGGGGAAACGAGCTCGCGGCATCCAGCCGAGCTACGTGGCTGCGTGCTGCGTTCGTTTTCCAGGCAATCCCTGCTGATCGATCGATCGCGAGCGCGACCGGGAAATTCGCGAAGACGCTTAACGGGCCACGTAAACACAATGATTCTGCTTAAGCTACTACCAGCTGTCCCCGTGTCTCGCCTGCCGCTCGAACAACTCCGTCGCCGGCGCAAATTAAGTTTTAATCCTATCGGGCACGACAATCGGGAGTTAATGTAGACAAGGGGGAAGCCACCCGGCCGCTGCAACTCACTCGGAACACCGTCGACGACACGTAAAAGCCGCTACGTGTAGCGTGTAGTTGTATAGGAATCCCACGGCTCCCGCTTCGCTACTCGGCTGCACGGTCGCGCGGCCCCCGATTAATACACACTTTGGGCAAGCTTATTGTTGGCGGGGACGCGGCGCTAATCAGTTCCATCGACCGGCGCGGCAAGTTTTCTCGACGACCGAAAGCGCTCGGTTGGTCGCTGGCACGCCTCGACTTTGTGCTGCGTTGTCGAGTAACAGGGTCGCGGCATAACGTTCGCGCGATGAAATTAAACGGTTCAGAAACTCTCGTATAATCTGGCGGACTTGGCGGAGGGGTTAATGGGAACGGGATGAAGATTTACGCCAAGTGAATTCGGCTGGCGGAGGTTCTAACGACTCGGCCGTCAACGCCGTGGCTAGATCTGTAGCGATACCTCCGATTGCGCCGCGAGAGGGCGTTTCGACCGGTCACGCTTTCTCGCAAGTGCTCGCTCAACTACCGATTCGTATATATACGAGTTTCGCCCTTCCTCCTTACAGCGCCGCGTCTAAGGCAGCGGCTGCTAGGTAAGCTTTAAGCGCTTCGTTCACATTAGTCAACTTACTTGACTTCAAGTCGCTTGAATTTCATCAAGTATTCTGACCTCAGGTTTTTTATGTGTTTCAGTAGTGTCATCCAGCTTACTTCAGGTGACTTGAAGAAAAAGGGATATTTCAAGTCAAAGTGAAATAAGGAGGGTGGGGGGGGGGAGGTTCACACTGGTGAAGGAGGGGGAGTGTGTGTGTTTCTTTAAGTTACTTGAACTCAAGTAAACTTGACTAAGTAATCTGAACAAGGCTTTACCGACGAAATTTCACTAGCCCAGGCCCAGGACGAACGCGCGCAGACTTTCCGTTCTACTATATATTACCACCTCCTACTTAACCGGTTTCTACAACCTGCGCCCCACAGGTCTTTAATAATTTACTTTACTACTGTCCATCGATCGAAAGATCGCGAGAGATCCCCTGAATGAAAATCCCCTGATGAAAAATTCCCGCAAGAAAGAAGCGTTTGAATGGTTCCAAGGTGGTTTCGGAGGTGCGTGAGAATCGCGGCGCGGTTAACTGGACGAAAAATTGGCCCCGCCACCCCGCGGTGGGAAAGCGTTGAAGCGTCGTCGTCTCGCAGCCGATGAACTCGGCTCGTTTCCCTTCGCCCCCAGGCCTTTTAACGATTTCGCGCGAACACGCCAGGCCTGCCTGCTCTCGAATAGAGGCCAGACACTACCTCATGCCTTCTGGCGGGATACTCTCGACAGGATGCGCTGCACGCGACAATCGCGCCGCCGTAATATTCGCGCCGGAGGAATTAACCGGCTGGGAGCATCCCCTAATCCACTCTCTGTGAGCACTTGAAGGAGTCGAGCCCTGGATAGTTGGCGGTGCTTCGAGAATTATACCGCGCTAGGAACCCAGGCGAGCTTCGAAATAAAATTGGGCAAAGAACGGCGCATTCCCCGCGGCGCCTTTGTTTCGAGCGGTAATTAAATTTCCCGCCGGGCAAACCGTTCCCGAATGGCTGGACCCGCGCTGGTATTCCCGCCGGGCGAAAAGTTTCCCCGAATAAACGGAAACTATCCGCGAGATCAAAGCGGCCCGAACGACAACGGCTCCCAAGTATTCCGGTAATTAGTCGATACCTTTGATACGCAAAGGATCTCGTCGACTTCGCGATTTGGTAATTGCATCCCCGCTGGGTCACGTTTGTATGCCAGAGAAGTATTTCGGTCGCTGGTTATAGCCCACGGTCGACAAAGGGGGGAATGTAATTAAACAATTTTCAAGGAAACAATTGAATATAAGTCGCTGGGACCTGAACAGTTGAGTCGCATAAAAAGAGAGAGAGTAGAGTGAGGTGGGGTGAAATGGGCATTGCAATTATCTGAAAGGTGAAGGATCTTCCCACGACGAAAGTAGAAACACTGATGCATGTCCAACCAGGTTTAACTCCGAGCCCCTGTCACTTCAAAGATGGCAGTGGTACGCGGTTGAATTTATTCGTGTTTCGAAGTAAAATTTTACGGCCTCTCTCAAAACGTTGTTTCCGGTGTTGGTACCAACGGCTGATTCCTTTATTAGTGCTTGTATTTTTTATACAGTTTTAAAGCAACCTTTATTTTCCTAGATAATTTCTTTTTTATGAAAAATTGTACAAAAAGGGAGCGAATAAAATGGCTTTCCGGAACATTGCAAAAAACTGGCCCACACTCCCGGGAATGACTGGATCATCTGACAATTAGAAGCAAATAAACTGAAATATGTTATTTTCCATATAGCGTAGGATTTTTTTAAATATTTCAATTATTCGATTTTTTACAAGCATTGGCAGTGCAAATTTTTATGTAGAAAATTAAAGTCAATTCTTCAAACTGCTATAATTTCCAAATATTTCGAATTTTGAGAAAATCCTACGCTACATGCAAGAATATATATTGCAGTTTATATATCTTTTTTGTATTTCCTTCTCAAATGATCCACTCATTCCCGGGAGTTGGACCGGTTTTTTGCAGCCACTTTGTACAAAAAATTTTAAGCAAAATAGATTGCTTTAAAACTATATAAAAAACCCAAGGCCTATATTTTTAAAAAAATCCCTAACCCTGCCTTTTGTTAGTGGCTTCAGGGTGGGGTCCTCCCTTAATTAATTTTCCCGATGAAGCTGTTTCCTGACCTTCTCTACTTTCCCCTTACCCTTCATTTTATCTTAAACAACTCAAATGTCGAATATTTTCCCCCAATTTTTACAATTCAAATATGCCACCTTAAACGAGGGTGACTTTGGGACCAATGGAGTTACTCCGCACTTCTTCATTTCCCCGTGTCATTCATACGATAAAACCTAAGTGGGTACTGCCACAAAGTCACCCCCTCAATGATTTTCATTTTTTCACTATCTCGCCCTAAACAAAAATTTCATCCCTCTCTCCCTGCAAAGAACAATCGACTACATTACGTTTCCTCCCGTTATACTCAGTGACTACTTTCGAGCGGCAGTGCGCATAATATAATAATCCGAGAAGAATTCGTGGCTGAAGAAGGCGGATCTTTGTGGAATGCGAAAAGACGCAAGCCTTAGTCCAGGTACATATTCGCGAGACGGAATTACGTTACGTTGCGCGGATCTGCGAGCTGAAATGTTCGCTTATTTACATGTATATTCCGCGAGGCGCTTTGACGCGGCACGGTTGGCATTATAGCCGCATACTTGCGCGCATTTCCATATTCGCGGTCGTCTCTGGGAGCATCTCATCTTGGAATCGATGGCCGCAGACTTTGTTCAGACCCGCGAGCTCGCTGGTTCCGCTTGCAGCCCGGGTAGCGGGGCCAGTCCGGGTTCATCCTTCCACTGTTTTCGTTGTTATTTCTATTTCCCGATCTGATCCCGGTTGTACGCCCGCGCGCGCGAGCAAACACGGGCGAGCGTCCGCCGGCAGCGTTAGTTTTCGATTTTAACGAAGTCGATAGCCGGGGAATCGATGCCGTGCCGCGTCGCGACATTCGTCGCCGGGCATCCCCCGCGGCTCGTCCAGCATCGATTCCCGCCGACTATATTAAATTCTCTGTGCGCTATCGAGGAAAACATCGGGACCGCGTGGCTCGTAAACCGCGCTTACGCCCGCCAAGTATTTATACCGCTTTGTTGTCCTAACCAGCCCGTTCTGTCGCGGCTTAAAACGGCTTAACCGGCCGCCCTGTTTCCCTCGTGCCGCGGGACAGCTTTAATTCGTCGGGCAAAAACGGTGGCCGTAGAGACGCGGAAAATAGGGGGGGTTGAACACGCGGGGAAGGGTCGCGAGAAGAAACAGCAGTCTTCGTAATCGAATCGAACGACGATGGAAGGGTCCCTCTATTTTGCTTCTTTCTCTCGGTCGAGGCAACAACGGGGGAGATTTTCTTGCGAGAATGCTTCCCCGTGCTTTCTGCATTATTACGAGTACGAGTGATAAGCTGCTTATGCAAACGGCGCGGAGCTGAGCGGAGCGTTCGTTCGGGACGGTCTTTCTGGAATTAAAAGGTCCTCCGACCGACCACAACGACTTCGCTTCACGCGGCGAGGCTGTCCGTTTATGCAGCGCCCCATCTACGTAGCGTCTAAGCAACTGTGCGAGTAATGGTTATTGGGATTAATTCGAGTGGTGGTATTTGAATTCGGGCACTTGAGCGGTATGATTGGAAGAATTTTTAAGTTAACGTTTGGAATAAATTTTATGTTAATATTTGGAAGCAATTTCGAGTTAAAATTCAGAAGAAATTTCAAGTTAAGATCTACGAGAAATTCGGGTTAACAATCGGAGGAAATTTTAAGAACATTCAGGAGAAGTTTCAAGTTAAAATTCAGAAGAAATTTCAAGTTAACATCTAGAAGAAGGTTCAGGTTAACAATTTCAAGAACATTCAGAAGGAATATCAAGTTAACACTCAGTGTAAATTTCAAGAACATTCAGAAGAAATTTCAAGTTAAAATTCAGTAGAAATTTCGAGTTAACATCTAGAAGAAATTTCAAATTAAAATTCAGAAAAAAATTTCAAGACAATTAATAAGAAATTTCAAGTTAACATCTAGAAGACATTCCAGGTTATTATTCAGAAAAAATTTTCAAGAACATTCAGAAGAAATTTCTAGTTAACATTTGGAAAAAATTTCTAGTTAATATTCAGAAGAAATTTCAAGACCGTTCAGAAGAAATTCCCAGTTAACATTCAGGAGAAATTTCAAGTTAAAATTCAGAACAATTTTCAAGTTAACATCTAGAAGAAATTTCAGGTTAATATTCAGAAAAAAATCAAGAACATTAAAAAGAAATTTCAAGTTAACATCTAGAAGACATTTCAGGTTAATATTCAGAAAAAAAATTCAAGAACATTTAGAAGAAATTTCTAGTTAACGTTTGGAAAAAATTTCAAGTTAACATTCAGAAGAAATTTTAAGTTAACATTCAGAAGAACTTTCAAGTTAACATTCAGAAGAAATTTTAAGTTAACATTCAGAACAATTTTTGAGTTAACACCTAGAACAAATTTCAGGTTAACATTCAGAAAAAAATTCAAGTTAAAATTCAGAATAATTTTCAAGTTAAAATTCAGATTCAAATTTTCAACTTAATATTTAGAAGAAATTTCAGGTTAATATTCGGAAGAAACGTTGCAGACCAGCTTTTCAAATCCCTTGTACTTTCTATTAGGCTTTTTTCTTTTATTATTTTTACCCCTACTTCAGCTAATTCTGAAATATAATTGGAAGGTTCAGAAGCCAATCACTGTAAGTTCATTAGCATTACAACTGAGATTCACACTGTTTTTCGCCTGAATAATTTTGCATAGTAATTCCATGGCCAGTATAAGTACCGCCACTTATTGCTCACGCATAAAAGTAGTGGCTTAATTGATTGATCCACTGAAACTTTTAACAATAAAGAAAGTTGGACTTATTGGCATCCGAGCCCTCTCTTTTCTACTACATAGTTATTTTACATTTCTATTCTAATAGGGTCACAACCGTATATCGAATACATAAATAAATAAATAATATCTCAGGGTGTCCCGCGGGGGAGTCTGTGCTTTGACGAACGATTTATGGGGTGGGGGCAGGGAGGAAGCGGAGATCAATCCAATCCATTTCGCAGTTTCTGAGTGGCCGAGACGTGGAACATTTTTCAGCGTGCATCACCAGTGACGTAACACCAACCTCCCCCTGGCCCATTCAGTGTTCGGTTCGGGCAGGGGCGTAGCCGGTCGGGGAAACTTGAATCAAAAGAAAGTGGAACAAACTCTCGGGCGGCAGTTCACGAGAGCCATAGGAAGAAGGAAACGCGTCCACGGCTCTTCGGAGCAGCCCGGCGCGGAGATACAAAGGCTCTCGAATATCGAGAAGTTTGGATCGCCCGGGAGGTGGTAGCGAATCGTCCCGCCCCGCCAGAGATTCCATTCGGTTCCATTCGATTTCATTCGATCCCGTCCGATTTAACCGGCTCAGATAGGGGCGCAGGGCCTCTGGCGCTATTTGCATCGATGGGCCGGCGGCGGGGGAGCATTATAAAGCGGTCGGGGGTCTATAATTTATTTCCATTAGCCGAAAATAGGATGGACGCGTGATTGGATTGCGCGGGAAATCGCGGACGCGCCCGTGTATTTTTAAAGCGGCTGCAATTTTCCCGTTAAATGGGGCGTGCTTATATTTCGCGCGCTCTCGTTGACCCTCATTCAATTCCCACCCGATTCTGCTGCGTGTCGCGGGGACTCATTAGTCGCCGATGTGTTTTCCGCGAGATTCTTTCAGCCCGATACACCTCGGCAAGGCGGGCCGCCGCATTCAGGCTTGCGTACAGCCGGAGCCGCAACTGCGCTCGCCGGCCTGCCACGCGTTATCGCTAACGACGCCGCAGCTAATCTCAATTATCCGTGTCCCTGCTCCCCGGCCGTGGCGATTCTTATTATTACGCCGGTTTCGGGACGAGCGCCGCGGCTCGGCGGCGCGCACCGCGCGTCCTCCCGCAGTGCTGCCAACGCAGGCCTCGCGAATTCCCCAGACGAGCGTTCCGCTCTGCGCGCGGAGCCGACCAGATAATCGGAGTTGCTCCGCGCGACGGAGATAGATAAATAGATAAGTAGATGGACGAAGGAGGAGAAGGAGAAGGAGGAGAGAGGCGGATAACTAGGCCGAGAGCGAGCCGAGAGAGATGTACACGGAGGGTGGGAGGCTGCGAGGGTGGCTGAGGGTGGACCAGGAGATGGAGGAGGTGGAAAGAAAGCGGGGCGAGAGGAAGAGAGAAGCGTGTAGACACAGGAGGGCAGAGAGCGAAGGTGAAGAGGGGGCGACGGCAGAGCGAGAGAAAGAGGGAGGGAGAGAGGGTGAGAGGGTGAGAAAGGGAGGGACGCGGATCCCGGAGCGTTCGGTACCATTGCATATCCCGCACATCTCGCAGGTGCAGGGCGTGGTGCCTTGTCGGCAATATCGATTACAAACCCGGGCGGTTGCGCATTCACGTCGACACGTGGACGTGGACCGGCAGCCAGACTAAATTTGTGTTGCCCTATATTTTAGGTTCCTGCACTCATCTGCCTCTCAAAGATTGATTGCTTTTCCCTCCAGCGCCCCGAGTCCGCGGCCTATCCTCCGACGCCGACGGACGCGCTCGAATTTACGGTCCGCGCCGTCTGCGATCACCCCCGTGTCCCTCTTCCCTGCTCCTCCGTCCGCCGCGGCGAGTGCGTGCCGAGAGGCATAGAGAACGGCGAGAACAAGTGAGAACAAGCGGCGAACAAGCGAGAGGGATGCTGCGCGCCATCCCGGAGTTTAGATCGTTCCCCAGCACACTCGTATACGTGTATGTCTATCTGCTCCCTCCACCCTCCCCCCCCACTCCTCCTCCTCCTCCTCTCCCGTTCTACTCCTCCCTGTAAACGAGCTTAGCGGTTTTCACCCCAAAGGAACAACTCCGCAAGGAGAAACAGGACGTCGACTCGCGCTAGGGGATTTTCTTCTCTCCTCTCCCACCCCCTTTCCTCGCCTTGTCTCTCTCACCCTCCTCGCAGTTTCTGCGCGAGTCCGAGTCGATACTCGACCCACCATTTTTATCGCCTCTCAGGGCCACCAGCTCGCTTCTGGATACGCTGCTTGAATTTACTCTAGAGCGGCCGGGGAATCTTTGAATCTCTCCCCCTTTGAAAACTTGGCGGACCAAGGAATCCGAGGATGGAGTGCCACTTGTTTTTACGATACCTTCTCCACGAGCCCCTCGATTCGCCCCGCAATAGCCGGGCTTCGATCGTCCCATCGATCCGCCGCCCTTCCCCCGTCCCCGATTCTCTTCGTTCTCCCCAATACTTTCTTTCAATCCGTCTGACCCATTTCTGTCCCTCAGGACCAGGCGGCGTCCTCCCCGTATATCGATCGATCCACGCGTACGCGTCATTGTCCGCGTCTCGCGGGGCAAAAAGCTTCGATGAATTGCATCTGCCGAGGTCGTGCCCGGCCTCGATCAGATTTTCCGCGCCGGACTGCACGGTTACCCCGCCGCGAACAGCGGCGATTCTCTGGCAACCGAAGAATCCCCGGTCGTTTCCTTCGCGAGCGGATCGATCCTCTGGAAACGAACCGTTCAAGTTCGAGTGGGGCGTATATTTTGCCCCGGCCTCTCCCCCCTCCCACGAACACTCTCGCCGCTTTTATCGAACTTCGGCAGTTTGCTGAAACGCCGGTGAACGGCACACGCCTGACCTACGACCCGCTCGATCGATCGGCCGCTCGAACCTCCAACCTCCAGCGGAGAGCCCTGTGTCCTCCTGTGTATCCCATCGTTGATCGATCAGCCGAGCAACCAGCGACGTCGACGGATTTATTACGCAACGCTGATCCCTCGTGCTTCCCGAGGCTGAGCGCTCGAAACCGCGCCCGCGAGAGTAGAACACAGCCGCCGGCTCCGTCGGCCATTAAATCCGACCAGCTCCTTAAATCTCCGTTACGCAAATCCGCGTAGGGATTACGAAAGACGGTTACGAGAAGCCCCGTGCGGGCGTACCGATACCGCGCCGCGTTGCGCAACCGATCGTCAGATGGATGTCTGAACAAGGAACCGTGTCTTTATTCCCTCACGCTCGGGCGCTCCGCGCTGCTGGTTTCGCTACTCGGCGGAGGATTTGCACGCGCGACGCTGCAAAGAGGGTCCCAGGGGTTAATTCGCCCGTAACCTGGCAGAGCTCGGAACGCAGATCGCATTACTGATCGTAAGTCGCAAGTCTAGCGGAGCGGGCAAGCCGCGCGCGCGCGCGCGATCATCTCTCCCTGGCGGGCAGATCTCTCGCTGCACCCAGCGTGCACGTACGCTTACTGGTTTTTAATCAGGAAGAGCGTGCAGCGGAGGAGCCTCCGTGGCTGGGGATCTACAAACACTCACTGTTTTTTACACTGGAAGGTATTAAACCCAGGCGAGGGAGCGCCACTACTACTGCGATCCCGTTTGATTTTAGAAAGAGCCACTTGCTGAGAGAACTCGCATCTGTAATGGATTCAAATTCGACTTAGCCCGATCGTTCCCCAAGGGGAATGGAACCGAATCGTGGAAATATCTGCGAGAAAAAACGAACCTCGGTCGACGGGATTCGAACCCGCGATATCTTCGGGAGTCTCCTCCGGATTACTAGCCCAGCGTGTTACCAATTCCCCCAACTCGACTCTCCGATGCTGGTCACTCCCGGACTCTACAAACACCCAAACCAACGCCACCTGTCTGCCAATCGCACTATAGGCTGTTCTGGAATGCCTGCAAATAGACACGATCGTGCAAAGGGCGGCAGAGATTTCGGCGAAGAATTTTAAAGCCTGGTGACCCAGTGCAAGCAACGTTCCCTGGCGTGTGTACCGTTGGCAAAGACGTTTCGCCGGCGACACGCGTTGACCCCGATTTCAGCTCTGTTTATGGCTTAATTGTAGCTACCCGGAACACGTAGTCCTGGTGCGCAGTGGTGAGGTAAAAGTGGAGGCGCGGAGGGAACGGTCTCCTTAATCTCTGCACGTGACGCGGTAATTTTTCTCGGCAGTTCGCGGCGAGGGAAAAGCAGAGGAGACGAAAAGAAAACGGTGGAAAGGCAGAGTTCCCTCGGACGACGGGACACAAAGAAAGCAATCCGAGCGGATTCTCGGAAGCGTTATCGGCGCTGGATCAAGGGGCGCGGCGCTGCGATGATGGATAGTCGCGGCGGCAAAAATCGGACAGAAGCGCGGCCAGTGTATAGCCGCAGCTCCCGCGGCCGTGTAATTAATAGTCGCGCATTTGCATCCCGGCTGATATTATTCTATGATCGACGAGTGAGACTCGCCCCCGAGTGTAATTGAACCGCGCGCGGCCGCGTTCGCATGGCGTGAAATTATTAATCGGCAGGGGACCGCGCTCGCGCGCCCGAACGAGGATCGATGGGTGGCTGCGACTGACAGAGACCTGCCACTTCGCGGCTGTATTATTATATACATACACTCGGCTCGGAGAGCTGGCATCGATGCGCTCTTGGAGAGACCGCCTCGAAACATCCCGCGGACTTGCCCCGGGGAGCCGTGAAGGAGAGCGGCGAAGTGGGGAACCGGCACGGGCCTCTCGGCCGACGCGCGCGACCCCGTGTTTACGCCCGGTGCAATTAAAGTAACTTTAATTGCTGTCGGGGAAATAAGGGGCGGGGCGCGATCGGCTGTCGAAACGACCGCGAGAGCGCGTGACGGTTCGGCGACTGGAATCGAGGCTCGTCGGTGTTAAATGCCCACCCGGTAGAAGGCCGCTCGTTATCGCCACGGTCTGCGCGCAACCTGCAGTCGAGGAAGTATTTTTCTTGGGGACGTTCGGGCGATAGAAATGCGCGGAGTCGCTCGCGACTCAAAGAGGTGGGGAGAAAGTCCCTTTGGAAGAGAAATGATTTTACCAGGGACGGGCGGCGACGGGACGAGACACTGTAAATGTATTTATACGTGCGCGCGTACCCGCCGTAATCCCAAACCGTCGGGTACCTCTCGCAGATTGAAAGGGCCGCTCTCCGCGTGCCAGACTCTGTCTCTCCTTAATGGAGCTGCGTAACGCTCCAGATAAATTACCGCCGCGGAGAGCCTTCTCTCTCCTGCAAACTATTTATCCTGTAACACCGGCTTGGAAACGTTTTCTAATGGAACCGGGGATAGAGGAACGAGCAGCGAGGACCGTAGCCACCGCCCTTTAACCTTAATCTCTCGCAGACGCTACCCAGCCCAGCGATCACTGGTCTTGAAAATTACGGGATTTTTCTGATAAAACTAGGAAAGTGTTCTGTCGGCGGCTGTGGGATTTATAAACGTGAGAATTAGAGGGGTTTTCCTGATAGTGGCAACGTAGCAATCCTTTCATTCTGTTTTTTAAAAGTTTTTAACATTATTATTATTATTAATCTAAGTTCGTGACAGTTGCTCCACCGAATATAGAATGGCTATTAACATCAATAGTGATGGTATTTATTTCACGAGAATAAATCTGATATTTTCCGAATTTTATGCTGACTCGAAATAATGTGGTCAATATTTCCTTTTAGAGAATATTTGCTGAAAATTGTGTTGGGACGAGATGCCCCTCATTATTATTCATAACAAAGGAAAGATTCAAAATTATTTATGAGTTAATTCTACTACAGGTACATATTTAACATTTAATTACAATTAAATCTGATATTAACATTGTAAGTCATTAAGAATAAGCCAAACAAAAAACAGAATATATAGTGATGAAAATTACTTGAAATGAAACACGTGAAATTTATCCTCGTGTTACCAGTGTTATTAAACTAAATGAAAGTACAATCCCATTATCATTATTATTAGAGCATCTGTACTAATTGTGACTGGGGCATCTCGCCTTTTTCGGGGAGAGATGTTCCACTCGATAGCTTTGAAAGGCAGGGTCAATAGGGCCAAGTACTTTTGCTGAATTATCTATGCTGTATATTTTAATTAACAATCTGTGCACTACTGCTTTATATTATATATACCTTTTTCAGCATATACTGGGTAATTCATCTCAGTGTGTCACCTAAATTATTGTAACCTCTTTCTTATATGAAAAAATGAATCGAACAAAAGTTTTATGGTATCTAGGGAGGCACACGATGTAAAAATTAAAAATCATTCAACGAATATCTCAATATTTATTAGTTTGTGGGTCCATACACTCTAATAGATTTTCACTCAGCTTTTAACACTCCTCCCACTTGTAAGGTCACATTTCACCCATTCCAATTAAAAAAGTTAAGGCGACTTTCGTATCTCGATAAAAAAGCAAATTAGCAAGACATTAATTAATACACTGAATGCCTCCCTCGATACCATACATCTTAGTTTCAACCATTTCTTAATATAACAAAGAGTTTACAAGTAATTTAGGTGGCACACTTACGTGAATCACCCTTATATCCAGAAAACACATAAAAAACGTGACAAGGTTATTCACTCAATTTAGTTCGGCTTGTACTGAAGGCTTGTTCTGCGCTATAACCCTCTCTTATGTATATGTAGACTGAAATACGTATATTCTGCATGAAAAAGTAAGTCGAAAATATTCAATAAATTTGTTCCATTTGAGGCTTAGTCTTCGAGAAAATCAACTTTGAATATTCTTCGAGTACCTAATGTATCCTTTACAGACAGTATTATGTAACATCATAATATGTAATGTTTATTCTATATCAATATTGTGTGCTATTATTTATCTCGTTTGCTTAGAGTGGGTCTACAGATGAAAATAAGACAAAAAGCCTCAAATAAATGAAAATTTATTTCGGAATATATTAGGTTGCAAAAGATTTTTATGACTGAACCTCGCCTTTGCGCTATGTTCCCCCTTTCTTTATTCCTATTTTTCTATCTTTGTGCAATAAAGGCCTAATAATAATTTTAAAAAATTCTATATTTTCGACTTATTTTTTCTCCCATCAATGCTGAAACACCCTGTACAGCGACTAGGGCATCTCTCCCGAGTTTTCCCTATGACTCGATTATTACCGTCACCTGAACCGCATCCGAACAGTTGAATAATATAAAAAACAAGAACAACAGCCCCATCTGTGTGCCCCGAGACTGTCGAACCCTCACCCACACTAAAAAAAAAATGAAATCGACTGTTACGGTTGATTCCATTCTCTCCTTTGTGAAACCTACCCACACGTAGCAATCGCTGGAATACTTTGGAGTGTACGTTACATAAATCGTAACTGATTCGGAATTCTTTAATTAACCCCTCGCTTCATTCGCGCGTATTCGATGGGTCAACGAGTAACGCTGGGCCGAAGCCTGTCGGCGACCGATATCCGTGTAGCAGCCTACCCGACTGCAGAAAATATTTCCCATTCCCTTTTACGGCGGCACGGAAGCGTGGAATCAAATTTTTATCCAAATTCTGACCGGCGGATTCTCGAGCAGTATCCTCCTCAGGGATGGGTGGCCAGGAAAGATGAAGGGGCTGCCTGGAAATTCGAGTAATCCCTGGGCGAGGTATGTATTAATTTTTCCGAGGGAAGAGGAGAGGCATTCTCGTAGCAACTGCTAAGGTTACGAGCCGTTGTGCCGGGCTCTTTTTAATCAAGCCTCGCGGAATTGCGTGCGCTCGCGAGCGCCCCTCGTAATTATTGGATCCGTCGGGTAGTCGATATTTCATCTTTCTTCAACGGAAGGAAAGGAAGGTCCGCGGTGTCGGGCAAAGGGCGTGTGCGCTGTGCCACGCGTAGGACACAGAGAGCGGATGGATACGCGGTCGCATTCGTAACCGCGCGCGCTCCCCTAATTGACCGTCCTCGCAGATCAATGCTCCCTTTGTTCCGCGGCCGGTGTGCGGCTTTTCTCTCGACGAAATTACGGAACGCCATTGGCCTGGCTCTGATTTTTCCCAAAGAGCCCCGCGTTTTGTTCGCCGGGCCGCTGATACGAGGGAGACCTGCTGCGTGAGCGTATCGGCCCCGACAGCTCGGCCGACCCGGTGAAAGAGTTCCTTCTACCCCTCCGCGTCCCAGATAACGTTGCTGACGTTGTCCTGCACGCGCTCACCCCGCCGCCGCAGCTCGGCAAGTCGAGCCCTATCGGCCGTCAAACGAATTATCGCTCCGCGGCCGTGGTTTTTATGCCCCGAGACAAGCGCTCCGGACACGAAAAGGGGAACGAAATTGCTGCATGCCTGTCCGCGCGCGTATTATCCCCGCGGTGACGAGGGGAAGAGATAACGCGTGTGGGAGCGATGGCAGGCGGAAGATATTCCGCGAGAGAGCGCCGGGTGTATCCCATTGTTGCCAGAAGCGGGGCGGCCGGCTCTCCCGGTGCTCCCGATCCTCTCTTGCGTGCGAGCGTTCTGTTGACAGGGTGTCGATCGCGTTTCGGGGGTCGGCATACACGCTCCACTAACGAGCCGCTTTCTTTTCTATTAGGCGACAACTGGTGCTAGCCGTATAGCTCAAAGTGGGCGGCGCTTTTCCTTGGGTTTGAATACCCATAGAAGCAATTGGCCGGTAAGATGGAGAGGAGGTTACTTTAAAGACCAACGAAAACCACTAGGGGGACCGGAAACAGCTAACTAAAGCCTCGTTCAGATTAGTCAAGTTACTTGAATTCAAGTGACTTGAAGTTAGTATAGTTGAAGCTACTTTACCAATGTGAAGCAGTTATTCACTTGACTTGAAATATCCTTTCAAGTTTCTTTCAACTTTCAAGACTTGAAGTCAAGTTGTGTTTCAAGTGAAGTTGAAAGAATCTCTACTTCAACTTGAAACTTGAAAGAAAGCTGAAAGGATATTTCAAGTCAAGTAAATTCCCTCAAGCCTCGTTCAGATTAGTCAAGTTACTTGGATCCAAGTGACTAGAAGTCAGTATACTTGAAGCTACTTTTACCAATGTGAAGCAGTTATTCACTTGACTTGAAATATCCTTTCAAGTTTCTTTCAACTTTCAAGACTTAAAGTTGTGTTTCAAGTGAAGTTGAAAGAATCTCTACTTCAACTTGAAACTTGAAAGAAACCTGAAAGGATATTTCAAGTCAAGTGAATAACAGTAACATACTTGACTTCAAGCGACTTGAAACTTGAAAGAAAGCTGAAAAGATATTTCAAGTCAAGTAAATTCCCTCAAATCTCGTTCAGATTAGTCTAGTTACTTGACTTCAAGCCGCTTGAATTCAAATAACATGAAACTACTTTGCCAATGTGAACTAGTTATACACTTGACATGAAATATCCTTTCATGTTTCTTTCAAGTTTCAAGCGAAGTAGAGAGTCTTTCAACTTTACTTGCCTTGAAATACAACTTGACTAATGTGAACGTACGTACAAGTGTGAACTTAAAGTCTCTTGAAGTAAGTTGACTGTCTGTTGTTTTTGAAAGTGAGGTTATAATCGTAAAACAATGACTAAGAATAAGTGGAGTAATGACAAGATTACTAAATTCTTAGAAATGTATGAGAAATATGATATTTTATGGAATAACGAAGGAGAGATCACCTCCTTTGACGTCATTTTAGATATCTACTTGCTTCATTCAAGTAATCTTGAAAGTAACTTGAAGGCGCAGCTGACACTACTACTGAACACAAACTTCAAGTCGATATACTTCAATTCAAGCGACTTGAAATCAAGTAGTAAACTCGACTAATGTGAACAACGCTTATTAAGGGAATTGAAGACACACTTGGACTTGAAAGAGAGGAGAATTTTACTACAGATTGAGGCCTTAAAGGTTGCGAATTAAATACCCAATTCCCAGCAGCAAGCGGCACATCAGGAGAAAAATGGTCACCCATCTTTTCCCAGAACGCCGACCTGTGATATTTAACTTCTCTGATCGAACGAGAACCGGCGTTTCCATCACGGCTACCGCTGCAGGTTCCATTACGTGATATCGCGGAGGCTGCGCGCTTCTGCCTCGCCGATCGGCCCCGTCGAAAGTCAAGCGAGCGCAAAGATATCTCTATTCCCGTCCGCCGCCGGGGAAGCGACCGTGTTTACGCTCGGCACGCCGTAAAAATCGAGCCGCGATTTACGCGCCTGGAGAAGCTCGCACAGCTGTGAAATAAGGAATCGATGGCCGCGAAGGAATCGACAGCTGTCGCTTTCGCGGAGCAATAAAGTTAAGAGGCTCTGAGGCAGAGGCAGTCGAGCCTAAACCGCGGGATATTAGCTCGCCGACTCCTCCGCGATCAGCCGAGGATTACGTCGCGCTGCGTCACGCCCGTCAACCGCTCGCGAAAATTCACAACCCTCCTTTTTTACGGGCTGCCGTTCGCGACGGCTATGAAATTGGAGCGGCGAACCATCGAACTTTACGGCGAGTGAACATTTTGCTGAGGAATTTCTCGGCGTTTAAAGTGCAGAGGCGTTAAACGGGAAAATAGGGTAAACTCGTCGTCGAATCGTTTCTCGCGACGGCTGCGCCGGGTCGCGGCGGGGGCGGGGGATCGAATAAATATACAATCAAAAATTACACAGGCCGAGGGAAGGATGTTGTAGGTCCTCTTTGAGCCCCGCGAAATTCTGCTGAATTTTTCCTTCCTCCGTGTTTGCCGAGACTATTTATTTTCCGCGTTTATGAAACAGCAACGTTCAAGCCTGCGAGGGTATCGAAGTTGCCTGGAAGAAGGAGGACGCCCTGCTTCTTTCCCTGACAGCGGCTGCTTTTGGTTAAGCGGTTGAAAAGAATTGTCAGCGAGCCGAGCGTTGGAGTGGGGAAGTATCCGTGGATCTCGAGGAGATTAGTTAACGAGATTACTTACGACTGTCAGCAAGCTCTGTAAGCAAGTTCTGAATAGGGGCGGGCCGCGCTGCGGATGATCTACTATGCAGTCGGCGGGCCACGCGAGCGATATACGTTGCATTGAGCCCGGCGCGGCAAGTAGGCTGCCGCGCTGTCTGCGGGAACGGTAATGGAACGGCAAACGACCGGGGATCTACCCTTGGAACGGGGTCGGTACCACGGGGGCACTGACAAAGCTCCCGGCGACCGAGGAGTTCCTGAAAAATTTACACGTCTCGCGGTAATTGCGTTGTGTGTCTCGGGGTGCGTCGCGTCGCGAGCCCCTTGCGAGGCGATTAGATCGGGAGCTGAGCGGCAAAGAGGATAGCCTTAATACCCGCCACTCGACGGGAACGGGGAGAGAGAGACGAGATGCTGAGAGCTTCCGAGCTCCGGATAGGCGACAGCGGGGCTCGTAAAAATTGATAACGAAGTTAATGGGCTGCTTGCGTCGCCTCCGCGATTCCACGGCGACGTCACTCCTCACGGGTAGCGAGCTAGAAAGGCAAGGGGCAAGTCGGAGGCGCCTAGAAGCGTCGATTACGCGATGCTTGACGGAGCACGAGATATCTGGCGAGGTGGGATCGATGCGGCGGAATTAGCGAGTGTAGGCGAAAAAGAGTGCCTCGGGCGATGGGACTCGAACCCAAGACGTTCGGGAGATCCTCCGAATTACTGGCCAACCGTGTTACCAATTCCCCTAACGACGACTCGCCAACGTCACTCTGTTCCGAACTCCATATATAGCGAAACTAACGGGGCGCCATCTCTGTGTCAATCGCACCATAGAATCGCTCCGTATCGCCGAATATCTACACGGGCGGCGCGCGATGCTGTCCCTCGAGCGTGGCAACCGCCGAGCGAATGGGACGCCATGGTGGAGGATATTTTGGCTCGAGAAAGCTCTCGTTTCGCCCAACAGGTTGATAGTCGGATCCCGAAACGACGTCATAACTGGGAGGAGGGGTGGAAACGGCGGATCGTTGCATGGTTGCGGCGCGCACACAGTTGACAGAGGGACGGGGCTGGCTGGCACCCTCGAATAATCCTTAGGGGGGCAGACAATGATTAATCGCGCCTAAGTGGCTCTCACTTTCCATCCCGCTTGTCGTGCGCTCCGAATCCCGTGGAATCCTCGCTGCCTTTTTGTCCGCTCAGCCGCCACGGATGAAGGTTTATGCGCATTCGTTTCAGATTTCAAACGCTTTGCCACTTCGACCATCGGTAAAGCGTAGGAATTCTAAAACAAATACCACGCTTGTCATTCGGGTGTGTGCTCTCCTCCTCGTCTTGGCCGCGTACGACCGACCGTCCTTCTCGCCCCATTCGAAGCTAGGTAGCTGGGCCACAGTTCGGTTCGAGCCAAGGAAGCTGATTAGCTCTGTGAAAGTTCGCGAAGGGGGCACAATCGCGGCCGATACTTTGCGCACCCGCCGAGTTCGCGATACTTTAAATGGAAGAGCCGCCGATGAGGGTCGTTAACTCAAGCCGCCGGTCACTCCTCGCGATTATCTCCGCCCCGTCCCTTTGTGCCCGGTGCCCTTTCTTCGCCCAGGCGCCCGACGGAACTCGCCACGGGCCCGTGGAGAAACTCGCTCCGCGTTCTATGCGAGCGACTCCGCTCGCGGTAATAATCGAGTTCCGCGAAAGTTACGCGCGCCATGAAAAAAAAGGCGGAACATTTCTGAGAAGACGTGGCAATTCCTGCCCGTCGAGCTCCCTTTATTTCGACGACGTAGATGGAATACAGGAAAGCGCGGTATTTATTGGCTTCCATCCCATCGCTTAACTCGCTTGGCATTCGGTCAAAAGCGATTCGGGTACTCCGAAAACATTATTCCAGCTCCCTCGACCCTATTATTCTTCGCAGCGGCGTCGACGACACGGAATCAACCGTGCGTGAAATATAATATAACCCAAACCTAACCCAAAATTGCAAGACTCCCCGGAACAGGCATCCTGATGCAAAAGGCATCGAAAAGTCCTTTACCGTTTTGAAATCCGAGGCTTTGTTCTCGAGATATTAACAGTTGAATATTAGTGGTCCAAGTTCCGGTGCGCGCAGTTTAAGGCTGCGTCAGCTGAGCGCGCGACATCGTACGCGCAGCGATACAGCGCTCTGGAACTTGGACCACTAATATTCAACTGTTAATATCTCGAGAACGAAGCCTTGGATCCCAAAACGGAAAAGGACTTTTCGATGTCTTTTTGCGCCAGGATGCATGTTCCGGGATGTTCCGCACTTTTAGCACGCTCTGTATAATATTCGAGAGTGGCGTGACTTAGGGGAGAAGCTTCGGGAAAAATGAGCCGCAATCTGTCGCTACCCTCTTCCCCTCGCTTCGCGTGTTTACACGGCCGACAAAACGATACTGCCGGAAAACCGTGCGACAAAGAGCGGCGAGGAGAAGGACGTGGTTAACCTCCGTCGCGACACGAATCCTCCATTCCACGGACAACCTATATCGATACTCGCGAACACGAAACTTCCTCCGCTTCCTCTGGGATGTCGGCGTGTCAGAGGCAGACCCCGGCGGGAAATTATTTCTAATTCCTTGCTAATAATCGAGCCACGTTTCCCGACCAGGCGACCGGCCGAGTCTGGGGCGCGTCCACTTCCTCTCCATTCTTTTATCTCGCAAAGTTCCCAGCCGGGAGGGGGATCTTAATTTAATCCCTTAATCCCTTGATCCGTCCGTTGCGTTTAAGCCGTTTCAGCCGAGGCCCCCTTTTTCCGTTTCGCGCTTCCCAAGAATTATTTCGAGATTTAAACAAATAAACATTAATCCCGTCGCCCGGGAGAGTTGGCGGGTGGATCACGCCGTTTGAAGTTCTCGGGCTGACCGAAGAAAAAAGCTCGACACTCGGGCGAGCAGAAGGCGGTCGCCGTCGAAAATTCGAGATCTTCTTTTCACCTCGCCACTTCCTCTCTGAAATTAAATTTCACCCAACAGGTCAGCCTGATCCGTGCACCGCGCATTTTTACTGCCACGTGACGAAATTTTCGATTCTCCACTGACGCTGGAGAGCTACGTGCGATCTCGGGACTCGATAATGGCGAACGGCGAAGAAAAGACCGCTGCAAGTGCGCGCGTCAAAGGAGCAGGGAACGTAGAACCGTCCGCTCCTTTCTTTCCCACCCCCCTCGTTTCCTCCGAGAAAATTTCCCTCGACGCGTTAATTTTAAGCTCGTGATCCCCAGGAATCTCGTAACAGCTCCACTCTGCCCCTCGCTCCAAAAAGATTCGAAATTACCACGGTTATCCGTGTTTAACGCGCGGTATTTCGCGGGCTTCGTAGCGGAATTTCATTTGCGACGGTGAAAGGAGCGCAGATTTTGGGATCTCGTCTCGGTGAAATTGTCCACGCCGCAGGATTTGTACCACTCTCTGCGCGATAAGTAGGGGTTGCGGATACACGAAATTACGGATACCCGAGCCTTGGATCGGGTCGGGTAGCGATTAGGACTATACCGAATACTGGAATACTAAAGAATTCGAATTTGAGATTTGAATATTCGAATACCGGAGAATTCGAATTTGAGATTCGAATATTCGAATACCAAAGAATTCGAATATTCGAATAATTAGGAGTCTTCGAATATTTGAATATTCGAATAATTGGGGGTATTCGAATATTTGAATATTCGAATAATTAGGGTTATTCGAATATTCGAATACTGAAGAATTCGAATTTGAGATTCGAATATTCGAATACCAGAGAATTCGAATATTCGAATACCAGAGAATTCGAATATTCGAATACCAGAGAATTCGAATATTCGAATAATTAAGAGTCTTCGAATGTTTGAATATTCGAATAATTGGGAGTATTCGAATATTTGAATATTCGAATAATTACGGGTATTCGAATATTCGAATAATTAGGAGTATTCGAATATTCGTTATAGTAACGGGGGTAGAAATAAAAATATTATAGTTCCCCAAAATCGTTTATGGGGTATTAGTTTCCTACAAAAAACTCTGCTTATTCTGTTCTTTCACCCGCTTATGGCAGGACACGGATGGGCTTAGAGGAGAGGACCGTTGGCCGACTGAGTCAGGGTTGTCCACTTATTATTATTAGAATAATAATTTTAATAACTGATGGTTGTTTTCGTTTCAAAATGTATAAATTTACCAACGATTAATAAAATTCCAAATTTATCGGTTTCAAAACAAGTAATTGTAATGTCCAATATGTGTGTTTATGTGTCGCGACGAGCTTTCGGGGTCCCGACTCGAAAAACATTCCCGATCCGAGACCGAAATATCGGATGCCCGCACACCGGTAGCGATAAGCGAATATTGGCCCGGACTAAGTGTCGCGTTTCTTGATTCGTTGGATTGCTCAGTTGCCCGTACGTGCTTCAGACACGGTCTAGATACCCTCGACTCCCCCGTCTTCGATAGGAGGCTCAATTACAACCGAGTGTTGCCTTGTTAGCCGATGCAGACTCGTTAATTTTCTAGGCCGGATCGAAGCTTTAACCCCGTGGCCTCTTTGACGAATCTCGAGGCTCATTAAATGCTCGAGCATGTGCGCCCAGGACACCACTCTCCCTGCCCTCTTTCCAACTTCCCGAGCGGCCCGGCCACCCGAGAATGCCCGCGATTAGCGCAAGTTAGCCGGTGCACGCGATCCGAGCCGGGAGCCAGAAAATTGGAAGAAATTTTCGCGCTCGCTCCGAGGGAAAACTCGAGAACGTGAATTTCACCGGAAAGGCTCGAGCTGGGGCCCGGGGGGAGAGCGAGCGACTCTTTGGGAACTTGGAAAGTCACGTCACCTCTGTAACGCGAATTAATTAACGCCGATAATGAAAGTGCCGGGGGTGGGAGGCCTCGCCGAGCCACGCCCACCGAGCCGGATCCCTTCGAAAGCGTGCTCGGAGAAATCGTCGGCCCGATCGAGAAATCGAAATAATCTCCGCGGCGCTGAACTGAAAGCATCCGCGGGAGGGGGGAGAATTGCGTGCTCGAGGCGTGCGCCCGTTAAACGTCTGGCTCTCGCGACGGTCCCGCGTTGCAATAACTCTTTCTTTGATCCCGCGTTCGTTTCCATTTGCTGCGAGTCGCCCGCTAACTCGATATTGCGTTTCAGTCATGCGGCACCGGCTGAAATGACGAATATCTCGTCGCTGTTTTGGTTCACAGCGGAGGCCCCAACCCTCCCCCATCCCCCGGCAGCCACGGGGCTGTGTGTTTCACTAACATTTTTTCGCAGCGGACGATCGGAACAGTCGGATAATGGCGCTCTTCCGCGAATTTCCATCGTGCTCGTAAATAATTATCTATCGGGAGCGGGGGATGAAGGGGGCAGGAGAGGGGGGGGCGGAATTTATTTACTCTGCCCCATGGCAGTGGATTTCAATCGAAGCGGTTCGATTATTAGAGCGTTTTAATTGAAAAACGGTGCACGCTTCGTGCGCGCTTTGTTTAACGGGGAAATTTGGCGGGCAGCATATTGGAGAGCGGCGGTAAGAATGGTGGCGGGAGGCGCGCGGGTGACGAGCGAATCGAGAGGAGGCATTAATTATCCGGAAATGGGATTTTCCGCTCCGCTGGTCGATGCAAGTCTCGGGACTGTCCGCGCACGCACGCGAACGGCCACTTTAAATATTCCGCAGGCATCGGCTCGCGGCTAGCGAATCGATCATGGGACGCGGCGGGGGGACGTGGGACACGCGACCGCACCGACGCTTCGGGATTTCGAGAATTCAGCTCGTCGCGCCTGGTAAGGAGCCCTCCAAAGCGAAGGGGGACTGATAAGTAGGAGAAAAAGGGAACCTCGGGCGATGGGACTCGAACCCACGATCTTTGGATCCACTGCACGCTGTCCGGCACCTTAAGGGGTCATTCTACTTTGATCGGCCGAAAAATGAAGCTATTTTTAAAGATTTTTTTCTCAGTAAATACAACATATAATGAAATAAATCTTTCTGGTATTTATTAAGATACTGTTATATTAGATAAGAACAATTTAAAAAGAATTTTTTTAAATTGTTTTAATTGTTTTTTTTACACCGTTAAAGTAGAATGACCTCTTAAGGGGTTACGCCCCCCCCCCTGAGACGTGCAAATCATTATTTCATCATTTTTTTTATGATACTATGAGGTTGAAAATTATTTCTATACTTTTTATGTTTAGGGCATGTATTAATGAATATATTATATAAATAATGTACGGAAATATTAAAAAATGGCCGAGTCCTGTGTTGTCCCGTGAAGCTCCTCCCTCTGAGCGGTGTATCAAATTATGACGCCCAACTTTTACCAGAGACGGGCAAAAAATTAATTGAAATAAAAATTTGTGTTCGAATTTTTTTTTAATATTTTACCCATAAAATAATTTTTTGCCCATCTCTGGTAAAATTTCGTACAAATGAAAGAGATGGGCAAAAAATCAATTGAAATAAAAATTTCGAACACAAATTTTTATTTCAATTCATTTTTGGCCCATCTCTTTCATTTGTGCGAAATTTTACCAGAGATGGGCAAAAAATTATTTGAAATAAAAATTTATGTTCGAAATTTTTTTAATTTTTTGCCCATAAAATAATTGTTTTCCCATCTCTGGTAAAATTTCGTACAGATGAAAGAGATGGGCAAAAAATTAATTGAAATAAAAATTTCGAACACAAATTTTTATTTCAATTAATTTTTGTCCCATCTCTTTCATTTGTACGAAATTTTACCAGAGATGGGCAAAAAGATATTTGAAATAAAAATTTATGTTCGAAATTTTTTTTTAATTTTTTGCCCATAAAATAATTTTTTGCCCATCTCTGTTACAATTTCATACAAATGAAAGAGATGGGCAAAAGTTGGGCGTCATAAATTGATACACTGCTCACAGAGAGGAGCTTCACGGGACAACACATGACTCGGCCATTTTTTAATATTTACGGTAACGGTTCATCCCTGCTTAAGGAGCGCCACCTTCGTCCCACACTCGCACCACAGTCCGTTCCCAAACGCCAAATGCCTACAAATAGGAATCGGCCCGTTTTGCAACGTTGAGGCATCGGTACGGTATCGATTCAAGGTCCGGCCGGGGCATCAGCTGTCAGCGGATTCCGAGGGAGAGATGGAGGGTGGCGGAGTCGAGGCGATCGGTAGCTGGCGATCGATTTGTACGGGCCAAGAGGCGGCAAGGGTCGGAGTAACGTTATTTGCGCGATTAGAGTCGACGAGGGCAGAGACAGAAGGGCCCGGAGAAGGGTGAGCCGTGAAATCCAGGCAGCCCGCGGAGGGTAGATGTGCTTATTCTGCTCGAAAGGGGGAACGCGTGGAAATAAATCTAAGCGTGCTCCGCGTGACGATAATACCCAGCTTCCTCTTCCCCGAAGGCATCGCTCCATTAACCGATACGCGAGGGCTCGCTCCCCGACAGTCGCCCAAACGTCACGGTTGGTTAATTAAGTCCCCTTATCAGGCCCAGGCGACCTCACCCCCGTCGCGGAAAAAAAGGCCGCCGCGGCGTTATCTGGCAGATAAACGGGGGACGCGACAGCGACGCGAGTTTACGATCTCGCGAGGCTGTGCATAAATCGCCAGCGCGTAACTCTCCGGGAAATTAGTAGCGCAGCGGCCTCCGCGCCAATGACGGGCCGAAAAGTTTCGCGCGTACGAGCGGGACCGATTGCAATTTTCAGCGGAGTGCGGCGCTGTAAAATGGACCGCCCCCCGGGAACATTTGTTTCGCGATCTCCGACCGCGATAACGACCGCGGCGCCTATATTTCACGGGGCCGCCGGAAGGTGGTGGTGGCCTTTGAATAAATAGCGGGCGGCTCTCTCGATTAAAATACAAGTCGGCGGAAGGAGATCGCGAGTAGAAGCGGGGCGAGAAGGTGATTATCGCGATCCGCGGGTCCCCGAGATTCCCGTATCAATGAGGCCTGCGAAATTCGAGCCAATCGACGGTCGAGTGGCGGTGCGCCTAATATCGACGGAATCGAGGGTGCGGGAGGGTGGAGCAGGGCGACGGAAGGATGAGAGCGAACGAGGGAGAAGCGTGTCGCGTGTTCTCGACACAGAGAAGACCCTTCGTCCCCTTTTCCCGGGGCCGAAAATCGGCCAAAAGTTCATGTATTAAAAGTACCTACAAGGCCAATAAATTAGAACTGGCGCGCTGCCATTTCAATCTCGCGGATTTTGCTCGAGACAAGAACGCTGAAAACTCTTCCACCAGGCATCGCTTCGTCGTCGGCCGACTTGATTAATTGCGGCGCGCAACGAATCGATCGGCTCCCGCGATAGGGATGTAGAATCCTCCCCCGCTGTCCCTTCCTCGCCTTTGTCTCCTTCGCGGCGGAAAGACGCAACGTGATCGACGGATGTGCCCGAACGGCGCTCCGCCGATCCGTGAATCATAGCGAGAAGAGGCACAGAGTCGCGTGACGCGCGACAGGGATGCGGAAGGAGCAAACGTGAGAAAATCAATATCCTTTGTAGCTGCAGGGAGCAGGACCACTTCGGAGGTTAACACGCATCGCGTTTCCGATGCAAGCAGATTTCTTTCCGGGAGGAAGAAGCGCAGTTTGCAGCGATACCTCCGACTCCGCCGCGAGAGTGCGTTTTCACCGATCCCGCTTTCTCGCTGGTGCTCGCTCCACTACCGATTCGCATATAAGGCGAATGTCCCAATTTACTCGCCGTAAAGAAGGTGTAAAAAATTTGTTTGTGACCAAAATTTGCAGACTAATTGATTTATTCTTAAATCAACCAATTCAAAAACTATCCAAGAAATATATTCCTCAAGATGTTTAATTATTAGTAATTTTAAATTTAAATTAAATCCAATGCTGTAAATATCCCTATTTCTGCTCACGAAAAATAACGATGTACGCATTTCTACTCACCATTCGTACTAAGATGTAAATAAGTTACATCTTTTATGGGGAGGTTTTATAACACAATAGTAAAGCATAAAGTTATTATTATTATTATTATTTCACGGGTATCGTGCCCTTTAGTTTACAATGATATGAACTCAAAAATAAGGATTACATATAGAATAAAACTATAACTTAAACTTAAGCAACAACTGAAGCTAAAGATAGAAACGAAATAAAAATAAATAAAATAAAAACAAAGCTGAATAAAAACTAAAGCTAAAATTAAAATTAACAAGGAGTAACATATATGACCAGGTAGAAAGGAGAAATACTTCTTTAAAGGCCATATAAGACAAATTTTCTGCGCAGCAGACCGCGCAGGTGATTTTTAAACGTTATAAATGATGATAAATAAAAAATAAAATGCCTTCGAATAGAAATAGAGGTTACAGCATACATTGAATTGTGAGGTTATGTCACTAAAAGTGTAGTGAGTAGAAATGCAGGCATGACGGTGATTTACTTGACCCTAAACCTACTCACGTGTTTTGTACTTAAAAAAATTAAAAATAATAAAAATATCCAGAGCACAATACGGTATCTGTTTTTGTGATTAAATAAGAACTTTCACTGTAAAGACTATTTTCTGCCCAATTATCGGCTACCAATAGTGTCACTGTTCCTTATCATAAAGAACTGGAACACGATAAAAAAATCGCGAGCCTCAGGTTTCAAAAATTTTGCGTTACTTATTCTGCACTTTCTTTTGCCCCAAACTCGTGCAACGCTCTCGTAATTGTTCAAATAATTTAGAATTATTTATTCAAACGTGACGCTTATAGTAATAAGAAAAATACGGAGTAGAAATGGGGACATTTGCCTTACCTCCGACTCCGCCGCAAGAGGGCGTTTCGACCAATCCCGCTTTCTCGCTAGTGCTCGCTCAACAACCGATTCGTATATATACCAGTTCCTTCCTTCCACCTAGCGTCCCTGCGCCCACCTACCTTTCTAACCTCTCCGACACCCACCCGTCTATCCGTACCCCGCCGAACAACCGGTTTACCCCGAAACTAAATAATTTAGTAGCGTTCCGAACGCCGGTATATTTTCATTTGAACGTTTTCTGTTCACCCTCCCCCACGTTTAAAGTACCCATTCCCGTTGAAATTAAATTCCGCGCTTTTCACGAAGAACGCTCGTCGAGTTCAGCATTGAATGTTATCAAAGAAAAGAGGTCCCTACGGGGACGTTCCATTGGCTCTGCTACGAATTACGCGATCCGTATTTATCCGCGGCCGTGCGCGAGACGACCCGCGCCGCGGCTAAATTCGGATCGGTAGAGAGAGAAGAAGAAGAAGGGCTTAAAGGGCGAGCTTTGTCCCGGTTTTACTCCGCCGTTACGTGGCTGCATCGCGGATTGTCCAGACATTAGGTAAGCCCGGGGTTGCACAACCGCCGCTCCGCTGGAATTGCTCGGCGCCTCCGCAGCTCCGAGGCCCGCGCGTACGTTCCCGACGGGTGGTGGTGGCAAGGACGTCGGCAGCAAGGACGTCATTGCCGAGGGTCTCACTTGTGAAATTTACACCCGAGGGAGCCAGAGACTTTACCGAGCCTCCGCGAATAACGTTGAAAAGCCCCGTCGAAGCTCGTGGAAAAACGGGGCCTCGAGGAAGAGCGAGCCAGTCGAGATGATATCGAGTCCAGCTCGCCGGGGGAGAAGCATCGCGATGCGTATCTCGCGGGACAAACAGAGCAATGCGTCAGGATCGGAGGCGATAAGGGTGGAAAAAATGGAATCCATTATGCACGCGAGCGATGGCGCCGTTAGAGGCACGCTCCGGCGATGTCCTCGGGGACACACCGGACTCGGGCCCGAGGACACATCCTCGATCGGCGAAGGTGGTTGGTGGTCGTCAACGAATCGCGGACAGACAGCTGGGATGATCCATTTTTGCCGTTCTAACATTTCCCTAATCCCCTCGATACCGCCGCGCGAATCGAGTGAATTCGTAATGGCCGTTAAGCAACCCCCACCCTCGCTGGTTTATCGTCACTGAAAATTAATATCGAGATTTCTCGGGGTGTTCTTTCTCGCCCTGTAATTTCAATTTAATTACAGGCTGGGGGAGGGTGGTCGAGGGGGAGGGAGACGCAAAGTTGTTGCTCGCGTAGGGGTGGTGGTTGGGGGGGGGGGGCGAATCGCCGTTAGCCGGGGCTAACGATCGATTTTAATTCGCGTTTTCGTTGATACGCTGCAATCGGGTCTCGCGGCACGTAGGTATGCGTGTCAGTGCACTCGTGACCCATCTCGCTCTTCGATGACGTCATTGCTCGCTGGCGTAAACGTATGACGAATATGGCGGGCTCGGGAAACGGGAGTGGCAGGGATCTCGTCGACGCCGCTTCAGAATGAACCCCCGGCCGAATTTCCATCCCTCTCCTTCCGTCGAACCTCCGCGCCCTGCCACCCACCCCTCTGCCGTCGCGAGATATCGCGAGAGGATCGCGAGATTGCCAGGGAGATCCGTGTCCGCGGCGATTAAAAGGGCCACGCGGCCCGGCGATGAAAAGCCGACGGGACAAATCGGATTTCGCAGATAGCCGGATAATCGAACGGCGAAAAGTCACCGTCAGGGGGGAAGGGAGAAAGGTTGGCGGGGTCACGGGTAATACCTGCCGCGTCCCATGAATTTCCGCGCGGCGGTTTTCCGCGTTTTTCTATTAAACTTTCATGCCGGTCGCGGCGCGTCCCAGATATATGAGCGCGCGTTTCCTTCTGAGAAGCGCCCGCCGACCTTTCCCAGACCCCGGACGCTACAGGGATTTATCGGGCGACTCGTATTTCTCGGATTCGATTAGCCCCGAGCGGAAATTCGAGTCGCCCTTCGCAGCTCGGACAGTAGTACACTAAAATTAGACGGAAATATAGCCAATCTACGGAATAATTCACGGCAAGCGGAATTTCGGCGGGGTCCTTTATTTTGGCGGTTTAAACAATATGTCCAAAGTCCCCATCGCTATCGACATCCGCTACAAATTTTACAGAGGGTTGAAAGTAAAAGAAAAACAGTTTTTAGCGAATATCTCGTTATCTAACGGTTTTACTGCGAAAATAGTTATTATAAAAATTGTAGCTTGGGAAATTCTCTACGAAAATGGTTGTATGTGTTTTTGTCGTAAGAGTAACCATTTTCACGTATGACGGGTTACCAAGTTTCAACCCCCATACTTTTGACAAGGGAAGATCCGAAATCTGGAAATTCAAAAAATTATTCAACTTTGTGAGTATGTAGGGGATGTCCTCCTGAGCACAACGCAATTTTGTTCGCTGCCGGAATTCACTCCAAGAGGGTGCAATTTATCCCTGAAAATTTTTCGATTTTATATTATTACTCGCGAACTGTAGGAGATGGGAAAAAAGTTTTTTGGAAAAAGTTACTTCTTTTAATTAGAACTATCATTTGGTAAGTTGCAGCTGGTGAGTTATAACATAAAATTGGAAAATTGCCGGATTTTCGGGGGTCAATTTTACACCCTTAGAGTGAATAAATTTTAACTCCAATCTTTGGGGATATGTAGAGGATATATAGGTATGTATTACTCAATTTTTTTGCTGCCCCAATTCACACTAAGGGGATGAAATTGACCCCTGAAAATCCGGCTATTTTCCAATTTTGTGTCATAACTCGCGAACTGTAAGAACTGAAGGGGCTATAAGTTACCAAATTATAGTCCTAATTAAAAGAAGTAACCTTTTCCCGAAAACTTTTTTTCTATCTCCTCTACAGTTCGCGAATAATAACACAAAATCGAATAATTTTCAAGTGTCAATTACACCCTCTTACATGGAATTTGGGCAGCAAACAAAATTGTGTTGTATTCAGGAGGACATCCCCTACAAATCCACAAAGTTTCATAATTTTTAAGTTCAGAATCTTCCCTGGTCCAAAGTATAATGGTTGAAACTTAGTAACCCGTTATACATGAAAATGGTTACTCCAACGATAACAACTCATAGAACCTTTTTTGCACAGAATTTCCTAACCTACAAATATCATAATAACCATTTCTGCCGCAAAACTAATAGCTAACGAGATATTCGCGAAAACATCTGGTTTTACCTTCAACCCTCTGTAAAACCTTTAGCGAACGTCAAAACGTAGCTTGCTGATAATTATTCCGTAGGCAGGACTCCAGGGCGGCGCGTGCGACCGTTGCCGGTCGCTCGCCGATAACGCGGCGCATAGATAGGCAATTAATCAGTCGGATTAGCGGATTCGGATCTTGATGCAGTCCGCGCGAGCGGACTACCGTGCCGGGCGTGTAGCGCGACCGCGCCACGGCCTGGCCGCCCGTTGACGCGAGCTTAATTACGCGTAATAGGGGAGGCAGGATGTCGCCGCGGCGCGGAAAGAAATTAATCGCGCGCGACCCCGTCGCGACGCCCGAGCGCGGGGTCTTAATTGCGACGCAGGCCGATGGAAGTTTTCACCGTTTTCGGTGTACGCGCTTTGCCTCGCCTCGGGTCGAGCGGAGCGTCGCGCTTATTTACAGGCAGAAGAGGAGCTAGCCGCGTGCACGCTCGGCGATCTCGCTCGTACATGCAGCGCGGCGAGGGGGGGGGGGGGATCGATAACGGGGCGATAACGGAGCAGCGACGTCCGTGCAAAACATAGATTCGCGTGCAGCCTTTTTACACATGCAAGCTGATGCGTAAGGCAAGTCCGCGGCGATCTGGATCGGGAGTAATAGCAGTTTGCGGATCCAGCGCGGCGGAAGCGCAGGTTAACGGTCAGGTATCACGCCCTGTCTGGTCGGGACATGCTCCAGTTTATCCGTCGATCGCTGGATCCAAATGCAGCAGCATTTCTCTCTTCCCTGCTCTCTGTCTCCCACAGTCTCATCCCTTTCAGGCCTCTGAGGGATCTTGGCTCGTGAAAGAGGATCGCGCTGTGTCCTAGCATGACGGTGGGATACTAGCTACATTCACTTCTGCTCGGATCGGGTGCCAGAGAAAAGGAGGGTGCCGAAAATTCTCGGCGGTCTGCAACAGGCAATCGTGTGTAACCGGAACACGCCATGCCAGCCTGCGAACGATTAACGACCGCGGGACTGAGAGCCTGGGGAAGAGAGAGAGAGAGAGAGAGAGAGAGAGAGAGAGAGAGAGAGAGAGAGAGGAGAGCTAGCGCGTTCCAGAGAGAAAGGGATGAGAAGGGAGGGCGGCTGAAACGGGCACGTAAGCACGGCGATGCACGGAATTGCAGGATCGCGTGCTGATGGGGATCGGGTGCTCGTAAATCAGGAAGGAAGCGGCTGGGTACCTCGCGCGCTCCCAGGACATCATGGCCATGCTGGCTAACCCTCTGACGGGCCGGGAGAGCAGCTCGGCGCCCGCTGGATCCCGTCTCAGGCTCCAGGACGGCTCGGGCTCGGTGCCCGTCGTCAGGGTGGATCCAGGGGAACTCCGGGCGCAGCGGGGCGGAGGGCGAGGGACGTGGGAGAATGGTGGAGCGATTAGGTGCGTAAAGATGGAGAGATAAAGCCGTGACAGGCCGCAAATAGACAGACAGATGGGCAGGCAGGTAATTGTAAGGGGGGAAACGGGTGGGCAAACAGATAGACAGGCAGGCGAGCAAGCAGCAGGCAGGTTGGCAGGCAAGTAGGCAGGCAGGCGTTACCTCGCTTGGACGTGCTGTCGGCGCTGCTAATAAATCCAGGTACGGCAATCACGAGAACAAAGAGTCCACAGTGTAGCCAAAACATGTTTACGTCTTAACAACATTGTTTAATTCCATTTTACGTGACGCTCCGAAAACACTACGATGGCGGTGGCGGTCATGTCGCGCATAATCAGCGGTACTACCTGGTCGCCGGTCGGATCATGAATACACGGGTCGTACTGACTAGCTCTGGCTGACTGACTGACTGACTGACTGACTGGCTGGGTGTCTCGGGTTACGGCGGAGAGAACGGTGAGGAGCGTAGAAGCGAGGCGAGAGAAGCCGGAGGAACGGTGAGGGGCCGCGAGCGGTGTGTCAGAAGCGCAACCGAAATGTAAAGAGAGGACAGATGAGGAGGGATGACGAAGGGACGAGGAGGGACGGTGGGAGCGCGAAAGAATCGGAGAAGGAGGCAACGAAATGCGACGAGATGCAGCGAGAGATGAGTCAAGGGGGATGATAGAGAAGTAGAAGTAGACGGCTAGGGGGAGATGGTAGTGGCGGATGGAGAGAAATACGAGATGTCGGGGACTGGGGATGGCGAGCAGAGGCTGGAGAGCGAGGGGGGCGAAAGAGCGAAAGAGCAAAAGAGCAGAAGAGAGAGAGAGAGAGAGAGAGAGAGAGAGTGGTGTGGTCGTGAGAGGAGAGGAGAGGCTATCGCGGGCGACAGGAGGACAAACCGGCACCGACGCGACGGTACAGAAAGAACCACGGGTCCGTCCTCCTAGAACATCGCGAATCCGCTGGTAGCACTGGACGACGCGCGATAATGCAGCACGCTAGCGCACTACTTCCGCGATCTCTGGCCCGTACGTCGAAGGATCGACCCCCTGCTCGCGCGCGTCCGGAGAGAGTGAAGGTCCCGGTCTCGAATCACGCCTCGGCTGCCATCTTCTACCTACGCCGGGAGTCTGGAGTATGAAAATATTCTCCGCTGCCTCCTCCGCTGCCCCTCCGCATCTCTGGCCCCGCCGCCCCCCACCCGGCCGCGGCGCGTACGGCGGAGCTCCAACACGCGTGCACGGCCGCGCAAGAGGGAGCGGAGTCCACCGCCCCCGGACTCCTCTCCACGCTCTCTCGCTCTCTCGCCCCGTCGCTCCCACCCCGCGGCGGCCACCCGCGCAACCGTACACCCGCGCAGAGCCACCACCAGCTTGGGACCACCTCTTATCGATTCCTGCGCCATTTCCCGTCATTCCTGTCAAATCAATAACGCGGCGGTGGCGGCGGCCCGCTCCGCCGGTGGCAGTGGCTGCGGCCACGGCAGCACAGCCACCGACGGCGACGTGGCTCCTTCTTTGCCACGGATCAGGCGCCGATACAGAGATGCGAAATCCCCAGTCGGACGCACCAGGCTCTCCCTCTGACGATCCTCCGCCATTCCCCACGATCACGAACCACCGCCGCCCCGACAGATGGGACACTGGACCGCCTCACCTGCAAACCCTGCACCCATGCCTGCCGGACCTCCTCGCTGCCCCGGACGTTGCCCCGCGTTACCTCCTCTCGCTTCCCCTGCTCGGAGTTTCAGCCCCCAGGCCTCTCCGCGATCGCCGGACCACCCATAACGCTCGCAATAATAATGTCCCCGCTGCTGGGGACCATTCTGGCCCAGCAGCGATCCAAGGCCTGCTGAAGAGCTCCAACCTGGGGCGTGCTGTTTAAGTACCTACCTACCGATCCATCGATTTATAAGAAGAAAGGGAAACCGGTGGGCCAAGAAAAGACCGAGGTGAAGAAGAAGACGTCGATGGGGGGGAGGGGAAAAAAGCAGCTCTCGAGGCCACGGACAAAGGACCGCCTCGCGTTCGAGAGAGTAGCGCCCCGCGAGTGTTGAAGGGAGCGAGCGGCTTATTCATGCTTTTTAGGCGCACACACGGCCGGCATACAAGATCGAGTGGCTATTCAGCCTCGCCTCGCTAACGAAATTTCGTAGCTTCTTGCCTGTTAGTTTTGCGCGCGACAGCCCGGGCCGCCGGAATCTCCGTCGCGTCCGCCCACCCTCCCTTTTCTAAATTTACACCCCCGCCGCCAATCCGGCTTACTTAAGGCGATCAACATCGCGCCGCGGGGAAATTTATTTCGCAATTACGAGGCTCGTTCCGCGAGCGCGGCTACGGCTAGCTGCTCCCCGTCAAGCTCGTCCGAGGGGGCGCGGGGCGGGCCTCGATCGACGCTTGAAAATATGCAGTTGGTTGCGAGGAACCACGCAAACGCGACCTTCTCGGATCGACGATTTATCGAAGTGGCGAAGCGAGAGGGTGGTGACCTGCCGCGCGGCTTCCGGGGGATGTGCGTAGGGGTGATCGGCTCGATACGCACCGCCCCACTGTGGGCCGGATTCACTTATTTGGCGACATTTGGGTCTTTTTTTTTTAAGATATCGGAATTAAATTTAGGCAGAAAAATGGGATGAAATTATTCCTTTCTAATGATGTATAATTTAATATTTTTCACATTTATTTGTTTATTTATTTTTCAATTTTTTTTGTTAATTTTAGTAAAAAAAATATTGAGGACTGGTCATTTGGTACTTTATTTATTACCCTTTTCAGTGGTTTAACGCTTTTTAACTTTGGAGCTTGATGCCGGTGAGTTCCTGGCTTTTCTTTCTGATTTTTTGGTACATGTTGTCATTTCATTTCTTACTAAAACGCGACTATTTCATATTCTACAATGTCCAATGTGTGTAACTTAATTTTTTGGACTCGATTGGACGAATACAGTTCGTACGGTAACTTTTTAAATATCGGCGGAGCTTTACTGAAGTGTGACCACGAAGGGTTAAATCGAATATTCGGGAAACTTTTCGTTTTCAAGTTAGAAGGAAAAGTCGAAAAATTAAGGAATGCAGCGAAAATTTTGTTTAAATTAAAGGACAATCTTTTGCGCTAAACATTATCTTCTATTAGTGTCTAGTTAATGTAATTAATGCATTGAAAAATAATTCTGAATATAGTAAGGAGAATTGCGACATTTTTTCAAATTAGCAAGGAATATTTTTCAAGTTCCAACGAGTTCCAACTTCTAACCAATCTCCAAACCCTCCTCTACATAATTATGTAAAAATCACATCCTACTTCGTCCTACTTTACAAATTATTAGTGTTTAAAACGCCTCACGCGACACGTTCGCATCCGATATCGGGACTCCGCGAGACACTCAGAAACTCTTCTAAGGATTTGTTTAGATTATGGGTCACATAAAATTGTGTATGCTATGGTGCAAATAAGCCTTCGACTAAAATTGTATTCTCCCTCTGAATAGGTGCTATTAAACATAAAAAGTAATTTAATTAATCGTACCATTTCGTGTTGTAACAGGCTGATATTTGAGTTTCTTGATTTTATTTGAGTATCAGCTCTGCAGCCTCAGGATCTAGTGGTTCAACTTTCTTTTTATATGATTTTATTCTTAAGGTCGAGATGTATGGGTCGGACGTTCATAATAATCTTTGAAATACGTCTTCATTTGTAGAAATTCTGGAATTTTTTCCAGTATTCTTGGGCCTAAATTTTTTAAAATCTTTAGGGTTTCGTTTCTTGAGCTACTTGAGATAATTGCGACTCGTTGGAACTTGAAAGATATTTCTTGTCAATTTTAAAAAATATCGCAATTCTCCTTACTCCATTCAAAATTATTTTTCAATACAATATTTACATTAACCACTAATAGAAGATGATGTTTAGCGCAAAAGATTGGCCTTTAATTTAAATAAAACGATATTTGGCTGCATTCCTACATTTTTCGACTTTTCCTTATAACTTGGAAACGAAAAGTTTCCCGAACATCCGATTGAAACCACTGAAAAGGGCATTAAATAAAGATCAATTCCTTTTAACACAATTAACCCTTCGTGGTCACACCTTCTTATAATCACAAGTTGGTCACACGGGGTTCGCTGTACCCCAGTGTCATTTTTTAAGTTACCATTTTCGTATTTTTGAATTTTTTAACTTTTCAGTGATAATTGTACTTTCGTAATACTTATACAATCATGGTCTAATAGTCTTTTTCTAGAAATGTAAATTTTGATATGATAAAATTTGCAGTTGAAAATGAGCGATTTTCCACGGTTGTGGAAAAAAATGATTTTTTATTTTTTTTCTTGCGATAAATCCACTTTGGAAGTCGTAAAGGTGCGACATTTTAAATAAAAAATTATTCTTGGGGTACAATACACCCCGTGTGACCACGAAGGCTTAAATTAAAAAAATTGAAAAATAAATAAATGACAAAACCATTAAATTATATACATCATTAGAAAGGAATAATTCTATCCTATTTTTTTTACATGAATTTCATTCCGACATCTTAAAAAAGAAGACCCAAATGGCGCTAAATAACTGAATCCAGCCGACTTTTCAAAACTCCCGGTGCCTTTTTGAATATTCTATCGCAGATCGGAAGCTAATTCCGCAATGCCCTCTGTTTCACGGGTGGATTTAACGTCGGAGAGTTTGGCTCCGGCCACTCGTAATCCCCGCCGTATTTTCCCCCGCAATTCGTCATTCGTCCGCGGCTCCTCCGGGGGGTTCGGCGACGCTTATAAATAGCGATATCGCCGGCCAGGCGAATCACCGCTCGCGACAATCTAAATACGCGGAGGCACGCGTGAATGACTCTTTCACTGGTCTTGAATGTGATCCGCGTGCCTCGCGATCCACAGCCTCCGGCTATGTCTCTCTTTCGCCATCCCTTCGCCTCTCCCTCCCTCGCCCGTTCCCTGCCTCGCCTTTCGCAAATACGAGGCGAGCACGAAACCACCCCAGCAGCCAGACAGGTGTACGCGCCTCGCCTATCGATGCCGCGGCTCGCTATCAGCCGAGGTCGTCGCGGAGACAGCAGAGACCCTGTCAAAGGGAACTATATTAATATTTCGAACTTCCGCCCCGGCTGGTCGAGAGGGTAAACGCTCCCGCAAAAAGCCGAGGTTGGGTGAAAAATAGCAGGCGCCGCGGCAACCCCCACCCTCCCGGCAAATTATCAATTCAGAAAGTTGACGAGGAAATTAGAATGTCGGCCGGGATCCCGGCGCTCCCCGGCACCCGCCTATCGGGCAAGCGAGCACTGAGCGAGGCGGCTAATTACAAGCACCGCGGGGGATGGGGGTGGACAGGGGGATGAGAAATATGGGAATATCGGCTGGTCAGTTGCGCGCGAATCGCTGACGGATGAAACCTCGAGCTTCGTAGAATTTCTACGAGGTCCTTTCGTGGGAGGTGAGAAGGTGTTGGCCCTAAGTCGACTGACAGGGGACTGAAATGGGACCGGGCGAAAGAAATCCGGCGGGAACATTTCCGCGAGCTGCTCGCCGCGGATTGGCACGTTCCGTTGCCGCGGACCGGGTGATTAATAGACACCGGAGGAAATAACAATCAGATATATCGCGGCAAACAGTGAAACAGGTCCAGTGAATTACGGCCGCAAGTACCTAACGCGCATCGCCACTCCGCGATCTGTATTATGTAACTGCTGCGTTACAAGTTATTCGCACCGCGGCGGACGGGGTGGCGCGCTATTTCGGGCGACTTCGATTCCCGTAAATTTCCAGATTGGGGCGCCTTCAGGGCTCGATATAGGTTTTCCATCACGCTGGGCGAAAATCAGTTCTCACGCCCTTTATATTTAATTATAAATAATTACTTTGAAATTGAATCTTTGGCAGCGAGTGTCAGTTTTTGTTGGTATTTGGGGAATAACAAAGCCTTTTGTTTTATAAGGAATTTAATATTCATGAGAAAATAGGTAGGAGGTAGGTGTTTTAAAAGGGACCATTTTATTTAGCTCCCATTTTTGATAATATTATGATGGGTATATAAAGCACACGTCCATTAAGACTTGCTTAGTCAGGAGGCCGAAAAGAGACGAATGTTTGTGAATTTTTTTTGAAAAAGCGGAAGCGTATATTTTTACAGAACTTTTTGCATTTAACAGAGCAACGTTTAAAGAACATTTGGTAATTTTTGTGTAGAAAAATATTCACGTTTATAATAAAACTACAAGCGACATCCAAGAAGCCTTTTTAAAAAATTGTTTTGGGGTGAGCACTGCCATTCGGAACCAGATTATCCAAAATCAAAAAACAAAAAAGATTTTGTTAGTATATTAATATATCCTCTGATTCGCGGAGAGAATTTCCGAAATAGTAACTTAAAACAAAATAGCGGCTATTTAAAGTTGAAGTCCTGATTTTTGCGCGAAAAAATTTGAAAAGATAGTAAATTTGCGCCATTTTGTTTTAAATTAATATTTCGGAAATTCCCTCCGCGAATCAGGGGATACATTAATATACTAACGAAATCTTTTAGTTTTTTGAGTTTAGATAATCCGGTTCTGAATGGCAGTGCCAAAACAACTTTTTAAAAAGGCTTCTTGGATGTCGCTTGTAATTTTATTATAAACGTGAATATTTTTCTACAAGAAAATTACCAAATCTTCTTTATATGTTGCTCTTTGAAGTGCAAAAAGTTCTGTAAAAATATATACTTCCGCTTTTTCAAAAAAAATTCACAAACATTCGGCCTCCTGACTAGGTATAACCCCTTAATACAAAGTATATTTATTAGCCTTCAATATTTATTTATATTGCAAACTCATTAATAAACTGAAACAAAATAAATATAAGGGGAAGAATTGAAGATCTCTAATATAGGTACGCACCTCGCCAAGTTTGATACTAAATCCAAACATCTATTGCCCTCTTTTTTACCATTTTCCAAAAGTTTTACTTTTCTATTGGTTTCTATCGATTTTAATTTCCCCTGTCCACCAATTTCCCCGCTCCAGGCAGTCGCCCTGTTTGCACCCCCAGATCGGGCCCTGGTATCGCAAGCTCTCGCCCTCGAGAAATTCTTCTCGAGCCTCGCGAATGTATGCCTCCGAGGAGGTTCGACCATCCATCAACTAAGCAGAAAATTAACTTCGCAAGCTCTCTTATCCCCCTCCGCTGCGGGAGAACGAGAGGAGGGGGGGGGGGAGCACATAATTTGCGAGGTTCGGCAAACGGTACGAAGTTCGCGGGGGTGAAGCTCCGCCCCGGTTAATGGACTTGGAACAGAATTTTACCTCTGGCTGTTTAGCGGCGCTCGGATCCGGCGAGAGGAGAGTGTCAAGCGTTTCGGGTAACGATAATATCGCGCAGGGAAATTAATTTCCATACGGGGGACGGGTCGCGCCGACTAATGAAGTGTAAATCAGGAAAGAAACCCCGGTCGCGGGTGTATTGGTGAAATTGCGCGCGAGCTAACCGCCCCCGCCTGTCCGTTTATTATAAAATATGGGGCGGAGTGCCGATCCGAACGGCGGGCTCGTGAAACCACGAGCAGCCTAGTTGCATCTTCGCGGTCAACGATCGCCCGACGCAGTGCGGATACTTAAAAATTTCCTCTCCCGATCATCGGGGCTGCAGGTGGAACTCGATTCAGGTATCTAGGTACAGGTGAGGGCTCGATTTCGGAGCCGATACCCTTCCGATGTCTCTTGGAGACTCGTATACCTGCTGCCTCGCACAGTCGATCCGGGGGGTTGCGCCTTGTTGGGCCGAGAAATAGGTAATTCACCGTGAATTTTTGGTACAAACACGGCGCGGCAAATCAATTTCAGGTTTGGCGGGCTATTTTATTGTATCCTGAGCTATTATTCTGAATTTTTGTGTGAATGTGATTAAACAGAAAATGGCAGGTACAGAGTGCTGACTGAGAGTGTTGAAAAAAATTAGATGTTCCTGGCATTGACGGAAGGTACTATAAGGGTTGTCGGAAACACAAAAAGGAAAAGTGGATATCTGTGGAAGTAGATTCATTAAGGAAAATAAAAAAATGTTAAAGTGGTTGCCTTCTGAAAAAGATGACTCGCCCTGATTTGAAGCTGAGAATGATTTCGCCTAAAAATCGGGAAAACTTCTTTAAATAAAAAAGGAACGCTAATAGATAAGGCAATAAATTGGCAGGCTTAACTGACAATAATCTTATTGCAGCAGGAAAAATTTGAAGTAAATTGGTTGGAAATTAACTGAGTTATTATAAAACGTCGTTTCGAGAAAAACGCGTTTAAATAGAAGCTCCGATTAATTATCTGCGATAGATCGATTTCAAGCGATGTGTGTACCACTTGCACCAAACCATCTATAATTCCATTATTTCTTCGAATTTTTCGTTAATACATTAAGGGCACATTTTTCGAACACAAAGGGGATTTTTCCGACCGTCACCCTGGTTTCCTTCATAATATAAAAAATAAAAAATTCTTATCTCAATTTTAAAAAAAATATATTTCCTTCAATGTATCGTAGGGCTTTTCCAGTAAAAAAAATTCTTTACAAAACCGCTATTTCCATATTTTTCGCAATTATTAAAAAGTTGTACGTTACGTCAACCCTTTCACTATTTACAGACACCTCTCCCAGTGGAAAAGAATTATTTCCTGCGATTAATTAATTGAAAAATGGTCCTAATTCATATACTTCATCGTTCTTTTCCCAAGAAAGCCAGTCAGAATATGCTTTCCTAAATGTGATGTAAATAGTCGCCAAAAAATTTAAAAAATGCATTTTAGCGCTTGATGTTTCTAGTTTTTGAATCAAGGACTCAATTATTTTTTTTATCCATTATGATACTGTTTTATCAAGATGAAGCGTAGGAAACGAAGTTTCAGAAATTTTTTACCTAGTTTGAACGTATGCAAAAAAATTTTTCCGGCAAATCCAATGAAGAGCTTTTATAGTTTTTTTGGTTTTGTTGTATGATTTTTATTGACCAAGTTATACGCGATCAGAGCAAACAGGTACTTTTCACTTTGAACACCTATAACTTGCGAACTCATGATCGTAGAGAAATTTTCATGAGTGTATTGGAAAGCTAAGAAAGTTTCCTTTCAGAACCTTTAGTTGCAAATTTAAGATATTTTTTAACCCGGCGTTGGTAACGTGGGAAAATGTCACGAGAGTAGTAAAGTGGGGTCCTACAGACCCCGCAATTAATTTAGTGTTTTATAGAAATCCATATCTTTAACTAAATTTTTATTACCCAAGAATGCTCAACGAATGAAACATCCTTAATTTTCAACAAAAATATACTTCCTAAATAGCTTATATAATGAGCAAACTAAATAACACTGCCACGCGTTGTTAACAAGTTACACTCAATTTAAAATCTGAGGTCCGTGAGACCCCACCTGACCAACGCCGGGTTAATCAAATTAAATTCATTTCAAAGTGATCCCAAAAATTGACGGAAATGTATTAATTATAATAATCTGGCCACCCACTGTATGAAAATAAAGTTAAAAAAATATTGCCACAAACATCTCCTAAAAAGCTCCCGACACTTCCCTGAAAAATATCTCGAGAAGACAAATTTTAAATCTACCCATCTAGGCCCACAAGGCGGTGCAGCCCTTAAGTACGTTTTCAACGTCGACGCGGCTCGTCCTCGCGCGATATCGACAGGATTCAGCCGCCTCTGTATCGCGAGTCATTGACGCGCGTTATCGGCGGCGCATCGAGTGCCGAGCGCTCGAACAATGTTTGCGCGATGTCGCAGGCGGCGTCGCGTTAATATTCGGAAGAAAAGGACGCGTGACGGCCGATAAATCGCGCGCGCCTGTAATTCCGTGCGCCGCGGTGCGATCTCTCTCCCCCCCCTCTCCAATGCTTCTCCTTGGCCCATTCTTGCCAGCGACGAAAGTTTCGGCCGAATCTTCGCGGCACTATGTCATCCGTTCCGCGCCATTTCCTTTATTTGCTCTGTGTCGCGGACGCGCGCCCTCCCGCCGCAAAGTCCACCGGCAACTTTCGACGATTAACTTTTTTCGGCCGAATAAACAGAGAGCGCGAGGGGGCCGCCGGGCGGCGGGCATCGATAGCTCGACTCCGGGATGTCGCGCGAAAATAAACTGCATTATTAGCCAGCTGTGCCAAACGCGACGCCGCCACCCCCCCCCCCCGCGCTCCGGGCGGACTTAACGCTCGGTCGCGCGTGCCTCCGCGCTTTAAAACTCCGTCCCTCTTAACTTTCCGCGAGCACGGTACCTCGGCCCTCCGATTCGGCCGTTCCGCCTGGGAGCCTCGCGGATTTAACGCCCGCGCGGCCTCGTTCCTCCTCGGGCCAGAAAACAACGGGATGAAATGGTCCTCCAAGGGTGTCCCTCGAATTACCATTCGTTAATCCTCGGGCGTCGCAGGCTCCCGCTCGAATTAGCCCCGATCGCAGACGCAATAATACGTAATAAATATTTATGGGGCCCGAAGCATATTCCCGGGAGAGACGGGGGGGGGGGGGGGACGGAAGACGAAAAAGGGTAGGAAGCCGTTGAGCCTTATCCAGCCACTTTCCCGTGGACGATAATGGGCTCGTTTCGCCCGGGTGAAATCTTAGGCTGCAATCAATTTACTTGAAACTGCTGGTCTACGTGCGCGATTCAGCGAGATAACCGCCGCGCCTCTGTGCCTGGGGCCGGGGGCCGCCGCTTTCTCGAGAGCATGGATAGAAGGGACACCTTCGAGGCTAAGTTTTCTGAAAATGACTGACGGCCGGATTATCAGATCGCCGTGAATTATTAAGGCTCCTCGAGACGGCCACGTCCACCGCCGCGTCCACGTTCAGCGATCCCAGTGGCGGATTCAACGGGCGGCCGATGAGCAGTTACCGCCTGGGCCCCTACGCAGAAGGCCCTTCGGGGCCATATCCCAAAAAAAAATTATGATTTTATCTGAACACTATATTTTTTGTACTACTACATTTAGTAAATTACCACTTTTTTTAGTAAACTACCACTTCATTTTCCCGAAAAAAGGCCTCTGCCCAGAGGACCCCTAGGGCCTTATCTTCACAAAAGTTATGATTAAACACTATATTTTTTGTACTACTACATTTAGCACGTTTTTAGTAAACTACCACTTCCTTTTCTCGAAAATGGGCCCCTGCCCAGAGGACCCCTAGGGCCTTATCTTCACAAAAAATTATGATTTTATCTAAACACTATATTTTTTGTACTACTACATTTAGCACATTTTTAGTAAACTACCACTTCCTGTTCTCGAAAATGGGCCCCTGCCCAGAGGCCCCCTAGGGCCTTATCTTCACAAAAAATTATGATTTTATCTAAACACTATATTTTTTGTACTACTACATTTAGCACGTTTTTAGTAAACTACCACTTCCTGTTCTCGAAAATGGGCCCCTGCCCAGAGGCCCCCTAGGGCCTTATCTTCACAAAAATTATGATTTTATTTAAACACTATATTTTTTGTACTACTACATTTAGCACGTTTTTAATAAACTACCACTTCATTTTCCTGAAAAATGGGCCCATACTCAGAAGGCCCTGCTAGGGCCCTATCTCCACCGAAAATTTTTATCCAAACAGTTTTCTTTTTTCTATTATTTTCTGTAGGTACGCTTAGCCCGTTTTTGGTAAGCTACCTCCTCATTTTCCCGAAAAAATGGGCCCCTCGGAACGTTTGCCACCTTTTTCCCTTAAATCTTTCCTTGAATTTCCTTTTTCCTCCGCGAAGAAGTAGCTTGTCGCTCCGATGTCGCGTCAACTCCGGGCAAATATTGGCCCACGACTGACGTTTCGAGTGTCTCCGGTCGCGGCCCCCTCCCCTCATCTATTTATTAAGAAACTGCCGGGGAATTCGATTGCTCTCGCCCGGGGAGCCGGCTGTCGCGCGAGCAAGGGAAACCATTCAACTCGCCGTGAGGATTACGCCGCGGTGTCGTCCCAATTCCTGCCGACGCCGAACGAGCGCCGCGTGTGTTTTGCCCATTATAAGGGGCGAGGAGTCGAGATTGGCCCCAGGTAGTGGCAAATAATCGCTCGGCCGTCCAATGCAATTAAAGCTGACCAGCCGCTCGTCGGGGTCCACCCGTCGCTGCAGCCCGACCACCGCTCCGCGCCAACTTCCTCCCCGAAATCGAGACAAAGTTTACCGAAACCGAAATCCATAGTTTACCAACGGCAAACTCGTGTTTACCGACACGTACCAGAGGGGTTGAGGCAGAGTTTAGTTAAAGGGCGAAACGACTCGCGGCACGGGTGTAATAAAAGCTGTTCACAGGGTTTCGCGGCGTAGGCTAGCTCTCCTGGCTGTTGGGAACGCAAACCCGGGACCCGCAGAATTTTCTGCGAGCTGATAACACGGTGGAATTGTTCGGGCTTAGGGAGGGGAATCGACACCAGCCAGGGGTAGGCATGCATTTGGTAGGTAATTAACAGTGTCGCGAAACGAGGACCTTTCCGCCTGGGCGGGCGTTAAAATACGCGCGAGGCTGCATTTTAATTGGCGCAATTAAGGGAGACGGGAATCGCCCAGTTAATTGCTGTCGAGCAATCGAACGAGGGAACCTGGTGAACGGAGGCTGACCAGGCGCGGACCTCTACCACTGCGGAACGGTATCCGAGATCACCTTCGTCTCTCGAGGTTACGTTCTAGGATTTGCGGCGATACCTCGAGGCGCCGCTAGATGGCATTTCTACTTATCTCGCTCTCCCGCAAGTGCTCTCTCAGCTACCGATTTTTATATATACCTGTTTCGTTATACCTCCCAATATAGACGCGTCTGAGGCGGAATCTGCTGGGCGAGAATTGAGGCTTAAGGCCTCGTCCTCATTAGTCATGTTACTTTGACTTTAAGACCCTTGAATTCAAGTAACTTGAAAATACTTTATATATCAATGTGGACTTTGTTAGACTTAAAATGTCTACAGGTTTCATTCGAGCTTCTAGTGAAGCAGAAACTATCCTTAATAGAAGTGACACTTGAAATATCTTTTCAGAGTTCCTTTCAAGTTTCAACTTTACTTGCCGTGAAATAGAACTTGGCTTTAAGCCTCACGCCTCGTTCACATTAGCCAAGTTGTATTTCAAAGCAAGTACAATGGAAAAATGTGTCTACTGCACTTGAAACTTGAAAGGAAACTGAAAGAATATTTCAAGTCAAGTAAATAATAGGCTCGCATTGATTTACTTGACTTGAAATATCCTTTCAGGTTTCTTTCAAGTTTCAAGTTGAAGTAGAGATTCTTTCAACTTTACTTGAAACAGAACTTGACTTCGAGTCGCTTGAATTCAACTGACTTGAAACTTCTTTACCAATCTGAGCTACCAATCTACTTGTCTTGAAATAGAACTTGGGTAGTGCCAACGCGGCTTCAGGAGGGTTTAGGACGCTGAAAACACGATGATTTTTAAGAATTATTTTCTCAACAAATATAAAGAAAATCTATGCAAAACTTTAAGGATGTTTTACTGTATATTCAAACAACAAGAAACCTTTTTTGTATTCAATAATAATTCATTTAACATTGTTTTATTGGTATATCTTCGTAGCGACGCGCCGCCAGCGTCCAATTTTCCAATTTTTGCCTGAAATAAAAAAGCCGAAGTTTTTCTTAATTGACATGAATTTATATCGTCGATGAATGAAAAACATTCGTGCAGAAATTAAATTAAATCATTTTTTCTGCATAAAAACGTCAAAATTTTTCCGTCAAAATCCTAACTTTTTCATTAAAGTCCCATAACTTGGTCAATTCTAGACTTTTTTCTTATTTCTTTAATAAATCGACGATATAAATGAATAATTCTTAAATAAAAAAAAAAATTTTCTTGTCTGAATATGCAGTAAAGCACCCTTAAACTTTCGAAAAGATTCGCTTTAGATTTCTGTAGAAAATTATTCTTAAAAATCACCGTGTTTTCAGCGTCCTAAACCATCTCTCCCCTTAAGCCTTACCGATGCCTCCACTGGCAGTCCCTAGCTTCTTCCCTTCTCCAATCCTGCGCCCCTGCAGCACCACATCTCACCTTTCCCCTTCAAATCTACCCTCGAATTACCCCCTGCGCGTTTCCAGTTGTCGAGAAGAAGTTCGCCGGCTGCCGTTCCGTCGTTCACAAAGGAAAGAAACCCTCAGCCCCCGCTGGCGTGGGAGTAAAAGGGAGCGGAAAGTTGAGCCGGCGAAGTGGGTCAGGTCAAAGGGTTTTCGCCGTTGGCGGTGTCGATCAAACCGAGCCGCGCGTCGCTCTAAACTCCCGCATTATAATTACCGTGGCGGTAATAACTACGTTAACAGAGGTCGAGGGGTCGGGTGGCGCGGAGAGGGGGACGTGTAAATGCTATTTTACGCTCGAGTTATAATTCCCGATTACCGACGCCGCTTGTGTTCGAGAGGCGGGGCAGGGCTCGCGCCGCGTAAGAGGGCACCGCGAGCTGCGATTCAAGTTCTAACGTCGTTAGCTACTTCTCCGCGAAGGGGACCTAGATCCTCCGAGTTCCCAGCCGCCAGACCGAGCCGCGCCGGCTTGACCAGCCTCGCAGTACGAAGCCTAATAGATCCTTGAACGAAAGAGGAGAGGACAGCCTCCGGGCTGCAGCCGAGGATTTTCTCTCGCAGTATCGAGTAATCGATGCCACCGCTGTGTGGGGTATCGGTGACGTCAGGAGCTGGGAATTCGGTTGGAATCGCGCCCGCGCTGCCGCACGGGGAATCGTCCCGTAATTAAAATACGTTTCGCTGGTTCGAGGCATTCCCGGAACGCCCGCGGAGAGTATAGAGGCCAAGCGGCTCTCTCGCTGAGAGATCCTATCAGTCGAAAGCTCCCACAGGAGGCACGGTACCCGAGGAGCAACCTGCCCGCGCGTGGTCGCGCGTAATCCGGCGATAAACAAAACGGCTCTCGCGAAGAAAGAGAAAGCACGTTGCCATGGAACACCGTGGATCAATACGCCCTGTCGCCTGTTGCGAGATTCTACCTTTTGCTTTCCGTCGCCGCGGCCGCCAAGGCGGCGTGACGGAAAGATCCTCTTCCAGCGGATAAGTGCGCGAGAGCTTTTTACTAATCACTTTAGGCCGCGGCTATCGTCGCGAGCTCTCGGCTCGGTTTCCTTTTCATCCCGCGCGATTAAACGGGGGGGGAGGGGGTGGCACGATAAGAAACAAATATCAATCTCGCGGCGATGCACTCGCCGCGGAGTGATTTCAGTTTAATGAGAAACGCCGGGCATCGAAGATCCGGAGGTCTGGAAATCGAGGGTGATCGGGTGCTGCGCTAGGCGCGCCCTGAATTTCGCGGCGTAACAGGTTGCTCGGTGGTGGAATGCGCAGCGCGCACGGGGAATAAAGGTCTGAACACGCTTATATCGAAAGAAGATGGTATTTTTATTTAAATAAAATTTCGAATAATGAAGCAAAGTTGAAAAAAATTTCGTCATTCGTTCGTTAACCCGAGTTAACTTTATTCCACGCATGACGAATAGTTTTTCTAACTTTTATTCGTTATTCGAAATTTTATTTAAGTAAAAAGTTTAACCATCTCTTATTAGGGCTTCTACATAAGTGTGTTTAAAAGGTTACATAGATTTAGCCGAGGCGAAGATGAATGATTTTAGGATTTTTTTAGGGTTTTTATTAAAAAAAAAATAAACAAAATACTTATTACACATGATTTAATAGTCCATAAAGTGCACGAACAAATTTATTTACAACAATTGTTGTATTAAAGTATTTATGAGTTTTGAAGATCTTCAGAACACTGCAGAGAAAATGGTCATTAAATGATATTCTTGTGAAACAGCGTTGCCATTATAGTCTCTACATTTTTTAATTTCAAGAAAATAAACTATTTGTGGCACTTTAAAGTTGAATCAATTTTTTTCATGAGAAATTTTGCTCTGTGCTTCTGCACAAAAAATTAATTAAATAAAACATCAATAAAAAGGCTCGTCAGCCCATAATGGCAATATTATTTTGCAAAAATATCATTTTATTTCTCCGATCCATCAATTTTTAAAGGAGATATGAGGCATTGAGAGCAAAATCGGACTAACCCATTTTCTATAAAACAAAATAATTTTTGAAATACTTCAAAATAATTGAAATACATTATTGCTACAAATTCAATTTCGCAAAGAATGTGAGTGGATCCGTTTTTGCTCTCAGTGCCTCACACCATGCTGACCACTTTCCTGCATTGATCTAAAGAACCTCAAGACTCATACATAAGTTAATCCAAAAATTATCATAAATAAATTTTTTCACGTACAATAACTATTTTGTTTTATTTCTTTTTAAATAAAACTCCTAAAAAAATCATTCACCTCCCCGCGATTAAACACATACAACCCCTTAAAGCAGCCGAGAGCGGCGAAAGCGTCGGCGAAGAGTTGGAGCATTAAAAACCCCGACCTGCTGCCGCCCTTTTTATTCCACTCATTTATTTGCTTACGTATCGTGGGTACAATGGTGTGGTGTATTGTTGTTGCTAGTGGAGGAAACGAGCGGTCCCCGTCGCCGAATCCACGATTGGAATAAGGGCTGCAAGTGCCCTCTAACCCTGATCGATCTTCACCGATCCCGATCTCTTTACTTCCCGCAAATCGACGAAGCTTCCCGCCCTTATTCCAGCCGGCGATCCCGCGACGGAGATGCTCGCGAGTGGCGTCTCTCGCTCGGCCACGGAAAGCAGCTCCCCTGTTCGCCATTACTTAATTCATGTACTTTATTCATTTATTTCTTCCCCTCCGATCAGAGTTCGTACACGCGTTACACCGCGGCTCGGCGATGTCATAGGTTCTCGTCAATGATACATTGTATATATATGGTTCTTTATTATGTACATTCTCGCTCATCGGCGCCGCCGTTCGTCAAATACTGATTCGGACACTCGCAACACTGCCGTGTGCATGCCACGCTGCGCGGTGGCTCGTGCGTTTCTTTATACTCGTATTTATATATATATTTGTTTAATATCTCCTTCGTATGTATATATGTATATATTATATATATATATATATATTCATTTATTTATATTACTCCGGTAACGTGATAAAACGTCGTTAAAAAAGTCAGTACATCGTTCGTAATGCTTAAAAAACCTTAACTCGCGCTACTTCATCTTATGTTTCGTTTTCGACAGTGCACGGTAGGATTGCAGATTGTGATTATAGCTTCGTCTCCTTGCGTCGTGTCTCGCGTGTGTGTGTGTGTGTGTGTAAGTGTACGTGTGTGCCTGTGGCTTGTATTCTTACGTAGAGACGCGAGCGCCCGGTGCACGGGCGGAAATCGTTGACTCGTTCCACTTGCAGTAGTGAGTGCACGTGTACACCCGGCCACTCGTATCGCGCGAGGGAAGACTCGTTCTCTAAATCTTACAAGATCGCACACTCCTCTCTCTATCCCTCTCTTCCTCCTCTTCTCTCTTCGCTCGCCCGGCCCACCTCCACAGAACCGGTGTATAATATCGATATAGGATCTAAACGCGCTACGCGGCAAGAGGCGCTATTGTAAGTGACGAAAGTGTACAGAGTTTAAGACGCGCGTGTACCGATAAACTACATCGATTGGCAGCTACATCGTTTCGTTACGCTCTCACATCTCTCTCTCTCTCTCTCTCTCTCTCTCTCTCACTCTCTCTCTCTCTCTCTCTCTGACTGTCTGTCTGTCTCTCCCTCTCTCTCTCTCTCTCTCTCTCTGATTCTTCTCATCCTCGAAACGCAGTCGAGGCTCAGCCTGACGCGGCCACGCAGATACACAGAGGTAATCGGTAATGCGAGGTTACTTATTCTGTGCTCTCTCAGTCAGTGGCGCACCCAGAGGGGGCCCTGGCAAATAAGGGGCTTTGTTAGAAACAAAAGTGGATTTGATTCTTTAAATAAATCTTTACAACCACTTCATTAATTTTATTGAATTTTTATGCGTTAAAGTCGGATCCTCCCTAGATTAAATCCTGAGTGCGCCACTGCTCTCAGTGCTCTCTCTCTCTCTCTCTCTCTCTCTCTGTCTCTCTCTCTCTCTCTCTCTCTCTCTCTCTCTCTTTCTCTCTGTCGAAGTGGATATATCGCGTCCCCCCTGTCGATCCTTCCGAGAAACGAAGACCGGTTCGAGCTCGCGTGCCCGGTTGTCGAAGTCTCCGAGGGGATCGGGGGGAGAAAGCTGCGCGAGTAAACGGCAATGCGACTCGGTGGGTGTAACAGCGTACGTACCAAAGAACAACAGTGTACAACTTAAACAATCCTTTTATTCCTTTTTATTATTTATTATTATTACTCCTCGTTTTATTATTCATCCAGTTTATTTTAACCCTTTGTTTAGTCGGTTCCAATTAGTCGCTCGTTTAGCAGCAGTTTAAAGTGTGGCACTAAGATAGGGAAAAACCTGGAAACGTGCCTCGGGAGTCGCGATTTCAATTCGGTGAGGACCTGCTAAATCGGCCGCGAAGGGAAGGGCATCGTCGGCTTTAGGAGGGAAGCGATATGTCGCGCAACAAAAGACGATTCACCTCTCTCTCTCTCTCTCTTTCACTCTCCCTGGCGCTCACACACTCATTCTCTCATCAAGTTCGACGCAGGCACTCGCTGACACGTCACGCATTCCAAGTCTCCCTTCCCGCGCGCCCGAAGCCTCGAGTGGGCGGAGCGAGGCGCGCGAGGAAGACTGATCGCCCCGACGGAAACGGCTCGCGTCCCCGAACACACTCCCACCCAGAAAAAAAAGCAACCGAGCCGTGTCCCCTCTCCCGGCTTTCAAACTCTACTCTCGAGCACCGAGTCCCCTACGGAGCGTAGTTTATATCCGTATATTTATATCGTTATGTATAAAGTGTGTCTCGTTCGCACGACGTTATCGCTACATACGTTTATCGAATAGTTGTCCGTCGTGTGACCCGTTCGCAGTGTCAATTATACTTACAATAGAAATATATTAAAATTGCAAAGTTTCGCGAGTCGCGCCGTGGGCAGGTGGTGCCCGCGGCGCGTCTATCCCCTTATTATATGTATCGGTATCACTTAACGGTAGCGTGCCCGCTAACGTAGATCCTGAACGAGCTCCTATGCCATCCCGCGCGCTCCCGTGCGCCTCACCGCGCGCCTGTGCCCCGGGTGTCTCGTGTTAACGGTGTCAAGAGCGTGGCGCGTGTGTGCCGCGGGTGTGATAATACAGCGGGAGTCGGGCAGATCGTTCGGATCGATTTCAAGTGCAAATTTTCGGCGCAGTGCTGCTGTGAATTCTGGAAGAAACTCGAGATCTCTTTGGCAAAGGGGGACGCCCGACTCCGACGAAAGTCAATGTAGTAATCTAACAGCGCGATCCCTCGCGGATCCTTAGGAGGACCAGCGACGGCTACTGGATCGAGGTCTTTCTCTATCCCCCCTCCTCCCCTTCGGTCGTATTTCCATCGGCTTCTTCTTCGTACTCCTCCTCCTCCTCCTCTTCACGCTCTGCGCGCCGGTAACGGCAGCAGTCTCGGTAGTGTCGCGCGATCGCGTTCAGAGCGCGCGCCGATCGGGATCGTTACGCGCGCGAGCGCTATTCGCGTCTCCTCTTCTTGCTGCTCTTTCTCTATTTCTCTCACTCTCCTCTTCGTCTTTTTTTTTTAGATAGGGCAGTGTTGTGGACGGTTACGGAATCAATGTCCGTAATCCCAAAAACGTTTCCTACAAGTATACATACTATTTAATAAGTACATATTTCAACAACCGTCTTTAGAACTAAGTTTATAAGGTATCGTATGATTTCTCTTTTTCATTATGACGCGCTCCTCTGTTTTATTATGAAAACATTTTGAAAAAAAATCACGTTTCGCCGCTCCTTTGCCATCCTACCACCCCTCCCCCCCCCCTCCCCCGAGCCCTCGGCACTTTGAGCCCCCGTTCCCTTCAATATTTCGATCCCCTGCTTTCCCAAACCCCCTACGCTCTCCTCCCCTCGTGCCGCCCCTTTCGCGAATCTTCTTGAAACCCTCACCCCCGCAGCTCGGTACGTACTATATTTAATAATAACCATTAATAGGTGTATAATCTATCTATCTATCTATCTATCTATCTAGTAAAACAGCATCATATTAAAGTCTATCCTCCTCCTCCTCCTCGTTATCCTCGTTATTCTCCTCAGACTCCTCCTTGTATCCGGGGTGCTCGGAGATCGCGTAGTAGTTGCCGTTGTAAATGACCCCGAGCTCCCTCAACACGTCGCCCCGTATGATCGCCTTGATCGTCCAGTTGTAACACTCCTCGCTCTCGCTCTCGCGGTCTAGCCGCTCGACGTCGAGGATCTTGGAGCTGAGCCGCTCGAGTATTATCCCTATGTCCTTGATGCTTAGGTGCTTCTGGTCTACGGTGAGCTGATCGATGAGCAGTAGAAACTTCTCCGAGGTAACGATCTCGTCCTCCATGATCGTGTTCTCGGTCTCGGACTCGGAGCTGTCGTGCTCCTGGTGGTGGTTGTGATGGTGGTGCATGTGGAAGCCGCCGCCCGCGGAGTTGCCGGCCAGGCGGGGGCTGGACTCCTCGTCGGCGGTGTCGCAGAATCTCACGTGGCCCTTGCTAAGGCCCGGCCGCCTCGTGCCGTCCGACAGGGAGGACGGCGGCTGAGGCGACGGGGTCTGCGTCTGGGTCTGCTGCTGCTGCTGCTGCTGGTGAGGATGGTGGTGCTGCTGCGGCTGGTACTGCTGGTGCTGGGCGTCCTGGATCGGTGAGGTGGCCACCGACTTGTGCACCGCGATCCTCCGGCCCTCCTCGTGCAGGGCGCAGCAGTGGAAGTCGCACTCCCCGCTCGGCCCGCCGTCCGCCCCGTTCACCGGGCTACCGTTCCTCACCACCGGCTGGTGGATGTGGTTCGAGCACTCGGGCGTGTGGATATGGATGGTGGTGCTGTCGAAGGAGTTGGTGCCCTGCTTCACCAGCCGGCCGGGGATCCCGTGCGGCTGCGACTGCGACTGCGGCTGCGGCGGCTGCTGCTGCTGCTGTCGTTACCACGGCGATTTTAAACGGATGGCTTTCGACAGGCTACAACGCGATAGCGACACACCGAGGCTTCCGGGTAGCTGGGCGACAGTTGTGCTACTCCCAGCGCGACGTGCCGCCGCTTTTCACGCCCCGCCGCGCGACTGGAGCCGTCTTGTACCCGGAAACCTCGCGTTAATCAGTCAAAGTGGAATGAACGGGGATCGAAAGAGCGCCGATTATCGTACCATGTCGTCATGATTTATCACAGTGATTTGGGGGCTGGCGTAACGGCCGGCGCCAATCTCGCCCGCCAGGTGCCCCTGCTTCCCCGGGTAGTTGAGCTTGTCCAGACTGGTCTGTATCACCAGTGACGGCCGCTGGCTGCCGCTCAGGTCTGCCTTCTTTGTCGGCGAGTACTTGGAGCTCTGCGCGTCCTGGCCCTTCTGCTGTTGCTGCACCTGCGACGACGTGGATGAACGCTGGTCCCAGTGCAGCACCACCGTGACCCGCCCCTTATTGTCCATGATCTTCCACGACGGCGTCTCATCGTGCAGCTCCAGGGCGTGGATAGTCTCGCAGACTATTTTCGGAATGGCTGAAATCGCTGCAACCAAGCGAGAAAACACTGTCAAAGCCCGATCTGATCCACGCGCATCGCGCAGCTCTACTCGAGGGGCATTCGGCATCGTAACGCGCGAGGAAGCGAAGCGTATCGATCTTTTCACAGGTGTACAGGTTGATAACCGACGCCACGCGAGCATACTTGGACGATGTACACCCACGCCGCTCGCGTAACAAATCGTTATCTGATCGCCCTCTCCAAACGAATCTGCACTTTTGTCTTATTGTGCTTATGGAATCGATACCTGGCTGCGCCTCCTCCCTCTCGTATTCACCACCAACATACACTCTCGCGGCTCGTTCTGGCGCCTCCGGAACTCGTCCCGACACGTGAGACACCGTGCCTCCTCGAGACGTGAGAAAGGTCCATTTGCACGTGACAGTAAATCGTGACATTTACCGGTAATCATTACACTGAATGTCACGACTTCTGTCGTCGTGAATACTGGAGGATGTTACGATCATGTCGTAACATTTAAGGCCCGTTTTGCACGTGATAGTAAAGTCGTGACATTGTATGACAGCGTGAATCAAATGTTACGACATGGTTATTGACGATATCGTGAGATCTAGCGTCGTAACATTTGATTCACGCTGTAATACAATGTCACGACAGCGAACGTCATGGGACTTTGGCACTGTCACGTCAAAACGCACCTTAAACGTTGAAGAAAAAGAAGCGGCCCGACCGGGAATCGAACCCGAGACCTCTCGCTTTCCGGGCGACTGCACTTGCCACTGATCTACGCGCCACGTCGGTAGTTCATCTTCTCCCAATTCATATAAACAAGCCTAAATAGCTACCGCGCTTTACCGCCTAAATAAATAACGTGTACTACGCCCGTCAACAGTGGTCGCTCTGTTTTTTCCTCGCGAAAGCTCGTCTACCCAAAAGCTACTACATATCCGCCGATCCAGCCGTCTCAGCACATCGCGAATCCGTCGCTCGTTACGCGGCACGGTTCTGACCTATAATCTCACGCTTCACGGTAGCGCGTGCAAGTCGATCGACGGCCTCCTCGATCCATCGCGCGCCACCCCCTGTTTTCCCCTCCGCGCGTAAAAATAGCATATCCTTGGACAAAGTATTCCGTCGCTCGCGTTTATTCCCGTGCGTTCGCTTCTTTTTTGCCGCTTGTTTACTCGCGCGGTAAAAAGAGCAGATAAAAGCGGCCGCGAGGACAATGCGCGACACGCAATAGCGTGCCGTGCGCCTTTCAGCCTCCTAGCCGCGGCACCGATCGCATCCAGCCCAGTGGGAAAGCGGAAGAGACGTGCGGCGAGTAGGCTTCCCGATAAAATCTATTAGAATATTTGATTAGCGGCGCGCGCCAGGGCCGCCTCCCTTTTCGATGAATCGACGGCAAATTACGCCCAGTGCACAGCCTATTTGCCTACTTTCCGCTCGCGACACAGAGCCACGCGAACCTCCTTCTATTTTTATTCCCACGGCTGTCGACTAATTTATAGGCCAATCCTATCAGCCCCGCTAGTCTACGCTCCGCGGGTTTCTCCGTTTGCAACCTCGCGATACACACACACACATATCGTATACATATACGTGTATCGGACGAGTTGTCGAGTGTTTGATAGATACCGGCGCGTATGATGTCAACCCCCGTTGGACACCAACGTTCACCATGCCGTAGCAACAGCAGGATCGTGTTGTTCGCTAGGGTCTTGAAGTACTCGCCGTCCTCCACCTGTGTCCCGTCCGACTCCAACACTAGAGAGACATTCTCGTTCTGTGGCACGCCCAATTTCTCCTTGCCTGGGGGACAAGAAGCGGGAGACAGCAATTAGATCACTCGGAGCGGTCGCGTTTGAGGCTAGCCGATAGAATATTAAAGAAAGGATGCGATGTATGTTTTTTCGTGAGAGGAACCTGCACCTCCATTTGGGCACTTTGGAACGCGAAAAGGGCGTGGATATACACACTTATACTTTCCTGCGTGGATATCAACGGACGCGTTTCTTACCCCGGTGTATCAGCTCCTCGAAATTGCTAACGACCAGTCCTTTCCTCACGTTACGCCAACTGTCCCATATCTTAAAAGGTCTCTTGCTCCGTAGCTCCTGCACAGAAATCAGCTGTTGCAACATTTACACTTCAATCGCGTCGCATACGAGGACCAGGCGCGGGTGTAGTGGACGGGATTGGGTAGAGAAGGGCGGCGGGGATCGAGGCGTGCTGGAATCGAAGGTACCGTCACGAGTCGGGAGGAGAGATACAGGTAAATGCGTGTAAAGAAACCATAAAACCGCGGCGAGCTGGCGCGGAGGACGCTTATCGCCTAGATGTGAAGTGAAGTGTCCGCGCCGGGTCAACGGGTAAGTAATTCACCCCTGCCTGTTTTATACGCGATGGCCAAGTGGAACAGACTATAAACAAAGCCTATCGCGCGGCCCGCGTGAGAAATAATTATCGAGCGCCCGTAGGCATTATCCTTCGCAGCTTTTTTTACATTTTCCATGCTATTTTCCGTGCCTCCATCTCTGGCCACTAGCATCACGCTGCGAGAAAAACCACCCGCGGATGACGTGGAAAGACGCAGCGAACGATTCCGGGGATCGCGACGCGCTCCGTGTCTGTTTCACCCCGCGTCGAACCACCACCCCGATGTTTACGCGGAATTCGCGGCGGTCCGCACGGAGGACGGAAAGTAGGACATACAGGACCAAAAACAGTATCCTACGTCCGCTAGCTGTGGAAATTGGAGCGGAGTTTAGCGAGGCCGGCGTCGATCGCGCTGCGAGGGTCCGCCGAGCGCCCGGATATTCAAAGGGCTCCGCGGGAATCGGGCTTGGGATCGAGCCGAGTCCACCTCGGCCTCCCAAAACACCGTGAAGAGTACCTGTGCGGCGGCGGCCAGGGCGGCGGGTCGGGAGGGCGGTGATTAGTCGATTATCGGGGTTAAGGGGTCGCGGGATCGGTCTCGTGATCAGGGATGCGACGCCGTTGGACCAGCTGCGACGATGTCGGAGCGATGCCAGCCAAAGGGGAATATTATGTTTGGGTTGTCCCTAGTTCTCAGCACAGGGAGGCGCAGAGCGGGCAGGGCGCAGACGCGGCCGCAACTTATGGTCGAAAACACTGACCTGATTCAATCATTCTCGGGTAGCAGATGAAAAAAAAGAAGGGAACAGAAATGGGGATGGACGGGGTAAAGGGTGCAGGGTAGGCGGTGTGTTGCGATTGCAAGGGGACCCCGGGGGTTAGGGCCACGCGTTTCACGTTCGGCGTGTTGCTGTCGGACAGGGGCAGGGTATCACTAGGTTTGCGGGCTGCCCGATGCGGGACAGCCGCGGTAAACAATTCCGCTAGCGCGACCGATATCTCGGGACGGGGAGGATAACCTAAAAAGCTGAGGCAGCCTGAGCCAGGGAGAGCGAGCGACCAGGGGCTGGACCCTCGTGAGGGAGAGCCGTTCGAGGAGGCCAGGGAACGGGACGATGCGGATGATCCTAGGGAGTGTGGAGGTTTAGGCGACCCGGCCGTTGGCCTGGCGGAGGGTATGCGGCATTTCCGACCGCGAAACTTTGCGGCCCCGTGGCCCGTGCGTGCGAGTGCGTGGGTACGCGTCGCGGATGCGTGACAGCGTCCCCGACATGGATGCTGCGCTCGCGGTGTAAACCGTGTGCTGGCTGGCACCACTTCGTAACTGGGGTGGAAGGCGAGAACCGGGCGACGAGGGAGCGCGAATGTTTCGGGATGGTCGCAGGAATATGGTCCGACGGCAGGAGGATCAGGGTGCAGGGCGCAGGGGAGCGTGTGGCAGGCGTTTGGGGGACGGGGATCGGTGGCTAGTTTCTCTCGCGGACAGGGAGAAGCGAGATCCGGAAACGAGAAAGCAAAGAATGCGTACCTCTCTTGCCATTACGTCATATCCCTGCAGGTAAGGGACCGTCCCAGCGAGCACTTATTCAGAAGGAACGAGTAAAGAAGCTGCACGTCGCATTATCGTGGCGACGGAATGCTCTCGTGCACTACTGTCCGCCCACCCTTGCTCGCGCCTTCTCTCTCTCTCTCTCTCCCTCTCTCTCGCTCTCTCCCTCCCACCCACTATCTCTCCCGTTCTCTTTCAACCTTTCTAGCGCCCCTGCTTCTCCCTCTTTCTCTTCCTCGGCCCGTGTCTCTCCGTTCCTGCCCGTTTCCTCTGCTTCGAGCTGTGCTCCTCCCGCGGACGGTCCACCGTCTCATGCACCGTACACCGAAACACCTTGCGATGCGACACCGTTTCTCTTTCCCTCTCCCAGTCCCTCTCTTTCTCTTTATCTCCCTCTTTCTCTCTCTCCCAGTCCCTCTCTCTCTCTTTTTCTCTCTGTCCCCCGATTCGTATCTCCCGCTTTCTCTTTCCTCTCCCCTTGTATCCGTGTCTGTACACTCTCCCTCTGCCTCTGCGGAGGAGAAGAATCCTATATCTGTTCTTGTCTGGCGCGTGGCCGACTCTCCCTAGCTTGTACCCTCTCTCCCGTTTTCGGCCAGCCTCGGTCCCCGAGCTGTTTCTCTGGACTTCCGCACTCTCTGTCTGTCGGCGTGGCCCGTGTGTCGGCGTGGCGTATCGCGCGAGCTCGTGTATCAACGCGCGGGCCGAACGCGAGCGACCACCCCGCGGGAACACCTCATTCTAGCTGCCCTCGCCGTACAATTACCCGATCTAAGATTTCACTAGCGCATATGGGGGCAAATTGTAACAGTGGCTTCCTCCCAGCGGTTACTGCGGCGACTCCTAGTTTTAGATCGATTCTCTCTCGGTGTACGTACAGACACCCTCACCCTCGCCCTCGCCCTCGCCCTCACCCTCACCCTCGCCCTCGGCCTCTCCTTCTCCCCACGAGTTCACCCGCAACAACCTCGCCCCACGCGCGCCTCTCTCTTCCGACTGACGGCCGCTGCCGCTGCCTCCTCGTAGCCCCCACGAGATCTCTTCCCCGTGTACTCGGTCTCGTCCCAGACGGTGCCGCACGCAACTCTCTCACTACCCTCTCGCTACTCTCTGCGGGGTAACGCGCGCGTCCTATCTTACCTACACTCGCTTTATCGGGCGCCCCCTTTCCCACGTTCGGTATGATCGCTCGCTCCGCCTACAGCGCCTGCTTTACCTACAGACAGTATGATCACTCGTCTAGCCTCTGTTATTCCCTGTAATCGTCCCTAGTAGCACTGACGAGGTATAGGATAGACCTATCACCTTATAGCGGTCGCCATTTTTTCGAGCGTAGATAAATTCCTGGAGAAATCGTCGCCAGTGCGCCCGATATTCCCTGATCGCCTCCATGTAAGCGATGTTGATACAACCCGCCGTAGATATATTCCGCTCGAAAAAATGGCGACCGCTCACTAAAAATCAGTGCACGACGCAGGCGCAGTCACGCACATATAACCACCGCTCCTGTAGGTATTTCCCCTTCCATCAGTAGTAGCTGCAGTCCGCCAATCCCTGAATCAGTGAGCGGCTACGTAGCGGTCGTTCCGCTGAACGCAGCCAATATAAAAGGTTTGCCTCTACTAGTCTTTCATCAAATTTTTCAGATTAGATATTTCAGTAGCAACCGTTACCATTTTCATTAAAATTACATCTACGGAATTGTGTAAATATTATCGATACAGTGAAATAAATTACAAATAACGTTCCGATTTCTCTTTTGTTTTAAGCGATCGGTTTCCCTTCCTCAGTCGAATCTTTACGAATTAAGTACTTACTTGGCACTGAAGCAAATAATTAAAAACCTTAAAAACCCGGTTGCGAGTTCGACAGTTACAACCTCGATCGTTATCTTGTAGCAGTGGAACCAAATGTATTAACCGAAATTTTCAACGATCAGTGTTATCGTTAGTTCTGGTAACAATTTTAACAGATGTTTCTTGATGATTCTAGGTGATCTATGAACAGAGATGGGCATTATTCGAATAAATGAACTTGTTCGAGAATAAGGAATAATTATTTATTCGAATTAGAATTTCTTCTGAATATTTATTCGAATAAGAATTTCTTCGGAATATTTACCGGAATAAAAACTTCTTCGGAATGGATATTTATTCAAATCAGAATTTATTGGGAAAATTTATTCGATTAAAAAATTATTCGAATAATGCCCGACTCCGTCCGCGAGATTGCTCTCGATTACAGGGAAACCAAGGAATGACGGGGGTTCCTCGTTTCTCTAGAATTTATTTAAATAAGGCTGCATTATGTAAATAATTAATCTAACTTAAGCATAAATAGTTCTATGCGGTGTGAATATACATGCAATGTGTGTCCACGGGTTTTTTTCACGTCCCTTATCTTAAACTGACTCTATGTATAACAATTGAAACCCTAGCGATTTATCAGGATAACTATCACTCGTTGTCTGAACACCTATCCGCGATGGATACTTATATGACTACTCGGTGATGACTATGCAAGTGTTGCATTTTATACACAGGCTGTGTCTCGAAAACAGTAGTACAAGCTAGAAATGAGAAAACTTATCCGTAAAAACTACAACCGTGCGGAGGATCCACTAATTCCACGCTCGCGTCGAATTGCGTCGTTTCGCGCGAGCTAAAATCGCACGGAACTCAACGAAAGTGTATCGAGCGATCGAATAAAAAAATCTGCAGCGAACGGAAGGAACTTAAAGAGATTGCAGTTAGAAGTGTCGAGAGAATACCGTGGAGCTGTGCGATAATGCTTGCAGCGCTGCGACGTCCAATAAAGCGTCTCGCACGCTTTGCCGAGTTAAAATCAATCGATCGGGCTCGACTGCAATATCCGTCGGAGCCGAAGCCTTAGTTTAGGAGAGAGGTTTGATTTTCAATCAAGTGTCCGGCATTTCTCGCTTATACCATCATTTCCTAAGTATTTCTAATATACGTAGAGTGTCTCGAGAAATGTACCATAAGTGAGATTTCCAAGTCGAAAGTAAGACGATCCTTGAAGCGCTTGACTATATCCAGCTTTCTCAAAACTAATCCGAGAGTTACAAAGTCGCTAATCAATTCTATAAAAATATGGAAAATCATCCTACCCGCCGTCCAGCGATCCGATCCTTGTATGATACAGTATATTTAAAGAGACACTTTGTATACTCGCTTTACGCTCCGCTGTACAAAACATTTGACAAATAGCGCATTCCCTGGTTGCGAGGAAACACTTAAGGCCGTCGCGCGTTTTGCCGCGAGGAGGAAAGGTTTATAAACAATTGCTGACCGAAGCGATTAATTAATTATTAATTCCTTCGTTTCGCTTCGCCGAAATGCGCGACGGCCTTTGTCTGTATCTTCTCGGAAAAATCATTTACACGATGCCATACGTCCAGGAGATTACCGAAGATCGTTCTATAAATAAATTCCACGCGTGGCTGTCGGAGCCGGTTGCAATCGCCCTTTTACCCTGCCTTAGTAAATAATCATAATTAATTTACAATCGGGAATGTTTCGCTCTAATGATACACCAGTAAAATCTATTTATTCGCATTAAGCACATCCTTGAATGTATCCACACTCCGGCCAGAAAATACCCTATTTATTAAACACCCTGCACGTACGTGTCGACCTCTCGATGCCTCCTTATAAAAACGAAGAACGTGTTAAATACAAAGAAGGTTCGGTACCGTGGAACATACACAGTACAAAGAGATTATGCTTCTAATAGTTCGCTGAAACTCGCCTGTCTTCAGCCGGAAATCCACCCGAAAGCTACGCTAAGTCTTAAAAAATTAGCTTCGGCAGATTCTTATGGAACCGTTTCCGCGAAAAGCTAAGCTGTGTTGTTTTATAGCATAGTTTAGCTTAGCTTCCAGGTGGATCCCCGGCTTTCCTCGCCCGCGGCGCCAAGCGTCCCCTTAATATCGAACGAGTTTCGTATTTAACAATTCCTTTTACTTTTGATTCCCGTAAGAGAGAAAATACTTCAAACGAATGGTTACTCTCGCTCTAACTTGCATTGTATATATTTAATATGTATAAGGGAGATTCTCGCAGGCGGAACAAGTCGTAGCTCCTTTCCAACCGAAGACGGAGAAGAAAAGTTCATAGATCGTTTCACACATTCTGCAAGGGGGATCTTTAGGCTTCGTTAAAGGATTAGGCCACCTTGGACGGAGCAAAATTGCAGTCATTTTCGGCATTTTTATCTTAGGAAGATAATGAAATGAACAGAAAATTTTAATATATAAAGCAGGAAGATTCTATATGTTTGTGTGTTTGTCTGTCGCCTAAAAGCTTTCGAACGATAAACTCTGGGTTCACGAAATGTGCCTCAGCTCACTATGTCTGACTAATCCAGATGAATGTAACCATAAAACAAAAATCAGAATCTAAATTTCGGGCGAAGCCGAGTAGTAAAGCTAGTTCAATATGAAGCCTCTTATTCTACAACTCTCGCCGGAAAAAATCGTATTTTTTCCTTTAAATGGCGGCGGTAGAGCCGTGATACGCAAGATCTTGAGGAGCGACGTTTTCCACGGTGTTCAATCTCACGTTTGACTTAGAACAAGAAACCAAAAAGTTTTATTTTCTACGTGCCTAAAACTAGAGAAGAACATATGGGTTTTGCGATATCTTGAACATATTCTTTGCAATTGACACTTTCATAAAAAAAGAATGCACCTTTTCTCCGCAAAACGTCGCTCTTCAAGATTTTGCGTATCACGGCTCTACCGCCGCCATTTTATAAGAAAAAAAAATACAATTTTTCTAAGGAGAGTTGTACAATAACAGGCTTCATATTGAATTTTCTATTTATTCCATTATCTTCCTAAAAAAAATAATATTGAAGATGATTGCAATTTTCCTTCGTCCAAGGTGGTCTAACCCCTTAAACTACCCAAATATGGCCGAATCTTTACCAAAAGATCGTTGCTTTGCGACGGAAGCTGCGCGAGAAGCTCGCGAAAGAAGATCCACGATTCCCCTGGAGCCTGATACCCCGCGATTCCCTTCCCCCGGACCTTCGCGACATGCCCAGCGTCGTTCCGCCTCCGCGAAGAGAAGAGCCACAGCCAGCCCCACCGCCGAGAAGCACCCGGCGCGCCGAATAGCGAGCGGAGAACTCGCGCCACGCGGCGACTAATTACAGCGACTACTGCTGGGTGATCCTGAACACGGGCCCGATCCTCAGGAAGAATCTCCGGAGGACGGAGCGTAGCTCCGGCTTGAGATCGAAGCACATCACCTCGCAGAGCAGCGGGTAGCAGCTGGACGCGTGGACGGCGAAGCGGTTGTCGCTCATCTTGAGGACCCTGGTGAGCAGCAGCAGCAGGATCGGCGTCCAGGCCTCCCTGTGCGCCTCGTTGGACAGCGCCAGGAAGTACTCGAGCGCCTCGCAGGCCACTTCCACCAGCCTGCCCTCCACCTTGCCCCAGTCCGCTCTGTGAGCGTCGTCGCTGTACATCTTGAAGAGGATCCGCAGCGCGCAGGCCAGCGACTGCGTCTCCTGCTTGAGCAGGTTGGGCTTCACGTTGCCGCGGAAGCCTGCCTTCCACAGGACGTTCCGTTGCTCGTGGTCGGAGTTGAAGCTCTTCGCGAAGCGGTGAGACTTGAGCAGGCACTCGACCAGCTGGAGGAGATGCGCGGCGGTCAGGGCGCAGTACATGCCCTGCTCCTCCTTCTGCTGGTCCGCGCCGGCCCTGGCGCCAAGCTCCGAGGACTTCCCGTTGAACATGTCCGCCTGCGCCAGCGCCAGGTTCTCCTGGTCCTCCTTCCGCGATGTCGCCGGGTAGAAGACGACGTTGTCTATCGTCTGGATCAGCTCCAGCTGCACCACGCACTTGATCAGCAGCGCGGAGAACAGCCGGGTCTTCAGCGTCTCGCCGTTCGCCAGGCTTTGGGAGCTGTTGCTCCGCTTCAGGATCCCCATGTGGCTGTCCGCGTCGCCCGTGATCACGTCCAGGTCCGACTCCTTGTTAGGGGACTGGGGCTTCCACGTGAGCAGCGCCGACGGCAAGGTGCTCTCGAAGATGTCCAGCACGCAGCGGCAGGTCTTCTCCCAGGTCGGCTCGTCGAACTTGATCCCGTTGCTGATCACCAGGTTCTCCAGGCAATTGGTACCCGAGCGCGCCAGCTGCTCGTTGTCCTGCTGCACGCACCACAGCAGTTGCGAATAGAGCTGCTCTAATAGGAGGGGCCCTAGTGTGTCGTAGAACTGCGAGAACACGTCGACGATGGCGTACAGGGCGTGGTTGCACGTTGTTGTCATCCATTCTGCTTTCTGCGAGATTAATCGAACGATCGAAGGCTTGATTAAGATGTTACGCGCAAGATTCAGGGGTTAGATCACCTTGGGCGCAACAAAATACCAGTCGTTTTCGGCATTTTTTTTTAGGAAGATAATGAAATAAACAGAAAATTCGATATGAAGCCTATTATTGTACAACTCTCGCCGGAAAAAAAGGTATTTTTTTCCTGCCAAATGGCGGCGGTAGAACCGAGATACTCAAGATTTTGAGGAGCCACGTTTTCCACGGTGTTCAATCTCACGGCTATACTGTTTGACTCGGAACAAAAACCAAAAAGTTTTATTTTCTACGTGCTTAAAACTAGAGAAGTACACATGGATTTTGCGATATTTTTAACATATTCTTTCCAATTGATACTTTTATAAAAGAAAAAAAAATGCACTTTTTCTTCGCATGCTCACCATTTTGAGACAAACGACTGTTTATGGATTTCTCTAGTTTCAGGCACGTAGAAAATAAAACTTTTTGGTTTTTTGTTCTAAATCAAACAGTGTAGCCGCGAGATTGAACACCGTGGAAAGCTTCGCTCCTCAAGATCTTGCGTATCACGGCTCTACCGTCGCCATTTAAAGGAAAAAAATACGAGTTTTTCCGGCGAGAGTTGTAGAATAAGAGGCTTCATATTGAACTAGCTTTACTACTCGGCTTCGCCCGAAATTTAGATTCTGATTTTTGTTTTATGGTTACATTCATCTGGATTAGTCAGACATAGTGAGCTGAGGCACATTTCGTGATCCGAAAGTGTAAGGTAAATGTACCAATACCCGGACGCTTAAGGGGCTTAAGAAATAGCTGCGAAGTTCGTCTCCTAATTTAATTTGTAAAACCATCATGAAATAAACAAATGTTGTTGAAATGTGGAAGATAACACAATGTTATACTATCGGAAATTGAAAACAAAAGTTTACGTATTATAATAGACGTATTTATTAATGAAAATACGAGAACATGCAGATGTCCCAGTAACCGGACAACCTAAAACTGCATGTCCCGATACCCGAATTATATCGTCCCAGTAAATTCTTGTACCAGTAAATAAACTTAGACTTGTTTAAAAAAATATTAATTTTCTTGCAAATTGAACTATCTTAAACTAAATTTAAATCTATTTACTATTATAATAACGTATTATTAAAATATGTAAATACGAAATGCTGTCAATATTTTCTTAGTAAATGACAGAAGTGTCTTAACAGAAGCTTAAGAAATTTCTCGAAATCTGCAATGCGTACAAAGTGTCTTACAAAATAATTATTTCTATCTAACGATTTGTAATTTTCTATAATAATGATTTTAATTAGCATCGCTAAATACTTGTGCATTACGGTGCCATTTTTTGTTTTCAATTACATTAAAAATTAAGCTTAAAAATAAATAAAACTCGCATTACTATTCCGGTACTGGGACATGGCCGGGCACTGGTACATTTACCTTATCGTTCGAAAGCTTTCAGGCGACAGACGAACGCACAAGCATATAGAATCTTTCTGCTTTATATATTCAAATTTCCTGATGTCGAAAATGACTGCAATTTTGCTCCGCCCAAGGCGGCCTAACCCCTTAACTACCTCTGTGTGCTGCTCGGGCAGCTTCATGTTGTCGAAGATCCTGAAGAGGACTTGGAACAGGTCCTTCCACCAGTGGGGCTTGAACGACGACCCGTGCGTCTTCACCACGTCGAATAGAACAGTCAGCGCTCTCGTCCGCACGTCCAGCTTGCACCTGCTCACTATGCAGGATAGCTCGAAGAGCAGTGGGAACCAGCCCCTCACCTGGAAAGTAAACGAAGCTTCTAAATAAAACAGCAACGAAAGAGTGCAACTGTCTCGTACCCAAGCTCTATCTTCTTCGGACACCATCCCACTGTCGTCCATCATGCCCTCCGCGAAGAGATTGGGATTGGCATCGATGTACGAAGCGCAAGAGCGTATCAGCCGGATGGCCTCCATGCTCGTTTCCGGGAACGAGGCGTTGCAAGCGAACTCGCTTAGACACTTCACCGCGTCTTGGAATGAGTCGACCATGATGCTGAAGTCTTCCGCGTACAGCTCGTCTGTAACAGTGCAACGCTGCCCTGCATTATCAATAATCAGGGAAGAGAGTCCTTATTTAAACACGGAGCAGCTGATTTCCATTTAATCTGCTAAATGTAAACGATCGAAGTACCGTCGCACTCACTTATAATCTTCCCCGTCATCGAGAACGCCAGCTCGACCACAGCTTCGTCCCTGTCGCTGGCAGCGTGGTGGAAGACGCTGAATATATTCTTCCAGCCCGACCTGATATTCGGAGCCTGCGAATGGACGATCTGCGCGACGCAGCGAACCACCATGTCCCTGATCACGGGCGATCTGTTCTTCTTCATGATATGCTCGAAGGGCCTCAGGAAGTCCTTTTGGAACCTGAAGTTGGCGAACTCCCCTTTCTCTATGAACTTCGTCGCCAGCTGCCGCAAGGAATCCACCGCGAAGAACGCGATGTCTTGCCGCGGGCTGCAGCCCACTCTGTCGAAGTGGTCGCCTATCACTTGCCAGATCCTGGACCACTGCAGCCTGATCCGCCCCATGTTGTAGTAGGAGATCTCGACGATCTTTGTCAGGGAGAACATACGCGGCTGAGTCGGGTGGGATAATTCCTCCAGCGACACTTGGCAAAGAGCTTTCACGAACTCTACGATTGCGTCCCCGTCCAACCTGGTGGAGCCAGTGAATATTCGGTCGACAGCCACCACTACGCTCTGGGAACTTGTCTCCCCGATCGACTCCTTTACGCTTGCTGCAATTCAATAAGGGAACAAGTGACTGTGGAGCTTAGCCGGGGAAAAGAATTCAATATTAATGATCGGGGAAGTGGAGATTATCCCGTAATACTTTAAAGCAGTAATTCCCACACCGTGCGTCGCGAAGTTCTTTCGGGACGGGCGCCACGGATTTTTTAATATTAATATTTAATATTTATGTAACGTTATTAAGTTAGAATAATACTCTGAAATACCTATTTTTAAAGTGTTCCTTTTTTTTTACCTTATTAAACATATTTGAATATTACGAAAGCAGATCGCGACTCAAATTAATTAAAATAAAAAAAATTAGAAACAAGCTTTTATTCAAATGTACTAAAAAGGGGAAAAGAAACTCACAAGTGAAGGTATATAAAAGCTTGTAAAAAGCCTGCGAAACACTGCTTCAAAGATTCCGAATTAACTTACGATCGAGCGAGCTGAGATTCAAATTGTTGCTCTGATGGGAATTGTTGTGTGTCAAATTGAAATTGACCAGCGGCGAGGGGAAATGTGGCTTCGATGGTGGGCCGAGAAGCTGCGGCCTGACGCCAGTGCCGATCAGTTGAGCGAGCTCGAGTTGCGAGATGCACTTGACAACGTCCAGCCAGGAACTACCAAGGTAATTGCCGTCGGTGTGCGCCACGGTTATCAGCGTTTTTATGGTGTCGATGTTCTTGGCCTTCATCTCGGTGATAGGCGAATTCGCGGTGAGCAGAGTGAACCTTGCCAGGGCCTGCACGTACGCGTCTCGTTCCAACTACATTCAGCAAAGGGAAATATGTATTTAAGCGCATTTTTTAAATAAATCACACCCGAGATTACATTGCGAACTTAATAAAGTATTTCTCCTAAAAAGGAACGAGCAGAAGTCTGGTAAATAATGCGTAGAGGACTGATAGAATTCTGTCGACGTTGCGAATAGATTTTTACCGTCATGTGAAATATGCAAGCGATGCGTATCGCACATCTGATGCCGTCTAAGCAAAGGGAAGCGATTTCTGGGTCGTCGCAGTCTTGGAGGCCCACGCTGAACGCGGCTAGAAACGGCGTCCAGGCGATTTTGAACATCGGTCGGACGTGCTCCAAGTGTTTCGCTGTGGTGAATGGCGCCTGAACGTGACTGACCGACTCCATCAGGTTCTTCGCCGCTGTTGAGATTACTTCCATTTCCATGTTCCACAGAAGCCTTCGCTTCTTTTCGCTGGATATCACTGCAACGAGAAAGGAGACAAATGAAAACTAGAAGAAGTATAATAATTAGTTGATAAAATTAAAGCTACATGTGTATAAAGTAAAACGCCGTTTCATTTTTCTGTTTCGGATTACTTGGAAGATAAATATCGTGCACACCAGCGAACGACGAATTTTACGCGGCAGGATGGTTCTATATTTGTTATTAAAAATGAATAAAAAAAGAAACTGCAACTTCTTCAGAGATGCATACAGATTTCAACTGAATTGAATTGCTAGTTTCTTAAAAAAAAACTTCCAAAGTTTGCTATGTTTTTGGTCCAAAAAATAGGATTCTTACTTTAATTACTGAGTTGGCTCACCTTGTTTGCCAGGCCTGTTGGGATTGGACTTCATTTTGATCTCATTGCCCGCGATCTCGTCGTAGATCTTCGACAAATACTCCTCAGGCAGGTCTTCGTTATCGCTAATACGTCGATTCAGTTTGATATATTGCTCCTTGGTCATTTTATTCTTAACTTGAGGCGAGTGGAGGTCAGTCGTGAGCATAATGATAGAGAAGCCCAATACGTACGCGGTGTCCGCGCTTGTGAATAGCCCATTGCTGCAAAGAACGAGCAAATAAATTAGTAAATCAAATATAAAGGCAGATCTGATATTTAATCTAGGGCTGGGACTATTCGAATAATTCAATATTCGAATATTTTACAAGTATTCGAATGCTACGAATAAACTTCGAATATTCGAGTATTCGAATGTTATTATTCGAATATTTAAGTATTCGAATGTTATTATTCGAATATTTAAGTATTCGAATGTTATTATTCGAATATTTAAGTATTTGAATACTATTCGAATATTTAAGTATTCGAATACTATTCGAATATTTAAGTATTCGAATATTTAAGTATTCGAATGCTATTCGAATATTTAAGTATTCGAATACTATTCGAATATTTAAGTATTCGAATGTTATTATTCGAATATTTAAGTATTCGAATGTTATTATTCGAATATTTAAGTATTCGAATGTTATTATTCGAATATTTAAGTATTCGAATGTTATTATTCGAATATTTAAGTATTCGAATGTTATTATTCGAATATTTTAGTATTCGAATGTTATTATTCGAATATTTTAGTATTCGAATGTTATTATTCGAATATTTTAGTATTCGAATGTTATTATTCGAATATTTAAGTATTCGAATGTTATTATTCGAATATTTAAGTATTCGAATGTTATTATTCGAATATTTAAGTATTTGAATACTATTCGAATATTTAAGTATTTGAATACTATTCGAATATTTAAGTATTTGAATACTATTCGAATATTTAAGTATTTAAATACTATTCGAATACTATTCAAATATTTCAGTATTCGAATACTCTTCGAATATATCAGTATTCGAATACTATTCGAATATATCAGTATTCGAATACTTAAATATTCGAATAGTATTCGAATACTTGGATATTCGAATTATATTCGCCAAATAATTGAGCAACTGCAGTATTCGAATATTCGAATAATTTAATCCTCGCGTGATGGATACAGAGTCAATTTTGACTACTACTTCTAATGAAAATAAGAATCTCAGATCACAGCAGAATCGAAATTCAACGTAGAGAGCTCAGAGGCGTCGAGAGTCAACGCCAAATTAATTATACAAAATATCAAAAGAATTGAAAACCAATATCAGACTAGAAATCGAACTACATAATAGGACTTGAAAATCAGAAACTAAAACACTTGAAATTAAGAATTACGAAATGGTTAATTGAAATTGTATTGCATATAAATATTTATTTTCTTTTTTACAAAAAAAAATTGTAAAAAGCGACTCGACGAAAATGAAACGACACCGCACGATCGAACGTGAAATATTCACTGCATCATATTAAAAAATTCTTTCCAAAAAAAATATACAAATTTTATCAAAATAAAAAACAATACACTCGAACAAAATTATAATCCGAAACAGATTTTATAAACAAGAGTGTCGATCTGTAAACTCACTTTGGATTGCATTCGCAATATCTGCTGGCAAACTTCTCCATCAACCGGTCGATCTTCTGCGCCTCGCCCGGCAGCCTGAAGCCCTCGAGAAAGTATCTGAGGGCTGTAACTAAATCGCGGTCGGCAAAGTTCATTTGATCAATATAGCTGTACATCACCTGATTGTGATTATGATCGCCGAGGAAATCCCCTATCGCGGTCTTATCGAGCCGTTCGTCCATGTGAAGCCAGCGGGCAACGTCTTCGGACGAATTACCTAGAAGACTTTGTTCCTGAAGATATTGCACTCCCTTGCTTGGCTTTCGATTAAAACTACGGGTAAGAATACCATTTGAATTAATAGAGTGCACGCCTCTCGGCAACACCAGTGCTTCCTAAATGTTGCTCAACGACCGGAAGCATCGGGCAATCCCTTCAACAACCTCCCATCGTCAACTATTTTTGCTTTACGGAAACTCTGCCTATCGAGCGACGCAAATGATTCATTAAACTCTGTGGACAACCCGATGCTTCAGACGACAGAGACGGAGGAAGAAAGAGCTAAGGGATGAGTTGTAGCGCGTACATATCGATCCCAGCTTCCCAGACTTCCTTCTGCTGCTTCTGCACTTCGTACTGCTCCGGCGAGTCCGGTATCTCCTTGTTGCCGACCAGGCTGGAGTTCGCGGAGGAGAGGCTGCCGGCGCTTCCGTAGCGAGGCAGTGGAGGTTCCACCGGCGGGTCTGGCGGCTCTGAGGGCAGCTGTTGGTCCGCTGGAACGCTCGGGTTCACGTACAGGTCTCTGCTCCACTCGACCATGCACTTCAAGATCGAGACTAAGCACTCGAGACCTCTGATGCGCATCGACTTCTCTTGATTCGGCGAGGCGCCCAGCTCCAGCGCTTGCCTGCCTTGCGCTATCTTCGACAGATCATTCACGAGCCTGTGGAAAACAGAAGTCGCGGGGTTAACGAAATTGGTAATCGCGCGGCGAGCGAGCGCCTCCTCACCTCTCGAACAAGTTCGCGGCGGAGAGGTCGCAGTCGTAGTTCACGTATATGTCGACGACGCTTTGGGCGTCCGCGCAGATGCGAGTCAGCGCGTGGATCACCATCCACTTGTGCTCGAAGGAGCTGCTGGAGGTCTCCAGGATGTTCATGAAGATTTCCTTGAAGAAAACCTCTATCTGCATCTTTAAGTGCACTTTGAAGCGAGCCAGCAGCGCTAGGAAGAGCGCCAGCGAGAGCTCGAAGACCTCGGGGACCGAGGAGACACCGTTCTTCGAGAGCGCGACGCAGAGGTACTGCTTTATGGCTATCACGAACATTTCGTTGGAGCGCAACACTGGTCCCGCGCTCTGCAGTATGCCCAGCAGCAGCTGCAGCGAAAGGATCTTCGACCTGAGGTGGTGCGACCTGGCGCAAGCAGGCAATGTATTTTCGAAGGAAATAGGAGGTGATTCTTGGGAATTTTTTTTCTATGAAACTGTTGAACGGATCTTTTCCAAACTTTCAGGGTATTTTGGTTCACATTCAAACAATAAAAATTAATTTTTACGTTACGAAGTGTTCGGTAGAAATGGAGATATGTGAACACGCTTGTTAGGACTCGCGCGCCGGAGTTGCAAATTGGCGATTGTAATGGGGGATTCCATTTTTTTCCTGAAATAAAAAAACCAAGGGTTTTCTTATTTCTAGTATAATTACATTGTCGATGAACCTAACAAACGAAAAATGAAATTAAAAGTTGACAAATTGGTGGGACTAGAAAGAAAAACGATTCTGCCTCAAGATATTTCGTATTATTTATGGAAAAAGAGTTGTTCGATTCAATTCATTTATCAATGTCTTAGGTTCATCGACAATGTAATTATACTAGAAATAAGAAAATCCTTGGTTTTTTTATTTCAGGAAAGAAATGGTGCCACCGTTATAATCGCCAATTTGCAACTCCGGCGCGCGAGTCCTAACTAGGGGTGGGACTATTCGTCGAATTTTTCGGTATTCGAATATTCGAATACTTCAGTTGCTCAATTATTTGGCAAATGTAATTCGAATATCCAAGTATCCAAATACTATTCGAATATTGAAGTATTCGAATATTTAAGTGTGAATTATAAATCAAGTTCTTTAGGTTCATTTTTGTACAAGCTTTTATTTAGTTTCAGTTGTGAATTCGTTAGTTTGTCAGGGTGAAATATTGTAAGTTAATTTTGACCCACTTCGACATATCCGATCGACTTGAAACTTTGTACACATATATACTTCCGATGATAATACAATATTTTCACTAAAAAGCATGAAATACTTGATAGTAAATTTTTTTTTAAAAACAAACTTTTATTAAAATATACTAAAACGGATCCAATAATTTTGATACCGGCCCAAATGACTGCCTGAGAAGAATTCCCTCATATGACTAAAAATAAACGCGTGAAAATATTGTGCTTTCATCGGAACTACTTCGAATAGTGTTCGAATACTGAAATATTCGAATAGTATTAGAATACTGAAATAATCGAATAGTATTCGAATACTGAAATACTCGAATATTTGAGTATTCGAATGCTGAAATATTCGAATATTTGAGTATTGGAATACTGAAATATTCGAATATTTGAGTATTCGAATACTGAAATATTCGAATACTTGAGTATTCGAATGCTGAAATATTCGAATAATAACATTCGAATACTCAAATATTCGAAGTTTATTCGTAGCATTCGAATACATGTAAAATATTCGAATATTAAATTATTCGAATAGTCCCAGCGCTAGTCCTAACGAACCTGTTCATATATCTCCATTTCTACCGAACACTTTGTAACGTAAAAATTAATTTCTATTGTTTGAATGTGAACTAAAATACCCTGCAAGTTTGGAAAAGATCCGCTTAACAGTTTCTTAGAAAGAAACTTCCGAAGAATCACCTCATTCCTACCGTCCTAAATAGTTCTCCCCCTTAACTACTAAGTACTTACTTAGGATCGAGCGTGCCATCGGGAAGCGGCTTCATGGAAAGCTTGCAGAGCGCCCTGAAGACCAAGAAGGCATCCTTCTGCAGGACGTGAGTGAACTTCGCCCTGACCATGTTATCGCTCTCCGCAACAGTCTCGTCCGAGTTGTCGTCGATAGGCACTTGGTCCAAGCTCGTCTCCTCCGAAATCACTGTCGCTGTGCTGGTCGAGTCCTCCGGTACCACAGAGTTCACAACGTCCTCCAGAATCCCTCTAACTATCATGTGCGACTCCTGACTACTCTCCGTCGACTGTTCCTCGTTTATCGTCTCAGTGTCAGGCTCGCCGGAGGCACAATTGGCAGCGTTCAGCGCTGCCTCCGCGTGCTCCGCTTCGTTCCGAATGATTTCCTCTTCCTGAGAAGATCGCCACTCCTAATCAGTATTCCCCCCAATGATCGCCAGGACTTTCATTTCACAATTTTTAAACTCACCGCCTGCGTTTCCATCCGCGCGAAGATGACGTTGATCATCTGCGTGAGGGTGGCACGAGCCGTAGTTTGATTAACCAGGTTCTTCGAGGCCAGGTAAACGCTGTAAACGATGCGTATGGCAAGCAGGACGGTCCCCTCGTGAACCTCGACATGCTGACTAGTCATTACTGTGAGAAGCGCCTTTATTATCTGCAGCTGGACGCCCTCGTCCGTCTGCGGGCCTATGAAGCATCCGCAGATGGTCTCCACGATGCGCACGATGAGCAGCTTGCTCGGCTCCGTGGAGTCAGGTACATTTCCGGTGAGGTGCCCGTACGCGATCAATTTCTGCAGGCAGTCCAGAGCGGTGACCACGATCCTCGGCGACTTGCTCTGGCAGGCGAGCTCGAACGGCAGGAAGTACTTCTCCGCGGAGATGACGTACGAGTCGCTGCGCGGCTGGGGCAAAGCGGTGGAGACCTGTGTGCCCGACACTTCCTTGATCTCATTTCGCAGATTGTCTGGAAAGGTAGGAGGATTTAATTCAGCGAAGGTTGCTTCGACGCTTGTGCGCTGAAGACGGATGATGAGGTAACTCGGTACAATGGGTGCGTTCGGCGCAACCAACTGTTGGACCCAACCGTTGGGAACTGATCGGTGAGCAACCCTCGTTCCGCTCAGTTCTGCTGAACGACACTTGGGAGAGTGGGAATATTTTAGCAGTTCTCGACATGTTGGGTAAAGCGAGCGGAGTTTACCTCCGCTCGAAAAAGTGGCGACTGCTCACTGAACGTGTTGGGAAGCGAGCAGCCGAGCGGTAGCGTTCGGCGAAAGATCAGTGAGCGCGAGTGAGCGGTTGGCTAACAGTTGGTTGCGCCGAACGCACCAAATATCACGGATTTAAAAATAGATCAGAATAAGGTGTAATATATGTATCGCTGGCTATTATTGCACAGTGCGTGCCAGTATGCGAGCATCGAAAGCTGCAATTAAAACCCAAGGCTTTAATAATGCTAAATATTCCTACGTAGATAAGATATATATGTGATACAGAGTGACGTAAATTATTATGAAACCCTGACGAGTCAGAACAGAGCCCTCGAGAAGAGATTTGAAGTGATGCAATGCGTCGGAGTACCAAGTACAGCTAATCAAATCCAGAACAGTCTGCGAAGACTAAGAAACTCAACTCCGTTATCGCTATTGTGAACTAGGACTGGGACTATTTGTCGAATTTCTCGGTATTCGAATATTCAAATACTTCAGTTGTTCAATTATTTGGCGAATATAATTCGAATATCCAAGTATCCAAATACTATTCGAATAGTATTCGAATATTTAAATATTCGAATACTGAAATATTCGAATTGTATTCGAATACTTAAATATTCGAATAGTACTTGAATACTTAAATATTCGAATAGATTTCGAATACTTAAATATTCAAATAGTATTCGAATACTTAAATATTCGAATACTGAAATATTCGAATTGTATTCGAATACTGAAATATTCGAATTGTATTCGAATACTTAAATATTCGAATAGTACTTGAATACTTAAATATTCGAATAGTACTTGAATACTTAAATATTCGAATAGTATTCGAATACTTAAATATTCGAATAGTATTCGAATACTTAAATATTCGAATAATATTCGAATACTGAAATATTCGAATTGTATTCGAATACTTAAATATTCGAATAGTACTTGAATACTTAAATATTCGAATAGATTTCGAATACTTAAATATTCAAATAGTATTCGAATACTTAAATATTCGAATACTGAAATATTCGAATTGTATTCGAATACTGAAATATTCGAATTGTATTCGAATACTGAAATATTCGAATTGTATTCGAATACTGAAATATTCGAATTGTATTCGAATACTTAAATATTCGAATAGTACTTGAATACTTAAATATTCGAATAGTACTTGAATACTTAAATATTCGAATAGTATTCGAATACTTAAATATTCGAATAGTATTCGAATACTTAAATATTCGAATTGTATTCGAATACTTAAATATTCGAATAGTACTTGAATACTTAAATATTCGAATAGATTTCGAATACTTAAATATTCGAATACTGAAATATTCGAACTGTATTCGAATACTTAAATATTCGAATAGTACTTGAATACTTAAATATTCGAATAGTATTCGAATACTTAAATATTCGAATACTTAAATATTCGAATACTTAAATATTCGAATAGTGTTCGAATACTGAAATATTCGAATTGTATTCAAATACTTAAATATTCTCATAGTACTTGAATACTTAAATATTCGAATAGTATTTGAATACTTAAATATTCGAATAATAGCATTCAAATACTCAAATATTCGAAGTATATTCATAGCATTCAAATACTCAAATATTTTAAGTTTATTCATAGCATTCAACTACTCAAATATTCGAAGTTTATTCATAGCATTCAAATACTCAAATATTCAAAGTTAATTCATAGCATTCAAATACTCAAATATTCAAAGTTTATTCATAGCATTCAAATACTCAAATATTCAAAGTTTATTCATAGCATTCGAATACTTGTAAAATATTCGAATATTAACTGATTCGAATAGTCCCAGCCTCATTTTGAACCCGAGTCGCAGATTAAGTAACTCCACAAAACTTTTTAAAACCTACGGATAAGTCCTACGCAAAACACCTAATTCAACACGAATCATATCGTTCAAGAATATCTAAGAACCAAATACAAGCTACACGAGTTTCCCAACTCGTAACAAGTTTTCCTGTTTGTAGCAAGTTTCCCTGCCCATAACGTGTTCCCATCGAGTTGCATCTACGATCTACCAAAAAGAGGGAGCGCTGTCCCCTGCGTCCGCCCAACGCGACGCAACGTAACATAGAAACGCGTCGCTCGCAAAGCCTGCGGAGCCCGCGAAGCCAACTCACCCAGCGCAGTCTCGCAGGACTTCTTGAGCTGTGAGAGGTGCGACCGTTTGACATCCCGGTCAGCCAGGATCTTTTCCAAAGCTCTGATGATGAACATTTCCTTGGAGTTATTTTGCATCGTCGCCGGGGCCAAGCTGGTTCCTCTGCTAGGCTGGCAGGGTCGAGCACGCGACTCGAGCTGAGGCACGCATCTTCGTCACCCTGATCCCCGCGGCAGTCCCTAGAGCATCGCCTCGGACCGACCCCCCAGGAGGCAGACGATCCTGCCCGAGAGCTGGCAGCTTCTGCGGCACTCGCCTCTGATCGATCCGAGAATTCCGGAGCCAAAGGCCGGGCGCTAGGCGAATTCTCCCCGACGTCTCGTCACGTAGCTGCGTGTCGGCGCATCGCTCACGGGATCACGCGAAACGGCAGCGAGGCAGCGAAATTGACAGCGGGCTTTCGAAACAGCGGAGGGACCAAAGGAGACGGGCTGAAACGGCGAAGGTGATCCACGCGATCGCACTGACATATTGCGGCGTTACATGGAACCTATCCCCCTCGACGTAACGCGCAGTTGACGTTGAGGGGTTACGCCACTTTGAAAGTGGAAATTTCTTTTTTTTTTTAATTTGAATTATAGTTTGTAGACGCGGAAATACTTTAACGCGTTTCTCTCGAAACGATGATTTCGGGATTGGAGCGCAGCGTGGGTTCTGTAATTTTTATTCGATTCGCTTGAAAAGTCGAGGGGATCTTTTTAGTTTAACGATCTAAAGAAATCTGTAGCGGCTTCGCGGTGTATTAAAAAATGACCTTGCTTTTATACTTAATTCTTAGATAAATATACGATATCTTTTTTTTTGTGTTTACCATTTTTGAAAAAGACTGTAGTTTAGAAATGTCTGCATATTTATGTTAGTAAATATCGCGTAGGAAATGAAAATTAGGTCCAACTGCTTCGTAGTTATCTGGCACATCGATTTGGCGTGCCCGAAAAAGAAGCTTACGTGGACCGGTCCCAGCGACGCCATTTTGTTCGAAGGAAAGAAGCGAAAGAATTTTTTCGTGTATTTTGATAGTTGTGCAACAAATGCTTTGTTATAGATTTTTCATGCTCTTTATTATTTCCCCCTAAAAAACACTTAGACAGCTGCTTTTTTTACGCTTCAATGTGGTGTAACCCCTTAAATGTTTCTATCCTGGAATTCCACGTATTTTACGCGGCATTTATTACTTTCCTTCGTCGTATTTGAGTTGAAATATCGCGATGAAGGCGGATGCAAGAAATTTCTTCGAAATATTCCATTAAAGAGTATAAGGACTTTTGGGACACCCTGTATATTGCGTATAGATCCCGTGCTTAGGGCCCATTTTCACGTTCGAAGCGCGCGCAGAGAATTTGAAATGGGCAGCTTTTAAAACTCCCGCGCTGTGAAGTGTATTTTAAATCTAATTTCTCCTTAATTTGGGAATCGTTTGAATCATGGACATAGGAATATAGGGACGAAGGAATTGTTGCGTGGGGCGATCTCCTTGCGGAAGGGGCGATGAAGTAACATACGCCTTCTTTCTATTGGCTGCTGCTTCGCACAAGCGCAGTGATGTGTAATGATGAACGTTTCTCGGAGTGTGGTCAAAGAGGAGATATAACTAGGGAAATCACTAGACAACCAATTAAAATGCCCATTCGGCAATGATCGGTAAACTTCGGCAATAATCAGCCAACTGCGGTAAGGTATATTAGTCGATTTGAATATCCCGCTCGAATAGACAACCAATTTAAATGCCAAGGTCAAATAAGGACTTCAAAGGTTCCGCCCAGAGTGACGCCTAGCCGAATGCTTAAGCATTTGCTTAAAAATAAGTAGCGACTATGAATACCTATCTATGAGTATTCCTGTATAGAGACATGGGGCGAATTCCACTTACGCCCAAATCGCCCGTGATTTTCATTAAGCTAGGTTTTCATGTACGCGACTAAACTCAACGTCAAGAATTTCAAACTTGATTTTCTCGAAAACGAAGCGCGATATGAAAAAAAGTTACTCTTTCTTTTCGACTTAGAACAAATAAATAAGTCGAGAAAAAGGAATAAAATTTTTTGATATTCCGCTTCATTTTCGAGATAATCGACTTTGAAATTCTCGACGATGCGTCCGGTCGCGCACAGGGGAAGCTACCTTAATGAAACTCACCTTGAAGAATTTCAAAGTCGATTTTCTCGAAAATGAAGCGCGATATGAAAAAAAGTTACTCTTTCTTTTCGACTTACAACAAATAAATAAGTCGAGAAAAAGGAATAAAATTTTTTGATATTCCGCTTCATTTTCGAGAAAATCGACTTTGAAATTCTCGACGATGCGTCCAGTCGCGCACAGGGAAAGCTACCCTAATGAAACTTACGAACAATTTGAGGGTAAGTGGAATTTTGGAAGTTGAAGCTTCCAGTCGCGACTATAGTCCGTTGATTTTGCCGCTTCTCGGCTACTTTCCCTACGCGATCTAGCGGCTCGACATTAAAACCATCTGGCAACCCTGCGAGTTGAGAACCGCTGCTGGCAAGATGGTGACCTCCTTGCCAGTTAAAATCGAAGTAGGTGTAGTCGCGAATGGAAATAAGAATAGCTGTTGAATCATTCTTGGGAATAAAAAAACACAGCAGCTGAATGTACGCCTGACGCGCGTGTCGTATGATTAACGGAACAAAGCGACAGACTTACATGCTAGTTAGTGGTAAGTGGCCACTATTAACATTCCCCTATGAAAACATATTTTTTCCGCCCGGCTGAAGTGTGCCCACCGCATTCTTCGCCGCGAATCTGTTGCCATTAGCTCCCGCAATCACAAGAGTCATTATTTTCGATTAACGCGACTCGTACAAAATTTGGCGTCGCGCACTTCTTTTCACGTCGCCGGCCGATGAGTAATAGGAAACATCTACCACCCGAGATAACGAATGATAACTCCCGACACTTTGCAGCCAAAAAATGGTGAAGTTGTACGCGCTCTCGATTCTCCATAAAAATCCCACGTCGGCGACCACGCTGAAAGCCGCCTACGATGTGGAGTCCTTTTCGTTCTTTCAAAAGGGCAGCGTTAAAGAGTTCATGAGCTTCGTGAGCAAGACGATCGTGGAGAGGACTCAGGTCAGCTCGAGGCAGAGCGTCAAGGAAGGAGGTAACGCAGCGTTCCAACGCGCGTCGAACGAAGCAGATCTCTTAATCCTTCGTGGTCGCACGGGGTCTATTGTACCCCAAGAATAATTATTTATTTAAAATGTCGCACCTTTACGACTTCCAAAGGAGATTTATCGCAAGAAAGAAAAAATAAAAAATCATTTTTTTCCACAACCGTGGAAAATCGCTCATTTTCAACTACAAATTTCATCGTATCAGAGTTTGCATTTCTAAAAAAAGACTATTAGACCATGATCGTATAAGTATCACGAATGTACGATTATCGGTGGAAAAAATGACGCTGGGGTACTGTGAACTCTGTGACCAACTTGTGAAATGTAAATGTTGTAGATCCAGTAGCGTATTTGCTAAGAGTAGAACGTTATTTATTAACAGATTACATGTGCCACGTGTACGTGCGGGCGGATAATCTGTCCGCGGTTCTGATATCGGACCACGAGTACCCGAGAAGAGTGGCGCACACGGTCATCACAAAGGTCATGGACGATTTCAACGCGAAGTACCCGCAGTCGACATGGGAGACCCTGAGCGAATCTATGATCGACTTCTCGCAGCTTAACGTGTATTTAGCTAAATATCAAAATCCCAACGAAGCGGACGCTCTTACTAAGATGCAGAACGATTTGGACGAGACGAAGATCATTTTGGTAAGCGAGCGTGTAAAGGAGGATAATGGGCTCTGGTCCGATTCATTTTGCCTTGCGTGATTTGCAGCACAACACGTTAGAAGCTGTTCTTCAAAGAGGAGAGAAACTGGACGATTTGGTTTCGAAGTCGGAGGGGCTGAGCGCCCAGTCGAAAGCGTTCTACAAAACCGCGCGAAAGACTAACTCCTGCTGCAGTTTGGGCCCTTGAAAGCTGCTGTCGACAAATAACGCTGACTATATTTCAGTAAATATGAATGTCATTCTCTAATGGCGATGCGAAGTGCAAGGAAAGGATTAGTATTATTTATATTTCATCGGGACGGATAACTAAGAGAAATTCTCTGTCACGTGCAAAGTCAAATATTCGATGTACAGATTGTTTATACGTAGAACGTTTGATTGTACTTATACACTACACAGAACCACTGCCGGTCTCAACCGAACGATTCCTCATTGTTGATTTGTAATTGTATCTCATCGAGGGATATGGCAGAACTGTTACTATCGTTTGAGAAATTATTGAAGCTGTGCTTTGAGCGGGAATGTGCGATTGAGAGAGCGAGCGATGAGATATAGTACGCGGACAGAAATACATTCCGACTTTCTTTTATTCGATACGAAGGAAACACGCGGAGGTGCAAACGAATTTAATTGTTGAACAGTTCACTTGGAAAGACTAAGTACAATTCTTAAATTGAATAGAGTGGTAAAATGAAACGTTTCTATGGGTTTGTTACAGAGTTGGGTATTATTCGAATAAAAAGTTATTTGGTATTCGAGAATAACTTCGTTTTATTCGCAATTCTTATTCGAGATGATTCGAATAAAAATTTAGTCAGATAAAAGTTTATTCGAATAAAAAAATATTCGTTGTTCTCGAATAACTTTGATTTATTCGCAATTCTTATTCGAAATGATTCGAATAAAAATTCAGTCGAATGAAAGTTTATTCGAATAAAAAATTATTCGTTATTCTCGAATAACTTCTTTTTATTCGTAATTCTTATTCGAGAATTCAAATGAAAAATTAATCGAATAAAAAATTATTCGTTATTCTCGAATAACTTCTTTTTATTCGTAATTCTTATTCGAGAATTCAAATGAAAAATTAAACGAATAAAAAATTATTCGTTATTCTCGAATAACTTCGTTTTATTCGCAATTCTCAATTTCCCGTTTACAAACAATAAAATAAAAATAAAAAAATTCCTATTCGAGAATGATTCGAATAAAAATTTAGTGGAACGAAAGTTTATTCGAATAAAAATTCAGTCGAATGAAAGTTAATTCGAATAAAAAATTATTCGTTATTCTCGAATAACTTCGTTTTATTCGTAATTCTTATTCGAGATGATTCGAATGAAAATTTATTCGAATAAAAAATTATTCGTTATTCTCGAATAACTTCGTTTTATTCGCAATTCATATTCGAGATGATTCGAATGAAAAATTATTCGAATAAAAAACTATTCGTTATTCTCGAATAACTTCGTTTTACTCGCAATTCTCAATTTCCCGTTTACAAACAATAAAATAAAAATAAAAAAATTCTTATTCGAGATGATTCGAATAAAAATTTAGTCAGATAAAAGTTTATTCGAATAAAAAACTATTCGTTATTCTCGAATAACTTCGTTTTATTCGCAATTCTTATTCGAAATGATTCGAATAAAAATTCAGTCGAATGAAAGTTTATTCGAATAAAAACTCAGTCGAAGAAAGTTTATTCGAATAAAAAATTATTCGTTATTCTCGAATAACTTCGTTTTACTCGCAATTCTCAATTTCCCGTTTACAAACAATAAAATAAAAATAAAAAATTCTTATTCGAGATGATTCGAATAAAAATTTAGTCGAACGAAAGTTTACTCAAATAAAAATTTAGTCGAACGAAAGTTTACTCGAATCAAAATTTAATCGCGTAATGCTCAACTCTGGTTTGTTAATGATTACCTTTATTTTAAATTACAACATACTCCAGCGGAAGATGAGCAGTCTGTTCCCTTCTTTTTATCCCCCATTGTTTGAATAGAGTATTCGAGATTCGAAAAGGTAATCATTTCCCAACTATCGCGTACAACCAGAACCTACTATTTTTACACGAATCTTATCACTACAAAACGAAACAGCTGACTGCAGCGCCGTAGACACGACTTTGTGACTCAAAGGCGACGAAGAATGGCAACGCTTCGTCTTGGCAAACATTTGTAAATTACCATTTATAATCTTTACGTAAACCAAAGCATTTATATCGAGCGTGCAAATTTTACCTGTTACCAAAACCCGTGCGGATAGTAATTCCGGTCTCTTCATTTACTAATTACTGTTCTAGCGAAGCGCGTAACACCACACCGGATAAGGGACATTTAAACTACTTGTGATCTTCGTGTACATGAAGCGAATATAATTTCGTGGACATATTTATATTTTTAACGTGTACGTTTTGTGTCGTAAAGGCGGAATAACAATATTCTAAGTATTGTACCATGTTCCATAGTGGAATTTATTATATCCAGCCGGAATTATTTTGCAGTTAATAAAATTGTGCTATCTACATTAAAGGCTCCGCGATTTAAACCACGCGTAAGGGCGGCGGAGCAATTGCAGACAGAAATCGAAGTTGTGCTTACATCGTTTTATTTTATAACAATATGGAGCATATTACTAATCCCTTCGGTTGTCGTAAGCATGCTCAGCTTTAGTTCCATTTCTAAATTTCTGTTATGTACAAGATTCATGACGCCCTGTTCTCGAAGTCGCGAGGAGTTCGACGAATCGAAGAGTCATGCCCTGACGTTTTGAAGAAAACGTTGTCGCCGACATACGGATTAAATCCTTGTGCGTATGCTTCACTGGCGCACTTTAAAAAGTTCAACATTCGTGAGTTACATACAGAGATGGGCAAAAAACTTGCGAGCATTTGCGTGATAACTTAAGGGGTCTTTGCACTGTGACGCCCTGATAAAATAGCTACCGCTGTTTGGAACTTTTTTTTTTGTCACAAAAAGAATGTGTTTACTAATTTGAAGTTTTTTCTATTTATTAATATGTGTTTTGAGAATACGACAATTATTTTTCTAATTTTTTTCATGCTTGCGCCAAAGGGGGTGGAATATGCGCTGTGAAGAAAAAGATGCTTCAGCTGCGTAGTCGATTTTAGAGGAATCATGGGGCAGAGTTGGGCATTAGTCGAATAAATTTTTATTCGACTAAATTTTTAGGCGACTACACTTTTATTCGATTAAACTTTTATTCGAAATTTTTCTTCGAAGATTAGTCGAATAAAAATTTAGTCGAATGATGCCCAACTCTGGTCTGGGGCGGTGGTATCAATTTTTTCTGATCTTTTGCGTCGCGGAATCATTAAAAAATTTAGCTAATTTCGATAGATTAGCTTTGGACATCCGCCGTTTTGTTAATTCTTCATTAATCTAATTAATCTTAGTCCCTGCCATAGCGAAAGTCATACTGATTACAAATCTTTTTGATTTTTTCCAACTAGAAATTTTAAATTAATCAATTAAAATAGAAGTTAGTTTCAACTAAATTTACGAAAAATTTAGCTTCTCCAATTTTTCAAATGCACGGTTCCTCCAAAATCGGCCACGCAGTCGAGGCGTTTATTTTACAGTGCATATTACACCCACTTATTTTCGCGCAAACAGGCATTAAAAAAATATGAAAAAAATAATTTTGTATATTCAAAGCACGTATTAATAAATAGAAAAAACTTCAATTTTGCAAACACATTCTTTTTGTGCCAAAAAAAGTTCCAAACAGCGGTACTTATCTGGGCCTCACAGTCGAAAGACCCCTTAAGTGTTTTGATTTTCGTGATTTTCGAGAATTTTTTGTGGAAAATCTAATGTACATTTCTTGCAACTATTTGCTTATTTTGAAAGAACATGTATTCAGCAACTCTCGGTGATTTTGTCATAGAAAAATATTAAAAAATGAACGAATAGCAGCCACTCCTCCGGAAGCTACTTTTTTAGCAGTGAGCACGATTTCTCCACGCTGAATCATCTAAAATCGAAAAGTGAAGAAGATTCTGTTAGCATACGAGTTTATCTACTGCGTGAACGAAGGATTTTTTTTTATGAAAACTCTTTTTTAAATTAACGAAAAAAAAACAATTCAGATATCGAAAAATCACGACTTTGCGTTAAACGGCCGCGATTTTGTCTGAAATAATTTCTTTGAAAAATCCTTCGTTCACGCACCAGATAAACTCATATATTAACAGAATCTTCTTCACTTTCTGATTTCAGATTATCCAACTCGGAGAAATCGTGCTGTACCTTTATAAAAACAGCTTCCGCGAGAGTAGCTGTTATTCCTTCATTATTTAATATTTTCCTACAACAAAATTACTGAGAGATACTAAATACATGTACTTCTAAAACAAACAAATATTTTAAAGAAACATACATCCCTTTTTTCACAAAAAATTCCCGAAAATGACGCTCTTAATAATTCACAAGGGAAGATCTCAAACCCGAAAGTTCAAAAAATTCTGAAACTTTGTGAATATGCAGAGGATTTCCTCCTGATTACAACACAATTTTCGTTTGCTGCCCAAATTCACTCGAAGGGGGTGAAATTAACCCCTTACTTTCCAATTTTGTGTTACAACTCGCGAACTGTTAGCGACAGAAAAAAAGTTTCAAGACAAAAGTTACTTCTTTTAATTAGATCTATCATTCGGTAAACAAATTATTTTACAGTTCACCAGTTACAACTCAAAATCGGAAAATATCCAGATTTCCAGGGGTCAATTCCACCCCTTAGATTGAATTTGGGCAGCAAACAAAAATTGCGTTGTAATCAGCAGAAAATTCGCTACAAATCCGCAAAGTTTCAGAATTTTTCGAATCTTCGGTTTCATCTTCCCTCGTCAGTACAAAAAAAGTTCCTTGACCGCGAGCAAACGAGATACTTACTTTCACAACAGTATACTTACGTTATCGTACACTCTGTCAGACGTCTCTTCCTCCTCGGCCGTCAAATACAATTCGCGAGGCCAATCAACTCTCTCGTCGTCCTTGTACAACTCATTATAAATCTTATCCATCTCCGTGTCGTACGTGCGCCTATACGAGACAATATCACCGATGGAAGCGAACGTCCAATCCGTAAGCTTCCCGTCCGCATCATTATCGAAGTCCAGCGCTTCTACATCTTCGACGACATCCTCGAGGTGGCCCTTTTTGGACCAGTCGTAGATTAACAAATGCGAGCTATGCGACGATTCCTTCAAAAATCTGTCCTTATAAATCTTCTCGAGGTCCGCGAGGTAGCTCGGCGTGAAGGCCTTCGAGTTAACTTCGTAGGGAATCCCCCGCTGCTGGATTTTTTCCTGCGAAATCGGAGGATCGATATTTAAACTCTTACCCTTGCTGGCAAATAGAAAGCTTTACCTTAACGAGCTCCAAAGGCACGTCCAAGTATATCGACAGATGCGGCTTCAGAAGGTATTTCATTCCCTTGTGCGTCATGTCGTTGATAACGTTCAGCACGGCTTTGTCGATATACCCGGCGTTGACCATAGCAGTCCCGAACACGAAGTTCGAGTACACGCTTCGATCGAGGATCACGCCCTGACCGGTCGACAGCAAATGGAGCAAGGCGTTCCTGTACTGCTCGAATCGCATGAGGAAATATAACAGCTGGAAGAACGCCACTCGCTTGTCGGTGGGATTTTTGTGGAACCTCTCCAGGTCGTAGCTCCGCGCTAAGTGCGGCAACTGCGGGTCTAACTCCCGCGTATCGAAGCCGTACTGGTTTACGTAATACTGCTCGTGCGTCGGAGGAGGCATGTACAGCAGCCCGAACTCCTTCGCGAGCTGCTCGCAGAGCTTGCTCTTCCCCACGGCGGGAAGACCGTCCACGACTATTATTCTCGTGTTCTCGTCGAATCTGTACGTCATCGGGTCGATGGCCTGGTAAAGCATGTTGTACGATTTCTTCCAGTAGGGAAACGGAGCGGGCTTCTTCCTCGGCTCCTGGTGGGCCAGCCTGACCATGAAGGCCACTTGCGTCGCGTCGTGGCTCTTCGATATCTGCGGAAGACGATCGCTCGGTGGTGCGTAGAGAATTTTTATATTTAAAATGGAATGCAAAATATTTCGGGAGAGTTTGAGATCGGGGAGGGCTGAATGACGGTTAATTATTGCCGCAGAAGGACGGTTTAGTTTTAATTAATCGATGAACATTATTCGCTTTCGTGCTCTTAGATCGAGTGCTTTGTTTCCGCGGAGAATAATCGCGGAAATTTTTCTGAGCGTAATTCTAATGAGGTGCTCGGAGAATATTTCGAATCGTCGTGCGTTGAGTTTATCACTTCGTTACGTTAATTCAGGGGTATTGTTGAAAGGTACTAACCTTACATAATCGAGTTAAACATCCGACAGTACTGACTTTCGGGACACCGACAGAGAAAATCGATGCCATTATACTGGAATGAATATCGCTCGGATGAGAAATATTTAAGTGCGACTAATGAAACATAACAATATGCAGAGTATTTCTCATATTGTTAGTCTCTTACCACACGCACTATGACCTCCTCGCGATTCTCTAACTTCAGTGGTGCTCATTTCAGCTGAGTCTCGCGGCATGCGTACTGTCATTGTCAATAATTATTAAAGATGAATTAAAATTCGATTTGACAGTAACAAGTTGGACGATAAACGTTTGGGAAGCGGGCCAAAAAGTGGGGTTGTATATACGAAAGATTACGGTGCGTAATAATTCTTTTGGTTGAGTTAAAATTGGTAGGAAGAGAAAATTGAGATCAATGAGAAAGTAAAACTCTTTGAGAAATCGGTAAAAAGGTACTTAGGTAATACCTGGTTCCGATGCTTCGAGGTTTTTCTTTCCAAATTTATGAAAATCTGACGTATGGAAGAGAAGTCTGTGAACAGTGCTGGATTTACCCTTAGGCTAACATGACTGAAGCCTAGGGCCCCGTTTAGCTGGGGGCCCCTTTTTCTAAATATTTTCTCCGAAAATTAGCATTTTTTTATATTATCTTTATTAACGTGTATCTTTAATGTTTATTTATGTTAATGTTATGTTTAGTTTTGATATTCAATGTTAATTTTGAAAGTAAATTCCTATTTACATTATACGAGTATTATGATAAAAAAAAGTCAAATCAGCGTCATTTTATTTTTTACATTTAACCGTGAGCCTTACATTTAAGGGAAATATTCAGCCTAGGGCCCCTGATAGGTAAATCCGGCTCTGTCTGTGAAAGAGCCATTATCGGAAAATTCAGGGTTCTAAATATAAATTGCGGCTCGAAAACAGGAGCATATAATTTATGATATTCATTTTATTACGAAAACGGGAAATTCCTGCGCGGGTGATTTGGGCGTAAGTGGAATTCGGACGTAGGAACAATTAACAAGTTACGGAAGAGCGGGTTGAGAACCCCTGACGCAATACTTCGCATCTAAAAAGCCCGACTGTTTAAAAAGAGAACTAAAATGACAAAAATAATAATAAGATGACAATTTAAATTAACTCAATTGCCTGTAGTCGGAGGCCTTAAATCTTTTGATGCAAATGATTTGATGTAATTACATTCGAACATTTATTTCGAAATAGAAAATTACATATTGTCTTAATAAATATTGTGTGTCGCTGTTCGCCCTAATTTGATGGGCTATTAACAACACTAATAGTATTTCCCACACGGACAAAGAGAGAAACATATAAGTTACAAAATACGCTGAAGTTGAAATGTCACTATATAAGCTTGAATTTGCATCGATGTTGTCCACCTCTTTCTGTTACCAGCCTGAAGCACTTTCTTTAGTCATTGCAGCACATGCATGGCATAGAAGAGCATCAAAAGATTTAAGGCCTCGGAATGCAAGCAATTGAGTCAATTTAAATTGTCATCTTATTATTATTTTTGTCATTTTAGTTCGGCTTTTAAGCAGTCGGGTTTTTTAATTTTTTTAATTTTTTTTATTTTTTACTTGTTTGAAAATTATATATCCTATGATATTCGGAAGGTCAAGACAATTCTAAAGACACTTCATTTGTCCAAATCGGTGTATCCGTACAAACATAGCCTGATAAACACAATCCCCTCCTTTGCGTGCCGCAGTCGAGTAAAAAGAATCTACCAATCAGCCTTTCCCCACACAACACCCTCGAGTCCTTGAATCTCCATCACCACCCGCTATTTTCCACCAATTCCACGATTAATACAAACTCGAAATCTCTCTCCCCGGCAAATCGAAGACTCCCCGATTCAAAACTGCTCGCTATTCCCGCGTCCCTTCCCGAAGCCGTGTCCCTCTAGCGGCCGACCGCGGAAGCTTGGCCACAACCCACGGGACCGCTCGCAAACAAATCGAGTGGTTCGCGATGAGACATTGAACCGTCGAGTCGCTTTAATCTCCGTTCGAATATCAAAGTGCCCGGCCGGCCAGAAGAAGTTCGGCATCGAGCAGCTGGCGGGGATCACCAGGGTAATCGTCTGGAAGAGGGCGAGCATCCCGGGCGACGAGAAAAATGTGAGCCCGACGAGAGGGAGGAGGGCCGAGATTTGCATGGCGGAGGGGATAGAGGCCGAACGACGAAGAAAGAGGATCCCGCCGACTCCGCGGAACCGAGCGGCAGACGCCCGCGTCTCATGACAAGGACAGGATCCACGTTCGCACCGTCCTGCGTCATCGTAGAATGGGTGAGCCGGCCGAGGAGAAAACGCTTATAAATAATCGTCTATTTGAAGCGCGCGGGGCGTGTCTCGCGAACGCAACGATTCCGGCGCGAACCTCGTCCCGTTCCCACCTTCTTGCTCCTTTTTCCCCTCGTTTCGCTCCGATTCGATGCCAACTCCCCCCCTCCCTCTCCCCCACCCCTCTCGCGAAAAGCGAAGACGGGGCATGATCCTCGGTCTTCGGTATTCCCGAGCGTCTCGAGACTTTTTAGCATCTCGATCGATAAGATTTCGAATAGACGCGTTCGAGGTATCTATCGTTTTTTGGGCAGTGGACGTCGGAGTTGGGTTTCGATAAATGGGAATGTAGTTTATAGGGGAAGTAGATAGTATTTAAGTACAGAGTTTTAATTATGTAATTGTGGAAGGTATGTTTGCTCGTATTGTTTAATTCTAACCTGAAAAAGGATGCGTCGTAAGAGTTACTTCTGCGCGTGCGTAGGAAGTGTCATCGCGTAGCGCGAGGTTTCGTTGATTTTTAAGGGACTTTGGCTTGTGATTGATAACTACGCTTGGATCGCGTCTAATCGCGATTAAATTCTAGTAAACGAGTTGGAATTTTTAGATAAATTCGTTGTGTTAGAAATGGAGCTCTTCGAACTCTGGATGCGCGTACGCCGACCAAAGCAATTCCGACTGCAAGCGCAGCTACAAAGTAATTTCTTTCGAAATTTACAGCAAACGAAAGATCGTTTTACAATTTCAACGTAAACTAACCTAACATCTAACCTCAAATTTACGCGATTTCGATTGAACGATACTCCTTGAATATTAAAACTTATTCCAGAAAGCAAATAAATTAATTAACCCGCTTGACAAGCATAACCTCAATTCCCACAATTTTTATTTACACAGTTTTTCTCTTAAATCAATCTACCGTGCAAATGGAGAGTTAAGTGTGTCTAACATTTAATTCTCTCCGAACTCAAACCGATCGACTCCGTAAAATAAAGGTTAAGAAAAAGCTTCGCGCATGACGTCAGGCCCGGATTAAGATTTTTGGGGCACGGGGGTAAAATATTTAAACAATAATCAGTTTAAATTCTCATATAACGAGAATTCACCGTAATTGCGTGCGAAATTTCAAATGGGATACCGTGTATATAAAATATATAATTCTAAAAAATTAGTGAAATTTTAAATAGATATCATAAAGGAGGTTTAAAGAATGAAATTTTATATATTAAAGCATAAAATTGGAAATTGTGGAACTTATAGACAATTTATTTAATACAACATTTCGAATGAAGACGGAGTAAGCTAATCGCTTAGAACGGGGCTCCCCTGGAAATTGAGAACCCCCCTTTAATCCGTGCCTGCACGAAGTACTAATTATACACTCGGCAAAAATTCGCGAAACCTGGAGCCGATTAATTTGGCGTTTAAGGCGCAGGTTCATTACATCGGAGCAGAGATGGACAGAAAATTATTTCGCACGCAAATTTTTATTCCAATTAATTGCTCGCCCATCTCTGCCCCGAAGTAACGAACCAGCGCCTTAAACGCCAAAAATCTCGCACACAAATTATTACTTCAAATAATTCTCTGCCCATCTCCGCTTTCGAAGAGCACATTTGCGCCGCTCTCGGAGCCGGTGTACCGTGTGCACCGCGGCTACAGTCGCGTGCCAAGAATTCGTGCTCCCCACTCCCGCCTCTATTATTCTCTACCCCCTCCCCGCCACGCGTGTCGCGGGCTCTAGCTTTTCCTCCGCATAGAAGCTTCGAGTCCGCCTCGCGTCGCGCCTCGCGTTGCGCTTCGTCGTATCATTTTCCCCGCGCGGTGACAGATAACGAGCGTTCGTGCGACGATCAGCGATTTCCAACAACACTCTTAATTCCTAGAAACGGGAATCACCTTTCCTCTCCGACGCCCGAGAAGCTCTTCCTCTCGCGACGTTCACGAAGTATGGGGAAACGCGCTTCCGACGTTGCCTCTAATCGCCGCGATTTTCGTACTCCCATCTTCCGCGGAGATTCGCTTCCTAAATTATTACGCGTCGTCGTAGCGCGCGATATTAACTGCGTCGCGCCGGAAGTGCCGTCCTAGCGTTTCCTGCGGGCGATTAGCTCGGCGCCTGAAAATCCCCGATAATACCTTACGGATTTTCGAGTCCTCGTTTGCCTCGTCGCGATTAACATTCCCTGTTCGCGCAGACACGCAAGGAGGAATGTCCCGAAGCACTGGACCCGGCCTGTACGAGTTCCTTATGGAAGCAGAGCTCCAGCAATATTACCCTGGAATTCGAGGTACGGCGATTCCGCCGGGGATCCCCCGAACGCCCCCTCTCTATCCCTCTGCGTTTCTTTCGACAGGGGACTTAAAGGTGCAGACCACCGCTCAGTTGAAGTATGTAACAGAGGAGGACCTGAACGCGATTGGAATGAGCAAGCCGGAGATACGGCGTTTGAAGAAGTACTTCCAGAAACACTTCCCGCAGAACTACCTCTCCAAGTTCAAGAAGATGCTGCTGCCGAAGCGCGAGGAGCAGTCTTCCGGCGCGCTGACCATGCTGCCCGAGGAGAGGCAAGACAGGCCGCCGATCCGCGTCCCCAATAAGCACATGATCCCGGCCGACGCGATCATCGTGAACAAGGAGCTGGGGTCCGGAGAGTTCGGGGTGGTGCAGCAGGGTGTTTGGACCAACGACGGCGAGAGGATCCAAGTGGCGATCAAATGCTTGTCGCGAGAGAGGATGCAGAACAATCCCATCGAGTTCCTGAAGGAAGCCGCTATAATGCACGCGATAGACCACGAACACATCGTCAGGCTCTACGGCGTAGTCCTCGACACGAATTCGCTGATGCTCGTGACGGAACTGGCGCCGTTGAGGTCCCTGCTCGAGTGTTTGAAAGAGCCGAGCCTGCGGCCCAGCTTCCCCGTCCTCTCGCTCTGCGACTTCGCCGTGCAGATCGCCGACGGCATGCAGTATCTAGAGGCGAAGAGGCTGATACACCGCGACCTCGCCGCGAGGAATATCCTGGTGTTCTCCAAGAACAAAGTGAAGATATCCGACTTCGGACTCTCCCGGGCTCTGGGAGTCGGGAAGGACTACTACCAGACGAATTACAACGTGAACTTGAAGCTGCCGATAGCCTGGTGCGCCCAGGAGTGCATATCTTACTTGAAGTTCACCTCGGCGAGCGACGTGTGGGCTTACGGAGTGACTTTGTGGGAGATGTTCAGCTACGGCTTCCAGCCTTGGCCGGCGCTGACGGGCCACCAGATCCTGGAGGCGATAGACGAGCCAAATTTCCAGAGACTCGAGCAGCCGGAGTGCTGCCCGAAGGAGTATTTCTCCCTCATGCAGCAGTGCTGGCAGCACGAGCCGTCCAAGCGGCCCAAGTTCGCCGAGCTGATCAATCTCCTGCCGGACTTGAAGCCGGAACAGGTGCAGGCTGTCCAGGACAGCACGGAGACCGGCCAGCTGGTGTACAGGCAAGGCGACGTTATCACCGTGCTGGATAAAGGGAGCAGTAATACGCTGTGGAAGGGTGTTTTGAATAATGGGAAAACTGGCTTCTTCAACCCTGCTCACACGATAGCTTATCTCGGCTCTAATTTGCCGAGTAACAAGCCTGGGGAATTCACTCGCGGCGATGGCAAGAATGCGTTCTCTTCGCAGCGTCGAAAGATTCGAACGGATATGATCTCCTCGCCCCAAGGCGACTTGAAGCACACAGGGCACGTTGGTTTGGACGGAGCTTATTTCGGGGATATCGGTTTCCTCGGCGGGAAGAACCCGCATTTACCGCGGCAAGTCGTCACTCCGTACAAGCCGCAGGAGGATGTAACGGATAATTCTAGTCAAATTATGAACCAAGACGCGAGGAACGCGGAGACGAATAGGGATTTGTTGAGGGATAATAGGACGGTGCTGGATGCTCAAAACAAGCATGGTAGGTGTGGTTTATGGCGAGGTATATAAAGGGTTTTACATGGATTGTTATTTTTTTAGTGGAAAGCTTGTGGTCGGATTCAAGTTCCGAGGTGTGCCACGTGGGGACCGTGGCTAATTCCAGTAAACAGTCCGCTCCGTCGAACATGGCTAGCAGCACGGACACTCTGGGAGCGGATCACGAGTATCACGAGATCAGCGACGAGGAGAATCAGGATAGTCCACTGCGATTCGACAAAACACTGAACTTCGACTTCGGGCCGAGCTTATTGGCTGAGATGGATCAAATGTTCAGATCTCTAGGTAAATCTCAACGGCGCACAGTGTGACGCGTGTTTGGGACGAAACTCGGCACTTCTGAAGTAATCGGTTTTCGAACTAAGTACCCTAGGATGGGATACAAAGATGCAGGGATTGATAAAAAAGGAAAATGGAATTATATTTAAAAAATTAAAGCGATCTTTATTTCTTATTAAATGGAAAGGTTTTTGCCAATTTTTTCGGCTGCAGTTTGTTGTTACATGATTACTAACTTTTGTTTGGAAAACATTTTCATCAGTTTATGCGTGAAAAATTGGAAGGATTGTTTGGACTTTAGAGAATGTGGATTTTCGGGACAAAGGAGGAAAAATTAATACTTGTTCGGATTTCTTTTTAATATATTTTCTACATCAGTTATATGCTATATGGCTTGGACTTTGAGCGTGTTAATAATCATTTCGTCTATTTTCTCTATTTTGAGCGAGTTTGAGCAATTAAATTTCACGTGAATGTGAAGTTTAATATGCCCCCAATTAATGTACAAAAAAATGACAGAGGTACTTTTTTCAAACTCAAGTCAAAGAGGATAAACATTTACCATACAAAATTGGGAAAAATTGTTGATATTTCCAAAGAATTCTTCGGCAGTTTGGAAGGTCTTATTATATTAAACATAACTTACGAAAATCAAATTAATCGGATGAACATTCGACGAGTCTCGCGTGTTTAAAAAAATGCACCGAAAATTCGAATAAATTTCAAGCCTCATTTTTGGCAATAAATTAGAAAATTTCGTAAAAATTGTGGCTAGTATTAAAATCTACGTTCCTTTATTAGTATTTTAAGATATAAGAAGCTACGAGTTTTAGACTTCGGGGGTCATGCTTAGTTGGCAGACGAAAAAGAACGCCATTTTCCGGAATTTTTTGTGAAAATTGTGATGTATGTTTCTAACAACTATTTCCTTATTTTAGAAGTACATATATTCAGCAACCCTCGGGAATTTTATTATAGGAAAATATTAAATAACGAAGGAATAACAGCCACTCTCTCGGAAGCTGTTTTTATAATAGCGCTGCACGGTGAACACTATTTCTCCGAGCCGAATCCTCAGAAATCAGAAAGTGAAAAAGATTCTGTTAATGTGCGAGTTTATCTGGCTCGTGAACGAAGGATTTAAGAAAAAAGATTTCGAAAAAAATCATGATTTTTCGATGTCTGAATTGTTGGTTTTTCGTGAATTAATAAAAAAATTTTTAAAAAAAATTAAAACCGACTTCAAAGAAATAAAATTGCACTAAAAAGTTAAGAATAATTTTTTCCCTCATATTTTTTAAGTCGGCGCCAGATTCACACAGTGCAAATGATGAGGCACCGACTTAAAAAATATGAGGAAAAAAAAATTATTTTTAACTTTTTAGTGCAATTTTATTTCTTTGAAGTCGGTTTTAATTTTTTTAAAATTTTTTTAATTTTAAATTTGTAGTTTTATATATATTGACACAACATGTTGAGCAGATATGCGCGTACGTACATAAATTAATAATAATTAGGTAACAATAGTCTTTATTATTAACTAGAACTGGCAAAATATTGGGCCGATGTTGATGCAGTGTAGGATGGGACCACCGGGGCATCGCCCTCTTTCGAATAAAAAAAAGATCATCAAAATCGGTCCATATGCTGAGGAGTTATGCGGGGACAAACATATAAATTATTATTAACTATAACTGGCAAAATATTGGGCCGATGTTGATTTAGTGTAGGATGGGACCACCGAGGCATCGCCCTCTTTCGAATAAAAAAAAGATCATCAAAATCGGTCCATATGCTGAGGAGTTATAAGGGAACAAACATAAAAAGAAAAAAAACATACGGGTCGAATCTATAACCTCCTCCTTTTTGAAGTCTGTTAAAAATAGAGTTTTCATCAAAAACAAAATTCCTTCGTTCGCGAACTAGATAAACTCATGTACTAACAGAATCTTCTTCACTGTTCGATTTCAGCTGATCCGCCTCAGAGAAATCGTGCTCACCGCTAAACAATACAGCTTCCGGGAGAATGGCTGTGATTCCTTCATTATTTAATATTTTCCTACAACAAAATTACTGAGAGATACTGAATATATGTACATTTAAAATAAGCAAATAGCTGTAAAAAATATACATGAAAAATGCGATGTATGTTTCTTACAACTATTTCCATAATTTAGAAGTACATATATTCAGCAATGAAGGAAATAACAGCCACTCTGCCCAAATCGTGCTCACCGCTAAAAAATATAGCTTCCGGAAGAGTGGCTGTTATTCGTTAATTTTTCAATACTTTCCTATAACAAAATTACTGAGATTTGCTCAATATATGTACTTTTAAAATAAGCAAATAGTTGTAAAAAGTATACATTAGATTTTCCACAAAAAATTCCTGAAAATCACGTTTTTTTTTCGCCTGCTATCTAAGCTAACTATGACCCTTTGAAGGCCGAGTTTCCTAGCCACGGCCGGCGGCTGCGGCCAGCGGCGGTCCCACTAGTGCAACGGAGACACAGATGCATACTTCTCCATTACACTAGTTGCACCGCCGCTGGCCTCGGCTAGGAAACTCTGCCTTAAGTTTTCAAACTTTTGTCCAATTACGCGCCACACTGTGCCCCGCACCCTCGGTATCTTCTTAACCGTTATCATACACACGCACGCTGTTCACCAGGATCTTCCCCTCCCCCGCCACCCCCAGTGCACCCTCTGTCCACCGAGCACGAGTCGAGCAACGTGAGAAACGAGCTGCGGGAGATGCAAGCGAAGCAGTGCAACAAGAAGAAACAGGCCACCGTGAGTCCAATAAATGTACAGTAATTTTCATTTTTATCTTATTTACAATTATGCTTTCGCGCGTTATTGTCATTGATTTCTTATCAATTATTTGCCGCTGTGTACCATTCGTTTCGTTGCACCGTATCGTTTGCACGCGAGAGGCTAGGAAAACCCAGAGTTCTTAGAGCCCTCGAGGCTGCGCGCCGCGAAATTAGACGCGGCGAGCGTCTCCGCGCGACACCGTCGACCCCGCGATAAAGCAGAAATTATTGTTGCGCTGTCCGCTCGCCACGGAAGGTAAACGTTTCTCTTATATTTAGGTGAAGCCTATCTCAGCGGCCGATCAGAAAACTCTCTACTCGGCCATTGCTATGGCACAGGAATTGACGGCACGTTCCATGACAGATCTTGAACATCCGCCGGAGTCTCCCCGAACACCTGCCAGTCCTTCAAGGCGCAGAAAGTTCTCTTTTAAGTTGCCACATCAACACAGTCCCAAACCAGACAGACGACACTTTTCAGAGGAAGCTGCCAGTATACCTGACATACAGGTACAATAAACAGTGTTTTTTTTTTCTTTTTTGCTCACACCAACTAACATAATCGAAACACAGTTAGCTTTGCACTCGAACGACTGATCTCTCTCATTCGCGCGGACTAACACGCGACGGCCAGATATACTCGCGGTCAACTGTCATTCGCTCGTCCAGCGACACGGATAATCTCTTGAGTCTCGATACAGACACATTTAAGTCCGCCCGAGACCGTCTCGTTGAAACTGTTATGGAACAGAGTTAATTCCTGATGCCACACTAAAGAGTACGTATATCGCATTCGCATACTGTTAACACCCCCCCAAAGCTGGGTGGCTCGTTCGTACCATAAGTTGACACGACGCTTGTTAATCTACAAGGAATACTAATCTCGACTCTCCTCTAATCCTTTCCTGTCTGTTTACTTTTCGTTTGTTTACGAATTCTTCGATTTCTGTTACTTCGTCTTCCGTTCACCGTTGCATCGCCACGTTGAGATATTCTTTGGTTCCGAACGGAAACCCTCGGCCGAATCTTTGCGCGACGCTTCGCTTGTTCCCGCACGACCCTCCCCGATCGTCCCCTCGAACCGCCTGCATGCCACCGGAATCGGTGCCGAACAATCAAGTGGTTGTGCTCGAGCCTGCAATCGCTGTCGTCCACGGTCTCCAGCATAGAGTCTCTCGGCGCGCCGTCCACCCTGAAGCTGCCGTTGTGGGACAAAGCGTCCGCCGAGTTCTGCTTCGCGAAGTCGCGGGAGCTTCTGACCAAGCCCAGCGCCTGGACCTCCTACATGGACATCGAGTTCGACGCGCATATTCTCGACAACGCGGCGATGAAGCAGAATCTCGTGAAGTCCACCGAGTTCCTGGAGAACGGGAACAAGAAGAGCAACCTCCACTGCGAGGGCTCGACGGACGGAGGCGGGAAGCTGAGCGTGCCGCAGCAGAACGGGAAGATATCCCTGGGCGAGAATTCCAACTTCGACTTCCCCCGCGACCCGAAGAGAGTCTCCGCCAGCTACGTGGACCGTTACTTCGAGCAGCCGAGGTACTTCGACGACGGCGCTCTGAGCTGCTCCGCCGAGAAGGCCTCGTACTTCGGGGACGAGAAGCTGGATAAATACGACAAGATCAATAACTTGGAGCAGCCGAGCAGGCCTGCTTGTTACTCGAACGTCCAGGAGCAGAGTTCCAGCGCGGCGAGCAAGGCTAGTCAGAAGAAATTCGCCAGCTGCGATCAAGCCACCAGGGAGAACGCGACGAGCTTCGACGCGCAGTGCGACGAGGCGAGCCTGACGAAAGAGAAGCCCGCGAACTTCGCGGATTTCCCGCGCGGCAAGCCAGTCAAGTTCGACTCGCCGAGGGACAAGGCGGGTAATTTGGATCTAGGAACTCGGCCGAAAATCTCCAGCTCCTTCAGCGACTCCTCGAAGATGAACATACCGGAGTTTCCTAAGAAGATCGACGTCGCAAAGGCGAGAGGCGGGAAGGTGGCTTTCGCGCCGAGAAACGCGAACCAGGAAGCCAAGAGCGGCATTTACGGCTCCACGGACAGCATAAAGACTAACCCGAAGACCGGAGGGGGATCGGACAGTCCCAGAGGGAACGTGGAGGCTGTGAGGATCAATATCCAGAGTTTCCGCAAGATCGAGCAGAACCAGAACGGCCACGACGCGTTCCCGTTCGTGATATCCAACAACCCTCTCTTCATCGCCGAGTCTGAGAAGAAAGAGTCCCCGGTTTACAGCAGCTCGGAGAGCCTGCGAGTGAATTTCCAGAGACTCAGAAGGAAGTCCGACGCGGAGGCGAACAACCAGGCGGAGTTGAGCAGCAAGCTGCTGGCAGAGAAGTACCAGCGCGAAGTGTCCGGCCTGGAGAGCGTGAAGAACTACTTGGACGCGAAGAAAGGGCAGGGCTTGAACCTGGGCCTGGGCAAGCTGACGCAGAACATGATCCAGCTGGGTAAGAACATCGCCTTGAACTCGAGGAACATGGAGAGCGCTCCACCCAAGTCGCTCGTGAGCAATATGAGGAACCTGGACCTCTCTCAGGCGCAAACACCTCTGCGAAGCCTGAACATCCCTATCCAGAAGCCGAAGCACTTGGACCTGAACATTCCCCTGCAATGCCAGTCGCAGATCAGCATGAAGCTGAACCTATCGCAGAAAGCGAACCCTCCGACGAGCCCCACCATCCACCAGCACATCCTGGAGCCGCCCAAGCTGTACCAGAACGATAACTCGAGGAAGGAGCTGCCGAAATCCGACCTCCTCGTAGAGAAGATGCCCGCGGCTGCTAATATATACAGACAGAGGACCTCGTCTCTCTCGGAGAACAGAAAGCCGCCGACAAAGAATATCCGGCGATCGTTTCATCCGACGAATGACTCCAGCGAGGACTCGGACTCCATATCTCACTCGGAAACGGACATACGGAGTCGCCTGCGTTACAAGAGGCGCCACAAGAAGCTGCCGCACAATCTGCGTCTGAATTTCAAGAACAAGGGCCACTTCCTGCATCCGGAGTCAGCCAGAGGCTTCTCGTCGATAGAACTCTGCGGGAAATCGCCCCCGCCGTCGACCAGTTTCCTCAACTCGCTGTCGCCGCCTTTCTCCTCCAGAAACAATCTGCTCTCTTGGCCGGAGAGCGCGCCCAGCTCCAGCCTCACCTTCACCAGCAACTCCGACCTGGACTCGGACACCAGCTCGGAGTACCCGGAGTTCACGAACGACATACTGACTTTCCCACCCTCCCCTGCCCCGTAAAGTTTAGAGACCCCGAGTTCCGTAAACGCTCTCGATCCAACCCGGAGCCTGGTGCATGCTCTTCGCGTAAACGCATGGGACGATGCCAGAGTTGGGCGGTACTTTTGCGACCTTTAACGTGCCTCGCCAGGCCTCGCGACCGAAGTTCCGGTCGATAATTCTTTAGCCCGAAGCAGAGACTTCCCGAAGGGTCCGCCGGGGGCAAGTTCCCGAAGCCTCCGTTCTCGCTGGATCCTCCGCGGGGAGCGGCGTCTCTCCTGATTTCCACGTCAGCTCTGAACTCAGCCGATAGTGTCCAAGTAGCTACGAATCCTCGCGCGGGGCTTCTATCGGAGATTACGAATGGTAGCTTCCGCGAATGTTGCTCAACGGCGATGAACGGCGGCGAATGCAATCGTACTCGCGGATCCTTGGGGCCGCTTGGATCGTCGCCGATTACGATGAATAGGAAAACAATAACCCAACTCTGGACAATACGCAGTGTACTTAAATCGGAGGGAGCTGTCCGGGGACAGTCTCTGATCGCATACGCTTAGCATGCTTGCATGTTACATTAATTACTAAATAACGTACTAGCGGGTAACACGTTTGGATGCATTTACACGTTTATACTGTTTGTACTTGGAGGAGGATCGGAACGGTGGATTCCCTCGCGACTGGAGTCGCGCCCGGGGCAGCTACGCGCAGGCCTCGTTACCCCCGACGTGCCGCGCCCCCAGACGACGCATCAGTTTCTTTTCCCGGAGTAGTGTATCCACCTCTAGCCGGTCTACGTGTCGAATGTAACTCACCCCCCCCCCCCCCCCTCTACACTTGCACTTTGATACCAAGAGAGAGTGTCGCCCAAGCGTTCGCCTCCGCTCGCTCTCGCACTGTCCCTTCAGTCGGAGAGGATCGGCCCGCGTGCACACGCTCCGCCGAGGACGCTCCTTTGTTCGAACCGCAGTCTCTCCTCGTTTGTTACTTTCGCTCTTTCTTTTTTTTTAAATTTCTGTTCTCTTCTCCCGAATCTATCCCCCTCCCACGGCTTGTTTAGGCTACGTTGTCGGAGGAGGCCAAGGAAGTGTACAACAGCCTAGTGGAGACGCCTAGCATAGACACGGCCGCGGACACGAACCCGTTGCGCATGCTGCGCTCCGGGGTGCCGATAGTCAGGCCGAGAGTCCGGGGGAACAAGCACGCGACGCTGAGCCACACCGGCTCCCACCAGGAGGGCCTCTCCAGCGAGGCGTTTCACTTCGACGCCTACCACAGCGGCTCCAAGACGCTGCCGAAGCTCCGGGCGCCGCCGCCGCCGCACGCCCCGCCGCCGTTGCCGCAGGCCCGGCACCTGGAGAGGCACCACTCCGCCGTGGAGATCGAGAACAATCAGAATCAGAGCAACGTGGACGAGAATCCCATACCGCTGCCGCCCAGGGACAGGTCCAAGACCCTGCAGCCTAAGTCCAGCCTGCCTAGGCATCAGCGGAAGCATCCTCTGATCATTCCCGGCGGCGGGGTGACCAGAGCCCTCGCGAAGATGGCGGTCACCACGCCGCCTATAGAGGATCAGGTGGACGGGGGTCTGCAGAGCGCCGGCTCCTCGGCGGCTGGCTCCTCCCTGCAGGAGGGCTACTCGTCCGAGACCTCAGCCAACAGGTGGGAAGCGCTTATTGATCGATCGCGGGAGTGATCGCGAAGAGTGTGTATCGCTCAGGAGGCGAGTGTATCGTACGATAGTGAATGAAGGGAGCGGAAATTCTAACCCAAATCGACGGTTATTGTATGGTACACTCTAGTTTGAGTTCACTATTGCGATTCGAGAATCCAGAATAGGGTGGAGCTTATTTTTCAGCTATGAAAATATGATCTTCTCACCGTCTCAATTTGTTCCTTTCTATGAAAAATGAAGTCGAGCAGAACACGAGCACGATTGGTCTATATTTATGGGTAGCTCGATGATGGTGAAATTTCCAGTGTACGTGATAATTATATGGAACGGCTTGGGACACTAACAAGGAGAGTATTTTAGGTGTCCGCCTACGATCATTTTGAGTTTTGGATATGTTATAGAGGGCCGAAAAATAAGAAATACGTGTTTTTTTATTTTCCCCCGTTTTCATATTTGGGCGGTGAAAACTGCGTTCAAAGTTGGGGTTGAAAAATCATTTTTGTGGAATATCTCGAGAACTATTAGAGATAGGGGAATGGTGCCAATGGACGAATTTTGTGTCTTCGAATGCGAAATATGACTGACTCGCCAGATTTTCCTCTATCTCTAATAGTTCTCGAGATATTCCACAAAAATGATTTTTCAACCCTAACTTTGAACGCAGTTTTCACCCCCCCCCCCCCCCCCCAAATATGAAAACGGGGAAAAATAAAAAAACACGTATTTCTTATTTTTCGGTCCTCTATAACGTATCCAAAAATCAAAATGATCGGAGGCGGACACCTAAAATACTCTCCTTGTAAGTGGAACTAGTCAGTTACTACTGATTTGTTCCTTTAGATACATAAACACAATATAAAAACTTTAGACAATACATTCTTATGTTTAGGGGTAGCTCAAGTGAGTCGAAGATTATAGAAATTATGAAAATTCAACATACAGTTAGTAAAAAAAGTATTTGGACACTTTTTAAAATCGCATAACTTTTTTAGAATTGGTCTTAACGACTTGATTTTTTTTGAGGACCTAGAAGGATTAGTTTTCTAAGTGACGTGTTTCGTCGTTTTCGAAAAAATTGCAATTGGTCGGAATAGCGAGGAAAATAGTAAAGGTCGTTTTTTAAACTTTTTTTGTGAGCTTGTAATGAAAATTCAAAAAACCCGTTTGTAGATTGAAGTAAGTTATATACATGCCTAAAATTTCATCAAAATCGGTTAACATTGCTCTGAGCTACAAACGTTTAAAGATCGCAGAATAAGGTCGAGAATCGCTGATTTCGGGAATTTCCCTTATTCCGCGATCTTTAAAAGTTTGTAGCTCAGAGCAACGTTAACCGATTTTGATGAAATTTGAGGCATGTATATAACTTACTTCAATCTACAAACGAGTTTTTTGAATTTTCATTACAAGCTCACAAAAAAAAGTTTAAAAAACGACCTTTACGATTTTTTCGAAAACGACGAAACACGTCACTTAGAAAACTAATCCTTCTAGGTCCTCAAAAAAAAAATCAAGTCGTTAAGACCAATTCTAAAAAAGTTATGCGATTTTAAAAAGTGTCCAAATACTTTTTTTACTAACTGTATAATGGCCATATTTTAATTTATACAGGGTTAGGCGATTGAAGTGTCACCAACTTCACACCGGTATATCTGGCACCGCGATATTGCCAACTATGTCAAATTCGTACCAATGACAGCTGTTTATATTGTTTACAAGCTACCACAAGCATTTGCGTCTAAGTTTTATGGAACAAAAGTTATTCGAAATGGAATTCAAACGTAATAGTGTGATTGGGTTATATTCGAGTGGAAAATCACAACCAGCTATTGTGAGCTCAGGCATCTCAAAGTGAATAAAATGTTTGTGTATCGCACCATAAATCGTTATAACGATACAGGCAGCATTGCCAAACGCTATGGTGGTGGACGAAAAAAAGCAGCGACATCACCTGAAATGGTTCGGTAAGTGAAGACTCGACTTGAACGAAATCCACGCCGTAGTGGTAATCAAATGGCCAAAGAACTGAGAATATCCCAGCGAAGCATCCGACGCATATTCCAAAATGAGCTCAAGGTAAAGCCTTACAAGTTCCAAAAGGCACATGATCTTACACCAAAGCAAAAAAAAGTTAGACTCGAAAGAGCAAAGGAGTTGTTACGCTTGCACGAACGTGGCGAATTTCCGAACATCGTGTTCTCCGATGAGAAAAATTTCCCTATCGAGCAGTTCATAAACTCTCAGAATGATCGTGTTTACTTAACTGAACGCACTTACGAAAATTTGAGCCTACGAACGGCGACCCGAAGTAATTTTCCATCCCAAATAATGGTATGGGCAGCTGTGACCGCCGATGGACGCGGTCCAATCGTTTTCATCGAGCCTGGTGTCAAAGTCAACGCGACTTATTATCGGGAAAATGTTTTGGAAGCTGCTTTAAAGCCGCGGGCACGCAAACATTTCGGTCGTACACCATGGGCATTCCAACAAGACTCGGCGCCGTCTCATAAAGCTCGTGTGAACCAAGAATGGTTAAAAAAAACCATGTTCCACGCTTCATTTCGTCCACACAATGGCTTTCGAATTCGCCAGATGCAAATCCGATGGACTATTCCATCTGGGCCATTTTGGAGAGCAAGGTGAGGACTGAAAAATATGCCACTATGGATGCGCTGAAGAAAGCCATTGTACGGGAATGAGCCAAAATACCGCAAGATCATATTCGTGCAGCATGCAACTCATTTTTTAACCGTTTGAAGGCCATAGTCAAGGCAAAAGGTGGCCACATCGAGCTAAAGTGGATGGATTCTAAAATTTTCATTATTTCCGCACATTTTTGTAATTTGAATCAATAAAAAATAATTTCACCCAAGAAAAATATGGTCGTTTGAATAGGTAACAGTTGAATCGCCTAATCCTGTACATTTACGTTACATTACATTGCCATTTGTATTTGATAAATCAGGGTTGACTAACTGGCGACTCACGAGTTGCCGGGGGCTCCGCCTTGCGGCCACGCTGAACGGCCCCCTCCATACCTACTAAACATTGACGAATGCAGTCGAATTCTTCCGTCTCTACACAGACATAAATACATTCGTTTGCTACGGCCGGCCACGGCCATACGTTTACATATAATTATAATTAATACGACAATACGAACTGATATATACTTACTTTTACTCGTCTCTGTGAATGTGAACGTGCACGTTGAGGCTGCGCCATATTATTGACAAGGGATGGTATATCCACATCAATTTTTGTTATGGCTATCCTTAACAGCGAAGATAACGAATGATCCGCTAATCTTGACCGATATTTACTTTTTATATTTTTCATAACGGAAAACGCACTTTCGCATCTGTATGTAGAACCAAACATTGATGAAATTTTTAAACCCAAATCCACCAATTTCGGATACTTTTCTTCTGATAATAATTTAAAAAAACTCCTGTCCATATTCATTTCTGGCGAGTACGAACGGATCTGCTTGCAAATTACACAATTCAACTCGATAATACATTTCTTGGTCTTCGATCAAAATACAGCAACAATTTAAAAAGCGCTTTACAGATTTCGATACATTAATGAAAAATGAGCTTATAATTTTTAATAATACAAAAGGATGTAAGATCGAAGACCAAGAAATGTATTATCGAGTTGAATTGTGTAATTTGCAAGCAGATCCGTTCGTACTCGCCAGAAATGAATATGGACAGGAGCTTTTTAAATTATTATCAGAAGAAAAGTATCCGAAATTGGTGGATTTGGGTTTAAGAATTTCCTCAATGTTTGGTTCTACATACAGATGCGAAAGTGTGTTTTCCGTTATGAAAAATATAAAAAGTAAATATCGGTCAAGTAAGTATATATCAGTTCGTATTGTCGTATTAATTATAATTACAGTATTGTCTCCGTATGTGCTCGGTTTGGTGTACACGATAGGTGTTCGTCGCTACCCCCACCACTTCTGTCTCACTCTTGTCCGGCGAAGGCAAGAGCGAGATGGAACGAGAGCCACTGAAAGCGAGTGAGGGCGGTACGAGACAGACGACACGTTGATGTTTTGTCTCCCTCCGTCTTTCGGGCACCGTGACACTCCGTCCTTTGCGTGCGCGACGAGCGTGCGCGATGGTCGCAAGCACTTAGGTGAGCACGGGAACCGCATCGCAAAATCGTGACGCAGGCCCGGCTCAAGCCTTTTTTGCGCCCTAAGCGAACTTGTCAAATTGCGCCCTTTATTATAATACATTTATTTGAGATTATTTATGACTTTACTCTGCAAAATTAGGCGACTGCCTAGGGCGGAAAGTCGACAAGAGGTGCAAAATGATATTTTCATTACTGGTATTGTGGAAAATAAACTTTAAAATTAAATATTACAAGTTGTACTATAAGTGGATTAAACTACGAATACAAATTCAGAGTAAGCTTATCAATAATCTCAAATAAATGTATTATAATAAAAGGCGTAATTTGGCAAGCTCGCCTAGGGCGCAAAAAAGACTCGTGCCGTGCCTGGCTATCTGACCGTGGCGCGCATGCGTCGAGCAGTCACGATTCCATCTGAGTGCTCGCACCCGTCGCGCACGCTCACCGCGCACGCAAAGCGTTCCATCTCACTCCCCCCTTCGGCCAGAAAGGAGCGAGAAACGAACACTCGGAATTAGGGATCTGTTCACGATAGGAGTTCAACGCCGGTCCCGACTAGCGAGCACATACGGAGACAATACTGTATATGTAAACGTATGGCCGTGGCCGGCCGTAGCAATCGAATGTATTTCTGTCTGTGTAGGGACGGACGAATTCGACTGCGATGTTTAGTAGGTATGGAGGGGGCCGTTCAGCGTGGCCGCAAGGCGGAGGAGCCCCCGGCAACTCGTGAGTCGCCAGTTAGTCAACCCTGTGATAAATTATTACATTTATCGTTCACAAATGAATGCATTTGAAAACATTTATAGTGTTCCATGCCTTTCCATATAATTATCATGTACATTGAAACTGTCGCCATCATTGAGCTACCCCTAAATATAAATCGATCGTGCTCATGTTCCGCTCGATTTCATTTTTCATAGAAACGAACAAATTGAGACGGTGAGAAGATCATATTTACATAGTTGAAAAATAAGCTTCACCGTAAGCTCCACCCTAATCCAGAACCATTCGCTGACCGTCTCATTGTACTTCGTTTGCTTTCATGTACGTGGCTTCTAATGCTTCTGCGCCGTGTCAGCTTCACTTCGTGCCGTCCCCTTCTGATTTATTAAAGAGCACAGAAGAGTGGTACACACTTCTAAGTTTAGCGACAGCTAAACAAAGCCAAGCTTCTCCTCTTTTCAGCCCAGAAGAGTTCGAGCAGCGGATAGACTCCGAGCTGGCCGCGCTGGACTCCCTGCCAGCCGACGAAAGCCGCCTGCACCGTTTCAGCGTGATCTCCGAGGACCTGCTCGAGTTCTCCGACAACCTGATCGACTGCGAGACCCCGGAGTACCGTCAGAGCGCGCAGGAGAACAGCGACGCGCAGTCGACGAGCTCCTCGACGGAGCGGCTCCAACGGAAAGTGAGCGTGGAGTCGAAATGCTCCCTGAGGAGCTCCGCCTCCAAGTGTGTCCCGGAGAACGAGGCGAGCGAGCCGAGCGGAAACTCCACGCCGACGGGCTCGAGTAGGTCCGAGGACTCGGCCGCCTCCAGCAAGCCGCAGTCCTCCGGGAGACCCCCGCTCGTGCAAAGGCCCTCGAACTACGCGATGCAGCTCGACTACGGGGAGTACCCGGAGAACAGCGGCCAGGGCAGATGCAGCGCGAGCAAACAGCCGCAGGAAAAAAGCCTCCAGTCGAAGGAGCCTCCCACCGCCGAGCCCACCGACGCCTTCCACTCCTCCGGCCTGGCGAACACTTACAACCGGCTGTCCAACGAGAAGCTGCCCGGCCACGCCAGCGACTTGTCGCGGCAGTCGGACCACGTGTCTTGCGAGGATCTGCTAGAATTCGCCTGCGACGGGCCGAACGCGAGGAGGACCCGCGGGCCCCGTAACGGCGAGCAGTCGGACGAGGTGAGGATCATGATGAAGGTGTTGCACGAGCAGTCGACCCCGGAGTCCTGCATCGCGGCGTTGAACGTCACCGACTGGGACGTGCTGGCGGCGATCAAGCTGGAGCGGCTGCAGGGCCTGCTGAAGAAGGAGAACAGCTTCGTCGGCCTGGAGGACTGCAAGGTGATGCTGAACCAGTGCGGCGGGGACGTGGTGAAGGCGGCCGCGCTGCTGCGTAACGCGGACGACACCGCCGCGGTCTAGCCGGCGTTTTGGTAACTGGCTGGCCCAGCCGGACCACGCGACTCTGGCTTCAGGAGGGCGTCGAAGCTCGGCGCGCGGGGGGCGAATAGCATTTTCTTTGAGAATCCCTTCGCCCGCTTCCACTCGTACTGCGCGCAGAAGGGTAGATCAATTGAAGCGACGGTTATTTATTATTTTAGGGTAACTAGGGCGAGGATAGTATTTCAGCGTGTCTCCACGCCTAAAGGCGGGACCTCCTAGCCGTGATCAGCCGCGGCTAGGAAATCTCGCGTTTGAGGGCGCTAGGGTGTGGTTGTATCGGTTGAGCTTCTCCTAGGAGGAATCGCTGCGGGCTGGCGCGTCGCGGGCGGAACGCTTGGCTCGGCTCGATATCGCTGTCGATGGAATCAAGTTGCGGAGAGTGGCTTTTCCGCTGGAAGCGATTAAGATCAGCGTCTTTTCGAGTGGAATCGTATCTTCCTCGTAACATCTGTTTCGTTAAAGAAAGTTGAAACGACGACATCATTCGCTCTGCGCGACTCGGATTCGATCATTTCCTCACACTCTCAGCAGCGACGGGAGTCCGGCGATGCGTCCTGCTTCCGCTGGGCCAGCCTGTGTAGAGTAATAGCTTTTTTTATTTAATTGAACTGTTAGCGAAGGAAGTAAATTGTGTTGCTTCGCCACCTTCTTCGTCTACGCGAACGTGATGTGATAATTTGCACAATAAAGCGTATCGGTAATCGGGTTTTGTGATCTGACGGTCATGGAATAGGGACATATATATATATATATATTTTGCATCTTCAGTTAGGCGAGAGGGGAAGCATCGCGAAGCCTACGACTAAGCAGCGAACGATACAAGACTCGTATTCTGTGTTCCCTTCATCTGTTCCGCGAGCATAATTATTTTCAGAGGATCATGTATTTTGTACAAGACAATCATTTTGTCGCCGATGGCGGGACGCCCGGTCCGAGCCGTTCGCAATTTCGAGGGGCTCCAGTTTGAACGAAAATTAAGGCTCGCCGCTGGGAGCGAGCCTCCGATTCCAAAGATAATATTCCCGTATTATTATTTGGTATCATACGCAGCCGTAGCTTAGCGTATCGATGATATCTCGTCGCGCACCGTTTCAGTAGCCTCGCCGTAACGGGCAAAACGAACTGGAGGCGTTTGTATTAAGCGCGAGTTAGCCCGAACTAAGCGGTAGATTTAGGCGTGTATGCGTAATCGTTGCTGGAAGTTAGCACAAACGGAGGGAGGGGAGGACTGCTTGCTATGATATTTTTTTTCTGCGCGAAGGTTTCGGCGGACGCGCAAGAACTCTGTGCCTCGCGGCCGGAGAGCCGACGGGGCGTCCTTTGTATTTTCTTTTTACCCGGTAGTAGGGTTACGATAAGCACCAAATATTACGTATGGAATCTCTGTGTTCAGTAAGATTGAGTTTTATATTTTTTGGTAGGGAGCTCTCGCGCGTTTATCCGTTAAGTTGTAAGAAATTTAGTAACTAAAGCGGCGAATCGTTGACGAGCATTCAAGCAAATCGATAGTCGAGGGGTCGACCGAGGAGGATTAGAATCAAATTCAACTCGTAGAATTTTTCTGTTTCGAGTGCCTCGAGCGCCGTGCGAGCCGAAGGGCCAATTTTTATAATACATTTGCTACGATAAGTTTCTACGATTACCTCGGGTCGCGCGGGGCTCGAGACGCCGAGGATGTTCGGCCGCAAGACTTTGGGGAACATATCCGGGATCGAATTGACTTTGACTGGAGCGAAGGCATCAGGCTGCACGCGGTGCGATCGAGAAATATTTTTCCACGCATCTTCCTTTTTTACCAGACCCTTCGACACAACACTTCCATCCGCTGCAGTCAAAGTGGATTCCAGGAACAAATTTGCTCACCGTAATCTCGCGTAGCTAACTAGCCACGCGTGTTTATAAAGTTTTTCGAAAAAGAAAATCGATAGGGAAGGGGAGCGATTAATATTAATTCGAAGAGAAGTCCGTACTTTCGTATCCCTCAACGAAGCCAAATAAGAGCTTACAGAAACCGCCTAAGTAATTGTTACTTAGCCTCTTTTGTAACGAAACGTTGAACAATAAGGTTTTCGGTTCCTGAATAAAAGTACACGCGGCGTGTATTTTCTTGTGCTGAATCTACTCTCTCCCCTGTCACGTATTGGCTTCGGAGGTGGACTGGAAGCTCTGCGAGCGAGAACATGTTCGAAACAGTTTAGGATTAACAAGCGAGTTGAAACTTCCAAGGGCCAATCGATAACTTACTAGAAGCTTCGAGGGCTGTCGAATACTTTTCTGAACGACTTAGTAGATGGTCCACTGTTATTTCAAGCGGTGCCATCAAATTACTATTCAATCCCCAACTTGCAAATCTGACTGTTGCGAAAATTGCCAAATGATGCGAATAGCCAGAGAGTAGCCTACGCTGAAGCCGGTACGCGATGAAAAGGAGGCCTATGGACACGGTAGCGTTCAGTACGAAGAGATTTTTGCGCAGGAACCGCAAAGGAGCTAATTAGAGTGAGCTCCTAAGCGAGACCTTAGGGTTGTGCATCACGAGTTTCCGATAAGCCAGCGTACTTAGTTGATCCTCTGAACGGGGAGCGAATTTCGGGGGATCCCCGGCGAAAGCGGAGCTTCGAAGGATCCCCCGAAACCGTGCGCAGATCATTTTACGTAAGATCGTTGCGCCGGATAAGATCTCTACGCGCCAACGACCACGCTTCCTTTCGCGGATGGATCCACGACCTCGGGGATAATAATCGAAATTAAGCTCGCCAAATCTCGTGGAGGGGGGGATTGATCGATGCCCACCTCTCCGCGCGGCATATATAGGGGTAAGTTGATCCTATAACCCGTTCTTTTTATACGCGATCTTATCTATGATAAGGCAACACGTTTGTACGTCTCTACATGATTATTATTATTATTGTGCGCGGAGACACGAGGATGTTTTATATCGACTGTATTTACGATAATATATACACCATTCATAAATCAAGACGCCAAGGCTGCTTCGCGGCTTTCTCTATATCCTCTCTTATCGTTACGTTGTGAACACCCTTTATATTTCATCCTCAGCTCTTTGGTTCTTACAATTAGTAAACGAATCACTTCCTGTTGAATTTTTTTTGGTAATTGCTGTTTGAATTTTCAGAGGTGGTGCAGGGAATTCCTAAAAGTGAAGGGAAATTATTATTATTCTAGGGATAATCTAGTTCAATTCAAATTAATCAGTATTCTATTTGCTTTGGAAATGTTTCATTTAACTTAACTTTAACTCAAGGGATTTCAAAAATATCGAGTGTCCCGCGCAAAGTAGTGTTCGAAAATAATCGATCTATCGAAGGTATATTGAGAGTTCCCATTGTCTCGAAGTGTCGTAATGGCTGCCGTTAGGGAATTCCCGCATTTCTTTCCGTTTAAAAATAACCTGTATATTTTTTCCAAATTCCGATCAACGAGTTATTCAAATTTTACTAGCGATTTTATCATTAACCTCGTTCGCCGCGATGTAAAGCGTAATACAGAGCGACTTGGCGTGTCGGAAGTTTTTCTAAACCCGGGGAAACTGAGAACGAGGGAACAGGGTACTTTGTTAGATCGATATCGCGCGTCGAACGTTATCGATCGACTTGTCAGATCGTTGGAGCACTTCTCCTTTTACGGTCTCGAGGTGATAAGTGCCGCGTAATTGTTCCATTTCAGTATTATAAAAAGCCGAAGCATGCGGTGGGGCCTGCGCCGCGTTAATACGTGCTCGAACTTTTTTGCGAGGGAGCAGCGAGCGGCCGGGCAGTCGGGCTGGTCTGCATCGGCCGCGACGGGGTATTCTCAGTACGCTTTAATCGTCCACGGGGCAAGCATCGCGGCAGACCCTCCTCGACATTAATTTTACGTGCTCGCAAGGGAACACCGATTCACTCGATCGAGCTTGATAATATTCCGTCTGAGACTCTAACTTTGCAATTAACCTCAAATTAATGTCGTGGTCGATCTGCGTCGGTAACCATCGATTGAAATTCGGGTATTAATGTAAATTCCCCGTAAGATTTTTACTTAGGTTAGAATCTATGTTTACTATTTTTATTAATATTAAACACTTCATTCTTTCATTATATTGAACTCCATACGTCTCATAATTTTCGATGCAAGTTTCTTTTTTGTACATAGAAACTGGAACTTTTTCGCTCTCATAGAAATTGAATTCCCTTATAGAATTATTTTCGATATATTTTAATGAATTTAATGATGATTAAGGTGTTTATTGATTTTTGTTTGGGGGCTTTTTTTTTATTTCAATCGATGGTGGAGGGTCGTATTTCGATTGTCGCGAGCGTGCCGGTCGATAATCGTCATTCGAGATGCTTCGATTCTCGGTGGTCGCGACGTGAAACCGTTTAAATTTTACGAGACGCGGCACGCGTAGGGACCGAGTGTGACTTTTCAGTGTTACTTCTAGTGTCGTGTTGTGAACGATGAAGAAGAAGCCGCAGATAATTGGAGGGACGATGCTCGCTGACTGAAGGGGCATTTCGGCGGAGGTTAAGTTGTCGAAAACAACGGTAACACATTGCATCGCGGTAAGCTCCCAAATCTTCCTCATGGCTTTCGTTATGAATAAAATTGTCTGATTTTCTTGTACAGTATTATGCAATTTGAAAGTTTGTACTCATGAAACACTTAATGGTCCGTAACTTTTTATACGTATTTTATAACCGATGAAGAAGTGCGCGGAAGTAGTTTGGTGTAATAAATGCGATAATATTCGAGGGGCTTATAATCGAGGTTATAAGAATTCTTTTTGGTGATTAACTCTCATATGGTCCTCGGGTCATTTTTGACCCAATCCCATTTTCACTTTTTCAGGACTAATATGGCCCTTGGGTCGTTTTTAACCTGATCGCGTTTATCATTTTTCTGAATCGAAAGATTCATTTTCGATTCAGGAAAATCGATTAAATCGATAATTTATTTTAATATAAATGAAACGATTTTTAATTTTTTTCCGGCAATGTGATAAAGCATACAAAATTAAACAATTCTTATATATCATTTTCAATTTATATTTAATAAATTTAAACTTATATTAAAAAAAAAAACGAAATGAGAGTGAATTTCCGTAGAAAAAAGAAAGTTTACGCTAAGTTTCACTAAAATCAAAATTTTCAAATTGGGAACATATCCAAAAATAAATAAAAAATGTAGGACAGAAGTTTCTGGGAAAATCGAGTTTATTAAAAAAACCTTGACTCCACCTTTAAATGTATTTTCTCAAAAACCGATTTTGAAAAAGAGTATTCCCCAATTTTGACTGATTTAAATTCTGGCGATCCTTGGTCAGCCGCAACAAATTTCCAAATCGAGAGCTCCTCAAGAAATTCTATATCGCACCAGGAATCGCCGATTTCGTATATAATAGTGGCTCATTAAAATTTTTTTTGAATGATAATTAGACGCAGTAGAGCATGAGCAAAAGAAATTGCAAAGGTTCAATTATTAAGCGTTATACAATTCTCCGTTACATAAAACTGGTCAAATAAATAGCTCCAGTCACTTTGGACATTGGGGATGCACACTAAATACCAAGTAGCATGAATAATTCTGCTGTTTTCGAGCAGCGATCCAATTAAAAATAGATTTCCCCGCGATGCAAAGTCAGTTTCGAAAGTAACATGCCGCTGCATCCGTCCACATTTTCCACGTCCCAATTTCTTCCTTCTTTTCCTCTTGTTTCTCGCTGTATAAATAAGAAATTGGGTCGCGAGATCGATTTTGCGCTATTGCCCGTGCTCTAGGATCGTTGTACGGAAGGAACGTCTGAAAGAGATGCCTGTTTATCGTTGCATAGCAAGAGAATGTAGCACGGTGCACCGCGGTGCAAGGTAATAGGAATGTCAGCTCTATATTACAACGTCCGCGGCAGCATTGTGTGTTTGGAGGAATGTTCCATGCGAGCCACGCTTTCTAAGTATTTTCAAAGTTATTTCCACGTGTTTCTCTCTGCCACGCAAGCGATTGCGAAACGGGCTCGTCGCGAATTTATAATTTCCCTTCGATTCGAAACTCATGTAACCGTGGAGGCGGTTACTGGTTTCCAACTGGCGCTGGAATTTTAATCCCCCGATGATACGATCTAGGAAGTTGGCGGATCGTGCTCTATTCGTGTACTTCAGTACTTTCGTCGCACCTCGTGCGGGAATCCCCCCATCATATCAGCAAAGCACGTACCTCGGACTCCCATCGGCGTTTTCCGCACGTGAAATTGTGGTCGTTTTAAGAGTGGGGGAATGGTAAAAAATTTAATATATGAATAATATGATTCTTCAGTGAGGGAAAGTTTCTTAAACTGACAGGAGTAAATAAATGCACTAGTTGCGCATAACGGCACAGTCCGTGCGGCGAACGCCTCAGGGGCGTTCAGAGAGCACGGTAAAAGATAGCGACTACTAGGGTCCCGCACGCGGGACGCGGCACACGGATTGAGTCTCGTTCGATCGCAGTTTTCTATACGTCTTCGTCGTTTCTCGCGGATGATCTTTGTTTACCCGTTCCACTAGAGTAAAAGGGGACCGTGGATTAGAGCGGAGGGTTAATGAAAGACGTTTCCGCGCGATAATGGTTGGGCGTTATGAAATCGGCGCGCACGAGGGAAGATAAGAGCGCGGTTCACGCTTCACGCTAATATTTCTACGTCCACGGAGCGCATCCTCATCGCTGATGGACAGTGGAGATAGATGGCGGGCTGGTCACGAAAGCGAATTGCGTTTCATTAGCATGAAAGCGTGTCACGGATATGAAGGTTCTAATACGTGCTCGTCGAATCGCCCATCAGCTGTGCAAACATCCGGGGAGAGTCTTTTTGGGGAACAGGATCGCTTTGATTTCAATTTCCGTGGGTCCAGTGGAAGCTAGGAGTCCCCTGAAGACGTACCGCCTCTTTAATTCGAGAATTTTGAATAAGCATAATTTCGAGAATTTTACCCATCACAGATATTAATATACTTTTTCAGAAAATACGAATTAAAAATTACAGTCGAACATAAAAGCTTGCTCTAAAATATGTATATGTATATTGTGGGATCAGGAATCCTCATAAAAGGGAGTTCGGAATAAGAGAAGTTGGAGGATCAACTTTGGCGGAGTTGGTTAGGCGTCTGCCCAGTAACCAGAGGGGGGAGATCCGAAGATCGCGGGTTCGAATCCCACCGCCCGAGGCCCGTTTTTTTCGTGGTTCCTAAAAGTCGTAGGAATTTCGAAACCTATTCCTACAATATTAAAATTATATCGTGGATCGAAATTGATCCTGGATCCCGATATTAATACAGTTTACAGGACAGATGCACAGTATTTAAAGGTTAATTAATACCAGGGATAGACTTTAGAGGATTGTTTCTTACCTCCATTGGTGTGAAAACTAATTTCAGTTGCCTCAGAGGTGTTAGACTTAATTGAGTCTGCAACTCCAAATGTAATTGAAGTGAATAAGGATGAAATATTAGTGACCATCTATATCTCTCAACTCTATAATCTACTGGGGGAATCCTCTGCAAATCTTCTACGAGACTTCAAAACCATTCTGAAGCAATTCTGAGAAGAAAAGCATTCAGGAAAACTCTACAAATCAAACTCTGTGTTAGCAGCACTGAAACTCAAGAGTAGGAACCAAGAAAGATTTACAGAACAATTGCGAATGTTTCCCTTCATCCAGATTAGTACATTGCACTCTCTACTAGGAGTATAACACACCTGAACGGTGTACCTATTGCAACGTTTCGAGTCGCACGAGCTTCTCCAATCTCTCCCAAGACTGCACGCCTTGAACAGGCGAGCCTGCTGGGTCGTAGTGATCAAGATAGGCCCCAGCTGATGGTTTCACCTGAAGATTCCCAGCTTCTCCCAGAAAGTGATTGTGTGGCCGTTTTGCATGCGCGTTTCCCAGGGCGCCTTTTTATTTCACGGACAAACGTCGCGCTGCATGGCAACAAGCGAGGCCCTGGCCCAGCAAGTGCATCCTAGCGGTCAGTGCAACATAACTGCACTTGCTGCTGCAGCCTATTGGCCGAGCTCTGGCACCGTCATCGCGGATCAACGATGTCTTTATTGGAGTCTCTCGAATCGGATTTCCGTTCCGTCTGGAGGGACCCGAGGGATTCGACTGGGTGGCAGTTTGGGGTTACAGGGTGCTCATCTTGGGGCACTTTGGAGGGTGCAAGGGGCTCAACTGGAGTCAAAAGATTTATTGGGTACTGGGATTAAATTGGGCTTGAAACTGAGCTGTAACGTGGATCCTCTTCAGGGTCGATTAGCTATGCTAGTTAGGTTTAATTGTTTGCACTGCAGCCTGTAACCCAAATGTTGAGAGGAAATGGTGTTAGCATTGAGGAGGTTGTAGCATTTAAGTGGTACAAGTGGTTGTATGAGGATTTAGCAGATTGTTTTAGGAAATTGAAGGTAATTTTGGATGAGAGATTTGAAATTATGTGTTTGAGGATGTGGACAGTGATTGCATTTATGGGTACGTGAAACCTGTAATTTTCGAGCTTTCAAAACTGTTGGGATTTTCAAGATTTCCAAGATTCTGGAGGCTCTGGGAAGCTTCAACACTTTCAGGAGTTTGAAGAGTTTCGAGGTTTCCAGAATTGTGCAGGTACTTACTGAACATCTTGAGGCCTTGGAGGCTTCCAAAAATTGGGTTCATTGAAGTTCCTCAGTATCTTAAGGACTCCTAAAACTTCTGGATTATCCAGGCTCTAAAGATTCCTAAAACCTGAAGACCTGAGGACCTTGAAGATCTCCACAAAGTTGTATATTTCCAACACCCTGAAGACCTCCATGCCTTCAACCATATAGAAAGACCTCACCATCTTCAAGTTTTCCACAAAGTTGTATATTCCCAACACCCTGAAGAGTGAAGACCTTCAACCACATAGAAAGCCCTCAACCTCTTCAAGTTCTCCACAAAGTTAAATATTCCCAACACCCTGAAGAGTGAAGACCATCAACCACATAGAAAGCCCTCAACCTCTTCAAGTTCTCCACAAAGTTGTATATTCCCAACACTCTGAAGACCTCCACGCCTTCAACCACATTGAAAGCCCTCCCCATCTTCAAGTTTTCCACAAAGTTGTATATTCTCAACACCCTGAAGAGTGAAGACCTTCAACCACATAGAAAGCCCCCAACCACTTCAAATTCTCCACAAAGTTGAATATTCCCAACACCCTGAAGAGTGAAGACCTTCAACCACATAGAAAGCCCTCAACCTCTTCAAGATCTCCACAAAGTTGAATATTTCCTACACCCTGAAGACCCCCACGCCTTCAACCACATTGAAAGCCCTCCCCATCTTCAAGTTTTCCACAAAGTTGTATATTCTCAACACCCTGAAGAGTGAAGACCTTCAACCACATAGAAAGCCCCCAACCTCTTCAAGATCTCCACAAAGTTGAATATTCCCAACACCCTGAAGAGTGAAGACCTACAACCACATAGAAAGCCCCCAACCTCTTCAAATTCTCCACAAAGTTGAATATTCCCAACAACCTGAAGAGTGAAGACCTTCAACCACATAGAAAGCCCTCAACCTCTTCAAGATCTCCACAAAGTTGAATATTTCCTACACCCTGAAGACCCCCACGCCTTCAACCACATTGAAAGCCCTCCCCATCTTCAAGTTTTCCACAAAGTTGTATATTCTCAACACCCTGAAGAGTGAAGACCTTCAACCACATAGAAAGCCCCCAACCTCTTCAAGATCTCCACAAAGTTGAATATTCCCAACACCCTGAAGAGTGAAGACCTACAACCACATAGAAAGCCCCCAATCTCTTCAAGATCTCCACAAAGTTGTATATCCCTAACACCCTGAAGAGTGAAGACCTTCAACCACATAGAAAACCCTCAACCTCTTCAAGATCTCCACAAAGTTGTATATTCCCAACACCCTGAAGACCTCCACGCCTTCAACCACATTGAAAGCCCTCCCCATCTTCAAGTTTTCCACAAAGTTGTATATTCTCAATACCCTGAAGAGTGAAGACCTTCAACCACATAGAAAGCCCCCAACCTCTTCAAGATCTCCACAAAGTTGAATATTCCCAACACCCTGAAGAGTGAAGACCTACAACCACATAGAAAGCCCCCAATCTCTTCAAGATCTCCACAAAGTTGTATATCCCCAACACCCTGAAGAGTGAAGACCTTCAACCACATAGAAAGCCCCCAATCTCTTCAAGATCTCCACAAAGTTGTATATTCCCAAGACCCCGAAGACCTCCAAGCCTTCAACCGTATAGAAAGCCTTCAACCAAAGCCTCCAATCTCTTCAAGCCTCCAACGCGTCACACTGCCAAAGGAGGTCACGCAAGATTTCCAAACAAAAGCAAACCTCCGAAAGCCTCCACCCCGGTCCGCCACCCAAAAACAAACCTGGTCTCATTACCACCTGTTCCAGGCGATTAGGAGCCCGCCCAGTGCTATTGCCACGCGTCAGGGCCAGATGCATCGGACGTAGCCGATCAAACGTAACTTAACAGGACCCAGCGACCACAGTGGCCGCCGGTGAGCGCGCGAGCGCAGGAAAGCGGCCGTGTTTCCGGTTAGGTAGCCGACAACCGGTCTATCTCGTGACTAGCCGACGAGCTGGTCTCTCTATTCACACCAGAAAACCGTCGTTGTCGCTCGTAAAACGCGGACGAGCCAGGTGATTGAGGCGCGTTTTACGCGCAAAGTGCGCTCAGCCGCCGTAGATACCGGGTGTTCCGCAACAAAACGATCGAATCGAGGCTCCGCGAAGCACATGCCCGACATGGCCTTGAATTTTAATGGCAGACTTTAAGGCGACCATCTGCTGGCTTCAACTTAAATTGTCCATGCAGCGAAGTGCACTTTTTTTAATTGGATAGAAGTTGAGTAGTATTGTTGGCTCGATGTGTGTTGGTAATATGCTCGCATTCCACTTTCGTTGGAATGGCAGAGAAGGCGGGAGATGAATAATTGAAGAAGCTAGTTTTTCTTAGCTTTCTGTGGGTGTTCCTTCTTCTTGCATTAGTTACTTCGATTTTGTCCTCGGTTCAGAGATTCCACTTGTTGGGCTTTCGGTTTCTTTTCTGGAGAGCCAGCTTTTCTCTCTTCGTATTTTTGCTGCAGCTCATTTGCCAACTTCCTGTATTAATATTAAAAAGGGGGTTATCTACGCTGGGTTGCAGTTAATTGCGCGATGTAGGGGAAGGATGCGATTCTTCATGAAAAAGTACGTCTCAAGTGTGGGATTAAGTTTTTTCTGCGAGCCTCCATTTGTGAGAAAATCAATTTCAAAATGAAGATCGTGGAAAACCGCTTATATACCTTGAGATTTTTTTGCGATTTTTTTTATTTTCGGTTCATATCAAAGCTCGTTTTTTCCCCTTCAATTTGAGCCCTCGCTCGCTTCGACACTCCAATTATCACGCCCGCTAGAGCTCAATATGTAAATCACGCGATGAACCATATCTGCGCTATACGTTGTTTTCAAAATTGATTTCCTCGAAAACAAAGGCTCGTACGATAAACTTTCACTCCACCTTTTTGATGTATTTTATCGTCCTGAATCACCCCGTAACAAATTGCACCGGCTACTGCAACATCCCAGGTAATTAAACGAAAAAAAATGTAGTAGCACGAGGTGTAAAACTGTTATGGAGATGCTTGGGCGCTAATCTTGGGAAAAACTGGATGTAAAGGAGTTATTATCGTTGTAGATTTCTCTCCTTTATGCAGCGTTAAAAAATTATATAATAGGATACGGTTCTGCCGAAGGAGGAGGGAGGGGGGGGGGGGAAGGTACACAATCAACACGCGCACAGGTTGTTCGATCGCGGGGAAGGGATGTGCATTCCGCGTGAATTCTGCTGCCAAGTCTATCCGTTAGACGCCGAATGAATAATTCATCGGGAGCGAAGGCCTGAATCATCGACGCGAAGTAAAATCCGCCGCGTCTGAAAATCGTTTCCCTTCTCGATAATTGCTCGTTAGGCCGATTACGCTGGCGAACGATGTTAATCGAACGAATACGCCCGAGCCGATAATGGAATTAGTGCTCGATGCAAATCAATCTCTCCACGTAGATCGCGCGCGTGGTCCCAATTTCGATTTCGCGCTGTTAAATGCGAGCAATGGAATGCAATTGCGAATTTTTAATCGTGGAGTCACGATTCTTGCGTAACTGGGAGAAGGGCGTTGTAAATATTCCGATTATTTAGTAGGTACTTGTATTTTGAGAAATTTTAATCTTTTTTGTGCGACTATTTGTCCTGGAAAAAGACAAAAACTTTTGTATACCCTAAAAATTCGAATCAAGGTAAATTTTTTCCTAATTTTGGATTCAAAAGAAAGCTCTCATTTTCCCCTTTAATTTGAGCCCTCGATCGTTTCGATACTCCAATTATTACGCCCGCTATAAGCGGAAACGTGTTCGGCGCGTAACGTTTTCAAAATCGATTTTCTCGACAACGATTTGTCGTACGAAACAATTTCATTTCACGTTTTCGACTTATTTTATCGTGTTTAATGGATCCACGATGAGTTGCATCATACAGTACAAAAATCTGCACAATTAAAGTACATTTGTTGTTGCTAAAATTTTTAGAAATCGTAAAAAGGTGTCCTAAAGGCAACGCAGCGAGAAAAAACTGCCAGTCTCTTTTTTTATTTAGAAGGTAGCGAAGCTATCACGGTTGGGAGTGCATACGATTTAGAGAGGCGAGCGTGAATCGCATAATTAATTTTTATTAGCAATGTTACACAATCCTGAGAGTGGCTTGTTTTCCCATCGCGGATCCCAGGTGAAAAGTGCAGTGCTCGAAAGTGGCGATTACATGAGCAGAGGCCGCCACGCTTTTGTTATTCCCGTCTCGTGGCCCCCATTTGAAAATTCGATCCGTCCCTCTGTGATTTTCGATTCGATTCGAGCCGCCGCCGATTTGGCGCCACGTACGACTTTACGAGCGGACAATGGGAATTCGAAAGGCGCTCCCGCTGTTTTCGCGCCATCGAATGCAAATCCAACGTCTGCCTGAAAAGCGTCCCTGTTCTTGCCCGTTGTCCATTCGATCTCGCAATCGGTTATTTATGCGTCCTCCACGAGCGCAGGAAGTGCGCAAGAGTCATAGAAACGCAAGGAACAATTGCTCGAGCGCTTCAATAGCGGAAAATTAAAAAATCTTTCTTTCCTTACTCAATTCTCTATTTTTAGACGCGGTAACTTATTGCAGAAAGTAAAAGAAACACAATTACATTGAATTGCTTAAAATTCTCCACCCGTAGAAATTAAAGACTATTTCAAAAACCAAAAGGCGTAGTGTAGTTATTTTTAATAATTTTAAATTGTAATCGATATTAAAAAATTTAAATTTTGGAATTTAAATCTTTTAATGCTTCAAATTTTGAAATTTAAATCTTTCAACGCTTCAAATTTTTAAATTTAAATCTCAAAACGCCTTAAATTTTGAAATTCAAATCTCAAAACGCCTTAAATTTTAAAATTGAAATCTCAAGACGCCTCAAATTTTTAATTAAAATTTAAATCTCGAAACGCTTTAAATTATTAAATTTAAATTTTTAAACGCTTTAAATTTTGAAATTTAAATCTCGGAACGCTTTACATTACTAAATTTAAATCTTTAAACGCTTTAAATTTTGAAATTTAAATCTCGAAACGCTTTAAATTATTAAATTTAAATCTTAAAGGGCTTTAAATTTTGAAATTTAAATCTTAAAGCGCTTTAAATTTTGAAATTTAAATCTCGAAACGCTTTAAATTATGAAATTTAAATCTTAAGACTCTTTAAATTTTGAAATTTGAATCTCGAAACGCTTTAAATGATTAAATTTAAATCTTTAAAAGCTTCAAATTTTTAAATTTAAATCTTGGTACTCTTTACATGACTAAATTTAAATCTTTAAACGCTTCAAATTTTGAAATTTAAATCTCGAAACGCTTTAAATTATTAAATATAAGTCTTAAATACTCTAAATTTTGAAATTTAAATTTTTTAAAATATCTAAATTTTGAAATTTAAATTTTTAAACGCTTTAAGTATAACACTTTAAATCTTCAAACTCTTTAGATTTTGAAATTAATATTTTTAAGTTTAAATTTCGAAATTTAAATTTGCAAATTAATATTTTTAATTCGTCGCTCGGTAAATACACCCCCTGAAGTGAAAAGTCTTTAAATTTTGTATTGAGACCAGAAGAGAAAGATGTGTCGCGGGGATAACGGAAGTGACGTGGTGAATAATTAAAATTGTGAGTAGAGGGGAACGGAATCTATCGAAACGCATGCGGGGCCACGATCCCTCCAGCCGCGGTGCCCCCGTAATTTTCGTGGGGGTCATTATCACCGAACGCACTCGCGCCCGTGGAAAGATTCTGAACGCAGCCTTCAGTACAGTTATAACTTCGCCGCGAGCCTGACGTCTTTCTCCCGTCGCCTCTCGTCGCAAGCCCGTATCAAACAATCGCAATCGGCTCGCTTGCAGTCTCGGTTCCGCTCGATTCCGAGTCACATCGCCCCCTAGTCGAAACCCTCCGTCTCTCAACAAATTACACTTCTGCGCCATCCAGATCTTTCCTACCAACCACCACCAAGTGTCTTCCCGACCAAAACGTCTCCCAATCACTCTCCCCGGAATGTGTTTATAAAAAAGAGTTAGTTCTCTTCGCTAGTGGGCAGATACAATTATAACCTCACCAGGAATCGTATCTTCCATCAGGTCTAGTTTCCCTCGAAGTGGCTCCCAAATGTGAGGGGACGAGAAAATGGCCAGAAAGTGCCCCGGTGCGTCTATGAGGGAACAGACAGCGTGGAATTGAGAGAGGACCGAAGATGCTGTGCCTGAAGAAGAGGAGGACCTACAGCTTCACCCAGGGCGTCTGCACGGACCTGCCCAGGCGGTCGAAGAAGGGCAACCATGGGTTCGACGGGTCCTTGGACATGGCTATTACGACACTGCCACGCAAGAACAGGTGAGTCACATTTCCTGCCTGATTTCAGATCGTGCACTGGGACTAATTCAATCTGCGACAAGCTTGGCTGGGGAGAGGGTCCACTGGACGTTGCAGAATTAACCTCGGATTCACTGGGGGCTTGGGTAGAGGTGATGCGAGCGTACTGGATTATTCAATTTGCAGCTTGAATGACGTTATTAACTGTGGATGGTGGTGTTTGAAAGGGAGCGTATAAAAATTCTTAGAGTTACATTTTCTTGTTTACTGTTGGGACAGAGTTTGGGGGACGTTTTTAGATTAGTTAAAAATTTATTTTGGAGATTTATGTACTCAGATATTCAGGCTACTTAGGGGAAACAGTGAATCTGGGGTTGAAAAGTGGTAAAGCAACAGTCAAGTGTGATAAAAATGTATTTAATAGCTGCTAGGTAATGGCAGCAGTTCAGTTAAATGCTGGGACTGCTATTCAGCTCCTATTTATTTCAGTAATTGCTAAATTATTGTAAGATTCAGACACTATTAGGTAAACGTCACAAACTTAATTATATCCTTGCATTTTCAACTCGTTACAAAATTCATGGCAGATCAGTGGTACCAATCATAAGTCCAGCCTCCGGTGCCAAAATACTTCTTACACTGAGCAGAAAGCATCGGCTTTCTCTGCACCACCGAGCGTTGCTTAATGGACACCTATTGTAGCTGATAAGATCCAAGATAATTCAGCGCACACTGTATCTCTTCCTTTGTTCCAACCGCTGGATGATTCAATTTATGCCGCATCTTGTTTATCGCGGAGGGGAGATCGGCGTGTGTACACAAAGTTGGACGATCGCGAGGCGTTTTGTTGAAATCGCCAGTGGTCATTTAGTAAATCGCGAACGCGAAGGTCGACCGGAGGTAAAAGTAGGTAGAGACGTATGGCTCTCTGTATCACCTGGACAAGTGGAATAACTTCCTACGCGCGCAACGCTGCCGCGATCCCCCGATCGCCCTCAGGATGTTGCCACCCTGCGTGTTCCTAGAGCGCAGTCACGTGTGACGTGTGCAACACTCGTATGACGTGGGAGGGATAGGTATCTTTAGCCAAGAGCGATTCCCTTTTACGAGATCGCTGGACGATGGTTGCATCAACCTGTGCTCGCTGACTTAATTTCCTTTCGAATCCCTTGTTTCTGTAATTCAATGCTGTGCGGCGTAGGTGAGGCTCTTGATGGCGTTACCGCTGGCGTGGGTTCTTTATAAAGCGGTGATTTGGATTTATCGTTCTTCTACTTGGAGGCTTCTATCATTCCTCTGAAGCTTGGAAGAGCTAGCTAGAGATTTGTAGAGCCGATGGAATTGAGATTTTTATGCGATAGAAAGTTTTACTGGGGTAGGTAGAGCTTTTTAGGAGATATATATACGAAAACCATGGGTAGAGTCTCTCTCTTCCTCCAGAAATCAAATTTTTTTTTTTGAGTAAAGTATTATTTACTTTTAGTTGATATAAGTGTAGGAAATTATAAATAGGTTTCGTGATTCCTATGAGTTCGAAAATCACGGAAAAAAACGAACCCGGGGCGATGGGATTCGAACCCGCGATCTGCGGACTCGCTGCGTGTCGGTCAGCCGCCTAACCAACTCCGCCGAAGTCGACTCTCCGGGGTATGGGGTTCCTAATCCCATTTACTCTTCACTAGGTACATGTTTCCTAACCTGTTTTTTTTTTGCTCAAAGAGTTTCAATTTTTCACTTGAGTAGTAGAGATTCTTTAAATAACTGTTTGCTTCAACTTCAATAGTCCCGAATTCATAGAATCGAACAGTTCTCTGCCTAGATAAGTGATAGACAACCCAGACACACGATTCAATGGTAACTTACCTATCCCACTATTCGAACAGGATTGTTTCCACATAATGTAAACACAAGTCTATTGTCCTCAATGATTCAAGGTCAGGGAATTGCCATTCACACAATCAGGATCCATGAATATTCAGAACTATTGTCTTCCATCATTCCAGTTATCAAATACCAGAGGGATTTATTAAGACACGTAATCACTTATCACCACCGAAGTCTCTCATATTCTTTCTTAATCTTTAGCTGGTACTGCTTCCCACAACTTGAAACCCAAAAATAATTTACATACAGAAGCAGCAAAATTTTGCAATTAAGTACCAAGTCCCTTCTGTAGTGCTCAAAAGAAAATTAAAACTGTGAGTGGTAACAAAAATTCGATAGTTCCGTTAGGAATAATTACATCTAAAATTTCAAAATTATATAATAGATCAGTGGTACAATACGTAGTATTTAAAATATTAAGCCTGGAAATTTTCATTCGACCACCGCTCAACACACAAAAACATGTAAAACAAACTTACGCTACCATTCCTTTGCACTTCCTCTAATCAGGTCTTAAGTATCCCGCTTAACTTGAACTCTGCCACCTACCCCTTCCACTCTCTCGCAAAATAACAGGAATCATGAAAAACAAAGAAAGCCAGCCCACGGGGCCTTGGTTTTCCACGCTGGGCCCACTGGTTAATTAATTTCAACGATTGTTTTCGAATCCAAAACGCACAGCAGTGGCCCAGAATGTCTGTTATTAACCCGCCTCGGACACGCCACTACTCTTATTACGCTGGAGCGCATGCCATTGTTGCAAGACGTTTCCTTACTTTAATTTATGTGTGCTCGCGCGCGCAGAGCACCTCCCCTCCCCGTGTCCGCATTGAAATGTCCGCGAATGGTGGATTTGAATACGGTCATTAGTTCCTGCTACCGTTAGAGATGGAAGGGAGAGACAAGAGCAACGGCGCGGATCATAATTGCGATATTACGTTGCGTAAGTTATTAGCCGCTTTTTATCTTGGACGCCAAGCGTTCCCAAGCTGGAACAAAGTGCGCCCCGCGAAGGACGCGTGCAGTCGGGTCTTCTTAACGAAGCTCGCGTGTTAAACGCTGATCATTGTCTCGTTTCGCCGACCATTTTCTTGTCGGGGCGCGAGTGCGGCTACAAAAACTGCCTCTGGCGAACATATCCATCACTTCTCCCGTTTTTTCTCTCTGCTGACGGCTTTTCTCTGTGTTTGAATCATCTTAAAATGATCGCGTACGAAAAATACGTCGAAAATGTGGAGGGAAGATTTTTATGCAAGCCCTCGCTTTTGAGAAAATTGAATTCCAAAATGTGGGTTGTGGTGTGCACTTGCGAATTTTAGTATTTTTGCTATAATATTTTTGAAAATGGTGGAAATAAAAATGTTTTACATTGGGGTCGGATTAAAGCCCTGTTTTTGCCCTTTAATTTGAGTCCTCGATCGCTTCGATACTCCAATTATTACGCCCGCTGTGCACGGAAACAACGCGCCGCTGCGCACCATGCAACGTTTTCAAAATCGTTTTTCTCGCAAACGGAGCGTCGCACGGGAAAATTTCATTCCACGTTTTCGACGTATTTTGTAACGTAGAATCATCTGGTACTTACGTTCATTTTTGTTCGAACAATATCAAGGAAATTCTACAAGGATGTGCCGTGGTCGTACGGGCAGGTGAAAGTTGCAATTTTACAACTCACTAAGTAACTAAATGAAATTTACATCCGGAACGTTATGCGGGACTTGATGAGGTTTCGCATCGCATCGCGCACTCAATTTCGAACAGGATCTTACTAAAATGATCATGTGGCATTATTTATTATCCAGTATCACGCGGAGAGGGTTTTTAACTTTTTATAAAACTTTCAACTATCTTCTGTGCTCGATACGCGTAGCCAGACTACACAAAAAAATTCAGCTAAATCTGTAAAGTCCTTTTGCAAGTGCCATCGCGATTTCCGCCGAGATAATTGCTTTTTTCTCCGCGTGCGCGCCTCGGTAAACTCTGAAAACGGTTCGATCGATCGCGGAGTAGCGGTTCCGCGGTGGAATGGAACGCCGATCGTCGGGGGGGGGGGGGGCCGTGGGCCCGGAATTAGTCCGCCAGGCCGGACAATCGCGCATTAATCTTCGACTTCTGTTGCGTTCGAACGAGGAAGAGAAGGGAACGGAGAAGGGAGATCGCTTCCCATTAGGTAGAGACGCCGATTGTGAGAATCTGGCTTTCGGTACTGCCCGTGTACCTGGGATCCAACAATGGACCTTGCACCGGGGATAAGAAGCGAAAGAGGGAGCCGTTATCGTTAGGGTCGGGGAAAGAGTCGGCTTTCGTAGACCTCCCGTCGGCCCTGATGCGGGGAGCTCTCTCTCCACGCGTCTCCTCGGTCGGTGCCCGCAGCTGGGCGTTGTTTGGTGAAAGTAGTGATGGGTATGAACGTCTCGCGAGCATTTTTGTTTGAACGCGTAACGGTAAGTTTCGGTAGATCGAATCGTTGGAAGTAGCGATGGGTTCGAGCGCGTCTAGAGGGCATAAAACATCGAACCGAGAAGTATCTCTCCCACGTTTTAGCCTTCGATCCTACAAATAACAGATCCCTTTCTGAGAACGCAAGGAGCAAGATGGAAGTTATCTCTCGCTCCTGTAAAAAGTTCACGAGCAGAATGTTACTAGAAGCTCCCGCGAAGATACAAAAAGCCCGTACATGGCATCCCACAGCTTTTGCCGACAGAAGAAACACGTTGGTTACGTGGACGTGGAGATTACAAGGCGAGGAAGAGCCGACCCCCCTTTATACGCCGATCTAACCGGTAATTAAGCACGCTGACACGATTCCGGAGGAACCTCCATCTAGGAAAGACCTCTGCGCGGAGGATGGAGAGGAAGGAAACGATACCAGATAAGGTGCAATCGCGACGTCTCTGCTCTGACTCATCTAACCTTCTCACGTGACTATTGAAAGGAAGCGATGGACTAGGTGAACGGCGAAAGACGGGATTTTTAATACGCAATTAGCGCGAGTTGCCATCGCTACCTCTTCAAACAACAAAACTGATCCACTTCTTCGTCGTTTCTCTAAATGGTAACCATAAACTCTTGGGTTATTTATTTTCTATTTGATTAAATATTCCGAGGACGGACGAACTGGCGGTCTTCATAAAAATTATGCGGTCACACTTGGTCTGATTCGCGAGACCCCCTTTCTCTCGCTGTTTTTCTAATTCGGAGACTTGTTGCTCGTGAAAATTCTCGAATGGCTCGATCCACGTCTAGGATCGTAAATACACCATCGCGAAACGCAAGAATTCGTTGTGCGCGATCTTCTTGCCTCGATCTCGACGTTACGGAACCCGAACTCAATCGAGTGAGACGCGTAGTCCTTGCGCCTTTTGATTCCGCGCTGGGTCGTTGCACCTGGATGCACCGTGCCTCTTCATCGATGGCTGGCGTGCGGGCTCCAGTTAAAAATATTTCCTGGAAGCATTCTTCAAAATTGTCGAAATCAAAAAATTTTTGGGGGGGGGGAGGTCACGAATTTTTTTTTACTAGGGGATGGGAGTAAGGTAGCGTCTTACTTAATATATTTCGACCCTTAAATATTTTTTAGCCCCACAAAAGTAATTTTAGTTTAAATTTCCCGAAACCGAGTTCAATGAATTATATAAACCGTTAAAAGAATTTTGATACCTGAGAAATGCAATGTAAAAAATATTGCATAAGGAGGAGGGGGTTGGAATATAAAATCTTACGAATTCTTTTACTGGGGGAGGGAGGGGGTAAGAAATCGGCAAAATTACCCTTAGGTAATTTAAGAGCGGCCCCGGAAGGGAGGGGAGGCAGAGTTTCGATTTTTACGGGATCTGGCCCCACAAAAATTGCGTCAGGACTGCTTCTCTTGTTGGCATGCCGCGTCGATAAGCTGTGTTAAGGTTACCTAAGCACTTTCTATGCCAGGCCGATGCTCGACCGCCTCGCGCGGCCGTCGATTCCGAATGGAAATTGTGTCGGCGGCCTGCGCGTTACGTGGAATGTCGTTCCACCGATAACGAGGGACACCACCAAGGATACGTTGTCGCTCCGACCACCTCCGATTCGGTTTCATTGACGAAAGTTCTCATTGACAGGCGGTCCCACTACTCCTCCGCGACCGAAAGCGTGGTATCAGTTGACGCGAGGGAGTATCGAGTTCGCAACGTTATTCGAGCATAATAGTGTGTTCCCCAGCTTATTTCAGCCGAGGGAAAGGAAATTTGGTACCGAAGAATTGATTGTATATGCCTAACAAGCGATAGCGAGGTCTATAGGAGCCTAGGGGAGGATAGGAAACGTGGGAATCTCGAAAAATTTCGATGCTTCGATACTAGATCACTGGCGAACCCCGAAACTAGTTCATCTCGTGTTTTGAGCGCTTGCATTTGAAATCTCGCTAATGCTTGGTGCGTGTACATTCTATACGTGCACAGAGCTACCAAAATGAAGATTCTGGAGTGATGAAGGTCGTCTTCAAGTTCGAACCAATTTACAATCCATGTTTCCTCATTTAACCCCATGAAGTTGAAATTGTCGAACGTTTTGCATATGGATCTAGTTGGATCTTGTTACGCAAGAGGGGATGGATGCTAATTACCCGTAATTACGATTAATTACACCCATTTGCCTGTGGCCCGGGTCTGAGAACGACACTGTTCTCAGACAATTTGTCGGCTGTGCAGAGATTGCGTTTCGAGTCCTCTCGTGAACTGTCCTCGTTACACACCGTTATCTCTGCCTCTTTCATCCACCTGGCGATCTCACCTGGGGCCTGCCGCTTTAGAAAATGCAGTGAATTTCGTAGAAAGTGTCCCGGGTACACTGGCGATTCACGACTCGTGCGTTTACTTTGGTTTCTCGCCACGACCCTTTCACTGTCACCACCTTTCTACTGTCTTCTGCACAAAGACTACTTTTTTCCTTGATCGGTGGGCGATAGTAAGACATTTGAGGGATAAAACTACACTGAAATTAATATACTCATTAAGAGCAGAATTTAGGAGTCTCTAATTAACACTCTGACTGGCGCAGGGTTTTGAAAAATGCCACTTTAAGTCGGTCAGAACTTTTCGAGGGTCCATTTTGCTGGGAATGTGTTGTGCAAAGCGAATCCAAACTTCGGTTCGTTTTCAAAGTTCAGAGTGTCAATGATCTGGGTTCAAAGTTCAAAATTACAAGTTTCAAAATTTGAAGATTAAAAATTCAAAGTTTAAAAATTCAAAGTTTCACTGATCAGTTTCAGAGTTCAAAATTCATAGTTTCAAAGTTCAAAATTAAAAAATTCAAAATTCAAAGTTTCAATAATCTGAGCTCAAAAGTCAAAGTCTCAAAATTCAAAGTTACAAAGTTCAAAATTCAAAGTTTCAAAGTTCAAAATTCAAAGTTTCAAAGTTCAACATTCAAAGTTTCAAAGTTTCAAAATTCGAAGTTTCAAAGCTCAAAGTTTCAAAATTCGAAGTTTCATTGATCAGTCTGAAAGTTCAAAATTTATAGTTTCAAAGTTCAAAATTCAAAGTTTCAAAGTTCAACATTCAAAGTTTCAAAGTTTCAAAATTCGAAGTTTCAAAGTTCAAAGTTTCAAAATTCGAAGTTCTACTGATCAGTCTGAAAGTTCAAAATTTATAGTTTCAAAGTTCAAAATTCAAAGTTTCAATGATGAAAGGTTCAAAGTTTCAATGATGAAAGGTTCAAATTTCAAAATTCAAAGTTTCAATAATCTGAGCTCAAAATTCAAAGTTTCAAAATTAAAAATTCAAAGTTTCAAAGTTCAAAATTCAAAGTTCAAAATTCAAAGTTCAAAATTCAAAGTTTCAAAGTTTCAAACTTTCAAAGTTTAAAATGCAAAGTTTCAATGATAAAAGTTTCGAAGTTCAGAATTCAGTGTTCAAAACTTCAACGTTTAATGTTCAAAGCTTTAATGATCAATTTCGAATTTGCATCGGCCTCTGTCGCATGGAAACGCCCTTTCAGGGGATCGATGGGCCTCCGATGAATTCATATCACTTCCCGTCGGAACGGAAACGCCTGGTGTCGCGGATGGAATATCTGAACGATTGGAAACCGCGTGTCGCCTGCACACCGGCGATCATAGTCGTCAGTCTCGGTTTCACTGCAACTAGGCGGGGCCCGTAGGTTGCACCCTCGTGCCAAAACGGTGCGTGTCGTCAATGTTAAATGTTAAACGCGCGATCCCCGTAGAATTCAGATCACCGCGACACGACTACAATTCTAATGGGTCGCCACTTTTCCAATAACTTTGGCGCGTTTTCGCGAATTGCTAGCTATTGTTAGCGGGAGCTAACTATGGGAGAATCCCCCCCTCTTGGTCAAAGGTGTCTTGAGTAGAAGGCTTATAAATACTGTCTATGGTCATGTCGAGGAAGAATTATATTTGGGGACTTCTCGCAATTCATCTTAAATGACAGAATTTTTTTGAAATTTTTGAGAATTTTGAAATCGGGGTAATTGCTATTTTTATTTATATGAGTATCAAGTTCTTGATATGCCTGTAGATAAAATTAGTGGAAATAAATGACTATAGAACAGTGCTAATAATTTTAGAAGTATTTATTTTGTTATTAGTAGTGTTTAGCATTAAGTCTCGTGTTATTAGTGGAAGTAATATTGATACTTTGAACGATTAGGATGGTGGTAGGGATGAATTTTACTGCTTATGCGCGTTGCGTACCGTGCGCATCGCCCCGCAGCGCTGCAACCTGTTCACAAATGGCGCTGAGTGGGTTGCCTACTGTGCAGGCACCTGGTCTTCTCTTTATTTACATTCTCCTCTTTGTTCAAAGGTTTGAATAGAAACCATTATAATTTCGTAAAATCAATTTGAAGATATCTGTATTTTAACTTTCGTTAGCGACAAATAATAATTGACACTAAAATTATTAAAATTTTCATGATTTTACACACTTATATTCGTCGCATAAAATATTGAAGACACAAGATAGAAGCACAGTCTTGAAAGTAATTTCTATTTTCCTAATTTTCAATTTAAAAATGATTTTTCATTGTAATATTTAGCTAGTGATCTTACTGTCAAAAATATTCCACGAACAGTGTACAATTGAATCAAAATAATTGTATCAATCATGCACAGCTTTGAATCAAGTATTAAATTTAACCTATCCGAACACTTCTCTGTTATCTTTTATTGTTAAACGTTCTCACTGCTGATGACTCCAACTCTCCAAGGTGCCCTTGGGCTGCTTAACAAACCAAATCCGCTTCCTCTCTCACCGTCCTTCCAGAACCGTGAACGCCGCAAGAAGCGGTCCATAAAACCCGCGCGAAATTGCTCACGTACTTTGCATCGTATTTTCTTCCATTTCGACAAACCATCGGACACAAATGGCCCATTTCTTACGCAACATTCGGCGTGAGAAACTTTCCTAAACTTAGCACCTGTCATTCAATTCAATTCGATCATCCGATTCACTCTATTTCAGTTACCTAACAATGCAACAACCTTCCATTTCTCCACGCATTGTCAGTACTAGTTGCCGAAAGAATACTTAAATTTACTATTAATTTAGATATAGAAACGTTTAACTAATATGAGTTTTAAGTTTTCTTTTGACAACCACAATGCACCATTCCCAACTATATAAATCCTTCCATACCCTAAAATTCATAAAAATAGAATAGAATAAAATTCATAAAAATAGGGCTTAATGAATTCCCAAGTTCCTTGCACACAGAAAGTAATTAATGCATGCGGTACGTGACGGTAGGTGTCTCCCCCCGCCCAGTTAGTCCATATGCGCAGTAGCGATGCGCGTACAATCGCCGCTAAGTCACACTCCCGTCCGTAGATTCGTGGCCCCGGTTCCCGTGGTTTTCTCGGGCTCAATAGAATTCGTGTGCCGGCCGTGAAAAGAAAGCACCAATGGCAAGGTGTGTAGCGTGCACGATGCGCAGAGCGGCGGTTTGGCAGCTGGCGCGGTGTTTTGGCACGTGACCGTTGCCAACGGTCGCGGCACACCATGCGTGACCCCTCGTACGCACCCCATAGTATGTTTTCAAACGAGTTCACGCGAGGTGCTCGGTTTCGTTGCCGCACGAGAGGAAAATCACCGCGAAATGGGCTTGAAATTGCGTCGTCTGCTACGTAGATTATGGTGAGTGATCGTTTTCGTCCCATCAAGCTTAATTAATCTCGATCTCAATTGCTCGTAATGAATGTTCGCGATGATTCAAAGGATCCGTTACTTTTGTTGGTTATGTTTCGCCTCTGTGTCCTCTGGCGCATTTTGGCGCCCCTTTGTGGTTGTTTTTGGACTTCCTGAATTTGAGAAAATCGCCGAATTTGTGGTTCTTCGGGAATATACAATTTTGATGAGAGATAATTCTGTAGGTCTGTGTAATTGCGTCTATGAATGCTTAATTTCTTATAGCAAATTCGATGGGAATGTTTTTACAAATGTAGATAGAGGGAGGTGCAAAGGGCGCGGAATTAGGTGTCGAATTGAAATAATCTTGTAGATAATCAATTTTGTAGATAAAAGTCGATACTTTTATTGCACGAAGAACAGATTAATTAACAACCATAGGAAGCTATAATCACGCAAATATTCCGAAAAATGTGTTTATAGTTAAAACAAAACTATTAATAATTGTGTTAAATAATTATATACCTATAATTCCCAGACTTAGAAAATTTTAGATCCTGGAAGAATTATAAATTTAGCCATTTTTTACCTCCCTCTTTTTGGCATGTTTATAATTTGCGACATTATAATTATTACTTTGAGTTTGGGATTCGCAGATGAGGCAATTTCTCGCGGATTTTTTCGCGAATGCAGGAACTCTATTGTATTGTAATCGATTACGCTCGATCCCATTGTAATCATTACGAATCGTTAATGAGAAATTAATTAGGGGATTGTGGGAGGCCGCCTGACGACTGACAAAAGACTTTCTCTTTGTTGCAACGTAACGAATGTTCCATGGCAGGGAACAAGTGTAATCGGCGGATTGAATGTAAAACAAGGGACTCGACGTGGTTTTACGATCAGACGAGGTGGTGTAGTTTCTTAGGCGGCTTGTCGATGACGAAACAGATTGCTTGCGAAATTAGTGTACTACAGCAGGTTTAAATGCCCATTTCTTGCCACCTGCTGGCGTCGGCGTGTTTTCACGGCGAGGGATGTTTTCACGTAGTTCTATAGAAATCATTGCAAGTATCTTCTCAAATTTCTTCAATCTTTATTTTGAGAACAAAACAAGCTCCCATAAGAAAACGTTCCAACTCCAAAATTCTGATTTTAATGAAACTTTGTGTGAACGTAGAGAATTATTTGAATTAAAATTCACGTTGGAGGGTAAAATCAGCCCTTAAAATTATCGCGCTTTTTCGTGTTTTTAATATAACTTTATTTTTTTTTTTTAAATAGTGTGCAAGCATAAAAACTAAACAATTCTTATATTTAAAGTTTCTTCCATCTAGGATCGTTACAGTGTCATATTTAAAAAAATAAAAACTGCTCTCACTCCTCAGAAAAGGTATCTAAATTCAAATTTATTAATATTTGCCTTTAATTCAATTCCCTTTCGTGGATAACATCGACTTTGAAAGTCAAAATAAAGTCAATCTCCCGTGGACCGTTTCGAGAAATCTGATACTCGATCCTCGTTCACTCGAGATGTTTTCTATCCATGGGAAGATGAAGGAAGAAGGTAACAGAATCGCTGGCTGTTAGTGGACTGTGACCAGCTCGAAAGGCGACGGTTTGACGAACGGCGACCGATAATTAAGTCCTCGGGAAAAGTATACGTTCCGCGAAACCGGCTAGCATCTTCTCGCGCTGTTATTAAGCTCCTAGTGATCTCTTTTCGCCGGTACGTCCGCCATGGGAGTCGAGGAGATTCGCCCGCGAGAGTGATAAGCTTTTGCGGTATGTAAATGGCGGTCGTTAAGTGGCCGCAGCTTTTTCACCTAGATCATTGACGGGGCTGTGGAGGATTTTATTTTCGATTGGATAAGGCGATACCCTAAAATTATTGTGCTATTAGGAAGACGGGTGATAGATGCTAGGGATCTATAGGGTGGCTCACATAACGTGTCCTACCCGAATATCTTCTGAAGCGTGGGTTTTATAAAAATGTGTTTTATATAGTTTTTTTTTTTAATAACCTACTTGTTCTCTTATAATCATATAAATGATATGATAAATGATATGATAAACGATATGATAAACAATATGATACAAATTATGATAAACGATATCATAAACGATGTGATAAACAATATGATAAACGATATGATAAATGACACGATAAATGATATGATAAATGAAACGATAAATGAAATGATAATTGATATGATATGATATATTATATAATTATATAATACTATATATACTATATATACTATATATATATATATATATATATATATACACACTATATAATTATATAATATAAAAGGTCTTATCATCTTTTAATAAACGATATGATAAAAAATATGATAAACGATATGATAAAAAATATGATAAACGATATTATAAACGATGTGATAAACGATATGATAAATGATACGATAAATGTAATTATAAATGATATGATAAATGATACGATAAATGTAACGATAAATGTAACGATAAATGATATGATAAATGAAATGATAAGTGAAATGATAAATGATGTGATATGATATGTGATATAATTATATATTATATATTATATAATTATATAATATAAAAGGTCTTATAACTTTTTAATCAGATTTACTCGAAAACTGTGGCTCACACGAAAAAAATTCTTCGCATTTTCGATTCATTTTTTAATCTACAACGACCTTCTATCATCTCAGACTTTTTTTATCTCGAAGCCACGGGGGTACTTCTATAACGCGCGAGAGAAATTCCGTGCCGACGAACCGTTAGATCGCCACCTGTTCGAACTGACTCGCATGCGAGGGAGATTTCAGCACAAACACGACGATACTCGTTTCAGCAATTGTTCAGAAAATTTCTCCCGTGCACACGGAGTCGCAACGCCCTAGGGAGTGAAACTAAAACAATCGACTAGTACGGCGACAGTAAACACCGTCTCGTTGACACAAATGTTCAAATTACTAAAACTTTCTTCAAAACCCAACATCACCATTGGAAACTCAGCGATTTCTTTCACAACACCAAAATAGAAATTTTAATTCCCTCGAGTTCCTCCTCGACTACCGTTACTTAAACGTAAGCCATTGCAGAGGCGGAGGAAAATGTGTGCCAACAATTAGGCCATTAATTTCAAATACCCAAAAACAATTCAAAAACATTCATTCCTGCCGCCAGTTTTCGAGCGTCAGCGGCGAGCGCCGAGCGCCGGCGAAGGCCGCCGAGCGGTGCCGACGCGCGAGCGCGAAGACTGCCGAAGTGGCTCGCGCGAAAGCCGTTACCCAGCGGTCAGTCGTAGTCGTGCGGTCTTTAGGTGTTGTTGGCTCCTCGTCGCTCTCCGCCACGTGTGCTCCGAATCGTGTCTCTCTTCGTGACACTAGCACACACCTATCCTAAGCTCTTAACTCCTCGATCGAACCCCCTCGTAAGACATCGCGGCTGTGAAACAGATATGTGTCCCTGCGACCTCGCGAGTCGCTGAGAGGAGGTCCTCGATCTTGTCGCGATTACAAGTGTCAGTGAGAAGATTCCGAAACCCGTGGAAACTGGGAAGGGCTGCTTCCAGGGACTCGAGTAGAAGGTCACGTTCAACGACGGCAGGGATGACAACAGCGTCGACGTAACCGCGTGGTGAGTCGATTGTTGTCGCTTAAGAAGGCCGAGCGTTTCGTATAGCTTTTCCGGGAATTGTCGACCGTGCATCGAAGTCATAAATTGTAAATGTTGTAGCGGGTCCGAGGCTTCCGATCGTTATCTCGTATTTCTGTCAGCTCGTCTCTGTCGACGCTCGAAACATGTTTACTTTGGAATTCAGTTTCTAGCTATTAAAGCAATGAATGACTCCTCGAAGTCGACTGCCGGGACGTAATAAGTGTCTGCTATATATCGTTTCGCGTTACTAAATAGTGATTACAGCTTTATCTCGCTGTCTGCATAGATTACCACATTTGCAATAATTATTGGAGGTATTTCGTTTTCGAATTTGTCCTGCGGCGTGAATTCCCGGAATTCCCTTGTTGGCAATCATGGCGCCTCGGGGAGATACGAGCGCTACGTAAGTCATTGGCGTTCGATATTTGAAATGCAGGGAATGTGAGTCATTGCGATAATGATAAGGGATTGCAGTATCTTATTGCAGTGGAGGTCGATACACTAATAAGGATATTGGGAACGCCTGTACTTTTTGGAGAATATGTTGTTTAACCTCAAAATGGTGGTGGATGGAGTTTCATATTTGAAAAGGGCGCCATTTTTTCGGGGGGTGTATTGGAAGCTACTTTTAAAATTTCCCGCGTTTGATTTCACTTTTCAATTTTCGATTTGAATTTTCAAAGTTCCTTTGCATTCGGTTATCATCGTGATAAATTATATGGATAGCTGATATTTAAATTATGTTTTATCATATTTTAAATTAAAAATTCTATTGTATAGAAAAAATGATCACAGTAATTTTTTTCGTTTTCAATCTTTTTGTTGGGTATTAATAAATTTTGGAAATATTCTAACCTACAATTTGTCACTTTTTTAATTCTATGATGCAGGTATGTGTAAGATTGTAACGTAGAAATTTTATTTTCACGAAATTTGAATTTTTCTATGCGAATAATTTATTAATCCTTCGATGTATGGCGAGAGTAGAGTTTTTATCGGAATTCTCGATTGTAATCTGTGTTTATCGCTCCTCATACCCTCTTTCGAGTATCGTGGCACACTGAAGTATCGTTTATTTCAAATGGGAGTTAATAAAAGCGTTGTTTTGATCCACTTTCGAGGCGAATCGAAGATAAACACTACCTTATCGCGGAACACGTATCGAATACGTTCATACTTGATTGTTTTCTAGATTTCGTACAGGATGATATCAAAACAATGCGTCGTGTCCATGAAAGTGCAGCCTTAATCGCGATACCGTGGAGAATTTGATAATAATTTGCGTGCTCAATTATTATTAAAAAAATACAAACCTAAGTCAAGCAGTTTTAATTCTGTGATAATTCTATTAAATCCCCTGTGATTAGATACTACATTTAGAATCACGTCCCCAACAGGTGGTCAATTTTCAATTAACGACTCCTGTCAAATTGCAGAAAAAAAGAGAAGTAAATTTACAAGATTTGTTTAGCATAGTTTGCCAAGTTACTGTTGACTAATTTTATTGAAAGAGCAGCAAGTTAAATATGGAACGCCTAGCCTTGGTTGTTTGAACAACTTAGTGTTTAAAGGCGGCTGCACAATTGAAATCAAATAGCGTCACATTTCACTGTTTCTATAATACTATCGTGTATTCATATTTATAACAAAATGGCGAGGTGTATTATGAAATTCAGTCAATAATTTGCGATATATTCTACCCTCTACTCTTTTATGAATTGTGAATACACCTTAATGTAGTAATGCATAAGTTTAAACTCAAATTATCGTGGTACTGTTAAGTGTGCTAGCACATTAAGGCATTAATTTTTTTTGTGTACAAATGCAATTTAACATAGCATTAAAGCACATGCGAACCCGCCCTAAGGTTTCCTTTTTAGCATTTCCACTTTCAACGCCATAAATATTCGAAACCCCGTTAGTACCAAGAATCAACCATTACGTAAAAAAGGCGACATCGTAACACTCGCTAGGAGATACCGATTGCAAAATAAAAACGGGACTTTAAATATCGTCGTCTTATCGGGAACAAATCTGTACAAACTTAATTAAGGTCGGGTTGCGAAAGAGTCCTACGACTGAACATCACCTTTGCGTTATTTTTCCCTTCTTCCCTTCTTTATCTATGAATGAAGACGTTTAATAATAATAATAATATATTTCCCAAATTTAATTCCACCAAAGTAGCAAACATGAATGTTAGGAAGAAGATGAGCTATTTAGGCTTACTATATCTCCCAGAATTATGCAGAATTGAGGTGAAATTGAGTTTATAAATACTCAAAGTGAGGAACATATTTTCCTCGTGTCGAAGTGCGTAGTCGAGGACGCAAATTCGACGGCTCGTTGTAAACACTCCAGCGTGACCTTTCCAAGCTGTTGTGTAGACGGGGTCTTTGTATCGTTCGAGTCACACGAGAGGTTTACTTCTTGTTTTCTACGTATCTTTGCCTGGAACAGTGGTCGAATCCAGGCGATCGTTTTACGCGTAGGAGCGTGTTGAACGCGACACGCCCGTGTTACGTGTAAAAATGTTTTTTTTTTACGGTCGTCGTTGGCCAATCCGTTAGCTTCGGTACAGTAGTTTATGGGTGGTCATCTGCTTGGCGACGAGAATAATAATCGTAAAGTGATTGTTGGCACACGACGACGATGTTGGCACAGTTGGTCGTTGGTGAGAAGTTAGATATTAATAATAATAATGTGTTTATTATACTATATAAAATAGGGGGAACAGTTTGGGTGATTTTACAGTGGTGGTGAAGAAAGATTCAAAAGCTTTAGGACTTGGAAATTTATTAAACTATTCTTATGAATTTTTAAGGATTCATTGGATTAGAATTGGATTAGGGTTAGCAGGATTTATTTAGTGGGGAATGGTATACAGTGGTGGTTAAAAAGAAGGTTTAAAGCTCTTCCAACGTAAAAATTTGTGAATACTTTAGGTAGAAATTTGTTCAACGCTTTGGGTAGAAATTTATTAAATACTGTGGATAGAAATTCATTGAATATTTTGGGTAGAAATTTATCGAATACTTTGGGTAGAAATTTATTAAATACTGTGGATAGAAATACATTGAATATTTGGGTAGAAATTTATCGAATTCTTTGGGCAGAAATTTATTAAATACTTTGGATAGAAATGCATTGAACATTTTGGGTAGAAATTTATCGAATTCTTTGGGCAGAAATTTATTAAATACTTTGGATAGAAATGCATTGAACATTTTGGGTAGAAATTTATCGAACTTTGTGTGTGCTATTTCACATTTATAATCCTTCAGACACTGAACATCCCCCTCTACTCGTTCTTAACCCACCAGAAATCCATCCACCCTCACAATACTCTCATCCTCATCATTGAATGAATTATCAGCCACGATTAGAACACCATCAATGAGTAACCAAATATTGCCATATAGGACTCTATCATCAAATAACTTAATCCAACATATCTTATCTCCTCCAGACGGCATTATCGAATCACTCCCTCCGACCACGTTCGTTGCTCCTCTTTTTCCTTTTCTTCCACTTGCAACACGCAACCTGTGCAGATGAACAGATACTTTCGCCTTTATCCTGGCCTTGATTCGAAAATCTGGGCCGCATTGCGTTAGTATCAGCAATCAGGGTGCACACAATGACTGCTTGCGTGCGTCGGCTCAATTTGCTTTGACAACTGTGCCTTTTTTACAACTCACCAATTGCCCCATATTTCAACGACCCCTCCAATTTTGGTCACAATAAAAACAGAATTCTAACTGGACAGCGGGACCCTAACTTCACTCCTACGCCAATCAAATTAACCGAAGTGCCGTTGAACCTCCAACTCAAAATTCCATCGCATTTAATCTTTGCAATAAAAAATTTGGAATTTCTGAAAAATGTATCGCAAGGCACCGCGAATAATCAAAGCTTCAGGGTTTATAAGTGAGATATAAAAATTGTTAGTCAATAATTTTGCATTAACTGTCGGCGCGTTTGAAGTCGAGTTAGCAAACAATTATCGGCGATTAATTTGTGGCATCGGAAATACGATATCCGTTGGCGAAGTGGGCGATTTGGAAAGTCGAATTTGAGGGGAGATAAGATAATAAAAATGGATCTGTAACCGAGAATAAATATCTGAATTCATCGAAGAGGGAACAAGGTGACGTTTCGATTAAATTATTATCGCGGTGTCCTTTTACCTTATCACTATCGTATTTCACTTCTCGCATGAGATGCCTGGAGCCTCGCCCGGCTAATTACAGTCTCAGAAGTGAAAAAAGTTAAAACAAAATTTGAGAAGCACGTCCAATTAAAGATATATAAAAAATGGTCACAAGGCGTTGCAGGTTATTTCAAATAAAATTGTCAGGCCTGTTAAGGTATTTGAGCGTATTAATAAATAATTAATGACCGAGATAATGTTTCGTGTTAGATTTTAAATCGCCGCCTTAATTATCGCCTCATTTGCATAAGTAGATCGGTGGAATTTAAATTGAATCGAGCGGACTGAACGAATGATCGCGATAAATATCGTGGTCGGGAATTTTTGTTTACTTTTTTCCTCTCTTGCTGGCTTTGGGACGAGAAACAAAGCACGTGGCGCGTTAAATGGCCTATTCAAAAGGAGACTTCCGTTTCCTAGTCCGATTTCCCGCTTTCGAATTTTCGTGTAATTGATAAACCAGTTTCTGAGTGCTTTGGTTGGTTTGCTAATCGATAATGCGGGATAAAAATAATTTCGATACAAGCGGACCGCTTTTCTCGTCGCACTTGACTTTCTCCCGAGCAGTTGTCCGCGATTATAAAGCGAAACTAATAATTTTAGAAGGCGTTGACTCTGTAGACTGGCTCTTATCTAAACATCGATCTGTAATTGATCTTTGCACGCTCGTTTCAAGATCAACTGTTACGTGTGCTCACTCACGAGCCTCAGGAACAAATCTATATTTGCAAAATTGATGAAAATATTTATAGACTTGAATTCAAAATATCTTTAAACCGAACCTGCTTCAAATAACCCACTGTACGTCTAGAATCGAATTTTGCAACCGCATAAAAAACAATTAGAAAAATAAAAATTGGGCAGAAATATAGAGCTTCAAAAAACATTCAATTTTGCCCAAAGAATTTTTCTTGTACCTCAAACCGTTTCCAAGATACAGCCCTTAGAAGTTGCATGCTACCTTTGTTGTCTTCCAGGGTGCCATTTTTAAATACTCGATTATCTCCGAAACGAGGCGTCGTAGGGAAAAAATTCTTTCTACAAATCTCCCCCATTTTTGCGCGCGGAATCGATTGCAATTGGTCCCGTTCGCGAATTTCGATCGTGCGTCGCACAATATTCATTATTATCGCGATTCCGTCGGAATACCTAACGCGAGGTACTGTTACGACTAGGCTCGGCGAGTGCGCCGCGGAATTTGCATGACTTCCGATTATCGGTTCCCTGGTCGGACGCGGAAAAAAGGCGGCGCATCGCGGAGGCAGAAACGGGCGGAACCGTAACTGCGCCGCTGCAAGCTCACGCAGACCGCGACGAAGTGCACGTTACAGTTGGAGAACGATATATTACGCGGCGGTACATCCCAGTCAGTGAAACTTCTTTTCCGGAATTCTTTCGCCGGCGAATAATTTTTGTGTCTTCCTTCATGCTGGCGATCGCTGAATAATGCATCGCCCCGTGTCAGCCGTTAGAATCGTCTGACTCAGCAGCTGAAAATGGTAGGGAGGAAGTTTTTGTTTTGGTAGTCGACGCTTTGTATCTTGCAAGGGGACCTTCAGGTATTTAGCAATTTCAGAAAATGTCGATACTTAGTCAAGGTCTTCACTCGGACATTAATTTCCCAAAGCAGCAAGGCGCGCTTTTCAGCCAAATTCGAGAAAGTCGACTTTGAAAAATTCCGAATTCTTTTATATACATTTGATAGAATATTAATAGCGACATGCCGCGTGGGTCAGTGCGTTGCGCTCGCGACTACTACGCGCGAGGTCACTAGTTCCTATCTCACTGTTGCCATTTTTTTCCCTTTCTTTATTCGTACGAATTGACAAATAATTAAATATCATTTTCAATTAAAAATACACATCTTGTTTTAAATTATCTCTAGCTTGAAAAGTGGTACTTTTTTTTGCTAAGTAATTTTTAAATAGGAATATTTCCAATAAAATAATATTTGGATACAAAAGTAGGAAAGTCGGGTAGGAAATGAAACTCCTGGAAACTTGAGGGAAACAAAAGGGTAGGACGACGAATCTAGTGGTTTGAGAGACTGCAAGGGATTTTCGAGTATACGACTTTCACCCAGATCCTGCTAATTAGAATTTACACAACTTCCGATTAGCAACTCCTTCCGGCCTTTCGCTGGCTGCTCATCAGTGCTGTGCAATCTTTATGGTGCCACAGTCAGGATGAAGGGATTTCGAACTAGGATCACTCCCTCATTACCAACCGCGAGACCTCCAATTTTCCCCTCCAGAGATAGAACTGTAATTTTTGCACAGTTAGATAGTTTCGTAGTGGGATAAATGCGTTGTATATAATTGCATATTTGCACAGTTCTATATTTGCATAATTGCACTCAGAATAATATTCAACACATTTTAAATTGTAAAGTTGTATATTAATCCAGTAAGGATTCGTGTTTCTGAAAAATTTTCGTTTAGTGATTTTAAGTAGCCAAATTCTTCTGCCCAGACTATAGCGCCCCGCGGTTGCGCCTCCCTTGCAAAGACAGTTGCAGGCCCATTTACGACGCGTAAACACAGCGATTTTGCAATGAAACAAATAGAGGCGGATCAGAATCTCCGCGGGCGATGTGAAAGTATCCTCTGCGGGTGACAATTCTCGTGGAACGGAGTAAAAATGGACGGAAAGAGAGAAGCCTTGAACGTGAACGGGTATAAAATATGGTTCTTGCGGTACGCTTGTGATACAGTTTATTCGCGGTTTCATGCGTGACGAATTAGGGCGATATTATAATTCTTTTAACTGTTCTGCGTTACGTTGTGAAAATACGACTTTGCATACTTTCTACAATTTTGGAGGCGAGGAAAAACAAATTAGTCAAATTTGAAAAAAATTGGTGGAAAATTGTCTAGGGTTAAAAAATGACTACAACTTTTTGTTTTGATGTAAAGACTAATGCATTTTTTTTGACACTAAGGAAGATACTTCCACTTTAAAAATAATACAATTACAAATTTCAAATTAAATTTTCTAGACATTAACTAATCTTAAAAAACTATCGTTGTAATTAAGGCGCCGCCTTTGTTTGATATAGTCCGCTCAAGACACGCGGTTCTCCGAGCCCCAGGATATTCAGCAAGATTTATGCAGCAACGCGCGATTAAGTAATACGTTTGTTCCCGATCCGTTTACGTAAGTTCGTGGCGAGCACGCGTGTCCACTACGTGACCGTTCGAATGCACGCGGTACAGGAAAGTATTGAGAATGGCTTTCAATGAAATTCTGGTGGATTTTGTCCAGGTCGGGATTTGGTTGGTTCCGCGAGCGGTCGCATTTCGTATTCACCGCGCGGGAGACGCGTAGGATGCACCGTTACTCGCCCTGCAATGCAGATTACGCGATAGGTAAATGCACGAGTCCGCTTGTGTTTCTTGAGATCGCTCTTAGGATCGTCTCGCGTTTGCGGTGCTCTGGAATGGTCGCATTTGCTTTGAGGAAGGAATCGAGGAGTACATAATAAATAGGAGGTAAAGAGTACGCTCAGGGTTCCGAATGCATTGAGTCTGAAACGAGAGCGATCCCAGGGGGCTTAGAATCGTAGACGTTGAAAATGCTGAGTGATAGAAGTCTCAAATTCTATGAGTCTCAGACGCTAGGAATTTCAAACTCTAGGGGTCCCAAACGCTGAGAGTTCTAAACGCTGAGAGTCCTAAACGCTGCGAGTCTCAAACGCTGAGAGTTCCAAACGCTGAGAGTTCCAAACGCTGAGAGTTCCAAACGCTGAGAGTCCCAAACGCTGGGAGTCCCAAGCGCTGGGAGTCCCAAGCGCTGGGAGTCCCAAACGCTGGGAGTCCCAAACGCTGGGAGTCCCAAACGCTGGGAGTCCCAAACGCTGGGAGTCCCAAACGCTGAGAGTTCCAAACGCTGGGAGTTCCAAACGCTGGGAGTCCGAAACGCTGGGAGTCCGAAACGCTGGGAGTCCGAAACGCTGGGAGTCCCAAGCGCTGAGAGTCCCAAACGCTGGGAGTCCTAAACGCTGGGAGTCCCAAACGCTGGGAGTCCCAAGCGCTGGGAGTCCCAAGCGCTGAGAGTCCCAAACGCTGAGAGTTCCAAACGCTGGGAGTCCTAAACGCTGGGAGTCCCAAACGCTGAGAGTTCCAAACGCTGGGAGTCCCAAGCGCTGGGAGTCCCAAACGCTGAAAGTCGCAAACGCTGAAAGTTCCGGACGCTGGTAGTACCAAACTCTAGAAGTCTCAAACTCTCGAGGTCCCAAACACCTTGAAATCCCAATCGCTTAAGTCCCAAAGTCTAATTTTACACTCAACTGCAAATTGTCCAACTTCTGTGATAGCAAGTCGGGATGGAAACTCTCATACATTTATAACACCTACTTTATATTACACGAAAAATGGGACGTTTTGTACCTGCTTTTGTTAACGCTACTCCTCTGTTCTTCAAAGTCTTCCATGTATCATCGTTATCGCGGCGAAAATGACACTTGCGACTATTCTTTTAGCGACCCAAACGCCTCTAGATAAGTGATAATGTTCACTGTCCTCCGTGGCATTGTTTGACGTCGTATCGCGACAAGATTCTTTCTTAATCACCCGTAATTACTCAGTTACGGATTTTATTCCACAAGTTTACGATTAGCGAGATAGCGATCGAGCGTTGGTAGTAACCTTGATATCTAAGTTCTTTGATGAGTCACAAACTTCCATTTCGTTGCACAGTTACAGAATTTTTCGATCCAGAAATGAGGAAAAATTTCTGAATTAAAAAGTACTTTTTTTTAGAAAATTTTTATTTATCTCCAAATAAATTCTTCATTCCTGAATATAATGTTACATAACTCCGCGCCGCGTGTTTGCAACATCTCATATTTGCAATGCTTATCAGCTATATTCATCGACGTCAATTGCAGAGCTCTAAAAACTCTTTAACAGCAGTTTAAATACCCACACTAACAGCTGCGAATGGCGACTTATAAATCTCTGTTACAACAGTCCCACCTTGCACCTTTATCACCTTCACACATTAAATATAACACTGCCAGCCGTAAAGGACAAGCTACACATAAATCCTTCAAAAACAAAATTTCCTTTACTCTTCCAAAATCCACTCTTCTATTCTCTATCAAGAAACCCAAAAATCCTTCAAAATGGACGTGGATTTCCCATTGGTATCCACGTTCTCAGTTCCACGCAGCCTTCCTCTAGCAACGCGCGAAGCGATCGTCTTTGCCGAGTTCATACTCCCTGTCGCGACGCAGCTGTCCAGCTTCTTTCTCTCCTTTTTTACTGGCCAAGTTCCCGAGAAAGCGATAACGCGAGCCAGAGTGCGCGATTGCCGCTGGACCGTCCTGTTTCTGCGCTTTTCAGGAGACCACCGCGCGTTCCCAGTGTGCATGGATCACCGCACTAAAAAATAATCACCCTGTAGATGCTAGAAAAAACAATGTAAACTCCTTTCCTCTCATCGCGGAATAATTTTAATTCTCCAGGACCACTGTACACAATTTCCCCCATCATTGTGCTTGAATACTCCTCCCTCTACCCTGGGCCACTCCCACCACGCCCTATTACTCACTCCCTGGAACCGCCCTCCCCTAAATCCTATCACAATCTGAAATAAAATAGTGCATCTCAAAAAATTCTCAAGGCTACCGATCCCATTTTCCTAATCTTCTCATCTTGCAAGATTTGCGTTCTTCTATCCCCCCACAACCTCCGCTATTTACTATGATAACCCACCAACCGCCAAAGATATAAATTTCTTGCCTTCGCACCTGATACGTAACTGGGAGTGTCTAAAGTCATCCTCCCCTCTCTGTGGTCTCATCAAAACGATTACACAATTCCCCTTATCTCGCCCACTACCAATATTCAGAATTAAAAAAGAAAATAGGCACTCTCTTTCGTCATCGAGTTACGTCCGCAGCAATGTCGTCGGCAGGCCGAAGTCCAAGTCACCCGAGCAACAACGAAAGTATGGCCAGGACGGGTGAAGAAACGACGGCCATCGGGGACCAGTTTTTCCAACGAGGATCGTCGATGCGCGCGCGCGATCTCGCAAGACCGCTTCTTGCGGATCAGGCCTCAGACTCGTTCGTCCGAAAGTTCTCGTCGGGGAACGTTAATCGCCATCGTCTCCCGTCGTGGTTACTTTCGATCGACGCCAGCCAGTCGTGACACGTGGCCCGAAAATTTCGGTGAAAACTGGTTCGCCGACCCGTGCGCGGTAAAAATTCATCTCGATGCAAATGTGGACAGCTTGGCTGGGTTGCTTAAATCACGCGGTTGGAGGCTGGAAAGGTCAGTGGAGGCTTGGAAACGTTACTTGGGCGAATCGGAAAGGATTTATTTCTAAAATTTAACATTTTAATTGTGTTAATTAACTCAATGTAGGCTTATATACCTTTACGACATAGAGGGACTGTCATAGAAAGGGTTTTGTATAGGGTTTTTCATGTATAATGGTCATAGTGGGCGTGGCAAAGGGCGTAGGGCCTAGCAGTGGGCGTGGCCGAGCACTGTGGTGGGGAGGCTCCGCCCACTTTGCCCTTTATCGACTCTCTTGGAGCTCTAGCATCTTTCATTATAGCCTAGGGACGTTCGGAAGGACGTAATCGAGGCATTCGAAGTAGAAAGCAAGAACTCTCAATTTCGAAATTGAATTTGTGTGTTTGAAAGAGTGGATGGCATTGGGAATCGAGGAGATACAGTTCAATGGTTCTTATTAGAGATCTTTCAGCTTTCTTTCAACTTTTTTCACCCCGCGCATAGCGTCCCAATCGACTTTTTCCTTCCATTCGCAGAACGAGAGTCGTTTCTCCTCGCCTGGTCGTGGCGACCGTCGGTTTCTTTTCCCCCGCTTTCCCCGCGCGCGTTTAACGTGACCCTGACCTCGACACTAGATGGATTAACACTCTCCTAGGCGACGCGTATCCACTAATCGGAATTCATTTGCGAACGTAATGGCGGCTGACACTCTTTCCCTCCGGGGACTTTTACTTGTGGACACTGGACTCGGCGATTGAAATTGTGGTGAAACATTTCAATGTCGGCAATTGAGGCTTGGACTTAATGGAGTGGTAAACATCGAATTTTCTTGGGGTAATTTTATTAAAATATTTTTACTGTTGGACACTTAAACTGGGGGCAAGGAAGTCTTGGATTTAATGGAGTGATAAAAATGGAATTATTTTACAGTAATTTTATTAAAATATTTTTACTGCTGGGTACTTTAACTGGGGGCAAGTTTTGAACTTAATGGAGTGATCAAAATTGAATCCTTTTTTTAGATGAATTTTTCTGAGTTTTGCAATATTCCAAGTGGAAGAATGCAATTCCACTGATGTTGTGTGTTGAGAAATTGTGGTCGACTGGTTTTTGCGATGAAAAATATTGGAAAGCGAGGGGACGGCGGTTGTCACCGCGTGGAAGACAAAGTGGAGGAGCGATGGTCGTAATTTTTTCGACGGCTCTGTACCCGTTTAAGAAAGTCATGCTTATTAACCGCCATTAAGGACACCCCGCGGAAAGTTCGCTACCCTGAGGGAAGGAAAGGCGACGTCGCTCTCAATTTTTACTTTCTTGCTCGATCGGGTGGGAGAAAGTAACGAGAGACGCATTCTGTCTCCAGGAATCAGGAAGACCTCGATAATCTGCCATGAATCTCGAAGAATGAACTTTCTTCGACGAATTTAATTCTAACTTCAGATTAGTATTATTTTCTTCGCCCAATGGATATCGCTGAGATTTTCCAGATCTCGGTAGAAATATTTCGTTGGATTGTTAGAGAATCGTGCCGTGTCGCGGTGATCCTCCATGTTGGCAATTAGAGAATTCGCTGGGCGTTAAGTTGATTAGCGAGAATCAGGGATCTCGTGATACCTAGTTGGCCAGATTCGACTAACGAGATTAGTGGATTAACGAATTGAAGTCACGAACTTTTCTGACCGGAAACTTATCTAGTTTGGAGAAACTAGGTTGACTGGTTTTCCTAATTACAGCTGTATCTTATACTGCTACTAATTAGTGCAACTAACATTCTTACCCTTAGCATATATTGCAGCTTTATATCATTTTGAAATGATACCCCATGGCAGTATTTTATGGTGCAACTATGTTGTGTGCTACTTTCGAGTTCTGCAACTATGTTGTGTATCACTCCTGAATATTTAGCGTAGTTTTGCTTTGTACTAGTTTCCAAGTCCAGCTATGCTTCATATTTCTTCTCTGTGGTTCATTTCGATTTGAAATCATTTTTGTGGTGCAACTATATCCCATATCCTAGTTGTGTGGCGCAACCATATCCCCTATCCTAGTTGCGTGGTCCAACCACATCCCATATCCTAGTTGCGGGGTGCAACTATGTCCCATATCCTAGTTACGGGGTGCAGCTATGCCCCATATCCTAGTTGGGTGGCGCAATTACATCCCATATCCTATTTGATTGGTGCAACTATACCCCATATCCTAGTTGCGGGGTGCAACTATGACCCATATCCTAGTTGCGTGGTGCAACTTAATCCCATATCCTAGTCGCGTGGTGCACCTTAATCCCATATCCTAGTTGCGTGGTGCACCTTAATCCCAAATCCTAGTTGCGTGGTGCACCTTAATCCCATATCCTAGTTGCGTGGTGCAACTATATCACATATCCTAGTTGCGTGATACAACTATATCCTATATCCTAGTTGCGTGGTACAACTATATCCCATATCCTAGTTGTGTGGTGCAACTATATTCCATATCCTGGTTACGCGGTTCAACTATAATATATCCTAGTTGCGTGGTGCAACTATACTCCACACTTCTCTTACATCATACTATCATCAACGAATCTCCTAGTGGTCACTGCTATCACTTCAATAGTCACAGTAAACTCCACCATCCCCCTTCACCCCTCCCTTCCATCCCCATAATTCCACTAAACCAGAGTACAAACACACTCCACTTACCAGCTAAACAGCAGATCCCTTTAAACTGCTAGAAATTCCAAGAAGCAATGAAAGTTCGCAACTAGGGGGATATTGAATTATGACACAGACGTCGTGTACGAGTAGAAGCCGCACAACGCCGCGGAGCAACGATTATGCGTGATCGATGCTGTCATTAAAAAAATTACCCAGCGCGAGGAACGCTGGCTGCAGCTGGGTGCACCCATATGGGGAACTCGATACTCGGCGACGATCGCTGAATCCACCGGCGGCTTCATAAAAATGCATCGTATCTCCTCGAGAAAGTTTCACGAAAGCCACCGCGCGCAGAAAAACAGCGAGATTTCAGGATGAATGGCAAAAGTGTGTCGCCGGGCTTCGTGTGCGTAAATCATTCTTATCACTAGGGACGAGGCTCAAAAATCTAGACCGGTAGCATGAACTTATGTACAAGCACGTCTGCTAACATTATCAATTGAAACCAGTGTGCAAAAATTCACCGAAAAATTTCGTATTTATGAGACACTGTATAGTGCTCCCATTCTCCCTCAATTTTTAAAAAAGAAGTTTTAAACTTTTTCCCAGGTGGAAATTTGAAAAACTTTTTCTTTGCTTACATTTTTTAAGTTTTCAATTTTTGCTGCTTCAAAGTTCCCGTTTTGTGAAAAGGGCTGTATTTTTTGGGGCACACCCAGTATCGAGCCTTCCCTCGCGATAAATGGACGCGATTAAGGCGCGTTCTCAGAGCGCACTTGGAGGGATCGTTTTGTATTCGTGATCTTGATGGCCGTGCACGTTAATGAGGGCCGTTGGATCGTCAACAGAGGCACGAAATGTTTGATTAATCGGGGCTGGAGGGATGACGGATGCGCGCGCGCAAGAATCGGCCCGCGAGGGCTCGGAGATCGATAATTCAGCGCGAGTTATTCGAGGATCGACAGCTGCACGCTCATCCACCGTACTTTGTTAAATATTCAACCGGTCGCCCCTCCACTGCAGCTTCTTTTCTCACGCGATTTCGCGTGCGCCGTGAATCCTGTCTGCAGGCATCGCTTTTCGAAGGCTGGTTTACGGCGCTGACTACTTTATGACACCTTGAACGGCGAACAAGCGTGCTCCAGGGGCTAAAATAAAGCAATTTCAAACAGGGACATTTTTAATGCTTTCCTGAAAATTTATTTATAAAAAATATTAAGCAATATTATTTATTTAAAAAAATTCAGAAATATTATTTATTTAAAAATATTCAGGAATATTATTTATTAAAAATATTAAGGAATATTATTTATTAAAAATATTAAGGAATATTATTTATTAAAAATATTAAGGAATATTATTTATAAAAAATATTCAGGAATATTATTTATGTAAAAATATTCAGGAATATTATTTATTTAAAAATATTCAGGAATATTATTTATTTACGTGGGATATACCTGTTTTCCACTTAACACCATTCAATTATCAACATTAGTACCCTTTGCTTTAAAAAGCTTCCAAAATCTTGAAAAGTAACTAGATATCGCTTAAAGTAACTAGATTCATGCGAGGAAAACTTCACGGCGCTGCAGCAATGTTTCCAAGTCCATAGAGGTCTGATTAGAGTGACCTGCTTCCAGCAGAGATCCACGTCCTCGCCGGCTTACTTACCTTTGCTCCCGCGCTCCGATCGATAAGATCGTACGCGCATGGGACGCGAGTGGAAAGGTCCTTGAATGTGAACAACCTGGGCCAGCGACAACGACCTTGCCACGCTCTGACATATCCTCGTGACATCCTTTCCGCAGTGATCCGCACACGTTTTCCCATAAGTTGGGGGTCTCCTAGCGACCTTAAAACTCGGGTTACACGCGGAAACCTGGGGTATCGAGAAGTTGCTGGTTATAGATTTCCCCTCGTAGAGAGGCAATGTGACGCAGAGAAGGTACAATTAACGAACGTCGATCCGCGACGAACCGTTCTAAATATGGTCGAAAACGTTTCTCTTTGCACGCGCGGCCTTCTTCGATGCTTTGACGTATGGAAGAGTCCCATTTTCAAATATAGATATAGGTTCGCACGCGTGCCTCTGTTAACCGTAATTGGCAGACGTGGATTTCTCTGATGGCCTGGCCTCTGATCGGGGACGTGCAGCTGGAGATATAATTGTAGGACGAGTTTTCACTTGCGGAGGTTTTGTTTTGGTGCTGGAAGCTTTAGAAGAAATTATTGTAGGAATAGGTTCTGTAATTCACGGAAAAAAAACCGCCTCCGGCGATGGGGATTCGAACCCGCGATCTTCGGATCCGTTGCGCACTGGTCGGCCGCCTTAACCAACTCCACCGAAGTCGATCCTCCAAGGTTTTTTATTCCGAACTCCCTTTTATGGGTTTCCTGATCACACGTTATTATTTGTGTAACAACATCGGAAGTTTTTAACCAAGAGCATCACTCAAGGACCATCGCTTCAAATATTAAAAAAAAAAATTCAAATCGTCACCCTGGTTTCTTCTGTTATACTTTCTTCTGAGCATGGCTGTGTAAAAATGATTTAAGAGCCTGCATGAGGTGGCAGGCTCGGAGCCCGAGTTTCAGGACTCGCCAGGTGACTAGCCTGGACCTTCAGGTGGCAACGACCTTGCCAGCGACGTGTCCTCGCGTTATCCTCTCGCGGTGGCATCCCGTTTACATCCCGGTTCACCTGACGGTAAATCCACTCCTCTTTTTTTCTCTCTCTCTCCCTCCCTCCCCCCCCCCCCTCTCTCTCTCTCTCTCTCCGCCTTTCGCGGGCATTAATAATGCACGCGTCTGGCCCGTTCCGCTCGGTGCGCGCGCACCGCCTTCCCCCACCACTACCTAGGCCCGGGCCCCACTCCAGCGGACCGGCGGGCGCTATTGCCCGTGAAGAAAACACTGGTTCCTCGAAGGGAGGAAGCGCGTCGCGCGAAACGATGCACTATTTGCTTTGCTAAATCGCGTTCACCGCGGAACGTTGCACGCCTTGATGCAGCCTCGCGATGATGATTCGTTCTGAGCACGCGATTAGAGTGGTGTTAGAGCGATGGGACCTATGCTCGCGTTGACAATCGATCACCACTGATCTTTGCTTTCTGAGGAAATAGTATCTCGTTTATGAGATTCTTTCTTTTGAATATTTGATGATCTTGTGGAGTGGTTAGACAGGTTGCTGTCGAATGTAATGCATTGCTAACGTGGTATTAGTTGTATGCTTGGTTAACAAGATTGTTTGATAAGTAGCGTGTGTTAGATAATATTCAATCAGTTAGCTAGTAGGTATAACATGTTTTATGGTCACACCATCGTGCCTCGTTAAATAAATTATAGTTTGGAGACCTCTGGTCAGCCGGGAAGCGTCAACGATTAACACGAGCCCATCCTCTCGGTCGTTAAACTTGCATTGATGGTTGGATGTTTAGGATGTTGGAATATCTTATTTTGAAGCAAATTCCTAGAGTTCCTTCTTGGAATTTGTAGCTTGATTAATAATTAAATTCCTTATTTTGAGCCAAGCTTCAGAGACTTCAATTAATTCATGTTTCTTCCTTTGAGCTGAATTTCAAACTTCTACTAGGTCCTACTTCAACTAGATTCCACTTTAACTACATCCTACTTTATCTAGGTTTTGCTTCAACAAGGTTTCGCCGCAACTAGGGCCCACTGTAGCTAAGTTTGGTCTCAACTAGGGTTCACGTTCAACTAGGTTCCCCCGCAACTAGGGTTTACTCCAGCTAAATTTTGTCTCAACTAGGTCTCGCTTCAACTAGGTCTCGCCTCAACTAGAGTTCACTCCAGCTAGGTTACGCTTCAACTAGGTTTCACCTCAACTAGGTTTGGCCTCAATTAGGGTTTACTCCAGCTAGGTTACCCTTCAACTAGGTTTCGCCTCAATTAGGTTTCGCTTTAAGTAGGGCCAGCGTCAACTAGGTTTGGCCTCAACTAGGGTTCGCTCCAGCTAGGTTTCGCCTCAATTAGGTTTTGCTTCAACTAGGGCCAGCGTCAACTAGGTTTCACCTCAACTAGGTTTGGCCTCAACTAGGTTTGGCCTCAACTAGGGTTCGCTCCAGCTACGTTACGCTTCAACTAGGTTTCGCCTCAATTAGGTTTCGCTTTAACTAGGACCAGCGTCAACTAGGTTCCACTTCAACCACGCTCCACTTCAACCAGGTTCCACTTCAACTAAACTCTACTTCCCCTAGGTTCTCCTTTAGATTTTGAATCACACCAGCTACTCACCCCCAAAATGACTACTTACATCATAATCCTATACAACTTCCTTCGATCCCAGCCTCAAAACTTCCCCTTCCCAACTGACAATATAAGCATTAGTGCTCCAAGTGTGAGAAAATTCATAGACCTATAAGCACCTAGGAAGCTGACCAGGGATCCCAGTGAAAAATTGCTTACGTAAACGTCCCTAGGCAGGCCCCCGTTGCCTGAAGCTCAGGAGAGATTGGAATCGTAAGGTCGCTCCGTGAAGCCTGGTGGGCGGCTAGGTCCGCGGCACACGTAACACGTCGCCGCGTAGAATAACGCGAGAGACGTAACAGCGATCGTCCCTGTGGCTCGTTCTGTAACACACGTCCAGGACGAAACACGATCCTGTCAGGTGAGCTGTGTTCCGCGATGTGACCTTATACACCCGGCGAACTCTCTTCCGCGAAGAAAGCTCCTCGCCGAGATCTCGTACAGGCCGAGGATCTACTGGGTGTCCTGAAAGGCTATTTGGTCCTTTCGAGATTTCTGGGGAACCTAGATGAACGTACCAATACTGTAGATATCAAGATTTCAGTACCACTGAAGTCCGCAGGGTCATTAGACCCCAATATGCGCAATCTCATCACCCACGCGAGCGTCTAATAGGTCCCACGAAACGTCACCCGAAAACGTCCCCGCCTCTTCCGACAATGAACATAACGTTTCCTTCACACCTGGCTGATCGTTCCACTTACGTGGGACGTCTTGATCCCTCCCAGCCGGGCCCACTCGGCTGCAGTGTCCTCGTGACGGTCAATTACGTTACCCGAAGATCCACCACTTGCGATTCCTCGGATCGTTAAAGTCTTCCTTGAACTCTCAGGTGGACGATCCCATGAATGACCGTTCCACGTCGATTCAGCGATCTCTAGACCGCAATTAACTCGCCCGGGGAAGAAAGAATCGGGAGAGACTGGTCTTTCCTTATACCGTGGCCGAGTGGATCTCGGGGGCTTCGAGAGGATCAGTCAGTCGCGTCTGGAACAGTTGCCTGCTTCTTCCTTTCCTTTTTATCGCCAGGCCTCCTCGCCGAGAAAGAACAGCGGGACCTCTTGTCCGTTTCGGGGAACCGATGGAAAAGTGTCGAGGGAGTGGTTCGGAGGATGATTAAAACGCGAGGAGGTGGCGAGGGGACGTGACGATTGGCCTCGATCGGACACCTTGACAATGGGGGCCGTTCGCGTCATCGTTATTTCTCGACGGAGAGGATCTGGGATGTCCACACGATTGGAACATCGTCGCGCGTGCTCGTCTAGTGACGAGAAAGACATTCCCTTCCCTCCACGTAATCCCCTTGGATTCACGAGCATCGTGACACGAATGAATATGAGATCACTTCCTACTCCCGAATGAATCCAATCGGTGCCTTGAATCATTCCGAATCGGTTTTTGCCTGGGATGGAGGAAGGTGTCGGTTTGGAAGTTTGTTGGTCGTATCGTTGCTCGCGATAGTCACGCGAGGAACTCGTATAGTCACTTTGCTGTGATTAGTAAAACTTTGTAATAGATTCTTAGGTGAAGATAGTCGCCTCGATTAGGTGACTATAAATTGAAAAATAGTCACTTGTGTCTTGGTCAGCCTGATGAGTGTAGCTTCAAAGTACAAAGTCCTCTGGCTCCAGTGACTGGCTACATGTCGGGTAATAGTCACTTGTATACAGAATAGTCGCTATTCTCTAATTAGTATATTAATATAGTACGCGTGAACAGCTTTGAAACAGTCATCCTGATCTCGCGACTATAACAACGAAATAGTCACCCTGATCTCGCGACTATAACATTGAAATAGTCACCCTGATCTCGCGACTATAACATCGAAATAGTCACCCTGATCTCGCGACTATAACATCGAAATAGTCATCTCATCTCGTGACTACAACTTCCTAATAGTCCCCTTGAGTCCACTTCGGAGCAATTGCAACAAAGAAAATGATCACCTACTCGTTTACCTCCGCAAACCACTCCTTCGCCCTTATAGTCACAGAATAAGCATACCAGCTTCGACCAGATGCGTGCGTGCTCCTTAATCTCCAAAAAAAAGGACCCCACTCGTGCCACAAATTCCTCCGAGCAATTTGTAGCACGTAAAAGAGGCAGCAGTGATTCATTCTTGCGTGCAGCCGAGGGAAGAAACGGCGATACTGTTACACGGTACGCTTTACCGCCGGCCTATCGCGTGTGCGTGAACACACGCATCTGCATACAAGCGCGGCAAACGCATTGAAACGAGCCGCGAGATCGGAGATTGCATTCCGGGCAAGGGCGTTCGCAGGTTACACGCTCCTCCAGCGGAAATCGGCGGAGGAGGAACGAGGGAAAGGGTCGCCTCGAGGTCTTCCCACTCACTTATGGTCCCCTGAACTGGAAATGCTTTTTTAATGAAGGAGAGGCGACTAAGAATAACTCATATTTTACCAAAATAGGAAAGATAAGAAGTAGAGACAATTGATAAGCTCAGCACTAATCATATCCTCGAGTAGAATATTAATTTGAGGAGTTCTCTGAAAGTAGAGGCAATCCTTCGAAAAATGCCAATGAATGTTAATTTAATGTGAGATTAGGCCTCGAGAAGCCAATCCCCCGAACCTTTATTCATTTCTGTGCGACGCTCAGGAGCCATGAATGTTAACGAGCCCTGGAAAAAGATTAGTTCATTAATATTGGAAATGAATTTTTCATAAGTTATCGCTGTTGATCTCTGTATCGTATAAGTATGCTCGCCTTTATGCGCGCCAGGCTATCGTTGCTAATGTTAATTGCAGATTAGTCACAAGTTGTTGTGTTGCGTAATATTCTCGTTAGCCGTGTGTAAACGCTTCCTCCTGTTCGCTAAACGTCCATCGCGTTTTCATAAATTCCATTCAGATCGGAATGATTCACGGTATTTAGCCGTCGACACGTGGATTCCATCGCCGTGAACGACGGATGAAAGCCCCGGAGAAGCATTTCTAATTAAAATGGTTCGTGAGAAATTCATCCGCGCAACCGTTCTGGGAACTGAATATTTTCCCCTTTCGAAATCGAAAAATTCCTAGCTTGAGTCACTGGGTTCCGGGGATTTACGAGTATACACTTTCTATGGCCATTTTTATCGTCGTGCATCATCGTCGAGCTATTTTATTCTACAGTTAAATATAATTGCAAGATTTATTCCACAGAAAATAAAGTTATTGCAAAAAGGAAGTATAGAAAAATAAAAATAGAAAGGGGGAATTGAAAATGCCCCTGAAAAGCGACTCTACTCGCGTTCCGAAGTAAATGCGCGTTACAAAACGGTAGATCGTGGCAGCCGGAATAAATTATCCTCGCCAGCGACCCTGATCGTGCGCAAATAATACGATAGATCAATTTGCGTCACCTACGAGGCAATTACCGTCGTTTAAGGATGCAACGTGCACGAAACAGGTGATGACACTCGTCGACGACCTTCTCCTGGGCTCCCCCACGGGGACACGTAGTTTCTTCCACTTCTACTGGCTGGTTTTTTTCTTCACCGAGACGCCAAACCGTTACTTAGTGGGAGGAGCCATCATAGATACAAGTTAACTTTTGCCAACAGGCTTAAAAAGTGGTCAGAAGCGACTAGTTTAAAAAATCTGTAGCTACCTTATTGACGCGAGTAGAGTAATCTATAGGATACTAAAGTACAGAGTGTCTGGTTACTCAGCCGTCTTCTTGCGGGTGATTGGGAAGGTACAATGAAGAAAAAAGGGGACTATAAATATGGTGTCAGACAGGAGTACTTAAAATGTATAATTCAGAAGTTTGCTTGCATGAGGTTAATTTCGTCACGTGAAAGATTGCTCGATTTTACACAGTTTTGACTTAAAATCGAATTTACTGTGCGAAAGTCCTTTTATGTTTATCCTGCACGTGTGAGCGTTGCTTAAGTGTATTCTGCAGTGTAGCCCACCCGTGTGAACGTGGCTTAAATTGTGTCCTCCACGTGTGAACGTGTCTTAATTTCATTCTGCATAGTGCATCCCCCACGTGCGAATGGGGCTTAATTTAATTCTGCAGTGCATGCCCCATGTGTGAACGTGGCTTAAGTGGATCCCCCACGTGCGAATGGGGCTTAATTTAATTCTGCAGTGCATCTCCATGTGTGAACGGGACTTAAGTGCATCCGTCACGTGTGAACGTGACTTAAGTGCATCCCGCACGTGCGAACATGGCTTAATTCCATTCTGCACAGTGGATCCTGCACGTATAAACGTGGCTTAAGTGCATTCTACACGGTGCATCCCCCACGTGTGAGCGTGGCTTTACGCGCGCATTCACCAGGTGGCCCCGTGCAACAGGTGGTTCCAAGCACCAAGTGGTTCCGTGCAACAGGCGGTTGCACGTGCCCAATAATCACAGAGCAATACAGAGCAAGTTCACCAGAACAAGCTTCACGCAAATCTTCATCGTCGTTCCTTCCCCACTCAGTCTCGATCTATGAAACGTGTCACCCAGTACGAAATATTAAATCGTAAACACGTTAGAACGCGAACGTCACTCGTCGCCGACCTTCTAACGCTCTCCGCAGGGACGAAATCGACGGAAGGAAAAAAGAAGGCGGTGGCATTGCAAGGCTGCCGGCTGGGTGTTGCAATCCTTGTGATGCAATCGGGCCCGAGTCTCCTCGCGACACTGAAACCCGCCTGCGCGTTCAGTGGAAGCCAGCCTTGCCTCGAGTTTATTTCGCGTTTTCGAGACGGTGTCTCGGTCAGGCCGGCAATTATCGTTATGCCAGTTTGCGGTTCCCTCGTTCTCGTTCCCCCCCCTGCTGCCATCCCAAGTGTCTGGTGCCCAGCGACTGGTGAATTCACGGTAATGACTGTCCCTCTACCAGCTTGCCTTTTATTCACGCCATTCGTTGCCGATACCGTGGAACCAGTGAATTCTCCGTCGCCACCGTGCGGGTACACCAAACGGTATAGCATTTACCACGCACACTGAACGCTCCTCGGCGTTCTCCGCACATGGTGGACTGACTCGTGGATCCTGAAAAGTGTTCTCGCTGGAAAGACTTGACCAATCGAACGGTTCGGTGCGCGGTTTATTAGAGAACGCTGGGGCTGCGCGTAACAATGCTTTTCAACTTTCTCTTTAGTACACGATGACGATCGACCGGATATTGAAAGCATACTGATGCACGGATTATGGTTGTTGCTGCGACGCGGAGTGCAGCAGGAAGCATAGTCACGCTTTGAGAAAAGAAACATTCCATAGGCATTTGCTGGGTGTTCGGAGCGTTTTTACTCGCGTGTCTAGTTTCTCTTTGAATTTTGATAACAGGAAAGCGGAGATTCAGCGAGTCGCTTGAGAAAAACGAGTTCCTCGAAGTACACGCTTGGATCGGGGCGGGTAATTGCGGTGTCGTGTTTCGGTATTGATACCAGATTTATCGTTAAGCGACAAACCACTCTGACCTGTTATGGTCAGAAAATATCTCGCTTCTTGGAAGTCATTTTGCCAGGTACGGGGACGATAATCTCGCCGATTACCCTGGACATACAGTATTTTTAACTTAACGTTCTGTTAGTACAGTCCCCGTTTCCGGCTGGTCATTAACCGTCAATTTGTCGCGTTAAATGTCTGTAAAATAATGTAGGTATAATTGCGAGCGTTGGCTCGGTTCAGGCAGTTAGCTTCTTCTTAAATTGCTGTTGATTGCAGCTGTTTGACAGCTTTGGGGGTTTAGAATTTCTTCTTAACCCAATGGAAATTGCTTCAATTTATTTAACATTTTGTGATTGCTTTTATTCAAGTGTAATTTATTCTTTCACTTATTTTACTGTTTTTGTTAGCAGAGTTAGGTTTTTATTTTGGTAGACTTTGCGAAGGTATCTACACTTAGGTCTATACTATAGGTATCTTATATTAAGATTAAATTGAGTTTGTGTAAAATAGAAAACTTTAATTCAGGAATAGACCCGAGCAAGATTTTAAATCAGAGTTAGGCTTAGGTTGAGCTTAATAAGGGCATTAAGCTGGAGAAAAGGGTATCCAGTTAGGCCTGCTCAGAGTCTGAATCAAAGGCTAGGTCTGCTCAGAGCTTCAACCAACATTTAAGTCTTCTCTCAGTATTAATAAAAATTTAGGTCTTTTCTTGGTATTAAACCCAACTTAGCTCTGCCCTCTCCTTTTAACCTGAACCCTCGTTATGTCTTTCTTTACCCAATACCTCCAACAACCTCTTACCAACATACCCCACCTAATCTAACAACCTATCTAACCCACATCTGCATGAGTAATCCCAAATTATCGATCCTCAATCAGTGCCACAACACTTGAAACCTCTCACCTCGGGTGTTACAGTTGACACCGTGCAAGATTCCTCGCGACAGGCCGCGACTTCCGCGTTCGCAGTTTCCCTCCATCCACCACGGTGCGCCTCGCCAACGAGGAAAGTTGTTTCCAGCCGTTCTCTTTCCCTCCTTCGCTCAGCTGCGACCCGTATCATTCGCGTGAATTCTAATCGCTTTTTACGTAATATCTGCCGGCTCTGCGTGCGAGGAATGCATCGTTGCGCCTCTTCTTGCACGACTGCACGCCTCCGCCCGGCTCCTGCGCCGCGCAACCTGTCCAACTGCTAATAAATCAGGCTACCTTGACGATGACTATCAAGGCAGTCAGTTTTTTGGCCGCAGAAAAACATTTCCGCGACGAGCACCGGCAAACCTGAATCCCTCGAATCGCCTCAAGCTTCTCCAGTTCTTCTTTTGATTGCTTAGCTTCTTCACCTCTTCTTTTGATTCCTCAGCTTCTTTATTTCTTCTTCTTTAAATTCCCACGATTTTTTATTTCTTCTTCGATTCCCTAGATTCTTTATTTCTTCTTCTTTAAATTCCCTAACTTCTTTATTTCATCTTCTTTAAATCCCCTTCTTCTTAAGCTTCTTGATTTCTTCTTTTAATCCCCTAGCAACCTTAACTTCTTCCGTTGATTGCCTAGCTTCTAGATTTCTTCTTCTATAAATTCCCTAGCATCTTAATTTCGTCTTCTTTTGATTTCTCAGCTTCTTTATTTCTTCTTCTTTAAATTCTCTAGCTTCTTGATTTCTTCATCTTTAAATTCCCTAACTTATTTATTTCTTCTTCGTTAAATTTCCAGAATTCTTTATTTCATCTTCTTTAAATCCCCTAGCATCTTAACTTCTTCTTCTTCTGTTGATTGCCTAGCTTCTTGATTTCTTCTTTAAATCCCCTAGCATCTTAACTTCTTCTTCTGTTGATTGCCTAGCTTCTCTATTTCTTCTTCTTTAAATTCTCTAGCTTCTTGATTTCTTCTTTTTTAAATTCCCTAGCTTCTTGATTTCTTCTTCTTTAAATTCTCTAGCTCCTTGATTTCTTCTTTAAATTCCCTAGCTTCTTGATTTCTTTTTCTTTAAATTCCCTATCTCCTCTATTTCTTCTTTAAATACCCTAGCTTCTTTATTTCTTCTTCTTTCGATTCCTTAGCTTCTTTATTTATTTTCTTTAGATTCCCCCGCTTCTTTATTTCCTCCTGTGTAAATTTCCTAGCTTTCCAATTCTTATTTAAATTCCCTAACTTCCCAATTCTTCTTCTTTAAATTCCCCAACTTCTTAATGTCTACTTCCTTTAATTCCCTATCTTCTTCATTTCTTCTTCGCGTTAACTACCATTCCGGATTCAAATTCAGTCCCAGTTTTTGCCGCACAGCTTTTTCGCCTTCCCGGCCTCCGTATTAACTTAAGGCGCTCCGGTATCGCATCATCGCCTCCGTAACGACCCGTGCTTAATCCCTGAATGATCGTCGCGCCTCTATTATATCCTTGCGCCCCTGTAAATGACACGTTGTCATCCGTGCTGGACGGTGCAGATACGAGATAAAGCACGCTCGTCAAGCGTAATATCCCGCGGGATCGCGTCGTTTAAATAAGATCAAAGGGTGCCTGCGTAATTGACATGTAATAACAATCTTCCGTTCTTCTCTTTTCCCGTTGTCGGTCCGTGCCTCGCTAACGTACCATTTTCTCGTCCCTGTTGCAGGTAAGCCAGTCAACTTTGACAGTATCTGCTGGGGAACAGTATCTCGTCGATCTTAGGCGAGGCGCAGGGTATGCTGATTTACGTGAGTCATTCACTTACTGGGATTATCGGAGCCACGGTATCGATTTAGTTAATTGGTAGTTAGATCAGACCACTCTGATACTCCGCTGCATTTTCTTTGGCAAGGTTTTTCGTGGCGCGGTGCATCCATCCATGGGTAATGAAAAAGTGGCTTGGGGATGTTGGCCAGGGAAATTTCACTGGTTTCGTGCTATTCGAGGCGTTTCCTGATTTTCTGCGATTTCTTGCGTGCCTCAATCGCGTTGTGCAACAGCCTCAGTCGACGAACGAAAGTCGTGGGAGTCGAACAGGGCGATATAGATTAGCATTGCTAGGCGTTGGACTCCACTTTCACGGGCTGAAGAAAGCATGGTCTCTGGAGGGAAATTTAGTGCCACTAATCAGCTTCGGAATCGATTTGCTCGTGTTTGGATCGATTCATTCGTAAATTGAAGAGTTCTTGTTGAAAACACTGTGTCAAAATTAAAAGAAATGCATTTTTTCGTAGGTTTTTGGAAATATTGTAATGAACTGGTTCTTTTTTACGCGATGAGAGTTAGTTGAGTAAGGGCGATATATGTTCACTTTTGACTAATCGTGATAATTGCGAGAGAAAAGTGAGAATTGTTTACTGGCAGTCGTTCGGTGGAACGTAAATAAGTGTTTACATGGCGATGGTATGTTTGCATAATTCCGACGATCTAACAGGATCAGGAAGAGGTTAGAATTTTGAGAAGGGGAAAGGAGTCATTGCAACGGCATCTTGCATAAGCCAATATACGTGTGTGCATTCATCACTGGCCAGTGCGTCAGGAAATGCATCGTCTTCCACATTTTTCTGGCAGTTATTTTTCGCAAAGAAAAAAGAACGTTCAAAATTTTATGAATTAAAATTTGTTTCGAAGCTTAGGGAATCTGCAAAATTAAAAAAATTAGACGGCGTTTCGAAGTGTTAAGAATTTGAAAAATTCGACAAAATTTCTACACTTTTTAGAATTTGGGAAATTTTCGAAATTAAAATTTGTTTCGAAGCCCAAGAATTTTAAAAATTAGACGGTGTTCTGAAATTGTAGGAAATTTTAAGTCACCAAATTTTTGTAACTTTAAGAATTTGGAAAGTTGGACAAAATTTTTGCAATTTTAGAAATTTGGGAAATTAATAAAATTTCGGTGTTCTGAAGTGTTAAGAAATTTTAAAAGTCGCCAAATTTTTGTAACTTTAAGAATTTGGAAAGTTGGACAAAATTTTTGCAATTTTAGAAATTTTGGAAATTAATAAAATTTCGGTGTTCTGAAGTGTTAAGAAATTTTAAAAGTCGCCAAATTTTTGTAACTTTAAGAATTTAGAAAGTTGGACAAAATTTTTGCAATTTTAGAAATTTGTGAAATTAATAAAATTTCTATAATTTTTGCTGTTCCAAGAATTTAATGATTTTCTAAAATATTGAGCACTTGAAATATCTGTGAAATTTCTGAAATCTTCCAAATTTGAAGTTTCTACAATTTTGGGACGCAGTAGTAAAATATTCAAGATCTCTAATTACCCGACACTCCCAGCACTTAAATTCACAAATGAAATTATCAGTCATGACTCAGATTTGAAATCGACTCCGTTCTTGCATCGTCAATGCTTGTTAATTGCAATCGTGTTAGATAGCCCGATAGGAGAGCTCACGTCTACCAAGAACGTACACGAGAATTTTTACCATTCCGCTCTGAACGATCGCATCACCGATCAGACTGCGAGCAATCCCCTCTGCACGCAGATAACCATTCCGGATCGTTATCTGGAACGAAGTAATAAAGTCGGCGTTAAAATTACCTGCTGCCATCCACGCTACAATTGTTGCTTCGATAGTCGTGCTAGATAGAAAACAGTTTCTCTCAAGAAACATTAATATCTATCTAAAAAAAAAATACAATCGATTCATTCCTTGAGATTCTACCGATAATTAGTTTCTTTATAACGAAAACTTTTTCCATATTTTCTATATAATAAATACGATTAATAATAATAAAACAACGAGCTGAACTCGCGAAACTCCGCAAAATAATAATCCCGAAGAAATCTTTCCAACTAAAATTAAATAAACTAAATTTTTCCCAAAACAGCTCAACACTATTACCTCCAATACAATATACTTATTTTTAAAAATCAACAAATACGTTCCCCAAATGTTAATTTCAAAAGTTTCTACAGAAGCAACGACTCCACCAAATCTCATTTTTCCACTACCAACTGTAGTCGTGCCAAGAGACTTTTTGCACCACTAGGAAGGCATTGGGAAACAGTTTTTCCAATTTAAGAGAAAGTCTAATTCGTTCCCCAGATCGAGAGCAAGAATGGGTCTCAGGATGACGGTTTAAGCATCCAGTGGCTTTCTATTTTAATAATCCAGATGAGCCTGGTATCGCAGGATTTCATCGGGCTTCGGAAAAATCCATCGTCCCTGGTAAATTATACTAATTCAAAGGCGAGTATCGATACGAGCGCTCGCTCGTGAATCGACTTCATTAACATTCCTGCCCCATCGACTCTGCTGGAGTGCATCCTTGGGCAGTGAGGCTGCTGAAACTTCTGTTCCCGGCGAGCCTACTAAATCCTGATCTACTAGTTGGCTCTGTGGGCCTGCCCATCCTTGTCCAGTGTCATTAGTTATCGAGGGACTTGGCCATAAGGATGGTGGCGGAGGAAGGGAGGGAGTTTGGAAGAGGATCTCAGATGGGATCTGGATGTATTTATGCTGGTCTCGTGATTAGTGCATCTCTGGTGGTATGTTTCCTCTCGTGTCCTCGCCTCGCATCCTTCTTCTTCATCCCACTTTTGCAACTTTCCTATCTGCACTGGCTGCTTTTCCACATTCTCACTTCTTCCAGCCCCGCCACCTTGCATTCTTCAGGTTCTTTATAGGCTCCCACTTCCTCATTCTTTAACGTCATTTTTTTCTTCCTGGTAGTCTTGGGTTTTATTCCTGGCTTTTTCTTTTCTTTTATGATTTGAATTCAGGTTTTTTCATTTCTTCTTGTGCATTTTTTTTTGTAATTTCAAGTTTTCTTGAACTTTGGTTTGTACTTTTAGTCTTCTTCAGTTTTTCTTGTTTTGATTCTTAAGCTTCTACATTTCTTCTTCACGTTTTCAAGCTTTCTTTAATTCTTCTTCGTTTTTTTTTCATTTTCTTCAGTTCTTTTTGTTTTGATTTTCAAGCTTCAACATTTCTTCACATTTTCCGTTTTTCTTTGATTCTTCATATTTCCAATTTTTTTTATTTCTTCTTTTCAGTTTCAAGCTTCTTCACTTCTTCTGTTGATTCCTTAGCTTGTGTACTTTTTCATCTTTAGATTGTCAAGCTTCTGCACTTCTTCTTTTGATTCCCTAATTCTCTAACTTTTTTTTTATTTCTTCGTCTTTAAATTCTTAAGCTTCTGCACTTTTTCTTTTTATTCCCTGGCTTCTTTATTTCTTCTTCTCTTGATTCCGTAGCTTCTTTGTTTCTTCTTTAGATTTCGTAGTTTCTTTATTTCTTGTTCTTTAGTTTCCCTAGCTTCTTTATTTCCTCTTCTTTTGATTCTTTAACTTCTTCATTTCTTCTTCTTTAAATTCCGTAGAGTCTTTATTTCTTCTTCTTTTGATTCCCTAGCTTCTTTATTTCTTCATTAAATTACCATAACTTCTTTATTTCTTCTTCTTTAGATTCTCAAGCTTCGCCACTTCTTCTTTGGATTCCCTAATTCTCTAACTTTTTTTTTATTTCTTCGTCTTTAAATTCTTAAGCTTCTGCACTTTTTCTTTTTATTCCCTAGCTTCTTTATTTCTTCTTCTCTTGATTCCGTAGCTTCTTTATTTCTTCTTTAGATTCCTTAGTTTCTTTATTTCCTGTTCTTTAGTTTCCCTAGCTTCTTTATTTCCTCTTCCTTTGATTCTTTAACTTCTTCATTTCTTCTTCTTTAAATTCCGTAGAGTCTTTATTTCTTCTTCTTTTGATTCCCTAACCTCTTCACTTCTTCATTTCTTCTTCTTTAAATTCCGTAGAGTCTTTATTTCTTCTTCTTTTAATTCCCTAACCTCTTCGCTTCTTCCTTTAATTCCCCAGCTTCTTTACTTCTTCTTTAAATTTCTCAGCTTCTCCAGATCTTCTGATTTTCAAACTTCTTCCCTTCTCCAATTTCTCTTCATTCTCAAACTTCACATCCCTATGTCCTCCATTTATTTATCCAATTCCCAAACTTCCCCACATTTTCCCCTTCTTCACCACTCCCTCAGCCCTATTGCACTCTTCGCTTACCCTTTATTACTCCAAAGGGAGCCTCCCCTTTGGCTCCGCATCTTT